>OX637898.1:6392134-8863632 GCA_951802675.2 Boloria euphrosyne | reverse complement strand
GTTTTTTATTAGGTCACCTCACTATGAAGATAAATCTGACAGACGTCAAATGTTACCTATTAACGTGACCCTGCTATACAGTCCATTCACAGTTATTTTACCTCTGACAGATGTTATGATATGTTTTCTTTATGTTGGCGTTACTGTCGAGTCGTCTTGTGAAGTTCCTAGCGTTTTTCTGTAATATTTGTGATATTTCATCTGTTATCATGCCGAAAAGGATTCAAAGTAGCGGAAGAAATATTGTATTATCAGTGCGTGATTTTTGTGAAAGAGAAAAAGACAATAATGCTCCTCTAATTCCATTTGCAAATGTTCGTCAACGAGTAGCCGCCATGACAGGTATGTAAAATAGGGTTACCAGTCTTTAACGTTTTACCCAATTTAAATTTTATTTTAATATCTTATATAATATAATAATATATAATATTAATATTAATCAAACCGTAACCGTATATATATTTGTCACGTCATGTTCGATTTGCTAACTCCACAAGGCGAGTCTACTTACACAAGGACTTGTAATATTTTTATAGTATCATGTCGACTTTTTGTACGTACTGTTTGACTTTAATTCTATATTTAATTTTATGTCCTTTCTATTTGTGTTTTTAATATATAATAAATAAAATAAAATAAACAAGGGGCCGTCTGTCGTCTGCGGCCAGCTGTCCTCTATTTTGTACTAATACTTCACTCTTCCTTTAGAAGCGAATGATTGTACCTTAAGCGTAAACATTATTGAGAAGAAGGCAAAGAAATTCAATTATTTCTTTTAATGGCTTCAGGAGTGAAGAAATAACTATCCTAGACTTTTAAATAAGGTTTTTTTCTTATTTCAGGTGTATCTGAAAAAACCGTCATCACCATTACCAAAGAAGGTGAAGTTGCTGCTTCCACATCTCAAAAAATTTCTACGCCAAGAAAAAAGCGCATGCAAGAAAAGAAAATTATACTAGATGATTTTGATCTATGTGCAGTTCGAAATAAAATACATGAAATGTATACCGTCAGAAAGGAGGTACCGACTTTGGGGAAACTCTTAGCAGAGTTAAAAATTGATATAAATTTTCGTGGAGGTCGTACTACGTTGTGGAAAATTATCCGACAAATTGGATTTCGATTTAAAAAATGTGGGTCAAAGAGGAAGTTACTTATGGAAAGGCCTGATATTGTAGCTTGGAGATACAGATACCTAACTATCTTGAAACAAAATCGCGATGAAGGCAGGCCTGTTGTCTTCCTGGACGAGACTTATATTCACGCGTCTTATACAATGAATAAATGCTGGCAAATAGAAAATGAAGAAGGTGTCCTAAAAAACGATTCTGCTGGTGCGCGGTGGATAATTGTTCATGCGGGCGGTGAAATGGGCTTTATACCAAATGCTTTATTAATATTTAAATCCCAGTCGAAATCAGGTGACTACCATGATGACATGAACAAAACAAATTTTACGAAATGGCTTCAGGAAAAACTAATTCCGAACTTGCCGGCTAATAGTTTAGTAGTTATGGACAATGCCCCTTATCACACGGTAAAGTTAAACAAGGCACCAACATTAAGCTCTACCAAAACAGAAATGCAAAACTGGATCACAAATAAGGGGCTATCTTATCTGCCTACCATGGTAAAAGCTCAACTTTATGAAATTATAAAAGAACATAAAGAAGCTCCAATATATGAAGCTGATCAAATGCTTCAAGCTCATGGCCACAAAGTGGCTAGATTACCGCCGTATCACTGCGAGTTAAACGCAATTGAATTTATGTGGAGTCTTGTTAAAAGACGAGTAGCTAGTAAAAACGTAGGACAAGAAACAAAAAACATAATTAATTTAACTGAAGAAGCTTTTCAAACAATCACTGCAGAAGACTGGCAAAAACAATGCGTACATGTGCGCCACATTGAAGACAAGCTTTGTGAAAGAGATGGGTGTATGGACGCTGAAATGGACAGGTTCATAATAGAATTGAATAATGAGTCTGATACAGAATCTGACAGCAGTTACGAAGATTCATCTGATTGTGATTATTCATCATTGGCAATCCACATGGATCATGCTTATTCAAAATAAATATATTTATTATAATTCAAATTGCTGTTTATAATTTATGTTTAATAATTAATATATCACACTCTACATGAGTGATTTTGATCGAAAATTTACTTTTGTATATCAAATAGAACAAAATTTAAACTTTGGTAACCAAATTTTGGTACAACCGAACTGATTTCTTAAAAAGATAAATTTAAATGTGTTCAGCCGTCTCGATAACAAAAGATTTTATTTCAAACATGTTATCGTGTAAAAAAAATAGGCATAATTATTATTAACCGATTGTTAATTTAAACTATGCCTATAAAAAAAATATTTCGTATAAGGGAATCATATAAGCTAAATATGGCAACATAACGCTGAGATTAGCCAACATAACAGCTAGAGGTAAAATAACTGTGAACGCACTGTAGTCCTTCTTGACTCTTGAGTTTGAAACTATATTATCTATACTCTTTGGTTTGAAATTTGAATGAAAGAGTATAGATAATATACTGGTTTGAATTTACGAATGATGCACGACACCGTTCCGTTTCACCCAGATTTTTGATTCGAGTCTAAAAATGTTTATGCTTAATTATTTTTTTCAATTCAGTCAACTACTCTGAAAAGTTACGTAAAAGTAACGTTCTAAGCCATGTAACGTATATGACGTAAAGGGTCAATAAGTAACGTAAAATGTTACAAAAGTAACGTTCTGGCAACGCAGGTTTGAAATTTGAATACACCATTAACGTATAAATTTATGGAAAAGCAAAGAACTATAGTCTATACAGCCTCCAGTATAGAAATTGTTTTCAAATTTGTTTTTATGGGAATACTACGGTTCGTGCCGCCCCGTGATTTGACTTAGTTTTTTTTTAAATTGCCTGTAACTACCTAACACACGCGGCAATAATATTTACCTAGGAATAGCGCCCTGAGTGACACAAGAAAACGGAATCAAACCTCTACCACATTACAAAATTAACACCATAGTTATTGATAAATAAGCAATTGCATACATTATTATTTGCAATTGTTTACTTTCTGAGGAGGGGAGATGTAAAGAAATGCATTTCACTGCATTTCTCTAATAAGGTATAACAGACGCGTGTAACGTAACGCATCCGTCATCGCATCTTCCCGCTCTCGTCGATTCGTCTTCGCGCGCAAACCGCGACGTCTCGACCAATCAAAAAAATAAAAAAATTGTGAAAGAACGTTTGTGTACTAAAGGATATTATACGATTAACGATTTTTTAGAAGATAGTACGCCTTGGGAATGATGTGATCGCCACCAGGCTGTTTCAACCTATAGAATTATTGTTAATTTCAATTTAATTAAAAAAAGAAAAAAAAAAAAAAACCACTAAAACAAAAAAAATATATATTAGTCCCGCTGAGTTTCTTTCGCCAGTTCTTCTCAGGTCAGTGGTTTCTTCCTTCCGAACTGGTAGTAGACTCATGACGTTCAGTAAAAAATTGTAATAATTTCATGCTGAATAAAATATTTTGAATTTGAATTTGAATTTGAATCATAGACCAGCGCGCGCAAACCGCGACGTCTCGACCAATCGTAGCCCAGATCGAGTCACTACGCAATCGCGCGTGCCACCGCCCACCAGGATTCCCGCGCGTTTTCGAGTCTGAGCAACATCTCCGCGTTCGCGTCCGCTCTTAATTTTGATGTAAACTGTATAAATATTTCTGTGTAATTGAGTAATGTTATGTTTGTGGACAGTTATTATGTTTTATTCAGTGAGCGGTTGTTTTAACACACACGACCCAGTAGTTCTACGATTAGAATCCCTCATACCTACTAAAAGCTAGTCGCCCTTATTACAAAAGGCCCACCGTAAAGAATTTCGCTATAAAGGTTATATATTATGATTTGAATGTATCTTCGATCATATACATGTGAGTAAATTTGTAAAATATGTAGCTATCTATACTTATACTACTTATATATACTATATTTAATTACTATATTATTATAAAGAGGAAAGATTTGTATTTTTATATTGCGCTGCGAAAGCTATTGATAATTTTATATAAAATAATGTTCTATATATTAATAGTACTCATGATTTCTCACAAAAAAGTCCGCGATGGCATATGCCTAACTATTACAGTTAAGCCACAATGACAGTTTTTGTTTAAATTAGTAATTATTATTATTAACTTTTAGTAATAAGTGCAAATCCATGTTGCCATTTTCCTTCAAAACTACTTGTCCGATTTGATGCAATTTTCAAATATGGGTTTGGGTTTGATTCGTGCATGTTCTTAAATAGTTGTTACGGTGACAACTCACCAGGGGGCGCTGCAGTAAGCAACTGTTAGTGCAGAACCAAAACTAGTCCTAGTAGTTTGATGCAGTTTGTGGTTGATAAGTGAGGGTTCTTAAATAGATGTTACGGTAGTAACTCACTAGAGGGCGCTGCAGTAATATATTTTATATTAGCTACTATATATTAAAGACATTTTTCTACAAAACTACTAGTCCGATTTTGATGCAGCTTTCAGTTATGGGTTCGGGTTAGATTGCTGCATGATCTTAGGATAGGTATTACGGTGACCACTCACCAGGGGGCGCTGCAGCAAACATTATTTGTGCAAATCATTACTTATTATTTTCATTCTACGTTATAATACCGAGTTGAGTTACAACAAAGCCACGGGAGAAGTTTATTTCCAAATACTTATCTAATGTACATACTACTGTGGCAGAGGCATATCTTCCATAGGGTCATTCGGGCGAACACCCGGGGCGGCGTGTTATGTAGGTACTTATATAATATTTATGCTCTCTAAAAAGTTTAAAATAAAAAACAAAATTAAAAATTTTGAAAAAACCCACGACGCGGGTTAAAAAGTTATTAAAAAAGGATAAAATAATAAAAAAAACCCCGACTTAAAAATAAATGTAATGCGAGATAAAAAAAAAACCAAGAATATTCGTCGGGGGCTGCCATCACTATTTTAAATTTTGATCGTAAATAAAAATAAGTATTATCATCAACTTCTAAAGGTCCTCACAGTAGGTGCACGGCCTACCCATTAAGGATGCCTATGGCCAATCTCTAATTATTCACGTTACTATAAACCTTCAAAACTAGTTTAGGTATTTAATGGCAGCCCCCGACGGATATTCTTGTTTTTTATTTATCTCGCATTACATTTACTTTAAAGTCGGGGGGTTTTTTTATTATTTTATCCTTTTTTAATAATTATACAATAACTGAAACATTGATTTATTTATTTTTCATAATGTATCTGATGCCACCTTTGACATCTGAAAACTTATTGTGGTGTCCCGGCGCGCGACTTCGGTATAATAATGTAAAGAAATGCATTTCGCTAATAAGGTTATATATGATTTGAATTTATATTATGTCAAAGCTGGCATAATATAAATAATCATTATAAAAATATATTGACATTTAAAAATGTCAAATGTAATGTTAATTTTTCAATTATTTAATTTCTTTTATAATTATTTGTAAACTAGACTACTACTACTACTACTATACCAGAAATAGACTTTTATATGTTAGTTGTTTCTTTTGTGTTACAGGTTAGTGAATCTTTTTTAAATAAATAGTTAATGTATTTTGTTATTAAGTAAATTTGTAAAATATGTAGCTATTGTAAATAAATATTTTGTGTTACAGAGAACCGCTTAAGTCTTGGTTATTTCTTCGCAATATTACTGAAGAATAAAATATCTTATTAATATATCCATAATTGTATCCAGTTCCGAATTTTCATATCCATAAGAGCACGAAATTTTACAATAAATCAATTTCACAGTGAAATCGTGCCGAGCTACGATAGCAGCACGTTCCCGCTAAGCAACTTCACGCAGCTGCAACACGCCGCGGCGCCGGTGTACTCTGCCCCGCTGCACGTGAACGGACTCTGCTCGCGTCTGAAGGTGTACCCTGACGGGAACGGGGTAGTGCGGGGGAACTACTTGTCGGTATTCCTGGAACTGAGCGCGGAGCTACCGTAGACCTCGTGAGTTATGCGCTCCTGGTACATTAGATCGTAAATAGGTAATATACTTAACATACTACCTACCTACCTATAATACGTACTTATCGATAAAACTGGGGAAACCGTTTTATCGATAAGTATTTAAAATATGAAAAGGGTGATTTTTTAAACTTTTTAGTTAATTGGATACTATACTTTTTTTTATTTATTTAAATAGTGTAAGATCTTATTAAATTAAACTAAAGTTATAAATTTTAATATAATATAACTAATTCATGAAATATAGCTAAAATAAATGTTAGTACTAATAACCAAAAAGATAGTATATAATTTAACATTTCATTCAGTTGTGGTAACATTATACAGATGCTGATGTTAGGACAAGGCTCATCATTGCGAACAAATCATAAACTACTATCCATAATATATAAACCGTACATAGCAATTTCGCTTCAGAAGTGATTCATTTATTAAATTTTTTAAACAACTTGTTTACATACTGTATAGCTGTTAAATCATTTAGGCTTCTCTGCTTGCGCTTAAATGTATGAAAGATTCTTCTGGCTGCAGCATTGTAGCTGAACTGCTCTTTGTAAATCACCCTAGAATTATGACATCCTACAGATTACTCTGACCTTCTGTTACATTAATTAACACATTTGATTAAATTAATATATCTGTTATACGAGTTAAATTAAAATTAAAGTAATATATAACTGATTATAGAATATAGGCACAATATAAAATATTCTTTTATTATAATATAAAACACACTATAAAACACCTTATTAACTGACATTCGAAATTATAATATAACTTTCTCATACATATTTTTGTAGTTGCGGCAGCCGTCCGCATAGTGCGTATATACCGTTATTCCAAACGGTCGATATATTGTAATGACAGTTTTGCGTAACATTTTTCTTAAAAATTATTTTTAACAAAAAAACAAAAACCGACTTCCAAACAGACAGCCAGGTATTTTGATTATGTTTACAAATTGATAGATTAATCGAATATGTATCTATTTAGGGCTATTTTGCTTTGGCTGGCACCGACTTCAAAATTAACGAAGTCCTTAAAAGTACTATTTTCTAATTTTTAGTTTAGATTTATTAAGTTTGGAAGTCGGTTTTTGTTTTTTTGTTAAAAATAATTTATTTTTAAATTTTTAGCGGAAAGTAGATACGTATTGTGTTAATGACTATAAAAATTTACCTTCTATTATGACATAAACCTTATAGCCTGAAAGTATACAACTATCGGTACATAATTGCGTATTATATTGAAAGAATTTTCTTTAAACTGCTAACCGTTGAGGAGTTGTACCTTCCATCATCAGTTACGGTACGTGACTCAAATATCCATATAGCCTATAAAAGATTCGGCCGAGCATCGTTAATTTGCTCCTAAAAATTGAAGAGTTCCGATACTTTGTCATGGATCCCATCATCAGAGCCTTACCAAACTCTCATCAAACTACCCTTGCAGTATATCCTTTCCATTAAAAAAAGAATCATCGAAATCGGTTTGCGTGATATTGAGTTATTCGTCCATTTGTCACGCAAATACTTAATGCAAATTTAAGACTTTAATGGTTTTCTCATGGATGCCATTGTCAGAACTGGAAAATATTAAAATGGGACCACATGGGAAGCACTACCTTTCAAATAAAAAGAATCATCAAAATCGGTTCACCCAGTTCAAAGTTATGAGCTAACAAACATAAAAAAAAAATACAGACGAATTGATAACCTCCTCGTTTTGGAAGTCGGTTGAAAATATTTTATTATGTGCAATAATTTATTTAAATTTTAATAGGTTCCAAGTGCGGCCCCCCACGTTCTACCAGCGTTGCCGCGATCAACAATGGTACATCGATCAGCTTATCACTATGCAAACCCAACACATTGTACGGATAAATGATCTCAAAGAGGTAAATATTATTCTGTTTTGTTTATTATATATTAATTAATTGAATAATTAATATACTATTTAATTAATTCACATGTTATATTATGCGTGCATGTTCTTTCAGTCTTGAGTACACTAGAAGTAAAAGTAACAATGGATCATGAGGATAGCTTGAGGAATATAAAGTTCAATTTTTGACTTGTATTATTTTAGTTCATTCAAAAATATTAGAAAAAAGTACTTCGGTTTTACACACACAATTTCCCAATATTTTTTCTTAAGAGAAAAGCACTATACAGATTTTAATGAAATTTGGTATGATCTGTGTGCTTACTCTTCAAACTAATTTCAATTCTAATCTAATGCCAATACGATTCCAATGTCAATTTTGAAGTCACGTGATTCGGTACTCTTGAAAACAATATTGTCAACATTGGATTGAAATTGGGATTGCCCCGCGATTATTTTGTTAAGAGTGAAGTTAGCTATGCTACGGGCCGCAATAGTGTCGTTCTTCTTATTACGATAAACCAGTAATATGGCTTTAAAATGCTTTATCCTTTCAAAAAAAGTACTCTCACTCAAGAGTAGCGTTTACGGTGCGCCAAGCCCGATCCCGATTTCACTTAGTTCCCCAAAATGGACACGCAATTTAAAAACAATGTGGCGCTAGCGTCCAACTCAAGAGTACGAAACGTCACAATTCCAATGTCGATCGATCGGAATTAAATTCAAGAGTAAGCCCGTAGGTTATCCGGGTAAACTAATAATTTCTGAGAAATCTAAACTAACATTTAAAACGTTCCTAAGGCCGAACCCGTTCATGAACGGCGACGCGCGCTAACCCTGCCGCGGTCGCGCCCGGCGGCGGAACAACCCGGTCGACGGCAACGGTCTCGCCGACCCCCTCGTCGGCAACCAGTGGAAGTTCAACAGCCCCACAACATTATGAGTGGGCAGCGGCTCACTAGTCCAGGTTTGTGTTTCGATTTACTTTTGGTGTTAACAGCCAATTTTATCGAAGCTCTATTAAATCAATCATTGCTAATGATCTTTATATATATAATTCTTCTGTGAGTGTGTATGTCACTGAACTTCTCTCAAACGACTGGACCGATTTTGATGAAATTTTTTGTGTGTTCAAGGGGAATGGTTTAGATTCACAATTTTGTCCGCTGGACAATGTTTTTTTAATTAATTTTTAATTTATTAGTAGTTGTTGATTTTGGAATGTTTTACATTGGATCCGACAGACGGCGCTACCATCGCAGTGTCAAATTTTAAATAATACTAGCGACTCACTCTCGCTTCGCTCGGGTTCGTCCCTAGATTCAGCGCGAACGAAGCCGCGTGTTCCGCTAGTTTTTATATAAAAGCAAATGCAATCACGACAAAATAAAATATATTTCATTCAATTTGAAATATTATTGTAGATTTATTTCTCATAATCTTTAAACTAATTTTGGCTTGTTGTTTATTAAATTAAAAATGTCTAATTCGTTCAGTTGTCATAAGTTGCCAATAGATGGCGTTACTAGTATTTTAAAACGCGCTATCAAAGTTACACGCCGATTCTATGACCCTAGCTGATGGGCAATTTTGGCATTGAGTTTGTTTTACGTGAAATTAAACGAGTGATACGTGTTACAGTACTAGTGAGTGTTTTAATTGTGTTGGACCCCTAATAGTGAACGTTTTTACATGGTGCCGAAACCAGGATTGAAAGAACTTGGACAGTGGACTTGTAAAACTGTGAGTAATAGACATAGTGCAATAAGACATAAGTGCAGTGAAGTGAAATATTAAGATAGACTAATTTCGTGATTGTGGGACTTGTGAAATTTATATAAATTAACTTTAAAACACTTAGAAAAATTAATGAGTTGTGGACTTGTAAATTATCGGTTGTATACGTTACTGGACTTAGATAAAATAATCTTACTTTGGGACTTGTAAAATTTTGTGTTTATACCACATGGACTTAGAGAATTTCGTTTACTTTTGGACTTTGTAAAATTTTGCGTTTATAAAACATGAACTTAGAGAAATTAGTTTACTTTGAACTTGTAATATTATGCGTTTATAGAACTTAGAAAGTTTCTTTTGTTTTGAACTTGTAAAATTTGGTGCTTATATTGAAGTGTTAATTGGACTTGTAAATCTTTCGCGGGCAAAATATATTAACTTAGTGATTTTAATTGTCAACACGTTATTACATAGATTTAAAATAACTTCGCAATGGCTAACGAATTGTTGATTGTACAAACCGAACTGTATGAAAGATTACAAAAGGCCGAAATAAATTACAAGAAGTCACCTAAAGAAAGATTGACTACAGCTTATATAGAAACTAGATTACAGACCTTAGAAGAGCTTTGGAATGAATTTAAGGAAGGACACAAAAAGTTTATTTCTACCGTACCGAAGAGCAGCAAAGAAACATTAACGTATTTTACGAATGACGTATATGGTTTGTTTGAAGAACAATACACTACTTACAAAACTGCATTAAAGTCTGCCCTTGATGCAAGAGCTACTAATAAACCTGCGAGTTCATATGCGGTATCACCTGAGACCCTGAAATCTTCAGAAATACCACTCCCACGCATCCAGTTACCCATTTTTAACGGGAAATACGAAGAATGGCAGAGTTTCTATGATATGTTCGTTTCATTGATACATGACAACACATCGCTATCCAACGTACAAAAACTGCATTATTTAAAAGCCAACTTAACGGGCGAGCCAGAGACATTACTTCGCAACTTTGCTATCACAGAACAGAATTATGAGGAGGCTTGGAAACAGCTGGTGAAGCGTTATAACAATAAAAGATATAATGCTAACGCTATACTTAAAACTTTATTTGCACAAAAGACACTCACGTTTGCATCAGCAAATTCGTTAAAGCAGCTACTTGATACCACAACGTCATGCTTACAATCACTACAGAATATAGGAGTTGATACGAAATCATGCGACGCTTTCATCGTTTACCTAGTTGTGTCTAAATTGGACACAGAATCACACAAATTATGGGAACAAATGTTAAGTTCAACAACTGACTTACCGACATGGGTACAACTTACTGAATTCTTAGAAAGTAGATTCCGCAGCATTGAAATGATTGACCCTTGCAAACAAATTGTGAAGTCTTCTGTTTCTAACAAGCACAACCAATTTTCTAAACCAAAATCATTTCATTCAGCAGTGCAAGAGATATCCAAACCCTCAAATGGTACTTGTGCCCTATGTAACGGTTCACATTACATATATCACTGCCAGAAGTTTGAGCAAAAACCAATTAAAGAGAGAATTGATTTCGTACAGCACAAAAGGCTTTGTTTTAACTGTATGTGTCCAAATCACGTAGTAAACAAATGTCGTCACACTACAAGCTGCAGGAGGTGTGGTAAGAAACATCACACGATGCTACATATTGAGAAAGAGGGGCCAATACACAAAGAGAGTAACACTAACGAGGGAGAGATACATATACAAAAGAGCGACAGGAGTAACCCTGAGACAAGAATTGTTGCTAACTTTTCGCAAGGACTACAGAGTCACAATGTACTATTGGCTACAGCTATTATTAACGCACACGCTACGAACGGAGAAAAATACCAAATACGCGCGCTACTGGATCAAGGATCGCAAGCGTCTTTTATAAGCGAATCGACTGTACAATTACTTAATCTTAAACGAATACCAGTAAGTGGTGTGGTGTCAGGCTTGGGAGACGGGCAAACAAGAATAAATTATTCTGTTTCTTTATTACTAGAGTCACGTTTTAATCCATCTGCTAAATACCGTGTAAATGCGTACGTGTTAGGAGTACTAACGTCACTAATTCCAGGAGACAAACTATGTGCTTCCAAGTGGGTACAGTTGGAGCAACTTCAGTTAGCCGACCCAGGTTACGCGACACCAGGAAAAATAGATATTCTTTTAGGTGCAGAGGTCTATAGTGAGATTCTACACAACAATATGGTAAAACACCCAGAGGGCAATTTAATTGCACAACTTACGGCTTTCGGATGGGTACTATCTGGAAGAATACCAAGAGATTCACTACACAGAGAGAGTATAATAAACATGCACATACAAATGAGAAGTGATGATATACTTAAAAAATTTTGGGAAATCGAAGCAGAACCTGATTTGATTAAGAAGAAGCTTACCATAGAAGAAGAGAAGTGTGAGAAGTTTTTCAACAGAACTACTACCAGAAATGAGAACGGAAGATTTATAGTACGGTTACCTTTTAAAGCAGAAGTTCCTAAATGTCAATATGGAGATACGAGAAAAATAGCAGAAAGAAAACTATTATACCTAGAGAAGAAACTACAAAAAGATACAATTTTAAGAGAAGAATACGTAAAAGTAATGGAGGAATACCTTACCTTAAACCACATGGAGCTTGTTCCACACGACGATCTAGAGAACCCACGAGCTACTTACCTTCCTCACCACGCTGTCGTTAGAAATGACAAAGAAACGACCAAAGTACGCGTCGTCATGAATGCATCTTCACAAGGCGACAATGGTGTTTCGCTTAATGATGAATTGATGGTCGGACCCAAAATTCAGCAGGATCTGAGACACATCTTGATGCGCTGGCGTACACATCCTATATGTATCATAGCTGATCTGGTCAAAATGTACCGGCAAGTTCTTGTACATAAAGATGACGCTAATTTCCAGCGGATTTTGTGGAGATCGAACCCAGACATGCCAATTCAACACTACAGACTAATTACTCTTACCTTTGGAACTGCTTGTGCTCCATACTTAGCAATTAAGACAATACAGAGACTAGCTGATGAAGAGAAGACGAAGTATCCAATTGCAGCTGAAATAACAAAAAATGATTATTACGTAGATGATTTGATGACAGGATGTGACACTGAAAACGAGGCTATAAACATTTACGAAGAGATGAATTTACTTATGAACAGTGGAGGCTTTCAACTACAGAAGTGGTCTAGCAATAGTAAAAAGTTATTACAATACATAGGACAAGACAAACACAGCATAGAAACATCAGTACCAATTAAGAGTGACAACATGTTGAAGGTGTTAGGAATTTGTTGGAATAGATTAACAGATAGTTTTGAATATACGATTGACTTACCTGAGATAAAAGGAGCTGTTACGAAACGGCAAATGCTGTCAGATATCGCTAGGCTGTATGATCCCCTAGGATGGATTGCTCCCGTAGTTATCAGAGCTAAGATTATTATACAGAAGGTATGGAAAGCACAGTTAGGTTGGGACGATGAATTACCGGAGGAGTTATTAGAAGAATGGTTGAGATACAGACAGGAGCTTAAAGAAACCAAGGCAATAACTATTTCAAGGTGGTTGAATTGTACAAAAGCATGTAGACTAGAACTACACGCATTTTCGGATGCATCTACTTCTGGTTACGCGGCAGTAGTGTATCTTCGAGTGGTGGACCAATTAAATCAAGTATACTCATCTATTGTGTCGGCGAAAACAAAAGTAGCCCCAATAGAAAAAGAACTTTCAGTGCCCAGGCTGGAATTATGTGGAGCAGCTTTAGCGGCTAAGTTACTATCTGAAATATCCCAAGTAATGAATATTCCTAAACAACAGCTTTATGCTTGGACAGATTCTACAATAGTGCTGGCTTGGCTGAAAGGAGGTGCTTCAAGATGGACTACATTTGTAAGCAACAGAGTTTCGGAGATATTAACCATACTAGACTATGAACAATGGAGTCATGTAACAACGGATATGAATCCGGCAGACTGCGCCTCACGAGGATTACGACCTACAGAATTACAAAACAATACTTTATGGTGGCATGGACCCAACTGGATATACGATGTAAACCTAAATAGAAAATACGACGAAATACCTGAAACAGAAGAAGAACAAAAGATTAAATCAATGAACATTATACAAGACAAAAACGAAGAATTTGAGTGGACTAAATTTTCAAATCTAAATCGAATGTTGAGAGTTATTTCATTTTGTAAAAGAATTTTATATTGGAAAAAAACTAAAGAAGAACGTGATAAATTACCCAAATACATTACAATTCAAGAAATGAACAATGTTTTACAGATGTGTATAAAACAAGCACAAGAATTTCATTTTGAAGAGGAGATGAAGAATCTGAAAAACAAAGGTTGTGTACCCAAAAAGAGCGTACTTCACACTCTTTATCCGCTTTTAGATCAAAACGGCATTTTAAGAGTTGGCGGTCGCATTGACCAAGCACACTTGAGTTATGATGAACGCCATCCAATCATTATACCTTCTAAGAGTCATCTTACATGGTTGTTAATATCGGATGCACATTACAAAACATTACATGGTGGACCTCAAATCATGTTAAATTATCTTCGCTCGAAATACTGGATTTTACGTGGACGAGAACGAGTTAAAAAGTACTACAGAACATGTTTAACTTGCCGAAGATATTCGAACACAACTAATACTCAATTAATGGGTCAACTTCCTAAAGTACGGCTTACGCCAAGCAAACCTTTTAAATCATCCGGAGTTGATTATGCGGGACCCATTAACATCAGATTTTCTCCTGGAAGAGGTTCAAAATCTTTTAAAGGATACATATGTCTGTTCATATGTATGGTGACGAGAGCAATTCACATTGAGGCAGTAACAGATCTTACATCAAAAGGGTTTCTTGCGGCGTTCAAACGCTTCACATCGAGAAGAGGCCATTGCCAAGACTTGTATAGCGACAATGGCACAAATTTTGTTGGTGCTGACAAATTATTACGAATCATGTTTAACTGTGCCAAATCACAATTCACTCATGATATTGCTGAAGCTCTTGCTCTCAAACATACAAATTGGCACTTTATTCCCCCTCAAGCACCGAACTTTGGTGGATTATGGGAAGCTGGAGTGCGTTCTGTCAAATCACATTTAAGAAAAGTTATTGGTGAGAGTACACTTACCTATGAAGAGTTATCCACGGTGTTAGCAGAGGTTGAGGCGTGTGTTAACTCGCGACCCTTAACTGTTTTAAGTAACGATCCTAACGACCCCCTCCCGCTGACACCAGGCCATTTCCTAGTAGGCGAACCCTTGCTAAATGTTGTACACGCGGATGATAATGTTGTTAATCTTCATGACAGATGGCAATTATGTAACAAAATGGTCAGACATTTTTGGACTCGGTGGAGTGCTGAGTATTTAGTGACTTTAAATAACAGATACAAATGGACAACCCATAAGGCTGAACCAACAATAGGTGATATTGTAATTTTGAAGGAGGATAATATACCTCCGGCCAAATGGCTTCTAGGTAAAATTGTTAATACACACCCAGGTATTGATAACATTGTAAGAGTTGTAACTATTGAGACACAAAAGGGTATGTTCAAGCGGCCCTGTAATAAACTATGTTTTCTGCCAACCGATGGTTCTATTTAGTTAGTATTAGATTGATTGTTAAATTTGTTATATTTTTTTGATTTTGTTACTCGTTACAGTTTATTTTTATTTTGTTTAAATACTGCACAAACATTTTGCTCATCTGTTAAGCACGGTGGGCGGTGCTAGAGTATTAGAGTGTACGGTTATATTATTTTTTGATATTGTTATATACATTAAGTTTGTTACTAATGTAAATCGATGTGTGACTGATAGCTTAACAATTAGAATTATTATAGATACTCTATAGATACATTTAACACTCTTTATTGTATATTTTTTTAAAATTTAGGAAAGAACGGAGTTCTTGGTGGGCGGAATGTCTAATTCGTTCAGTTGTCATAAGTTGCCAATAGATGGCGTTACTAGTATTTTAAAACGCGCTATCAAAGTTACACGCCGATTCTATGACCCTAGCTGATGGGCAATTTTGGCATTGAGTTTGTTTTACGTGAAATTAAACGAGTGATACGTGTTACAGTACTAGTGAGTGTTTTAATTGTGTTGGACCCCTAATAGTGAACGTTTTTACAAAAAATATTAACATACCAAAACCTACAACATATTTGTTAGCTTTAAATTTAATAAAAAGACTTTTTCTTTATTATTATTATATGTTGGGACATTATTACAACAGCGCCATCTAGTTCCGCAGTAAGCTACGTTACGTGCTTGTGTTGCGGATACCAGATAGTTGTTATACTACACATATACATTTTAAATACATACATATTATAAATATTAACATCCATGACTGGAGTACAAGCATTCGTGCTCAACAAATGAATGCCCCCAGCGGGACTCGAACCCGCGACCGCTGGCGCAGAAAGAAAGGTCACTACCAACTACCAGAGAGTAAAGTGCTAGTTTTAAGGCGACATTGAGCATACACTGCCGCCCGTCGCCCGCTTCAACGCGCACCGAGATTATTCGAAAAAACAAACCACCTTGATTTATGAAACACAATAAAAATAAACACCGTATACTAAAGTATGGGTCATTAAATTGTCTTTTATATGATTAAAGTTTCATGTAAATACGCCCCATAGTCTTTGCGTGATTGTCGTTTTTTTGTCCGCGTTAGACATTACTTTACAAATTAATTACACTTTGTTATTAAAATATAATTTCACATTTTCACATATCAAATTATGAATAAAATTGTCTAGTAACTATAACATATATTTTTTTCAAAGAATTAAGAAATAAGACTAGAAGTTTAGACGTGATGTTCAATATAAAATCATTAAAAGTCGTTTATCTGCGCCTTAACACACGAATTTGTCACCAGGAATCCTGAACACAGCCATGTTCGAGGAGTCGTGCGGCAGCGCGGCGTTCGTCGCCGCCTGCTCGGCGACTACCCGGAGCGGCGCGCGCCCGTTATGTATAAGAAATTTTTTCATCTCGTTTCGATTAGTTTAAGTAGGTAGTTTTAGTTGTCTTCCTGCTCATCTGTAAAATAATAATCTAAATTAGGGTATAAATTAAAAATTTCAAATTGACTTTTATATTACGTAAAAATATTTTTTCGCGAAATTGTTTTCGAATTTTAGCTTAAATTAGTTAGATACATACCTGCAACACCGCCCCATACTTATTTTCCCGACTTTCGAGCGGGAAATCGGAAAAACAGATACTTACCTAAGGCACTTGTCTCACCGGCAACGATTAACGAGTAATGTTGGATGTTGGATGTTGTGGAATTGACGATAGATCGAATAAATAAAAAGAGCCCTTGAAAGGAGTGTTATATTTCTTGATAAATATACTTATTACTTACAATAACTAATACACAAGTAGGTGATGTTAACAGACTGGTTGACAGAGTCCGAGAGAGGAAGTGCTAAGATGAAAGAGCATTAAATCAGTGTTACCATAAACAATTACTATAGACTATAGAATAAGGCATAGAATATATTAATATTGTTACATTATATTCTACAATTATGTTAAGTAGTTGCTTTATGTTATTTCACTTATTGAATTTAGATAAAGTCAAATAATGTAAAAGAAAAATTAAAAATCGAAATACTCGTATGAGAGTGACACGAATAGCGAGTGCACTTGCGCGTGCGCGCACACTTGTGCTTTAATATTTTTTTCACAGATGGCTATCTTGACCGTTATGGCTTAAATCAGTCGGAGGATATTAATATATAATTATACTTATATATATACTTATATTTATACTTATATACAGAAGGAATACTAAATTAACAATAGAAATTTTGCTAGTATTTTCAATAAAGTTTAATGAAACTGTACCTGAGCTAGGTGACTGTTTTCTTTTATGTGATTGAATTTGTTTCTTGTCACTTGATTCTTGAGCCAAAAAATTGAGAAAAAGTGATTGTACCTGATTTACTAGGTCTAGGTCCAGCCTTACATAATGAAGTTTTATTGTCGTTTATCCCTTGGAACTACAGACCGAATCCTTGTAGTGAAAATAGGCAAATATTTAAATTTTACTCTAGTCAAATTTAATATAATATTATGAAGCTCACACAAAGATCAGAAAATTAAGAAGAAATAACAAGCAACATAATATAAAAAAAATAATAACAATAAACATTTTCATCAGTATTCACTAATAGAAAAAGAATAATAAAATTGATGCAGAGTTTCAAGATATTTCTTTTTTTTGTGGTTAATATCTGCGATCAGTCGCCAGACTATAAGCAGATAGGTCGAGTGGGAAAGCATCTATCAGAGCAACTGAGTCTACTCACAGGATGTGGTTTCTTTATAATCTTTTATCCACATTGACATTGTTGAGTAATCCGGAAGCAAGCAGAATAGGGAGGTGGGCAAGATAGATATTTCTTAGAAGTATAAAATTATTATCAGTGACTTTGTTTTACAGTACTAAACATCAATGATGTATTTATTGATTGAATAGATTATATGAATAATAATCAATACTTTATACTTCATCAAGTTTTCTATAGCTCAGTTTTTAAACTTAATACTTTAACAATCAATCTTCTTTGTCTTGCTCTATAGCAAAAGCAAATAAAGACTGATTCTTTTTCAATTTTTATTATTATTTTGTGATGCCCCATTCTGTGATCTTTCATTAATGTCGGCTAGAATCTTCAGCTTTAATAAATGAAAGATTTATGTGATGGCATTCATTCCTTATCAAAATATAACTCAGACGAACCAGTAAAATATGGAGCAGACGATATTTGTGGTCATCACATATCCACAACAAATTGTCACATTTTGACAACATCATTGTAACAGCTTGCTGAGAAATATTTCTTTCATGAAGAATCGGTTTAACTTGAACTTCAAAGCATGATGTGACTGTGTCTACTAATTTGCACAGATTTAATGTGGGATATGTAAGACTGTCTTTATCTTGCCACCACTCACGAAGTTGTATGTAGCTATATATCAATGATGACTCACATTGTTCTGGGTCTTTTATTTTTAAGCTTTGCTCACAATTCTCACATTGCCACCTCATTTTTTTAGTACCATTGAGGCTATATATCCTGCAACATATTATACAGTAGGCTGCTTTTCGAATGATTCCAATAAATTGTTTTCCATGTGAACATGTTCCGCATCATCGTCTGGAAATTCGGGATCGTCATGCAGGATAGCATCATCAACTTCCGGTAGGTGCAGAACGGGAATATCAGCATCTTGTTCTAAAAGTTTTTCAGGAGACTGGTTTTCAAATTGAACGGCTTTTGAATTGTCTATTTGTCTAAGGAAATCTTCGAAATCAAAAATAGCTTCATATTATCCTCTTCACAGTTTGCCCCCCTACCAACTGGCGTACTTAATTTCGTTAAAATGTTAGATTTTAATGCAGCTGTAAAATGATGACAGGTTGGGTTACTATTTGTAGGACAATGTTGTCGTATCATTCCAAAAAGATTTTCTAAAGAGTCTTGACTTAACTGCCGAAGATTTAAATACTTAAACCCTTTTGACTCAACATACTTCCAAATATCTTCTAAAGACGACAGCGAAGTAACATATCCGTGGACGCATCTTACATTTTTCAGTCTTAGAAAGCTATCGGATTTGAGAAAATACATTGTACTCATAACTTGTTTATAATTTCTCCACAATTCAACATGGTTAGTTTTCTTGGACACATTTTCTCTTCTTTTCCTGATTATGTATTTGCTGGACGAGGGACCGTTGGTGCAATCAAAAAGTCGATCAAGACTTTCTACAATTTCTGCAGTCTCTAACATTTCTTTGGCTTTGACGCTATCTCCATACTTTTCAGCCATAAGTTTTAAGATGGCAGAAACAGTATTGCTTAGGACTTGAGCAGCCAGCTTGACCTTCATCTTAGTCCTAAATGTAGGATTCACATGAAGGGCAGTCAATTTTTTAAAATGTAATGTACTTTGAATTTTTTCTGCCACATCTAGCAAGTGAGACCACTTTCCTTTTTTTCCATTAATTACAATTTCTCCCCCATTATAAAAATTATTTCGAAGTGATTTAAATAAATGAGGAATGATTATATAGACCTTCATATCATTTAATAAAAAATAATTGGAAGTACTTGGAATGTCACACCATTTCTTTAATAGATTTAAATTGCCAATATTTGTGGGTCCTTGGTCACATACTGTGGTAATCACACTAATCCCAACATCAGTAACAGCCTTAATAACATCTTTAATAAGAACAGCCAGGCTTTGTGTTGATACTGTGCCTTTCACAAAATAATATGGTTGCTTCATTTTTTGTGTAGCCCTTGAAGCATAAAGGACCAAAGCATGATCAGCTATTTCTGAAGATCTGCACTGGTTTTCACCAAAGTCTACAAAACCATTAATTTTGTCTGTCCTTGAATTGAAAATAAGGCGCCTTTTTAAAGATATCTCATCAAAAAGCAAAGCACATAACCTGTTTTTTTTATTTAATTTTTCAACTTTCGTTTTAAGATGATCCAAGATAGTTTTACTGATACCTGGTTCTAATTCAATGCTTTGAAGAAGAGTTAGCAAGGTACTTACGCTTGGTAATGATATTAAGTGTTGTAGATGTCTGTATGTACGAGGTGACTTCTTATATATTGCAATAGCCAATGCTTTTTCTAATGGCGTCCATCGTTTTCCTCCAGGTTGTTTGTCATGGTTTCGTATATATGCTTTTATCAGTGTTTTTAACGCTAATGACTTGATGTGTGGCATGATATTTCCTTCTCGTACAATATTAATTTTGTGCTTATACAATTTTTTTTATCAGTTTTCTTTTTCGAGGTGTCACTTCTAAATCTGCAATTGAATGAAATATTTAATTATATAAAATAAATTATTTATCAAACAAAAATGGGCAATGGGCATACAATTTCATATTTATTTGAGGACAAAACAAAATAGAATGCTTTTAAATACATGTCACCTCACACACAGTGTTCTATATTAAATTACATACTTTTTTCCTCTCAAGTAAATTCAACTACTTAAAATGGGTGTAAATCAAGCGAAAATACAAACATTGCAAGTTAAAAAAAAGCTTGTATTAAAGAAAAAAACGTTTTAGATAGGTGCCATTCAAGCTTAGAATATTGCTGCGACATATCTTTTATATATTATGAGAATTACTTTTATATAATACAAGTAAGTGTCCATACCTGAGCTTGATATTTTTTTTTTTTAGGTGAACTACTAAAAGGCGAGGGTGAGTCGCTAGTCTATAATAACCGTTTAAAACGTATTTCGATACGAACCTAAGCGGAGCCACGGTTAATCGCTAGCACTCCATAATAATATGATGATGATGTCTTCCTGACCGATTCCGGCCACGGCGGCCAATCTCATTGAGATTAGCCATCTCTTTTCCTTATCATTCTCATATTCCGGTGAGACGGGGTGAACCCCCCAACTTCCCAACTCCGGGCTGTTACTGAGGCTTAAGAAACAGAAAGACTCAATAACTAAGCTTGGCCCGACCCGGGACTCGAACCCAGGACCTCCCGGTGTGCAACTGTACATGCTAGCCACTACACCAACGAGGCAGTTATAATAATATATATGTAGTTTGTATAGTGAAACAAAACACTGCTAAGTTTAATTTTTATTGGTTCAGCAAATACAAAAACCACTTGAACTCTCGTTTCTATGTAGCTTCATAGAATAATGCAAGGACCATGTTTCGTTTGCCATTAAAAGTATTCCGAAATGTCCTTCTGAAGATTTTTCATATATTTACAATTGTAATTAATAAAGCAAAAAATAAATTAAAACTAAGTTTTTCCTTAGTTAAACTTAATAATTAGTTACATACATATGTATATTATTTACAACATTCGATTTTAAACTTTATGTTTTAGGTCCTAGAGTTGAAAATTTACTGCGTTTTCAAGTTCAAGTGTACGACAGTATGCGACGGTGTATCATACAAGTATATTCTCTATTACTCAAGTAATACGTGCTAATATGGTATGTTGAATAAAGTTAAGAGAAATAAAAGGGTATTAAATGTAATAAAATCAACATAAATTACCCGTAATTTTGTTGGGACCTGAATTCAATATACGTGACATTAGATAACTTATTTTCATATAAAACTACCATTTACCTGCGGCTCTACTCGTGTAGTTTAAAAACTTTTTCAAATTCATGCGAATATTGAGGTTTTAAATCAAATTATCTATTCGGATTTCTTCATATTATGTTTTAACAGTAAAATATATAGATTTATAAATAAAAAGTCTTTGTGGATTTTGTCGCGGATTTATTTTTTGGTTCCCGACGTTTCGAATGCTTTACAGCAATCATGGTCATGCAGGCGCGGTCGCAGCCTGAAATTTTGGAGGGGGTCACTCACTACACTAATAAAAAATAGGTATCTGGAATAAAATAAACATCATTGCACAAGACACAATTTTATTTTATACATTACCTATAAAACAAATGGAAGTCGTCTTTTTGTATTTGCGAATCGGGTGATAATATTTGAGACGTCTGGTACTATTTCCGGGTGAATGTTTAGAAGAGCTAAACCTGTTAATCGCTCTTCTAACATGTTAGCTCTCAACCACGTTTTTACACGCCTAAGCGTAGAAAAGGATCGCTCTGCTGTCGCACCACTTATGGGAAGAGTTGCCAGAATTTTGAGAAATGTCTTTATATTTGGGTATAGATCATCATCACAAACTTCGATGGTAGAAACTACACACTTAGGAAGTTTCGTATCAGCATTTTCTGTGACCTCCCGTTTCCACTTTGTAATCCATAGCTGATACTCTGTAACGACAGTGGCAGCAGGAACATTTAAAAAATGGGAATAGAATTCAGATACTTTCTTGACAATAAGAAGATCTTTTCTGTATATTCAGATTTCGGCATAAAAATGCCTAATCCGAACAAGTTTATTTTATCCGCATACAGTCGGTCTTGTAGGTCAGTAATTATGCTATCTATAAGTGGAATATAAACAGTCCTCCGAAAATATTCCTCATTATTTCCGTCATAATTATCGCGATGTGTCTGCCGAGGCGCAGTACGAGGTTTCATAATAACAGTATCCAGCTTTTCAGCTAGCTCATTTGCCTCAACAAATAAATTATGAAAATTTCCTTCAGCATTTTCCCGTTTACATAGCAAAACGTCCATCGTATCTTTAAGAGCCTCTAATGCTACCTTTAAATTTAATGTTGTTTTTTGTAAGAAGCGGCTAAGGGCAACAGTTGCACCTGAAATTTTAACAATAAATTAATGAATAATAAATGTATTTATAAAAAATTGCTACAAATGAAGAAAGTATTTTTTTACCTAGTAAATCGGATAAGCAAATAGATGCGATTATAAAATCTGAACTGCATAAAGCATGTCGCAAACCATTAGCATCAGACGCAGATTTGCTGTCTCGCCAGGTTGAAATTTTAGTAAGTGCATCACATATTTTTACTAATGAGTCGCCTTGAAATTGACGTTCTACCCACCGCGTGTCACATAAACTTTCCAGTTTACTACCAAGAACTTCTTTAAAAACTCTGCTTCTCTTGGCCGAAGCGTTAGCAAATGCCACTAACTTTTTCATTGTTGCTGATGCATTTCTGCAACTAGTGACCTTCGATGACTTTGCTAAAGAGTTATTGAGGATATGATTATTACAAGGGCATTTTCGGGCATGGGTAGCAATTTTGGTCACTTCGTTTACAGCTCCTTTAACTTCAGACGCCATAACGGAGCAACTGTCTGTGCCAATCCCAACGCAGTCTGATAAATCTAAGCCAAATTTCATGCAGAAATCTATGACAATATGCGCCAAAGCAACACCTGTCAGCTGAAGTTCATCGTTATGCACATCTTCTTTTCTTATTGCTGAGTAAGCATCACAAAATAAAATAAAGTCCTCACGAATGACATTATTTTTAAGATATCGAAGTGATAAACTAAGTTGTTCTGTCGTTGAAATATCGGTTGTTTCATCGAATATAATAGCAAAATATTTAGCTTTTTTTACATTATTTATTATAGTTTCCTGTATCTCTTCTTTACACAAATCATTTATTTCGTTTTGTATCCTCTTACTTACGTATGTAGCATTTGAAGAGCTTTCTAAATGTTGTTTTAACATTACATCACCTGCATCGATCCTAAACTTTAATAAAGCTCTAAAATTTCCTTCATTCACAGGACTAGCAGTATCATCAGAGTCTTTAAAGCAAAGCGGGCCTGAATCACGGTGACCTCGTAGGGCAATGTTTTGTTGTCCACATAAAATAATTGTTTTAATAATAGGTGCTAAACGATCCCTATTCTCTTTTACTTGTTTTGCTCTTTGTGATGATATTTGATTTCTTATTTCGATTGAAGGATTATGGAAACTAAGGAGAAAGTTTTTTCCAGATTCTACTGCTTTATTATGGTGCTGGTTTTTTTCGTGGACAACCAAGGCACCTTTAGCGCCCAAAAGGTCATCAAAATTTTTAATGGTAAATCTAACTAATCTTTTTAATGGCGTCTGAAGACCTTTTCCTGCACTGGTATTAGCAAATAACACACAGTATTTGCAATAAAGACCACGATCTTTATGTGAAAGAACCAACCAGTGATATTTATCAAAATGAGACCGCTGGGCGTACTTTTTTAAATCCTTTCCTTTTTTACGCTTTTTTGCTATTAATAGTTTTGCCCACTTTAGGCAATAGCACAAAATTAAAAAGTGGGTTAAGGTACTGTCTCTACGCAAAATTAAATGAATGCTCTGACTCAGAATAGGAGAAAAAGAATATTTTTGAGATTTATAAATAAAAGTAATTTTCATTAGTTGACAAAATATAGGTAGGTAAAGTTAGTTTTAAGATTCAAAAGTTTAAAAAAGCATAAATTAAATGATCAAGTTAGTATAGTACGCGATACACTTACACATGCACATGACATGATTTTATTCGAATAAACCTTTCATTTAAGCTTGACACAACCTTATCCATGTTATAAAAAGCTCAATAGGTACATTACAATTTACATAACCTACAAACTCATCCATGATCCACACAGCAAAAGAGTCATAGAAAAAATAATATTAGTTACAATGACTTACCATTATCATAAAATTATCATTAAATGAAGCACTGTTCTTCAAATTAAATTATATGTAATAAGTATTCGACAATTACCTAATATTTTAATTTTTTCTCAATCACAAAACTTAACAACAAGAATCACAATACACATAAATCACAACTAAGTAGACAGCCTTGATATTGAATCTTTACAATAAACCGACAAAGTACATTATTTGAATATTATTATACAATCTTTATCATAACGACGCATATCGAATTTGCTAGGATAACCAAAACTACGTAGTTCCTTGTTTCTAAACTAGATGTCATTTCAAAGATATTTGGCCACTAGATTTAAAAGCAAACTATAAATTTATCGCTGTTGGAAATTATTAATAGGCAAATTTTTGAGATTTTTTAGTTTGACCTTAGATTTTGGGGGGGGGGGGTCATGTCCCCTGTGACCCCCCCCTTCGGACCGCGCCTGTGGTCATGGGAGAGACAGCCTCTCCAAAAATCTAAATGTATCCGCGACAAAACTCGAGTATCATTTATAATGTCAAATATTCGCATAAATAAATAGATTTCTAAGATATGAGATTTTTTTATCCGCAATAAAAAGTGTCGTATGTGAAAGCCCGGTTAACCATCTATCATAATTACCAAATTTCATCAAAATCGGACTGATTTAGTTGTGCTTGTATAATGTATTCCTTGTAATGCGTTTCTAAACAGACTGACAGTCAGACAAAAATATATAGATTCAGCCTCTGTATATATAATGCTTCAATAAGATTAAAAAAAAATTATAATTAATGTACAACTTTGCCTAAATTACAATTTTCTTGTATGTATATAGATTTGATTCCCATCATTTCGAATGTTTTACAGCCATGGTCTAAACGCTAAAGTTAGGTAGGTATTTTCCTATTGTACACATTACTAGTTCTTTACCCTTGCTTCGCTCAGTCGTTTATCAACAAGATTACTATAGAGTAAATATATTTTTATAGGAATAAAAAAATGCCTATAGCTCGCAACGCTAATGTAAATGTAGCCTTTTATTAGTGAAATAATATTCAAAATCGGATCAGTTCTTTCAAAGTTACGTAGGGGACATACATACTTACATACTTTAAAATAATAATAATTAATACTATACTTATACGTGATACAGTAGCCCAGTGGTAACGCCTTCGCTTGGATATTCGAAATGAAAATATACCTTTTGTCTTACCGTGAAGTAAAACATCGTGAGTAAACCTGCATGTCTAAGAGAACCTAGCAAGTTTTCGAAAGATATGTGAAGATCGCCAACCCGCACTAGGCCGACGTGGTGGACTATGGCCTTTTTCCCCACGTGTTGCAGAGAAGCTTGAGCCCAACAGTGGGACGTTAGAAAGGGCTGGGCATATACTCATATATTTTAATTTCTAATTGTCTTAGACCTTTAAAGTCGAATAAAACTTAAGTGTGAAAGATCAATTCTTAAAATAATCGATGAACTCAACACAATCGAGTTCTCGGTAAAATCTATAATTATAAAATATCAATAACGATTTCGATATTAGGGTCATAGTACAGTTGAGCATCTTGAATGTGCGGGAGATGACTCTTTCTTAGATTATTTTTAACAAAATACTTAATGCAAATTTAAGACTTTTATGGTTTTCTCATGGATGCCATGGTCAGAACTGGAAAATATTAAAATGGGACCACATGGGAAGCACTACCTTTCAAATAAAAAAATAATCATCAAAATCGGTTCACCCACTTCAAAGTTATGAGCTAACAAACATAAAAAAAAAAAAAAACAATACAGACGAATTGATAAACTCTTCCTTTTGGAAGTCGGTTGAAAATAAGTTTTCAGATGTCAAAGATGCCATCAGATACGTTCGAGCAGGTTGGTATTCCTGGCGACGGGTCGTTGCGTGAAGACGCCGTGCTCCGCCATCACTGCGGACGCGTACTCCCGGCCGCCGTCTCGCTCGCGCGCGCTCTCCCTCTCCCGTCTTCTCTTCTTTTTATTTTGGCTTTTTCATTGGCTCCGACAATATCAGGGGCATTATCCATCTTAGTGCTACGACCGTTCTATCTGTGAAAATAATTAAAGCGCTCACACTCTTTTTCAGAATTCTCTATCCATTGCATCGCATTAGGATTCTTGCTTGTGAATTTTTCAATAATAAATTTCTCTGAAACATGTTTTAGGTTATGTTGATTTTCTTTCTTCATTGTAGATTCTATTAATTTTTCCAGGATTTGTTGCAAACATTAAATCAATAAATGCATTATTTACATTTTTGGCTCTAAAGACCTTTTCTGGTTAATTTTTTTTTTTCTTGAACCAACATGAAACAATGAACCAATCCGGGTGATATCTAATTCCTTTGTCCAGCGATTCACAAGTCTTACATGGCTTCTTCTCATAAGTTTTATTTTTATAAGGAAATGTACTATTTTTTATTATAGTTGGAGTTTTTCTTGTGCATCATACCTTCATATTTTCTTATCTCGTTGAACAATTCAGTCGTGTTGCTGAGTTCTCGTCCCTGTTTAACTTATTTAAGATAAACCCAGGTAAACCAGTTGCAATAAGATCTATCATTGTTTTGGGATCGATTGATTTGTTTATATCTAGTATAAGCCGTTCTTTTTTTATATAGTTTTAATAGTCTACCACTAGCAAATATTTCTGATTTTTATATTCAAATAAATCAGTTGCCAGTCTTTGCCAAGGAAATATAGATTTTTCATGAGGCAAAAGTGATTCTTTTGACTTATTTGAACTGTACATAGCACATGTTTCACATTGCTTTATTTTATTTTCTATGTCATGATTCATACTAGGCCAATAAACTGTACCACGGGCTAAATTTTTAGTTTTTTCAATTCCTAAGTGTCTTTCATGTAGAATATTTAGAATTTCTGATCTCATGGAAGTTGGAATTATGACAGAATTATTTTTGAAAAGTAAATTATCTATGACATGAATTTCTTCTTTTATATTCCAATATGGAAGAACTAAATTATTACAATGATTTTTACTTTTAGGCCATCCGTTGATAAAATATTCTTTAAGTTTTTGTAATGTTAAATCTTGGTTTGAATGATTAGAAATTTTTTCTAATTTTTTTTGAGAAATTGCTAAATTTGATGTTAATAGATTAATATGAATATTTAAATTTTGCTCAAAATCTATAAAGCTATTTAAAGAGTCATTACTATCATCTACTGGTGTTCTAGAAAGAGTGTCTGAAATGTACATTTCTGAACCTAATGTGTATGACATAATTAAATGATAAGCCTGTAATGTTATCATCATTCTTTGAAGTCTTGTAGGTACTTCACACAATGGTTTTTTGAAAAGAGTCACCAAGGGTTGATGATCTGTTTCTACATTAATGGGTTTTCCATATACATATTGATGGAATTTTTTACAACCGAAGACTATTGCAAAAAGTTCTTTTTCAATTTGTGCGTACTGTTCCTGACATTTTGTTAAAGATTTTGATGCATATGCAATTGGATTGTAACCATGAAATATTACCGCACTTACTGCATTTTTAGAAGCATCAACAGACGTTCTGACAGGTTTGTTGACATCATAATGAATCAGTACTGGAGACTTGCAAATAATAGATTTTAATTTATTGAACTGATTTTCATGATTTTCAGTCCAGTTGAAAATATTTTGCTTTTTCAGTAATTCACGAAGAAAATTGGTTTCTTCTGCTAAGTTTGGAATGAATGAACCTAAATAATTTATCATGCCAAGGAATCTTTGCAATTCTTTAACATTTTTTGGACTAGGCATTTTAAGTATGGCCTCAATTTTAGATTTATGGGAGATATTCCATTTTTATTGAAAATGTGACCAACATAACAGATTTCTGACAGACCAAATTTACATTTTTCTCTATTAAATTTTAAATTTACTTCAGAAGCACGCTTGAATACAGCTTCAAGTCTTTGATTGTGCTCTGCTACATTTTTTCCATGTACTATATATCATCCACGAAAATTATAATACCAGGTAAATCACCAAAAATATCATTCATTATTCTATGAAAAATTTCTCCCCTAGAATTTATTCCATATGGAAGTCTTAAGAATTTATATCTTCCGAATGGTGTGTTGAATGTACATAAATCACTACTTTCTTCGTCTAATTTAATTGTCCAGTAACTAACAGAACTAGCATCAAGTTTAGAAAAAATTGTACTACCAGTTACTTGTGATCGAAGATCATTAAATGTAGGGTAAGGAAAATGAGGTCTTTTTATTGCTACATTGAGATTTCTTGGATCAAGACATATGCGTAATGAACCATTGGGCTTTTCAACAAGAACTATAGAGTTGACCCATTTAGTTGGTTTTGTGACTTTAGCTAGACTAATAATATTCATTTTTTCCATATTTTCTAATTCATTTTTTAAGCGATTTTGTAAAGTAAATGGAATCCTACGTACTGGGCAAATTTTCAACCGACTTCCAAAAGGAGGAGGTTATCAATTTGTCTGTATTTTTTTTTTTTTATGTTTGTTAGCTCATAACTTTGAACTGGGTGAACCGATTTTGATGATTCTTTTTTTATTTGAAAGGTAGTGCTTCCCATGTGGTCCCATTTTAATATTTTCCAGTTCTGACAATGGCATCCATGAGAAAACCATAAAAGACTTAAATTTGCATTAAGCATTTGCGCGACAAATGGACGAATAACTCAATATCACGCCAACCGATTTCGATGATTCTTTTATTAATGGAAAGGATATACTTCAAGGGTAGTTTGATGAGAGTTTGGTAAGGTTCTGATGATGGGATCCATGACAAAGTATCGGAACTCTTCAATTCTTAGGAGCAAATTAACGATGCTAGGCCGAATCTTTTATAGGCTATAGCGATATTTGAGTCACGTACCGTAACTGATGATGGAAGGTACAACTCCTCAACGGTTAGCAGTTTAAAGAAAATTCTTTCAATATAATACGCAATTATGGACCGATAGTTGTATACTTTCAGGCTATTAGGTTAACCTCATAATAGAAGGTAAATTTTTATAGTCATTAACACAATACGTATATCTACTTTCCGCTAAAAATTTAAAAATAAATTATTTTTAACAAAAAAACAAAAACCGACTTCCAAACTTAATAAATCTAAACTAAAAAGTAGAAAATAATACTTTTAAGGACTTTGTTAATTTTGAAGTCGGTGCCATTTTACATGATTTCATTTATAATATCAAATATTCGCGCAAACCTAAGCCTAAGAAAGTATTATGCCTAAAGAATTATTCTAATATTGTTTTTTAATTAATTATTTTCCTTGTTTTAAAAGAACCCATTAATTAAAAAAAACTAAGCACTTAAATATTATCAACTGGAAATTATATTGTAGTAATAAATAACAATTATTAATGACAAAAAACTTGTTGACATGTTTACTCACTTATTTTCTTAGTTACAAGTCTTAATAAATTATATTTACAATATATTAATAATAAAAAAAAACAAAAACATACCTTATTTCTGCATCATTATGTATTGTTTTCAAAAGTCAAAGTCAAAGTCAAAATATACTTTATTCAAATAGACTTTTACAAGCACTTTTGAATCGTCACTTTTACATTATTATACGAATTTAAATCAAGTGTCAGTCTGTAAGTCTGGGACTTGGGAGTAAACTACCACTGACTCGGAATGCAGTTCTGCCGAGAAGAGCGCGCGAGAAACTCAGCAGTTGCTCTTTTCAAAAAATATTTGATTACAATATTTGTTGCATTACAATATTTATCTATTTATCCTACGTGAGACACAACAAGACATTAATCCCACACATTTACATCTTCTAAGTATTCCGTGATGGTGTAATAAGCTTTATTCAATAATGTATTTTTAATTTTAGATTTAAATTGTTTTAAAGGCAAGCTCAATATGGACTGTGGAATTTTATTATACATGCGTACACCTTGCCCCATAAACGATCTATTTACTTTTTGAAGGCGAATACTGGGTGTTATAAGTTTATCCTTATTTCTAGTATTTATACCGTGTTTGTCGCTGTGTTTTGAGTAGCAATTAATATTTTGTCGCACAAATATAATGTTACAATATATATATATATTGCGAAGCAACCGTAAGTACACCAATTTCTTTAAAAAGTTCGCGGAGAGTATCCCGAGCACCAATGTTATAAATGGCCCGAATGGCCCTTTTTTGAATTATAAATATGGATTTAATGTCCGCTGCATTACCCCACAACAAAATGCCATACGACAAAATGCTATGGAAGTAGCTAAAGTAAACAAGTCTGGCAGTGTCAACGTCTGTCAGCTGCCTGACTCTTCTGACAGCGAAAACAGCGGAGCTTAGTCTACTCGCAAGAGACGAGAGATGGGGACCCCATTGCAAACCCGAATCTAATGTCAATCCCAAGAAAACCGTGGAATCTACCGTGTTTAATATGTCGTTATTAAGGTACAAGTTGAAATTTTGCCTTTTTACATTAGGTAATAAAAACTGCATATATTTTGTCTTCTTGGCATTTAAAGCCAGATTATTAATGTTAAACCAATGAAGTATATGCGATAATGCACTATTCACTTCGTCGTAATTATTTGACATTCTATCAACTTTAAAAATTAAGGACGTATCATCCGCAAAGAGTACAATATCACAAAACTTGTCGGTATAAAATGGGAGATCATTAATATAAACTAAGAACAAAAATGGACCCAAGATAGATCCCTGTGGAACACCCATCTTAATAAATAAAAGAACTTGATAGTTCAAAAGCTTCCATAAGGAATCATCAGCAGTAGCTACCGCGAACTGTGATATACAGGGAATTATCAACTCTGTGGCTCTCGAAATCCCTCCCACACTATTTTCTAATTGATCCACCACAGGCTGCATGAGTGTTTCAAATCTATCCTTATTGATAAAACTCTGGCTATCGTAAAGGAACACTATATGTAAAGTTTTTATTATATATTTGATAAGCAAAATGCATTTATCATCAGAATCAAAGAAGAGTTCCTCAGTCTTGCTATTATTACAAGCATCTAGCAGTTCTGCAGCATTTTTGATTAAATGACCAGCAAATAATACGAATAGACCTTTTAGCTTCTCTGCAATTGCACTGCTTAGCCTAAAAATAACATAAGTATTGGTTTAAAAATATATTCAGATGAGTTTAATATAAATTCAATGTGACATGGATAGATTTAAATAGTGGCGAATTTCGTTAAAAACTTTTCACTCAAACGAAAAACTCCGTTATTAAACAAACGCAAATATAATAAAAACAAACACAATGATTCTTAAATTGAATATTTTTTAATTAATAGCACTTTTCCACCTTTTTTTAAATTGTTAAAATACATTCATGTCATGGACAATATTGTCTATTGACTAGCGTCTATAGTGTCTCTGTATTAACAGTATATAAACTGTGACAGTTCCTTTTTCCCTCTCTCTACTTTGGCTTTGACCGCAACGTGCTTAAGTATAACTCTCGCTTTAGATATTATAATAATTGTGATCTTTTGTAATAAGTTTAATTTGTAATCAAGAAGAATCCAATATAAGTAATATCATATCTGCGTTGTTTTATTTTACGCTGCTGCGCACATCGAATCTTTGCAACAGGTTATTGGCCCAGCTTCGAACTTCTAAGATTCAACATGGCGACCAACGCTTCCCACAACGCACTAACAACCATCGAAAAACTAGAAGGTATTACAAATTGGATTTCTTGGAAATTTGCAATTAAAATGTTACTTAATTTGGACGGATTGTACAATTGTGTCGAAGGAACCGATACCGACCCTACTCATGATGCACGTGCTCTTGCTCGTATCTGCTTATCGATTCAACCTAACCTATATCAACTAGTCCGTGATGCAAAGACTGCATCTGATGCTTGGAAGCGATTATGTGACACTTTCGAAGACAAAGGTTTGTACAGAAGAGTACTACTGCTTCGACAATTACACCGTGTAGAATTTAATAATTTTTCAAGCATGTCAGACTATATTGAAGGCGTTATGAAGTTGGTTGCACAACTCTCCGACATTGGGAAGGTTATAGATGATGCAGAAATTGCTGAGATTTTGTTGTCGGGTCTGCCTGAAGACTTTAATGTACTAGTTTCAAGCCTGGAGACTGCGAGCTTGACGAAGACACTTTCCAGTGAAGTTGTTCGCACTCGCTTACTCCAAGAAGATCATAGGCGCAATAATACTGGAAATACTTCAGAGAATTTAGCTTATGTAGCTAACAATAAAAGAAGAGTTAAGAATTTAGTCTGTACATATTGCAGAAAGAGCAACCATACTATAAAACAATGTTTTAAGAGAAAACGCGACGAAGCAAAGAAAAAGAATGAAGATCAACATACACTATATGCAGCTGCGTACTCCACTTCCCACTTGAACGAGTTCATCATAGATAGTGGAGCCACTGCCCATATGTGTGCTGACTCTACACTTGTCCAGGATCCAGTGAACAAAAAATGTGCTATTACTGTTGCCAATGGACAACAATTACAGTGTGAAATGGTTGGTAACACTACTCTTTCTAATAATGTTTCTCTAAGTAATGTTTTGTTTGTGCCTGATCTTTCTAATAATTTAATATCCGTCAGTGAGATCACTAATAAGGGTTATGTTGTAACTTTCCATAAGGATTACTGTACTATATATAGTGAGTGTAAAATCACAGGCAACCAAGTTTTAATTGCTAATAAAAATAATGGACTCTATAAATTCAAGTTGCAAGATCGGCCCAACCCTCGAGTAGGTCATTCTATGTCCCTTCAATCTAGGCAAGGAACCATGAGTGCCAATGCTGCAGCTTGTGTGCCTATTAGTACATGGCATAAGCGTTTAGGTCACCTGAATTATAAAGGTATGTGCATACTTGGTGGTGGGAATCAATGTGTGGGTGTCGTTTTTCAGCATGAAGATGATGTGCCCGGCAGCTGCGTATCTTGCCTTACCGGAAAGATGCATGAGTCATCTTATCCTAGGTCAAGTGCAGGACGTGCTGCTCATCCGCTCGACCTGATCCACAGTGATGTATGCGGCCCGATTCAAGTGAGCAGCTGGGGTGGAGCGCGCTACTTGCTTACTTTTACCGATGATTGCACTAGGAAGACCTTCGGTTACCTTATGAAGCACAAATCGGAAGTGAGTTCCCATTTTATTAATTTTAAAAATTTAGTAGAAAAACAAACTGGTTTGCATATTAAAGTATTACGCTCTGATAATGGTACAGAATTCTGTAATAATAATTTATCCAATTACCTTAAAACTGAAGGCATTATTCACCAAACCTCAGTGCCTTATTGCCCTCAACAGAATGGGTTAGCTGAACGTGTTAATCGTACAGTTTTTGAGAAGGCTCGAGCCATGTTACAGGAATCGTGTCTGTGTGACAGATATTGGGGAGAGGCTGTCATGACAGCCATTTATTTAAAAAATAGGTCTCCAACTACTGCACTATCAGATAGAATACCTGAATGTGAGTGGACCGGATCAAATATTGATCTAAGTCACCTCCGCGTTTTTGGTTGTGTAGCTTATTCACATGTACCTGACGAGAAACGGCGCAAGCTAGATGCTAAGGCAAAGGAATATATATTTGTGGGATATGGTGAAACGTGCAAGGGCTACCGTCTGGTTGACCCACTTGATCCTAAAAAGGTCATTTATTCTAGAAATGTAGTTTTTCTAGAGGATAAATTTTATGGAAAGGATACTGATGCATTGAAAGCCAATAGTGGCAGAGCCAATTCTATTATTTTTGACAATTTTATTAATGATGACAATTTTTTAATTGATAATAATTTAACTAATGATAAAAATTGTGATACTATCTGTGATAACAGTTCTAATAATATTAATGATAATCCAAATAATATTATTAATTATGACCAGCCTAATAAGAATGTTTCAATTACAGATGCCAAGCCAAATACAAGCCTGCCTTTACAGTCACCACAATCAGATGTTTATGGTACTGCGAGTGAAGATTCCACAGAGGATGATGATGAGGCTGATGTGCTTTCTGGCCCTGATGTCTCGCTGTCGCCCTATTCATCTCGAGGAGCAGAGCAGACTGCGTCTAATGGTAACGACGTGTCTATCTCTCGCCCTGTACGGAGTACCCGAGGTATTATACCCGAACGTTATAAAGACTATTATTTATCTTCTTTATTGGCTAATGTCAGCCCATTGGATGAGCCTTCTACTTACCATGAGGCGATGAATTCTCCTGAGAAGGATGAATGGTTTAAAGCTATGAGAGGTGAGTATGACTCTATGATTAAAAATAATGTATGGGACTTGGTAGATCGTCCTAGTGACACTAACATTGTTAAAAACAAATGGATTTTTAAGAAAAAGTTTGATGCAACAGGTAAATTCATTAAATTTAAAGCTAGACTAGTTGCCTGTGGTTATAGTCAAAAAGAAGGTATAGACTATGCGGACACTTTTGCTCCTGTAGTCCGGCATTCAACTTTACGAATTTTGATTAGTATTTCAAATCAGTTGGACCTGTCTATGGATCACATTGATATCACCACCGCCTTTTTGAATGGCGAGTTAGATGAAGTTATATATATGGAACAGCCAACTGGTTTTAAATCAGAAAGTAGTAGTGACAAGGTATGTCTTTTAAGGAAAAGTTTGTATGGCCTAAAACAGGCTAGTCGCATGTGGAATATTAAAATTAACAATGTACTATGTGCAAAAGGTTACAAGCAAAGTAAATGTGAACCTTGTGTATATGTAAAGAAAACTAAAAAGGATTTTGTAATTCTTGCCTTGTATGTAGATGATATTTATGTATTTCATAATGGATGTATTGATAGTATTTTATCATTATTAACTCAAAACTTTGAAGTTAGACATCTAGGAAAATTGAAAAATTGTTTAGGCATGAATGTTACTAAAACTCAAAATGTAACTATCCTTGATCAATCTGATTACATAAGGCGTCTATTGACAAAATATAATATGAGTGAATGCAAACATGTATCTACACCATTGCCGGTCAACTGCAAACTGGATAAGTCTGGAGTAAATAATTTACAAAATGATGTGTATAAGTATAGAGAACTACTAGGCTCCCTTATGTACTTATCTGTATGCACTCGTCCGGATATATCATATGCCTGTAGTCAGCTAAGTCAGTATAGTACGAGTTTTGATGTAAGCCATTGGCGTGCTGCTAAGAGAGTACTTAGGTATTTGGCAGGAACAATTAATTTTGGTCTTTTCTTTGAAAAAACTAGTAATTGTGATATTAATGCCTTCGCAGATGCCGATTGGGCGAATGACTTATCTGACCGCAAGTCATATACTGGCTATGTTATAAAATTAGGTGAAAATGTTGTAAACTGGGAAGCCAGAAAGCAGCGATGTACTGCCTTGTCTAGCACTGAAGCTGAATATCTTGCAATTAGTGATGTATGCAAGGACATCTGTTTTGTTAAGAATTTCTTATCAGAAATAATTGACAAACACTTTGATGTCACTGTATACAATGATAATCAAAGTGCTCAAAAATTGTTGTTAGTAAAACAGTATTGCCATAAAAGAACTAAGCATATTGACTTGCGTTACCACTTCGTCAAAGACTTAATACAGGATGGTAAAATTAATGTAGAGTATATGCCTACTGAAAACATGGTGGCGGATATTCTCACTAAACCTTTATGTTCACAAAAGCATCATATTTATGTAAGATCTTTAAATCTGAAATGCTGTACCTAATTGAATTTTTAGACTTATATTTTTATTTATATAATGTTTTGCTTGTAATCTAATCTATTAATATAATATTGTAATGTAGCCTTAAATGCCCTTGACAAGAATGAGGAGCAGTGTTAAAATACATTCATGTCATGGACAATATTGTCTATTGACTAGCGTCTATAGTGTCTCTGTATTAACAGTATATAAACTGTGACAGTTCCTTTTTCCCTCTCTCTACTTTGGCTTTGACCGCAACGTGCTTAAGTATAACTCTCGCTTTAGATATTATAATAATTGTGATCTTTTGTAATAAGTTTAATTTGTAATCAAGAAGAATCCAATATAAGTAATATCATATCTGCGTTGTTTTATTTTACGCTGCTGCGCACATCGAATCTTTGCAACATAAATCATAAAAAAAATGGATTAAACTTACCTATAGAACGTTATCGTCCTATCTTTACGTCCTTCTATATTCGTCCTTATTGCCCAATCGTAGATCTCGAAATAGAATGGTCTGAATTTAGTTTCAGATAACTTGAGCACAAGGCTTACTAGAGCCTTCTTTGACCACTTCTTCTTCAGCTGAATCAATGATACTTTCGTCAATATTTTTGCCAGATGCTTCTCCTCTTAACTGCAGAGCCGATAAGAAGAAAGCTGTCAAATCTTGCTGCAACGCCGCAAAATCTGCTGTTGTCACATTTGCAAAACTATCTGCCAAAACGGACATCACAGGACCGATTGCATCAAAGTGTTCTTTTTCCAAAATCAACTGATGAGTTTCGTTCGCCACTGGTATTAAAACTCTGGGCGGAATAGAACTGGCTATTTTCCTCTTAATATGTATCAACTTCGACACAATCGCTGAAACTTTACTACACTCTTGATCACCGATTTGCCATTTGCCTAATAATATCGCATATTCGTAAAGGATTTTTTGCAAATATGGGCTCAAAAAGAGAGGCAAGCTTTCGACTATTTTGGATAAAGCTGTGACAGTACTTATCAAAACCAACTCAGGTGTGTCAGATTTACACTGTTTCTTCAGTACCTTAATTAAAGCTGGCATGAATTTTCTCAAGCTTCCTAATGCATGTGCTTTCAAATTTCCGCAAAGATCAGCTAAGCAAAGAACGATAGAAGCCATCACATTGCCAGCTATATTTGTATTGCATGTATATTCTGTTACCGTTTCTAGAACAGGCTTGAAGGGTTCAGGGTTTTCTGAAGCCAGCATACGTGTTAGTAGTTTTAGAGATATTAGAGCTGTTTGTTGGTTGATCTCTATTTCGAATGCTACATTTTCGTCTTGATTTTCAGGAGAATTTTCAATTGTTTTTACTATATCCAATAAGGCTGGAAGCAATGAGTGTAGCAGATTTTTATCAACATCATTAAACATTTCGGTACTAAACTGTATTTTAGAGTTTAATAACTCCATAGCTTTTCTTCGCACTGTTTGTAAAGTGTGTTTTAAAAGGCCTCGAATGACTGACAAGAACATTGGCGTGGGCAAGTTATTAGTATGGTCTAGCAAATCGTAACTGTGATGTACGCGCCAGTACTTTGCGGTCTTTTCATCTCCAACTTTAGATATACTTTGGATGTAAGTTAGAATGTTAATAATGAATTGTATGTAGTGAGGTTCCATAATTTTTATATCTACCGCCAGGCTATTGTGTTGAATGAATCTCGAAGATGATAAACAAGTGTTCATGAAGGTAATGATAATATATTTATAGTGTCTCAATTGTATAGGTGTGTGACCGTTGACGCTAAATATATCACTAGGATCAACATCAGTTTCCATAGAATTCTCATCTTTCTGTAAGGGCAGAGTCTTCATATATGTTATAAGCTTTATTAGATTTTCTAAAGTTCTAAACATATTTCTGGAGGAAATTCAAGCATAATACTTTGTCCAAAATCAAGCCTATTTATCGGTGATTCTTGCTCTGCTAAACTTCTTGATGGATTTTTATCTTTCTTCTTATTTTCATTACTGTGAGCAATATGCGTTTCCAACAAAAGCGCGAGGAAAACCCAAAGGAACTGACTAGGTCCTAGAGTCTCGATAAGCTTCTTGTAAAGTGGCAATCTTCTATGTTCCGGTACATGTAAAACAACATCCGCAAATATACGCAGTACTGGAACTACACGTTTTTGTAATTGTTGCAGTTATTTCTCAGTCAATTCGTCGACATTCCTATCTAATTTAACCAAAATAGGTACAAGTGTCTCGATAATTTTAGTAATAATCTGGAAACTGTAAGCATCGTCGTGTCTAAGCACTGACGAACCCATAAAAGTGAACATTTCCATCGTATGATGTAGAACTTGCTCAGGCAGCATATAAGCAGCGTGTTATAGAAGAATCAAAGCATGGTGCTGTGTTTGGGGATTTTGGGTTCCTCTTATACATTGCACAACTGTTTCTACATCAAATATACTTTTAATCGATCGCATTTGTTCTTTATCAGCATCATTAACAAATTTTTTACAGAAATACCAGAGAGACGATAAAATTAGCTGTTTCGTGTATTTCACGTAAGATTGCTCTTCGAATCTTAAACACTTATTAAGTAATAGAAACAATATCGTAACAAATTGGTTATCAACCGCCATTTTCTTTTTACTTTGAACATATTCTAGTAGTGTGACACCAAGCCGCCACTCATCTGTTTCAGCCAATTGGTATGAAAGCATGGAGACAGTAGCTTTTTTCTTTTTTGAAACATTGACTATAGGATACACCACATTCAACATGCCGTCAAGAATAGGTTTGAAATCTTCGAATTTGATATTTATTTTCTTCATAGTTTTCGAGGCTACACTCGATATTGTAGGGTTATTACTAAAAGTACCAGCAAATGTAATAAGGTAGATTAAATCTTTAGACTTCTCTTCGGGAATTTTCGCAAATACTTCTTCATTAATTTGTTTCATTATTAAAACGCTTGGACTCACATATTTCAGATCTTCAGTGAAAATACAATCTCTATATTCTTTAAGCCCAATCTCAATTGAATTCCAAACTTGCTCTTTATTGAATGCGGTTATCGTAGTTTCATTGATTTGTTCATAGACAGTTCTAATTAAGTTAGATTCGTAAATATCAAATGTAGACTTTTTATCCAATTCATTCTGTTTTATAACTTTTTCTAAACTATTTAATGACGGTACAATGTAAGAATACATTTGTACATTATTTATATTCGATAAAATTTTTACTAATGTTGATTTTATGTGAGATGGTGTCTCACTTATTAGACGTCAATTTTAATAAGCAATTTTTCCTAAATATTTTAGTACCAATGGATTGTTGGGTCAGGATTGTCTTTAAAACATGTGGTAATTGTTCATGGTCTAAAATGAGCTCTTCTTCGTGAGAGATTAATTCCTTCAAAAGTTGCATATAAACTAAATTTTTCTTTGTTTCTTCACGTAAAATATTCTTTACAAGGTATATTACGCATTTTCTTACTGAAGCTAGGGGGTTATTTAGATTAAACAGTATCGTTAGAATAAGTACATCAGAATCGTAGATCCAATCACTTGTTTGAATATTTAGGAAGCTTATCATTAATTTTAAAGTTCTCAATTGAATTTCAGGAGTGAACAAGTCCTTAGGATCGTTGGCATATAATATATGCCCGGTAGCAATGTTTGCTAAGAATTCATACTTTTCCTTCGGAGTTTTAAACAATTTAATTAGGAGTTTCTGAAGCAACTTTGCGTAGTTATCCACATATGATTGTATCCCACACTCTGTTATAAAAACTTCGTACAAACATCTTATAAGAATAGTTTCAGGGTTCTTCAATAAATTACACCATGGCCTAGTAATAGAAACAGCTTTAACTTGCTCTGTTATTTTCGAGAAGATATATTCCAATACTTCAAACAAAATTTGATCTTTTCTGGCAAGCTTTATAAACTCCAAAATGACATCAGATGAGAATTCAGAATTTTCTGTACTATGTACTATTGCTCTACTTTCAATTGATTCTAGGACTAAATTCAATATATCTGTAGTATCTTGAATATCGCCTCTTTTTAACGAACATGATTTTAGTAGCACGTAGAAACAAATATCTAGAGTGCGTTCTTTATTCAAAAGATTAACATCAAGTATTCCATCGAAATTTATTGCCGTGTCAACAAATAATGTTTTAAAAATCATTTGGTTTAAAACTTCAAACTTATCCTTTTTTGACTCATTTAATCCAGATATTTTTGTTTTAAGTCCCAATTTTTCACCCCATGGAGATTTAAGTATTTGATACTTTAATACAGCCGACTCTATATTTTTTGGAAATAAGTAAGGCATGATGGCTAAAACAATCTCGTGATTAACTGGTAACGTATGTAAGCTACAGAATTTTTGTATTACACTTCGTCTTATATGTAGCCACTTTTTGGAATCTTTATTAGTAATGTAAACGAAAACTCTTGTCAAATCAGCTTCATTCAAAATTTCTTGTAAATTATCATTAGGAAAATTAAGTTCTGCTAAAACCACATCTGCGTTATCGTCTTTTAGTCTATTAATTACAGAATCTTTCACAAACTCTATGTTCTCAATTTTCAATGACTGAAATTCTTTTACTATGTAATTTACTGCTTCAATTCGCAAATCTGGGTTAATGTGATTTAAATTTTCAAACAAATATGTCCCTCCAACTTTATGAGCAACTGCTGGTTTAAATCCCAATACTTTTGATAGCTGCGCTCTTTTCTTTGGCGACAATTTGCTGTCAGAGCCCATTTCTTTTTTAATAACTTTATCAAATGTATCTGGATACTTATTTTCGATATTTTTTAAAAACTGTGAATACAATTTTATTAGAAAAACCGTTATCGTCATCAATAATTTCTACATCACTCTCTTCATCATTATCCTCATTTGAACACTTTAAAGCATTGAGGATGCAACTGAAAACAAAATAGAATTAAATTAGTACTATTCACTTACATTAATATTTTTAACTATAAAGTATGATATATTTTAATGCTAATATTGCAAATCAATACTGATTTATGTATTATGTTACAAAACTGGTTTACAATAAAACATCAGTTGGAGATAAGAGATTTGGTCCATAAAATAAATTCAACAAATGAAATGAAATTATAAGGAGTAACAAGTATGAAAGTATTGTCAAAAAAATTAAAAATAACTTCCCCTGGCCTCACACATACTCACTTAGATGATTACTAAGAAAATATAAGCTAAGAAATTATAAATCCGTTTCTGTTAAAGAAATGTATGCACATAACACTTTTTTTTAATAAAAACTTTGTTTATAACATGCAAAAACTGCAAAAATCATGGTAAAAATAACTATGAATTTTATGCTTACTGTATAATTTTCTCTAGCTGTTGATGTTTGAGGTCAACTTCATCAATGAATAATTTAGGCAGGTGAGAAAATCTTATGAAATCTTCAATATTTCTTTGAAGTATTTGCAATATGCTAGACAGAAATACCAGGCTGAATGTTTGAATACTAATTCATAACTCCACAAGCTTCTTTAAATTAATGCATAGAGTGTTCAACACATCAATTGAAATATTACCAAAAATATATTTAGACATCTTTGTTAAATGTTTCTGATTTGTGTAAATTAAATTTATAAGCAATACTACATCATATGTTAGGTCAAACTCAGTAGTAAACAGTCTAATAATTAAATCATTTATTGTTTTTCTTTTAAATGTTGCCTTAGTTGATAAATATCCTATGATTATATGAGAAGATGATCTGAAATTAATATTAAATTAATGTATCTGTTATACGAGTTAAATTAAAATTAAAATAATATATTATTGAGTATAGAATATAGGCACAATATAAAATATTCTTTTATTATAATATAAAACACACTCTAAAACACCTTATTAACTGACATTCGAAATTATAGTTTAAATTAAAACCAATTTTTCCAATTATACAAAATCTTATAACGTAATAACATCCGATAAAGAAACAACAGTCAATTCATTGTATTTTAACATAATTATTATGTAATGACTAATGAATATGAAATTGAGTTTCCAAATTATAAGTACTAAGATGAATGCCCCTGGTTTGAATTAACACATTAAATGTCAATGACAACAACACGTGTTTACTTAAGTTGTGCTTGTGAGTTGTGGTTATAATTTTGCCGATATTTATTTTTCATTTATGAGTAATAAAAATAAAATAATTAAAGTTACATGTAAATAAGGTTAGTAATATAGTATTACATTTGTTTAATAACTTAACATTTTATTAGTCAAAATAACTTATAAGTACCTAAACTTTCACAGGTTTTACAAGTAGAAGCTAAAGGTATTAATGGCATCGACATCTTTATCGGAACAATTACAAAAGCTATCAGTGCCACAATCATCAATTTATAAAGATGATAAGAAAAAGGCATCATTGCTTTTTGATCCTAGAGAGACCGCTTTAAAGGATCGCGATACGTTCTATGAAATCGGCCTTAGTGGTCTTAAGGAGTTAATTGCTTTATATGAGGGATTTCGTGTGTACGAAGACACAAAAATTCTGTAGCTTACATACGTTACCAGTTAATCACGAGATTGTTTTAGCCATCATGCCTTAGGTACTTATTTCCAAAAAATATAGAGTCGGCTGTATTAAAGTATCAAATACTTAAATCTCCATGGGGTGAAAAATTAATGACTTAAAACAAAAATATCTGGATTAAATGAGTCAAAAAAGGATAAGTTTGAAGTTTTAAACCAAATGATTTTTAAAACATTATTTGTTGACACGGCAATAAATTTCGATGGAATACTTGATGTTAATCTTTTGAATAAAGAACGCACTCTAGATATTTGTTTCTACGTGCTACTAAAATCATGTTCGTTAAAAAGAGGCGATATTCAAGATACTACAGATATATTGAATTTAGTCCTAGAATCAATTGAAAGTAGAGCAATAGTACATAGTACAGAAAATTCTGAATTCTCATCTGATGTCATTTTGGAGTTTATAAAGCTTGCCAGAAAAGATCAAATTTTGTTTGAAGTATTGGAATATATCTTCTCGAAAATAACAGAGCAAGTTAAAGCTGTTTCTATTACTAGGCCATGGTGTAATTTATTGAAGAACCCTGAAACTATTCTTATAAGATGTTTGTACGAAGTTTTTATAACAGAGTGTGGGATACAATCATATGTGGATAACTACGCAAAGTTGCTTCAGAAACTCCTAATTAAATTGTTTAAAACTCCGAAGGAAAAGTATGAATTCTTAGCAAACATTGCTACCGGGCATATATTATATGCCAACGATCCTAAGGACTTGTTCACTCCTGAAATTCAATTGAGAACTTTAAAATTAATGATAAGCTTCCTAAATATTCAAACAAGTGATTGGATCTACGATTCTGATGTACTTATTCTAACGATACTGTTTAATCTAAATAACCCCCTAGCTTCAGTAAGAAAATGCGTAATATACCTTGTAAAGAATATTTTACGTGAAGAAACAAAGAAAAATTTAGTTTATATGCAACTTTTGAAGGAATTAATCTCTCACGAAGAAGAGCTCATTTTAGACCATGAACAATTACCACATGTTTTAAAGACAATCCTGACCCAACAATCCATTGGTACTAAAATATTTAGGAAAAATTGCTTATTAAAATTGACGTCTAATAAGTGAGACACCATCTCACATAAAATCAACATTAGTAAAAATTTTATCGAATATAAATAATGTACAAATGTATTCTTACATTGTACCGTCATTAAATAGTTTAGAAAAAGTTATAAAACAGAATGAATTGGATAAAAAGTCTACATTTGATATTTACGAATCTAACTTAATTAGAACTGTCTATGAACAAATCAATGAAACTACGATAACCGCATTCAATAAAGAGCAAGTTTGGAATTCAATTGAGATTGGGCTTAAAGAATATAGAGATTGTATTTTCACTGAAGATCTGAAATATGTGAGTCCAAGCGTTTTAATAATGAAACAAATTAATGAAGAAGTATTTGCGAAAATTCCCGAAGAGAAGTCTAAAGATTTAATCTACCTTATTACATTTGCTGGTACTTTTAGTAATAACCCTACAATATCGAGTGTAGCCTCGAAAACTATGAAGAAAATAAATATCAAATTCGAAGATTTCAAACCTATTCTTGACGGCATGTTGAATGTGGTGTATCCTATAGTCAATGTTTCAAAAAAGAAAAAAGCTACTGTCTCCATGCTTTCATACCAATTGGCTGAAACAGATGAGTGGCGGCTTGGTGTCACACTACTAGAATATGTTCAAAGTAAAAAGAAAATGGCGGTTGATAACCAATTTGTTACGATATTGTTTCTATTACTTAATAAGTGTTTAAGATTCGAAGAGCAATCTTACGTGAAATACACGAAACAGCTAATTTTATCGTCTCTCTGGTATTTCTGTAAAAAATTTGTTAATGATGCTGATAAAGAACAAATGCGATCGATTAAAAGTATATTTGATGTAGAAACAGTTGTGCAATGTATAAGAGGAACCCAAAATCCCCAAACACAGCACCATGCTTTGATTCTTCTATAACACGCTGCTTATATGCTGCCTGAGCAAGTTCTACATCATACGATGGAAATGTTCACTTTTATGGGTTCGTCAGTGCTTAGACACGACGATGCTTACAGTTTCCAGATTATTACTAAAATTATCGAGACACTTGTACCTATTTTGGTTAAATTAGATAGGAATGTCGACGAATTGACTGAGAAATAACTGCAACAATTACAAAAACGTGTAGTTCCAGTACTGCGTATATTTGCGGATGTTGTTTTACATGTACCGGAACATAGAAGATTGCCACTTTACAAGAAGCTTATCGAGACTCTAGGACCTAGTCAGTTCCTTTGGGTTTTCCTCGCGCTTTTGTTGGAAACGCATATTGCTCACAGTAATGAAAATAAGAAGAAAGATAAAAATCCATCAAGAAGTTTAGCAGAGCAAGAATCACCGATAAATAGGCTTGATTTTGGACAAAGTATTATGCTTGAATTTCCTCCAGAAATATGTTTAGAACTTTAGAAAATCTAATAAAGCTTATAACATATATGAAGACTCTGCCCTTACAGAAAGATGAGAATTCTATGGAAACTGATGTTGATCCTAGTGATATATTTAGCGTCAACGGTCACACACCTATACAATTGAGACACTATAAATATATTATCATTACCTTCATGAACACTTGTTTATCATCTTCGAGATTCATTCAACACAATAGCCTGGCGGTAGATATAAAAATTATGGAACCTCACTACATACAATTCATTATTAACATTCTAACTTACATCCAAAGTATATCTAAAGTTGGAGATGAAAAGACCGCAAAGTACTGGCGCGTACATCACAGTTACGATTTGCTAGACCATACTAATAACTTGCCCACGCCAATGTTCTTGTCAGTCATTCGAGGCCTTTTAAAACACACTTTACAAACAGTGCGAAGAAAAGCTATGGAGTTATTAAACTCTAAAATACAGTTTAGTACCGAAATGTTTAATGATGTTGATAAAAATCTGCTACACTCATTGCTTCCAGCCTTATTGGATATAGTAAAAACAATTGAAAATTCTCCTGAAAATCAAGACGAAAATGTAGCATTCGAAATAGAGATCAACCAACAAACAGCTCTAATATCTCTAAAACTACTAACACGTATGCTGGCTTCAGAAAACCCTGAACCCTTCAAGCCTGTTCTAGAAACGGTAACAGAATATACATGCAATACAAATATAGCTGGCAATGTGATGGCTTCTATCGTTCTTTGCTTAGCTGATCTTTGCGGAAATTTGAAAGCACATGCATTAGGAAGCTTGAGAAAATTCATGCCAGCTTTAATTAAGGTACTGAAGAAACAGTGTAAATCTGACACACCTGAGTTGGTTTTGATAAGTACTGTCACAGCTTTATCCAAAATAGTCGAAAGCTTGCCTCTCTTTTTGAGCCCATATTTGCAAAAAATCCTTTACGAATATGCGATATTATTAGGCAAATGGCAAATCGGTGATCAAGAGTGTAGTAAAGTTTCAGCGATTGTGTCGAAGTTGATACATATTAAGAGGAAAATAGCCAGTTCTATTCCGCCCAGAGTTTTAATACCAGTGGCGAACGAAACTCATCAGTTGATTTTGGAAAAAGAACACTTTGATGCAATCGGTCCTGTGATGTCCGTTTTGGCAGATAGTTTTGCAAATGTGACAACAGCAGATTTTGCGGCGTTGCAGCAAGATTTGACAGCTTTCTTCTTATCGGCTCTGCAGTTAAGAGGAGAAGCATCTGGCAAAAATATTGACGAAAGTATCATTGATTCAGCTGAAGAAGAAGTGGTCAAAGCTCTAGTAAGCCTTGTGCTCAAGTTATCTGAAACTAGGGGCGGGCCTGAGTCTATGCTTTTACGGTTCCCTTACGTCATGCTTCGCATGGTAGTGTAGGCGCAGGCCTACCCTACTGTCTCCTTCAGAGACGGTAGGGTGGCGTTGGTCTTGGGGGAGAGTGACGATTTTGTTGTGAAGATCCCCAAGGCAAGTTCGGTGTACTATCCTTCACGAGGTTGCCAGCCCTGTTATTGGTCTAGTTCACTAGGAAATAGACGCAACAGAAAACACTGAGCGCTTTTGCTTTTTGCTATATTTATTTATTTATTTACTTATTTTTCATTGTATTATCATTATTATGTGGACTATCTAGGTAAGTTTATCTATCATCCAAAATAATAGTCATATTTATGATCATGTATGCTTATATATGTATAAGGTATATGTAAGTACATTTATGTGTATATGTATGTTTATATATTTATGCGCAGGTAAGTATATGTATGTGTATGTGTTATGTTTGTATATACTTATATCATGTATCTATTTTAAAAAACCCTATCCAAGGTGTTATTCGTACCGTGCCGAGGGATGCGTGGCTGGGGGGGAGCTCAGTGGCTAACGGTGGCTATCCGACACCTGGACGAATCGGATAGTATTTCATTCCTCTCGTCGGCATGCGGGGCTCTGTCGGTGGGCATTTTTATTTTTTTATTTAGAATATAGGAACCGGGCATAAATGTACACATGTCAAAAACTTCTAAAAGATGGCAGAGGCCGCTTTTCGGAGGATGGAAAATTATATTCTAAAAACGAATCGTTTTTGTTATTGGCCAGTATTTTTTTTCTACCAGACGTAAGTCAAAACCGTTTCAATAAAAACGACTCGTAGGGAAATTTAACTAGCGGATTGTTACTAACGAATGGGAGGAGTAGAGATGGGTAACTAGCCAAAATCTCAATAACTTAGCTAGCCGGTTATTTGTGGTTAAATAACTAGCTATATAACCAGCTATTCAGCTATTCGGCTATTTGGGTATAACCGACTGATAGTGCGTTAGCTCCGCAGCCGCGGCAACGTTCGAATCCCGCTACGGAACATATTATTATCGTCGTCGTTTTTTATTTTCTTATTTTATTTTATACTTCCTTGAAAAGAAATGAATTTCTGTTATACGTATTATTAAATTATTTTATTAAAAACTGTCCATCTAAAATCAATCTATCTTTAATTTACAGCGACATCTATATTAATTATAGGTAACGTCAAACCTAAACAACACACACCAGTACAAGTAAACTAAAAGATAAACCATAGATGTCGCGCTACTTCATTTTTTTATTTCTAATGACGCTATCGTCGTAATAAACTTTATCCTTAACAAAATAAGGTTTTATATCGTGTAGTTGATAATTCACTAAACGAAAGGCAATCAAATTATCTTCGATCATATACATGTCTAGATACAGCAATGCAAGCAAACGACGCGTCAAAACGCGTCCCCGCTATCGTGTTATGTGTGAGTACCGCTCGTGTACTTATTGTAGCTTAACACATTCAGAGCCACCGTCACGCACAGCGTGTTTACATTAAATTTCTCAGCCACGCCGCAGACACGCTAGGCGTGTTCTGAGTGTTTATGTGATATTTCGAAAAATATGCTGTATTTCTGCTCAAATTTGTAAGTATATAATCCTTATGTCATAAACTACCCATATTTTAAATGGTTCGAGAAAATAAAGAACTTTTTTGAGTACGAAAAAAAAGTTATTATACTATGCCGAGAACACACCAAGCGTGACCACTTAAAAATTATAATCATAGATTCTCAACATTTTTTTAAAATTGAAACTAAGCGTTTTAGAATTGTCTTAGCCACATCAGTTTTTCAAAGATTAGTGATTTTTTACAAAGTATGGATTTGAAAGCGGTTTGGTGGTTGACTGGTGTTTAAGTAACTATATCTAATCTTAAAATAAAACACATACTTGCCTATGCTTCTAAATGGCTGCACTGATTTGGATGAAACTATTTGGTTGTACATTGAAATGTGTTGTTTACTGTATGGTTTACAAGCACATTTGCACATAGTAGGACGATGTGATCGTGTTTTCATGAATGCATAGTACTGTAAACTATATAGCTTATTATTATAAACTAGCGGTGCCCGCGGCTTCGCTCGCGCTAAGAGTGAATAAAATAAACATTTTTGCTTATATACTGTTACTTATAATGTACCAAGGACTGATTCCCCATTTAAAGTTCTGGTCCTCTTTTCTGAAAACTACTGTGTAGCATCCTGCCGTGCCGCCAGTGCTGCGCTTTCTAAAACTTATTTCCTATTTTTAACCAATTTTGCTACTATGTGTATCATAATTTCTTTGTGTGTTTTTCGTTAATGATAAACTGATGTACGTGGTTCATTGTTATGGACTTATGGTAAAAATTACTGTTAATATTTTTCCTACGCAAATTGTGCTACCCCCGTTAACTCCCATAGGGGTTGATTTTCAAAAAACGCTTAGATATGTATCTCATAATTTGTATTGCAGAGCATTATTTCAGTGTCACGCAAAATATTTCAATAGAATTAAATTTCCCATACAAACTTAGCCACCCCCTTTAACCCCCAATGGGGGTGAATTTCGAAAAACCCTGAAATACGTGTTTCATCATTTGTACTAAAAAGCATTAATACAAAGTTTCATGCAAAAATGTGCAATAAAAATATTTTTCTCATACAAACTTTGCCACCCCTTTTAACCCTTTTAGGGGTTGAATTTCCAAAAAATAATATGCCCATTTCCTTCTCATGAATGCAAACTATCTACATACCAAATTTCAGCAAAATCGGTTGGGTGGTTTAGGCGTGAAAAGGTAACAGACAGACAGACAGAAAGACAGAGTTACTTTCGCATTTATAATATTAGTATGGATAAGTCGTTAAGTTTTAATTAAAAAAGATAAGTTCGCATGCGTAAGTAAAATTGAAGCACGCGTACTTTTTATGAAAACACTAGCATTCTCCGCGGATCCGTCGCGTTCAGACGACCGAAAATCAAATTCTTAGATTTTTATAATATAATACTGTACCACATTCATTGCTCATTGAATGTCTAAGGTTTCGTCGATTTGAGGCATAGGATGACTATCCTTATCTTAGTAAATAACAAATACGTGTTTGTCACCTAACTCCTAAACGGCTGGACCGATTTTATTTTAATAGGTTTCTGGATAGATTAAAAGCACAATTGGACTCCGTAGGTATCAATGTGATCATGTTTTCATGAATTGTCTTATTATATTTTGGTATACAGAATACATAAAAAAATCTGAATTTTCGTTTATATTTTTTACTTTTAAAATATTTATTTATTGCAATATATTTAAAGGGACGTCTTGTATGGTGCCCTTTATCATTTACTTCCTTATTCCAACTTTGAGTAGACGTGGGTAATCTGGAGAGGAATATCACATGTTACTTTATATTACAAAATATTATAAATCACATTCAACTACACCTTCCTTTATCAAAAGATACTCCACCACTCACGTAACGCGTTATAAAGAGATGTTAACCGCTTGCTGACTTTAATCTTGATTCCGGCTACAATCCCTCGCCACGCTAGCATTTTTATTATTGCATCAAGAGAAGGTATATCTGACAGCCACACATTTTTTTCTCATCGATGACACTTTTAATATTGACAACTTATGTGGCCATATACTCAAACGCGCCGTCATATTTTTTATTTATATATATTTATTCGTCATATATTTTATTCGTCCGTCTGTCTGACTGTCCGTCCGTCTGTCTTTCCGTCCGTCCGTCTGTCCGTCCGTCCGTCCGTCCATCCGAATTATTAAGTAATAATTCACGTAGTGCACATTATATTAGTAAATGTAGTCTTCTGCGCAATAAGTATTGTAGTGTTCTCAAAAATTAAACTTATATGATTTTCATGTAAACATCTTTAGTCTATATTAGAGTCTCATATTAAGCTCGGAATTAAAAATCCCAATAGAGCCTAAGAACCACTTTTTATTTAATTAGAAAAAAGCTAAAAGCAAAACAAAATGGCGACCACGATGCACGAATAAATATTAATAAAAACCAGTTAACATTAATTAATTAATATTTGTGGAAAGGCCTAAAGCACTCTATGCACATACCTGGTTGACCAGGGCAGTTTTCACACGCAAATAACGTAGCCATTCGTTTTTTTTTTATATTCCAACAATGTGCGCATCTACGTCTTTTTGTTTTGCCTTTGGCATTTTTTTCCAATTTCATTATACAGTGGATCTTTTGCCCTATTGGAATTTGTAATTCCGTGTCCATATAAGGCTCTAACAATGATTTAATGACACTTAGGCGAAAATCATATAAATTTAAATTTCGGCTACAATGCGCATTGTATAGAAAACTAGCGTTAACTAATATTATTTGCATTATATGAATTATTACTTTTTTATACCATCTCATTGACTTATGTTGGCATGAATAATATGCCAACATTTGGTCGTGGCGATCTATTGCATTTCTATTTTTATTGTATTCAATAATTATTTGCGGTTTTAACTTTTTTAATCCTCTTTGGTTTGAAACTTCTATTAAATCTCCATTTAATTTGCTGGAGATAGCAATTACCTCTCGCTGGTCCATCCACTTTATACAGCAAGTATTATTTTTATGTTGGATACATAGTTCTCCCTTCTTCAGTTTAGTTGTTATTATTGTTTTTGGGTTATTTTTTCTTAATTTTCGTAGTGTACCTGTGCAATAAGTTTTCATAGTGTATAAACGTTCGACGAGATCTACGCTACTGTAAAAATTATCTAAAAATAAATGGTGTCCCGCGTTTAAATATGCGTCCATTACATGGAGAACCACTTTTTGGACATGATTGGTTCCCCCAACTAAAGCATCAGACGCACCACCATATAAATGTATTTTTAAAACGACGCCCAGCTGGTCGGCGAGGGTGTACATTTTTAGGCCATATTTATTTTTTTTGCCTTTCATATATTGTCTAAATTTTAATCTTCCTCTCCATAACATCATCGATTCGTCGATGACTATATTCCTAGTCGGATAATATAGTTCTGACATTCTTTTATTAAAAAAATCTATTATTATTATTATTATGTATCTCTTTGGAATTCACGGGCTCGAAGGAGCCCGGTCCTTTGAAAGGCTTGCGTGGGGACACAGGTCCAATACACGTAGAGGCCCCTTAAGAGATTCAAATTTGTTTAATGTGACGCATCGTCCAGGACCCATCTGTGAGCAACCTATAGGAAATTGCTCACAGATGGCCTCCGGATAGTGCGTAGGGACTATGGAAAATGTGGAAAACTAAATAGGGTTATGGAATGGAGTTTGGATGGACTAAAAACTGGGTTATTGTTTGAGACTAACGGACGTCCGCCTGCTCAACAGTCTCAGATTGAATATTTGGCGGACGGTGACTCGCCTTCCACTAGATGGGCCCCCACAAAGCGGCATAAAGCCTTGGGCGCAACATCGGCGTGGTCGCCTAAGGGTGTTGAGAGGTGTGCACCGGTTTCACCATCGCGAGAGTGCTCGTGAGCGTGTTTCCCCGTTATTACGCAGATTGAGCACTTCCACCCTTTCGAGCACTAAGCTCTTGCGCTCCACTCTGGACGGCCAATCAAGGCAAGCCAGAGGCGGGGGACAGATGTTGTTTCCCCCGGGAGACCTCAGGTCCGTGGTGTCGCCACTCACCGACAGCTCGCCACAAGCTGCCCTGCGGGCTTATTATTATTATTATTATTATTTTAAATATGTGTAATATACATTTCTCCCATTTCTGGGGTTGAGATTCTCTAATGTGGACTTTTAGTCAAGCACATGAGAAAGTGTTAACTACTGTATGGATAAAAATTTCCTAACAATGCGGCATGTATTAAGAATGACAGCTTTCTGTAATAAAGTGTAAAGGAGAGGATGAGTATCGAGTTGTTTGAGGCTTGTGTGCAAAGTGGTCGGTATGACTCCTGTAGATGAGAGTATAGTTAATCGGGATTGTTCTAACAGTGTGTGCTTGCCATTGTGCTTTAAGTTCTATGGATAAATCTATATATTTTGTCATTTTATGTGAATATGTGGATGAGAGATTATGTGTGTTTGGTATTGCTATATCTATTAAATATACTATTTTGAGTTTTTTGTCATAGAGCGTTATGTCAGGACGATTATGATGTACAGTACGATCTGTTATTATTGTTCGATCCCAGTACAGTTTGTGATCAGAGGATTCTATTACGGACTGTGGTTTATATTTATAATATGATACATGTTCTTGGATAAGGTTATATTTTTTGGCTAAATATTGATGAATTATACTGGCAACCTGATCATGACGATGCTTGTAGTCCGTCTGAGCAATAGATTTACAAGCTCCTGTGATGTGTTGGATGGTTTCGCTGGCACTGTGGCAATGTCTACATAAATCTACTTGAATGTCGTGTATAATATGTTTCCTATAATTGCGTGTTTCTATAACTTGATCCTGTATAGCTAGCATTAACCCTTCTGTTTCTGGAAACAGTTCCCCTTTCTTTAGCCAGGCGTTCGACGCTACTTTATCGACGTTTGGGTTAAGTAAGTCACTGCGATGTCTTCCATGTAAGGATTTTGCTAGCCATGTGTCAAATTTGTGTTGAAGTTGAGTAATATGTTCGTTTTGCTGTACTTGTTGATCCTGAAGGTTTAAGGGTGTGAATTTACAGTCTGATTTTGTTACAGCTTTATGAATTCCAGAGTTTTGTGAGCGATTTTGGAAGAATTTTCTGAGTGAAGTAACTTGTTTATTATGCAGGTTTTTAATGTCTATCAGACCACGTCCTCCTTCGTGTCTCGGTATTGTGAGTCTTTGTATGCAAGAACGTGGATGATGTTTTCTGTATTTGGTCATTAATGTGTTTATGGTTCGCTGTAGCTTTAATAAATCAGATTGGGACCAAGTGATAATACCAAAAGAATAGGTAATTATTGGAACTGCATATGTATTAATTGCTTTAATTGTGTTACGAGCGTTCAATGCTGTTTTGAGTATTTTATGTAATCTTTGTTTAAATTTGTTAGTGATATCTATTTTCGTCTGCTTCTGGTGTATTTGTTTACTTTGTTGATATCCTAAGTATTTATAGCCGTATTCGTCATCAATAGGCTGAATTTGCTCTCCTGAATCAAGTTCATAAAAATTGTGCTCTTTTTGGCCCCTCCGTACTGAGTGCATTTTGCATTTATCTATGCCAAATTCCATTCGGATGTCGGTAGAGAACATTTGTGTGATGTCAGCCAGTTTATTAATGTCTGTGAGGTTTGATGCATAAAGTTTTATATCATCCATGTACATGAGATGTGATAACGTGTAATGTGCCCGATCATATGTAATGTTGTAACCTTTCCCGCTATTATTAAGCATGTTTGATAGTGGATTCAAAGATAGGCAAAACCAAAGGGGGCTAAGCGAATCTCCTTGAAAAATTCCTTTACGTATCGGTATCAGCTGTGTTTCTATTGAGCTACTATTGTTTTTAAGTTTTAGTCGGGTCGCCCATTTAAGCATGTTTGATTTTAAAAATTCTATTATTGTTGGGTGGATTTTATATAAGTGTAAAGTATATATAAGCCATGAGTGTGGTACAGAATCAAACGCCTTTTTGTAATCAATGTACATACTATAGATATTTCTCTTCTTTTTTAAAGCCTGTTTACATATGACAGAATCTATAATTAACTGTTCCTTGCAGCCCTGGCTGTAACGACGGCATCCTTTTTGTTGTTCTGTTAGAATATTGTTTCTATCTATGTGTCTGTATATGAGTTCTGTGATACATGAAGTGATTATTTTGTATATAGTTTGTAGACATGTAATAGGTCTATATTTTGCTGGATCTTCTCTGTCAGTTTCATCTTTTGAGATCATATATGTTATTCCTTGTGTAATAAAAGGTGGAAGGATTGTCGGTGATTGGATGAAATTATTTATATGTCTGAGTAAATATGTGTGAATTGAAGTGAACTTTTTGTACCAGTAATTGTGAATTTTGTCGGTGCCAGTGGCTTTCCAACTGTGTGTTTTTGCTATAACCGATTTTAATAAATCTATGTCTATAGGTGAAAATTGCATCTGAGGAATTTCATCACTTAAAGCTTTTTGCCCTTCAATCCACTGACTTCGTTTGTGTTCAGCCGGAGTCGCCCAAACTGATGACCAAAACTTGTGTAGTTCTAATGCCGTAGGTAGTTTATCGTTTGAACTGTTTGAAATGAAATTATTGTTATGATTGGGTTGAGATAAATCTTTATAGAATCGTTTTTCATTGCATATAAATTGTTTATTTTGTGATTTTCTTGGGGTTGCTAGCTTATATCTTCGTAATCGACTTGCTATAGCACTAAGTTTTTGTTTTAAGGTATCTAAAAATTATTATTATTATTAACTTGTCCTGTATAGACACACAACATTCTTAAAATAATTAAAAATCTATTTATAGACATTAATTTAGAAAATATATTTTGTTTAAATGCTAAGTCTTTTTTCCAGTAATCGCATAATCTGTTAATTTTAATAAAACCCATGTGGAAAATAAGGCCAAAAAACAATTTTAGTTCTTCTATTGTAAGTTTCTTCCATTGTTTATTTTTACTATTTTTTGATGCTGTTTCTTTTACTGCATAGGTATTGGTACAGTCAGCAATCAACTGCAGCAATTCTCTATTGCATACGGAATCAAAATAAGAAATGGGTGTGTCATATATAACTTCCTTTATGCCAGGTGTTTTTAAAAATTGAAAATTTTCAGAAGTGTGTAATATAGGGGGATTTCCATTATGCCATCCATCGCCGCTAGGTGTCTCTATGTTTGAAAAAATTGCCTCCTCATCATCAGACTCGCATTCTGATTCAGAACTGCCGGTATTTTCGGTATGAATCTCATCTTTATCATTACCCGATAATATATATAGCAGCTGGTTCGTAGTTATGGGCGAAGATGGTGGTATTAACGGGGGGAATGTAGCAAGAGCTCCGATAGCTCTCAGGCTTTCTTCTATGTTGTCAAAATGATCCCATGAGCAAGATGGTGTCGGATTTTCGACGGGATTCATGATCTACATTTACATAAAATAAAAAGAAATGAGATAGATTTCGTGTTAAAAAATAACACTTTTAAAATACAACATACACCTCATAAACTTTTATTAGTGTAAATTTCGAAAAATACATTTTGACCAAATTTCTATTTTTTCTTAAATGCCCATAACTTTCGAACTACATGGGATAGATTTTTTTTTATTTTTGTCATGATGGTTACAACCCTGTCACCCGGTTTCGGCTTGACGTTATATATATATATATATATATATATATATATATATATATATATATATATATATATATATATATATATATATATATATATATATATATATATATATATATATATATGTTCTCATAGACTAACGAACTTTCGATCCCTGTATATTAAAAATAATATCTGATGACCAAAGCCGCGTTTTTATCTACTCATTGGAGAGTCATCCTTTTAAAATAAAATAATTTAATTATTATAAATCTCATAAATCTTTTGACGACATGTTTGGCTCAGTTGGTCGTAACCTTACTTTTTGCGCCAGCGGTCGCGGGTTCGAGTCCCGCTAAGGGGCATTCATTTGTTGAGCACGAATGTTTTCTCTTCAGTCATGGGTGTTAATATTTATAATATGTATGTATTTAAAATTTATATGTGTAGTATATCAACTATCTGGTATCCGTAACACAAGCACGTAACGTAGCTTACCACGGAACTAGATGGCGCTGTTGTAATAATGTCCCAACATATTTATTTATTTATTAAATCTTCAAAAATGGACTAAGTGGAGGTGCGGTCGCATACCGGAAGGTCCTGGGTTCGAGTCCCGTGTCGGGCCAAGTTTAGTTATTGAGTCTTTCGCTTTCGTAAGCCTCAGTACAGTAACAGCCCGAAGTTGCGAAGTTGGCGGTGTTTCATCCTCGTACTCGTAGGTCCTGCGCCTTAACTCTCACTGGTCGTGTCAAGTAGTCGTCCCATCGGAATATGATAAGAGTAATAAGGAATATCTCCCACGCAGATGGCTATTCTCAATTCTCTCGCCGTGGCCGGAATCGGCCGGGAACACATCACTTTAATAAATTAAAAAATACTTATATAATTCGGTAAATAAGTACTTACCAAATTTTGGTATTTTAACTTGTATACGTAATTATTTAGTGTCTTAGATTTACAATTTAGTTGCTAGTGTTTAAAAGCTTGATATTTAAAACTTTTGAAACGTGCGACGCCTTCAACTGCATCAAATCAATACGCTTTTTTTGCTATATATCATATATATTTTTTAAAATTTTTGTTTCTATATCACGTCATAATATGCCAGTCTTAAAGTTCAACCCTAAACAACCCACCAGTGTCTCGGGGACACACTTTTGAGGTCTTAAAGATGTATTAAAACGAAAATATTTATATCAGCGAAAAGCTGTCTAGATAATCTACCTTTATGATTTACTGAATTCAAACGTATAATGAAAATACGAATAATATAATTGGTCTTTTATTTATTATCAACTAGTGACTCACCCTCGCTTTGCTCGGGTTCGTTCCTAGGTTAAACGTCAGCGAAGCCACCGCTTCCGCTCGTTAATTAAATAAATTTTCTAAAATGTAATCTCCTCATTTTTTGAAGTCGGTTAAAAAGCCTAAGTTATCCTAAGTTACTCCTTACATTATTAGCTATTAGCCAGTGAAAGTCCCGTCAAAATCGGTTCAGCCGTTTCAGGGATTACCCGGAATAAATAGATAGCCAGACAGACAGACAAAAATTTTAAAAATTGGTTTTTTGTAGAACTGTATATATACTTTTATATGCATTTAGTGAAAAGCTGTTAACTTGAAATTAAAAACAGACACTTCAATTTTATTTATATGTAGTATGTATGTATATATGTATAGATAAGCCAAAATAGTAACTCAGCCACCCACAAGTGTCCACCACAAGACATAAAAGCAATTTGTAACAGGAATAAGTGGGCTTGTCGACGATTATTATTTGTTTATATTCATTTTGACTTCACTGGTTACATCGCATCGCATCGCATTTAGACTTAATTGGTCACATTGTATTTTTTTGTTACAATTAAATCGTTGTGCTCATATTTACGATTAATTGTTTGGTTTTAGTACCTACTCAAGTTTTCAGTCATTGTGATAAAGTAATCGAGCTCGGCCTTGTTTTTGGTCAAAGAAATGTTTAAAAATAAACAGTTATATCCGATTCTACATAAATACTTAACCTATTTTTTAAATATATTTCTACGAAAACAGAATATAATATTATTTTTTTAAGTATATTATTTTTATATTATAATAAAACTTACAAACGAAGCGCACAGAATTTTGCAAAACCGATGGAAACAAACTTATAATATAAAACTCGACTTTAAACAAACAGATGGCCTGTTTTGTTTTTTTTAATATTATAGATGTTGTTGGTATCGCGTAGTTTATTATATGGGAAAATTTACATTCTACTTGGAATCAAAAGAATAAAAATACACTAAGAAATTTTTTCTTCGAGTAGGTCCTCGCAAACAAAGCGGCGAAACAAGAAAGGCACAAAGGTTAACAAGCTACCACCTAGTAGCCATCCAAATTGTGGTAGAATCAGATCAATCACATTACAGTCCGATCCGAACCTGTTGTAAAAAGAAAGAAGCGCTGTTACATATTATGTCCTTCAAAATTATCCGAAACCTCCAAACAGTGCTGTAATAAGAGCAATCGCAACGTTTGCGCAAAACATTCGGTAAAAAATATTTACAAATTGTATTATTTACAAATTGTATTATTTATATGTATATAAGCGCAGGACGGCTAATATCAGAAGTAGGTCGTAGATGTGGGCGTGATCGTTAGTGTCTTTTGAGAAACACAGCACATTCTCAATTTAACTTAACACACTCATAACTAAGTACAACGTAAACACATTAAAACATTATATTATCAATAATAGTTCCATTATTCGGATATAAGTAATTCGTCGATGATACGTGGTGCATCGGCGGTCCAAATCTGACATTCCCCTTTTTTTCTTTCAAATAGTTCTCTAATTTAATTTCTTTTTAAAACATGCCAGTTTGTATCACCTTGCTACCATCGCTTCGACGCTTTACAAGAGTGCGCTGTCAAAGCTTGATTTCACACTCTTATCCGATAAGCTTACCTAACATCTCCAGATGGCGCACTGAGTGCGCCGTCACGGCCGGACTGACATTCGACCGTCCTCGGGCGATCATTTATTGAAGCCATTGCAAAAGCAGGAACGACGCTCGCCCATCCTGTCACTCAGGAACAATCTAACTCTCCGTTATATTCGTACCGTACGTAAATACAAATTTATTATGAAAGCATGTATCCTTTCGACCATCTCAACTTATGGACCGGATGACATCTTTCCAAACCGTGAGCGTGGACCGGACGAGTGTGTCCCTTCGACTATCCCAAAACATGGGCATAGACCGGACGACACTGTCCCTTCGACCACCTCCAAACCGTGAGCGTGGACCGGACGAGTGTGTCCCTTCGACTATCCCAAAACATGGGCATAGACCGGACGACACTGTCCCTTCGACCACCTCCAAACCGTGAGCGTGGACCGGACGAGTGTGTCCCTTCGACTATCCCAAAACATGGGCATAGACCGGACGACACTGTCCCTTCGACCACCTCCAAACCGTGAGCGTGGACCGGACGAGTGTGTCCCTTCGACTATCCCAAAACATGGGCATAGACCGGACGACACTGTCCCTTCGACCACCTCCAAACCGTGAGCGTGGACCGGACGAGTGTGTCCCTTCGACTATCCCAAAACATGGGCATAGACCGGACGACACTGTCCCTTCGACCAGCTCCAAACCATGAGCGTGGACCGGACGAGTGTGTCCCTTCGACTATCCCAAAACATGGGCATAGACCGGACGACACTGTCCCTTCGACCAGCTCCAAACCATGAGCGTGGACCGGACGAGTGTGTCCCTTCGACTATCCCAAAACATGGGCATAGACCGGACGACAATGTCCCTTCGACCAGCTCCACCACTAAAACACAAATCGGGCAGATGTGTCCCTTCGACCAGCCTCGTACAAAGGCGTGGACCGGACGACACCGACCTCTAAATTCAAATTCAAATTCAAATTTAAAATATTTTATTCAGCATGAAACTATTACAATTTTTTACTGAACGTCATGAGTCTACTACCAATCATTTTGTAACCACGAAATTATCACGAACAATTTCAATTCTCAGTGTTGATTTCAATCTCGTAGTGTATACTTGTATGTAAAGTTTGCACTCCTCGACCACAATTCTTCATAATCTTTAGTCGCCGTCACGGTTTCCTTATTATTGTTGGTAGTAGCTTGTAAGCAAATCATCGTTTCTCTGCGGTACTTACGGTTCATTCTACCTCATTCCCGACTTTACTTGCGGTCGGGCCTTCTTATGCATCTACACTATCATGCCACGAGGCTGTTAGTCTGCCTCTACCTATTTTCTGGTACCAATTTATAGCACTTTTTTTTAAAGAGCAGTTCCGCCTCATCACATGGTCGTACCACCTGGGCTTGCCCTCTCTGAGTTCCTCTGTTACCGGGGACACGTTGAAGGATCCCTTCACATATTCGTTTTGCACTCTATCTAGAGGCGTCACGACGCTTGCCCAGCGGAGCATCTTCATCTTCACTGTATGCAGTTGTAGTTCATACTTTTCCAAAGTTGCCCAGTTCCAGTTCAGAGCCATACAACATGGTAGGTCTCACAACTGTCTTGTATCACTTGCTTTTGGTTTTGGTAGGCATTTTAGGGTCACACAGGGTACAGAATACCAGACAGAGATCTCCACTTCAATCGCCTCAGACTAACTCTGTGATTCACTTCATCATCAATGCGAGAGTCAACAGTTAGTATTGATCCAAGGTATCGGAAACCGGACACCTTCGGTGTAACAGTGCCGTTGATATTGATGTCGCAGCCTACCTCCGCAGATCCTACCAAGTCGCACTCCATGTATTCTGTTTTCGTGTAACTGATATGTAAACCGTATCCTTCAATCTCCGCCATCCACACTGAAAGCTTTGCTGGAGTTCTGAATTACTTTGCTCTATCAATACAATGTCTTATGCATATAGAATATTTCATGGTATATCCTTGTGGAATCTTCAGGTTATATGGTAGTCCATTATTAATTCGGGCTCAAACGGATGTCTGATGCACTTAAAACCACTCACTAGAAACGGTTCACTCACACCTGCAGGGCTACAAAATTGTGTGCTAATGTCGTTATAAATTTCTTCTATCAGAGAGATATAGGCTCAAACATATAACTAACACTTTTAAATAGAGAAGAAATAACAGTTTGATTCCACTCGCTATTTGTAATATAATAAAAAAAAGGCATAAAGTCCTTTGGAAAATTACTAAACCGTATTGCATATTACTGATATCAAAAAACGTTATATTTTATTAAATCCTTAAAAATTCCCGAGTAATGCGCTCGAGTAGCAATTATTCCGCGCGTAATTAATAACAGCCGTTTTTTTTATTGTAAAGTGCTAACTAAATATTATTCAGTTCGTTCCATATTTATTATTATTTACAAATTAATGATTTACCAAATTATTATTATCTAACTTGTCTATAATAACCTTTCTACTAGGTTTCCGTAATTTTAATATTTACTTAGTAAGTTTAGAAGAATTGATTTATCCTCTTTATTTAACTCTATATCATTCGAGGACATGTTGTTTTTTTTTTTTTTAGCTTCGGAAAAGTTAGTCGTTACTCTAATATCAAATATAAGATTATCGAAGCCTGACCCGGGACTCGAACCCAGGACTTCCCGATATACAATCGTAATAGGCAAGCTGCAACACCGCCGAAGCAAATAAGTAGCCGTATAATATTGCCACTATTTCTATTTTGACCAGTGGTTTCTGTTCATGCCACACCAATGAAATGTTCCAGCAAATCTCATCTCATACCTTGTCCGAGGCTTCTTACAATAAGAATGTTGATGTCGAGCTTTGTAGCGATAAGATTTCGTAGCATTAGTACTCTAGTAATAACGTCATAATATGTGGTTAGTTCTCATCGTGCTACCTTTATAACATAGTACTAAACTAATTCAGTTATCACTTCTTCAGGTAACTAAGACTTAGTTATTCTTCTAATCAAATTCTATAATCGAACCACGACCTTAGCCGCAGATTTTCTTCTAGCTCTAACTTAAAATTGTAGTGCTTGTTGCTCTTTGCCCGTGACATCCTAAATCCTCTCACTAAGGCCTTCATATAATTTAAAACCTTCGTCTGAACATCAACCGGTTTCATTGTTACGTAGTAAGGTTCTTCCATATCTATACTCTTTGGGTTCTTCTATCCCACTTCTGATATAAGCGCAGGACGGCTAATATCAGAAGTAGGTCGTAGATGTGGGCGTGATCGTTAGTGTCTTTTGAGAAACACAGCACATTCTCAATTTAACTTAACACACTCATAACTAAGTACAACGTAAACACATTAAAACATTATATTATCAATAATAGTTCCATTATTCGGATATAAGTAATTCGTCGATGATACGTGGTGCATCGGCGGTCCAAATCTGACATTCCCCTTTTTTTCTTTCAAATAGTTCTCTAATTTAATTTCTTTTTAAAACATGCCAGTTTGTATCACCTTGCTACCATCGCTTCGACGCTTTACAAGAGTGCGCTGTCAAAGCTTGATTTCACACTCTTATCCGATAAGCTTACCTAACATCTCCAGATGGCGCACTGAGTGCGCCGTCATGTATTTGTAAAAAATGATTATACCAACCTTTGTTAGCTTTTTGTTATAATAATATGTACTTGTAAGGTAATTGTTCGTATATAATAAAGAATTAAAGTGATTTTGTTCAAATTCTATTCACAATATCTTTATTTTCGTTTAAATACCTTGTATTTCTTGAATGTGTTATGTTACTAAAGTATACTGAGTTGTTAAGGGTTAAGTAATTAGTAAGTATATTAGACCTTTTTAGAAGAAATATTGACATTAGAAAAAAGAATTTTAAGCAAAAGTTGTATAAAATATACTGATATTTAATAAAGGATAGATCAATTGTATTCTAACAAAATCATTAGGATAGATGCATTTTATTGATTAATCAAATATTTTGAGAGTTATCGGCCGAGAAAGAAAAACCTAATGGGCCATAAATCGTATAGCGTAAGTTTTCAGGAAATAAAAGATGTGAAATTGTATTTTCTACAATAATGGTTTCAATAATGTTTGTTCTAAAGTGCATAGCTCCCGAAACATCGATCAAAACCTTATTTCAAGATGGCGCTGGATGCTCCACCTGGATCTGTCAGCATTTATGAAAAATATAAAGTGTATAGTCTAGTCAACAAGTGCTTTTTTGATCAACTTTTTCAGCAGTCTACAAAGGTTACGATTGAGGTGTTCATTGGTTGAGTTGTCATTCGTTTCGGAACAGCATCTAGATTGTAAATTGTTAATAACTTCTGCAATTTTTGCAAGTGAAACTTAATTTTTTTCCAAAATCACTAACCAGATATTATTCCGAATCGAACGACACCTCAATCATGAGCGATGGAAGGGTGTCTGAAAATTCACTGTTTCTTTTTTTCTGTTTCAATTTTGTTTCAATGTGGAGCAACCCACGTGGCTATGTCTAAGCAGACCTGCCGGGTCGTCGGGGCGTCGTAGTTCAATGCGCAAGCGATCCTGCGACGCCCCATTAAGACGAGTAAGTTAAGTTGGGTTTTAGTGGATAATACTGACTTTAGGCCAGTGAGTTCCACATAATTACCTGTCTTGTACAGGTGGTATGCGTCAATGCATTTCCCAACTATAAAAAAAAGTCTCAAATCGACGACACCTTAGATATTCAATGTACAATGAAAGTGGCACAATATTATATTATGAAAAATCCAAAAGTAAACCATACAGTTAACAATACATTACAATATATAACCAAACAGTTTCATCGAAATCAGTGCAGCCGGCTTAGAAGTTAGACGACAAGCATACGCAAGTATGTGTTATATTTTAAGATTAGATATACAATAACAAACAAATAACGGTCACTAGGGGTTGGCAAAACCACAGCAACCAGTCAAGGTACTGTGGATATCCAGAATTTAAATCGTTATTTCACTTCTTCACCTGTAACTCTGGATTCTCACACCAAAACCGCTACTCTTTCACTTTTATCTAACTATACCCCACCAGACCTTCTTCAATTTTCTTTTAAAACAGTCTCGGATAATGATGTTAAGAAGTGTGTCCGCTCTATAACCACCAAGGCTATTGGTAGTGATAATCTTAGCCTTGACATGATTCTTCCCGTGCTGGAAGATATTGCACCTGTGATCACACACATAATTAACCTCTCACTTTCGTGTAATGTTTTCCCTTCACTATGGAAGCATGCAATTATCTTACCAATACCTAAAACCTCCAATCCTATTAGCCTTTCACAATATCGTCCAATATCCATTCTTCCCATACTATCCAAAGTCCTTGAATCCATTGTTCACAACCAACTTTACTCATATCTGGCCTCCCACAAACTCCTTTGCCCTTATCAATCAGGTTTTCGTCCATCTCACAGCACTGTTGGTGCACTGTTGAATGTAGCGGAGGATATTCGGTGGGCTATGGATAATACCAAGCTAACCGCAATTGTTCTGCTGGACTTCAGCAGTGCTTTCAACTCTGTAGACTTTGACATACTTCTTGGCACTCTACGCGCGGTTAACATTTCTCCAGAAGCTATAGACTGGTTTCATTCTTATCTCTTCGGGCGTCAGCAGTGCGTGAAATTCAATGATAATTCATCAGATTGGCTTGATCTCACTTCTGGCGTCCCTCAAGGCGGCGTACTTTCACCATTATTGTTTTCTATTTTTATTAATAATATATCACGTGTAATCTCTTCTCCCTTCCATCTGTATGCAGACGACTTACAGCTATATCGCCACTGTGGGCTGACTGAGTTACATGAGTCTATCCAAGCCTTGAATAGCGATCTAGCTGCTATTCAGTTATGGGCGAAGTCCTTCGGTCTTCATGTTAATCCCGCCAAATCACAGGCCATTCTCGTAGGAAGCCCCCGGCTGAGGAGCAGAGTTGAATGGAATTCAGTACCTAATATTCTCTACTCAGGGATTTCTATTCCATACTGTGACAAAGTAAAAAATCTCGGTCTGATTATGGACTGCAATATGTCTTGGACGGCTCATGTCAACGAGGTCAGCAAACGCATTCACTACACCTTCCACTCTCTCAAACGTCTCCAATTTTTTCTTCCTTTCAAAACCAAAATCATGCTTGCGCAATCCCTTCTCTTGCCTATCCTCGATTATGCTGATGTTTGCTATTTAGATGTGACTGAGGTGCTTCTTAATAAATTAGAGCGCCTCCAAAATCTAGCCATACGCTTCATCTACAACTTACGAAAATATGATCGCATTTCTGACTTTCGCGCTAAACTTAAATGGCTTCCAATTCGCCTTCGCCGTGATATGCACATCCTTTCCATCCTCTTTAATATTCTTCACGATCCTAACGCCCCTCCTTACCTTCGTTCCCGAATTAATCTGCTTCCCACATCTACACGCATAAAGCGTTCTTGCATCACTTCGATGCTCGATGTACCAAAAAGCAAAACCAGTTTTGGACTAAAATCGTTTTCCGTACGAGCTCCAATTCTATGGAACAATCTTCCTAAAGTTATTCAGGATAGTCCCTCTATTAAATCTTTTAAACATCAGGTAAAAGAATATTTTCTATCTCAGATGACTGAATAATAGTCATGTTTTTATGTATGCATGTTTATATGTATGCATGTATGTATGTATGTATGTATTTATGTATGTATTTATAGTATGTATGTATGTATTTATAGTACGTATGTATGTATTTATATACAAGTATATGTTATTTTATATGATTTTTATTAATGTGGATTCTTATATTTATACGCACATTTCTGTTCCGCTAAGTGACAATCTTTCTGACCCCATAGGTTGGCTGGAAGAAATCTCTGTTAGAGATAAGTCCACCTTTGCCCTCGAATTATCTGATAACCATGTATTTTTGTTTTTTTTGATGTGCAATAAAGAATATATTAACATATAAATCAGTCAACCACTAAACCGCTTTTAAAACCATTCTTTGAAAAAAATTTCATAATATTTGAAAAACTGATGTTGCTAAGACAATGCTAAAAGGATTAGTTTCATTTTAAAAAAAGGTTGAGAATCTATGATTATAAATTTTAAGTGGTCACGCTTGGTGTGATCTCGGCATAGTATAATAACTTTTTTTTCGTACTCAAAAAAGTTCTTTATTTTCTCGAACCATTTAAAATATGCGTAGTTTATCACATAAGGATTATATACTTACAAATTGGAGTAGAAATACAGCATATTTTTTGTATATACACATATCACATAAACACTCAGAACACGCCTAGCGTGTCCGCGGCGTGGCTGAAAAATTTTATGTGAACACGCTGTGCGTGACGGTGGCTCTGAATGTGTTAAAAATTAGGTAAACTACTTCATTTTAGCAAGCCTAAATTTTACATATATAACTACGTGGTACTATTTCCAGACTTTTTGTAAGCAGCCAGACATATCCAATGGGACAATTATTCTCCTAGACACCTCAAAGTTTCCCTGTGAGTGCGAGCGTGAGGGCGTCATTCGTGCGCTTTAATTCGAGTGAGAACACTACATGGTTTTATAATACAGATAATTGAAATGATGGTTATATTATTTATTGAGTTTGAAATTTTAAATAAATATAGTTATGATCATTCACAGATATTTAGATCAAATAAATTTAAAGCAATAGGTATGTATTATTTTTTATTGAAATTTTGATTGAAAATGTTACAATTGACAAATTAAGATTAAAAAAATATTATCTATTATATTATTCATCTCCATTCTCTTCGTTGCTCGAGTTTCTACTTCCCTCATGAAATTCACATTCATATTGAATATTCAATTCATCTTCACCATCATGGTCATCGTCATTTGGCTCCTCTGTAAAGATAAATAATTTAATGAGGTTGCGAATAGCTACCAACATATAAAAATAATTTAATGTGAAAGTAAAATACCTGATTCATTTTGTAGTGAGTCGCTAACAAAACTGGGCAATTGATCACCATCAAACCAATTAAAATCATACTGACTATCTTTCAGTATCCAGTATCCACCCATTGTTCTCAGGGCTGAGGGTGCTGGCCCGCTGGGTTGCTTCTCATGAGCATTGTTCCAGATACTTGCAATATAATTTGCTCGTCTAAACTGCTGCAATAGCTCACTTTTGCAAGGTGGTAAACTGCTTGCATCAAAATTTCTCAAATTGTTCCGGTTGAATTCTTCATTTACATTGACAACTGTATATTTATTAATAAAAAGTTGAAGTCGAGCAGCATCTACGTCAATTATTCCTGAACTATTGTATAACTCGCAGATAAATTTCTGTATTACATCAAATACATCTTCTTTCTTTTTATCAACGAATAATTCAAGTTCACCGAATTTCGTAAAAGCTTGCTGATATTCTGGACATCTTTGCAGTATTTTGAATGGTTTTTTCTTTCCATTATTAAAAAAAGCAGGATTGTAGTCACATCCTGTTATTGCATGAAAGCCTATTAAGCTCCTACATAGAAATGGTCAACGGCCAAATGGTCATAGATCTTGGTTAAATCAACATATCTTTGATTGTTCCCGGTGCCTGTAAGTACCCAAACGTGTGAATTCATGTCTTTCAAACGATGCATGTGACCCAGCATTATAACTGTTACATCAGTATCAGAACATCGGATTGCAATGTTTTCCTGAGTATCTATATTGCATACATGATAAATAATTTTCGTGTCAGACTCTTCATGCTGTGGACACGATAAATTTTGATCAATAGTAGATACAACTCTATTGTTAATGACAATGACTAATTTTTAAACAATCTTTATAACGTCTGGCGGAAGTAATGGCCCACAGAAACGGTCTGGCAATAACGATTATCTATTTTTGATAATATTGTCAAAAATATATTTAAATATGAGCCTTTCTACTTTAACGTAGGTGAGTACAGTTTTGAAACACCTTTAGTTCGCGCTACCTGCGAAAGGGCCCCGCTTTCGAGCTTGTAAGTACGCATACTCTCCTAACTACATACTAGACTATAAATCATGGAAAGTTTAGCTTTGCTAAAATGACGTAGGCGGTGTCAAAAATTAATAATAGGTTCATAAGGTTAATTTTAAGAATTTTAATTTTAATTTATTTTGTCTATGGCACTCGCCGGCCGCTGCCGCGGCACGCTCGCTGCGCTCGCTCGGCTCGTGCGATATTGTGGTCATATATCTAACCTAACCTAACCAACCTAGAAAGAAAGAGTCATAAAATTTACCTTATGAACCTATTATATGAAAACCCAAAGAAAATAGTTTTTTACGATATAAGCACATTCACACAAATCTATAGAAAAAATAAAAGTGCGTCATCGTTAGTACGTAAGTACCAAAAAAATCTTTTGGTTTTCATAAAATTTTGAAAGTTTTAGAGAGATTTGTAATTATATTTTAAAATAATGTCTTGTTATGCCAGGACTTAAAGAACATCTTCGTGTTAAATTGTATATCTCAATTGAAGCTTTTATTTAGATAAGTAATTAAACTGGCATGAACTCAAGAAAGTTTTAAGACTGTTTAAATTCTATAAAATTTAGACTTAAGAAAAATATTTTCTTTTGCCATAATTATATAGTACTTATGACTTTTTCCTTTTGAAATAAGAATATAGTTTTGATATTAATTGGATTAAATATTGTTATTATTTCATAAGCATTTTTAAAAATGAATTTAAATACTCGACCTGTTAGCCCCTTGGTCGTCCCTTTTTGCCCCTACCATGGGGCAAAAAGGTCTAGAAAAATTAAAAAAATACATATTTCTATAACGATAATTTAACCAATATTTTGGTCAAAGATGCTAAGATAACTGTTTGTTTGATTACCGTTGTATATTTTGATTTAGTAGATTCCGTTTTCATGGTACAATCCTTAAAGGTCAAATTGGCACTTTAAGCCTCGCCAAACCCTACCTAATAATTCTCCAATATGTATATATAGGTTTTGTATTTATATTATTGTTTAACTAGCGACTCACCCTCGCTTCGCTCGGGTTCGCCCCTAGGTACCCCCTTTAGCATAAAATTTTTACAAACATTTAATGTCTTACTTATTTCATATTTTTGACAATTCACACAATATCTTTATAAATTGTAGCCGATGTGTTATTCTGATGTATAAGCTATATCATTGTACAGTTTCATTAAAATCCATTCAGTAGTTTTTACGTGAAAGAGTAACAAACATCCATCCATCCATACTTACAAAGTTTCGCGTTTATAATATTAGTAGGAAGTAGGATGAAATGCATAATGTAATTTGTAAAAAGTATTACAGTTTAAAGAATAGGTTCATAATTATTACTATAGTATGCTTAATGTCAGGTTGTCTTCGTAACATATTACATACGCGTACTTATTATAATTTCAGTAATGTTTTGACCCAACACCATCCAACTGCCTCGGTGGTGTAGTGGCTAGCATGTATAGTCGCAAACCGGGAGCTCCTGGGTTCGAATCCCAGGTCGGGCCGAATTTAGTTATTGAGACTTTCTGTGTCGTAAGCGGCTAAGCCTCTGTAACAAAGCACAGTCCAGAGTTGGGAAGTTGGCAGTGTTTCACCCCCATGCCTCAGAGAGCACGTAAAGCCGTCGGTCCTGCGCCTTAGCTCTCACTGGTCGTGTCTCGTGTCGTCCCACCGCAGTGGGAAAGTATAGGAATAGAGAGTGCACTTGTGTCTGCGTGTACACGCGCTGCACTATAATATTTTGGCTAATCTCAATGAGATGGGCCGCCGTGGCCGGAATCGGAGAACATTATTAATGTTTTGATATAATGTATTCAATTATATTCGAAATTAGTCTCGATAGAGATTAATATTTAATACATATTAATTTTACAGATATTTATAGAAATAATTATGTGTTATAGTTTCGTTAATAGCAATTTTATAGGATTGAAATTAATGTTAAATATTTTCGTTAATTGTTACTATACCTATTGGCATCTTTTTTTTTCATTGTGTTTCTGTATAATTTAACATAGTTACTCGATTAGTTTAGAATTTAATACTTATAGATGATAATTTCCAGTATATTTTATAATACATAATTTGGCATATTTTAAAAAGCTATTGTTTATTTTTAATATTCTATTGGCTATCGTTTTATAGATGATTTTGTTAGCTTTACAATGATATATAGAGCATAAATGTATGTTAATTTGCTTACGAGATAATAGAGAAATAATGTGAAAATGGCAGTGAAAGTTAGACAACACGGCTCGGTGGCTTGCGGCTCTCGTTATGGTATTGCTCTGAGGTTGATTAGCGCCAGAGGCATTTCTAATATTATATTAAATAATATCGAACATCGACGTAAAAATTAAGGTGATTATATTTGTATTTTGTAGTAGTAAAAATATTAATTAAAACATATTTTGACGAAACGCTTGGCTCAGTTGGTATTGATCGTATTATTTTACGTATTACGTATATTTTACCGTTTATACTAAGACACAAAGGAAACACAAGTACTTCGTTGACCGTTAATTGCCGACTCATCGTCTCAGTTCTAATACCCACTATTTATACATATTGTGATAATGTTCCTACCTTCATACATCACACCTCCCCACTTAACTACAACAATAATAATAAGTTAAATACATCATATGTAATCTAATAAATATAAAATGAGCAAATTACAAATAAAATAATTATTAACTTAATTCTTATTAAATTTACTAATACAACGGAACATTATACATAAATAACACATATTACAATAATGGAACTAGGTATCTATTCCATATCTTAAAACAGGTTTTCTTTGGCGCTTGGGACGATTCAGCGGTGACTGGGGCGAGCAACTATTTGAAGAACAAGGTTCGTTAAGTGAAGGGTCATCTGCCCGTTTATCAGTCATACCCTTAACATCTTCCCCACAGATACTATAATATATGTTGCGACATTATTACAACAGCACCATCTAGTTCCGTGATAAGCTACGTTACGTGCTTGTGTTACGGATACCAGATAGTTGATATACTACATATATAAATTTTAAATACATACATATTATAAATATTAACATCCATGACTGGAGTACAAACATTCGTGATTAGCAAATGAATGCCCCCAGCGGGACTCGAACCCGCGACCGCTGGCGCAGAAAGTAGGGTCACTACCAACTGAGCCAAACGAGTCGTCAAACTATGTTCTGGTATTCCCGTATTCTCTTTATCCTCTGGTTGCTCGACGACCTCCTCGTCACCTGCCGAGCTCAACACGCCCGAATAACGGGATTTGCGCTTTATTTGATCAATATGTCTATGAAACTTTTGACCGTTACCGCTTTCGACAATGTACCTCTGGGAACCCTCTCTGCTTATTATCGTACCGTCTAGCCATTTATCCCTACCGCCATAGCCCCTAGCCATAACTTTTTCTCCTACGTGTAAGTTACGTGGAACACCACCCGCATATTGTACCTGGCGCGCCTGTGCGTCCCGCACGCTGTCCTCACGGGCACTTTCGCCTCTTAGGAGATTTAACCGCGAGCGAAGGATACGCTTTTGAAGCAACATGGAAGGGCTTTCGCCGGTACTACTATGCACGCTATTCCGATATGACAGCAGGAAAGTTTGTAGAGCAGCGTCTACATCGATTGCCTCCCGCATGGCCTTTTTAATAACACGCTTACAAAGCTTCACTGCATTTTCCGCGGCTCCATTAGATGCCGGGTGATACACCGGTGAATATGATTGACGGACTCCATTTTTTTCTAAGAAATCTCTGAATTCGTAACTCGTAAAAGGGGGTCCCTGGTCTGACACGACCTCAGTCGGTAACCCGAAACGTGCAAAAGTTGCCCTTTCAATTTTTATGACCGCTGCAGCGTTCGTACGAGCCATTTCAAATATTTCCAGCCATTTTGTACTAGAATCTATTAATATTAAAAACGTGTTACCACCTAAAGGGCCTAAGAAATCTAAATGAATCCTACTCCAAGGACGCAAGTCGTAAGTCCAAGGACTCGGAGGAGCGCGTGAAGGTGCCTTGGCCTCCGCCGCGCACGTGTCGCACTGCCTACACACGGCTTCCACGTCGACATCAATGTTCGGCCACCATACGTAACTCCGCGCTATACCCTTAGTTTTTACGATACCCATGTGACTAACATGAAGCTGCTTCAATACTACACTACGTAACGCGGTTGGTACTATAACCCTATAGCCCCACATTAGACATCCTCGGTCTATATATATTTCATTACGCTTATGGCTTATGTAGTATGGCTTGTATTCTTCACCCTCCGGGCAGTTCGAAGGCCACCCAGAGTGAACGTATAAAATTATTTTACTTAGTAATGCGTCCCTGCTAGTAGCCGCTCTTATATCATCATGAGTCACGGGCAAGAACGTTTCGACAAAATTTAAGTACGTACTCTCTTTGATCTCTTTATCGGTAACCCTGATCTGTGGCAGCCTAGACAATGCATCCGCACAATTTTTTTGTGACGATACGTACTCTATCGCATAGTTATATCCCGCTAACAACACAGCCCATCGCTGCAACCGCGACGCTGCCATGATTGGAATGCCTGTTTTGTTACCAAAAACATAAGTCAGGGGCTTATGGTCAGTTCTTAATGTGAAGCGCCGACCGTACAGGTATTGATGAAACTTTCTGATTCCATATATAATTCCTAAAGCTTCCCTATCAATCTGTGAATACGCCCGTTCGGCTGCCGTTAATGAACGCGATGCATAAGCTATAGGCCGTTCGCCCTCAGGTGTACTGTGTGAGATCACGGCGCCTACCCCTACACCGCTCGCGTCCGCCGTCAGTATTAGCGGCAAGTCGCTTGAGTAATGAACCAATACTTCGCTAGAACTTAATTTTTCTTTTATTATATGGAAGGCCCTTTCGCATTCCTTACTCCAGACAAATTTGACATTAGCACGCAGAAGATTGTATAGCGGTGCTAAAATAGTACTTACATTTTTTATAAACTTAGCGTAATACATGACCATACCTATGAATGACCTAAGCTCAGATACAGTTGTGGGTGCGGGGCTGTTAACAATAGCCTTAACCTTTTCAGGATAGTATGTATACCCCGTTTATTAATAACATGCACATTCTAGTGGTAGTGCCATGCTTGTTACCTTCGGAAGCAGCCAAATGGGCCGGCACGCCCCGTATAGTACCACTCTCTCACAGGAGACCGGCGTGAAGTGGCAGCTATGCTGCCGCGTTTCGTCCGGTAAGTGAGAGTCCGGGAGGCCCACTCCCCATCCCTACTCCCGTCCTTCTCCCTCCCTCCCTTTCCTGAAAGGCCGGCAACGCATCTGCAAGCCCTGTGGTGTTGCAGATGTCCATGGGCGGAGGTGATCACTTACCATCAGGTGAGCCTCCTGCCCGTTTGCCCCCTTTGTCCCATAAAAAAAAAAAAAAAAAATAATAACATGCCCCAAGTAACAGATTGACTCTTGGAAAAATTCACATTTTTCTTCTTTACCTTGAGGCCTCTAACTTTTAAACGCTCAAATACTTTATGTAAATTCTTAACATGTTCTTCATTATTCCGTCCCGTTATTATGATATCATCCAAAAATACTCCCAAGTATGGTAAATCGGAAAATAATTGCTCTAAACGCTTTTGAAAAATGCCTGGGCTAGACGATAACCCGAACACTAAACGATTAAACATAAAAAGTCCTTTGTGCGTATTAATTACTGTATATTTCTTACTGTCATCTAATTCGATCTGTGCGTAGGCCTGTGACAGGTCTATCTTAGTAAACAACTCGCCCCCGTGTAACCGCGCGAGTAGGTCTTCCGTACGAGGTAGCGGGTAACGGTCAATCTCGATTACCTTATTTAAAGTTAATTTATAATCTGCGCAAATCCGTACATTACCGTCTTTCTTTATAACTGGCACTATCAGAGTGGCCCAGTCTGAGCGCTCGACAGGTGTGAGGATGCCGTCGCGCACCATCTGCTCGAGCGCGCGCTCCACCGGCTCGCGCAGCGCGTACGCCAGCGGGCGCGCGCGCATGAACACCGGCCGCGCTCCCTCTCGTATGTGAATGCGCGCCGCGCCACCGGTGAACCGTCCGAGGCCCTCCGAAAATACTTCACAATATTTGGAACTGAAATCATTTATATTAAAAATATTATTCGTTATATAATTCACTGTATCAATTTCTAGTTTAGGTAATTTTATGTTTAATTCTAATATCCATTGCCTCCCCAATAAAGCAGACTTAGCATCACGCACTACATATAAGTCCTAATATTTTTCTTGCCCGCGGTATTTAACTAGGGGTTTAATGACCCCGACTGGGCGCACCATCTCCCCTGTATAATATTTCAAAATTAACCTACAATCTTCTAATTTTAAATCGTATAAATATTTGTTATAAAATTCACTACTTATGCATGACACTGCACTACCCGTATCACATTCCATGGCAATAGATTTATTTTGAACATTTAAGGTCACCATGAACGGTTTACAATTTTCTAAAGTTAATTGGTTCAGTTCAATTTCTATTACCTCATCACTCTCTGTACTCGTATTCCCCGCCTCGACGTTGTACGCTCGTGTCACATTAGGACACACACGCTGCAGATGCCCTCGCTGCCCACACGCCCTGCACGCATAGCGCACATATCTGCACGGGAACCTCCCGTGCTGGCCGCCACAGGCGCGACAGCGCGCCCCGGCCGCCGCCGCTTCAGCTGGCCGCGCCGCGCGTCGGCCGAGCGCACCGCCCGCGCCCACGGCCGACGATGCTGCCGCCGCCTCCGCCGGCCGCGCCGCGCCTCGGCCACGCGTACCACCCGCGGCCGCTACAGCTGCCCGACACACAGCTGTCACTGCCGGCCCTTCGCCCGGCGCCACAGCCGGACCCTCCACTGCCGCTGCATCCTTCTCAGCTGCCTCCATGCTCACGGCCAACCGATACGCTTTCGCGAAGTCCAGATGATCTTCTTAAAATAACCGCAGACAAATTGATCTCTTAAGCTTTCTTCCAACCAAATCCCGAACTCGCAGGTTTTAGACAGCTTTTTTAAAACTGCTACATATTCTGCCAACGACTCACCGTTCGTTTGCTTTCTATGTCGAAACTTATACCGTTCTGCCAAAACGCTCGGTTTGGGTTGCAAGTGTTTTTCTAATATTTTGGTCAACTGTTCAAATGTTTTAGATGACGGTTTATCTGGAGTGCACAAATCGACTAATAATTCATAGCACTCTAATCCGACTACGGTTATTAATGTCGGTAATTTTAACTCGCTCGCTATCTTATTAACAATAAAATACTGTTCTAGACGCTCAACATATAACCGCCAATTGTCCGACCGCACATTAAATTCCGCGATTTTACCGATCGACATTATAATATTTAACACTAATAACTATATATAAGATGCACACGTAAATTCCATCGTCGCCACTGAGAAATATTTAACCGTATATACTAAGAGACAAAGGAAACACAAGTACTTCGTTGACCGTTTATTGCGACTCATCGTCTCAGTTCTAATACCCACTATTTATACATATTGTGATAATGTTCCTACCTTCATACATCACACTTTCTGCGGGTTCAAGTGACAAGTCCTGGGGGCTGGGGGCATTAATTTGTGAGCACGAATGTTTGTACTCCAGTCATGGGTGTTCATATTTATAAAATTAATTATTGTATTCAAAGTTATATATGTGTAGTGAATCAAGTATCTGGTATCCGTAACACAAGCCTCGTAGCTTACCACGGAACTAGACGGCGGCTGTTGTAAAAATGTGCTAACATAATTATTTATATAATAATTTATAATATTCGTTTTACTATAAACATTATCTTAACAACGGCTCTCGCTATGGTATTGCTGCTAATCACTTAAGTCGTCACTCGTCACTGATTAAGAAATAAGAAATATCAAAAAATATAAACTATAAAATATAAATTAAAAACATATAAATTTGTGTAAATTAAAATATTTTTTCGTAATAATAAATAGTTAATGTTATAAATAAGTTTTTATCAAATACTGGTTCTACGGAGTTTTACATGGCTAACTCTTGGTAAAACTTAAGAGATACTTCTAAACTATGCACTAGAAAATTGAAGGCTAACAAGGCATACAGAAAAGTCTGCAATAGAATATTTTTATGCATATTAATAACATTATCTTAGCTAATCGATGCACACAAAAAAGTACTGAACCGATTTTAACTAAACTTTGTGTAGTAATAAATTATTACGAGGGTCAATATTTAGGATATCCTTTACTACAGGAAAATTATTTATTCTCATAGAAAGATAATAGCTGGTTCTATAGAGTAGTCCTCATATAAGAGGGGTTGACCTTTAGTAGGGAAAGCATTCGTTCGAAGCCGCCGCGCGGGTCCCGCTAGTGAGGTATTAAAATTTAACTAACAGCCAAATCTTTTGTTTTTTTGCTGTTTTATTTCAATAATTGTATAGAGAAACCATAAAGAAACAATTTTTTTTGGTAATTAAGGTTACGTACTTATTTTAAAAACTAAAAACTTTTTTAATTTAGGTTTCCTTTTTATTCCATTTATTTTTAATTTAATTTTAATAGTTAAAGCAATATAAGAAATAATTATTCCTGTGGTTTCATTTTAAGTTTCGCTTCGTTCGTTTCGCAGCTTAGGACGATCCGTATTAATTTTTGTACAAAAACCTCATAGAAAACGTAATCTAAAATTAATTACTGATATAAAATAAATAAAATATTAAGCTTTTCACGTGGTACATATTATAAATATACACTGAACGTACATAACTGCCTCGGTGGTGTAGCTAGCATGTACGGTCACACACCGAGAGGTCCTGGGTTCGAGTCCCGGGTCGGGCCAAGTTTAGTTATTGAATCTTTCGTTTAGTTAGCCTCAGTAACAGTCCGGAGTTGGGAAGTTGGTGGTGGTTCACCCCCGTGCCTCGGAGAGCACGTAAAGCCGTCGGTCCTGCGCCTTAGCTCTCACTGGTCATGTCGAGTAGTCGTCCCACCGGAATATGAGAGTGATAGGAATAGAGAGTGCACTTGTGTCTGCACTATACTATCAGCTGCGCAGTTGGCCAGTCTCAATGAGATTGGCCGCCATGGTCGGAATCGGTCGGAGAACATTATTATTATACACTGAACGTATATGTATACTATGTGTGATTATTTATGTTACATATTTTGATTGCGACCCATTGGAAAGATGATTGAGTCAAAATGGCCCTTTCGTTTTATAAATAAAGAAATATTTGGAGTATGAGAAAAAAGTAAACTCCAATCGATATTTTCAATATTTTAATTAGTCACGAATCGTGTTCCTCTCTTAATCAAAAAATATATAATGACATTTTAGTTTTCTTCTCTTTTTTAAAGGCTGGCGAAACAATAACATACAAACTCCTTTTTATGTTTCGCCACAAATAACACTAACTCAACAGGTAATGCTGACTCAGAACTAAGGTTAGAAGAAAAGAATTATAAAAGAAGAAAGTTCCTTTTATTTTAAATTTCTTATTAAATGGTATCATTTTAAAGTCCCAACATACAGTAAGCGCAACCATGATCTCTTTGAGCTGCCCTACACTAGAACAAAATATGCCCACAATACTTTCTTATATCGTTCTTGTAATGTATACAATAAAAAAAAATGGCTAGTGTGGATATATTCTCAAATTCACTTTCAAATTTTAAGACTAATATTGATCGTTTGGTGTATCACAGCTAATTATTTATGTATTTGTTCTCCCTTCTTATAATTTAATATTTGTCTCAATTGGTGTTTCTTTAAGTAACCTTTTTAGTTAAGTATTTCTTTTTTGTCCTTCTGCTTCTTCTTTGTGTTATTTACAAGTGGAAACTTTATTGGTAAATGTGCTATATTATATTTTTCTATTATTATTGTATAATTGTACTGTTTGTTTAAAATAAAAATAAAATAAAATATTATTTAAGAGGCCTTGGTAGGTATTAACGAACACTTTTCTCATTCATACCAGCCTTTAAAAATATTCGTTCGCAAGGGACGGATGTAGCAGGCACACAGTCGCCTCGTCATTAAAATGTATAAGTCGATCATGCCACCACTTCAAAGGGTCATCAGTTCTTTTTATTAATGTATCGTTCACATATTTTTAAGCTCTATTATGCTAGCAGCTGTAGGGCTTTGGATAATTTCGGCTTCAACTTCTTTATACAATTCAGCCCACACGCTGAATTCTCTGTGGCGCTGGTTGTGGCAAAGGTGCCGTTTCTCTTTACGCTAACAAAGTACGCAGTTTAGATTTTATGGATTTTAAACATTGTTCATATTTATTCCCGCTTATAAACGCGCGCTTCTTAAAGCTTCTTAAAACCCATCAACGGGCGCGGGGACAATATAGATTTATAACAATTGAAAATCTATTGTGTCTCATATGTTCGCCATTGACGGGTTAAAGCTTCTAGAAAAGATCTTTCTGTGACTAATATGTTGTTTTGTACATCGCGAAACTGAATTTGAAAGGTCGTTAATAATCACATAGATTGTCAATATTAAGACTACTTTCATTAAACAGATATTTCTGAACGTTTATTTATTTATTTATTTATTTATTTATTTATTAGGATCTCCAACGTTTGTACACAAAAAAAACTGATACTAATACATTATCAAAACTTAACCTATATGTACTTACAACTATAGGAGAACACAACATGCTTTATAATTTGCAAAAATATCTTACGATCTTAATTAGCTATAGACTACAATAAAAATATAAATACATAACAATTATATTAAAGTAATGACATAAACAGACAACAAGATTTACACATATAATTAACCCTTTACACAAAAAAAAACTATCATATTGTAACAATTCTCACATTTTTTTGAAAACACTGACATGCTATTATCATAGTATAAAGAATGAGAAGTAGGGCATCTTCCACAGATTAGATAAAGAGAATAGATTGGCCCAAACGGGTAATTTGTATGGGAACCACTGTCGCCACTTTTCAAATAATCACACATACGCAGCTTCTAACGCAGCCCTCTGATTGGTCAACACACACATAAGCAACAAACGTTAGTGGTTGACAAATGAAGAAATATTATGGTATCGATATTTTTGTCGATAATTTATTTAAAATATTTATATAATATTTGTTTATTTTATAAATTTATATTATAAATGAATTAGATAAGTTCAATTATAAATAAAATAAAACAACGTTTAACTTCTAATAATATAATAATAAATATTTTTTAATGTTACATAATATGTAGTAGGTGAATTCTTAATTACGTTTTATAAAAAAAATGAAATATGCAATCGCCCACCAATTTATTATTTTAGCAATATGTTTTCTTTTAAGAAAACAACTTTTAGCTTAGATTTTTGGGAACCTAATAGTGACTTTTATATTACCAAATGTTCAGGAGATATTTTTAGGTATTATAGGCATATATAAGTTTATTTATTTTTATTTCTAAATTACCCTGTATATTATTTTATATTGGTCATAGAAAGCGGTCAATTACATTATTAATCAATTACATACAAAAAAAAACATTTTCTTATCGATTATTTTGTCTTACAACAAAAGCACAACACTAATTATAATAGGCAAATGCGAATGAAGGTGAAGCTGTGTGGGTTTCGTAAAGGACGCTATTCATTGCGGACAACGATGGCGCGTTGCTTTGAATATGCGCATGCAAAGCAAGCAATGTATATTGTTTGTTTTAGCTTATTGTAATAATATCGTTTGTAATGAATTTGGTAGTCGTTGTTATATTTTTGTAACTAAAGGTATATTATTGATATTTTTGACCTATCGATGAAAGGGTTATGTACTCCTTGGTCGATACTCGAAGTCTGACATTTAGTCTTACAAGTAATAATAGCACAACACGGCATTATAACACTATTTATCGGAGCTCCGTTCTCGACGCACTCTAAACGCGGACTACAAGCGGTGATCGCCTGAATCGGTTGAAGTATGATTGTTTAATCATACTTGCGGCGCGGCCGTTACGCTTACATTACCGTTCCATCTATTTTACCTATTCCGTGGCATCTTCATACAAACGCACCGCGCGCGGCTTGTATGTGTGCGCCATAGTATCTTTACGTCGCCGCACGCACACTCAAACAATATCTCGAACTGTTTATCAGTGCGCCAGTCAAGGCTAACACCGCGCAAGGCTCGTGCGTTACGGCTTTTCGGCACCGCTAAATATATGAAAAAGTATTTTTTGTAGTTAATTTGTAATTTTGTAATACATGTTTGATTCAATAGATGTGTTTGTATTATTTTATGTTTGTTTAGTCAAAAAAAAAAAAAACAAAATATATTATATTGTTATTTATGTTTTAAAATAAGAGATTGTAAAATAGGCATGTGGATGCTGGGTGGCGCACGAGGTACATTAATACATGACTCATGTAACAAAAATGTGGACTATAAATTATATAATTATTAAATAATTCATATAAAAACTTTTGGTCCAGAATAGATCTACGAGCATAAAGTGATTGCATTCCTAAATATTTGAACGTTCACTATCATAATCTTTATTAGTACCATGACTTAAGAAATCGAGACTGATTTCTCGGCGTTCATGTCTATAGTCACATCGTAAAATATTTTAAGAACATTTACACATTTTTATTAGATCCCAATCATCAGGCGTTAGGCCGAGTTATTCTGTCGCTAATGTGCTTTCTACTGCATCTTTTACATATTTTAATCACCCATGCAAGCATGTGATACGTTGAATTCCACCTAGTGTTGACGCTCTGTTTTAGTTTAAGAGGGGCAATTCCATTTGAGCTTGCCTAGCTTGCAGTCTGCTGTTAGCTGTAGAGCTATTAAAATATACTAACTATTAATTTAACTTTTTCTATCACCACTAATCGTGCTCAAACTTTGTTGCACTGCTAGTTTTAAGTTATTTATTTATTTATTAAAGGACACGCACAGTTGTTAAAGCATTTAGGATAAAAAGTTAAAAACAAATATAAATATGTAATAAAAAATACATATAAATGCTTAACATTTAAAAGTGTCACAACATGCACAATCAAGTTACACAGGTCTTATAACTAATTCAAATTCAAATTCAAAATATTTTATTCAGCATGAAATTATTACAATTTTTTACTGAACGTCATGAGTCTACTACCAGTTCGGAAGGAAGAAACCACTGGCCTGAGAAGAACTGGCGAAAGAAACTCAGCGGGACTAATATATATATTTTTTTTGTTTTTTTTGTCTTAGTGTTTTTTTCTTTTTTTAATTAAATTGAAATTAACAATAATTCTATAGGTTGAAACAGCCTGGTGGCGATCACATAATTCCCAAGGCGTACTATCTTCAAAAAAATCGTTTATCGTATAATATCCTTTAGTACACAAACGTTCTTTCACAATTTTTTTAAATTTGGCAATAGGAGCTTGTTGAACGTTTTCTGGGATCCTGTTGTATAAGCGTATACATTGTCCATAAAAAGAATTACTGACTCGGCGTAAGCGAGGGCATTACAAGTTTATTTTTACTCCTAGTGTTAATACTATGCATGTCGCAGTTCCTGGGAAATTCGTGTATGTTTTTATGAACATATAAAACATTTTCGTACACGTACTGAGAAGCAACAGTCAATATTTTTATTTCTTTAAACTTATCTCTTAATGATACTCTAGGGCCTAAACTATAAATTGCACGAATAGCTCTTTTCTGCAGGACAAAAATTGTATTAACGGTAGCTGCATTTCCCCATAATAAGATACCATATGACATAATACTATAAAAATAACTAAAGTATACTATGCGAGCAGTATCTACGTCAGTAAGAAGTCTAATTTTTTTAACCGCGAATGCTGCAGAGCTAAGCCTTTTCGCTAGCTCCTCAATATGGAGATCCCACTGCAATTTCGAATCTATGATAATACCCAGGAATTTAGTAGACTGTACCGGTTTTAACATTTCTCCGCCTAATACTACACCATTATCAATAAGTTTAACATTAGGTGTTGTGAATTTTATTAATTTTTTTTTTGTTATTTAATAATAAATTATTCGAATCAAACCAATAGACAACCTTTGAGAGAGCATCATTTACATCGTCGTACATATGTAAATTACGTTTTACCTTAAAAATAAGTGAAGTGTCATCAGCGAACAATACTATCTCATGTTTGTCCTGCACAAAAAATGGCAAATCATTTATGTAAACTAGGAAGAGAAATGGGCCAAGAATAGAGCCTTGTGGAACCCCCATATCTAACGGAGCCCCAGGGGATCTCAAGACATTGCTAATTTTTCTAAAGAAAGTTGCGCCATCTCCAATTCCTAACTTTTATAAATGCATTGCGTCTTATTTATTCGCCGATAGATGTCGCTAAAAATGTATTCGATCCTAAACTAATTGTAATTAATACCATATTAATTAAATAGATAAATAAAAGACTTTAGATTATTATTTTATGAACAAAAATACTGTATGAAATAAAAAAAAACAATCAATACTTGTTCCAAATGGCATTAACATTTTTACGATCACTTCCTAACATTATTTTTATAGCAATACTGGATACATACAAAATACAAGTTGCAAATATGTAATAATAAATATCAATAATTACACAAAATGGCTGTCGTTACGTGCGCTTGCGCTTGTTTATGATTATTCCATTTATTGTGTATTTATTCCGTTTTCTAGTAATTTTTGTTCATCAGTCGTTGAGTCGAGATTATTCCTCCGTTTACTACCAAAACTCACTATTTTATTGTGTCCGGTGTCGGTGTCGGCAGTGTGCCGAATTATCGTAAATATTTTGTAGTTTGTAGTTTAGTGATATTTCGCGAATCGCGATAAAGACGCTTTTCTGTGGTGTGTGAGTTATTGAAAGCAAATTCATTTTTAATTTTGTGGATAGGCACTGTGTAACAAGAATATGTTTGAGATGTCTAAAACCCTGAAAATATCCGAAAAGGTATAGGGATATTAAAATTGTCAAATATTCGCGTAAATCTAAGAAAGTATAGAAAACGAACTAAATTATTATGTATAAGAATTATATAATTTATTCTGTATTATCAATAAATGATTACTCTTGCATTTGTTGTTTTATTTATTTATTTGTTCTAGCAGTAAATCAATGGCAAAATAAATAGATATAGGCAACTATATAGCTACCTATATATAGCTACCTATGTATAGCTACCTATATATAGCATTAGTTTAAGTTAGGAAACGCAGATGGCGCTTCAAATTGATTTTCATAAATATTCCTAGAGAGGGCACTCTTTTCCCAGTATATTATCTATACTCTTTGCACCTGCCCATTTGCGCCCTTTGTCCCATAAAAAAAAAACTATTTGTGTTTGTGATTTCTCTAGCATGGGCTTACTTTGTTTCTTATTTCGGCATTCTTAATATGCCGATTGCCTATGTCGTTGTATGTCACTTATTTTAGCGGCAAAATCTCGTTTGCAATAACTGCACATAGCTCTAGTAGAATCTCCGGATATAGGCTTTAACCACGGCTTGAAATTAGGATTTCTTTCCCATTCAATTTTATAATGTTGTTTTTACGTGAAAGAGTAACAAACATCCATCCATCCATACTTACAAAGTTTCGCGTTTATAATAATAGTAGGAAGAAGAATAAAATGCATAATGTAATTTGTAAAAAGTGTAACAGTTTAAAGAATAGGTTCATAATTATTACTATAGTATGCTTAATGTCAGGTTGTCTTCGTAACATATTACATACGCGTACTTATTATAATTTCAGTAATGTTTTGACCCAACACCATCCAACTGCCTCGGATGTGTAGTGGCTAGCGTGTACAGTCGCAAACCGGTAGCTCCTGGGTTCGAATCCCAGGTCGGGCCGAATTTAGTTATTGAGACTTTCTGTGTCGTAAGCGGCTACGCCTCTGTAACATAGCAAAGTCCGGAGTTGGGAAGTTGGCAGTGTTTCACCCCCATGCCTCGGAGAGCACGTAAAGCCGTCGGTCCTGCGCCTAGGACATATTCGTCCCGTCCGGCTATAGTACTCGATTAGTTTAGAATTTAATACTTATAGATGATAATTTCCAGTATATTTTATAATACATATTTTTGGCATATTTTAAAAAGCTATTGTTTATTTTTAATATTCTATTTGCTATAGTTTTATAGATGATTTTGTTAGCTTTACAATGATATATAGAGCATAAATGTATGTTAATTTGCTTACGAGATAATAGAGAAATAATGTGAAAATGGCAGTGAAAGTTATAGCTAAATTAAAGACAACACGGCTCGGTGGCTTGCGGCTCTCTGTATGGTATTGCTCTGAGGTTGATTAGCGCCAGAGGCATTTCTAATATTATATTAAATATTTATTATAATTATTAATTATTATCTAATTATCTAATGGCATTGCGACATTCGAATACTCTCTTAGCAAGATAAAGCAAAGAAAATAGAAAAAATATAGAAGAAAATAGTATTATATATATGTTACCTAAGCTACAAGCCACTTACCGCTTGGCGCTTACCTGGAAGACTATCGGTGTTTTATTTCGACGCACCGCCAGATACGAACCTATAGTGTACAGTTATAGAACTGGATATTTATCAGATTTCAGTAAAACAATACGAAACAGTTTTTTTATTGCTTAAAACAGTTTCATAAATTAGTTTTTTTGAAAACGCTTTTTTGTTTATCAGTTTGATAGTAAAACTAACTTCCCATCATACTTTAACCAGGCTTAGGACTGTCTAAAAAATGATTTTTATTCCAGGCGCATTTAAAAGTTCATTTTAGGTACATTTTACTAATAACCATAATTACATAATATATTTTTACAATTATTTATAAGCGTAATCGGTTTTCGTTCATATTTACATATAGGAACATCAGCTGCCTAACCTTCTTAGTTTTAAGACTGGCTCGTCTATCAGATATTATTAGTCCTGGTTTGCTGAGTAGTCTTTCGCATGGGACAGATGTCGCGACTATGTTGCAGCAATTTGTATATATTTTGGCCAAGTTTGGATATATATTGCGGTGAGCTTGCAACCACCTTCTAAGACAGTTATGTGCACCAGAACTATCTACCCTCTGCAGGATATCATCATCGGCATACATTTGTACTTCTTTTATGACCTTTGATAATGGTGTCCTTTGCTGCGAAGAGATCTTCTCTGCCATAAATAGAAGACGCAGACTTATTAGATGAACAAGCTGAAGGTCCTACTCTGACTTTATCCTATACTCTGCGTTTCGTTTTTATAGCTTCGTTCTGGTCAGAAAATGCAGCCATTTTATATCACGGGTCTAAGAAGGAGCACATAGAAAATGTACTACTTCTTTCAAGGTTCCCTAGTCTTTTTTTCTAAATTATCCTGCAGCATATCAATAACATTATTGATTGTTTCGTTTGCATCCTGATCCAAAGCTTGGCATCTTGATTTTAAAATCCTTGACATCACAATAACGTCTCCTCCCTTTACATATTTTTAACCACTCATTATATAAAATAAAATAAAAAATAAATAAAATAAAATTATAGTTGTCACCTCTTCGAAAGGTTTCAAAATATGAGACAATTGGAGAAACACCGACCATTCTTCTTCTGATAGTATAGGCAACTGTTTATTGAGGACTGCCAATGTCACTTTTTGATTCTGTAAAGCGATTCAGCAAATAAAAAGTGGAATTCCACCGAGTCTCCACGTTTTGAATTAGCCGTTTCGGCGTCTTATCTGTAATAATATAATATCTCAAAATAGTTTCATATTTCACTACAGTTCTTTCGCTGACATTATTTTATTACCTGTAGGCTGAAGTAGGTAAAAATGTTTATAGGTATTATTACAATACGCCGGAACACTTGGAGTATTTATTAACAGTTCACCACTAACTACCTACACTATTTTATGTACACTTTTATTTACACGTATAAGCTATACCTACCGAGTAGGTACGTAACAAAACTTTATTAACAAATCTATATACACAAAGGCAAAGTATTTAAATTTTAAAAAATAGAGCTCATTATTATATGAACAATATCGACTTTTTATAGTCGTATAATCTGTGTATTTTATAATTACTGCTATTATTTTTCTTAGCATTCTTTAACGTGCTATGTCTATGAAATATAACGATCGCCTTACATTTTAGCAATAGTAGCTTTTAAATTCGTACAATTATGAAGAGCATCTTTTATAGTTAACTTTGAATTGTGTGCAAAACAAGGTACATGGCGTATCTTCAGATTTTCTGCTACTTTTATCATTACAGATGCACTGTCCGTTACAATGGTTACCACTTTATGGCAACAGTTCCATTTTTTCAAAATTGATGCAATAACCTATAAAACAGATAAGAATTATGTGATTATAAAAATTGAAATAGAAATACCTAATAATGTATCTGCCTAAACTGTACTCTATTATTCAACTAGCAGTTGAAATTTAACAGACGTGATTCAGAAGACTGGTAAATTACCATATACAAAACGCAGATGTAAACTCTAAAGATAACATTCTAACGGATGTTATTAATCCGAGTATGAGTTTATTTGTTTGTAACGCTTTTACACCTCAACTACCATATGAAATTTTGCATACATATTGTCAGAGTTGCTTAAAATTAGAACACTCTCTTCCTGAATTTCTCAGACCTACACCAATTTAAAATTAATAAATGATTAAAATTGTATTTTATTAAAATTTTTATTTTTTATTGATGCATTTCCGCAACTCCCTTTTAACGGTGCGTAGTCCACTTATTATCCAATATTTCTCTCTGATAAAAGAAAGTGTGTGCTTCAGATATAATCAGATTTGTTAGACGACTGTGACTCGGAAGTATGATTGGATGTTTTGCTGATGAACTTAAAAGTGAGTTATTGAGCCTTCCTCGAACTCGCATAAGTCTAACATTTGGGTCTATATAGGGACAAAGGCTTGATAATTTACTGTTTCGGCTAATATTATTATTATTATTAACTAAACGTTGATAATCCTCTTCAAATTCATATTTTTGTACCGTCCTTATAATTATATCATACGTTATATCATATATTAATTGAAATATAAATGCATTGTTCTCGGTTAAGGCTGCGTTCACACTGAAGTTGGAAGGATTTCCTTTAACTTCAATATCGGGGGAAGGGTAGCATTCGCTTTTTATTGTTTTAGAATCGTATAGAAATCTGCAGCAAAAACAAATGCCTACACAAAAACGGCATTTCGCGTGATTGCAAAGGCGTTGGACCACTGGGTCTAATCTTTACACTGTGGTATAAGTGAGCTGATTGATTAGTATATTGATGACTAGCAAATTTAGTTTTAACCAAGCCTGTTTCTACTATGATGTTTTTCCTTCTATTCTATCTCATGCTCATTTCTACTTTTACTTTTTTGTGTCTCAGTAATATTGTTTGAAAGATGTATATTTTTCTCACGCTTAGCAAGTTATCTATGGAATATAATTCTTTTGTAGGGTAACGATATGGTTTACGGTACATAACCTTTAACAAAGCTCGTTGACTGCGTTCTAGTTCTATAAATTTTGTTTTCGATGCTCTCCTCCATATTGGAATGCAGTATGTAAGGATTGATTCGATAAGAATGAAGAAAGAAATGTTCTAGAATAGCTATCATTTGAATTTTCATTCTCATATACAATTTTGAATGTTTGGATGTCGCGGTTGATCTCCCTGGCATTTCATAGCGCGGGTCTTTAAAAGAAGCAACGAATTCTTTAAAATTATAATTAAATATTAAAAAAGAAATGGGCTCTGACAGCAAATGGTCGACAAAAAAAAGAGCGCAGCTATCAAAAGTATTGGGATTTAAACCAGCAGTTGCTCATAAAGTTGGAGGGACATATTTGTTTGAAAATTTAAATCACATTAACCCAGATTTGCGAATTGAAGCAATAAATTACATAGTAAAAGAATTTCAGTCATTGAAAATTGAGAACATGAGTTTGTGAAAGATTCTGTAATTAATAGACTAAAAGACGATAACGCAGATGTGGTTTTAGCAGCACTTAATTTTCCTAATGATAATTTACAAGAAATTTTGAATGAAGCTGATTTGACAAGAGTTTTCGTTTACATTACTAATAAAGATTCCAAAAAGTGGCTACATATAAGACGAAGTGTAATACAAAAATTCTGTAGCTTACATACGTTTCCAGTTAATCACGAGATTGTTTTACCCATCATGCCTTACTTATTTCCAAAATATATAGAGTCGGTATTAACGTATCAAATACTTAAATCTCCGTGGGGTGAAAAATTGGGACTTAAAACAAAAATATCTGGATTAAGTGAGTCAAAAAAGGATAAGTTTGAAGTTTTAAACCAAATGATTTTTAAAACATTATTTGTTGACACGGCAATAAATTTCGATGGAATACTTGATGTTAATCTTTTGAATAAAGAACGCACTCTAGATATTTGTTTCTACGTGCTACTAAAATCATGTTCGTTAAAAAGAGGCGATATTCAAGATACTACAGATATATTGAATTTAGTCCTAGAATCAGTTGAAAGTAGAGCAATAGTACATAGTACAGAAAATTCTAAATTCTCATCTGACGTCATTTTGGTGTTTATAAAGCTTGCCAGAAAAGATCAAATTTTGTTTGAAGTATTGGAATATATCTTTGAATCTATCTAGAAGTTTGAATTCTTAGCAAACATTGCTACCGGGCATATATTATATGCCAACGATCCTAAGGACTTGTTCACTCCTGAAATTCAATTGAGAACTTTAAAATTAATGATAAGCTTCCTAAATATTCAAACAAGTGATTGGATTTACGATTCTGATGTACTTATTCTAACGATACTGTTTAATCTAAATAACCCCCTAGCTTCAGTAAGAAAATGCGTAATATACCTTGTAAAGAATATTTTACGTGAAGAAACAAAGAAAAATTTAGTTTATATGCAACTTTTGAAGTTGCATATAAACTAAATTTTTGAACCACACATGTTTTAAAGACAATCCTGACCCAACAATCCATTGGTACTAAAATATTTAGGAAAAATTGCTTATTAAAATTGACGTCTATACTAATAAGTGAGACACCATCTCACATAAAATCAACATTGGTAAAAATTTTATCGAATATAAATAATGTACAAATGTATTCTTACATTGTACCGTCATTAAATAGTTTAGAAAAAGTTATAAAACAGAATGAATTAGATAAAAAGTTTACATTTGATATTTACGAATCTAACTTAATTAGAACTGTCTATGAACAAATCGATGAAACTACGATAACCGCATTCAATAAAGAGCAAGTTTGGAATTCAATTGAGATTGGGCTTAAAGAATATAGAGATTGTATTCTCACTGAAGATCTGAAATATGTGAGTCCAAGCGTTTTAATAATGAAACAAATTAATGAAGAAGTATTTGCGAAAATTCCCGAAGAGAAGTCTAAAGATTTAATCTACCTTATTACATTTGCTGGTACTTTTAGTAATAACCCTACAATATCGAGTGTAGCCTCGAAAACTATGAAGAAAATAAATATCAAATTCGAAGATTTCAAACCTATTCTTGACGGCATGTTGAATGTGGTGTATCCTATAGTCAATGTTTCAAAAAAGAAAAAAGCTACTGTCTCCATGCTTTCATACCAATTGGCTGAAACAGATGAGTGGCGGCTTGGTGTCACACTACTAGAATATGTTCAAAGTAAAAAGAAAATGGCGGTTGATAACCAATTTGTTACGATATTGTTTCAATTACTTAATAAGTGTTTAAGATTCGAAGAGCAATCTTACGTGGAATACACGAAACAGCTAATTTTATCGTCTCTCTGGTATTTCTGTAAAAAATTTGTTAATGATGCTGATAAAGAACAAATGCAATCGATTAAAAGTATATTTGATGTGGAAACAGTTGTGCAATGTATAAGAGGAACCCAAAATCCCCAAACACAGTACCATGCTTTGATTCTTCTATCACACGCTGCTTATTTGCTGCCTGAGCAAGTTCTACATCATACGATGGAAATATTCACTTTTATGGGTTCGTCAGTGCTTAGACACGACGATGCTTACAGTTTCCAGATTATTACTAAAATTATCGAGACACTTGTACCTATTTTGGTTAAATTAGATAGGAATGTCGACGAATTGACTGAGAAGGAACTGCAACAATTACAAAAACGTGTAGTTCCAGTACTGCGTATATTTGCGGATGTTGTTTTACATGTACCGGAACATAGAAGATTGCCACTTTACAAGAAGCTTATCGAGACTCTAGGACCTAGTCAGTTCCTTTGGGTTTTCCTCGCGCTTTTGTTGGAAATGCATATTGCTCACAGTAATGAAAATAAGAAGAAAGATAAAAATCCATCAAGAAGTTTAGAATTTCAGAAAGTTTCAGAGCAAGAATCACCGATAAATAGGCTTGATTTTGGACAAAGTATTATGCTTGAGTTTCCTCCAGAAATATGTTTAGAAAATCTAATAAAGCTTATAACTAGGGCACGGATAAATATGTATTAAAAAATTCAAAATATGTACATATAATATGGATCAAAAAATGAAAACATGGAAAAAATATGGAGTATAAAATAAGAATATCTTTCATATTAAATATTGTTTATTGTGAAAAATTACTACAGTAACAGTTCCATTAAAAAAATTAAAAATATAGCGAAATGTTTAGGTACCCAATACATATTAAAAAATGAAGTTTTATCCATCGTCCACTAAATCTGTCTTATTAAATTGATTGCAATACACAATCACAAGCTTTTTTAAATTACTATCGAAATTAAAACTCTGTCGATTTGGTCTAAACATAGCCTTATATTGGCTCGAAGATCTTTCCACGTCACATGATGTATTAAATGGGAGCGTACCTAAAGACGCTTAGTTCCGTAATTGTGTAAGGCACGTCTGCAGTACCCTCAAAACTTCCGCACAGAAGTTTATTAATTGTTTTTAGACAATTAAATCCTTTATTTTTGTCTAAAATATACTTTAGTTTTGGTTCCGCCTTAGGGCCTTAGGGCCTTCCGCTTCAAAAACTTTTTTTCCTATTACGCTATTACGCCACGCCCGCTCGCTTGCTGCTACTCGCTTGTACCGCGGCGCGGGGACAGATAATGTGAAATAAATGAAGTTAAGGAATAAAAAATCAAATTACGTCGAATAATACGCGAGAGAAATGAAACACGTGAGGCCGTGTGGTGGCGGCGAGAATGCAAACACGTAAAATTATATCAATTATTGTGAATTAACTGATGTTCTATGATATATATAAAAATCGAAAATATGGATGATTGTAACATTTTTTTGTAAAATATGGACTTAACCATGAAATATGGAAAAATATGGAAAATAAAAATTAGTTTTTACAATCTATATATAATAATCGATATAGAGAACACATTCGAGACCGAAAATCATGTAAATTAAAAATATGTATTTACATATTAATCCGGGCCCTACTTATAACATAATATATGAAGACTCTGCCCTTACAGAAAGATGAGAATTCTATGGAAACTGATGTTGATCCTAGTGATATATTTAGCGTCAACGATCACACACCTATACAATTGAGACACTATAAATATATTATCATTACCTTCATGAACACTTGTTTATCATCTTCGAGATTCATTGAACACAATAGCCTGGCGGTAGATATAAAAATTATGGAATCTCACTACATACAATTCATTATTAACATTCTAACTTACATCCAAAGTATGTCTAAAGTTGGAGATGAAAAGACCGCAAAGTACTGGCGCGTACATCACAGTTACGATTTGCTAGACCATACTAATAACTTGCCCACGCCAATGTTCTTGTCAGTCATTCGAGGCCTTTTAAAACACACTTTACAAACAGTGCGAAGAAAAGCTATGGAGTTATTAAACTCTAAAATACAGTTTAGTCCCGAAATGTTTAATGATGTTGATAAAAATCTGCTACACTCATTGCTTCCAGCCTTATTGGATATAGTAAAAACAATTGAAATTTCTCCTGAAAATCAAAACGAAAATGTAGCATTCGAATTAGAGATCAACCAACAAACAGCTCTAATATCTCTAAAACTACTAACACGTATGCTGGCTTCAGAAAACCCTGAACCCTTCAAGCCTGTTCTAGAAACGGTAACAGAATATACATGCAATACAAATATAGCTGGCAATGTGATGGCTTCTATCGTTCTTTGCTTAGCTGATCTTTGCGGAAATTTGAAAGCACATGCATTAGGAAGCTTGAGAAAATTCATGCCAGCTTTAATTAAGGTACTGAAGAAACAGCGTAAATCTGACACACCTGAGTTGGCTTTGATAAGTACTGTCACAGCTTTATCCATAATAGTCGAAAGCTTGCCTCTCTTTTTGAGCCCATATTTGCAAAAAATCCTTTACGAATATGCGATATTATTAGGCAAATGGCAAACCGGTGATCAAGAGTGTAGTAAAGTTTCATAAAAGTGAATATTTCCATCGTATGATGTAGAACTTGCTCAGGCAGCATATAAGCAGCGTGTGATAGAAGAATCAAAGCATGGTGCTATGTTTGGGGATTTTGGGTTCCTCTTATACATTGCACAACTGTTTCCACATCAAATATACTTTTCAACCGACTTCCAAAAGGTTGAGGAGGAGAGGAGGTTATCAATTCGTCTGTATTTTTTTTTTATGTTTGTTAGCTCATAACTTTGAACTGGGTGAACCGATTTTGATGATTCTTTTTTATTTGAAAGGTAGTGCTTCCCATGTGGTCCCATTTTAATATTTTCCAGTTCTGACAATGGTATCCATGAGAAAACCATAAAATTCTTAAATTGACCAAGCTAAATAACCCTAAATAGATACATATTCGATTAATCTATCAATTTGTAAACATAATCAAAATACCTGGCTGGCACCGACTCCAAAATTAACAAAGTCCTTAAAAGTATTATTTTCTACTTTTTAGTTTAGATTTATTAAGTTTGGAAGTCGGTTTTTGTTTTTTTGTAAAAAATAATTTATAATCGATCGCATTTGTTCTTTATCAGCATCATTAACAAATTTTTTACAGAAATACCAGAGACCATAAAATTAGCTGTTTCGTGTATTCCACGTAAGATTGCTCTTCGAATCTTAAACACTTATTAAGTAACCGAAACAATATCGTAACAAATTGGTTATCAACCGCCATTTTCTTTTTACTTTGAACATATTTTAGTAGTGTGACACCAAGCCGCCACTCATCTGTTTCAGCCAATTGGTATGAAAGCATGGAGACAGTAGCTTTTTTCTTTTTTGAAACATTCACTATAGGATACACCACATTCAACATGCCGTCAAGAATAGGTTTGAAATCTTCGAATTTGATATTTATTTTCTTCATAGTTTTCGAGGCTACACTCGATATTGTAGGGTTATTACTAAAAGTACCAGCAAATGTAATAAGGTAGATTAAATCTTTAGACTTCTCTTCGGGAATTTTCGCAAATACTTCTTCATTAATTTGTTTCATTATTAAAACGCTTGGACTCACATATTTCAGATCTTCAGTGAGAATACAATCTCTATATTCTTTAAGCCCAATCTCAATTGAATTCCAAACTTGCTCTTTATTGAATGCGGTTATCGTAGTTTCATCGATTTGTTCATAGACAGTTCTAATTAAGTTAGATTCGTAAATATCAAATGTAAACTTTTTATCCAATTCATTCTGTTTTATAACTTTTTCTAAACTATTTAATGACGGTACAATGTAAGAATACATTTGTACATTATTTATATTCGATAACATTTTTACTAATGTTGATTTTATGTGAGATGGTGTCTCACTTATTAGTATAGACGTCAATTTTAATAAGCAGTTTTTCCTAAATATTTTAGTACCAATGGATTGTTGGATCAGGATTGTCTTTAAATCCGGGGGAGAGGCTGACTCCTACCGGACGCGTCCCCGGGTGGCGGATAGGGGAGTGCCACTCAAACTGCTTTCCCTGAGATGCCTGGCGTAGGCCTACTCTTGCAGGGGGAAATGCGCGAGTGGTACCGGAGCAATCCGGCGCGGACCAACAGCCAGGGGGGGGGGGGTGGTTTGAGGTGTAGAGGGAACGGCGTCACGGGGGACGTTGTCTCCCTCCTGGAGGCAGCGCGGTGCCTCTGGTCGTTTTCACGATAGGAGGCACTGTGCGGGCCGTACTGGCGGGATTAGCCTGTCGGTGCGGCGGCTGGAGCAGGGCCACTTCGGTGGTTCTGCGTCTGGTGAGGGGTTTGCACGTTGGGGGGAGTGTGTCCCTCCTCCCTTCGGTGCTGGGGGGGACTGTATGTGCTGGTGGGGCTGTGGCTGCGGGGGGCGGGAGGAATTCACAGTTCTCCCCGCCCTCTGTGGTCGTGGTCGGGCGGCGGGGGAGGGGGAATGTCGGCAATGTCGCATCCTCTTCTCCTGCAGCCGTTTGTGAGGAGCCTACTTAGGTGGGCGGAGCGTGGTCGATGGGGCCGCTCTGGGTACTTCTCTGATTAGCAGAGTGGACTGGGAGCGGCCCCATCGGCGGGGGCCTTTGTGGCCATTTTGGGGGGTAGGGGCGGTTTCGGGGGAGGGGGAGTGTCGGCGTTGTCGCATCCTCTTCTCCTGCAGCCGTCTCTGGGGGTGCCTTCGGGCATTTTGTGTAGTGCCTTTGGGCTTTTGTGGGGTGCCTTCGGGCTAATGTGGTGTGCCTTCGGGCGTAGAGTGGTGTGCCTTCGGGCGTAGATGAGGTGTGCCCAATTCGTTGGGCGGAAGGTTGTTGGGTATTTATGCCCAACATTATTTTGCAGAGCCCACTTGTGGGCGGTGTGAGGTCTGCACCGGGGACTCTTTGGCCAGTGGGTGGTCGGGGAGGACTCGGTGCTGGTGGGGCTGGGCTTGGGGGGTGGGAGGAATTCACAGTTCTCCCCGCCCTCTGGTCGCGGCCGGGCGGCGGGGGAGGGGGAGTGTCGGCGTTGCCCCATCCTCTTCTCCTGCAGTCGTGGTTTTTGGGGCTGCTCCGGGGACTCTGGCCTGTGGATGGTCGGGGTGGACTTCGGAACAGCCCATAGTGGTTGTAATTCTTCCCATAATGGGGCTGCCCTTTTTAGGGCGGCCTTATGGTGGTGGCTTCGGCCAACCGTCGGGGCGTCGCGGTTTTATGCGAAAGCGATCCCGTGGCGTCCCATACATGGCGGCAGGGGTTTGGGAGTTGGGTTTTAGTGGGTATGCCGGATGCGTCCGGAGAGTCACCACATAACCCCCCAGGGGAAGTCGGGGGTATCCGTAACAGGATTTCCCAACTTGATTACATAAATTAAATAAATAAGCCATAGATAAAATAAATTAAAATTAAAATTCTTAAAATTAACCATATGAACCTATCATTAATTTTTGACTATGGCAATGTAATCATATATCTAACCTAACCTAACCAACCTAGAAAGAAAGAGTCATAAAATTAACCTTATGAACATATTATATGAAAACCCAAAGAAAATAGTTTTTTTACGATATAAGCACAATCACACAAATCTATAGAAAAAATAAAAGTGCGGCATCGTTAGTACGTAAGTACCCTTTTATCATTATAGATGCACTGTCCGTTACAATGGCTACCACTTTATGGCGACAGTTCCATTTTTTCAAAATTGATGCAATAACCTATAAAATAGATAAGAATTATGTGATTATAAAAATGGAAATAGTAATACCTAATAATGTATCTGCCTAAATACTCTATTATTCAACTAGCAGTTGAAATTTAACAGACGTGATACAGAAGACTGGTAAATTACCATATATAAAACGCAGATGTAAACTCTAAAGATACATTCTAACGGATGTTATTAATCCGAGTTTGAGTTTATTTATTTGTTACGCTTTTACACCTCAACAAACTTATAAAATTTTGCATACATATTGTCAGAGGTGCTAAAATTAGAACACTCTCTTCCTGAATTTCTCAGACCTCCTACACCAATTTAAATAATTAAAATCGTATTTTATTAAAACCAATTTCAAAACATCACAATGGGGAATATGGTGATTTTTGTTCATTTTTTATACAATTTGAAGTTATCAAGATTTACTCAAAGAAAAACATTTCTATATTTTTAAAAAAAAACAATAACTGCATTTAATTTTTTTTTAAGAAACTACAAAATTTTACTATAAAATTTTAGCTTTAAACAAACCTGTGTAATAATAACAAAGCGAGATTTTACTTATACATATTTATAAATGTAAATTTAAATTGTAATACTCACGGAATATTATCAGCGTTATGATGAACTTCGATAACTTTTGAAGCCAGTAATGCAGAAATCAGATTCTTTTCTTTTATGAAATGACAAGTCAATGGCAGAATTCCTTGATTGCTATTAGATGTCCATATATCCAGAGTGATTGCCATATAAAGGGTATGTTCTAGAATAGCTATCATTTGAATTTTCATTCTCATATATAATTTTGAAAGTTTGGAAGTCGCTGTTGATCTCCCTGGCATTTCATAGTTGGGGTCTTCAAAAGAAGCATCGAATTCTTTAAGGCCTTTGCGTTGTTCAGATAAGCGAAATGGCTCCATATCGATATTGCTATCATTTTAACAAATAAATTATATAACATCATCTTTCTTGATGAATTTTTGCAATATTTTGCTGTACGGTACTGTTGATGGCAGTCACGATTTTCCACTTCGCAGTTTTCTTTCTCCGAAGGCGAATTACTTAGTAAAACTTCAGGATGTTTTCGTTGTAGGTGATCTTTCATATTTGATGTGTTATTGTAATATAAATAGTATATACTCCGAAAATCATTCCTGTCATTACGATCGCGTGTCTGTTCCAATGCCAACTGGTAAAGGGTAAAGGTAGTCTAAATTCAAGCGGTATTGTTGCAATAACTTGACTATACCTACAACAATGATATATTACCAGTGCCAACAATATAGCAAATGAAATAGTATAGAATTAAGTATAAGTATATATTTTGAATAATTTGTACTATAATATACCTTTATAAGATAAGTTAAATCAGTAATTTTACTCTGTATTGCTAACTATAAGATTCCTAGAATAGATATAAGACTATGACCTGACTATAACATTAATAACATGTAATAATCTCTTAGATTTGGTATCAAAACAGCAAAAATATGTAAGAAATTAATAATAAATTGTACATAAATTCCTTCTAGTTTTACTTCTATTTTTTTACAGTGATATCAGTTGATTCGTCAATTATTAAAAACTATAGGCGTTATTGGTCCAACAAGTCTTAATGCACGCATGAAGTGAGTTGCTAGTATTTTTTTGATTATTACAGTACATTTTGTGCGGCGTAATTTTAAGTCCTCAACACAAGATACAGCGGAAAATCTTCGCTTACACAATTCGGTGAGGTGGTTCACAATAGATATAGCAGTATGTTCTGCAACAAACATAGATAGTGTTGCTTCCGCTCGAAGAGTATCATCAGTTGGTTTTTTAGGTATTACTATTTGTGTTTGTGATTTCTCTAGCATGGGCTTACTTTGTTTCTTATTTCGGCATTCTTAATATGCCGATTGCCTGTGTCGTTGTATGTCACTTATTTAAGCGGCAAAATCTCGTTTGCAATAACTGCACATAGCTCTAGTAGAATCTCCGGGTATAGGCTTTAACCACGGCTTGAAATTAGGATTTCTTTCCCATTCAATTTTATAATGTTGTTTGTAAGATGTTTTTTTTTTTGTAATGGCACGTTCATGATTTTATCTACTAAATAACTACTTTTAATAACTTTTTTTTACTTTTCTATAATACACGATAACTAAACAGCGGCACGTTAAAAGAATACTATCACGCACAATGAATCAAAGCACATAATTTATGAGACCTATCACCTATTCAAGTCTCAAATTCAACATGTTAAAACTGTTTGTTCAAGTAAAGCCGATGAAGTATCAATTTATTTGGTGAGAGTAAGAGAAATGAAAGAATTTCATGTTTCCAGTAATATATAAACAATCACGCATATATTTGAACGTAGTAGGTACCTCTGTATCTTCGAAAGGCTGTTTTACAAAGCTGGCATAACATTTACTGCTTCCAGAAATCACCTAACCGGCAAAACTGAACGTTCGTAGCTGTTAGGAATTCCGATTTGTGCATTAAAATCTCCCATTGAAATTATGTACTTCGTGGATGTAGAGTCGTGAGTTTTCGCTAAGTCTTCGTAAAAGTTGTCTATATCTTAATGAGTTTTCAGTGGGAGCATACTCCTGAATTATTGCCCAACGTAGGTTTTCCAAGTGGATTTCTAGTACGCAAACTCAGATATTCCGGTGAATGCCATGATTTTTTCTTTGTATTTCTTCTTGACTAGGAAACCTACTCCGTATAATCCTTTTGTTTGGCCTAGATAGTACATGATGTATTCGTTGTCTTCGATTATCTTCTCATATAAAAATTGTTATATTTAAGAAAATTGTTAATGTAAAATATGTATGCTGTTGGAGATCCGTATAAATAAATAAATAAATAAACTTCGCATATTCCTACTACATCATGATTAATGTCTTGTAATGCTGCCTTAAGCTCTAATAGTTTTTGTTCAGAAGATTATGTTTTCACGTTAAAAGTACGAATTTTGAAGGTATTTTTCGCTGTAGCGGTTTTCCTTGGTGGGTTTTGGTCGAGCTCTCCCGCGATGACCGGCCGTACTGGGAGATGGGGGTTGAGTAGAGGGTCCGATTCTATTTGCTATGCTGCATTATGAGTAGTGGTGAATTGAGCGAGCTGGATCAAAGAAGATCCATCTCTCTCAATTCACGTTTTCAAAAACTTATAAAAGTCCAGTTTTCATAGTTTTCAAAAACTTATAAAAGTCTACTTTTCATATTTTACTTCTCAAAACTTGTAAAATTAGTTTTCAACATATCATTTCAAAAACTTATAAAAGTCTACTTTTCATATTTTACTTCTCAAAACTTGTAAAATCAGTTTTCAACATATCATTTCAAAAAGTTATAAAAGTCTACTTTTCATATTTTACTTCTCAAAACTTGTAAAATCAGTTTTCAACATATCATTCCAAAAACTTATAAAAGTCTACTTTTCATATTTTACTTCTCAAAACTTCTAAAATCAGTTTTCAACATATCATTTCAAAAAGTTATAAAAGTCTGCTTTTCATATTTTACTTCTCAAAACTTGTAAAATCAGTTTTCACCATTTATAAAGGAACCTTAAACCATATCATTTCAAAAAGTTATAAAAGTTTTTTTTGTATCTTTACTTTTTCTTTTGTGTCTGTTTATCATCATACAAAGAATTTCATTTATATTAATATATTAACTACTTATATAGACTGGTAAAGGAACGTCGAAGGAAAAAAAAGATATGGTTTTACCCAAACAGCGTCACTCTCTATGCAGTTATGTAATAGGTATATTGGTATTTTAACAATACTGTGTGGATAAAACTGCTCTATTCGAAAATCGATTTCTGGTTTACATAAATAAAACTTTGTATGTAACACATAAATCAATTTCGGTTGGTTCCTATAATATTATCAAGTTATTAGTGTATTTAAAATAAAAACGACATGTGACTTATTAAAGATTTTTATTTTATTAAAATACTGCCAAACCGAATACAAATAATACTTACTTACTGAAATGTTATAAAAATAGCTATTTAATAAAGTAAATAATACAACTTATAGTTTAACGTTAATCACTCAGTTGTTCTTTCATTTGGGTGATAATTTTAGTAACATCTTTATATATATCATCCAGGAACAAGTTTTGTACTACGTGCTGTATACATAGATTTGCATTACACTTGCATACTTTATCCTCATTATTTTGCAATTGTTCCACATCATATATTTGAATGCGAATAATTTTGGTACCTTTTGATGGTATTTTCATATATGAATATAGTGTATTAGCATCCGCTGATCTTTTACTGCTCCTTTCTTCTAGGTTATTTGGTATAAATCTGAATAAGTCTCCAGAGTCCTGAAATAAAAATTATTATTGAAAGTTATTTACTTATTATTAGTATATTTTAAAGTATTTGGTACAGAACATTTTATTCATAATATTAAATGACTTAAAATTCCGCTTTCACAGTTTTTAAATGTTCTATTAATGAGACTTTAATATACCTATATACTAGTAAATATATATAAGCCTTATAATATTAACTTACTTCCATTTCCCCAAAAAATTCTAAAATGCTGTAGACCGAAGAAAAGGTTTTTTGTGAATTAAGTAGGTTTAGTGCACGCACAGTCAAAGATACTTTTATTACACAAATTCACATAGGACCGCTCTTAATGAGGATCTGATTGAGAATAACTTGATTTTTCTTTGTAAATCATCAGTAAGTAAATATAAAACAAAGTTCTTAGATCAAGTTTGTCTGTGTATGAGCAATAATCTCATAATCGAGAAACTAAATGATTTTCATTTGAAGACGTATCTATGGTTCCATTATGCTATTCGTGTGACGCCAGGGCTTAATATTAGTATGGATAAAATACTTAGTCATGTTTTAACCTGCAAGATGTAACGTGATGAAATTGAACATTCCTTACCATAAAAGGACACCCGACAGAGCGGCGTCGTCGGGTGCAAATTGATCCTATCGATGTTTACTGAAACTATCATAATAACTCTCTAGCCATGTTTTGTCAAGTTGTACGCACATAGATTATCAGGTCATATTTTAGAATAAATATGGTAGACAGAACCAGGGGAATATGTAAAGTTCATTTTTAAAATAATTTGTGCTATCTCCGCATTTTTAGATTAATCTGCACACATCTCGACAGTCAGCTTACATACGAACAATTTGTGTTTAACTACACACACATTTTAATTTTTTGAAACTATTTATAGGCTGGTGCCCATCAAGCCGCCATTTTCAAGTCCTACTTTCAAAGGTGACAGAATTCCTCAGCTCCAATTGTTTTTTTTTTTTACAAGTACCTAACCAAGTTGAAGTGTTCATCAGTGTTTTTCGTGAATTTCATTCAACATGTAAGTACTTCTTTTATATCTTAGATTTTATTTTCCATTTCCCTGTATCAATTTAACATAGTCATATAAAATTCGTCGGATACAAGAAAATAGAATAGTAATTTTTATTTAATTACTAACTGATGCCCGCGACTTAGTCCTCGGGGATTTAGTTTTTAAAATCCCTTGTGAACTCTTTGATTTTCCGGGATAAAAGTAGCCTCTGTCACTGTCTAGATCCTCAACTATACCCATTCAAAAAATCACGTCGGCGTGATTGAAGGACAAACCAACAAATCAACAAACACACTTTCGCATTTATAATATTAGTATAATATTAGTATAAACAGTTTCGATAAATTCATCCAACCAGACGTTCTTTTTCAACTTTGATGAAATTGTCTGATTTTTCTCTGAGGATTGAATGATACTAGAATTACAATAATTTTTAATTAACATTATTGAATTATAATAACTTGTAGGTACCTTATGTAAAAATATTTATTTTGGCAGCTTCTGTGTATTTTTTTTTGTATCTTTTGTGAATGTCAGATCAAAATCAATTCAGCCTTCCTACGTTGCATAAATAATGGTGAACATTAAGATAAGCTACATTAAAAGATTGTTCACCATTTCTATCGAAGTTAGTTAACATTAGTTCTTAACAGATGTCTATAGTTTAATGGTTAGAGCGTGTAAACAAGTCGTCTATTCGCAAAACTGACTCAGAAAGAAGAAGTTATTTAAAGGTTTCAGATTCGAATCTCGAAACATCGTAAAAGATATATTATTTTTTAGATATTTAAAACTTAGTATTCGATGTAAACTTAAAGTTAATACAGCTTTTTTAATGATACATACAGTTTTTGTTAAAGTTATAATTATTTCTAATTTCAGGTCAAGTAACCATGAAAACATTTTTCTATCAGAAGAGTCTTCCTCTGACAAGAGGACCGAGCCGAAGGGGAAAGAGAAGAAAGCTGTGAGGAAAAACAAGCGAGGGCATAACTCTCATGGAAACGAGCCTTCAACTAGCGGGGACGCTATAGTACGTGTTCGGTCCAGCGGAAAGAAATCAAGATCAGCCAAAGTCACCGCTCAAGATCTTTTCGGCGTAGACTCCGATGATGGTGAAATCAACGATGTAACATGTAAAAATACATCTCCTTTAGTATCTTATTTAACAAAACGGGTAACAAACGGCTTTTCACGACAAATAAAGTTTGATAAGCCTGGCAGTCATTTTGTCGAAATAAAAATATATAAATGCGAAGAAATCGAGCGCGTATCTCCGATGAATAGATGGCGTTATGCAATAGTTGCTCTTAAAAATAGAACAAATGTTGATACCGAGTCCTGGCGACATTTATCAGCATATTTAAGCGAAGTCCGAAAGGAGTTCAAGGAATGTTCGCCAAATTTTATAAATTCACATTTATTGTAAATAATATATATTTAACGTTTCACTTTATTAATAGAATGTATTAATATTAATAAAGTACATTTACCTATCCTACTAATCTTATCATATTATACTCATTTACGTTTTAAAACTTACTATTTTATAATAAATGAATATTTCAATCGTATTTTATTTCTTGTTCGCAGTTGTCGACACCAGTAATAAAGAAAAAGACAAAGACATTAAGTTTTGTAAATACTGTAATTTATACACATTAAGAAATAAATATAATTACCATTTGAGAAGTAATATACATAAGTCAAATTGCTTGTTGAATACAAAATTTGATAATATAAAAGTCATTGCTTCTGCATTTAAAAATCGAATTATAACATATAGATTACAGCCTGAGAATATAGAAAAGTACTTTACTCCCGAGTCATTTCTTAAAGATAATGAAAAAGATATATTAGAGGTCATTGAGCTCTCAATTACTGAACATACATGTGTGAAAGTTAATTTTGAACTCTTTGCTCTATTTTATTTACCAAGTTCTGATCAACAACAACTCAAGTCATTTAATTCAAAATTTCAAATTCTATGTCGAAATACTGATCTGAAAGAAATGTTTTCTTTAGTAATAGACTCTATGAAAATGAAAATGGCTGAATTCGAACATTGCAAGTCTGGTTGGACTTTTGGAACAATTAGCCATTTAGAAATAAACGTGAATAAATACTCGCCTATGAAGGGAAGTAGTTATATAGAGCTCCCCGCGACTATTAAAAATACTAAGAGTTGTATTAATATTAAAAATGAAGACGATCACTGTTTTTTATGGAGTATAATTGCAGCATTATATCCAGCAAAAAATAACGTATGTAGAACTAGATCTTATCCTCATTATAGTAAGGTGTTCAAAATAGATGGTATGTCTTTTCCACCTACTACATATGATCTCAAAACTTTTGAAAAGCAAAATTCTAATATAAGTTTCAACATTTATGGCCTTGATAATTGTAACCAAGTAACTGGCCCGCTTTATATATGTAATTCAAGAAAAGTACACCATGTCAATATATTATACATTGAGAAATATAATAAGGGTCACTATTGCTTAATAACAGATTTGTCACGTCTTGTGCGACCACAGATTTCAAAACATAATGGCAAATTACATTTCTGTGATTCATGTCTTCAACATTTCTCATCGAAAAAGAAATTTATATCACACCAATGTTCTAAAGTATTAACCATATTGCCGAAAGAAAATAGCATATTACAGTTTAAAAGATATGAGCGAAAAATAAAAATAAATTTTATAATATATGCAGATTTTGAAAGTTTATTGTTGAAATGTAATAAAAATGAACAATCATGTAATACGGTTAATTTACAGTTACACGAACCATCTTGTTTTGGTTACTATATTTGTTACTCTCATGATTCTAAGTTAAATAAATATGTATCATATAGAGGTCCGGATTGTGTTAAAATCTTTATAGAACGTTTAATTGAAGATGTTAAAGATATTGATAAGCTATTATCTGTTAATAAACCAATGAATCCACTAACCGATAAACAAAGAAATGCTTATTTAAATGCTACAACTTGTCACATCTGTAATGAACCTTTGCTGGGAGATAAAGTTGCTGACCACGATCATATTACTTCTGAATATCGGGGTCCAGCACATTCTCACTGCAATCTCATGTTAAGACAATATTCTTTTATACCAGTCGTATTTCATAATTTATGTGGTTATGACAGCCATCTTTTTATCAAAGAATTAGCACACCATGTGGGAGACATAAAAGTTATACCTAAAACAAAAGAAAAGTATTTAACAATAAGTAAAATAATTTATAACGAGCACACTTCTCGCAACGTTCAAATTAAATTTATAGATTCCTTTCAGTTTTTAAGTTCTAGTTTGAATGAATTAAGTAAAAATTTATCTAAAAATGAACACATTCATCTCTCAGAAGAATTCAGAAATCATATTGACTTTAACTTGTTAAAAGAGAAAGGTATATTTCCTTATGATTACGTAGATTCTTGGTGTAAATATGAAGAAAAATCTTTGCCACCAAAAGAATGTTTTTATAATAATTTAACCATGAAACATATAACTTATGACGAATATGCACGAGCACAAAAAGTATGGGATAATTTTAATATAAACACAATTGGTGAATACACAGATTTATATTTAAAAACAGATGTCCTATTATTATGTGACATTTTTGAAAACTTTAGAAATACATGCTTGGAATATTACAAATTAGATCCCGCGCATTATGTATCATCTCCTAGCTTAAGTTGGGATGCTATGTTACTGCATACAGGCGTTCGATTGGATTTAATAAGTGATTTAGAAATATATCAGTTAATAGAAAAAGGTATTCGTGGAGGGTTATCGCAATGTTCTCATCGATATGCTAAAGCTAATAACAAGTATCTACCGAATTATGATAACTCAGAAATTTCTAAATACCTAATTTATCTTGATGCCAATAATTTATATGGATTTGCTATGATGAAAAAGCTGCCTATTTCTGAGTTTCGTTTACTATCTGAAGAAGAGAAAACGAATTTTAATGTATTAAATATAACAGATGAGTCGGAATATGGCTATATTTTAGAGGTTGACTTAGATTATCCAGACCATCTCCATAATGCTCATAGTGATTTGCCATTTGCACCAGAAAAAATAATACCTCCAGGTGGTAAAACATATAAATTAATTGCTAATCTTTACAATAAAAATAAATACGTTATTCACTACGTTCATTTAAAATTATGTTTAAAACATGGTTTGATCTTAAAAAAATATATCGGGTACTAAGTTTTCGTCAAGAACCTTTTTTAAAGAATTACATTGATTTAAATACTCGCCTACGTCAAGCATCTAAATCAAATTTTCAGAAAGACTTGTTTAAATTACTAAATAATTCAATTTTTGGGAAAACAATTGAAAACAGAAGAAAACAAGTTGATGTAAGATTAGTATCACATTGGGAAGATAATAATAACGTATCTAACAAACGCATTGGTGCCGCAAAATTATTGGCAAAACCTAATTTTAAAAGCATATCAATCTTCGATGAAAACTTTGTTGCGATTCAATTGGAATATGAAAAAGTTCTATTAGATAGACCCATTTACATTGGATTTACTGTTTTGGAATACGCCAAGCAACACTTATACCAATTTCATTATGGCTATATTAAAGAGAAGTATCACGACTGTGCGAAACTTTGCTATACAGATACTGATAGCTTACTTTATTTGATAGAAACAGACGATATATATGCGGACATAAAAGAAAATGCTTTAAATTTTGATACAAGTAACTTTCCAAATAATAATGTATATGGCATTTCTAAAATGAATAACAAAATTCCTGGATTATTTAAAGACGAATTAGGTGGTGACGTGCTAACTGAATTCATTGGTTTGAGAGCAAAATTGTATTGTATAAACAGTATTAATACTCAAATAAAAAAAGCAAAAGGTATTTCTAGACCTATTACAAAGAAAATTACTACGACTAAATTCAAGAAAGCTTTGATGACTGATAAACGCTACAAGCAAAAAATGAATGTTATTCGGTCACTTAAACATGTTTTGTATACTCAAGAAGTTTATAAAACTGTACTTGATCGAAGTGATGACAAAAGACAGATTTTAACAGACAATATACAAACTTTACCTTGGGGGCATTGGGATAACATATTATATTGATTATGTCACTTATTTACAATAATAAGTAAAATAGTTAAATTATAATAGGTACATATTATTTGAACTATATGTAAACAGGAGTTTGAGAAGTTGATGTAGAAATTAATAAAGGTTATAAAATTCTATATGAATATTGTTTTATTTTTATTATACCCAGCTGATGCGTAAAAGCTTTGATGAATTTAAATTTAAAATTATTATTAGTGAAATTTAAAGATGAATTACTTTTTATTACATCGTAAAATATAAAAGACTATTTTTATTTAAAAGTAATCAGTCAATACCATGAAGCTTATAAAGCAACCACTTTCAATAGAAATATACAATGTACAGATTTTAGAAAACAAGGATTTCGTTAAACATAGTATACTACTACCTAATTCAATACGCTGCTTAATATGCGGACCGTCTAACTGTGGTAAAACTAATGTGATGTTAAGCTTACTGCTTCATGAAAATGGTTTGAAATTTAAAAATTTGTACTTATATTCTAAAACGGCATTTCAACCGAAGTATCAATTTTTAAATGAAGTTATGAAAATGATTCCTGAAATAAAGTTTTTTATTTTTAATAATGAAAAGGAAGTTATAGATCCTAATGATGTTTTGAATAATTCTATTATGATTTTTGATGATGTAGTTTGTGATAACCAAAGCAATATTCGTAATTTTTTTGCAATGGGGAGACATAAACAAGTAGACTGCTTTTATTTGTCTCAAACATATTCAAAGATTCCAAAACAGCTAGTGCGAGATAACACAAACTTTTTGATAATATTCAAGCAAGACGATATAAATCTAAAACACATATATGACGAACACGTAAATACTGATTTAACTTGGATTGAATTCAAAAATCTTTGTTCAAAAGTATGGAAAGAACCGTTTAGTTTTGTAACCATTAATAAGGATTGTGCTATAGACAAAGGAAGATACAGAAAAGGATTTGATGTATTTTTCAATTTTAAATAGCTATAAATATGTTTCCTGAATTTAACATGATTAGTATCATTTTTTTATTTGTAAACAGTAGTCGTTTAATTGTAAATATAGTGAAATGGAAAAAGACATAAAATCACGTTTGATTGAATCAGCCTGTTCGATAAAAAAGAAAATTAAAAATATGAAAAAAGATGAAGAACTGACTAATTTATCAGTAAACAAAATTTTAAGACCTGTTGTTGAGCCGTTGCATTCACTCCTTAAAATTGATAAACATATTCAAAATACAATATCGCAAAAAGAGGATGCTTCTAAATATGTAGGAAATGCAAGTTCAGATCATGAAGATTTTAAATATAAAACTTCAGCTAGTTTTGATGAAATGGATCCACCAAATATGTCTGAAACTTCTAAAAATGATGATATTATTAAAAGTCCAACTATGATAAATAAAGTTTTAGAGAGGTCATTAAAAAAGAATGAAATTGCAGATATTTATGACAGCTTAAATGTACCATTTGGCGTACGCAGCGTAGGTAGAGATTTATTCATGGGGAATTCAAAAGTCAAATTATCCACCCTAGTTAATCCCAGCAATAATGAAAAAACTAATTTGATAAATATTGAAAATAAGCAATATGAACTGTCATCTGGTTTAAGAGAATTATTATTTTGTAAAAAACCTAATTTAACATTAGTTACAGACAAAGATCAGCTAATATATAAGGATATGTTGTATAATACATGTGCTCATAGACGAGATTACAATCCGCAGGGACAAATAAGAGGTGACAAAAGTATAAAATATCGTGACATTATAAAACCTTTATTTTCTGAAACTGAGCTAGAAAATAATCAAAAGTTTGGTTCTGGTATACCAAATTTAAAAAAATATGCTCGTAACACTGATTTTATTTATTGGGATGATCCAAATGAGTTAATTGAAAGACTAAAATTGCTAATCGCTTCTAAAGACGCAGGCAACACCAGCCATGATAATGAAATAATTTCTATTATTGAAGAATTGAAGGAAGCAGGTATAATAAAGGAATAAAAAGAAAATATCTTATGTATGTAAATCAGTATTTAGCTGAATTGCCACAAGAAAATAGGTTAAGATATGACATAAATAATCTAATGCACACTTTGACTACTTGTAAGTATTTAAGTTTAAATATTAAAAAAAGTAACAAAATTGATGTTATTGACATAAATAATTTATGGAAAAATAATAATTATATGTTGACATATAGTAGGCTGAGCCTACCATATTTTTTTAAACGACAGATAGCATCTGTGCTATCTTATTATATACAAACTGACATAGCCAATAATCTGGTTACTTTGACATCTGCTCCTATTGAGCAAAATTGTAATATTTTGACATTTTGTGATGTGGAACCCGTTCCAAATAAGAATTTAAATTAATTATTAAGACAACAGAGAATACCTCTAGCATATTAGCAAATCATGATTTTAAATCACATAAATTTCACAATAATTTAGCAAGAAATGCCCATATTTGTAAAAAATTAAATACTGTAAACCTGGTGCACCAAAATATACAGGGCATGTTAGGTAAGGAACTTGAACTGGAGTTATTTATGAATGGTGAAAATATTCAAATTTTATGTTTAACTGAACACTGGCTTTGCTGCTCCCAGTCCATATTTAACTTCAGCGGTCACCGGGTAGCTAGTATGTTCAACAGAGAAAAAGCTATACGCGGTGGCTCTTTAATAATTATTAGTAAACTTTTTAAATATAAAGAACGTAAAGATATTGTGAGCCTCTCTGTTGAGCAAACTATTGAACTAGCCTGCGTAGAGCTTGAGCACCTCATTGTTGTATGCGTATACAGACCTCCTAGTGGGTTATATGAGTACTTTGAAAAAGTATTGGAAGAAGTTTTGTTAAAATTAAATATTTCTAAAAAGGTTATTATTGTATGTGGAGATTTTAATATTAATTTATCAGATAATTCTAATATAAGTCTCAGATTTAAATCTATGCTTCTATCATATAACCTACATAACTTATTTACTGAACCAACTAGAATCACTGCTACTAGTGCTACATGTATTGATAATATATTTACAAATTGTAAACCATATTCTAAAGCTATTATTAATAAATTAAGCTCAGACCTTTGTGGCCAGTTAGCTTCCTTTTCTTATTCTTTATTAAATGCCAAGAAAAATATTTCAAAAAAGACTTTTGTACCTATAAATACTACACGTATGGAGAAGTTTAGAGGTAATATTGTGGCTAAGCTTCCGTATTTATCTTATATTAATGACCCCAACTACTTATATAACTCTTTATTTAAATTAGTAAAAACTGAATTTTCTACAATATTCACTTCTAAAACAGTCAATTCAGGGGGTCTCTTGACATTTGGTGAATGGGCAACTCCTGGCATATGTAAGAGCAAGCAAAGGCTATATGAATTGTACAGTGAAAGAGCCTATAATCATAGTGTATCTTTTGCTTCTTTTGTAAGTGCCTACTCAAAAATGTTTAGAAGAGTATGTTCCATGGCAAAATCCTTGTATATTAAAGACAAAATAAGAAATGCGCAAAATAAAATCAAAATGACATGGAACATAATTGCTTGTGAAAGTGGAAGAGTCACAGATCGCAGCTTCGATTTTAAGTTAAATATTAATGATAATTATATTACCTCAGAACGAGAAGTTGCGTCTGAGTTTGAAAAATTTTTCACTGACATTCCACTTTCAAGGACGCAATCACTTAATTCATCTCCCGACATTGCTGAATTTTTGCTAAAGAAAAACATTAAAGAATGTAATGAAATATTTAAATTTAAACCTGTAAGCCCCAAAGATATAATGGTAGCCTTCAGAAGCCTGGACGTCAAGAAAACAGCTGATTTATGGGGTATATCTGTAAAAGTTGTTAGTTCGGTAATCGATGTTGTTGCACCTCTTTTAGCTACTATATTTAATGACTGTATAGAACGTGGTGTGTTTCCTGATCTAATGAAACATAGTAAAGTTATTCCAATTTTTGAATCGGGTAGTACCCTAGACCCTAATAATTTTAGACCAATTTCAGTACTCCCAACATTTAGTAAAATTTTTGAAAAAATCATACTCGGGCAAATGTTATTGCATTTTAATGCACACAATCTACTTCATAAGAAACAGTTTGGCTTCACAAAAGGTCGCTCCACAGCAGATGCTAGTGTTGAGCTAGTTAAAAATATTTTTGAGGCATGGGAGAGGTCGCAGGATGCTCTTGGGATATTCTGTGACTTATCCAAGGCCTTTGATTGTGTGCATCACGTGACGTTGATCAGGAAACTGCATCATTATGGGATTAGAAATAAGGCACTCAACCTTCTGAATTCCTATCTGAGTAATAGAATACAGAGGGTTGATGTAAATGGTAAGAGATCTCCTGGGGCTCCGTTAGATATGGGGGTTCCACAAGGCTCTATTCTTGGTCCATTTCTCTTTCTAGTTTACATAAATGATTTGCCATTTTTTGTGCAGGACAAACATGAGATAGTATTGTTCGCTGATGATACTTCACTTATTTTTAAGGTAAAACGTAATTTACTTGTGTATGACGATGTAAACGATGCTCTCTCAAAGGTTGTCTATTGGTTTGATTCGAATAATTTATTATTAAATAACAAAAAAACAAAATTAATAAAATTCACAACACCTAATGTTAAACTTGTTGATAATGGTGTAGTATTTTTTTTTTTTTTTTTTTTTTTATGGGACAAAGGGGGCAAACGGGCAGGAGGCTCACCTGATGGTAAGTGATCACCTCCGCCCATGGACATCTGCAACATCACAGGGCTTGCAGATGCGTTGCCGGCCTTTCAGGAAAGGGAGGGAAGGAGGAGGGAGAAGGACGGGAGTAGGGATGGGGAGTGGGCCTCCCGGACTCTCACTTACCGGACGAAACGCGACAGCATGGCTGCCACTTCACGCCAGTCTTCTGTGAGAGAGTGGTACTATACGGGGCGTGCCGGCCCATTCGGCTGCTACCCGAAGGTAACAAGCATGGCACTACCACTTGAAAAAAGTATTAGGCGGGGAAATATTAAAACCGGTACAGTCTACCAAATTCCTAGGTATTACCATAGATTCGAAATTGCGGTGGGATCTCCATATTGAGGAGCTAGCGAATAGGCTTAGCTCTGCAGCGTTCGCGGTTAAAAAAATTAGACTTCTTACTGACGTAGATACAGCTCGCATAGTATACTTTAGTTATTTTCATAGTATTATGTCATATGGAATCTTATTATGGGGAAATGCAGCTACCGTTAATACAATTTTTGTCCTGCAGAAAAGAGCTATTCGTGCAATTTATAGTTTAGGTCCTAGAATATCATTAAGAGATAAGTTTAAAGAAATAAAAATATTGACTGTTGCTTCTCAATACGTGTACGAAAATGTTATGTATGTTCATAAAAATATACACGAATTTCCCAGGAATTGCGACATGCATACCATTAATACTAGGAGTAAACATAAACTTGTAATGCCTGTGACTCGTTTACGCCGAGTCAGTAATTCTTTTTATGGACAATGTATACGCTTATACAACAGGATCCCAGAAAACGTTCAAAAAGCTCTTATTGCCAAATTTAAAAAAATTGTGAAAGAACGTTTGTGTAGTAAAGGATATTATTCGATTAACGATTTTTTAGAAGACAGTACGCCTTGGGAATGATGTGATCGCCTCCAGGCTATTTCAACCAATAGAATTATTGTTCATTTCGATTTCCATTTAAAAAAATATTAAAACAGACAAAAAAAAAAATAGTCCCGCTGAGTTTCTTTCGCCGGTTCTTCTCAGGTCAGTGGCTTCTTCTTTCCGAACTGGTAGTAGACTCATGACGTTCAGTAAAAAATTGTAATAATTTTATGCTGAATAAAATATTTTGAATTTGAATTTGAATTTGAAAAAAGTATAAAGTAACAGCTTCAACATGACTGTAGATAAATTTGGGCATCATATTTTTAAGAAAAAAAGATTTTCCACTAATTTACTTCCTTTGCAGTGTATTTTAACATACACTGATGATGATAATTTCAATGCACAAAACAAAATAATCAAACATCTAAAAAATCCAGTAAATGCCACCGATAGCGCTACGAAAGAATACGTTGATAAGTCTATATCAGAATTTTTAAAAAATTTTAAGAACAGAAATGAAGAATTCATTACTGAAATAAACAATAAAATAAGAAATTTGGAAACGAAAATTGAGTTGAAATATTCTCAAAATGAGCAAAAGGGACTTAGTAAACGAAATACATAGAAACGCAAGAAAAAATTTTCCACGGAGATGTGTTGTTACTAAAGATATCGATGACCTATGGCAAGCTGATTTGATCGATATGCAAAAAATGTGCAATGAAAATCAAGGTTTCAAATATATTATGGTTGTAATTGATACGTTTTCAAAATTTGCTTGGGCGTGTCCGCTTAAATCTAAAAGAAAAAATGAAGTTTGTGATGCTTTTAAAAAAATTTTGCAAAATGGTCGTATTCCTAAAAATCTACAGACTGATTTTGGAACAGAATTTTATAATAAAAGTTTTCAAAAATTAATGAATACCCATGCAATAAATCATTATTCTACCTACTCTTCAAAAAAGGCTTCAATCGCAGAAAGGTTTATCAGAACTTTGAAAACAAAAATGTATAAAGAATTTAGTTTTAAAGGAAATTATAAATGGGTAGATGGTACTCTTAATAAGTTAATCCAAATATATAATCGTACCAAACATAGAACAATTGAATTAAAGCCTATAGAAGTCAATAAAAATAATGTAAATTATGTAAAACAAAGATACTTTAACAAATTTAAAGAAAAACTAAGTAATAATAATACCCAAAAAATGGAAGTTGGAGACTTTGTACGTGTAAGCAAATACAAAGGAATATTTGAAAAAGGATATACTCCAAATTGGTCAACAGAAATATTCAAGATCATAAAAATACAACCCACAAATCCAGTAACATACTTGATTCAAGATGCAAGAGGTCAGCCGATTTTGGGCGCATTTTATAGTTACGAACTACAGAAAACTAAACATCCAAATATATATTTAATTGAGAAGGTTTTGAAAAGAAATCGAAATAAAGTTTTTGTAAAATGGTTAGGACTACCATCAAGTGAAAACAGCTGGATACATAATTCTAATATTTTATGATAGCTTTCAAATGAGTTTTAATGAGTAATGAGTGATATTTTTGTAATGTTAAAATGAATAAAGTACTTAAAGTAAATCCATCTTTATTTTATTTAGTATCCTTCATAGTATGAGTGAATGCAGTCTTCTAAATTGGTTAATTAATCACTTACCGTTTGAACTTCATTTACCTGGATATAATTATTGGGGGTCCTGGAACCAAATTAAATCAAAGACTTAGCAGAGGAGATAAGGGTATTAACCAATTGGATGAACATTGCAGAGAACACGATATTGCTTATCATACTTCTCGTCTTTTAAGCGATCGGCAAAAGCAGATATTAAATTGATGAAAATGGCGAAAAAGCGTGCTACTGCCTCGGATGCATCTCTATGTAAAAAAGTTGCAGCTAACTTAGTAAAAAATGCTATGTTAGCTAAGGCTAGCATTGGAGCTGGTTTAAAGGCAAAAAACATACCGATAAAAAAGAGACAAAGCTCAGGTTTGAAAAAAAAAATGTTTCAACATGTGGTTTCCCATACTAAAAAATACTTACAAAAAATCAAACCTCAATGTGAGAAAACCGCAATTAATTTAGCAATGGCAGCTGCGAAGAACTTTGTTACAAATTCTGTTATAAAACATCCGCGCATAATACCTGTACCAAAAACTGGTGGTATACTTCCGTTAATACCTATTTTTGCGGGGTTGTCAGCAACAGGAAGCTTAGCAGGTGGAGCTGCTGCAATAGCTAAAGCTATTAATGACTACAAACTTGCTAAGAAACGTTTATCAGAATTGAAAAGACATAATGAAAAAATGGAATCTCTTTCTATTGGAAAAGGGTTACATGTTAAACCCCATAACGGTGGTCTTGGAATTTTTACAACTTGTAAAAAAAACTAAATCGGCTACCCAATAGAGCTCTTACTAACATCGATATTTTAAAATATGCGATTAAAATACCACATTTTCGAGGTGTTTTTATGAGAAATGAATTACCAAAATGTCCTCTTAAAAGAGAATGTGGTGTTATTAATTTAGATCACTCAGAAAATTCTGGAACTCATTGGGTAGCTTATGTTAAATGTCAAGATTATATAGAATACTTTGATAGCTATGGAAATTTAAAACCACCAAAAGAGCTGATCAAATACTTAGGAAAAAAAGTACATTATAATTACGAAAATATTCAACAAGATCATCCTTATAACTGCGGTCATTTATGTATAAAGTTTCTTGAGAATTTTTGGCGTAATAAACTAAAAACGAATAAATAGTACCCAAATACATTATTACCTTTAGTATTCAACCATGTCTATTACTTTAACCATCACTGGTAATCAATCATTCCTTGAATCATATTTTCAGCCATCTTTAAGTATAGATGAGAAATATGAGTGTGGTTTACTATATTTTTCTGTATTTAATGCAGTAAGAAATATAGATGAAAATAATAACATATTTTCTTACGGTAATGACGGTAAAATATTGCATATACCATATGGTAATTACGATTTGTATGATATACTTGCATATTTAGAAAAAAACTTAAAAGATTGTGAGATTAAAATTCAACCCAATAATAATACCTTAAAATGTTCCATATATTGCTCTGAAACACTTAACTTTAATGTTAAAAACAGTTTAGGACCTGTCCTTGGTTTTCGTAATATAAAATTAGATGCAAACAAATGGCATGAATCCGAAAATCCAGTAAAAATTCTGCCGTTGTCTCTTATAAGAATCGAGTGTGATCTTGTTAAAGAATCATTTGTTAACGGCTTACCATCGCATGTACTATACGAATTTGTGCCTGATATACCGCCTGGTTATCGATACATAGAGGTACCCAAAAATATAATTTATTTACCAATAAACAAAAGAAACATAACATCTATAGCTATAAAAGTTGTTGATGAAGACGGTAATAATATTGACTTCAGAGGAGAAAATATTCAACTGCGCCTCCATTTAAGAAAAATAAAATGATTGTATTTTATAAACCTCTTAATAATAATGCTAAAAGCATTGATACTTGTATCGCTAAAAAGCGCAGACGTGTTAAAGGTGTTAAGAAAATAACAAAACAGAACAAAGAATTTCTTCGATCACTTGGTTTCAAAATATGAATATACTTCAAGTTACAAGTTTACCCCAGTTCGATAACTCAATTGAAAAATACGAAATACACACCTATAATCCATATAATAATAGTTTCGCGGAAAATGACGAAATACGAATCCCCATTCATCAGCAAGATTTGTATCTATTGCCTTCAGCCAGTACCATCTACATCGAAGGATATGCAACCATCATCGGAAAGGACAACAAGTCGGTCAAAAGACATGTGGAATTTACTAATAACCCTTTTATGTTTCTGTTCCAAGACATCAGATATGAAATAAATGGGATTGAAATCGATCGCATAAAAAACGCTGGAGTAACGACCACAATGAAATCATTGGTATCAATGAGTGGAGGGGAAAGTAAGGTTGCAGCTCTGTGGGGTTGGAACATAAATGGATTTACAAACGATGGTCATTTCAGCGTTGTTATACCCTTAAACAAAATACTTGGATTTGCAGAAGATTATAACAAAATAATTATGAACTGTAAACATGAACTAATACTGAACAGGAGCAACACCAACCTAAACAGTATCAAACTTTCAGATGATTTTTCTCATGTAAAAATAGACTTACAAAGAGTGCAGTGGCGAATGCCTCACATAAAAGTATCAGATCGCGAGAAACTTACATTACTCAAATATTTAGAAAAAGATAAACCAATTCAAATTGCTTTTAGAAATTGGGATCTGTATGAGTATCCGTTGTTACCTAAAACAACAAAACATTCTTGGTCTGTTAAAACGGCTTCACAGACAGAGAAACCACGATATGTTATCTTTGGTCTGCAAACTGATAGAAAGTTTAATAAAGCAAAAGATTGTTCTGTATTCGATCATTGCAAAATATCTAGAGTAACATTATTTTTGAACTCCAATTACTATCCATACGAATCACTGAACTTGAAGTTTGATGAAGATAAATATGGTATATTATACGAAATGTACACCCAATTTCGTCAGTCTTATTACAACATTCATATGGACCCCCTGTTAGATCTGCATACTTTTAAAGAAAAGGCGCCTTTGTTTATCATTGATTGCTCGAGACAGAACGAGACTTTGAAAACTGGACCAGTCGATGTGCGATTAGAAATTGAAAGTACTGAAGATATTCCAGCAAGTACGTCTGCATATTGTCTCATTATAAATGACCGTCTTATAGAATATAAACCTTTAAGTAATATCGTACGCAAGATATCATGATTGCCATAGTAGACGTTCAAGGTTTTAAGACTGATAATAATAATTTTATCTTAAAAGAATTTGCGGTTGCATATGATAATAGAATTCAAGTATTGCTTTATAAGCAACCGTACCCATTCTATGATTTGACAACAACGGAACGAAGACAAGTAAGCTGGATTGAAAGAAATAGAGGAATATTTTGGAAAGAAGGTCATATACCCTATTCAAATCATAAGGACCATATTATACCAATTTTAGCTAATAAAAAAATTTACACTAAGGGTCTTGAAAAAATGTCTTGGATTAAAGAAATATCCAAAAATAATAATGTTTTTAATTTAGAAGATCAATCTTGTCCTAATTTAGTTAGTTTATATGATAAGTATAGTATGTCAGATGATGTAAACAGTTGTATTTATCATTCTAAAATATGTGCTTTAAAAAATGTAATGTGTTTAAGTAAATGGTGTAAAGAAAATAAAATTCTAAAATAATATTTTGTTTTTTAATACTATATTAAAGTACCCTGAAATCTGAAATGATAATAATAATTTAATATGTATAGGACCTATTTGTCAAATTCTAAGAAGTACAAAAACTGTTTTCAAATAGTCGTTTTGAGCATATTTTAAATGTTTTAGAATGAAGCAGTTTGAACAGGTCAATAATATTTAGGGATGAAGCAGTTTGAACAGATCAATAATATTTTGGAATGAAGCAGTTAGAACAGGTCAATAATATTTTGGAATGAAGCAGTTTGAACGTATCAATAATATTAACAATATACAGATAAAATACAGATTTCAACCGTCCTAGGACATCAAATTTTAAAAGTAATAATTATTAAAGTTAACAATTAGTCAAATTTGAAAATATGTTGAAAACCGATTTCACAACTTTGAGAAGTAAAATACGAAAAATAGACTTTTATAAGTTTTTGAAATAATATGTTGAAAAACTGATTTTACAAGTTTTGAGAAGTAAAATATGAAAAACAGACTTTTCTAAGTTTTTGAAAACGTGAATTGAGAGAGATGGATCTTCTTTGATCCAGCTCGCTCAATTCACCACTACTATTATGCTGTGATGACTTCGTTTGGCTCTGTGGTGTATCTGTCTTAGTGAAGGTTAGCTTGGGTTTTGTAGTACTTTATTACTAGTATGTTGAGCATTTTGACTATTAGGAAGAGATGGCTCCGGGGATTCGGATAGGTTTTATCTTGTTTGGTTGGTTTCGAGGAGAGTGCTTGTTGTTTAATATAGTAAGTTTGTCTTTGCAGTTGGATTTGTAGCTCCTTGCGCTCGTTTAAAACTTCAATCGGATAATCTTCTTTCATGTAATATGAAGTATTTTTGAAACCATGTTTATTTTTCTGAATTTTCAGTTTGAAACCCATTGTATTGAATGTTATTACCACCGGTCTGACCTTCTCTCCTTTCTTCCCCAGTTGTTATTACTACTTGTTACTATCACATGAAACCTTTAAATAAGTGTTTATTATATTTATTATAAGATTTTCGAGTTCGTGGTATGATTTTTCGCACTCTTATACGCCAAAAAAAAGACTAGGTTTCTGCGTCTGAGCTGTCTTTCCAAGTTGTTATTTTTTGTGCTTTGTTTCTCCTATTTTTTGTTTAAAAGTTCGTTTTGTAGTTCTAGATTAATAAATTTCTCGTTAATTATTGTATCTTTAATGTCATCTTTTATCTGCAGCATGCCTTGTTTTTGTTGTTTTAAATGTTGTTGAATGTTTATTAACATATTCTTTATTTCTTATATATTGTGTTGTGCTTTGAATTCTCCTAGTGCTCTCTATGAAGAGAACAGAGCGTTTTTTTTTTACTTTACAGCAAATCAAGTTATGCTAGGCAGGTTTTGCAAAATTTACGATAGTGTTATTGCCGTTGTTGTACCTGTTATTGCCGTTTTTAAAGGGTTTACCTCCATCTTGAGATATATACCCAAACGGCATGTTAGTCGTGGGTTCTTCTCTTGTAGGCTTTACATGGAGTTGCAGGGGCCTCAATGGCCCAGATGAAGTCATAGGTATTCTCGGGCACTTTAATAGTGACAGTATCGACTCCAAGAACGCGCAGACATTTAAATTGGCTATCACACGCTGAATCGTGTACTTCAGCTTCCGTGACATTGCTTCTGGCCTGAAGGTCTTTTGTTAAATGCCACCATGTAGCGGCTTGCGCTCCATCCATTGTAGACCACATCTGGCCTACAGCTCTCGCAACTCTGAGAACAACTCTGAGAACATCGTCTTCATCAGTCAGCGGTCTTTCAGGAAAGATAAATGAGGCTATTGCATAATCCTGAGGCTTATATGGTTTTCCATCTCTGGCTATTACAGCCTATGAAGTGTACGTTCTCCTTACGCGTCGTAACGTAACTTTTCTTAGCATTGAGGATCATTCCGAAGCTATCATATGCGAGCATCATATCGGACATGTCATCGAGGTTAACTACGCCTTCAAGAACAGCGACTGAAACTTCACCAAGGTAGAGTTCAGCCCTCAGGAAGTAGCCAGTAGTATTATACACGATGTAACGCGTAACAATCATGTTAACAATGGAAAATATGATGTTGTTGAACATAGAACCGGAGGGCACGCCTCTCTTTTTGACGAAACGCCTATCATCATTAACACAGATTGGCGTGTTGATAAAGTAGGAGATAACACGGCATTCTCCTAATACTTTGATCTTGGTTAACCGGCCAAACCTTATCTTCTGAGTCTAAGGACTCAGACGACGTGTTTAAAATCGAAGGAATCCATGATTGTTATGACGTCTATACGGAACCCCCATACCGCTCTTATCTTTTCCATATCCCTTTTTGCGATCTGAGCCCGCAGGAATAACGCTGTATCGGGAAGGTGCTTATTACTACGATTTTTGCCTATATTGTCCCACTTTCTGTGCCAGGAGTTGACGGCCTCAGGGTTAGATAACACATCACCCTTGGTCTTATAGCCCATGGTTTTCCAGGGAAACGGAGACCTACTTTTCGGTTAGTCTGGATGTTTCTCCACTGCTTCAAGTGTGAGGGGAGTGAGAAGCTCGGGCGGAGTAAGGTCTCGTCTGACCGACGCGAGAGCAATCTCACAGACGGGATCATCTTTAAGACGCGGAGCATACACACGATCATATTCGAATAAATCTGTTAGTAAAGTCTCTTTTGATATACGCGATCTGTGTAACTTGCTCGTGTCGGCGTCTACGCGAGCAGTACTAAAATGTCTGCAAGCAAAGTGTTACGCAATCTCGTCCACACCTGCATTTCTCTAGTCTTGAATAACCTTCGCCTCGTCTCAGTGGAATCATAGCGTCAAGCTTCCAGTTAATGATACTCGAGATGTTTACCACAGACTAAAAAATATATATTTTATTTTCAATGAACCACATTACATACTTACAGATAATAACAATTTAACTATTATTAAGGTTGCCGCACACCTTACAATGAATGCAACATATTAATTTGTAACTAATCAACACTCCCACTTAACAAAATAAATGAATATTCTATTTCTTATCAAATAAACCATACATTGACAAAAAATTATAGTGTTTAACTTTACATAACCCTTTGGTCAATTATAGATCTTCGGGCATTTCTTCTCTGTAGGTAAGTATTTAATTTTTATGACTTTATTTGCAATTTTCTCTGCAAAAATGATACCGCACATATAATCAATGGTAGACCGGATTAGCAGACAACTTTTGAGCCGACTTATTATCATTAAAAATAGTAATTGAATACATTTCATTAGTAATTTCAAAAATTAGACTGCGCAAATATACTGCTTCTTTGCGACATTCAGATAAGCCCATATATTCAACTTCAGTGCTAGATAAAGCCACAGTAGTCGGCTTTTTGGTTTCCCATGAGATTGCATAATTTGATAACCTAAAGAAATATCCAGTATAAGATCTGCGATCAATGATATCACTGGCCCAGTCTGCATCAACAAATGCTTCTGACTATTTCCATTAGCAGAAAAACTCAAACAAAATGTTTTTTTTTTTTAATATTTCAAGACTCTTTTTACATAGGCCTAGTGTTATCATTATAGAAGTTGTTAAACTGGCTCAAAAAAAATGACAGAAAATACTATATCAGGTCGAGTAAGTACTGCAATAAACATAAAGCAACCAATCGATTGTTGATAGGGTAATATCTTATCACAATTTTCACTTTTTTCTAAATTATTTTAGATTCTATCGGCGTATCAGCAATTTTACATTCTGCAATGTTAAACTTTAACAACAATTTTTCAATATAGCTTTGCTGATCAATAGTGATTGTACCCTTTTGTTCATTGATACTTATTCTCATTCCTAAACAATTTTTAATACAGTAAATCTTTTTTTCGTTTCATTTTGACAACTTGAAAAAATAAAGAAATCATGAAATTATTATCTTTACATTTTCATTAATTTTTATAAATAAACATGGTTCTAACTGACTGAAACTGACTGACTGAAAGACTGTAACAGATCATCAACTTGCTGATACCATGATCTAGATTATTGTTTTAGACCATAAATGGCCCGTTTCAAGCGCAAAACCTTATTTATGTCATTATTACTACATTTAAAACCTACTTTCCTCTGAAAAAACATTTTAAAAGGCAGTGTTGACATCTCAATAACAAGTACATAAATTAAGTTGAACTGCTAAAGCGAATAACAATCTGAGTGTTGAACGTCTTAGTAAAGGTGAAAAAGTTTCATCGAAATCTATGCCTGGTCTCTGTGTGAACCCCTTAGCTACTAATCTAGCTCTATATACCTAATTTTATTATTATTATCTAATTTTCTTTCAAAACCCCATTTACATTGCACAACTGTACCTCTAGATGGAATATCAACTAATTCTCAAACATCATTCTCCTCAAATGACTTAATTTCACTTTCCATGAATGAATTCCATCCATCGTTTCTCTTACGCAAGCGCTCTATCTCCGCCCGCAAGCTGCGGGTCTCCTCCGCAGTTGTACGACCCGACGGGGCCTCGACCACAATCTCACTGCAGACGCCTCCTTAAGCTTTTTGACGTAGGTACCTTTGAGATTCCCAGACCTCAGGGCCACCTCAAACACCACCGCCGCAGTCCCAATACCAAGCACCTTGAGTTGCTCCGTCGTCTGCAGAGCAGGGTCCACAGGCACTGGCGTGTCAGACCTGGAGAGGTCGGAGCCGAACTCAAAGACTAGCCTACGCTGGTCGACTAAATTCCTCCTCGCGTGCCTCAGCTTCGAGCTAGCGATGAGCCGCCCCTACGACCGTAGGGGCGACCCCTGCTGGCCTTCTCTACCCTTGCGCTCACGGTCTGCTCGGTCACCGTCTCCAAGCCGGAACTCGGTAACGGAGGCCCATCGCTGACCCGTTTGCGCCCTAAGGACACGTCCGTGTCCACGCTGGCGTCAGAGTCCTGCATGACTCATCAACCAGGTGAGACAAACACCAAAAACACAGAAAAGCACCAAAAACGCTCACAAAAAACGCCCACAAAAATCCCGAAACAACAAACAACCAAATCCCATGCAAAAATCAAATAACCAAATAAGCCACCCAAGTCAAAACATGCGAAACATAAAGCAAAACCCGAAAACAAAGCCAAATAAACAAAAAGAATCACCATAGAAACATAAAATCAAAAAACGCCGAAACGAAAAACGCCAAAACAATCTAAAAACGCTCGTAAACGCTCTAACAGCAATAGCGCACTAGCGGCTAAGCCGCAGCGGCCAGGTCGCGGCGGCCATCGAGATAAACACATTAGTATGAAATTGCCATAGAGCACGCGCACCTGGCCGCACGCGGCCAGCGGCCACGCCAAGCCGCAGCGGCCAGCGAGATCGAAGCGACGCATTTGCGGCCCGTATTCAGTCGCTGGACGCTGCGGCCACCGAGATCAATTGCATAAATCACCAGTGTGCGCGCACTAGCCGCGGCGGCCGCAAGTATTGTAGAACTACAGCGTGATTTGTAATCATCGCGACGTCTTGATGATCTATATGATCATGTCGATGGCCGCGTTGCAAATCGCAACCCCTGCGGCCGGGCCGCGCGTCGTAACCGCGCTGCCAGATCGCTAGTGCGCTATTGCTCTAAAGTGTTTCGGATTTTCCCCAAAAAAAGTGTTTCGAATTTTCCCACCATCTTTCGATAGTAGTACTCATTCTCATTTGCACTTTGGAACTTTCGGGCGTCCCCTACTAATTCCACCACCAATAGTTCATACAAAGGCGATAGTTCCCAGACAACCTTCAGCTTCCAACTGCCCACCGACATTCGTAGACTTATCGAAAAGCCGTACTAGTTCGAACGTCATTTCTACTCGTCCACCGCAACGTCTACCGTACGGCCGTCTGGCCGTGGACTTTCGGACACACGCCCTTTGCTCTCTCGCCCACCTAGGTCGCGGGGGGCGTAATCGCGACTATCGATCATACTCTCATGTCCAGGATCACCCGGTCACAAGTGTAATCTCAATTACCTCACTTCGCTCTCGCACCTTTTATATATATACTATATTTTGTACATTTACAACTCTCAAAATTTGAAGAAATCTATTTCCTGACATTTTCGATACAAATATTTTTTGGGTAAAAAAGATGCCTTTTTTTCAATAATCCACTATTCTGATAATTTTGACGTATCCCTTATGAAAAATAAGTCCGAGGGACAGTAATACTTCACGCATGTCTACATTTTTCCATGTTGTGGATCTTGAAATTGGAATGGCTTGTTCTTTAATTTATTTCCATAGTCGTTTGTGCACTTTAACGATGTTTCCAGAAAGCTTGTTGTCATAATACCTATGAAATAATTTATTGGCTCATTTCTGAAAGGCACTTTCAGTCCTGATTCTCCGCGAAACTGAAAAGAGCTTTGACTCTCCGGAGATGGATTGCCCGTGATCCGACCCATTAGTTTGTCGCTGTCTTGCCTGCACTCGAAATTAAGCTCATTGTCAGAGCTTGCTGGATTAGCAAAATCGTCTGGTTCAGAACGGTAATCTCCTTGTAGTATTCTAATAAGTTCTCCATCGGACATAAGATCATTTTCTATTATCACCTCGTCATTACGGGGTAGCGACGTTTTTACCCACATCATGAGAACATTTTCAATGTTATTTTCTGATCTAACAAACTTAGAAAGTGTGGTCTTAAAAAGGATCCATATTAGATCCAGAAGATGTAGCGCCTTAAAAATAGTTCATAATACACAAAATCAATGGTATTCAAAAACAAATCAGTATAGGTCTTATGTCCCAACCAATGGTATTTTAATAGACAGATATGTTATACGCTCACTAAACAACCGAAAAAAGTGTTCCGCGCTGCACACATATACACTTTTCATTCAAGGTACATTTCACTACAAGTCAAAATGATAGAAAGGGGATAGTCGATAAAATCAATAAGAAAAAAAGAGACAGCTAGTGTTGTCAATTGCGCGTCAACGTAAAAAAAACATTATCCTAGCGACCGATCACATATCAGAATATTAGGCAAATAATTGAAATATATTAATAAATCGAAGTATACTGCGTTCTTACATGTGGTATGAGATCCCTTGTGTTTTATTAACTTTGGTATCATAATTGGTGCATTTCCTAAATACACAGGATGACATTTTTTTAAATTTTGTAGCAGCGGACCACTCGTCGCCATGCGTGACACAGACTAAAGGCAATACGTCCCAATTAGGACGTTTTCGAGTCTTCACGATTGCGCGCTCACAACATATCTATTGTTAGAATATCATTGGTCCCAACATATTTGTTATTATTTAAATGAAAAAACTACGAAGATGATGTCACTCAAAAGCTTATTGAAAACGCACTAGTTTGGTTAGGATTGCAAAAGCGTAAGTAATGCAACATGTAATTTACCCCCGGTTTACACGTATTAAGTAGTTAACTTACTTTTAACTTAATTTTAAGTGACTTATATTTACTAATTATTTCAACAGAATTTACGACTTCATTACGTTGTTGATTATACATCTTGATTGAACTAAAGAGCTTCACTACTTATCTACTTAAATACGTTTGGGAAATAACCATACACAAAAGACTGTGGGTAAGAAATTGGATAGATAGAAGATTTTATTGAATATTTAATTTTTTTTGCTCTTGTGAGTATGTCGAACGAATACTTTTAATTTTTAGTTCGACTTCTTTCGCGCCCAAATTAGTGATCGCCATAGCTGACGCTATATCAAGCATCGCTCGTTGCTTGGCTTGTTTTCTGAAATTCGCGCTTCTTACATTCTATAATCATCACTTCTTTAAATACTCTTCTACAAATGTCTGAGTAGTTACTTCCGTCCACTTCAACATCAACACTTGTGCGTTTTACTAAATTGTACCTGTCTAAACGGATCCAGAGACAAGCCCCGCCCACCTTTTCTAAAGTGGTAGTGCCATGTTTGTTACCTTCGGGTAGCAGCCGAATGGGCCGGCACGCCCCGTGTAGTACCACTCTCTCACAAAAGACACGCGGCGTGACGTGAAGAGTCCGATAGGCCCTCAATCTGAACAAGAGAGAACTGTATTCAGCCCTTTTTTACGTCCCACTGCTGGGCACGGGCCTCCCTTCAACACGAGGGGTATTAGACCATAGTCCTCCACTGGTCGAGTGTGGGTTGGCAGACTTCACAAGTCTTTCAAAAACTTGCTGGGTTATCTCAGACGTGTAGGTGTCCTCACAATATTTGCTTTCACCGCAAGACAAGTGGTAATCAAGTTAAAAATGAATGCACATGAAAATATCAGGGGTGCGAGACCCGGATTATACCCCGCATTAATCGGTTATTCAAGCGAGCGCGTTGCCGCTGTCTGTCAAGAAAGACAAAAAGGGAGAATTATGAAGTAATAACTCACGTAGTGCACATTATATTAGTAAATGTAGTCTTCTTTGCAATAAGTATTCGAGTATTCTCAAAAATTAAACTTATATGATTTTCATGTAAATGTCATTAAGTCTATATTAAAATCTCATATGAGCTCGGAATTAAAAATCCCAAAGCAAAACAAAATGACCACGACGATGCACGAATAAATATTAATAAAAACCAGTTAACATTAATCAATTAATATTTGTGGAAAGGCCTAAAAAACTCTATGCATATCTAGGGCAGTTTTCACAAGCGACTAATGTAGCAATTCGTTTTTTTTTACATTCCAACAATGTGCGCATCTACGTCTTTTTGTTTTGCCTTTTGCATTTTTTCCAATTTCATTCTACAGTGGATCTTTTGCCCTATTGTAATTTGTAATTCCGTGTCCATGTAAGGCTCTTACAAAGATTTAATGACGCTAAGGCAAAAATCATATAAATTAAAATTTCGGCTACAATGCGCATTGAATAGAAAACTAGCATTAATTAACATTATTTTCATTATGTGAATTATTACTTTTTTATATCACCTCATTGACTTGATGTTGGCATGAACAATACGCCAACATTTGGTCGTGGCGATCTATCGTGTTCCTATTTTTATTGTATTCTATAATTATTTGCGGCTTTAAATTTTTTAATCCTCTTCGGTTTAAAAATTCTATTTAATCTCCATTTAATTTGCTGGAGATAGCAATTACCTCTCGCTGGTCCATCCACTTTATACAACAAATATTATTTTTATGTTGGATACATAGTTCTCCCTTCTTCAGTTTGGTTTTTATTATCGTTTGCGGGTTATTTGTTTCTTAACTGTCAATTTCGATTCGCTTTTAACTGCAAAATACAGAGCGGTTTTGGAAAAGTTGTGTTCAAGTGTAAACAGTAGACAAGTTATGACTAAGAAGAATGTTCCACACAGAGACTTGGCTATTGAATTATATGAGAATTACGACGACTCATATTATGGTATAATCTTTGGTTTGGATTTAAAATCCTTTACTATCCGCAAAGTTAAACAATTATCTGGAACAAACGCAAGTAAAAAGAAGAATAAAGCTGTACTACTTTTGTGGAAGCAATGCATAAGGACCAAGGCTGCCAGATTCGGAATCAAATCGTTTGAGCTCTGCGAGGCAGATACCGGCCATTTGCTCCAATATCGTCTGAACATGGAGACGGTGGCCAGAGAGACAAATAAATATGCGTGGCAAACGATCGGTCGCTACGTTATGCTACTTTAATTTTAGAGCTTTTATTTATTTTAACTAGCGGAACCCCCGGCTTATCCCGCGCTGAACATGAGCGATAATATTATAAATAAATGTTTTTTTTGTCTTTATAAATAAATATGTTAGAACATTATTACAACATCTGATATAGGTACTACACATATATTTTTTTAATACATACATATTTTAAATAATATTAACACCCATAACTGGAGTACTAACATTCGGGCTCAACAAATAAATGCCCCCAGCGGGACTCGAACCCGCGACCGCTGGCGCAGAAAGTAGTTACTACCAACTGAGCTAAACGTGTCGTCAAATATGTAGTTTCAATTGTGTTGGAGTTTGTAGGGGGTAATCTTCGGAAATACCGATCCGGTTATGAAAATTATTTTACTAACAGAAAGCTACACTATTCAGGAGTGATATAAGCTATATTTTATTACGATTGAAAAAAAAGTAAACTACAAAAAGTACTACTAGTGTAAAAATAAAAATGGTTTACTACATATATTTTTATTTTTTAATATTTTTTTAATACGAAAAAGTTTTAATTTTGACGATTATTTTTATTAAACAAATTAAGCAATTTTCGAAAAAAAACATTTTTTCCATTTCAAGATTAGCTGGAACAAACAGACAAAATTTTAAAATTGATGTTAGTACCATATTACTTTGTTGTCCTGTTATGCTATACTGTATTGTCGTACGAGAGCTAGCAACGTCGGGAAAACATGCATTTCAGTAAGGCCAGTTTTTAGATATGCTATCTCTCCCACTCTCCCGGACATAATACGGGCTATCTGGCTGGCGCTAGTGGTTGCGTTCATCAGTGCGCATCGTACTTGGATAGGTAAAATATCAATTTTTCAAAGAATTTTAACAAGGTTCCTTTGTTTTTATTATTAACTTTTTGCAACATGAATCTATTATTGACAGACAGTTTAATTATTGTTTAAATTGTGCCAGACGCTGATTTTAAATATATTTTTTGTTAAGGCTCAATTTCAAAAGGCAATCGTTTTAATCCAGTAATTGCTACTTTAATATACTAGGTGCATAGACAAATTTATGTGTAATTTAAGTTTCACTACGTGTCGTAGTCCACTTTTGAGCAGAACTTCAAGCTATCAGTACACTCACTAACATCATATAAAAATTTCAGCCATGCTAAAATATTTTGAAAAAATAAATTGTCTTAGAAGTTAGGGACACAATGGAGACGAATTAAAGACTTCTTGCTTGTTTCTTGGTTTTATGAATTACAATAATTTACATTGGCAAATTTAGTATAAGGTGGGTGGACCATGGAAGGCCATGTTCCTTCGAAGGCCAACTATCAAAAAGTCATAGTGTTTGCCACGTGATGACAAATTCCTTTTACTTACACTAATACTTAACTATCTTAAGGATATAGACGCGGTGGCAAGTCCCTGACGCCGTTATTTTGACAATCGGTCCATCGATATATTGATTTCTCTTATCGACGTTAAAATTGTAAGTCGCGCTCACAGGGTTTCTTTTCTTCAGAAACTTCTTCAGTTCAGAAAACTCAAACTTCAGTTTTTAGGTAAATAACCTATTATTTTCATTAATTTTTGTTACTCTGAATTAGTAATAAGGGTTGGCTATAGTTAAAAAAAAAGTTATCACTTTATTATGATTTCAGTCAAAATATCGGTAGTTTTTATAGAAAAGTCAATGGTTCCTTGTAAGGCCAATCAAATTAGGTCAGTTAAGTTTTTTATAATTTTACTATGTACTAAGGTCCTTGAAAAATTTTCTATCAATATAAAACTCATTAGTATTTTAAAACATTTCTTTATTATAATTTCTAAAACATTCTTAGTTATATCACATATCACATATTACTGTACTAGCTTATACAATTGGGATCAAGCTATTTTCGTTGAGTATTTTATGAATGGATATATAAACGCTCAACGCGTTTAATGTTAAGTTATAATGAAAGACCTTTTAATTTAGTTTAAGTATAATTAGATATTTTGATAATCATAACGTTAGTTTTCAGTGCAATGACTGATTTATAATATTGGCCTTGTATGGAGCGCTGTTCCTAGCAAGGCTATTTGGAAGAGCTTTCCAAAACCTACGTTTATTGGATAGTGATTAACTTTGCAATAAAAAAAAGTGTTTAATATGTTACATAATAAAACAAAGTGTTATTATAAATAAGTTTGTTTCATTTATCCAGTAAATAATCAAATTATAACTGTTTATTTGTTAAGGTGGCCGTCCACCCACCTTGTCGCGAATACCGTAGGGTAGTCGCGAAATAAGTGTTTAAATATTATTTGTCATAAACGTGAGGGTAGAACGATGACAGCTAAATAGAATAGATTTGAAACAGACGTGTTCGAAACGCGGTCGTGTACGGGACGCTGACCAGATCAGGTGCGAGCTCCCAAGTGAAAGTATTCTGTGGGTGCGAGGCAGATCAGGCGCAACACCGTGTTTGCCAAGTAAGTGAATTTATTTTACCAGCGTGTGATAATGCAGTGGTGTTGCGTGGGAGCCGTGGTTGCTCATAAATTATATTTAGAGTTTCAGCAGTGCAACTAGTGGAGTTGCGTGAGAGCCGTTGTTGCTCATAAATTATCAGCAGTGCAACTATTCTTGTTGCGTGGGAGCCGTTGTTGCTCATAAATTATCAGCAGTGCAACTAGTGGAGTTGCGTGGGAGCCGTTGCTCATAAATTATCAGCAGTGCAACTAGTGGAGTTGCGTGGGAGCCGTTGCTCATAAATTATCAGCAGTGCAACTAGTGGAGTTGCGTGGGAGCCGTTGCTCATAAATTATCAGCAGTACAACTCGGTGGAGTTGCGTGGGAGCCGTGGTTGCTCATAAATTATATTTAGAGATTCAGTGCAACTAGTGGAGTTGCGTGGGAGCCGTTGTTGCTCATAAATTATCAGCAGCAACTCAGTGGAGTTGCGTGGGAGCCGTTGTTGCTCATAAATTAGATCCTAGAGTGTTGAATTCAGTATCGTGAGTTTAGTCGCTCGTAAATCAGTTTAGCGAGGCTCGGGGTGGCTATAGGGGAGGTTGGAGGCCACTAGCGAGGGTACCAGACCCTCATAAATCAGTTTCTTTTTTATTACCAGCAAATCATGTGTACTTACGTCCATCAGTTACATTATAATTGCGATACGTCGTTATATTCGAGATATTCGTCCAATACCAACGAACTGGGTACCCGGCGCCCAGGGTATTTGGCGACATGGTGGAGGTGCTGGGACTTTGCATTTAGTTTTATTTAAAACTATGCATAGAAATTTTAAAAGTAAATCGGTAAAATGTTATATTGTAATTTTTATTGTTAAAAACTTGATATATCGGTTTATAATTATACAAAAGCGTGGGGCTTTTGTGGAAAAGGTAAATCAGTACACCCGTATCATATCGAAGAATAGATTTTTTATTAGGTTACCATTGTTTTGTATTCCCTAATAAAATGTTAATATATTGTTGCTGACTTTAGAGATTATTATTGAATTATTATTATTATTATTTAATGAAGCGGAAACGTGCAATATTTTAGTAATACATGAATGTGTGTCTTATAAATAATTTAGTATGTCAATTAAATGAAATTTAATTATTTTCTTTAAAGAATATAGACATATTTTGACTTCAAAATGGTTCGTCAGTTAGATATTAGCAAGGAAAGTATCTAAAACGTTAAGGAAGTAAAGTGAAGTGCTAGAAAAGTCGTTGGATAATTAGTGATTTAAATTGAACAGAGAAGTTACAGTTTAGTTGTGCGTGGCGTTAACAATATCTAATTTGTATTGGAAATAAGAAAGTGAGAATAAGGTATATTTTATACTTACAAGACAATTAGTAATCGTTGTTGAAGTTTGAAATCTAAAAATTATATAAGTAATAAGTAATTTCAAAGGCATCTATGATTCAAAAGAAATATAATTTTTAGTAATATTATATCATCTCGTCTTTATGTTAAGAAGTGATCAGTATATGAAATAATATTTAGTTCATATTATGATTAATAGCAGTGGGTACTTATTTGACTAACATTTTTATTTCATATTTTAATATTCATGAATTTTACATATGGATACAAATTAAATTAAATCGTGCTTGCAGTAAATGAAGGATCAGTATTTCTCAGAGTTTGCAACTGTAGTAATTTAAAGAAGTAATTTAAAAAAAAATATGCAAATGTACTAAAGTTATATTATGAAATATAAGAATTATTTTTATAATTCTTGGATTTAGTGAACAAAGTAAATTAGTTTTAAAAAATTTTAGTGTTGTTTGGTATTTATAATACAGTTTGAATATAGAATTACAATTAGTTATTGTTACAGAGTACAGTATGATACAGTACACTGTTATATTATATGGTTATTGCAGTTCTAATGTAGTATACTGAATTTAAAATTTGAAGTACTGTATAGTGGAAAGGTGTCATCATAACCCGACTTGAACTTATTTATAAATTTTTTTTCTTACATATAATATATGAATTCAGCTCAGTTTGCGTGTACAAGAGGAATGGACTGTCATTTTAATTTTAATGAATAAAAGTTTATTGAATCTAAATGAAAGGAGTCAGTTGATAGATTTTTATAGAAATTCATAATTAATGTAAATCAGTTATCAAACGCAACTCAGAAGAGATTAGTGAATAGACATTATACAGATTCACAAATTCAGGCTCAAGTTTTTTATAGCAGAAATGAATGTTTGTTTAAACAATAAGTAAAGAATCAGTGTCCCGCAGTCTTGTCGCAGTTGATAATCGAAATATAGTATGTTACCACAAATGAAACTAGCTAAATTCGATGGTAATTTTAAGTACATTGTGTACAGTAGTATAAATTTTTGAATCAATTTTCATCTAACGGTGATACTAGGAATATTAGTGACGTTGATAAGTTATTATTTACAATCGCCTCTAGAAGGTTACGCTAAGCAGGCAATTTAAGGATTAGATGCAATTAATAAATACTATTAGATAGCCTGTCTTAACCAGATATTTTATGAACGCTGTAGAAAATCAAGCGTTTTTATTGAATGTCATTATGTTGCATAATGTTATATGGAATTAAATAATCGAGTAAAGCAGTTAAATCGTGTAGTCGATAATTAAATCAAAGGCACCTGAGAAATATCAGTTCCTTGAGCGAAGATATTAATAATATTAACCACCTATGATGGTTATAGTTTAAATAAAACTTTTATTTGAGTTACGTTTAAATGACTGACGAAAATGAATCTGTTGATAACATAAGAAAGTAATTTAGTATATATTATAATATTTACAAATATTATGAGAGAAACTTCTTACATAGAAGGTAGTAACAATAAAAATAAAGTTTAAATGCAGAACAATTTATATTCGGTTCATTACATCAGTTTTGACTATGAATACAGCAAGAACCAAAGTAGAACATGGACTTTAACATGAATTTAAATCATTCACATGAACCGTGATTTAGTAAATCAAACCGATGAGCCACCTAAAGGGAAGTTCATTAAGAGATGTGTAAGAGTGTGTATTATGTAATCGAAATAATGTTAATGGTGTACTAATTTTAAAACTATGCAGGATAATTATATTTAGGTAACTGTTGTTACAATTGCTTTGGTGAAGCCTGAAGGACATAAATCTAAGCTGTTTTTTTAATCGAAAATGCATTGCAATTTAGTCGGTCGGACTAATCGTGTTTTATACCTTAGTACTCGTAGATCAGCCCCTCTAATGAAATCAACGCATACTGATACTTCAGATTTGTTAAATAAGAGGTTTGTGTGAGAAGGCTAAAGAGAAACGTTGTAGATCATTACTTGACTCTGGTAGTCAACGTTCGTAAGTAGTTATTAAATTCAACTTATTTAAACTTGCTAGTAGGCAGTAGAAAGGTAAATTTATTATTTTTACATGCGGTAAAAAATCTCCATATACACCTATAAAAGGTCATGTTGTTAATTTTGATTACGCGAACTAATAGTGTTAAGCGATCTACGAGTATATATGCGAATCAAAATAAATAAAAATATATATACTTTATTCGAATGGACTTTTACAAGCACTTTTGAATCATCACTTTGTACATTATGAAAATATAGAATTTAAATTAAATGTCAGTATGTAAGTCTGTAACCGCATATTATGAATTACGTACAAGGACGAGTAAGTATTAAATAATTCAGCGAAAATATTACAGTATAGTAGAAGCTGAAACTTACTTTAGCAGATGACTGTTCTTGTAAGGAAGAGGGCAATGATTATTATCATACATTTTATATCAAATATATGTTTCTCTGGTAATCTTTTTAGTCACTTCAGATTTTAGTTGAATATGGTCACGTATAGTAAATGAAATATATTCAGTTGATCCACTATCAGTTTTATCCTATTTCCAATAAGAAGGATGTTGTGATGGTAAAATACATAAACTAGATTTTATACATGAACCAGATCTTTCATTAAAGAACAGGTGAAGTGATAAGGTTATTTTTGTGATTCTCCAAACTATCCTCGTGATGAGTAACGGATTGAACAGTTTAATAATACTTATTAGTACAAAGGTAAATTAGTCTGGTTGGTCTAAGTAATTTAGTAAAACTTTTGGATAATCTACTATTAGATCATGTCATAGTGATCAAAGAACAGTTACAGAATATTGTGATAGCCAAAACGGTTTCTATTTACTAAGTCAAACTTTTCGCTATTAACCACATCACGTTATTTTTATTAATAGAGACAAGTTTAGTCTGGTATATAATGTATACAGTATTACTCTTGGAAATAACAGTTTAAACAAATATTTGTATAAAAGTCCCTAATGTGATAAAATCTTAAGGTATTATTGATGAAATTTATGAAACGTGCAGTTGGCCTTATAGCATTCGTTGGAAAGGTATTTTTACAGTTAGGCCATTAATGAAACAGATAGGCCTTAAAGGAAAGCGCGGTACATCGCTTTTTTAGCTCAAATTTAATGATTCAGTTAATAAAGAAATATAATCTAAGTTCTAGTCGAGTTGAACTTGCAGTTATATCCAGTTTATTTTTCCTCTATGCTACTATAAAATGAAGTGTGATAGTTAAATCAGATAGATGATGTACTTATGTACTGTATGTACAACAATTCAAAATTAGCATTAGCAATTCGAGCGAGTGTATTTCCAATTCAAAGAAATTTCTTTCATAATTACCTGATAAATTTTGAACAGATAATGAGATAGTTAGTTTTATGTTTTACATGAAATACGTGACATTATACCTAAATGGTATTTAAATATGATATTGGACAAACAGATTTAGATTCAATTTTTATAAAACGTGGCCTGGTATTATAAAAGTAATAGTTTCAGTTTATGATCCTTGCGGTTATACTATTTCCATATTGTTTCGAAAAAAAAATATTTTTCCAGAAGTTACTGAAGCAATAGTTTTAAAGGAATACTTAAATTAATATTGATTTACTCAGTAAAGTGAGACAAATAATAGCAAAGTTTGGTTATCTTAAGAATATAAGCATTGACATATTACTTAAAAAGTATACGTGATAAGAAAGGAAATGAACAAATGAGACATGAATTACATTGTTTTACTAGTGCTTCTATGGAAGCATACGCTGCCTGGATATATTTATATAGCTCTTAGATTACTAGTGATATTATTATTCATTGACTTATATTCACTTTTATTATTGACAGGTCTAGATTAGTGTCTTTTAAAGAGAAAGTTAACAATTAACAGAAAATATATGCTATTAAAGTTCGTAAATAAATATTTAAGGCAAAGTATTAACGATCAGGTTTTGTGGACTGATAGTCAGGTAATTTTTGTTTGGTATCATTCAAGTAGGCTCCTGCTGCCTTTTGCTAATCTTTAATGAAATTAAGCAAAGTGAAATTTGGTACAAGATATGACCGAATAGATCATTATGAAGCTCAAAGATTCTGACTTTTTATTTAATAATTATTCTAATAATTAGTTTTCTATGCCTGATAATTGTGCATATCAAGTTGAGACACTCGCTTCTATTGGGGAGGGTCTCACGAATGAGAATATTATTAATAAACACAATCCTGTTAGCAAAGAAATTAACATAAATAATGATGATGTGTCAAGTACAACAGAAACAGATAAAGACGTAATTAATAATGGTGACATGGATTTAGAAATAATTTTGGAAATAGAAGCTACGTATTTTCCTATAGAAGTTTGACTTCTTACTTTGGTATTATAACGGATTTAAGATCACTTGGGCTATATAAGAATGTTAATAGGATATTGAGATTTAAATTTAATCATACTGATGTGGCATTTACTGGAATGAATTATTTTAGCCGCTTTATGTAATTAAAGAGAGTAAGGAAAATTGAAATGGATTGTTTATTTAATATAAATACTTGTTCGACTATCAAAGCAATACCATGTTTTGAACTTATTATTATAAGAAAAGGGTCTTTTAGTAAATTGGAAGATTTGTTGCAATCTGAAGCTTATTATTTTCGATAGCACCACGCATTTCATACTTACGTTGGAAGTATTATTGTAAATTAAATAGAATATGTATAAAATACATACGCTTATACCTGAATTAGCTCCATGGTTTGGAGGTTTTTATGAACGCTTAATAGGTTTGGTAAAGAATCGTTTTAAAAGAACGATGGATCAGCATTTGCTTAACTATAATCAGTTAAGTACAGTTAGTTATAAAAGAAATTGAAGCGATTATTAATACAAGACTCTTATACATTAGTAGGAGCAGAGCTAGAGTTAGAGCTATGTTTTAAGGCCATCAGATTACTTACGAATCGTGAAAACTACGACCGAGATATCAGATTATGAGCTTCTAGAGCCAGCTTAAAATACTAAATATAATTGATAGTGAGGAACTTGGTCAGATTGAGAATATGGTATCAGTGTTTAAATGTGACAGTATACCGCGGACCGATGAAATAGGTCAGATTCAAAGCGTTCTAAGCAGTAGACTAAAGTTGGCCAGATTAATGAACTGACTGAGTGTTCAGATGGATATATCAAAGTTACATAATTAGTGCGTTGAAAGTAAAGTGAATATTTAATGTAGTATCGGTCCCTGAATAGAAAATCGGAAATAAGTAAAATAGTAACCAGTGAAATAAAGATTCAGCGACCATTAATTCCAAACGACCTAGCAGAGTGTCAGCTCCAAAGGTTAGGGATAGAGTTACTAATTCTCAACTTATCAAATGTTATTTGATAGATTATAACTTGTTTTAAATCAGATGATTGTTCTAACGGATTGCGATCTATAATCAGTGTAAGATGAAAGTCTTATAGAAATCTGTTTTCGGCGGGGAGTGTCGCGAATACCGTAGGGTAGTCGCGAAATAAGTGTTTAAATATTATTTGTCATAAACGTGAGGGTAGAACGATGACAGCTAAATAGAATAGATTGAGATTTGAAACAGACGTGTTCGAAACGCGGTCGTGTACGGGACGCTGACCAGATCAGGTGCGAGCTCCCAAGTGAAAGTATTCTGTGGGTGCGAGGCAGATCAGGCGCAACACCGTGTTTGCCAAGTAAGTGAATTTATTTTACCAGCGTGTGATAATGCAGTGGTGTTGCGTGGGAGCCGTGGTTGCTCATAAATTATATTTAGAGTTTCAGCAGTGCAACTAGTGGAGTTGCGTGAGAGCCGTTGTTGCTCATAAATTATCAGCAGTGCAACTATTCTTGTTGCGTGGGAGCCGTTGTTGCTCATAAATTATCAGCAGTGCAACTAGTGGAGTTGCGTGGGAGCCGTTGCTCATAAATTATCAGCAGTGCAACTAGTGGAGTTGCGTGGGAGCCGTTGCTCATAAATTATCAGCAGTGCAACTAGTGGAGTTGCGTGGGAGCCGTTGCTCATAAATTATCAGCAGTACAACTCGGTGGAGTTGCGTGGGAGCCGTGGTTGCTCATAAATTATATTTAGAGATTCAGTGCAACTAGTGGAGTTGCGTGGGAGCCGTTGTTGCTCATAAATTATCAGCAGCAACTCAGTGGAGTTGCGTGGGAGCCGTTGTTGCTCATAAATTAGATCCTAGAGTGTTGAATTCAGTATCGTGAGTTTAGTCGCTCGTAAATCAGTTTAGCGAGGCTCGGGGTGGCTATAGGGGAGGTTGGAGGCCACTAGCGAGGGTACCAGACCCTCATAAATCAGTTTCTTTTTTATTACCAGCAAATCATGTGTACTTACGTCCATCAGTTACATTATAATTGCGATACGTCGTTATATTCGAGATATTCGTCCAATACCAACGAACTGGGTACCCGGCGCCCAGGGTATTTGGCGACACACCTTACTGGAAGTGGACGACGACACGTAACGAAATTTAAATTATACATACATTTGTCAATGCGCCTAACAGGAAAATGAAGCAATTACTGGTTTAAAAAAAATATTGCTACTTGAAGTTCAGCCTTAACAAAAATTATTCAAAATTAGCGTTTGGCACCGTTGAACAACAATTAAACTGTCTGTCAATAATAGATTCATGTTGCAAAAAGTTCAATTAACATAATAAAAACAAAAGGAACCTTGTTAAAATTCTTTGAAAAATTGATATTTTACCTATCCAAGTACGATGCGCACTGATGAACGCAACCACTACCGCCAGCCAGATAGCCCGTATGATGTGTGGGAGAGTGTGAGAAATAGCATATCTAAACACTGGCCTTAATGAAATGCTCTCTCGAAAACGTTACTAGCTCTTAAGCTATTGAGACCATGACAAGCCTATTTAATTTGTCTGCATTCACTTATCTAAGAATAGTAATACTAGGAGTAACTTTTTGTCCTTACAAAGTGGTGAAACTTACTATAAGTTATTCTGAGAATAAATGCAGCAAATAATTTTATACCTGGCATAGCTACTCTTCGATTACGACACCATTGGTGAAATCGGACCTTAAAGGAAGAGGAGATATCAAAAATTCTGTAAAAGTTTCTCTAAAAAATTCCGTTTCGAATTCCGTTCCGTTATACATATTTGACTTTGTATTAACAGTCAGACAAGTCCAAAACTGAGCAAGAGAAAAAACTGCAGAATAATAAAAATCTCCTCCCCTAACAAAAATAATTGATTAACACAAAACATTAAATCCTTTCCCCCTTACAACAATCTCATACACACGCTTCCACTGCGCGAATCTCTATTATTAACACCCCCTTACACTAGCACTACCTACACTAAAAGGTTTAGAATTAAAATACCTAAAAAGTCTTATAACGTCAATCACAAGAAAATAACACCAATCACTTTAAATACTTAGTCACTTAAGTCATTTCCTACGTACACCATCACATCACTAAAACTTGATTACGAAGCTGCAAATATTTAACGTTGGTTAGATTCTTCGTTAGTATATCAGCCAACTGTTTATCTGTTGGACAGTATTCAACTTTAAATAACCGTTCATCAAGCTTTTCTTTCAGAAAGCGGTAACGAACATCAATATGTTTACTTCTCCTATTTAAAACTCGTTCTCTCCTATTTAAGCAATAGCAGACTGATTATCAACCATCAAAGTTGTTTTAGGTACGACGTGTAACAATTTCTTCAAGAGATTTTGTATATATAATAATTTTTTACCGCAATCAGCAGCAGCAATATACTCTGCCTCATTACTAGAGAGCGAAACTATAGGTTGTTTTCTAGATGCCCATGCAATCGGACCTCCTCCAAAACAAATCAAGTACCCAGTGGTACTTCTCCGAGTATCTAAGTCTCCTGCAAAGTCCGCATCACAGAAGGCCACAAGATTACTATCTCCCCTAACATCTCCTCTAACATACTCAGTACCCAAACCAGATGTACCTTTTATGTATTTTAGAATAGATTTTATATTAGACTTATCTTTTTCATTGGGATTATTTTGGTGTCTACTACAATAGTCCACATGAAAGGCGATGTCAGGACGAGATTTGTTAGCTACATACAATAAAAAACGCACTGCCTCCCTATACTCCTCAATTAAAGAGTCATCATTTATAATGGGATGTTCACCAGTAAATATAGAAGGCGTAATTGTTGTCTTTACAATTGTAAAATGTCTTGTAAATTTTAATTTATTAATTAGTTTGTTAATGTAGCTAGCCTGAGCTATTTTAATCCCATTATCTGTAATACTAACATCTATACCAACATAATTACTGACACTATCACAAACACACATTTCAAATTCATTATTAAATTCTTTTAGAATTTTATCCAGTTCCTCAAAAGAGTTACCAGCAAGCAAACCATCATCTACATATACAGCAAGAAAAACAACATCACCATTTAATTCTTTAATGAAAATACAATGATCACATTTTAATTGTAAGAAACCTTTTCTTCAAAACACTCGTAAACTTATGTTCCACATCAAAGGAGCTTGTTTTAGACCGTAAAGACTCTTCTTCAACCTACAAATCTTCCCCTTCTTCACAACATAACCTTCAGGAACTTGCATAAAAATTTTTTCTTCTAGATTCCCATGTAAAAATGCTGTCTTGATATCGAATTGTCTTAATTTCAAATTCTTCTGAGCTGCTATTGATAAAATAATTCTTAGCGAAGTACTGTTCACCACAGGGCTATAGGTTTCCTCATAGTCCGCTTTATATTTTTGTTGAAAACCTCTGACTACTAATCTAGCTTTATATCTTCCATCCGACTTCTTAGCAAAAACCCACTTGCTTGTTAAAAGTTTTCTCCCTTCAGCTTCTTTTTCATCAACCAACTCCCATGTGCCGTTCTTCTCTAAAGAAAGTTTCTCTTCTTCTATAGCTTTCAACCATTTCTCCTTTTCACTGGAGTTAACTGCTTCCTCAAACGTTAAAAGTACACACTCAGCCAAAAAATCCGTAACATAATCTTTATACTTCTCAGGTAAAATCCTATTTCTCGGTGGCTTCCTCCTTGGACCCACACTTTCTGCAACAACTTCTGTTTCTTCTCCATTTGTTTCATCAGCATCATTAAAAACATCAACATCCTCCTCTATTCTATCCTCACTTGCATCCCAAAAATCATCAAAATCTCCTTTAGTTTCTATAACTTCTTCATTTTGATTATCAACAAAATTCACATTCCTCACATCTTCAATTGTTTCTCCACAAACTACTTCATTTGTTTCTGTACTCTGTTAATTTTCAACACCGTCAATTGTTACTTCTGCTTCAACTGTTTCTTTTTGAATTCTTCCTTTTTCAATTGTTTCCTTTTGAATTGTTCCTTTATCAATTGTTTCTTCTTCATCACTAGAATATTCTTGTAAAAAATCTCCTTCTTCAATATTTAAACCACTAAACAAATCCGCGCAAAAATAATTATTAGCCACACCACCAAAATTTTACAAATCTCCGCATAATCATTCATTTTTTCATCAAAAGCGACATCCCTTGAATGTAACGTATTCCTAACGCGTGGATTCCAAATTATATAGGAATTAGCATCATAACCGACCAGCAAACCTATCTCACAACGTTTATCCAATTTACCTATACGTCTATTTATTTTACAATATGCTTTAGAACCATAAACCTTTATATTAGATAAGTCCGGCTTCCTACCATACCATAGCTCAAACGGCGTTTTATTTTTCGTAGACGTACATACTCTATTAAGAAGGTACACAGCTGTAAATAGAGCTTCACCCCAAAGAAATTTAGGCATCTTAGAATCAAACATAAGAGCTCGTGTTTTCTCCATTAGAGTTCTATTTTCTTCTATTTAGTCTTTCAGCTTTACCATTCAATTGAGGAGTATATGGAACGGTATAATCTAGCATTATACCCCTATCCTGACACCACTTAACTAGCCGGCTACTGCAGTATTCACCTCCATTATCACACCGTAGTTTTTCAATTTTTAAAATGTCTTTCAGCCCAACGAATATAATGTAATATGTATCTGATTTATTTCGTAAAAGATAGACCCTAGCGTAGTGAGTAAAATCATCCAGAAACGTAACGAAATATCTCCTACCGTCCCATGTCAGACAGTCAATTGGACCACAAATATCAGTATGAATAATTTCTAGTGGTCTATTAGCTAAATGCCGTACAGTTTTGAAAGGAAGCCTACATAATTTAGCTTGATGACAAACTTCGCAGGACTTTGATACGAAGTCGGAACTAGACAGGTTTAAACCTACAACGTTCTTTGCTGTTTTTCTAACATTGCTCAAATGAGCTAACCGTCTGTGCAAAATACTTTCACTTTCAACCAGCAACGCCGAGACAGTTGGAAAAATTGCATTTAGTTTCGTAATATAGAGGCCGTTATTGTTTCTATGCGCTACTAGTACTTTTTTCTCTCCTTTCTTTACTACTGCAACATTTTTATAGAAAATTATTTTAAAATCTCTGTCTGTTAAGCTGCTAACCGAAATAATATTTTTGGCAATCTTAGGTACATGTAACACGCCTTCTAAAGTACAGGCGTCAGTAATACAACTACCAATTGCTTCTGCATTAATCATCTTATTATCAACGCAAGCTATAGGTGTATTTAAAGAATTCAAACTGTATAAAAGTAAACTATCTTTGAACATATGTGATGTAGCACCAGAATCTAAAACAGCGTTTATACTCACATTATTTGGTTTATGATTATTACTGCTACTATTATTTCTTTTATAACATCTATCCGCAGTATGGCCAGGTCTCTTACAGAAAGAGCAGAAAAGTTTTGAAGTTTTATTCTTATTGCAATTACAAGTGCAGTTATATTGCCGTGCGAAATTATTTTTAGGACAGAACTTGGCAATGTTCTACTTAGACCTACATATGAAGCACTCCCTCTCATTTGCTTTAAACACAGTAGTAGCTGTATTTGCTTTTTCTAACCTCTCTTCTTTGTAAAGCCTAGAGACAAGGTTCGCCACAGTTCTATAATAGTCGTATAATCTGAGTAACTATTTTATAATTACTGCTATTATTTTTCTTAGCATTCTTTAACGTGCTATGTCTATGAAATATAACGATCGCCTTACATTTTAGCAATACGACCGTTTGGAATAAGATGGTTCCATCTGGATTTTAACATTCATGAGGCAGATGGAACTTTTTGAATCATTAATTTCACAAATAGAACTTTTTTATGCAGCTAATTCATTAAGGGTCAATAGATGACTTTCAAAGGTTTAGAGAACAAAGTTATGGTCACATGAAACATTTTTAAGTTAAAAAATCAAAATATAGAAAAATGTTGGATGGAACCCTTTTATTCCAAACGGTCGAATAGTAGCTTTTCAATTCGTACAATCGGGTACTTTCGGTGGTGAGAAATAAATTTTGAAATTTGATAAAAATAAAAGATTATGTAGAAATATACTTAAATATTCTGATTTAGAGTCATAAAAGCTCATTATTGATTTATTATATTAAAATTAAAAGTCTTAATTTTTAACCTGTATATCACGTGACCTAAAACACGAGCTGCTATGGGTGTGACGTCAGTCAGGCAACCACAGACCACTGTCAGCATAGAGCATATTGCTAGTTGCTACATATTATATTATAATTATTATAAACTGTTAGTTCTCCTGAGTAAGTGTTCTGTGGTACTACATACAAGACTGTTGTTTATTACCAGTATTACGTCACCAAATGGCTGACAGCATTTTTGCGGGAATAAAAAATGTTTAAAATTAAATTTAATTTTATTGCAAAAAAGCGTGTTTATTTTGCCGAAATATATTTTATTGTGGCTTTTTATTAGGACAATCAACATTTTAAAGTACTTTTTCCAACATAGTAGAATACCCTATTATGAAGAACATCTTTTATTATTAACTTTGAATTGTGTGCAAAACAAGGTACATGGCGTATCTTCAGATTTTCTGCTACTTTTATCATTACAGATGCACTGTCCGTTACAATGGTTACCACTTTATGGCGACAGTTCCATTTTTTCAAAATTGATGCAATAACCTATAAAACAGATAAGAATTATGTGATAAACATTGAAATAGAAATACCTAATAATGTATCTGCCTAAACTGTACTCTATTATTCAACTAGCAGTTGAAATTTAACAGACGTGATTCAGAAGACAGGTAAATTAAGGTAAGCTCTTTAAAGATTAATTCTAACGGATGTTATTAATCCGAGTATGAATTTATTTGTTTGTTACGCTTTTACATCTCAACTACCTTATGTGCATGTGTATTGTCAGAGGTGCAAAAATTAGAACACTCTGTTCCTCAATTTCTCAGACCTCCTACACCAATTTAAATGATTAAAATTGTATTTTATTAAAAAAAAACTATTTTCAAGACATCATACAATGGGGAATATGGTGATTTTTGTTTATTATTTTTTTACCAAATTAATAGATAAAGTCTATTAGGATAAAATGTTTTGAACGAAAATTAAATGTTACAATTAAAAACGACGAAATCTTACAATTTATACATACATCTCGACATAATTAACATCGTGGAACAAACGCATAGGAAGTGGAAGAAAAGTGCGCACGGGTATAAGCATCGTGGACAAGCGAACAAGAGTGTCAATCACAGTATCCGAGTCCCAGTCGGATACAAAGTTTTTACTTTTGTGTATTTATTCAAGTAGTTTTTTATCTAAAAAATACGATATAACAAACAAGAACTCCGAGCGAAGCTCGGTCGCTCAGGTACTAATAGTAGTAGAACAATAACATGCTACAAAATTTTAGCTCTTTACCCTAAAATTCAGGCCCTGTGTAGTAAAAGCGAGATGTTACTTATTATATTTAAATTGTAATACTCACGGAAGAAATATTATCAGCGTTACGATGCCCTTCGATAACTTTTGAAGCCAGTAAGGCAGAAATCAGCTTCTATTCTTTTATGAAATGACTAGTCAATGCCAGAATTCCTTGATTGCTATTAGATGTCCATATATCCTCGGTAATTGTCATATAACGAGTATCTTCTAGAATAGCCATCATATGAATTTTCATTCTCATATACTATAATTTTGAAAGTTTGGAAGTCGTGGTTGATCTTCCTGGCATTTCATAGCGCGGGTATAAAGCAGCAACGAATTCTGTATGTATAAATGTATTTGACTAGCTATCCCAAATTGATCTTCAAGAATAAATTTCAGGCCATGTCGGTGACGCTTCCCTTTTACATAGCATCATCGACTCGTACACTGTTAGGTGTGCTTAGTGGGATAATATATATCAATAATTCTTTTATTAAAAAGGTCAATAATATATTTAACTTTATCGTAACTTTTGTCAATTACTATATTTTGTACATTTACAACTCAAAATTTGAAGAAATCTATTTCATGACATTTTCGATACAAATAGTTTTTGGTTAAAAAAGATGTCTTTTTTCATATAATCCTTGTAGTAGATGTATCTTCTTTAGCTAATTTCATGTTATTTTTAAGTTCGTTTTGCAATAATTTTGCTTTTTGTAAGTGCTCTCTGTGAGCATACTTCATCAGGACCTTTTCTTCTTCTGAGCCTTATTTCTTTTTACTAGAATAGTAATAGCATTTGTTGCATGTGTCTATTTTTAAAGGCTCTGTGCGAAGATTAAACTTTGTTACAAACACGTGTGTAACTTTTTCGAAAGAGAGAGCTTTCTGTCCGGCCGATTTTACTTCGTCGCTGTATAATTCGTAAATTTTAGAAATAGTCATATCAGATCTCAAAAATTTTGCATCATTACAGTTTGTGCGCCGATAGTGAGAGACATATGTAGGCAGTTTCTTTATTATGTTTATTATAAACTCTTCGCTTTCAGTAATTGTTTTATTATATCCACTTTGTCTACCACGCTTATCTTTAATGCAATATCACGTTTTTTGCACAGGGATGTATTGTTCCCTGTGCAAATTTAATATATGTATTTATTTGAAGATGTCCGAAGAGTGTTTAAAAACATTTTGTTAAAAACAAGTACATCTTTTAGATAATATTCTCTAGTAAATGTCTTCGTCTTTATATTATTGCTACTCGTAACTCGAGGGAACGTATAAACGTTTCACTGGCATTTCCTTTACGCAAGCTGCAATGAACATATTCTGTGCTTCGTAAGTGCCAAAGCATAAAAGTTTTGGAATTATATAAAGTTATAATCTAAAATTGGTTTCGTATATACGCAATACTAATATTTTACATTTAAATCAAAAAGTATATAAACACGTAAAGTGGACCATAAAATGTACCAAAAACTTTTAGATACGTAGTGATGAGTTATTCAGAAGTCAAAACATCATAAATATCGATAAATTAAATTCTGTTAGGAGTTAAACTAAAATAAATACAATTTATATTTTCATTCGTTTTTATTACAATGAAAAATAGCAAACCCGGCGCGCTTCGCTGGGGGTAATTTAAAATAAATTGAAACGTTTTTATATTTTTTTTAATAATATAAAAGTAGCCTTAATTACCCCTTATAGCATTAGCTATCTGCAAGTAAAAGTCCCCCGGCCGATAACGCCGCAACCGCTATGTCCCTGCGTTTTAAATCTGTAATATCTTCGAAAATATTCACTTAAATTACATGCTGTAAAGGGCCATATTGATCTAAATTAAATGCACAATTTATTTAAGGGATTTATTTAATTGGATAAGGATTAATGCTGTATTGCTTAAAATCGCTTTTCTCGTAAAACGTATAGGATAAAATATAATAATAAATAAATATGTTGGGACATTACAACAGCGCCATCTAGTTCCATGGTAACCTACGTTACGTGCTTGTGTTACGGAGACAAGATAGTTGATATACTACACATATACATTTTAAATATATACATATTGTAAATATTAACACACATGACTGGAGTACAAACATTCGTGCTCAACAAATGCATGACTCCAGCGGGACTCAATCTGCACAAAAGAGAACTGTATTCAGCCCTTTTTAACGTCCCACTGCTGAGCACGGGCCTCCCTTTAACACGAGGAGTATTAGACCATTGTCCTCCACGCTGGCCAAGTGCAGGTTGGCAGACTTCACAAGTCTTTCAAAAACTTGCAGTGTTCTCTCAAACATGCAGGTGTCCTCACAATAATCCTTCACTGCAAGACAAGTGGTAATCAAGTTAAAAATGAACATGAAATTATCAGAGGTGCGAGACCCAGATTTAATCTCGCATTAATTGGTTATCCAAGCGAGCGCGTTGCCACTGTTTGTCAAGAAAGACAAAAAGGGAGAATTATGAAGCAACAATTCACATTATATTAGTAAATTTAGTCTTTTGTGCAATAAGTATTCTAGTATTCTCAAAAACTCAAGCATAAAAGTTTGGAAGTTAGTAGAGGCTTTTAATGATATAAAACATTTATTTACAATAAAGGAAATTACATGTAAACTTAACTATATATATACAAAGCCAAAACAAAAAATTAAATTAAAATTAAAAATAACAATAGGGCCTAAGAAACAGTTTTTATTAAGTACAATATTAGTAAAAACCAGTTAACATCAATCAATTAATATTTGTGGAAAGGCCTAAAAAACTCTATGCATATGTCTGGCTGACCAGGGCAGTTTTCACAAGCGAATAATGTAGCAATTCGTTTTTTTTTTATATTCCAACAATGTGCGCATCTACGTCTTTTTGTTTTGCCTTTGGCATTTTTTTCCAATTTCATTATATAGTGGATCTTTTGCCCTATTGGAATTTGTAATTCTAATGTCTATCTAATGTCCATATAAGGCTCTAACAAAGATTTAATGACGCTTAGGCGAAAATCATATAAATTTAAATTTCGGCTACAATGCGCATCGAATAGATAACTAGCATTAACTAATATTATTTGCATTATGTAAATTATTATTTTTTATAACACCTCATTGACTTATAATTAATATGCCAACATTTGGTCGTGGTGATCTATCGCATTCCTATTTTTATTGTATTCTATAATTATTTGCGGCTTTAATTTTTTTAATCCTCTTCGGTTTAAAAATTCTATTAAATCTCCATTTAATATGTTGGAGGTAGAAATTACCTCTCGCTGGTCCGTATTTAATATGTTCCGTCCGTCCACTTTATAGAGCAAATATTATTTTTATGTTGTATACATAGTGTACCCTTCTTAAGGTTTGTTTTTTTTTTTGTTTTGGGTTATTTTTTCTTTATTTTCGTAGTGTGCGTGTGCAATAAGTTTTCATAGTGTATAAACGTTCGACGAGATTTACGGTACTGTAAAAATTATCTAAAATTAAATGGAGTCCCGCGTTTAAATATGCGTCCATTAGATGGCGAACCTCTGTTTGAACATGATTGGTTCCCCCAACTAAAGTATCAGACGCACCACCATATAAATGTATTTTTAAGACAACTCCCAGCTGGTAGGCAAGGGTATAAATTTTTAGGCCATATTATTATTATTTTTTGCCTTTCATATATTACCTAAATTTTAATCTTCTTCTCCATAACATAATTGATTCGTCGATGACAATATTCCTAGTTGGATAATATAGTTCCGACATTCTTTTATTAAAAATATCTATTATTGGTTTTATTTTATCATAGCTGTTATTACCTTGTCCTGTATATACACAACATTCTTAAAATAATTAAGAATCTATTTCTATACATTAATTTCGAAAATATATTATGTTTAAATGCTAAGTCTTTAACCGACTTCCAAAAAGGAGGAGGTTATATGTTCCGATGTATGTATTTTTTTTTTTTATGTATGTTCACCGATTTCTCCGCCAACTGTGGGCCGATTTCAAAAATTTTTCTTTTGTTCGATAGGGTATAGTTCTGAGGGGGTCCCATTATCACAAAATCAGGATCTGATGATGGGATCCCAGGGAAATCCAGGGCAACTTTCAAAATTTATAGGCACCTATTATGTTTTTTATATATTTTCTAAAGCTGTTCAAGCATTTGCGTCTGAAAATTGTAATCTCATGTGATGAGCTGATGATGGAAGGTAGAATTCTTCAAATGTTATTGTTTATCTGTGTTCACCGATTTATGCGTCAATTGTGGGCCGATTTCAAAAATGTATTTTTTGTTTGGTAGGGTATACTTCCAAGATGTTCCCATTGTCACCAAGTTAGGATCTGATAATGGGATCCTAGGGAAATCGATGGCAACTCTTAAATTTTATAGGCACTTAGTACATTTTTCATATATTTTCTAAAGTCTTTTAAGGATTTGCATCTGATAATTACCATCTCATGTGGATAAGCTGATGATGGAAGGTACAACTCCTCAACGGCTAGGAGTTGAAAGGAAATTCCTTTAAAATTATACATACATATAGATTGATAGTTGTGTTCTTCCAGGCTATTACGTTAATATGATAATAGAAGGTAAATCTCACTAACCTCTAGGAGTTAGGTGGAATAATGGACGTGGTTTATTTAAACTATTTCGTATGGGGAATGTAAACATAAAGATGAGCTCGTAGTTTAGTTACAGCTACAGTAGTCGTAGATAGAGTACTCTTTGGACACCAACACCCCCCCCCCTTTCGGTAGACCCGATAATTAATTACTATTACGTTACATACGTTAATAGGTATGCTCGTTGTTTAATATAAAGCTTAAACAGATTTTAAATTAGTGACATAATATAGTAAGTCGCTATAATTAAATCAGCTAAATAAAAGGCACACTAAAAATGGAAAAATAAGTTATTTTTAAAAAAAAAATTAAACCGACTTCAAAAAATCTGCACTAAAAAGAGAAAAATCTAAACTAAAAAGTAGAAAATAATACTTTTAAGAACTTTGTTAATTTTGGAGTCGGTGCCAGCCAGGTATTTTGATTATGTTTACAAATTGATAGATTAATCGAATATGTATCTATTTACTTAGGGTTATTTTGCTTTGGCTGGCACCGACTCCAAAATTAACAAAGTTCTTAAAAGTATTATTTTCTACTTTTTAGTTTAGATTTTTCTCTTTTTAGTGCAGATTTTTTGAAGTCGGTTTAATTTTTTTTTTAAAAATAATTAACACCTTTGTAAATATTTGTTTATAAAAGAAATGATATGAATGATGACTTGAAGTTTCTTATCTCTATACAGGAAAACTAGTTTGTCTTTAATGTAAATTAAATTTGATTATACTGGTAAATTTCCAAAAAGATTTCTATTTGTCTTTATCCTAACACTAGCCTTTCCCGCGGCTTCGCTCGCATTTTAAAGGCTGGAAACCAAGTTCTTTCACCCGTCCCGCCCCTCTTGCACGCGGTGATTTTGTTGCGGAGTTATGTTAAAACTATGATATCTCGTAACATATTCATTGAAATCAAATGATGCCAAGAGCAATTTTGTTCAAAATTAAATACTTTTAATGAATAACTTATTTATTTGGATAAGGATTAATATCATAGTTATAAAAACACCTTTGAAAATAATGCATTGTCTCAAAACTTTGATTATCATAAAAAGGTTACAGCGAGTCAACCTCAAAAGCTAGTCATATGCTATCGCAGACTTTTTTTTAGAACTTTTAAAGGGTAACATTTCCGTCATACATCATTTTTGCATAACTGTAACCGTTTACGCAGCGTACGAAACGGAAGCTCTCAAGAGGAATATTTTTCACCCGTTTTTGCAACATTTTTTATTGATGCTCCGCCCCTAATGGTCGTAGCATGATGTAAGCCTATAGCCTTCGTCTATAAACGGACTTTCCAACAAAAAAAGACTTTTTCAATTCGAACCAGTAGTTCCTGAGATTAGCGCGTTCAAACAAACAAACAAACTCATCAGCTTTGTAAATAGTATAGATAACACATTGAATATATTCGCCCGCTTTAGTTGCTGATCTAGAGAACTGCTGCTGTTATGATCTTGCATTTCCATGTTTTAAAAAATATAGGTCTATTTCTAATAAAAATAAACGTTGACGTTATTAAAGTTGAATCATCAAAAAACGCTTTTTTCGAACGAACTTCTAATAAACGGTTGTAAATAGAAAAAACTTTTTGTTCTAGCCTTTTCATAATAGCGATAATCAGACTAATCAGAGATATTTAAAAAACAGCGTGCATCGAACTAATTATAAAGCGTAACAATATATATTTAAAATAGTACACAAATGAATATTTGTATACTGATTAATTAACAATATAGCAAACGGATTCTAATATAATCCATCTCTCATAAGGGGTTTTTGAGAGTAATATTTATTCACAAAATTAAATGATTTATTGATAACACAAATAATCCATACTAATATTATAAATGCGAAAGTAACTCTGTCTTTCTGTCTGTTACCTTTTCACGCCTAAACCACCCAACCGATTTTGCTGAAATTTGGTATGTCGATAGTTTGCATTCATGAGAAGGAAATAGGCATATTATTTTTTGGAAATTCAACCCCTAAAAGGGTTAAAAGGGGTGGCAAAGTTTGTATGAGAAAAATATTTTTATTGCACATTTTTGCATAAAACTTTGAATTAATGCTTTTTAGTACAAATGATGAAACACGTATTTCAGGGTTTTTCGAAATTCACCCCTATTGGGGGTTAAAGGGGGTGGCTAAGTTTGTATGGGAAATTTAATTCTATTGAAATATTTTGCGTGACACTGAAATAATGCTCTGCAATACAAATTATGAGATACATATCTAAGCGTTTTTTGAAAATCAACCCCTATGGGGGTTAACGGGGGTGGCACAATTTGCGTAGGAAAAATATTTAACAGTAATTTTTACCATAAGTCCATAACAATGAACCACGTACATCAGTTTATCATTAACGAAAAATACACAAAGAAATTATGATACACATAGTAGCAAAATTGGTTAAAAATAGGAATTAAGTTTTAGAAAGCGCAGCAGTGGCGGCATGGCAGGATGCTACACAGTAGTTTTCAGAAAAGAGGGCCAGAACTTTAAATGGGGAATCAGTCCTTGGTACATTATAAGTAACAGTATATATAAGCAAAAATGTTTATTTTATTCACTCTTAGCGCGAGCGAAGCCGCGGGCACCGCTAGTAATAAATAAAAATATCGACAAATTCAATTATATCTATTTCCTGGTTCCATCCTTATATAAGTTCAATGAAAATAAATCATTGTATTTATAATCCAGACTTCATCGATTTAGATATTTTGATATCGATATTTCTAAAGAAAGTAAGAATCGAGTTTCAATATTTAAATTTGTTAAAGTTTGGAGTGAGAATGCAGATTGAGCACAACGGTTTATGCGTTTCCATATAAGCCACTTATAACCACTTTTTAATAGACAATTAATCGCATATAATATGATGCTAGCCATCCGCCTTCGCTTAGGCATTAACACTGTTTTTGAGTATGGAAATCCGAGCCAAGCCGCGTTTTGTTACATTGCTACTTCTAACATCTAAAGTAACTACTTAAACTTACTTAAATAAGTATTTTTTTTTATTTGTAATTGATTTACTAAAAACTATACTGGACTAATTTAAAAAAATCTTATTCTAATTATTTTTTTAAATTTAACATCAAAAGTAATATTATCAGTGAATATCATGGGTCATGTTTAATTTGTCAAAATAGAGATCCTCGCGTAAATTGCAACAACGTAACGTAAGGTGTCAAATATTTGCCTATAATAGGCATTACTAGGCGTGCGCTGCGATAACTAAGGACTAAAAAGCAAAGCGAGGGTGAGTCGCTAGTATACTCTGTATAATCTGGTAAATAAAGCAACGTATATTTTTTTAATCCAACCAGTATTTCTCGAGATATGACCTCATAGACGGAAACACAGATACGTTTTATTTTACAATATTAACATATTATAGAGGAAGAATAATATTACTAGGGCAATAACATTATTGTAAAGAGCATCCTTATCCTCCTCCTCGTCCTGAGCGTGTACGTCAACAACAGTAGTAGATCGTTCGTGGTACCATTGTTGTTCCGCTATGAGAGCACTAAATTTCGGTGTGGGTAGATTCCGTTGGGATGTCATTTAGAACTTAATCTTCAGATTTTTCCGGTTCAAGACAGTATATTTCCTGGAAAAGAATAAATTACACATATCACATTTTTTTACAGCTAGTACTTATAACCTTCGACGCCCTTCGTATTTAGTATAGTTTAAGGCAATCTCTGAAAGGACCCATTTTCCAACTCTTTTTTAACAAATCTCTTTCTATTGATTGGTGCCAACTGTATTTAAATGTATACAGTAGCAGTTCTAGGTTTAGCCCGATCATACACAAAGAATTGTCTTTTGCGACTTTAGGAGTACTAGGAGATTTTTTGATGACAAACCAACGGGCTTGTGATTATTTTGCACGACAATGCATTTCTCATTCCCAACGTAAATTAACAGGTCTTTATAATTTCAAGTTGCCCAAAATACTAGGACAAATTTTGTTGTCAGCTCTGGGGACGCCCCATTAAGACGGGTGAGGTCCGTTGGGTTTTAGTAGGTGGTACTGGCTTATTTTATTTCAGTAATCGCATAATCTATTAATTTTAATAAAACACATGTGGCAAATAAGGCCAAATACCATTTTACTTTCTCTATTATTATTGTCTTCTTTTACTCTGTAGCAATTGGTACAGTAAGCGATCAACTGCAGCAATTCTCTGTTGCATAGGGAATCAAAATAACTTATGGGTGTGTCATTAATAACTTCTTTTATGCCAGGCGTTTTTAAAAATTGAAAATTTTCAGAACTGTGTAGATTCCAGGCTTTTCATTACGCCATCCATTGCCGCTAGGTGTCTATATTTTAGGAAAAAATGCTTCCTCGTCATCTGACTCGCATTCTGGTTCAGAGCTGTCGGTATTTTCGGTATCAATCTGATCTAAAACATTTCCCGATAATATACCTAACAGCTGGCTGGTAGTTATAGGTGAATATGGCGGTATCACCGGGGGGGAATGTAGCAAGAGCTCCGATAGCTCTCAGGCTTTCTTCTATGTTAGGATGATCCTATGAGCGTGATGGTATCGGATTTTCGAAGGGATCCATGACCTACATTTACATAAAATAAAAAGAAATGAGATAGATTTCATGTTTTATTATGTGACGTTTTAGCCTATAATATTTTTTTAAATCTGTATGATCGGATATGAAACATTGTAGGGGAATCCGCCCCGTAACAGTATTTCATATTTAACCGCGTGTGATTTTTCACCACTATTAATTATATTGAGGTAACCTAACCTATTATTAGTTACAGAAATATGACCTTTTAAGGCTTAGCAGTAAATATTACATTTTGTATAGTTTGGTTTCCCTCGTCAATATTTTTTTATTATTATTAAGATTCCTTTGGTAATGTGTTCGTCATGTTTTTTTTTAGGGAACCATTACTATTTGACAATTTGGAACGTTATACTCAAATATTGTTAATAACAATAGTGATATAGTGGCCATAATTGATGGCAATTTCATGGAAATCCAATAAAATCAATAATTACCTACACCAAATAGACAATTCATATAATTTACTACATGATGCAATAGCAATAATCTATATATATAAAAGAAAGTCGTGTTAGTTACACTATTTATTACTCAACAACGGCTGTACCGATCTGGCTGAAAATTGGTGGGAAGGTAGCTTAGAGCCAGGAGACGGACATAGGATGCTGTTTATCCCGTTCGGCAGCGTTCCCACGTGACTTGACATAAATTTTAAAAAACTTTATAAAATTAACGGCGTTTGACGTATCAGTTATAACCGTTGCCATGGTGCGTGCAATGGTAATTAAATCAGCAAATATATACCGGGTGTTGCGAAGTAAATATATACAACGAACGACGAACGAACGGGACAAACCCGAGCGAAGCGAGGGTGAGCCCCTAGTTTTAAATAAAGAATACAATTTATTAATAACTTAAAATTACAAATAACAATAAAATACAATTAATTTTGAATAAATTAAAAAAATATAAAATTTAAAACTAAAAACTAAAGCTAAAACTACAGCTACATCAGCCATATTTCAACTTATATTAGTGTTAGTATAGTAAGAATTGATCAAAATGATGCAATAGCAAATAATTAATATAAAATCAACAAAATCTAGACAAAGCAATTGTTGCATTAGCAAATTAAATAATTTCATCTGTATTTACAAAATCGGAAAAATATAATTAAATCTAATGCTGCAATAGCAAAAATACGTTAAACAATATACAGAATCAATAAAATCATAAAAATTATGAACAAAAATTGAATAGAAATTGAATAAAATTAAATTAATTAAGTTAATCTAAATGATGCAATAGCAGTATAAATAATTCTAAATGATGCAATGGAATAAATATATTATTCAATACATTCAGACCGATAAAATTATTAAAATTTAGAATAAAATTTAAAAAATTAAATTAATCCCAATGATGATGATGCAATAGCAGTATAAATAAATCTAAATAATCAATATATACAAAATCAATATTAAAATCAACAATCATTAAAATTAAAATTAAGTCTAGATCTAGTCTAGAAATCTTTCTATCCTAAGTTAGTGGTGCCATTCTGTATGTCCACTTTTCTCTTTTGTTCTCCAAATTTGTTGAGCATAGTCAAGAAATATCGCCCTGTCATTTGCCTTTATGTCGAGTTGGAGTAGTGCGTTAGTTTTCCATCTCCTTGCCTCAAATCGTGGACAGCCTTTAAGGAGATGTAGTATGTTTTCTTCGAAGTCTGAACCTGAATAGGTAGCCTCTAAAACCGCCATGCCCCGTGAAAATTTGAGTTAGGCTGTTTGTTATTTTTGTATTTTAAGATTTTATTTGCATCCATGACCGAAGTGAAAAATTTTTGTGATTATATCTGTTTCCTGTTAGGTATACCTCTCGTTCCACATGGCGATTGTGTTATTGCGTAGTTCTCTTTTAATGTATGAGTACCTGGATGACCGAGCTTTGCTCGGTATATTTTTTTTATAAATTGTGTTTTTTTAGAAATTATATTTAAGTACGAATTACATACTCGTACCGATAAAATGATGAAATATGAATAATATTTTTCGATCTTACCGACAGAATAATAAAAAAATATGAACTGGTTATTTAAAGAAAAAATCATGAGTGCAATTACTTTAATATTATATTAGAAACAAATACTTAATTTTTTAGTTTATCAATCAATTACGTAAGTGTATATATATATATATATTTATGTCATCACAGTTTTAATTTTGAAATCGGGTCTTAATCTAATACTTCTTTCCATACTATATTGCGTGTATGTAGAGGATTTTCATTTGAAAAATTGACTTTTAACGTAGTCGGTCGCTTAACTTTAGAAAATGCCACAAAACATGCCATGCATGAAGACCGGACTTGACTTTAAGTCAACCCCAACAGATTCGAAAGTTTGCCCTTGAGATTTGTGAACAGTCATGGCAAATGCAGATCTAACGGGAAATTGGTGACGCTGCATGGCGCATCCCAGTTGTTCTTTTGATGAGTCTAAGGTTATCCTTGGTATATATACTTCTTTGCCGGATTGTTCGCCAATAACAATTTTGCCTTTATTATGTGATTGCACAGACTAGTTACCATGAGTCTTACACCATTGAATAGTCCTTCTGACACGTCTAAATTACGCAACAACATTACTAACGCATTTTTTTTTCAATTTTAGTTCGTGTGGTGGCAAATCTGAAATGTTGACACTATTGAGAAATTCTGTTGTAGATTCAACTGCTCTGTGCAACTGCTGGTCGTGTCTTCTTGGCAAGTGCGGCTTTCTTGGCCAGCTCATCAGCCCTCTCATTCCCGGGTATTCCAACGTGATCCTTGAAGCCTTGATCCAGAGAAGTTTGGTGTTGGTGTTCGTTGTAGTAAGAGTATTTCTTACCTCTAGTGGGTGAGTGTGCTGCGGGTTTGAGATGGACTCAAGAGTTGACCTGGAGTCACTGAGAATGTTTGTTATTTTCTTTCTTGAATTTATCATCAAAGCTCGTGAAATATAAATATAAAATTAAATTTGAAATTACCAGGAATATTTTGATCAATGATTTGTGATAGCAATGATATACGGGCAATTAGAGAATGTATATTAAAGATAATTTGATTTATAATTATCAATCTCAACAAAATCAACCGATGATATCTTCGTGCGACTGTAATAAGAGTTAAACATACATACTTCAAAAGAACCATTAAAAAAAAGTACATAAATGTATAAATTCTAAAGACCTTAAGTACAAGATTATAACTAATTGTAATTATCATGCAACTTTAAACTACACATAAGTTTACAAATTTAAATTGATTTAGAAAAAATATTAGAGAGATCATCAAATATTCGAACTGGGCGGGCTGGCTTGCCTTCCGATTTTCGGACAAAGATTACGACGATTTATTATAGACGTACCTTGTGAGCATCAGCAATGCGAGAATCCATGTTGTTTCGCAATTCTTCGTGCCTCACGAAAAAGCTCTCGGCTATATTTTGTTAAGCGTTCATTGTAGAAAACTTTATAAGGTGTTCCGGGAATGTCAAGGTCTGTGCTTTTTATATTCCGCCTTGATTTTTCAGCCTTAATTATCTGATCTCGCTTTGTCTTGCGTAAGAGACGAACGACAACTGGTCTAGGCAATAAAGAGTTATTTTCCGTGGTAATCACTCGCTTAATACGGGGCCCAGCGCGGGTAACCCAGTCAATGTCACCATCTTCTAACTCTCTCTCCTACTTTCCGCGCAGCTAAAAGAACCACATGCTGTAAACTCTCATTATAAGTTTCGGGAATACCACATAATTCTAGTTCATTACTGATATTGTTTTGAGATTTTATCCACTCGAATATGGTTCTCTTCTGCTTGTGCTCGCGCTGGCTGCACCACACACAACGCGTACGAACTGCGGTCGCTTGGCAGAAAGATAGAAATACGTAATACGTAAGAACCCAATTTTCGGATGCAGGTACTGAAGTACGTAAAGTTTTCGGTATGTTACTAATAGGTGGTACTTTAGGAAATTTTGGAGATGTTCTTTGAGAATTTCTTGGACTAATTGTGATCGGAAGACTAAGTGCTTTTGGGGGGTGGCATTTGAGGTACGGAGAAGGATACGGGTGTTTAAGATGGAACGGTTTAGAAGGCGTTTAAAAATTTTCTTGTTCCATTTTTCGTATTGTTTTCGTTCTATTAGTTAAGGCTTTAACATTTGGTCTTTTTTATCAACCCCGCCCATATTTTGATTATAGTCTAATATAACCCGTGGCTTATACTGTGGTGGACGATGTGATTGAGGTGGCATTAATCCTTGAGAAGTGTCGTGGTAGGTTGATATTTGTAATTATTTTGCGTTTTTTTTTAAATAACGTCTACTAACTTATCCCTTTTCACCCATTGCGTGCCATCCATCTCTTGCAAGTTTCGTCTTTCCTGTCCACGTTTTAATCCACGTCCACGTCCTCTTTGTCCGGCTGTTATTGTACGTCCTCTACCGCGCCCACGTTGTGGGGTTCCTTGTACTCGTGGAAAAAGTTCGTGTTCATCGGCAAAATGGAAATGGTCTGCCGCTGTCCCATCCTCTTCTTGCGAAAATACGGCGATATTGCTATAAGTGGTTAGAAATACACACTAGGATTATATAAAAATAATAAATATAAAAATATGCGCGCAGGCATAGGCATGGTAAGGTGGTTGAGTAGATAGGTGCAATGTATGGCGTAGAAAATATAATATTAATAATGCTAAAGATAACGGAGAAATGTATAATAGGACTCACATCTGAGAGGCATGGGGTAAATGTTCAGCATAGCAAAAGTACTTGGTAAACTTGATCTATGAAAATAAAATTATTGAATATTAAATAACTAAATTCAAAAAAGAATGGAAAATGTATCATTGTAAATGAATATAGGTAACTAAGTAGTAAGTCTATAAAATAGTACATGGGTTTACATGGGGGATGATAAAAAATGTTTTTAAATATTGTTGATATTCACAGTCACGTCACAGGAATCTTCACTTCTTTTGCGTCATACTACCCCGTAGAGTCCTGTTGTCCCCATAATATGTAGGATCGCCAAATGAAGTTACCGCAAGTAATAATTCTATTTAAAAGCGCCAAAACATTTCAATGAATTCATAAATAATTATGAAAAATAAGAGACACTTGAATAATATGAGTCCAGACTCGCTAAGATTCAAGAACGTTTTGCCAAAAAGACGTCTGAACTGCAAGCGCATAGGTTAGGCCATATTTATGACCGTCAATCCGAATTCGAATCCGATCAAAACGAGTCTGCTGAGCAGAGGGCTCATAGACTCGGTCCCATTTATGATAGATTAGCCAACGAGTCTGCTCAGGAACGTGAAAGCCGGCTAGCGACAGCGCGACAGACGTCACGTTAAGAGCCCCCGCAAACAGCGAACAGCGACTAGCCTACGTTTCTTCCACCGCTGTGGAATTATGCCTTGGGCCAGACAGGCAGCGAATAATCCTCGAACTCGTTGCTCAAAAGTGGCCAATACCCATACTTTGATCAGGGCCAGGAGCGACATTTTTTGCGCGTAGTCGGGCTACAGATGGTGACAACTCCTTTTCGTCCACTTGTGGCGTCTCGTCGTCCTCTTCCAAAGCTATGGGTGCTATAGGTGGCGGCTGGTGTTCTGCCTGCTCACCATATAATAATAATATAATAATAATAATAATTTATTTGCATAAGGAAAGTTTACAGTAACAAAGATTGTGGTTGGGATCCCCTTTTAAGCAAATTTTTGCTTGTGTTAGAGGATCTCGCCCTTCCATAACAAATATATTAATTTATTCCTTATAAGGTACAACAAGTTAATTCTTAACGTTAGTGATTGTGCATGAGAATGAGTGCGAATGTAAGTATGAAATGTGTGTGTGTGTGTGTGTGTGTGTGTGTGTGTGTGTGTTTATGTGTGAGTGTGTGTGAGTGTGTGTGTGTGTGTGTGTGTGTGTGTGTGTGTGTCATTAGATAATATTTTGTAATAGAGCTTCGGTCTCATGATAATTAAATGTATTGATCCAATTTATTAAGGTCTTTTTGCATTTATAAGTATTAAAGGGATAAATATAGAGGATTTTATTGAATCTATTATATAAAAGTATAGATCTTTTGGCGAATTGCCTTGACGCAAACATCGTTCTAGTTTGAGGGGTTTGAATTATAATTTCTTTTCTTCTCTTTAATAATAAAGACGCATCAAAGGCATTATCTTTATGCGCCTTTAGTACAGTATGGACAATAAAAAGTTTTCTAACTGAGAGCAGATTGCTGGTATTGTACAGTTCATCAGTTGAAACATTTCAAACAGCATACTAAAAAATTACAAACACCAACTAGCCCCTCCGATAACCTTTATTTTTAATATGTGCTTATCTTAAGGAGTTTTTCCTACTTTGCTTAAGAAGGCAGTTATCTCTCCTATATATAAACCTGGAGACAAATCATGTTCAAAAAACTATAGACCTATTTCAGTGTTAACAGGACTCGAAAATTCTAGAAAAAATTATAAATAATTGTTTGATTAAATATCTTGAAGGTAACAAGTTACTATCGGAAAGGCAATTTGGTTTTAGACCTTTGGTCTAAAACCAAATAGCCTTAAACTAATCAAGCTGTACACCAACTAACAGAGAAGATAACCACTAACCTAGATAGTGGAATCCACACTATTGGTCCGAAAACTGATTATATTAAATATCTAAGCATTACCCTTGACACTAACCTGAATTTTCGTCACCACATTGAATTATTATGCAATAGAGTTCGAAAATTGACTTTTATTTTTAAATTTCTACGAAATATAGTAGACTACAAATTAATCAAACTAGTTTACCAATCCTTGTGTGAATTCATCCTCACCTATTACATAACCGCCTGGGGTGGTGCTGCGAAAACAATTCTACTGCCTCTCGAACGTGCTCGAAGGGCAATCGTAAAAGTAGCCACCAACCACCCATACACTTTTCCCACAAAAAAATTTTACTCGAAATGCAAGGTACTAAGACAATTAAATGCATTTGAAACTTCATTATCAAAATTAAAAGAGTCGGAAAATCCAGTAGCTTCGACATCCACAGAAAATCCATCAAAATCCATCTGTTAATTCTGGATTAACAGTAAAAGTTGAACCAGTACGGAAAAATCTCGACCTCTTACAAAGTACAAAAACAAAGCAACGACTTAAAAATCCATATTACAACGCAGTTCAAAACTTTAAAGGCGAGTGATGAGCGATTTTCGTTAACTTTTGATGAATATATACGAGTAGCAACTAACAGTAAGAGATACATGAATATTAATATACTGTGGAAGATGAACAGGAAAGAGGATGTTAGAGTCGGGAAAAAAACTATAAAAATCCATGCATAACCGGCATCGGGGGGTAGATATGTCTTGACACTTATCGTGGTAGCATTATTAGGTCGTTACTCTGCCGGTTTGTTTCTTAAAATATCATTGTTGGTAGCTTAGTTGTCTTTTTGGTTAGTTAAATTGTGTTTTAGCGTTTTCAGATTCTTAAAATAAATTGAGGTCGATTTAGTAAGCTTGTTTTTTTTAGAAAAAGGCTCAATTCTGGTCTAAATTCACAAGAATACATAATAAAGATTCAGAAAGAGGTTACAAGAACCTAGGGTTAGTTAGGATAACAGGCTCCATGACAGCAGATGTAAGGTATCCAATACGATAAAGAACGACTCCAAGAATTTAGCATTAATCTTCATGAAGGCATCATAGCTTTTACGACAGATGGGGCAAGTTTAATGACTAAAATGGGAAAAAGTTTTTGCGGGTCACCATGAGGTTTGCCTGGTGCATGGAATACAACTAGCGGTTATAGATGTGTTATATAAATTTCAACAGTTTCAACAACCTCCTACCGTTCCTTCTACTTCAATCGCCTCATCGATAAATACTCACATTGAGAATGACATCGAAGACGACTACGCTGATCAGAATAATCAAGACGAAGACAATGGCTTAAATTATGTATATAAACAACCACTCGATACGGAAAAATCTGTTTTTATTTACAAAAACCTAATAGATAAAGTGAGAAAAATAGTGAAACTTTTTCATAAGTCACCTACAAAAAATGATTTATTACAAAAATATGTAGTAGAAATGCCTAAAAGGAAATAACCTTGTAGTCTAGTCAACAAGTGCCTTTTAGGTCAACATTTTTTCGCCTTCTTCGAAAATTATGATCGAGGTGTCATTCGATTCGGAATGGCATGTAGATAGTTTTTGAGAAAATGCTAAGCCCGCTCGCAAAAATTGCAATATTTATAAACAATTAAGTGAAAAAAAATGGGGTTTGGTTTTTCGTTTATATCTCAAAAACTATTTGAAAAATTTAAATTTGAAAAAATATTCAAAAAGAGGAAGAAATTTCCTAAAAAAATTCTCGACTAATGTTTATAATTTTCCCAGAGGGTTGAAAATACGCTCGAAAACGGGTACTCCGGCTTGCGCAAGCCACGCCCCCATCGGACATTTAATAAATATTATTTAAACTTATTAAATATGAAAATTAAAAATCAAAAAAATTCAGGCGCCTGCAGGATAGATCAATGAACAATAATCCGTGATCAAAAAATTTTCATCGCGATTTTTCAATAAGTTATTCATTAATTAATTAACAATTTTTTAAGCAAGAAAACTTTCATCTTTCGACTACAATTTCGTCGACATAATAACCAGGCATTGTTAACACATATATCAAGCATTTGAGCAAATATTCCCGAGTACCAGTGACGACTCTTAAATGTAGTCCGGTATAAAGCTATCAACATGTCACACAGATCGACACCACCCATATTGCTGTGCATTATGCTGATTGTAATGTTTAATTAGACATGGACAGTCCACGTCAATTTTTCCTTTTTTCTCTTTAGTGTAACGTTTATTTTTTTAACGGGATATGCATCGGCATAAGAGCTTACTAATGTGACTGTGACTTTGATGTCAAACCATTTGACTACTGCTAGTTTTCTTTTGTTATCCACCATCGGACTAAAAGTACCTCTTCCCTTCTTTTTCATGTCTTTGTCGCTCATTAACAACTTTTCACACCCTCTTAATCTATTCTGTCTTATTGTTCCTAAGCTAAATAAACCATAACTGTCTCTTAGATGAAAGGATACATCTAGAGTTGAAAAGTAGTTATTATAATAAACAACACTTGCTTTAGTTTGTTTTGCAAAGAGCAATAACTAATTTAGCCCCCGAAGTCATATTCTCCTCTATTTCTGAAAATTTAAAGTACCTGAATGTATCTTCACCTGCATATAATATAAAATCATAAACAATACCTGAAGCTCCAGCACGTACAATGTTTTTAAATCCCCATTTGTTAGGTTTCATTGGGTTGTACTGCTTACGGCTTCCCGCTTTTTTACCCTTATATGGTATAGTCATTTCATCGATGCTATATCACAGTTCTTCTTCTGTAGCCAAACAGTTGCGTCGTATCTTCTCTACTAAGGGTCTCACTTTATAAAATCGGTCGGAATCAGGACAAGAATTGTCTACGAAGTGTAAATATCTCTATCTTCTGTCTTAACTGACCTTTTTCCAAGAATATTGTGTTAGTGTAAGTTTTTTAGGCTTCTTTCTAACAGGTATTATGAAACGTCCTAATTTACCTTTTGAACGTGTTGTTCGAGTACATGGCGTAGGAGGTATATCATGAAGCGCAGGCGATGATATTGATGTTATTAAAGATAGACTAGGATATTTACATAGTTTACCTGGGTAGGGGTCGGAAATACTTTTTTTTTAAATTGGCAATACCGCCAATGGTGTCTCTTGGTCAATTTCTTCTAATACATCTGGACTATCTGGTGCTAACAGGTTTAATTCTTTTTTTAACAGGTTTAATCCGCATAAACCTCTCTTATTATTTGTTCTTCATCGCTGAAGCTAGTATTATTATCAATATCGGATGGCGCACCAACTTACGGAATCAAAGCTAATATTTTATTCGCTCTTGAATTTTTTTTCGAAAAATGAAATTAAAAGTTTTTATAAGGCTATGTGAATTATACTACACATCAATTTTAATACCTAATTGTGTACCTAATTGGTAATGTCCATTTGTACAATATAAATAAACATCACAACACATAGTATTTGACAAAGGGAAGTATACTGGACATGAGTATTTAGATATAAATAAAACAAAATTCTGAATAGTTTTGTAAAACAATATAACACTGATTAAATTATCATACTTTTAGTAATTATTTGTAATTATAATATACTTTCTTATAAAAAATACGATAAAAACGTTAATTATCCTGTGCCGGCGTGACGCACCTTGACGTTCCTCCATCTTGGCGGCGACTGATAGGTTTAAAATTTAAATCGCTCGAAAATGGTTGTCAATTTTTATTTGGGTGGGGGAATTATAAAGCTAACAAATTATATTGAAAGTCAAACAGTAGACTTCAATGATTTAGTTGTAGATTTTTTCAAAGTTATAGTCTAGTATTCTTCTCATAGTCAAATTAAGGGTTAAACGAAAAACCAAACCCCATTTTTTTTCACTTGTTTATTTTAGGGCTTAGCATTTTCTCAAAAACTATCTAGGGTACACAGTACAGTTATTGGCACTCTAAGATGACCTTCAACATATAAGTAGTAAATTCTTTGTTATATTAATATTTTTATATATCTAATGTTTATCAAATAAAAGGTATATAAGTATAGATTACAATGATTCAAATTCATATTTAAAAAAAAATGTTTTATTGCTTAAAAACTAACATAAAACTTAATTCTATGCTATTGCACAATCATTGGCACTGAAGTATAATTATTGGCACAGCGAATATGGTATAACAATTGGCAGTTGTATTTACCAATGTAGGCACACCTACGTGCCTAGGTCCAGTAATATTCTTGTTTAATCATCTTCCAACATTTTTAACAATTCTTCATCTGTCATTGGTCTCAATCTATTTGCTTTCACTTTTATCTTCTTATCATTTCCAGTTTCCCTCGAGTCTCGGAAAGATATGCTCGGAGTTTTAAGTTCATCTAAAATTGGTTCCTTCTTCAGTTCTTTGTTGAACATCTGTACTTGTTCCGATTCTTCAAAGGTTCTTTTAACTGCATCTAAAATTGGTCTGTTTTTTACTTTCTTTAGGGCAGTTATATCGCAGGTTTAACTTCTTTTATAGATTCTTTTTTTATTTCCTTTGTATAATCTTTTTCGTCTTCAACGGCACTTGAGATTCTATTTGCAGGTTTAACTTCTTTCATAGGTTCTTTTTTTGTTTCTTTTGTATATTCTCTTTCTTCTTCAATATCACTTGATATTCTATTTGCAGGTTTAATTAAGATGTTTGATTGGATAACAATTTTTGATTTGATACTATCAGAATTCGGTTTACTTTTCTTAATTACATTTAAATTTTTGGCTTTATTCTTTTTATTCATATTTTCAGCTTGTTTTTTTTCTTTAAGTAAGCATTTCTCTTTGGCTTTTTCCATTCTTGCTTTACGTTTGTTCTCCTTTTCTTGTATCTCCTTCATCTTTTTCTGTTGTTTTTCTACTTCTACAGCTTCCCAATCTTTACTCGTTAATACAAAAGAGCAATGTTCTATTCCAGCTTTTTGTGATTTAATTGGAGTCTTTGGTAACTTTAAAAATTTTTTTATATTTTGTTTCTTTATTGGACTCTTTGAAGGGACTTCGGTTGGTATGTCATCCACTAGTACCCATTTGTTTCCAATCAGCTCTACACTTTGACGACTGGTGGATGGAATAGGCATTACATATATTGGTGTTTGTTTTTCTCTTTCACACTCAGAAATAACATCAACCGTTTGTACAGCTTCTGGTCGTTGTCTGTCTGAATCGTTTGTCGATGTAACATTTATACAGGATGCCAAAGGTAATTCCTCAACCCCCTGATGCTGAAGTTCAACATTCAGAAATTTTTCGTGTCCTGAGGTTCCTGAATAATTGTCAATCATCGTGTTTGTTTTAGAAGTGCCAGTGTCTTTGGATTGAGGTTCATGAGTTGACAGTTCTGGTTCATTTGGCAAAAGTTCTACTGCTGTTGGTATTATAGTTAATTCATTGAGGGCTGCCATTGTGGTCAAACCTTCTGAACCGTCGTTGTTTTGTTCATTTAAGTTGTGTTGCATTAGTTCCTTAGAAGTTGTTTCTATTATTTGCGACAATGACTCGTGTGTTGAAATTTTAGGTACGAGATATTTATACAAGTCGTGAAGCTTTTTAGCTTCTATTGATTTTCCTACCACCTGATTTTTCATCTTTCTAATTAACTGAGCTCCAACTATTTCTTCAAATGTATGATAGTTAAGACTTGTAGAACTGTTGTCATCCAATATTTCCTTGACTGGTTTATAGGGCATTAAACATTTTGAGTAGTCTACTTGGTCTGGATTAAATGGGCATAAACCACAAGCTTCAAAGCCGTTCTTCAACGTAGTCTTATTTAATTTGGGTAAAAGCTTCTCCAATATAGGTGCAACATCTGTTTTTAGTAAGGATTTTGTTAAGTTGTCTGTTCGCCATTCTAGGACTGCTTTACGCCACATTACTTTTATTGGGCGAAACGCCGCTACGTCTGCTGGTTGTAAAATCCGTGTCGCGTTAGGGTATAGAGCTATAAGTATTATACCAAGATTTTGACAAAGTTGAGTAAGCTGAAGTGTTGTGTGGCTTTTATGTCCATCCAAAAAAAGAATTACAGGAAAAGTGATATTCATCTTCACCAGCGCTGGATGCAGAACATTCCGTATGTACTGGATGAAGAGCTCAGCCTTCATCCATCCATTATCTGACAAGCCAATTCCCCAATCGCTAGGCACAGACTTTTGAATCTCAGGTCGCATTCTCTTTAAGGGGTAAATAATCATAGGTGGTGCTGTTACACCATCCGCCGAAAATGTGAACATTACAGTAACACATGATTTAGCCTGAGCGTGATCAACCTCATACACATTTTTGGTTCCCTTTAAAGCGATAACTTTGGTGTTCTTTGGGCATAAAATAAAATTCGTTTCATCCCCATTATAAACTCTAGATGGATCACTCAAAATATAAAAGAGATCATTTTCTTTCAGATAGTCTTCAACTTGTTTAAACCAGTTTCTAATTTGCTTCTCTGACAACTTTGAGCTTGCTGAAGTTACAGCCTCTGATGTTCGTATAGAAAGCTCAGGATGCCTCTTCAAAAACAGTTTATACCATCCCTCGCCTGGTGTATTATCTATAAAATTGTTTGGTCTGGGATGTTCATCTAAATACAGTTTGACGCTCTTTATAACATCCTCTTTACGCCGTGGAAATCCTTTACTACAAGCTGCAATTATCCATTTAACTATCTCTTGTTCTTCGGCACTAGACAAAACTGTATCTGGACCAGGTCGACATTTGACAAATTGGCTGGATAGGCGAAACTGCAAAGTTGCTCGTGGGATATTAAATTTATTTGCAGCAGTTTTCTTACCCATTCCATTTTTTATTGCTTGTAAGGCTTTTTCTACATCTTCTTCTGTATATGTTTTCGTATATTTTTTTCCATCCGTAACCTTCGGCATCTTAGAGCCAGGTAGGTATAAGTACCTGAAAGAGATGCAGAAGCAGAGGAAACCTTAGCTAGGTATAGTCATTGGCAATGTATAAATGTATAATGATTGGCAGTGCCATGAATTGTAATATAAGCAAAAACAGCCTCATTTAGCAACCCAATACGGTCTATATTGATCAAAATGTCATTTAACTATGAAATTTAATACAAGCCATCAAATAATTAAATGTACAATCATTGGCATCCAAGCCAATCACTGTACCACAATACAAAAAAAAATAGTGATTGGCACCAATGAAATTATCGGTACGGTTATTTTTCAACTCTAAAAACGATAAAAATAGCAAGATTTACACTAATTTAACATAATCAAATATAAATTACTGTAGAAACTCACCCAAAAATAAACTTTTCACGTGCACTTCTATCCTCCAGTACTTAACTTTTTTATAAATAAACAACACGCTCACGAATGGCTTGATTTCATTATAGCTCACAAACAGCTGTGAAAGAAAGATGGCTGACAACGGTGTTGCCACTAGAGATTATTAGATATTCTACCAAATAAAGTATTGCAACAGTAAATAAACAAGAATTGTCTCTTATTATTTGAATTTTTTAGTCAGAGTGCCAATCACTGAGGGGGTGCCAACAATAGTGTGGTTTACCATACATGCCATTCCGAATCGAATGACACCTCAATCATAATTTTCGAAGAAGGCGAAAAAATTTTGACCTAAAAGGCACTTGTTGACTAGACTATTATGGTAAAGACGGTACTTACTGCCTTTTTGTGGCTCTCCATATCTAGCAATAATCTACCAAATTACATTAAAATATGATTTTAGTGCTTTTCTTGTGACACACAGACAGACAAAAATCCAAAAAACATAAATTTAATTTTTATGATTCGAACCTGAAAATTTCATGTTCGGGATTCGACTCACATTATACTTAATATACCGTAACATTTTTATTAAAATCGAATCTTACACCGGCTGTACACTCTCATCGAGGCACCGCGAGGCAAGACGAGTGCGAGAGTATACATGCTTCGCTCGCTTCGTCTCGTTTTGTCTCGCCTCGCCTCGTCTGCTCTCCGTTCCGAGTTGGTTTTCTGCGCGCGAGTCAAAGGGTCTTACCCTCGCGAAGCGACGCGAGGGCGTCACTGTTCATTCTTACGTCGTTCATTTTAGCGCAAGCTTTTATCAATTATGTGGAATAACGAAGCTGAACTAATTTTTTTGGAAATATATCAAACCGAGCCAATATTGTGGGAACCAACGCATCGATTTCACAAAGATAAAAAAAAATACACGATGCGTGTCTTAAATTTTAACGAGTCCATCTTCTCGGCATTTAAGGCATTTACAACCGTACTGAATAAACGAGAGTGTACAGGGTCAAACTCGTCACTCGACTTCTCGCGCAAGTGCTCTCGAAGAAACATGGCGAGAGCACTCGCGGAAGAGTGTACAGGCGCCATTGGTAGTTTTCCAATTACAGCACTAGAGCGCATTATGCGGCATAATGCTCAACGTTGAATGTTCCAACTACAGCAACGCTCAGGGCTGTAGCTAGAGTCAAATTTCAAATCACATTGGTTACAGGTAGGGCGGAAGTTTTTTTTTTTTGTCTTATATTATCCGCGATCAGTAATAGTACTATAAGCTGATGAGCGATGAGATGTGATATGTAGCGAGTGTGCACTCCAGTGAGAGCACTACTCTTTATTTTGGTTGCAGTCTTAGGTTTCTTGACTGCAAGGGATGGTTAATTTAGCTGGAAGTGAATCTTTGGTCCAGCTCCAAGATTCGCGCCCTTTTTAATCGTTTTGACACTTCTTTACTGGCAAGTAGTCCGCGAGCCAGTTCGTTAGGGTGTACTTTCAAACGAGACTTGTATTTAGCACAGACTACACTAATCTCCTCACGAACTGTGGGGAGATTCGAAATCTGGTGGACTTCTGCGTTGGTGATAAACCATGGTGCCTTGGTAATGGTTTTCAGGATAGCATTTTGAGACCGTTGAAGGATTTCAATGTTGGAGTGGCTTGCGCTTCCCCAGAGTTGAATACCATATGTCCATATAGGTTTGATTTATGGTTTGACATATAGGTTAGGGGAGTAAGGGGAGAACGGAATAACACCTGTATCCGACCCAATAGTCAACCTCACCTGCACGCGTCGGTGGTTCGTTATGAATAGCTGACGGCGGCGCACACTGAGCGCCGTGGTGCTCCCTGCTAGATAACGGACGAGGCTCTGGCGACCGAGCAATGGCGGTATAACCATATCACCGGTACCGGGAAACCGACCGAGGAGGCAACAGTGGCCTTGAAGTATAAATAACTTCTAAAATATCTGGGGCAGAAGGCAACGGGAAACCACTGTCACTATTTTCCCAAGAGAGTCAGCATGGAAGGTCTAAGAACAGTATTTAGTATGTCTGGCGATCCGGCTGACACCCGGCGCCATCTTTCCGGGAGAGGTGGTGTGAAATGTGCTACCGGCCATGCGCTCGTGACTCATCAGGCGCCGCATGGAAACTCAGCTACTGATGAATCTAACACATATAAGTCGATTCGCCATCCTCATCACATCGGAACGTGGAATGTACGCGGCCTCAACCAACCTGGCAAGTTACAAATTGTGGAAAATGAAATGCGTAGAAAAAACGTTCACCTTCTAGGGCTAAGCGAAACACACTGGAAAGGCCAGGGCCACTTTACATCTGCTCTAGGAAATACAATTTATTTTTCGGGCCCAGAAGATGAAAGCAGCAGAGGAGTGGCTTTCATTGTTCCGAGAACGTTGGACAAGTGCGTTATGGGGTATAAACCAGTCAGTGATCGTATAGTCACACTTAAAATCAATACTGTACCGTGCAAACTTAACATCGTGCAAGTATATGCCCCCACAGCACAGTCAACTGAGGAAGAAATTGAGAGCTTTTACGATACCCTGACTGCGACACTCAAAGAACTGCCAAAACGAGAGATTACTCTCGTCCTGGGGGACTTCAATGCCAAAGTTGGAGATACTACAGACGATGAACACCTTCGTCGTATTGCGGGGAAACATGGAATTGGAGAACGTAATAATAGGGGCGAGCGTCTGTTACAGTTCTGCTGTGAAGAAAATTTTACTATTACTAACACCTGTTTTAAGCATCATATACGCAGATTATACACCTGGATATCCCCTGGCGACAGATGTAGGAATCAAATTGACTACATACTAGTAAGGACGCGATGGAGAAGCTCAGTGACCAACGCTACAACCTTCCCAGGTGCTGACTGTGGCTCCGACCACCAGCTTCTTGTAGCAACAGTTCAAGTGCGGCTAAAAAAGATACAGAAATCTAAAGTAGGTTCGAATATGCAACGCATCAACATCAATGGTTTTAGAGAAGGTTTTCAGCAGAGAATGGGAGACTTTCCCAATGACTTGACGGACAGTGATACTAAATGGGAATATTTCAAAACGATGATAGAGGAAACAGCTAGAGATAACAAGCTGCCGATACCCGTCTTGAAAGATTTCATCACACCAGAGACGGCTCAAATCATCCTTGAGAGACGCAAAATAAAAGCAAATGGTATATGCTCAACCGAAAACCAGCAAAGGTATGCAGAACTAAGCCGCCAAGTTCAACGATGCTGTCGAAAAGATTATGAAAACCACATCAACGAAATCTGCCTTGAACTCGAGCAGCACTCACAGAATAATGAATCTAGATATCTTTTTCAAAAAGTAAAAGATCTGACTGGAACGCGTAAACCTGTGAGAACATGTGCCATTGAGGATAGTGACGGGCGCCTACTAACAAATGTAGCTCAGGTGTTAGAGCGCTGGAAAAACTACTGCGCGGAGCTATACGATTCTGAAAAGCCTACGAACGCTAACATTACATGGTCGATAGAAGAACCTGTCGTCTTACAATCTGAAATTGAACATGCCATTAAAGCTCTTAAGTGCAAGAAATCACCGGGTAAGGACGCTATTACAACCGAAATACTGAAAAGCCTAGGTCAGCGAGGCACAAAAGCTATCACCGAAATATGTAATACCATCTGGCATACTGGAAGATGGCCAAAAGACTGGACTGAATCGGTATTTGTACCCTTACATAAAAAAGGCTCTTCAAAAGACTGTGGAAATTACAGAACTATAGCTTTAATATCTCATGCGAGCAAGATTTTACTCCATGTAATTAATCGACGCCTAAACTACTTCTTAAGCCGACAGATACCCGAAGAACAGGCAGGTTTTGTTAAGGGCAAAGGGACGCGTGAACAAATACTAAACGTTCGCCAGATCATTGAGAAGAGCAGGGAATTCAACAGCCCAGTAGTCTTATGCTTTATCGACTACACAAAAGCCTTTGACTGCGTTCAATGGGACCAGCTATGGAAAGTACTGCTGGAAATGGGAGCACCTGAACACCTCGTTGCTTTAGTTCAGAGTCTGTATACAGAAAACCGTTCTTTCGTTAGGATAGGCACAGAATACTCCAATATGTTCAAAGCAAAGAAAGGACTGAGGCAGGGTTGCATCTTGTCCCCTGTACTTTTTAACATATATGGAGAATACATCATTCGAAAAACCATAGAAACCTGGGAGAAGGGTTTTCCTATAGGTGGCAAGAGATTATCAAATCTCCGATATGCCGACGATACCGTTCTCCTGGCAACATCCATGGAAGACATGAGTGAGCTGTTCCAAAGACTTGAGCTAGAAAGCGGCAACATCGGTCTCGCAGTGAACAGAGCGAAAACCAAGGTTATGATAGTAGACAGAGCAGGAAAACTATCAAACGTCACCTGCAACCTTCCTGGCGTTAACATCGTTGACCGCTACGTCTACCTGGGCTCCCAAATCTGCAATGACGGCAGCTGTGCCCCGGAGATAAAAAGACGAATCGCCATGGCAAAAGATGCTATGACTCGTCTAAACAACATCTGGAAGAAGAGAGGTATTGGTATCAAAACGAAGATCCGATTGGTACGAGCCCTTGTTTTCCCGATCTTCTTGTATGGGGTGGAGACGTGGACGATCCTGGCCAGAGAAAGACAAAGGATTGATTCATTCGAAATGTGGTGCTGGAGACGTATGCTTAGAATACCTTGGACTGCAAAACGCACCAACGCATCGATCCTGACCCAACTTTGCATAAAAACTCGCTTGTCCACTATGTGTCAACAACGCATTCTTTCATATTTCGGCCACACAGTGCGTAGAGGTGACGAAAATTTGGAAAAATTAATAGTTCTTGGAAACACCGAAGGCAGAAGATCACGCGGTCGCTCACCAACAAGATGGACCGATCAAATGAAAGACTCGTCGTCCTCTAACTTATATACCATTGTAAGAGACGCGCAAAACAGAAACCGATGGAGGCAGATCATCCGCTCCAAATGCAACCTCGATGCTGACCACGATCCTCAGACATGAGGGACCGACCCGGAGAGAGAGATATAGGTTTGATGGCCACCTTGTAGACAAGTAACTTATTCTCTAAAGAGAGTTTTGAGGATCTGCCCAAGAGCCATAGCAAGTTTCTGAATCTTAGGTTTGTTTCGTTTCGTTTTGCCTTTTTTATGTTTGTTACCTCAGAACTTTCGACTGGGTGAACGGGTTTTAATGTTTTTTTTATCTGAAAGGTGGCGCTTCCCATGTGGTCCCATTTTAATATTTTTCAGTTCTGACAATGGCATCCATGAGAAAACCATACAAGTCTTCAATTTGCATTAATAGTGTGCGCGACAAATGGACGATTCTTTTTTTATTGGAAAGGTTGTACTTTAAGAGTAGTTCGAAAATAATTTGGTTAGGTTCTGATCATGAGATCCATGACAAAGTAACGGAACTCTTCAATTCTTAGGAACAAATTAACGATACTCGGTCGAATCTTTTATAGGCTATTCGGATATTTGAGTCACGTACCGTAACTGACGATGGAAGGTACAACTTCTCAACGGTTAGCAGTTTAAAGAAAATTCTTTCAATATAATACGCAATTATGAACCGATACTCGTATACTTTCAGGCTATTAGGTTTACCTGATAATAGAAGGTATTTTTTTATAACCATTAACGTCTGGAAGTTAGGCGAAAAACTGGATGTGGACAAATCTCGATTGCCTAATAACGTTTACCCCGAAACCTCGTTGACTTACTAGAGAAGTGGTTTAGCTGCCCTACCCTTATCCCATTTTATATTAAAATAAACAAAATACGAATCTACTTTCCACTAAAAAGTAGAAAATAAATAATTTTTAACAAAAAAAAAACAAAAACCGACTTCAAAACTAAACAAATCTAACCTAAAAAGTAGAAAATAAAACTTTTAAGAACTTAGTTAATTTTGAAGTCGGTGCCAGCCAAAGCAAAATAACTTTAAATAGATACATATTCGATTAATCTATCAATTTGTAAACATAATCAAAATACCGTTCGAAAGTCCATTGCAAAGGCAATGTAATCTGTCCGTCTTGGCTCCAAAATTAAATTAGTTCTTAAAAGTATTATTTTCTACTTCTTGAAGTGCACAGAACATATATACCCTAACGGGTTGAAGTGAAACTTCTTTATCGGTGTTGGAAAAAAATTTAAGGTTTATCCGTTACGCGCCATCTTTCAGCCGAAGGTACGCACCCATACAGCCAAATAGATTACCTCGAAATGTATTAGTGCAAATAAATAAAATAAAAAATAAATAAAATAAATATTTTTATTTCAGGCATTTAAACAATATATTTCATATTTCAGTTACCATAAGCCATTAATAACAAAAATATATAATAACGATAACAATGATAATAATAATTCTATTACAATTAATGAAATGCTGTAATAATCTTAGCAGTAATAAGGTAACATAAAATAATTGTATTATTTGTATTCATGTCTATGATAATAAAAGCCTTTTGTTAAACTTTATCTAATTTAACTTTATTTAACCAATTTCAATTTCTGTAAAGTTGCATTATAGCAGATCATTTTTCGAAAAATAAAGTCATAAAGAAGTTTCACTTCTTACTTGTGTACACTAGTACACGCACACATTTTTAGTTAGGACTTGTTTAGTTTTGAAGTCTGTTTTTGTTTTTTGGTTAAAAATAATTTATTAATCAATCTATGGTACGGGGAATCCTATCTGCATCACAGATATTATAAATAGATCCATCACTTCATGTTAATGGCGATTCAAATGCCATCTACATGTAGATTAAATAATTAAGTATTATAATATGAAGGGAATGTCATAAGCTGTGGTATGTTCGGAAAAGTTTAGATACCTACCTATCGCTACATTTTTTTATCTCCAATTATGAACAAACAATTTAATTATAATAATTATTGCTAGTTTTTGGTATTTGTAAGGTAGGGCATTGTGATTTCAAGGTAGGGCATTGCCCCACAATGCCCCCCCCTAGCTACGGCCCTGGCAACGCTTCGCACAATCGAGCACGCTCAAAATTACTGTTCTCGGGTGATACTCGCATCAAACTGCTAAAAAATAAATATAAAATATAATATGAATACAATTTTATTTTAAAATTCGGATCTGTAAACAAGTTTATTTTACAGGATTATACTTTTGTAAACATTTATTCACGTTCCAATTAAGCTTCAGCATAATTCGGCATTGTGCGCCACTGAGTCGCACTATGCTCTGTAATTGGAAAACTACCCTTATGTGTTGAGATATACTCGTACATACAATGCACATAGCAATTTTTAGTAAAAGTAATAAACCGACTTTACCTAAATTTTGAAAGTGAAGGGTGTAAATTCTAGATTTTTTTTGATGTAAGACCATTTTGACTATTGTCCACTTTGTTATTAAAATCATTCATAATTACGACGTAGCGACACTAATCGATGACTACATCGCGACTGTCGGCACTGTACACATGCTGAGATGTTGTCCACACGGCAATCGCTCTGTAAGAAGTAGTACCTCTTTGTATAATTCTTCTAATTTTCTTCACTTATATGGATAAATTCTGTTCGATTGACTTTTTCATGGGTTCCCTGAAGAATTTAGTTAATTGTTATCTGCTTTAATATATTACATATGATTATTGATTATATATTTTTTTTAATTTAAAAATGTTTTGTCAGATATATATATATTTAATTTGTTAATAACTAATATTTTCTCTTTAATTTTTAATTGAATTTATAATTTCCTTATAATATTGCTTGCTCGCATTTATGTAATATATAAATGTGGAAACTTAATTGGTCGATTTGTTATGTTTTATACCTTGTGTTTATATGTATTATAATGAACTGATTGTTTCCCTAATAAAAAAATAATATGAAAGTGATGAAATAGGATTATAATTTATATAGCAATACTAAAACATTAATTTCGTTTTCTTAAACAAATTAGTAATTACCATGCAATTGCAATAATTATTTTCCGCCTCCTGCGCTAAGGTAGCTTCTGAGCAATACCATAGAGAGAGCCGCAAGCTACCGAACAGTTTTGACTTTATTTTAGCTGTTCATTATAATTTTCTAGTGAAAATAGGATAGTTTCTCTTAACAATATTTTTTAATTTTGTCGTAAATTATACCGTTAATCTATATAAATATAATAAAACAGGAGCTTAGAAAAATATTGTATTTTTACATATTTTTTTAAAAACAATGACTAACGTAGGTACTGTGTATTGAATATAGAACACAAAACAAGTTGGTTCCTTATTAACATTTTTGTCTATGTTATCGTTTAACACAAAAATTACTGGACCGATTTTAACCAAATTTCGTGTAGTGATAACGTATTACTCGGGTCAAATTCAAATTCAAATTCAAAATATTTTATTCAGCATGAAATTATTACAATTTTTTACTGAACGTCATGAGTCTACTACCAGTTCGGAAGGAAGAAACCACTGGCCTGAGAAGAACTGGCGAAAAAAACTCAGCGGGACTAATATATATATATATATTTTTTTTTGTTTTTTTTTTGTCTTAGTGTTTTTTTCTTTTTTTAATTAAATTGAAATTAACAATAATTCTATAGGTTGAAACAGCCTGGTGGCGATCACATCATTCCCAAGGCGTACTATCTTCTAAAAAATCGTTAATCGTATAATATCCTTTAGTACACAAACGTTCTTTCACAATTTTTTTAAATTTGGCAATAGAAGCTTGTTGAACGTTTTCTGGGATCCTGTTGTATAAGCGTATACATTGTCCATAAAAAGAATTACTGACTCGGCGTAAGCGAGTCACAGGCATTACAAGTTTATTTTTACTCCTAGTGTTAATACTATGCATGTCGCAGTTCCTGGGAAATTCGTGTATGTTTTTATGAACATATAAAACATTTTCGTACACGTACTGAGAAGCAACAGTCAATATTTTTATTTCTTTAAACTTATCTCTTAATGATACTCTAGGGCCTAAACTATAAATTGCACGAATAGCTCTTTTCTGCAGGACAAAAATTGTATTAACGGTAGCTGCATTTCCCCATAATAAGATACCATATGACATAATACTATAAAAATAACTAAAGTATACTATGCGAGCAGTATCTACGTCAGTAAGCTGTAAGAAGTCTAATTTTTTTTACCGCGAACGCTGCAGAGCTAAGCCTCTTCGCTAGCTCCTCAATATGGAGATTCCACTGCAATTTCGAATCTAAGATTATACCTAGGAATTTAGTTGACTGTACCGGTTTTAACATTTCTCCGCCTAATACTACACCATTATCAATAAGTTTAACATTAGGTGTTGTGAATTTTATTAATTTGGTTTTTTTGTTATTTAATAATAAATTATTCGAATCAAACCAATAGACAACCTTTGAGAGAGCATCATTTACATCGTCGTACATATGTAAATTACGTTTTACCTTAAAAATAAGTGAAGTGTCATCAGCGAACAATACTATCTCATGTTTGTCCTGCAACAACAACACTTTGAATACTTTTTACTGTAGAGAAATGTTTCAATTCCACAGGAAAACAAAATAACTGGTTTTATAGGTTGTAGGAAATTGTAGGTCTTGCAATATTCTACATCTACAACCTAGAAGCTAGTCTAAAATAAAACACCACAAACTGTAATACTTTTAATTTCAAACTAACAACTTTTCAGTTTTCACTAAATGCATATTATGTAAGTTTATACGGTACTTACATCAAAAAATCATTTTTTAAAATTTCTGTCTGTTTGTTCCCGCTTATATCTGAAACGGCTGGACCGATTTTGTCGGGACTTTCACTCGCAGATAGCTAATGTTATAAGAAGTGACTTAGGCTACTTTTATTTCATTAAATTATATAAACTGTTTATAGTAACTTAAGCCCCGCGAAGCGGGCCGTGTTTACTAGTCCTACTAATATTATAAACGTGAAACTTTGTAAGTATGGATGGATGGATGTTTGTTACTCTTTCACGTAAAAACTACTGAATGGATTGTAACGAAACTTTACAATAATATAGCTTATACATCAGAATAACACATCGGCTACAATTTATAAAGATATTGTGTGAATTATCCAAAATATGAAATAAGTAAGACATAAAAAAATTGTAAAAATGGTACCTAGGGACGAACCCGAGCGAAGCGAGGGCGAGTCGCTAGTCTAAAATAAAACACCACAAAACTGTAATACATTTATTGACTACAAAACGTTACACTGACCTCGAACTAGTACTACGATATAACATTGTATAAAACCTAAGAAAATATATATTTATATAATACTCCATATCGCAACGAGCGCTGTTTGAGGCACTCTAAGGCACCGATCGATCAAACTAAAAAGTGTAGAAGTAAGGAGTACTATCTGTGTATGAAAAAGTATCCCTCAAAGTGTCAAATTATAAGTGGGTTAGTTAACTGCAGAGGTGTAGTAGCTAGCTTGTACTGTCGCCCATTCAGAGGTCCTGGGTTCGAGTCCCGGGTCGGGCAAAGTTATTGAGTGTTACTGTTTAGTATGCCTCAGTAACAGCCCGGAGTTTGGAAGTTGGCGGTGTAAGTATGCGAGTGACAGGGACAGAGTGCACGTTGAATGTGCGCTCTCCCTCACACATGGGATTGGCCGGAATCGGTCAGGAGGAAAAAATAATTTTAAAGATAGTAAATTAACCAAGTAATTCTTCAACTCTACACACTTCACTCTATTACATCTGCTAGATTCATTTCATACCCACTTGCTCCACTAGCGCCATTCTGGTAGATTTTTTGAACCATTATTTGCCTAACAGATGGACATTTATTAAACTTGTCTCCCATATAAGACAGAACTCCCTACCTCTTCACTCCTTGTATATAACTTAAAAGTACTTAAACATTATATTTAACGAAATAAAACTAAATTTTCCAATAACGAGTGCTCCACAATAAAATAGCTACCAAACTAATGTTACACAAAATTGCACATAATCCTACACATTTCAATAAAATTACATAATTATTAATAACATAATAAAACATTTTAAAATGTTGTCCCTTCGCCTGTTTGTTTGTCTGGAACCTTTGTAACTGCTTAAGTTATTGTAATAGGAGTTTTACTCAAAGATAGTGTTTTATTTCGACAATATTTAGAGTTCCAGTTTAAAAACAGAAAACCTTAAAAAATAAGCAAGCAAAGCGCGGGCAAGTCACTAGTATAGTAAAATTTAAATAATATTTTTTCACTTACAAATCCATAGTGCGAGCAGTATTTTAACTACACATGTAATATCTATAACTAAATCTTATTATACACGAATTATTTGATAACAAATTATTTATAGTGTATATAAATAAAACTAGACATCTATTAAACAGATTTTTGTATAATAATAAATAATAATATGTTGCAAACATTGATATACTAGGAAAAAAGGTGTAGATAAGTCATACGCGCTCAAAAAGTGGCACACTAAAACTAGGCTATTGGCCTACCAACGCGTTGACGACGCACTGTCGAGAATTATATTTGTCTCTTTTTCACTGGCGATACTTGAATCATGCCATCCTATTTTGACGACTAATCGTAATGTAGTGTGTTATTGCAATATTTTTAGTTATTCTGTATTCATGTGTGCGTTAGTGTGCCGTTTTTGAAGATAGAATGTCGTTTAGGTAACGTATCTACACCTTTTTACTTATAATATCATTGGTTGCGACATTATTACAAGCGCCATCTAGTTCCGTGGTAAGCTGCGAGGCTTGTGTTACGGATACCAGATAGTTGACACTACACATATAAATTGACCGTTGACGCAGAAAGTAGGGTCACTACCAACTGAGCCTAACGTGTCGTCAATATGTAATATCGATAAGTATAACATTATTTTTCTCGTGCCTATACAATTTATTGGACAAATATTTGTAATACGTACATAATATGTTTGTATCACGTTTTCGAAAATGGCTGTAACGATTTTGATAAAATCTTATATATAAAAATAAATATGTTGGGACATCATTACAACAGCGCCATCTAGTTCCGCAGTAAGCTACGTGACGTGCTTGTGTTGCGGATACCAGATAGTTGATATACTACATATATACATTTTAAATACATATACATATTATAAATATAAACATCCATGACTGGAGTACAAACATTCGTGATTAGCAAATGAATGCCCCCAGCGGGACTCGAACCCGCGACCGCTGGCGCAGAAAGTAGGGACACTACCAACTGAGCCAAACGTGTCGTCGAAATATAATAATACGTCGTCGTATAGATATGGTTTTTAAAGTTCATATATAACTACACCTTGGTCCGTCCTTCACTAAACACTTCTTAAAAGGTAAATCTAACGCATTTTATATAACAATGCTTATACACTACCAAAAAACTAACACACTTATCAACTTAAAAATACAAATAATTCTAATACAAAATGAAAGACAAGGAATTTATTGAATTAAAAAAAAAAAGTGGAATAGTAATAAAAAAAATTGAAATACAACATAGATATATAAAATTATAAATACACATTTCTCATTAAATATCTCTCCAAATAGTGTTGTCTCGCTCTAAATTCCTATATGTCCAATATCTCTAAACAAAAATTCCACCCTCCGCACTCCATATAAAGTACATTTTTGCATGACACGTTTTATTTCATCATCCGAAAATAATGAACAAAAATTAGAAAAAGCGCACAATTTTGAATTTTACGCGTCGTTGAAAGGATTTTTTGAGACGCTAATTGTGTATCCTTTTTATATATCAATGCTTAACAATATATATTTGATTTAAAAAAAAAAGACAACTTATAATATTGTCTGATCTGAACAAAAGGTCATCCACAATTATTTTTTTTATATAAAATATTTAATTATCAATATTTATTAGAAGAATTTGTGTTATTCACACATATATAACAATAAGTTGTAAATTTTCAACAATAAGACCAAAAAGATTGAAACTCAACTAACACTACAAAAATAACCTTATAATATAGAACATGTTCTCTAATAAATATTATACTAAAGTAAACAAAAAAGAGTAAATAACACGACGTATGAGATGAAAACGTTAGTATATAATATTAAAACATAACAATGGCCCCTTACAAAAATATTTTTCGACAATTATTTTACTTTACTCGTTAAGGTATACCACACACTAACACTACAATGTCACAGCACGAGATTGTTAGTGCGCCACAACCTTTACATCGAGGAAATTTTCGATATAGAAATGTCAAAGTGAAGGAACATAAGAATAGTATATCTTCATTATAAATTCCTTGCATTGTCTACATCAAGTTGTATTTTTATCATGGAGATTAGAAACCAGGAGACCCAAGGCCCTACAATGTAGTGTCTCAGAAATATTGTCAAACCAAGGAGGCGCTGCGATCGCTATGTTGTCTCAGTGCATAACTTCACATTGTCACAACAGTGACAGTACTCATAAATAGCTAACTTCACAGATACTACTTACCGCCGGCAGCGCGTTGTAAATTCTACACATTTTCAGAGACAGGCGGGTAATGCTTTAGTATGAAGCGATGGTCCTCCTGGTTTCTAATCTCCATGTTTTTATAGTATTTTAGGATATCTTGTCAAACCGAAATGACCGATGTTTTTGATCTTTAGTGTGACAGATGATACAAATATTTAAAACAAAGTCACAATTACCCGATAAATTAGTTAGCCATCTTGTTTTACCTAAAATAACATTAATCTCCATTACATTTTATAAGAAGTCTTAAAATACGCCTCAGCGCGTACTTTAATTTAGACCAACAGTCATATTTCACAAAGTTCTTGTACAATTCTCGAAAAATTCAAAATGATAACAAAAATACCTCATAAAGCGAGGAAACTTTTGCCACTGAAATTAATCAATCTTTTAAAAAAAACACAATATTATGCCAGTCAATCTTTATGTGTGGCGTTTGATGAATATGCCAGTCAACTGCTATCACTTCTCTATTGACTGTCAGTATGAGCCAGTGATTTAACGGCTTTAATGACACAAAAATGACACTTGGTTTTATGATGCCAGTAATGACAGTGTCTATCAGTTAACTGCCAGTAGCTGCCAATCACCGCACTATCTACCTAGCTGCCGGTGGTACTTAAGAGTAAACCGTGACGCCAATACTCTTCATATGATACGTGTATTGTCTAGAAGATGACGCATCAATTCGTCTTATAATGCCAGTTATCTATTGCCAGTGGACTGCCAGTGTCTGTCAGTGGCTGCCAGTCAGTCCCACTGTCAGTTGCCAGTGGGACTGAGGAGCAGTGCGTTGTCTTCGATACGTTCCAAACGGTAGGTGGAATTATCTGGAAGGTGACGTACAAGTTCATCTGTGAGACGAACCCTCGCGCCGTTCGGTCCTGACACTAGCACCGTGTCACAATCCTGAAAAAAAAATATTTTTTTATTTTTTATGTGAAATTGCTCATTTTATTATTATTACTATCATTTAGTAGTGGTTTACGTTTGCATATGTGGGTCAATTTTAATTTTTGATCGAAATCCCATTTTTTTTCTCAAAATAAATATAATAACTCCTTATAATGTTAGCTATCTATCAGTAAAAATTCTATCAACATCGGTTCAATCGTTTCTGAGAATAACCGGGACAAACAGACAGAAACTGTTTAAAATTGTCTTTTTCATAATACATATATAGGGTTTTAATTAGGGCGAGCGAAGCGAGACCTAACACTATCCCGCAACCTAAGCATTTTGTGGTACACTTTGCTGAAAAACAATTGCGCCTATAGATTTGTGCTTTGACATAGTAATTTAACTTCATATGTAGATGTGTTATTTGTCAAAAAAATTATTAAAAAAAATGAACATTAACAATTTTGCGTTCATTGGATAAAATGTTATAATATTGTACTACTAACGCCATCTGTTAGAAAACCAAAGAGTTAACATCGCTGTTACATTATCACTCGTTAGGAAATCTACGCGAGCCCTCGCAAAGTGAAGCTTTTGCTACTATAGTGAAGTGAAACTTCTTATGCGACTTCCAACAAGGTTGCGTTAAACGTTTAACGCAACCAAGTACCAGGCCCTCAGGGACGGGGAAGAGTTAGCACCACCACCCCTCAGACGGTCAAGATGCGCAGGTCGGGGATCTTGCCCACCGCAAGTCGGTGATTTTTAATGTGACGTCATGTGTAGCAAAAGTATTACAATATACAGCCTAACTTATGACGTGGCTGCTCATGCTGGTGATCGTGAGGAATTGTTTTTGAAGTGCAATTACACTATCATTAGTATTTATACAGTGTGTAAACAGTGAGTTAAATTTATAAACAAACAAGTTTCACTTTGACATGTGCACTTCGTACCTTGCCGGCGGCGGGCAGCAGCGCGCGCAGCTTGGCCAGCAGCTCGGCGGCGCGCGCCGCGTGCAGGTACAGCGCGCAGTGCACGCCCCCCGCGCCCGCGCCCCCCGCACCCGCCGCGCCCGCGCACACGTACAGCGTCAGCCGCGGCTCGATGCGTCTGCGGCACGCGGGACATGGGTTCAATATATATACATATAATAATCAAATTCAAAATATTATATTCACTTATTACAATTTTTACTGAACGTCATGAGTCTAGTACCAGTTCGGAAACAAGAAGCCTCTGACCTAAGAACTGTTTGTCTTTCAGATTAAGACAAAAAATATATTAGTCCTACTGAGTTTCTTTCGCCAGTTCTTCTCAGGTCAGCGGCTTTTTCTTTCCGGACTGGTAGTAGACAAATTGAAATGAACAATAATTCTATAGGTTGAAACAGCCTGAAGGCGATCACATCATTCCGAAGGCGTACTGTCTTCTAAAAATACAAGGTGTCTAGTATAATGAATAATCCATTTTAATTTTGTAGATGTGTAAAATCTATTAACGAGTTTTGACAGTAAAGCCAATAATTTCCACCACCACACCGCCACCGCCTTCCGAGTCTCTTGTATATGTCCGCGCGTATACTATACACTATACAGTAGACACGCTCCACTTTAAGACAATTTCCATTTGAAATATTTGGTATTTTATGTTTTAAATATAAATATTAATTATCATTTCGTTATAAGTTTTTCTAATGGGAATTCTAATATTATTATTTAGATGTTTCACATCTACTGAACATTCCTTGGATGACCAACTTTTTTTGTATGAATTAATATTATTTAAACCATCAATTTAAAGCACGTGCAACAGTCAGCGGCGATCTCATTAAGAGTCAAAGTCAAATTGATTTTTTTTTTACTTAAAAATAAAGTACCTATTTATTATAATTTTTAAAACGTGCAAATAATGTGATACTCAAACGAAATGTAAAATATTGTACTCATAGTTGTATACTGACTTGGCGTGCAACGCGTTGAAGAGACGGATGCCGTCAGCCAGACCGCAGATTTGGATGATGTCATCGCGCGACAGTCTGGTGGAAAAAAAAATTGAATTAAATTATGATTGTTTACAATTAATATATTATTTTATTTAATTATAAAAAGCGTTACTACTGTAAATATAAAAATACTTTTTATACACAAATTATAGTTTGTAAAATATAGCTTGAGTCCTGTGACAGTTGTCAGATTGACATAAATAGGACTGGGGCGATGTTGAAAATCCATCACAATGATATCGATGTTATTATTACTAAAATCTGTTAATAATACTCATATTGTTTTTAAGCGATTTTAAACCAGCGGATTTAAATTGATGTAGTTTTGCATTTAATAGTATTAATAAAATGTAAATAAAAAGATTTTTAATTGAAAAAGTAACAACTTATTCCGATTTAATGTATATTATGTAGTGCCCGTAAGTTGTAGATTTTGGTTACGATAACAAAAGGAACGTCACTATTGATGTGCATAAACCAATGAAGTATGATATTTTTCGCGTATATTCTTCATACATTAAAATACTGGACTTCATAGGCGTCATTTGGATGACATCTGTCACAGAACTCAAGTACTTACTGATAATGAGTGTCCCCTACTTTCAGACTTTAAATTTTTGATCGCTATTTTTTCTTCCATTTCCATATTTCATGGAATCAGCCGCTGGGCTTAATGTGAAGGTTACTCGAAAATCATCAAAATCGATCCAGCCGATTGGGAATTCGTAGAATAAGGCAGTAGTAATCCAGTGGTAACTCGCTAGGATAACCGAGCCATGCAAGTTCAAATGCGGGTCTCGCACCTCTGATACTTTCATATGCTAATCATTTCTGCATGATCACCACTTGTCTTACGGTGAAGGAAAACATCGTGAGGAAACCTGCATGTCTGAGAGAACCTAGCAAGTTTTCGAAGGACATGCTCAGTCCGCCAACACGCACTTGTCCAGCGAGGTGGACCCACCTCCTGATCCCCCTTGTATTGCAGGTAGGCCCACCCCCAGCAGTGGGATGAGAAGGGGCAGGTACAGTACCTGAGCAGGTCTGCGCCGGAGAAGTTGGCGAAGGTGGGCGCGTGCTGCGAGAAGCGGTGGCGCGCCAGCCACGCCTGCGTCTCCGCCGACGACGCGTCCTTCGACAGCCCGCAGTTCTGTCGGACACACGATATTGTTATATATGAATAATATTTATCTGATATGTTTGTATGTGTGTGTTATATTTATGACACATATCTATTTAAAAAAATATATTAAAAAATAAAGAATAACTAAAATTAAAATATAAAGTAGGTACGTCAATGTTTGAACTTGAAACTTATAAAATCTGTTAAATTTTAATCTGGATATATTATCTGTTTGTTTTTATTTATCTATACTCTATACTAATATTATAAAGAAGTAAAGTTTGTGCGTTTGTATATTTGTTAAATTGTAAGGGGTAATCTCGGGATCTACTGAACCGATTTTAAAATTTCTTTCGCCAATAGAAACCCACATTATTGCTGAGTGTCATAGGTTATATAAAAAACCGAAAAATAAAAAGGCTTTTACGTGGTAGTCCCTTTTGCAAAGTGAATCGGAGAAAAAACAGTCGAATGAAAACGTTTCTTACGCGATTATATATGGAAATTACGTCATTTTTAAACTATACTAAAGAGGTTACACCTGGGGACGAACCCGAGCGAAGCGAGGGTGAGTCGCTAGTAGACTATATAAATGTACATTAGTTAGAGGTACTTCAGATATAGTATAGTACAAGTACTTAGACTTAGGTAGAAAAAAAACTATAAAAACATTTTTACGATAATTTACAGTTAAAAAATTAACTGAATAAAAAAAAAGGTTTATAAAATGAATGACATACCTTGTCGGGGTCCTCCGCGGGCTGCGGCAGGTCGGGCAGGATGGCGCCGGGCGACGGGCACTGCGGGCTGTGCGCCTTCACGTCGCCGCCGCTGCACACATCATCATATATACTCATTACTTCATCAGTAGGTATATAAATCAAATTCACAAAAATAAATTAACAATTTCATGCCAACACAACTCTCGAAGTTCGACGAACAAGACCGCACTAGGCCGATCAATAAGTATCTAACCAGTACCATGAGTGAAACTTGAATATAAATACTATATACCTACCTATGTAGATTTAAATTAAATTTCAAAAGAAATGAAACAAAATCATAAGAAAACAACTTCTCAGAGAACAAATTAAACACAACAATCGAGCAATTTATTAAAATTCTCGCAAAAACACGTGTGCGTGTTTGTAAAGGGTGATTTTTTAAGTGTTTGGTTTTTCATTTGAAAAAAAAATACCATAATATGGTGTTAAATATAATATTTACATTGGGAAGTTAAAAATCATTACTTGCCATTTATGTTTTAAAAATTATTTCGTGCAAATGTTGGCCTCCACTACGTTTTAAATGATCCATACGCGAAGTCCAATTGCGAGGTACTTTTTCAAGCATATCGGCTCGAATATCACGGATAACACGTTAATTTTGATTTCTAGTGCTCGAATTGATGCTGGTTTATCTGCATAAAAAAGAGTTTTTACGTAACCCCACAAAAAATAGTCCAAGAGCATTAAATCGCACTATCTAGGCGGCCTACTAACTGATTCGAAACGAGTTATCCAAGCAGTTGTGACCAAATTCCGCACCAATTTTACACTATTCGATATTAAACCATCCACTACTCATAAAGTGCGTACAGAAGAGAATATTTAACCTGAATCCGGATGCCAGCCTATATGCTTGAAAAAGTACCTCATAATTGGACTTTGCGTATGGATCATTTAATACCTAGTTGAGGCCAACATTTGCATGAAATAATTTTTAAACAATAAATGGCAAGTGATGCTTTTTAACTTCCCAAAGTAAATTTTATATTTAACACTATATAATGGTATTTTTTTTTCAAATGAAAAACCAAACGCTTAAAAAATCACCCGTTATATAAGCAAATATATTATCTGTCATTATGTATTTAGCTGTTATTATTTACCTGTGCTTTTGCGGGAAACAATACGTGTTACAACATTTTAATTATTTATTTTAAAGCAAAAAAATGGCGCCTGTATAATCACTTTATGGTAAGTTTAATTACAATATTGCACTCTTTACCCTGCGTCATCAAACCCGACATCATAAAATATTCCGTGATATACACTATAAGTTCAGTACATTGCTACATTTTAATTTTATGAACTGGATATACGTAGACAACTAATGGGCGCTTTTAGTGATGTACGTACGTCGCTTTGCTAATATATTTGTAACTATAGACAAAAATAATGGCAGGTACTCACTCTTGGCAGTACAGGGGTTTCATTTGGTTGTTTGAAGCAAGTATCGCTGGAAAAAAAATGAACTATGTTAAAATTATATTTATCTCAAAATAATAATACAGTTTAGTGTCGATGTATTGTTTAAATTTTCAAAGCTCAATTATAATTTCAAATTACTATTTGTACACACATTACAATATTACTAGTCTACGACTTATTGACAATTTCGGGGGAACGTATCATAGAATATGTCCATCTATCTATACCTTCTAGAAATATCACAGTGTAATGCCTAATACTTTTTAAATCATACAGGTCGCGGGTTCGACTTCCAGGATAGGCTAAAAACTATAAAACTTGTAAAACAATGTAACACTAACCTGGTTGTGACAGAACCGGTTTGTTCACCAGAATAGGACTCGTCACTGTCTTTGGAGTAACGCTGAAACAAAATTGAGGCCATTTATGATATGTATTTTAGGTAATATCTGTTAATCTACTTTTGATATCCCATTGATTCCCATTTGAATTTTATATTACCTATTTAATATTAATATTCCTAAACGCGAAAGTTTATGGGAACAAATGTTTGTTACTGTTTAATGCAAAAACTATGGAACAGATTTTGATAAAACTTTGTAGTGTTACAGATAGTATATGGCGGAGACAGATTATAAAGATATAGAAATAGTTCTGCGGGTTAACATTAGTAGCACTAGCGCACTTCATTTCTAAAATTAGACAATATGCTACCAACTGTATAAGCTATAACTAAAAAGTTACGCCTACTTCAAAATAAAAACCTTAAATTAAATTGAAGTCAATGTCCCAATTTTTTTTTGAAGTCTGTTACTAAGGCAATGACTGAAACGGCGACTTCATTTTCCACTTTACTAATAGTAACTGACGCAGTAAATTCACTACATCACTATTTGCCCAGACCTCACCTAGACCAATTGGTATTAGTCTATAATAAACTCACATAATACTTAGATCATCTAAAGTACACAATAATCATAAAATTTTCCGATGCTAATAGCAAGTGCGAATTTTTCGTGCATATTTTACAAACGTATATAAATATGTATTGTGGTCAGAACTTAGCCTCGCGAGTCGTTACCAAATTAATATAATATTCAGGCCTTTTTACCATCCCACAGATGGGGGTGGGCCTCCCTTCAGTACGAGTGGGAACTGGCATTGTCCCATATGCTATGCAAGTTTCCTCACGATGTCCTTCGTTGTAAGACAAGTGGTAATCATGTTGGAAATTATCCGTCGATGCAAAAATACAATAGATGCAAGACCCGAGCATTGAACCCGCTTCACTCGATTGTTTTCATTCTGGCTAGAAGCTCAGGCAGTATCTACTGTACCTATTTTCATTCAGTTATCATCAATAGAAAGAGAAAAAGGACATTCTATAGTTTATAAACATACTGTTTAGTTAATCTCGCTTCGCTCGGGTACATCCCTAGCTTAGATCGGTTTAGGAACTCATATAGAAGCATACGTGCAAAGAAAAAACCTCTCTCCCGTGACCATTATTGCTGTAAAGCATTCGAAACGTCGCGTCGGAAACTAAAAATCAAAATAAATCCGCGACAAAATCCGAAAAGTTAGTTTCATTTATAATGTCGAATATTCGCGTAAACATAAGAAAGTATTATCTTCAACACAATTGGGTAAATTGTTTACGAAAGCATAGAATACAAACATACTATATTATAGTAGATACGAAAATAAACTGCCAATAAATTAAGTGAAAAAAGAACCATTTCCGAAACCTTCAGTAATATTATAGTAGAACGAGCATCTATATCACGCACACTATAAATGTTACTATAACTAGTGGCTTAGTGGCTAGCACGTTTGCGATTCCGACGGTTCTCAGTTCAAGTCCCGGGACAGGCAAATATAGTTGTTAGGTTAAATTAGTAAAAAGTACTATTTACTTACAGCGTAGAATGTAGAATCGAATAAAACTCGGTAAATTATAAAGAAAATCTTAATTTTTTTAATTGGTTAAACAAGACACCAAGGAAAAACCGTTAGATGGAGGTAATAAGCCTCTTGATGTATAATCATTCACTTGAGCTGATTTCCATCAATATAACATCTTTCCACTGCATGCATACTATATTACTGACTGCCCCGGTGGTGTAGTGGCTAGCATGTAAAGCTCCTGATCTGGAAGTGTTGGGTTCGAGTCCCATGTCAGGGTCAAGTGATTAGTGAAATGTTTAACTTAGAAAGAAGGTGTTAAAGTTATTTTAAATTTTTTTACTAGTCTAAAACATTTTAAATAATCCAATTATACCATATTTTGTTGATCCATAATATTATATAATACTAAAATCATAATTATAATGATATGTTGATTTACCGAGAACAACTTGAAAAATTGCAAGTGGCATAATAAATGTTCTTTTACACAGAACAAGAACAACAGATATTGGATTTTTAACATTATTTTTAAGAGTAATTTAGAATTCTCCTTCTTCTCTAGTAAAATCTGGATGGTGATACAATAACTTGAAGCCATTGAGCCTATTTGATAACAAAACTAGAAAGTAGATAGCGAAATTCTTCTATTATGTGTACTAGTATATGTTGTGAATTCATTAATTAATGTTGTCGGAGTCCCAGACAATACAATAAATTTAGTAAAAAAAGTCCTACTTATATTATAACTGTAAAAGTGCATTACATAATTTTACAGACAGGCTAAATGAATCTGGATGGATGACGAAGAGATAAATGAAATAAATACTTTTAGTTTCCCTCTAACAATATAGAGATCTATGGGATAGATTTGTTTCTCACAAATTCTAAACAAAGCGAGGATGAGTCACTAATCAGATATAGCGCTCCCACAAGTTATGTATATTGGTTGTGGCCCCTGGTGCAGTGGGTGGTATTTTTGGATGAGGGGTACGATGTGGGATAGTCCAAATACAATATAAAAAATATTTTTAGGGGATGACTGAGTGAAGTTACAGCATAGTCTAATAATTAACATTGGATTGGATAATGACTATATTTTCAGATTTGAATTTAAAATATTGTATATTATTGCCTTTGTTTGAATTAAAATAATTTTAAGACTTAATTTGCAATTGTACGAAAACTAAAACTCTTTGCATATGTAGTAAAACAATGGTTGACATTACAACAAACAATGGAGCATATCCTTTTTGGATCTAGGTTGATCCAATAAGAATATTATGAGTTCTAACAGCATTATAGGATAACACCTAACACACTTTATATTATATAAGTAATGAGTAATATCAGTGTAGAAGGTTTAATTTTATCAGTTACTTTGTATTTTACCATGGAATTCTTTCAAGGGGCTGATAAAGAATTATCTAGGGCTTTACATTGTAACCTGTAATAATATGTTGTGTGAAACATTTGCTAGATTAACCTAACTTTGACAAAAACAACGCTATATCAATGTATATGGCACGAAATATAAAAAAAAATGGATATTTACGATAAACGGGACCGTCCGGGTCTGACGATGACGTTAGCCGCCCTCAATCTCCTCGCCAGCTCTCTGTACGTATCGGGATCAGCGTCTATCTCCACCTCGGTCTTCAGAAGGGAGAACTTCATCCGCCAGCCGTGGGTTTCAACACCGTGGACGAGGCGGGCTCGGAGAACCACCCCACGTCCCACCTGCCTTGCACTAAGCCTCTGCTCGAGAACGAGCATACTACTCGTCAGCTATAGTCCTGTCTGGTGAGGTTGAAGAAGATGAACGCGCCGGATCCTATACGGTACGCCGCGCCGCAAACAACCACCATAGCTATACCACGGGCCACTTCACACACCATTGGGCACTTTTGTAAGGTCTCGAACACGATATCGTCTATCAACAGTGCTCCTCGTTCACTTGTCCAACATAATGGCACGTCTGACGTCGAGCGGTGCGAGTTCCGATTCGCAGCAAAACAACGCAATTAGATCTTTACGAGATAACACCGGTTAAGGCCGCGACGAAATTTAGTTTTATCGTTGGTAAATAATAATGTGAAAAATAGAAACAATAAACTACACGACGGGTGTAGGAAAGCCAGCGACTGAGCGGAATGGCCGATGATTGGTCGTAGGGAAGCGCGTCGCTCGATTGGACGGGAACCGACGAACCGGTTATGGTCGGTTTACGTGAGCCGCGGCCGGCTCGCGGTGGTGCAGCGCGACACGTCACACGGCGGCTAGTGATGTGACACATAGTTTCACTTTTATCGATATGCTACATCCATTTTGTTATTTAATCAAAGTTCACGGTACATTTATTGAGTATAAACGATAGTAAATTGCTCTGTTGGTTTATTATGAGATATTATTAGAACAAAGCGACCGTTACCCCGAGTGATTCGAGCTAGACATATCGGCAACGAAGCGGATATAATAATAACCGCATGCAGTTTTGGTCAATTGTACGCCAATTTGTTGCTAACTGATGTGATCCGGTTTATGCTATTAGTCCGACTTTATCGCTTGTTCCTCGTGACCGGCTGAGTAATAATACCTCACATCACTAGATTGCGATAACAATTTTACAGCCAAAGACGTGACCTTAGACAACGTTGTGTTGTAATCGTAGTTCCTTTATTATGTAGCCCTCCTTTAATCGCACACAAATGTTACCGCAATCGTATTAAATAGAAATAATTGGACGATTTGCGGACTACTCAAAATATCACATGTTGCTTTCGGTAGTTAATTGTTCATGGTAGATAAGCAAGCAATGACAATATGTATTTTTAATAAAATCCATGTACATAAAAGATTTATATAAATTATATTATGTAAAATTATAATTGGAAAATTCTAAAGAATCCCATAATTATTTTCTCTAAGTATTTGTTCTTCACAAACAATACTCGTATTTAAGTTATGTTTAACAAATTTCCTTGATATTATGCAAACAGGCATAAAAAGCAAATTTAGACTAATATTAATATAGTGGTTTGACCTGTGCCTCAAATTTGACCTATGCTAGTAATTGAAGGCACTTAACTTCTCGTGTCGAGAACAAATCAACGAGCATGTGATTTCGAGGGGTGAAGTACTGAAGTGATGTGGATCGCGCCGGTTACACTTGCAGTTTCCATTACTAGCTTCGAGTCAGCTTTAACAGTATCGTATTGTTAGTTGAAGCTTGTTTAATGCAATTTGATAGTAATTTACGAATTGGACTACTTTTATTTTAGAAATGTTATTTATTTTAATTACGGGACGGATTCTTGTGCTATAAACTTTAAATTTTGCAGGGGACACCTAGAGACGAACCCGAGCAAAACGAGGCTGAAACGCTAGTGTACTATAAAAACGATAATATGAAACATATTAAATTATTGAAATATGAAATGATTACATTTTATAACCGCACATACACGTCATCAATCTCAATAAATAATGAAGAATAATATACGAAAACTAGCAAATTACCGCGGCTTCACCCGCGCTAATCACTATTAAAAAAAGAGTTTGATGGTAGAAGAATGAAAATTAAAGGGTTATAAGTATTTTTTGATGTCAAATCATAAAAAGTAAAAAATAAGAAACAAAATATCTGGAGAGGGCCACCGTTATCACATAGGAGAATAAAAGATAGCCTACGACTTATTCTCAGACCTATCAAATAACTATACACAAATTCATAAAAATCGGCCAAGCCGTTTCGGAGGAGTTCGATAACAAACACTGTGACACGAGATTTTTATATAAGTATATTAGAGAATATAGATATTTTATATGAGCATACTTTTTTTCAACAAAATTTTATGATTCAAAATCTGTGTAATATAATATAGAAATGCAATCAAGTCATTGTCTTGTAGGTAATTCTTGCTCTGGATTAGTTATAGCGAATCGATAAGTATTTCTAGTTGTATAAAAATTACATTAGAAATATAAAGTTTAATAAAGTCTTTACTCTCATATACAAATAATATCACGACATAGCATTTCCGTTTAAAAAACTAAGAAACTTTTAAGTTTTTAAGCACAATAAGCTTAAACGATTCAGTAAATATAAAAAAAACGCTAGTGTCAGATGCGTGTAAAGCAACGGGAAGTGATAAGTCGTAGTGATTTGCAATATCCGCAATATCTAAACCACTATGAACAGGTTTGAATCTACTTCGGAAGTATGAAGCCGCAGAGCTAAATATAGCAAGCGACGCAATTTGTAGAAATGAGGACGACCAACTTGTTTATGTTTAAAAATAAACACTTACAGATTGTTTTAATATGACCTAATACTTTTATGGTATACAACCTAGTTAACAGACGCGAAAATATAGTGCAATCCTTATATTATAATAAAAATTTGTATCGACAAAACAAAAACTGATAAATTTCATGTTTTACAAGTAAAAACTTGTTGAATTGTCAAGAAAAGTAATATTACGTATAAATCCGTTATGTTTGTATTGAAAACTTCATACAATGTCAGCGGCTAAAAATAATGTCTATTCTTACGACAGTGATGAGATAAACATGCCAATTGAATAACAAGGGCTCAATTGAGCAACAACAGTATGTTAATTTAAGTTCATAGGGCCGTCGAGTGAGGCGGCGCAATTCGCAAGAAGTGAACTTGTACCTACTCTATAAAATATTTTTAAAGTGATGTACATCAAGTGTCGATCGATATTCTTAGTTCAAGCATTCTATTTTAGTAAAAATAATTAATTTAAATAAAATATTGTAGAATTGAAAATATATGATAATTTATAATTAATTAGACATATTAGTAAAAATAATAAATGCACACAGCTATAAAACATTCATAAGTCCTAATCTGTTTACAAACGGTCTATATTTGTGACACTTAGTTTATTAACAACTACTGAGTTTTTTGTTATTATGTTATTTGAGTTATTATTATTTATTATAATAATTATCGCGCAATTAATGTAAGAACCGATTTTATATTTCACAAAGTTATGGCAAAACTTCGTGAAGTAGATTAAATGCATTCATACTTCACAGGAAATTTACATCGCTCCACTAAGATTATAACATAATATAAGCTCCTGTTAATGATAGGATTTGTCAAAGGTAGTGCTGCAAATAGATATGTATGTGATATATTTTTATAGAAATCTACTAGGTGCCTCACAGGCCACAGCAGCCTGTGTAACTCCAGATCATGCTTTATCAATGTGCTAAATATCTATCCATCCTTTTAAACCTGATGGGGTAACACTTTTATAACAGTATTCAAAATATCGAAATAATACAGGAAATACCACCACATCCTAGTGATGCGAGAATAAGTCCCTATGTTGTAAGTGAAAATAACCAATTATCAAAATATACTACGCATAATATCTGGTTACAAGCTGACTTATCACATGCGTGTCAATTGCTTCACAAGTTCGAATTGAAAGGGAATTGATCGTTATTAATAATGTGACGCTTCACGCAGTGAAAAGATAGAACAATTAATATGTCAGGCCACTCTTGTGATCTTTATATTAATACGTGAAGCAAAAACTTTCCGCGTACTTATAGTTTATATAAAGAAGGAGTGCAGCATGTAGTGTCCGACCGAAACTGGTTTTTACGACCGAAACCGAAACCGAAACCGAATTTCGGCAACGCTCTCAGTTTCGGCCGAAACCGAAACCGAAACCGAAACTTCCTTACCAGGATCATGTTTTGAGAGAAAAATAAAAAAAACGTTATTATGCTTTTGAAAGCGCCACTATCTTTTGTTTCACATCGATCTGTTGTTGTCGCTTGTAAAATTTTATATTCAACCTAATGAACAAAGTTGTCTAAGCAAATGCACTCTATTCTAGTGAAAAAAACGTTTAAAGTAGTATTTCGATTGGCCACATGACGGTTCCTATATGGGAATCTTGTGTATTGACAGGGAACTTTGAAACTCTGAATTCACAATATTATCACCACTAGTGCACTATAGTAAGTACCAAGTACACTAATTTTTGTTTAGGTATAGCATTAGGGAGAGAGTTAAATTAACCAAAAAATATTTAGATAGTTAGGTTAATCTAAGACAGCGGTAGCCCAGCGGTAACGCGCTCGCTTGGATAACCCAGTGATGCGGGTTCAAATCTGGGTCTCGCACCTCTGATATTTTCATGTGCGAATCATTTCTATCATGATTACTACTTGTCTTACGGTGAAGGAAAACATCGTGAGGAAACGTGCATAGAAAACCTAGCAAAACACGCACTAGGCCACCGCGGATGGAAATCAACTCGCCGAACATGACCGATCACAGCGCGAAAACTCCCGAATGCAGTTTCGGTTTCGGTCGTAGTTTCGGCAGGTTTGCCACCGAAACCGAAACTAAACCGAAACCCCGTTTTTTGCCGAAACTCGACCGAAACCGAAACCGAAACCGAATGTTCGGTCGGAGACTAGCAGCATGCTAATATTTTCTTATAAATTATGCATAAAATACATTAAATCTAGAATAATATAAATAAAATAAAAAGAAACATAACACACTACTATGTATTTGGCACACTGAATGTCGAACATAACCATAATAAATTCATTTATTACAATATATACTATATTAGTTATCAATTATGGTCAAATTTCGAACACACCACGGGTGACCACTAGAAAATATTAATGTACCTATATAAAAAAATGCTTCTTTTATGAACTGACTGACTGTAGTATATTAGGTTTAATATCATCTGTAATAAATACACAAGCATTAGCTTAAAGAGTTTAAGTCAATCACAATAGAGGAATTCTAGAAGTATCCTCAGTGCAATTGTAGACGAGTTAGAAACGCGAGCTGTGACCGCATACATGACCGGTGCCGCCGCGCCCTCTTTAATGACGTTAAATTGGTGCAATTTATTGTTCTATTTTAGACAGTGAACGCTCGCCGCATCAATTATACTTTTAAATTTTCATAAATCTACATAAAGAAGAAGAAGAACCGAAATAACAAAATATAAATCATTTTGTTATTTGTATGACCTTTACTAACTTTTATCAACGTTATTTCTTTTTCCAGGACCTTTTGGTTCTAATTATTATTTTGGCATTATAGGCTAAAGGCAATATGATATATTTTAGAAGTTAAATATAAAAACACATCTATAGATAATCTCTTTATAGAGAAAATTTGGAAAAAATGTTGCTATATGCAAAATGTAGCAAATTGATTATTCAGAATGTACATCAATGTACCATAGTTTTAAAAGATTTCTGCTGAGAAGGTTAAAAGCGAAATAAGATACCGCTAAACAGCAATCGCGTCTCATATGACACCCAATTGATGTAATTTAGTGTTGTTTATCGCAGTGACGACGACAGATGCAAATTAAGGTGATGAGTAGGATTTTAAATCACCTACAATTCGAGGTACAATTAACCGAATATTTGATATCAATGGACGTAATTCTTTTGTTATTCAGTAAAGTCAACACAACAAAAATGATAGTTTGTACCATACGAGGAATTTCAAATTATCTAAGTCCCACGCCACATCTGTCTGCCTGTTCGTGATAAATTCGAAAACTACTGAATGGATTTTCATGCGATTTTCATTACTAAATGGAGTCATTCATGAGGAAGGTTTAGGCGTATAATTCACGAAGGTTTGTGTAAATTTGTTTAAATAATGAAGATGATCGTTGAAGATGACGGAGAAAAACGTGCCGGTATTAGGCTTGTACTGAAATTTTTGTTCTCTTAAATTTTATAATATTTTTTAAGCAGAATAATTAATATTAGTATTTTATATTTAAAGATAATTAATATATAATAACAACGGTATATCGATACCATCTTAACTTACAGTTAGATGAGGCAGGTTGAAATAGTACATCACTAGCATACTGGTTTCGATAGTTTTTTTTAAATAATGTAGGTCAATTTAAAAACAATTTCTTTCTATATAATCGAAACTTTCTATAATGGGTATTTTTATTAACGGATGTATTAATTTAAATTAAACTCAGTACAAATATAAATAATGACCTTGAGTAAAAAAGGGTACTGTAAAGCCCTCCCTAAAGCAAATATTTTGGTAAAGCCTAGGTAGGCTTTACCAAAATATTTGCTTTAGGGAGATTAAGTAGGTACGTAGTTCGCTAGATTAAGTAGGTACTTAATCTAGCGAATAGATAGGCAAAGAGAAAACAGTTCAGTATAGTTATTTATAACTAGCAGTACCTGCGGCTTCGCCCGCATTTATGGTTTCAAGCCCGCTAGAAAAAAAGTAAAAAAAAGTATCCTATGCTACTTCTAATACCTCCAAGAATATGTGTACAGAGTTTCATGATGATCGGTTAAGTAGTTTTCGCGTGAAAGCGAAACAAACAAACTTACATTCACATTTATAATATTAAGTATTATAATATCTATTATTAAGTATAGAGTAAGGCAGAGGTAGCCCAGTGGTAACGCGCTCACTTGTGTAACCGAGTGATGCGGGTTTAAATCCGGGTCTCGCACCTCTGATATTTTCATGTGCGACTAATTTCTAACATGATTACCACTTGCCTGTAGTCTGAGATAAAATAGCAAGTTTTTAAAAGACATGTGAAGTCCGCCAACCCGCACTTGCCCAGGGTGGTGATACCCTTCGCATTAAAGGGAGGCCCGTGCCCAGCAGTAGGACGTACAGACTTTCATGTACAGACAATATACTAAGCATTTTTTATGTGATCAGGATATATCGGGATCGGGATGATCGGGAGTAACAATTACGGTGACCATAAAACTATGGTATAATCACTTTATTATTATTTTGCTTATTATTATACATAATATTATAGTGTTATCTGCTATAAAAATGATAGAATGAACAACTCATTTTAATCAAAAGTTATATTTTTTCCTTTTTTTCTTTTTATGCAGCCTAAATGTTTGCATGTGTGTGTTAGAGTTCATCTAAGAGTTTCATTTTTGCAGCTGTCAGATTGACTTGTCTTAAAATGTTTTTTAATTAATCGGTATTGAAATCATTCGACTTAAATAAGAAATCGATATCGATTATTTATTATAAAATCTAAGATATTTTAAAATTTAATATTGATGATTTTGTTTAGTTTTGGTATATTTAATTTAATACAATTGAAATATATAGAAATTCTAAATGGAATTACCAGTTATTATTTAAAAAAAAAACTCATATTTCTTTTAACAAATTATTCAAATAGGAAAACAAATCTAATCAATTAAATTATTTTAAAAAAACGTATAGTTTATAACAACGTAAAACTCCAAATTCCAATTCCCATTCCCAATAGATTCGAATCTTTATATCATATTATCGAATATTTTTTCCGATTATTTAGATAATCATGAAACTGCAATTGTCCCAACACTACCGTTTACAACTTATTGACGTAACATTGTAATAAGGTCAACTTAATTTACAATTCGAAATATTGTTTTTAATTAGTTTTACGATATTTAACATTCAATAATAGTCCAGGAATATTACACGCAACGATAAAAATTTCTTTTTTTTTTAATTTAAATATGAATTATTCAAAATATTGTGAAGACGTTTGAATAAGTTTATCGCGTAATGAAGCATGCGAAACGTCAAAATTCTTAGATTTCAATTTTTATATGGAGATTAGAGACCAGGAGGACCAAGGCCCTAGAATGTAGTGTCTCAGAAATATTGTCAAACCAAGGAGGCGCTGCGATCGCTATGTTGTCTTAATGCCTAACTTCACGTTGTCACAATAGTGACAGTACTCATAAACAGCTAATTTCACAGATACTACTTACCGTCGACAGCGCGTTGTAAATTCTACACATTTTCAGAGACAGGCGGGTAATGCTTTAGTATGAAGCGATGGTCCTCCTGGTCTCTAATCTCCATGGTTCGAACTATTACCTACCTACCATTGGCCGTGCTTTAAAAGAATTATAATTTAAATTCATTAAAATTTATTTTCTATTTTTTAGTTTGGTTTTCTATAAAAAGCGTGTTTTTAGTTTTTTAAACTATTATTTATAACACGCTTTTTATTAGCTTCACCTGTATGTTTCTTAGTCAATCTTCTAACTTTACGTATAAAAAATATGGCCGTTTTTGCCAAAAAAACGTATATTTCGACACTTTTAAAAGGAATCAAAATTTATAGATAGTAGTAATTGACATAGAAATATGAAAGAGAAAAAAAAATGAATTTTACTTATCTTAACAAATCTAAGGAATAGACTTAAAACCTTACACAATTACCTTACAAAAAGGGTGAAAAAATACAAGTTAGTTAGTAAGTTAATAAACTTACCACATCTCAGGTGAATACGGCGGCGACGTGGTGACGAGGGACGGCGGCGGCATCAGCGCGTCGTTAGACAACTAGTGGCAAAGTTAAAAATATATATTATTTGTCGTTTATATTAGAAGGGTACAGGGGCAAAACAAGGAATGTCACATAAAATTAAAAAAAAATGAAAAGAATGGGAACATTTAGATTTTGCCGTGTATTATAGATTGCAATGTTAATTAAAAAATAATAATTTCGTGACATCCCTTGTTTTGCTCCTTTTTCCCCTTATTTACAATATACATACTCAATCCAATTGATTTGTCTGGTTCATAATCAAATTTAAAAAGTATCGCCACAGATTATACTGTTAGGAATTAATAGTAAGGAACGGTAGCAAGTTGCATCGCATCTATAAAGGGAAGTGTCAAACCGATGACAGGGCTTTTTGCTTGTCAAACGTCAAAGCGTTCACACGTGTTCTGAGTCGTTATTTCTTTTTTATTTATAAAATCCACTTCTGGTTCCTAAAATCAGAAGTGGGATCGGATCTGCACATAGCCTGACCGTTTGGACTATCCATTTTTTTTAAATTTAACGCTTAACAAGTGCGCGACTCGATAAATATGTAATTTTTTTGTACCGTGCGTTATTTTGCTCAAAATAATGAGTAGATCACAGCGTCTTCATTCTCGTGGTGGATCGTGTGATTTTCATAGACAGGAAGACGTTCCAGTGATAGTGATAGGTGTCGTTCGCGAACTAGGTTACGGTCGCATCCCCGCGTTATGCATATGTCCCGTGATAGGCATAGTACTAGTCGATACCTGCAAACGTTCTAAGGATCTTTACGCGTATTGAAAGGAAAGACCAGTAGTCGCGTTGAGTGTCAAATGTGGAATGTCTTTATTTAAAACGTCTGGCTCCTTTTATACATATTTGCTCGCGCGGTTTCTGAGAATCGTCGGCCATGCGTGAGGTCGTGACTCGACGGCGGCCGACTGCGCTTTTGACATGGCGGCCGCGGTGCCGGCGGCGGCTTTGTGATGCGGCGGCGGCGCCAGTTAAAAAGTCACTGCAATGACGGCGACAGCGAGTCGGCTTGGTATGTACTTCTGTAAGCGCGCGCGCCGCGGAGTGGCGGCAGCGGCTACAGATCAAAAGTTACCGAAGTATCCGAAGGCTGGATGGTGAGTCGGTGTCAGGTGAGGCCGAGTCCTCGCAAATTAGAAGCATTGGTAAGCATCCGTTTGCCACAAAACGTCAAGCCCGGCAGTTCTTAGGACTCGCTGGATATAGGTGGTGGCTGAGTATATGGTGCCTCAGCGAGGGGAGTGGTACCATGAAACGTGTGTAGCGTTCTTTTAAAGTGAGTATTTTGCACACACTTATGTTGTGTTGTTGGTTAAGTCTGATGGTTATCCATTTGACTGTGTTACTTATATCGACCCGATGTAGTTGTTACTGGGTCCGTGTCGATAGATGATCCGATGTAGTTGTTACTGGATCTATGTCGATAGATGATCCGATGTAGATGTTACTGGATCTATGCTGATAGGTGATCCGATGTAGATGTTACTGGATCTATGCCTATAGATGATCCGATGTAGATGTTACTGGATCTATGCTGATAGGTGATCCGATGTAGATGTTACTGGATCTATGCCTATAGATGATCCGATGTAGATGTTACTGGATCTATGCTGATAGGTGATCCGATGTAGATGTTACTGGATCTATGCCTATAGATGATCCGATGTAGATGTTACTGGATCTATGCTGATAGGTGATCCGATGTAGATGTTACTGGATCTATGCCTATAGATGATCCGATGTAGATGTTACTGGATCTATGCCGATAGATGATCCGATGTAGATGTTACTGGATCAATATCGTTGGAAACCCGATGTAGCTGTTACTGGGTTGTTGTGTATTGGTCCGATGTAGATGCTACTGGACCACTGAACTGACACACTGAGGCAAGTTTATTCTGTAAGGCCTGTGGCAGTGTGTAGAGGAACTTGTCCTAAAAGTAAAAGGTTACTAAAACACGCGCAACGTTGATTTTAACTCTGTATGGTTTGTATATGCAAGCGAGACATCTCACTAGGTAGTGATTTATTGTTGAGGTTGGTTAAAGAACTAAACGGTAAACTTGATGCGCTGCCTTTACCAGGAACCAGCAACAGACTAGATGCGGTCGAGGACGACGCACAATCAGGAGAGGCCGTGTTAGGAATTAATAGTAAGGAACGGTAGCAAGTTGCATCGCATCTATAAAGGGAAGTGTCAAACCGATGACAGGGCTTTTTGCTTGTCAAACGTCAAAGCGTTCACACGTGTTCTGAGTCGTTATTTCTTTTTTATTTATAAAATCCACTTCTGGTTCCTAAAAATACAATAATTAATAATTATATTAGGACCCTTTATAATTTATTTTTTATTAATAATTATATTATATTATTATATTTTATTTTTTATTAATAATTATATTAGGACAGTTGCCTCATCCCATATAAATACATTGGACAACGCTAATTCGGGCTAATTTTGCTTACTTGAATAGACAATAGATGTCGTTAATTAGCAATAGTGATTTTTTTTTATTTTATTGTTTTTATCCTAAATTCAAATCCGTTATTTTTTACATTTTTTGCCCGTGATAAATGATTCATACGTAAAACCGCCATACGCGAATTATGAATATATACCTCAAACCCATAGTTATAGCTATATTACGGTTATTTATATGCATATTACTTCGTTCACAATTCACTTCGAATATTTTAATAACAATAAAGCCATGTATTCATTTAGCAACATTTGAAGCGCAACACGTGACGCTCAACATGCATCGCAACATGTCGAGCAACGTCGCGGAACTTTTGTTTAGCAACATTAACTGTCCATCCATGGACGTTCAGTCACCAACAACATGTCGCCTGAGGAGCTAGTGTTGATCTCAGCTGCATTTTTTATAATTTCATCTAGACCACACTAAAGACATGTTGCAGTATACGCCTACACTGGGCAACAATGAGGCGCAACTGCATGTTGAGCGGAGTCAAACATAATGATAATATATAATCCCAGAAATGCTGGGATCTATTTTTATTTTTTTTTTTGTTTATTTAACAGAACTCTAGTAATTAATCGAGCCGTTATCATATCCTATCGTCATATTTAGTTTAATTTTATTTTACTTTGCTTGTGATGAGAAATGGCTCATCGTCACACACACAGACATACACATGCGCACTTACTCACGCACTCAAACACACGCACTCACTCACGCACTCACACGCACACTCACACACACGCACTCACGCACGCGCAACGCACGAGTGCGACGCGCGCGCGCCGGCACGCACCGTGGTGAGCACGGTGGCGTCGCAGCCGGGCTGGTAGCGCTCGTCGCCGCGCGCGCGCCGCTGCAGCTTCTCGCGGTCCTGCTTGTGCTTGCGGTCCGCGCCCTTCAGCTTGAACACCTGCCGCAAGCACACACCCGTGTACAGTACACGCACCATCAGCTACGAGGCGTGTGTTACGGACACCAGGTAGTTGATACACAACACATATATAACTTTAAATATAAACACCGAACTAACATTCGTGTTAACAAATTAAATTCGATGACACGTTTGGCTTAGTTAGTAGTGCGCACCCTAATTTCTGCGCCAGCGGTCGCGGGTTCGAGTCCCGCTGGGGGCATTCATTTGCTAATCACGAATGTTTGTACTCCAGTCATGGGTGTTTATATTTATAATATGTATGTATTTAAAATTTATATTATGTGTAGTATTTTATCAACTATCTGATTTGCGTAATACAAGCTTCGTACGCTTACCACGGAACTAGATGGCGCTGTTGTAATAATGTTCCAATATATATTTCAAATTAATGCCCCCAGCAGGACTCGAACCCGCGACCGCTGAAGCAGTAAGTAGGAGCACTACAAACTGACATATAGCATAATTTTATAAACGGCTTGACCGAATTCAATAAAACTTACACAGTAAGAAAGGACATTTCATAACGAACAATTTACCTCGACCAACATCAAACCCACGTACCTTGATCTGGCAAGCAGCGGCGTGCAATCGGTTGAGGTCATCAGTCGCGAGGTACGTCTCCACTTGTATGCGGAAAGGGACGCCTTTCTCTCCGCCGTGCTTCTTCGCCGTGAACTCCGTAGATATACAATTTACCTTGAAATAAAATGTTTACTTATATATTTTTTTGCAATTGTCCTTATCACACGTTGCTCGATACCCGGTGAGTGAGAGCGAGATGAAAATATTATAATTTTTCAATAGTATTACAAAAGCTATATAAACTTTTTTGCTGATTATTTCATTATATCTCAGTACATTAGATTAATCCCTGAACAAAGATAAAAAGAAATACCTATGTAGTAAATGTAGTATTATATACCCCTATTTAGGAACTTGAAGCGATTCGAAGAACCAAAATCGATCTGCTATGGTAAACACTCTTTTAAGCAAAAATAGCTGAAAGGATTTTGATGAAATTTGATATATAGATAGATAATGACCTTGTGTAGTATGTATGCTATTTATAGTGAAGTTATTTATATTCTTTATCGCACAGTAAAGTTTCATAAAAAAGTAAATTGAGAGTGACGTTGACAAAAGTGGACTTATCTCTATAAGAGATCTCTTCCAGTCAACTTAAGTGCGTGGGAGATAGTGTTGTATAGCGGGACTGAAGGAGAAAGTGCAGAGACGAATTGAAAAGTATATAAATAAATGAACATAAAAAAATTAGTTAAATATATACATAAGGAAAAATTCAATGTTACCTTAATGTACACCCCGACGTCTTTAGTGGGGTCCCAGTACACGTGCAGCGCGTTGAGCGACGCCGGCTGCTCCACGCGGATCACGCCGTACGACAGCGGCACGTCCACCTGTCGGGTGAGGAACAAATGAATAAAATAAAATAAAAAATTAAAAAAAATAATGATTTAATAATGTAAAATTTTACAATAAGTAAATATAGTACCTTCCCAGCCGCAAAAAAACGCTAAGTGCGCTGCTTCCCGGAGTGTTTACGTTACGAGCGCGCGACACTTGAGATTGAATGTTTTCGTTTCTGAGAACTTTTTGTTTATGTTATAAGGTGTTCGAGTTACATTTCTCGCTAGCCACTTATACACACGATAAGATGAAACATAAACAATATCAAGTGAATGTTTATTTAATTTACAAGAGGTCTTTGTTTCGACCAAAGTCGAGTCTACCCGCACGTTAAAAAAAACGTATAAAAACCTGCAATATGTCACTAGATTATTAATTTATTATCTAATACCTACATTATGTCACTTTCACAACAAACGTCAATATTCATAAATAAATTACAAAAAAAAAACGAAAAACTACCGTTGTTTTCCACGCGCTTTTTTTGACGCACCCCTAAAAATCCATTTGTCCATGTGTAGTTATTTTTTTCTATAAATATGTGTCAGTAAGAATTATTCTGGTAATTATATAGTCTGTGCTTAAGAAACAGGTAGTTTCATTTATAATGTCGAATATTCGCGTAAATCTAAGAAAGTATTAAAAAAAACCAAGGAGTACAATGCAAGAACAAATATAATACGGTAATACTGAGGTCTAGATATTCCTTATGAAGCGATTCGATTTCTACAATCGTCATAGCTAGTTCGCTAGCGTTCTATCAAGAGCATCGACCAACTAAGCGAAATCGCTTGTCAAAAGTGCCGCTTGGCTAGGCATTTGTATGGAGGCAATCGTTCGATGTTGTCGATTCGTTTGATGGAATTGAAATAAATGTGCATTGTCTACCATTAATCTATTCGTTGACAACAGATCACGTGACTTATCTAAGGCATATGTCAAACCCATACATTTTTGGACTTTTCTATTATCGCTTTCGCTAATCGATTGTTTTTCGATTATAGTAGTAGCTTAATGGCTGCGTGCTCGCATGAAGCAGGTTCAAGTATGTGTCCGCATGTTACACATTTTAGTGAAGGAAAACATCGTGTGGAAACCGTGTCTGACATAACTTAACAATTCACTCTTTGCCAGCGTGAACTATGGCTTAATTTCTGATTTATATAAGGGAGGTACAACCCCATAAGTGGTGGTCCCTATAAGTAGAATAAGACCGAGAGGCCGCAATCGGTCAGAATGGACTGTACGCTTTTATCACGTACTGCTGCCTCGTTGGTGTAGTGTCTAGCAAGTACGGCCACTTATCGAGAGGTCTTGGGTTCGAGTCGCGGGTCGGCCCAAGTTTAGTTATTGAGTCTTGCTATTTAGTAAGCCTCAGTAATTGTCTGGAGTTGGGAGTTGGCGGTGTGTCACCCCCGTGTCGAAACAGAGCACGTGGCACTCTCACTGGTCGTGTCTCGTGTCGTCCCACCGGAGTATGAGAGTAATAAGGAATAGAGAGTGCACTTGTCGGAGAACATTATTATGTGTGTATGTGTATGGGAGGGGGGGGGGTGTAGTGTCATACCTCGACGATGCGGTCGCCGGGGCGCTCGGCGTGCCACTGCGCGATCTGCTCGCGCTCCATGTACTGCAGGCGCCGCTCGTGGAAGCAGATCTTGATTACGCTCTGCGGACGGAATATACACCATTACTTATGCTATCAACATTTTGTACTTATATTAACGTGAATACTTGACATTTTAATTTTATGTCTTTACGGATCGTATGAAATGAAGAGACCTTAAAAAAATCAAAATTCATAAATTTCAATAAAAAGCCTTAAAAATGGTCCTTAGTGCTGGATCTTTTAATTTTTCATTATATACTATTCTTCTATTATTTAGGTTAAAGGAGTGAGATTTGTTGTTTATGCTACTATTTTCATATTATATATCACCTTACTCAGGATTTTACTGCACAACAAAGAAAAACAAACACTCATGGGGCCAGTCGTCAGAAATAAAACTTATTAAAAACTATTTGTAGATTGACATTTCTATTAGTCCGATTTTCGTACCCATTTGACATATACTCATAGTATTTATAAGTTGTGCTTCTATCCAAAACGTTTCACTACAAGAACAAAAAAATTAGCACCCACCTTCAACATCTTGCCCTTATAGTGCGACAGATCACCGAGTTTCTTCAGTTTGATCTCGTAGGGCTGCCCCTGGTTCAGATACGTCAGAGTCTCCTCGTTCTGCTTGGTGGCTATGGAAGTAGCCGCTGCTAGTACGTACTGGAATCTGGGGAAAAAAACAATAAAAATATGAGTATGTCTGTGTGTATGCATGTGTGTTTACGTGTGTGCATGCGTATGTGTGTGTGAGGGTATAAATGAAATTAAACAATCAAAATACTAACAGAGTATAAATTGTAACAGTTTTTATATTTTAATATTTACAAAAATAATAAAAATACACATATAAAAAAAATCTGATGAAAAATTAATTATCTCATCTTACATCTACACTTCGTACATTTCTACTTTTAAATTAAAAAAATAGGACCAAACTTGAAGTATATAATTTAAATAAAATAGAATTTACTAATTCGGTTCATAAATCATGAAATTAAAAAAAACGTAAAAATTAACAACCAAATCGAGAACCTCCTCCTTTTAAAGTCGGTTGACTAAAAAATAATTTATTCAGTAAGTATTAATTGTAAAAACTTTCTGTTTGTTATAATCACCTCATTTATAAGTCAAAATGCTTAAGCGAACATACTATCATTCGTAGTCATCTAGAATATAAGTGTGTGAACAAGTAACACACTCACTCGCTCATTCAATCACATATTCACTCAACCAATCACTCACTCATTCAATCACATATTCACTACACACACAAAGTAAGTAAATTACAAAACAATATTAGTGTGACAACTGACCTGGTGTCTTCTTTGAAGCTGTTGTCAGGGCGCGCGGCGGGCGAGTGCAGGAAGCCGTCCAGCGAGCTCACCGGCGAGCACATCAGCAGGCCTGCGTCTGTAGGGACGGCATTATCATAAGACAATTCAAAAAAAGTGCGTGCGTACAAAGTGCACATGTCAGAAGTCAAACTTCTTTGTTTATTTTAACTCACTGTTTACACACTGTATAAATACTAACGATATTGTAGTTTCACTTCAAAAACAATTCCTCACTTCAACCAGCATGAGCAGCCACGTCATAAGTTAGGCTGTATATTGTAATACTTTTGCTACACATGACGTCACATTAAAGAGACCCCCGACCTGCGCATCTTGACCGTCTGAGGGGTGGTGGCGCTAACTCTTCCCCGTACTTGTACTGGTACTCGTTCATATTTATACTAATCTGAAGCTTTAGATTTCCGAGACTTAAAAAAGTTAGGAAGGTAAAAAGGAAGACAGAAAAATAAATAAATAAAATTATAATTACATTACTATAATTTTGTAATTAAAATAAAATAATAAAAGTGTCGAAAATTAATAGAAATGCCCTTTCTCGCTCTATGTGTCTATGTGTTCGATCTCATTCTCTCGTCGGCTGAATCCTATACATTTACGTGTTTGTGTCTCCATGGACACGCATTCTCGTTTCAACGAGTTTGAAATCACAAGAAGAAATCAAAAGAATATTTAGAAGAAGATTGCTTCAGATAGAAAGAAAAAGGAAAGAAGATTTGGTTGATATTAAACGTTAAAGTTATAGAATAATGTCGCTTTAAGATTAATCTGTGTTACTTTTTCATATGTAGAACATAATCAGGATAAACCCGAGCCCGAATATGATTTGATGTATATACATAAACAAAAATTGAACTGTCTGTGTGAATATAGGGTACTTATAAGAAAAACTCAATTTTTGACATTTTTATCTGTCGATCTATTTGTTTGTTTCTGCTAATTTCTAGATTGGTGTTATGTAGGTAGATATAAAATTATAAAGGTATAAAATGGCTTCCCAATTGCTAATAAATCAGTCAGCGATAGTCCGTCTTTCATTTCATACACTACAATTGGCTGGATAGATTTTTAAGGAATTTTCTTTGGCATAGCTGCTAGATGCTTTGAATAACACTAATTTTGAATGTATTTGTTTTTGAACAATTATTAGGATTCAAAAAAATAAATTTAACTGGTAGTGTTATAAGTAATAATAATAAGTACCCTAGAAATAGAGAAAAATGAGTATAATAGAAACTCACTCTTATTCTCCTGCGGGGGGGAGTGGTAGCCGCCGCCGTGCAGCGCCTGCAGCGGCGGGCACTGCATGCTCTCCGCGGCGGCTGCGCATATGTTATTATTATTTACTTTGTAAACATCAAATTGTGATGTTTAGATGGACATCTGTTACTCAATAACCAGACGACTGAACCGATCTGGATGAAATTTAACACTGAGGTAGATTGTAGCCTAAAATAAGTTAAGTCCCCGAAGAAGTTGTTCCCGTGGTATACAATTTTTCCCGTGGGAAACAGTTTTTGTTAGTCACCAGGGACGAACTAACAAGTAGGTACACCCACCTAGTTCTTAATTTGTAAAATACTTATCAATGTTCTGTCATAGCATCCAATCTCACTAAAACTAGCCAACTGTAGGAGCCATTAGAGTGAATGAACACTAACACTCTCTGTCTCTTTCAGGCATAGAGAAAATTGATATAATACATAATATACTGTTGGCGTGCGAGCAGGAGCACACACACACATTACTCTTCACTTCTTTGACTCTCACTTTTTGGTAGCATAATTATTTAACAAGGACTCAACTCCAAGCCATTATTTAGTACTTTTTGATGGACAAACAGTATAATCTATGGTCGTATTTGTTAAAGCATACCTTATTATTATATGAAAGTACTCACAATGTGCATTCATCATGTTGTTGTGGGGCGAGGGCTGCTGGCACTGCTCGTCCAACCCGTCGCGGTTGTCCACTATCATGTTCGTTATCTGCATATATTAACAATAAAAATAATACTTTACGAAAAACATTTACTACAATACAATTAAAAAAAAAACAAATAATTTTGTTTGGACACGTTTGGCTCAGTCGGTAGAGACCCTACTTACTGCGCCAGCGGTTGCGGGTTCGAGTATCGCTGGGGGCATTCATTTGTTGAGCACGAATGTTTGTACTCCAGTCATTCGGTGTTTATATTTATAATATGTATGTATTAAAAATGTATATGTGTAGTATATCAACTATCTGGTATCCGCAACACAAGCACGCTACGTAGCTTACTGCGGAACTAGATGGTGCTGCTGTAATAATGTCCCAACATATTTATTTATTTATTATTATTAATTTAAGTTATCAAATACAAGCATGAGTGGAGCCGCGGGCAAAAACTAGTTTGATGAATATTTTGATGGTATGATTTCTACGCCTTAAGTGGGAGTACGAAGAGTGGACAAGCTGTACATATAGATAAAAGTTTACCTCTACACCACTGAGAGACCACTGCAAAGAATAAATAATATTAAATCATATATTTATTTTTTAATTTATTTTCAAACCAAATTTTAATTTTCCACTTTTTTATGATTTGGTATCAAAAAAAATTATAACACGAAATTTTGCTCGATGGGGAATTGCCCGCGGGAATTGCTAGTTTTGTTATAAAAATAATATGAATTGTGGAAGAAAATTAGTGTGAAGTCCAATATAAAAAGTAGACGAACACTTAGAATAATTGTCTATATTATTGTAATACATATTATCTATACATATAATAAAACTGTAGAAAAGTCGTTTTTGTACATCAAAAAAAAATACAAAAAAAATAGCCAGGGTGTTAAAGGACAACCAATAGAACCCATTTCCAGCATTTTCAGAATTTTTGTCTGTTTGTCTGTTTGTCGGTTTGTCTGTTTGTCGGTTTGTCTGTTTATTTATCCGGGCATCACGTAAAATGTACGAAAGCAATGTAGATAACTTTTATACACAACGATTGAAAGTAACTTGAAGTAACATTTAGTTTTTGTTTCATTGCAATCGGTTCAGTCTATCAAAGGATATTTGAGTTTAAAGTGAAGAAGTAGAGAAATTCCAGAAGTAAAATTAGGGCTATGTGCATTTGATCTCACAACTTCAAGTAACTTTTATACACAACAATATGTGCGTAAATTGAAGTAACATTAAGTTTTTTGTTTCATAGTAATCAGTTCACACCTTATAAAAAATGTAAATTAATAAAATTATAATAGTGTTTCCGAAGTAAAATATTAAAACAGCGCCATCTACGAGTACGAACTTAGACTGGACTATAACTAGAGATCAACTGCGTGCAGTATTGTTCGATAGATGGCGTTGTGCGTGTGAAGTCATTTTCTGAATCGCGGTGTTAAGATTTTCCTTGAAAGAATGACCTTCGCCCATGTCTGCCGGCAATCTTTGAGTTTTCAACCGACTGCCGAAAGGAGGAGGTTATCAATTCGTCTGTATTTTTTTTAATGTTTGTTAGCTCATAACTTTTAACTGGGTGAACCGATTTTGATGATTCTTTTTTTATTTCAAAGGTAGTGCTTCCCGTTTGTCCCATTTTAATATTTTCCAGTTCTGACATAAAAGTCTCAAATTTGCATTAAGTATTTGCGCGACAAATGGACGAATAACTCAATATCACGCCAACCGATTTCGATGATTCTTTTTTTAATGGAAAGGATATACTTCAAGGGTAGTTTGATGAGAGTTTGGTAAGGTTCTGATGATGGGATCCATGACAAAGTATCGGAACTCTTCAATTCTTAGGAGCAAATTAACGATGCTCGGCCGAATCTTTTATAGGCTATATGGATATTTGAGTCACGTACCGTAACTGATGATGGAAGGTACAACTCCTCAACAGTTAGCAGTTTAAAGAAAATTTTTTCAATATAATACGCAATTATGGACCGATAGTTGTATACTTTCAGGCTATAAGGTTTACCTCATAATAGAAGGTAAATTTTTATAGTCATTAACACAATACGTATCTACTTTCCGCTAAAAATTTAAAAATAAATTATTTTTAACAGAAAACAAAAACCGACTTCCAAACTTAATAAATCTAAACTAAAAAGTAGAAAATAATACTTTTAAGGACTTTGTTAATTTTGAAGTCGGTGCCAGCCAGAGCAATATAACCCTAAATAGATACATATTTGATTAATCTATCAATTTATAAACATAATCAAAATACCTGGCTGGCGCCGACTCCAAAATTAACAAAAGTCCTTAAAAGTATTATTTTCTACTTTTTAGTTTAGATTTATTAAGTTTGGAAGTCGGTTTTTGTTTTGTAGGAGTCATTAAAGTTCTGTCTTTAAAGAGGTTTGTCTATGTAAAGGTCTTGAATTAAATTGATAGTATCGTAAATCGTTCGTTCGTTAATTCATTATTTCGTTTTATCTTTCAAAAGATTTTGGTTAGTTAGATTCGGTCTTAATTTCGAAGTGCGAAGTAAATAATAACTTGCAATTTGAGTCAAGTAGTTTTATTTACTTCGTAGTTAATCGTTTATTAAGAAGCACTAGCATAAATAAATAAAAAATGATTTGTATCGGTATCCTCCAACAGCGCTTCGCACTAAAAAATACATTGTTAAGTTCCGACGCGAACGAAGTCGCGGGCACAGCTAGTTAAACTAATAAACATACGATATTAATTGAAATAAAACTCCCATCAGGATTTTCTTTAAAAAAAATACTACCAAAATATTAAGAATCTATATAACCAATTCAATTCAATTATTTTGTTAATGGTTTCAAAACGATCTAGATAAGTAGGTACAGATTACTTCGCTGGTGTCACGTACAAGAGATCCAACCATACCATAGACATAGAGAGTAGAATGAGCGTTTCTTTGGTGGAAAAGCCGCATAGATAAAACGAATGTGCGGTCAGTATATAGTGTTGATATAATATATTTATAACCATTTTACATTCTACTATAATTTCTAATTTTCTATATTTTTTAATTATTCCGTTTATAAAATCGTATTACAATAAAAGTATTGGCTGCACATCAGCTTTTTTTCTTTTTAGAGTGTTGTTAATTTCATGTCAGTATTTCTTAATCTATTGTCTTCGTCTATGGATACAACCAAACAAATGTCAGCTGTCATCTGTCATGTGTCATGTGTCAGGCACGCACCTGTCTGTCGTCGGGGCGCCGCAGCTGCCAGGCGCGGCGCGGCGGCGACAGCACGTTGCCGGTGGGCGACGGCGCCTCCTGCTTGAACCCGCTGAGGGCTGGCAGGGCTAGTAGCGCTTCACTGAGAGAGAAATAAACATATTTTTTTAACTTCAGACCTATGTTTTAAAAAATAATTAAAATATTAAATGTAACTACAAATTATTTCACTGATTTACTACTTTTAAGGACTTGGTTGCCGACGTTTCGTAAGCTTTACAGCAACATCAATCATGATCATGGTACAAAAGATTGTTGTCTGTACAATATCAAATATTAGCATAAATATAAGAAATCGGTTCTTATAATTTGCATATTTAGATGTATCCCGCTTTACTTCGAGTTTCGTCCTTGAACTATACAACAAGAACAGTACATCCTGGATAAAAACTAGACTTTTTTGTTATTTTAGTCTACTATCTATTTCTATGCCAAAAATCCAGATTCAGCCGTTCTGATGTGGAGAGCAACAAACATCCTCCTCAAAAACTTTAACTTTATAAGAATAGTAGAATATTATGATGTACATGTACACTATATTATAAATATTCAGATATACTGAAATTTACACATGGTTTACACAAACGAATCAATAATTTCCACCTTTTTATTTGAAATTGGAAAAAAAACGGATTTACGCGCATACATACATTTTTTAATAACCATCGATATGAGATAATTATTTAGTTATAGTTAAAAGTTATTCTCATTGTAATACAAGTGCGTACTCTTTCGAGTGTATCACTTGAGCATTAAATGTACAGATTATATATTAGAAACAGAAAAAATAGTTCTCTATTAACAAATGACAAGAACTAAGTCCGAACTTATATAAGATAAACAGAGAATCCTAAAAAGTAATACGGTATTATAATTAGTTGTAGATAGCCCTTAACCTTTCTAAGTAAAAACGCAATAAAATTATATACCAATTCGGCAGCGTAAAAGGTTAAGCGCTTTCAAACATACAAACAAACAAAAAGTATATAAAAATTGTATTATAAAAATAAAAATCCCCACTGCACAAAAGCTAACTAAAAAGATGAAAACAAGTTGACTGAGGAATATAGTATTATGCAATCGGAGACATTCACAATACACGTGTACATCTCGCGACAAGAATGAAACGTATCCTAAATTACTTTACATCCCTCATGTTCTCTGACTAATTAGCGCTCTAGGGTAATAATGTAGTTAGAAAAGCCCTAGGGCGGTAAGTAATTAAAAAAACACTTCTTTCTTTCAAAAAGTTCGCGTACATCTGACCATCATAACTCATACTGGCAATAGACATCATGCATTCAGCCCAATGACTAGAGAGGTCGCTTTGCTATTCAGCCTTGTCTTCGTGCGAGTACCTATAATAGTCATCAATTTTAAATATTGAACGGCGAAGCTCAATTTCGATCTTGAAAAAAAAAATTTTAATCTTCTAATGCCGGTTTTTTTCTACTTACCTCACAATCGAGATGTAAAGCAGAATAGTTAGCTCGGGTGTAAGCATCAATTGATGCCTTACAGCCCTTGGCTTCTAATCTACTATTAAGTTACATAATTTTTATGATCACCTCTTAAAGACCCACTCGATTAATTTGGAAGAATATTTTTTAAAGACACAAATTGGCATCTGAAATCCACCATTTTGTTTTTTTTTTTTTATATTTTAATATACCCAGTAGCACTCTCACAGTAATTACAAATCTAACGACACCTTTGAAGCTAAAATCCATCGAGCCGTTGCGGCCGCAGCATTTACTCGTACATACATACATACTCACTCTCGGAAAACATATCCTTCCTTCTGGCGCAGTCGGGTAAAAAACTCTTCAGCTTAATAACCCATACATATTTTTGTCTATTTCAAAAAAACTCATCATCAGCCCTTTTTAACGTCCCACTGCTGGGCACGGGCCTCCTTCAGTACGAGGGAGATCAGGCCATAGACCACCACGCTGGCTCAGTGCGTGTTGGCGGACTTCACATGTCTTACGAAAACTTCTAAGTTTTTCTCAGACATGCAGGTTTCCTCACGATGTTTTCCTTCACCGTAAGACAAGTGGTGATCATGATAGAAATGATTCGCACATGAAAATATCAGAGGTGCGAGACCCGGATTCGAACTCGCATCACTCGGTTCTACAAGCGACGCGTTACCGCTGGGCTACCACTGCCTCATTTGAAAGAACTACTGTACAGATTTTGATGTAATGTGGTATATGATGATAACTGGTCATTCGGGTCAATATTTAGGCTCCATTTTATTGGCAGAAAAATATCTCATTTCTAAAAAATCCATACAAACAGACAAAACCTACATACTAAAAAATGCCAATACAGAATCATATTTTACTGTCTACGACATATTAAATAATGTATTTAAACTAACTTCATAGACAGCTCTCCGGGCAAATCCAAGTCCAGGTCATTGACCTGCCAGCCGGGCGACATGTGGGAGGAGGACGAACTGGTCCCGCTGCCACCCATCTCGCCGAGGGTAGCTGGAAAATATTTTTTTTTATTTAAAAAAAAAGTCATTTTTAAATTAAAGTAAGTCAGTCACATCTGTCTGTAAACAAAGAAATATTATCATTATTATTACATATTATAAAAAACCATAGTATGTACCGGAAATTATGAAAAAATTTCCATTTTATGAATATTCACTATAAACTTCATTTGAACGTCGACTCGTCGAGTTATCCATACTCAATGTACTAAATATTAAATATTAGTCAATCATACCTAAAAACAAACATTTCGCCACATTTTCTATAACAAATATATTAAATGCACGTTACTCTACATAATGTACCAATCAAAACTTCGCAATAATTAGATAAAAATGGTTTCTCGAGTATCATAACACATTGATATCAGCCGCCGCCCTTTGACCTGCACATCTCAAATGAAACTAGTTAGTCTCATTGGCCACTGATAACGAGGGATGATATGATGCAGACGAATTACTTTATTGTAATGATGACTTGACTTATGATAAACTTTGTAGGTGATTGTTTGTAACACACGCTGGAAGAGTGTTTTGCGACCTAGTGACAACAGCTTTTAGGTAATGGGTAGTTATTTACCTAGAAATAGGTAACATAATTACCTATTACCGAACTTACCTACAAATAGGTAAATTATTTACTTGTATTAAAAGTGCTTAAGAAACGGTGACAAACAATACATTGAATCATTTAAGATAGACAATACAAATAAATCCCAACCAATTTATAGTAAAAACATTTTAAAATAAAATTGTAAGACATGTGAAGTTCACCCGCACTTGACCAGCGTGACGGACTATGACATGATCCACTTATACTGAAAGTCCATGCTCAGCAATGGGAGGTCAAAAGTGCTGAATAATATATGTACAATAGAAAACAATGCAAATAAAAATATATACAAAGAAAAACATATTTTTCATAATATTACGCAACCGATATGTGGCATGCGCCCTTATCAGTTACACTTTGCTCTGGGCCGCGGCCAGCAGTAAACATACTAGATATAACCGACTCATCTTGACCAATAAGCTGTAAGCAATAATGCTGGTGCATCCAGGGCCGTACCGTGTTTTAGAAATGCCGCCCCTAGATAATTCTTATTTGGGTTCTGTAGACAAAATTTAAAGCAAAAACCGTATACTTTCGTCTTGTTTTCTGTCCGTATGTCACACTTATTTCACTCAAACACTTTATTACAGATATATTGTCAAATGTTTAAAATATATCAATTATTGATAATAATTTGAATTAATATTATGTTTTTTTTTCGTCTTTGTGCCATCTGATACGGCCCCATCTTTGCACACGACATGGCCCTGATAATACCAATGCGAAAATTTGTATGCGTATAGGCACACTAGTATACTGATTGATATTCGAAATGGATCTAAGCATAACTCCTGTGCAACATGGTTAATTTATACTTGCCAACTAGAAAACCCAGTATCACCACTCTACACCTCCTCTTTATAGGATGTCGCACGTTCACTTATCACACACGTCAACAATTAAATTGCTCATATTGTGGATTAATACTAGGTCTATCCGTATACTGGGAGTGAATATCGCTAGTAAAACTTATCATTAAAAAGAATGACACCCAATGTGGGACTCATTCGTCTATACAATATACTTCTAAACAATAAACTTAATAATATTTTTTTGTAAATTGTCAGTACTTTCATTCAAATTCAAATATCCAACACCTCACGAACCGATGGAAATCTAATAATATATGGAATGGATTTCTATGAAAACATACAAAATTACCATAGGCATTGTATGTGATGCTGGCAAAAGCATGAGCACCGAACTCTGCGAACCTCCGACCCTCCCTCGCCTCTCTTGCTGCGAACTGCAAAACTGCTGCTGCGGAAACCCTGTCTGAGTGTTGGGTTGTGTCTTCCACCATTATAACAGATTTTTTGCGGTTTTAGTCACTAGATGTCGCTAGCAGTACTAAGTTTCTTCAAGATCCGGAAATATATTCTGATATTTTCTAGTTATCCAAGCAATATGTAAATTATTCTCCTTAATTTTAAAGAAGGCGCCTTATAGTTTCACTGTCAGAAAACACAACAGCATTTAATTGTCCAAATATACTTCTTCGACATTGTACGTTTAGTTTTTAATATTTTTAGAATGTCACGCGATATAGTCATTTTAGTTTCACAAATAATAGTTCACTGAAGTTTTAGGAGAAATTGCATAGCATCAAGTGTACAGTCATTTACACTGCAATAGTGTATATTTAATGATAAAAGTTATTTAGTAGGCAATTATTTCACCATTGCATGTCTCACGTATCTACAATAAAAAAAATGTCAAATTCTATTTATGCATATTGTTGACACGTCAGTTTATAGTAATCCTACGTTCTGTACCAGCGATCTCAGGTTCGAGTCCCGCTGGGGGCATTAATATGTGTCATGTGCACAATTGTTTGTGAACTCGGTTAGTATTATTTTTATACATTAAAAAATCTGGGTTGTTATCATTTTGTTGTTTATTGTGAGGTTCATTATTTTATAGAAAGCGCTGTTTTATTTTCAACGATGTACTATCCTCACTAATATTATAAGGGCAAAAGTTTGTATGTATTATGTATGGTATGTTTGTTACTATTTCACGCAAAAACTACTGAACGGGTTTTAATGAAACTTTAAAAAAATATAGCTCATACATCACAATAACACATAGGCCATAATTATTAATGATAATATTTTTGTTTTCAAGTAATATAATTATAATTTATAAAAAAATAATAAAAAATATAATTAAACTAATGATGACAATAATAAAAACCGACTTCAAAACACTAAAAAGTAAACAATAAGTGAATGAGTGTTTGCATTTACTGTAGATTAGGATTTAGGTATTATTATTAGTGATGTGCCGGATCGTCAAAATGTATATCCGCGGACACGGATCCGGATATTTAGTGTCAAGATCCACGCATACGGACACGGATATGGAATAGATATATGCAATAAAAAGTTGTTAGTTTTTTCATTTTCTTTAGTATATAAACGTAAGGTCCAACTTTCTATGTTTAATTAGTAATAGTCTCATAAGATAGTTGATTTAGTATCTTTCAGTTATATACAATTGGTATGGTAACTTACTAGAATATATGTCTGCAATTAAAGGTGCCAAATATTTGATTTTAAGAAATAAAAAAATAATGTGAATGGATTTTTTTTAATTATACTACTTAATCACATAATCTAAGTCAATATGCAGCATTTTATCCTGTCAATTAAATTTGAAAATTAATAAAAGATCCGCGAGAAAAGTGACGGATACGGATACGGACTTCATTTCTTCCGCGGATATTCGCGGATACGGATATCCAGAACATCACTAAATTTATTATTAAAGTTGGTGTAAGGCCAGTCGATGCAAATCAAAGCAATCATATTCAAAGCTTATATTATCACAAACGAATCTAGGTTAATTAAATACTAAAAACATTTTTTAAAACAAGCTTCTATCCCATATTAATAAGATATATCATAAATGTGATAGTTTAGACGAATGTTTGTTGCTCAATCAAGCCCAGCATTTTATAGCTAAATGTTATTTTTTTATATTTTTTTCTACTAAGAATTATTTTTTTAGTTCTTTTTTTAATCGATTTTTTTCAGCTAGAAATCTGTTGAAAATTCCACTATCCACCTTTTGGCCCTACCACTGGATCGACTCAATAGTCAATACAGAATCACTGCACTATCAATGGAAGTACAAACACTTTTAGAAGTGTATTTTTATTGGCTATTTTTCCGTTCAAAGTTAAAAAAAAAAGATTAAGATTTTTTTAATTGAAAAAGAATACTAGAAGTATACTAACGTTTCGGCAGCGAAAACGCAGCGTACCACGGCGATAGGCAAATACGTTCGAACGGTGACACCCTGCATATAGAAACATATAACAAATATTTAAAATAACCTACAATTTTGAATAGGTAAATTTAAATTAAGTAAATTAAACTACATATATCGATTATCAAGACTCACGTTACATTCTAATCAAAGTTAAGTTAAAGCATTTTAATTTTCAAACCATAGACTATTTTTTCTGCTATTTTCAGCCAAAAAAAAAACAAGCATTGTCTATATATATATATCAGTTAAATTGGCATAGGCTTACATTTTTCTTGAGCTTTTCTCACACTTTCTTTTAAATCGTGTTATTTCACTAAATACCGAGACGTCTCTGGGTGATATACACTCGGGATCATTTAATAAGACCTGTGTTTGCGCAAATTTATCAGCATCTATGTACATCGTATAAATTTATGTTTATTTTGTATCTGTATCTAAGAACTTATCTGACTATTGATGCCTTTTACATAAAAGTTAAGCCTCTGAGGATTTAGTGAAAAATTAATTACGGAGATATTTTTCTTAGTAATTAGAAGGTGTAAATAGCATTGTAAAATAAACAGTGCAAGTATAATAAGTATATTTCGCACTGTCGATTATTCTACTGGTTATTTAAAGGTTGAGGGGAACCCAAAAGTAAGGTTATGTGTTAAATATGTTACGTTTCCACGTAATCCCTAAACGTTTAAATCGATTTTAATAATTCATACTCTTCTAGATCTCTAAAAAGAGAAGCTAAATTTAACTAATATAGTCGTCTTTATTTTACACTCATAATAGCATTAGAAAGCTGATACAGATGTAGGTTGCTCAAAATGCAAATCGTCACAAAGCAACCGTCAATTTGGTTAGCTTGGTTATTTTTATGATACTAAGTTAAAAGCTACCTAAAATCTCAGGTTTTTGTCTATGACTTCGTTCATCGTATTTTTGTCGTATAATGCTATGGGCTGATGCGAGTTGAAGTGCTTCGGTAATTTTACGTGTTTTTATCTGGTTTATATAAAAATAGTACAAAATTATCAGTGATTAGTATAAAACGCAAAGCTTAAATATTAAATAATGTCGTGCATTATAGTGGGATGTAAATCACATTCATCCCGCAAAGAAAATGATTATACTCTTTTGTATATGACAGCATACACTTCAAATGTTGTAAAGCACCTTCTATGCTTTAGTTATTGTTCTGAGGTCTAGATAATACAAGTGTCACTATATAGATAGATGTCATTAAAAAGCAACATGGCAGGTTTTTGGCTTCTATTTTTGAAATTAATTAGTTATTAAATAAATCAAAAACTGACTTACTGACCAAAATTAAAAAAGTGTAATTAAAAAAGAAACTATAAAAACAAAAAAAAACTGCGTATAAAGCGGACTAAAAGATAAGAAGAATAAGTGGACGAAGGAACTTAATATTATGCAGTATGTGTGTGTCCTATATTGAATATGTAACTATACTGTAGGCAATAACGACTAACTTCACACTATAGACCTCGTCATTTTGTCGTCACTTTTCATTCATAATGCACCATAGGAATATAACTTAAGTATGTATATAAATAAGTGTGTTTTTAATTTCAAATTAACAACATTTCACTAAATGCATATGAAAGTATATAGTCAAAAAATATATTTAAATTTTTTTGTCTGTCTGTTTGTTCTGGCTAATCTCTGAAACGGCTGGACCGATTTTGTCGGGACTTTCACTCGCAAGTAGCTAATATTATAAGGAGTACCTGAGGCTATTCTATTTTATTAGAAAATTATAAAAACCGTACACTTCATTTCAATTTACGCCCAGCGAAGCTGGCCGGGGTTGCTAGTCAAAAGTATTTCTCTGCCATTTTCCCCGAATAAATATCCCCAATATATCATTTTAAGTATTATTTAATATAAAATTAAGTGTGTTAGAGCATTATGATATAACAAGCAAAGTTAAGCAAATCGTGACGCAATTATTTTTGCGACAAACGATACATAAACGGAGCGCACGTCACAGACGATAATTTTTCAAGGAGGCGATCACGACATCGCGAATCAATAAGCATAGAGGTGTATAATTGAATTACTTGTATTTTCTATTTTTAACGAGAGTATTTTTATATAAAATACATAACATTCATAGTTTTGGTCTCGTTTATGGAAATCGAGTACATTTCTTTTACATTTCATAGTAATTCTTTAGATTCTAACTTATAAGTATTAGATCTAGTACTAATCTCTTAAGATTGATAATTAATCCTTACTGATATTATAAATGCGAAAGTAACTCTGTCTGTCTGTCGCGCTTTCACGTCAACTGAAACAAAGCTGAACTGAAGCAAACTACTGAACCAATTTAAATGAAATTTGGTACACAGTCTAGCCTGAGAAAGGAAAGTGAAAAAGGCCTGTAACGGATTGTAATAGGGGATGAAAGTTTGTATGGAAATTATGTCATTTTTAAAGCTAGAAACTTTAAAAGTTATAGTAGGACATTCAAAGTTTGTAAGAAATGTATACTGAAGGGGGTACCTAGGGACGAACCCGAATGAAGCTAGGGTGAGTCGTTAGTACCACGATTAATATGAAATACACTACAAACATGATGTAAACTTAAAAGATTTTGGGTATACATTAATATTTATACACATGGGCATATGCTATTGGATCAACAAGCGACGCTACGGGATAAAACTAGTATTTTAGTAATGTCTATTACTTTAATTAAAACTCTTTTTTACGCTGATTTATTTGTTATTTGTTCCCAACAACAATCATGATCAGGGGAGAGATCAAAATTTTGGACGGCTAAAAGGCTTTATAATGTTACTATAGATAGTATAAATACATAAATGCAAAAATATTGTTTTTTTAAAATGTTAAATATTCACGTAAATCTAAGTACTATAATGCAGTCAGTTATTTAAAAATTATAAATAAGTACATTTATAATGTCCATCCTTAGGATGTCTTCTATAATAATTAATAACCTTACCTAATTTTGTCCAAATGTAAATAGATTTTTTAAGACATGTCAATCAATTCAAAAAGGGACTTTAAGGCAACATTTTTCAAAACCACATAATTAATTTAGTTATGGTTAAAGCAGGCCAAATAAATACGAACTTATTTTCATTATAAATGAAACTATCTTTTCGGATTTTGTCGCGGATTTATTTAGATTTTTAGTACCCGTGACCATGATTGCTGTAAAGCATTCGAAACGTTGGGAACCAAAAATCTAAATAAATCCTCGACAAAATCCGAAAAAGTAGTTTTATTTATAATGTCGAATATTCGCGTAAACCTAAAAAAGTATTAACTTATTTTCATTTAAACAACCATGTTGAGCACAAAGGAGGCAACTAATCTAGCATATAATATGACACATCTGCATAATCTAAATTGTTTTACGAGAGCAAACAGTGGTTTCGCCTAATAGCAGGAATTTCTTACAAGATAAACTACACGGTTTCCGAGAGGTGTTGACGGCGCGGTTTTATTGGCGAGCTTAACTTAAACAATGCCGTGTAAAGCTACTTGAATGCCAATAAAATGCTTTAGGCCATCTACACGTTACGCGTTAGTCTAGACTTGGTTATTTTACTTACCCAGTACCCTAAAGACATTATATGTGTTTATTCAATTTTGACCTTCTTTTAGAGGGAGAAAAAGGGTACCTACTCGATATAAGTTTCATAATATTCTTTAGATTCTCGCGAATATTTAACTTTTACTTTGAAACAATGTTTTTCGGGTTTTTTGGCAAATTTATTTTCATTTTTGATTCATGACTCGAATGTACACCAACCACGATCACTGAAAAGACTAGGGCTGTTGATGCCTAAAATAACTATACGAGACGATTAAAAAATGTAAATTAAAAAACTTTGGAGAATTTAACAAAAATTTCATTTTTATACCAGTAAATAATTCGAAAGGCCGTGGCAGCCCAGTGGTGTCGCGTTCGCTTAGATAACCGAGTGGAGCGGGTTCCAATTCGGGTGTCGCACCTCTGATTTTTTCTAATTAATTATCAACATGATTATTGATTACCACGTGTCTTACGATGAAGAAAAATATCGTGAGTAAACTTGAATGTCTGAGAGAAACTAGCAAGTTTTCGAAAGACCAAGGTCCAGCTTGACCGTGGCCCGATTCTCCTCGTTATGAAGGGTAAAAAAGAAACAAAAAATAATTTAGGCCGCTAAAATGTAAAGTTTCATTTTAAAATTTATTTAAATTTCACCTTCACTAAGTGGGAGCTCGAATTACTAACGCGATAAAGCAAGTTTGACGTAAATGAGCATTGTATCTCAGAGACACGGTGTCTGCGATAAACACTTAGCATTGCGCCATTTTAAATTTATCTTTTTATATCTTAATATTCTTAGTTTTGAAAGAAATGAGATTATAATAAGATTAAATTTGACGGTCGTGGGCCTCGACGGTTAAGGATTTGGTGCTCTGGCATACGAACAACTATAAGTTTGATGCAATATTTTAAATTAATCGAAAATTTGTAAATGTAGACGGGTTTGGACGAAAATATTTGTCATATTGTCCCTTATAAGATGTGCCTAACAGATTTAATACACTTACAATATTGATGAATCTTAAAAGAACTTGTTTCTCAGAAGTACGACAGCCATTTATGATTTGTTTTCCCGAGATAATGGGAGGTTTCACGCCAAGCTCAGATGACGCTACCAGCGCATAACGTCACCAACGAAAACCTCAAAGCCGCCTATTTTGACAGACGCGCTTATTATTATAGAATAGTTTAGTTAAGTTTTGTAAAATCAAATATAAGATGGAAAAATACGGTGATTTAACTATTGTTGAATTAAAAAAATTGATATAAAATAACTTGACATACACTACATACATTCTTGACGTCGTTTACGTTATGCGCTTGTAGCGCCACCAACGGCTAAAACTCGCAGTGAGACCTCCCATTGGTTTTTATGAAAAAAAAATTATAGTTAAAAATGTAATTATTTTCCTATACTTTTATTTCCTCACAGATTCTCATAATTTTGCTACGGAGGGAGATTGCGTATACTTGTCTAGATCTTTACCTTTCAGAGATAAACGCAAACAAACAGACAAACAAATAAAAATTGGGTTTGCATACTCACTTATAAAAAAAATATTATTAGAGAAAGATACGTCACATAATACTACATTGCTTCCATTCAAAACACAAATTGTTTGGTTAACTCGATCATCAATCGAAGCAAATACCGGTTTCCACTGGTTGCGATAAACCCTATATTGGTGTAAGTGATTTTAAATCGTTATTTACCGGTTCTCTTATTTACACATACACAACAACATAATAGGAGATTATTAATAGAATAATTAAGTTTTACTATTCGTTCTTTCGATGTGTTCCACCACAACACACAATAGCGGTATTGATTTTAGAAAAACTAAACGCTTTTGACCTACAGTATTGTAAAGGACGGGATCATTGAAAACCAAAGTTACCAATTGCACAAAGGCGTTTTAAAAAGTCGTAGAATGTTTCAAAGAACCTCATAAGTTTCCGAAATACATGGAAATTCACAAACTCTCCCTTGGCCAACGTCCTCTACGTTTACGGCATTGTTGGGCTGGGCACGGATCTTCCGAATGATTATCATTAAGAAGAACAGCCGTATACGTTAAAAAGGCTGCGTAGAATGTACAGGAATCGTCGAAAACAAATAAGCCGAAATTCAAATATCTTGTAGCTGATTGATGAGTTCCGCCCTCGACTTCTTGCCTCCATCAATAGCTCATGTCGATGGCACCAATAATAATTGTATTGTTGTCCGAATTTCACAAATATGTAAAGTTCAATTTAATATTATACTTAATAATTTCTTAGCTTTCCGCGAATATTTATAAATAGTTTTATCTTTTTGGAACTTTTCGCTTTTGTTGAATTTCGGATGCTTTACATCAATCATTTTGCTATCGAATCTCTCCCGTAACCATTATTGCTGTTATTCGAAACGTCGCTTCGGGAACCAAATCAAAAAAATAATAATAATCAAAAAGACCTGTAGTAAGTAAGGCTATAATTGCTTTCCAAGATTTAATTACATGGTTACAATACTTTTTATAATAGTTCCTCTCTTTTTATCATATATAAAGAATTCTATTCAGGAAGTAGAAGAATATTTAAGATAAACATAATATACGTGTTTACAATCAATTGAAATCGTACCTACACAACTTAAAAAGCTACAGACAACGTATCGGTATAACTCAAAAATACAAACTTGAAGGCGCGAGAAATAATTCTGCGTTAGTTCATAGGATTTGAACATGACCAATCTTTCCTGAAAAGACTCAATTCCAGAATCGCCGACATAGAACTCAGTCTTTGCTCGAAATAAAAAAAAAGTTCATCCATCCGTTTCCTAAACTACATCCATATCCGTCTAGCCGTCTGAACGTAAAGGCGCAACAAACAAACGCACATACAAACTGTCACCTTTACAGTAGTCTATTTAATATGGAGTATAATAAAATATTTTATCAGATCTATCTATTATCACGAACAGTCAACATTCACCTGATATAATTATACAAATTGTATGGTGTTTAGTGACTGCCATCTTGTTTCAATTTAAACCTACGTTATGATTTAAATAATTGCATACATTAAAACGAATATTCTAGTGAGATTTAGAGAGTATACCTTTGTACTATCTAAATGCCATAGTATAAAACAGTATTAAGCGGTCCAGCTTTTTTTGAGTTCTAGTGAGACCAACGAACAGCAACTTTATATGGAGGGCTGAAAAATGATATCTAGGCTACTTTTACGCGTTTACGGTTCTTCTCATTCGTATGGGAGAACGCCTCATACTAATCGTTAATTAAAAAAACTAAAAACACGCTTTTTATAGAAAACCATACTAAAAAATAGAAAATAAATTTCAATGAATTTAAATTAATTATTTGATTTTAAAAAAAGCGTGGGGTGCATGGTGTCAATAGTTATAAATATTTTACTGACAGATATGCGTAGAATGATTATCATTTTGATTATATCTTAAAAAGCACCCCACGCTTTTTTTTAAATCAAATAACTTTTAAAATTTATTTTCTATTTTTTAGTTCGGTTTTCTATAAAAAGCGTGTTTTTTTGTTTTTTTAAACTATTATTTATTTTCTACTTTTTAGTTTGGTTTATTTATTTTATCAAATTAGTGTATTGTCATCGGTCCTCGATAAATCTACAAAGTTTGAACGAAATCTGGCCGTTTAAAGTGGGTCAAAATCGCGCCCTAAGAAGTCGGTTACAAACATACAAACATACAAACACACAGGTGAAGCTAATAAAAAGCGTGTAAAAAGGGAACCCGAGAGATTGAATCGCTGTATTAGATTATTGTATAGATGGAACTAGATTATTTAAAACAAATCGCTACTTTCTCAATCAAGTGCTATCTGTACACGTTCCTACACACAGCAGATAAGCGAAGTAGACGGGCACACGTACTATCTCGTAGATAGCTATGTTTATAGTATTTAATGGTAATTGTTTAATCAAATCTCATTAAGGCTACGAAGTAAGTCGAGGGTCGCGGGTTGAAGTCCCGAGTCGGACTTTATTTCATGATACTAGAAAGGAAAACAAAAAAAAAACAAACATTTGGCGTGCTTGAACCAGCAGTAATCACATGTAGGTGAGGAATATTACAGGCGAGTGAAGAGTAGTAAAGTTAGCTAATATAGTCAGTGGATAGGTCTGTATTTAATTTCAAATTAACAGCTTTTCACTAAATGCATATGAAAGAATATACGCCATACGGTACTAACAACAAATCAATTTTTTTGTGTGTCTGTTTGTTTCGGGTAATCTCTGAACCGTCTGGACCGATTTTGACGGGACTTTCACTCGCAGATAGCTAATGTTAGAAGGAGTAAATTAGTCTACTTTTATGTTATTGGATGAATTATTTTTAACAAAAAAACAAAAACCGACTTCCAAACTAAATAAATCTAAACTAAAAAGTAGAAAATAATACTTTTAAGGACTTTGTTAATTTTGGAGTCGGTGCCACGGTGCAAAGTAGATACGTATTGTGTTAATGACTATAAAAATTTACCTTCTATTATGAGGTAAACCTAATAGCCTGAAAGTATACAACCATCGGTCCATAATTGCGTATTATATTGAAAAAAAATTCTTTAAACTGCTAACCGTTGAGGAGTTGTACCTTCCATCAGCAGTTACGGTACGTGACTCAAATATCCATATAGCCTATAAAAGATTCGGCCGAGCATCGTTAATTTGCTCCTAAAAATTGAAGAGTTCCGATACTTTGGATCCCATCATCAGAACCTTACCAAACTCTCATCAAACTACCCTTGAAGTATATCCTTTCCATTAAAAAAAGAATCATCGAAATCAGTTGGCGTGATATTGAGTTATTCGTCCATTTGTCGTGCAAATACTTAATGCAAATTTAAGACTATTATGGTTTTCTCATGGATGCCATTGTCAGAACTGGAAAATATTAAATGGGACCACATGGGAAGTACTACCTTTCAAATAAAAAAAGAATCATCAAAATCGGTTCACCCAGTTCAAAGTTATGAGCTAACAAACATAATAAAAAATACAGACGAATTGATAACCTCCTCCTTTTGGAAGTCGGTTGAAAAACTTTTTAATTTATGTAATTACGCCCAGCGAAGTGGGCCGGGCTTGCTAATCTATACATATAATAAAACTATAGAAAAGTCGTTACATGTACGTACGTGTACATCAAAAAAAAATTACAAAAAAATAGCCAGGGTATTAAAGGACAACCAATAGAACCCATTTCCAGCATTTTTAGAATTTTTGTCTGTTTGTCTGTTTGTCGGTTTGTCTGTTTATTTATCCGGGCATCACGTAAAATGTACGAAAGCAATGTAGATAACTTTTATACACAACGATTGAACGTAACTTGAAGTAACATTTAATTTTTGTTCCATTGCAATCAGTTCAGTCTATCAAAAGATATTTGAGTTTAAAGTGAAGAAGTAGAGAAATTCCAGAAGTAAAATTAGGGTTATGTGAATTTGGTCTCACTCATCTAGACGCCTGAATGTAAATATGCGTGCACAGTTAGGAGGCTGCGAAAATGCACAGGAGTTTTCCAATTTATTGTTACAAATAGGCAATGGCACATACCCCGTACAAGTTATTTTTGATTGATAATGATTTGAATTGATGGTTCCACAGCTAATGTTGTTTATAAAGAAGCACTAGCATAAATAAAAAAAAAATGATTTGTATCGGTATCCTCCAACAGCGCTTCGCGCTAAAAAATACATTGTTAAGTTCCGATATCCACGCGAACGAAGTCGCGGGCACAGCTAGTGGCTAATAAGTTACCAAAATGTTTTTCCTACTTTCTCCATAAAAAAGAAACTGTATCGAGTAAAATTGTATGAAATGGCACAATAAAATATTTACTTTTATTATTACTCGGAAAAGTGAACCACAGTCTATAAAACATACTACAAATTATTTCCAACAAGGTATTAAATGTAACATTGTTAAATAAGTACCTAATTCGCATCACTGGAGAATAACCGCCTGTGGCAAAAGGAGGGTAATGTGTTTCGATTTTATGTAAGTAATGTATATTTCTAAGACACCTATATAGCCTAACCGATTTAAAGGACTTTAGCTAGCGAGGACTCGATAGATTCGTCATAATTGTGATTTTGTGAGAGTGACCCGTTTTTGCCGCCATATTATCAAATAACGTATATGTATATATACAAATCTCGTGTCACAGTGTTTGTTATGAACTGCTCTGAAACGGCTTGACCGATTTATATGATTTTTTGTGTGTATATTTGGTAGGTCTGAGAATAGGTCGTGGGCTTTTTTTAATTCCCCTAGGTGATAAGGGTGGCCCTCACCAGATTTTTATTTTTTTATAATCAGGCCAAATTTTTGGCAGGCAGTGGTAGCGCAGCAGAAACGCGTCGCTTGTATGACCGAGTGATGCGGGTTCAAATCTGGGTCTCGCACCTCTGATATTTTCATGTGCGAACGGTGAAGGAAAACATCGTGAGGAAATCTGCATGTCTGAGAAAACCTAGCAAGTTTTCGTAAGACATGCTCAGTCCGCCAACACGCACTAGGCCAGCGCGGTGGACTACGGCCTGATCCCCCTCGTACTGGGGGAGGCCCACCCCCAGCAGTGGGACGTTAAAAAGGGCTGATGACACGCGGGCGGAGCCGCGGGAATTGCTAGTAATAAGATAAGAACAGATTTAGAACAAATTTACATGTACATTGTACCTACATACAGGGAATTATAGTGTTATTTTTTAGGTGTTAAGTGTGTATGTTATTGGATATGGAATATGTTTAAAACTTATTTCAATACAATCTATACATATTATAAAACAAAGTCCTCTGCCGCGTCTGTCTGTCTGTCTGTCCGCGCAAAATTTAAAAACTACGGCACCGATTTTTATGCTGTTTTCACCAATGAAAAGAGTGGTTCTCGAAGAAGGTTTTAGTATATAATTTGTCAAGTATTTTAATTTATTTTGACGAATATCTTAGGAGTAATCACAAAAAAAATATGAACGCAAGAATCATGCAAGAACGCTGGAAAATCAGCAGGAATTGCTAGTTTGGTTTAAAAATAAATCTATTTCAAACGTTTAATAAAAGATATGGGCTCTGCGCTACATACATTTAAGGTTCACAATATAATTTATAAACTCTCAACCAAACTAATGACGAAAATGAAACATGTTATAGCAAAAGTAGTAAGTAACTGCACTTTCTAGACGTTCCTCTTGATACGATGCAATTGTGTAAGGCCTATATCTAATAACACTAACAATTTAAAAAGCACACAACACACAGCAGTCGTAACTCGTAGGTCACTCACTGTAAGAACGTCTCGTCTTTAAAACGCGCCGCATAATACTGGTAATACAAAACTTTATAATTTGTCACTTTATCATTGTATATCAATATAGAATCGAGCAAACAAGATGTATATTGGATTCGAATGTGACCTAAAACGATTTGTCTCTCGGAGGTTGTTGTTGTGCAATTGTGCATTTGTTAATCATATAGTAATTGTGGTTATGTTTGTGTTATTTATACGCCAATTCGTATTAAGAAAGGCATATGTTTCGTTGTGTAGACAAATTACGTATATCTATTAAAAACTGATACCCGAGGAAACTAAACAGGAGTCGCGGAGGACAATAATATAGAAGATGGAAAAATGAGTTTAAAAGAGTAGCAGGTAAAATATGGTCAAGGTAAGCTTGAGAAAGACAGAAGTGGACGTAGTTAGTGGTCTTTGTCGATAGACAAACAGATAACAGAGTTGCTATTATTTTTTAGATTAGTTTTTTTAACTACTATGTAATTTATCTTAATAAAGGCTATATCATGATAAGAAAGCCTAGAAATGGGACATTAATAAAGCTTTAGAAGTGCTTATAAAATATCAAGGCTGCTTCTTTTCTACCGTTTGGGTATTTATATTTTATTATAAAACCCGTATAAACATTAGCTAAACCAACGAAATTTTATTAATTTGGTACAAACTTAAAAATATGTGTAATTTGTTTTGTAAATAAGTGATGACAAATCTAAATCTCGAGATAACACTTTATCTTAATAATAAATAAAAAATATTTGTTTTATTATTATCTGACTTTTATATAAATAAGTATCGTATTTTAGAATAAAAACAATATCAATGTAATTTTTAACAGATAACACCATACTGTTATTTTTTAAAACATATTAAAAAAATCTCCACGACCCCATACCACCTCGACCATAATTTGAAAAGTTATATTATAAACTAGCGGTGCCCGCGGCTTCGCTCGCGCTAAGAGTGAATAAAATAAACATTTTTGCTTATATACTGTTACTTATAATGTACCAAGGACTGATTCCCCATTTAAAGTTCTGGCCCTCTCTTCTGAAAACTACTGTGTAGCATCCTGCCGTGCCGCCACTGCTGCGCTTTCTAAAACTTATTTCCTATTTTTAACCAATTTTGCTACTAGGTATGTGTATCATAATTTCTTTGTGTGTTTTTCGTTAATGATAAACTGATGTACGTGGTTCATTGTTATGGACTTATGGTAAAAATTACTGTTAAATATTTTTCCTACGCAAATTGTGCCACCCCCGTTAACCCCCATAGGGGTTGATTTTCAAAAAACGCTTAGATATGTATCTCATAATTTGTATTGCAGAGCATTATTTCAGTGTCACGCAAAATATTTCAATAGAATTAAATTTCCCATACAAACTTAGCCACCCCCTTTAACCCCCAATGAGGGTGAATTTCGAAAAACCCTGAAATACGTGTTTCATCATTTGTACTAAAAAGCATTAATTCAAAGTTTCATGCAAAAATGTGCAATAAAAATATTTTTCTCATACAAACTTTGCCACCCCTTTTAACCCTTTTAGGGGTTGAATTTCCAAAAAATAATATGCCTATTTCCTTCTCATGAATGCAAACTATCTACATACCAAATTTCAGCCAAATCGGTTGGGTGGTTTAGGCGTGAAAAGGTAACAGACAGACAGACAGACAGACAGAAAGACAGAGTTACTTTCGCATTTATAATATTAGTATGGATATAATTAAATACATATTGAACGTTTGTGTTTTGGGTACCAGATAGCTTAACTTTTAAATACATACATATTTATGATAAATAAATTATTATATAAGCACTCATGACTGGAGTGCTCATCACACATATTAATGTCCCCAGCGGGACTCGAACCCGCATTCGACACAGTGACACAGCAAGTAGGGTGTCACCTCAAACAGAGAAAAACGTGTTGTAATTATAAATTGATATATTTAGTCCTTCCTATATATTTTACTAAAAAAAATACGAGTATTAAATCTTATAATTTTCATTGCTCGTATTAATATTAAAAAAAAAAACACCAGCACCCTATTAGCGCATCTGTAGCTTTAACTTATCTTTGACAAATCGATAGTCACGGTCAGTGATACATTTATATCACCCAAAGTATGTGAGTAAATTGTATTAATTTAAAAACGTTTCTCAACGAGTCAACTAATTCAAAAATAATTGAATAATTAAAATCCTTTTACCGAACAAATATTTGTATGGGAGTTTTTGTGTTACTAAAAATCTACTTTGTTACTCATACACATGTTTTATTATAAAACTTATATTTCTGTAAGCCATTTATTTATCTTTTATTAAATATCTTGCCGGCTCTTCTCAGCAAGACTGTCTTTCAAGATAGCCTTTCTCTAGACTTACGATACATACAGACATTTAGTTTAATTCTATATATTTTTGATAATGTACATAATGTACAAATTCAAAAGTCCCTGTATAAGTCTATTTGATTAAAGCACTCGAATATTTTAATTTGATTTAAATAAACCCCTTTATATTTACATTTTATAACCTGCTTGATAGGTTTTGATGGAGCTGAAGATGAAATTGAGTTATTTCGAATATTTTTGCAATTAATTGATCAATTATAATAAATATAATATGTTGCGACATTATTACAACAGCCCCATCTAGTTCCGTTGTAAGTACGAGGCTTGTGTTACGGATACCAGATATACTACTCATATACATTTTAAATACATACATATTATTAATATAAACACCCATGACTGGAGTACAAACATTCGTGCCCAATAAATGATTGTCCCCAGCGGGATTCAAACCCGCGACCGCTAGTACGACTAAGGCAGGCACGCGTGGTCAAAATCTATGATTTCATAGATGAAGTGATTTCTTGCAGGCGAATTAGTCTTGCTGAGTATTTTCATAATAATTTAATGCTGAGTAAAATATTTTGATTTTCTTAAATTTTTCGACGCTAAACAAAGAAAGAAGAAGGTTTTAGTGGGTAGTGTTAATATACGAAATAAATACGAATTTTTTATAATTTCTGGTACATAAAAAATATCAAACATATTTCATTCTGGTACATAAAAAGTAAAAAAGAGCATTATAAAGACGCAAATTAAAGTATTTTGTAAGACAAAACTAGTTTAAAAGTACATAATATTGTATAAGATACTACAAATTCAAGTGGAATGAAAGATATTACTGTATTTAGTTAAACCTTAAATCAATATGAAATACAAAAAAATAAATTACAGACAAACAAATATAAGTAAACTTCTAACCCCCAGCTTATAAACATAACCTGGTAAAAAAATAGATAAAAACACGTTAAAAAACTCACCCATAATCTTTTTGGGCGGCATCTTCCTCTGCTCCCTCTCCTCATCCTCGCGCCTGATCATCTTCCCCTCGCCCTGCCACTTCCGCTTCCTCCCGTCCCTCTCTTCTAGAAACATCCCCAAATCCTCGTTACTACCCACTAAAGTCAACCTGACAGACGACTCCCAGGCCAGGTCCTTTCTACCCTCGTGCATAATATAGTCTTTGTTCTCTTCGAAAAATTCCATCACATTGGGGCCATCCCCACACAACACTAAAGTCACTATGAAATATGGTCTGATGATGAACAGAACTCTTTAGTTGGTTAAAATAAGACGAAGAAGGAATTGTACAGTTTCTTAATGCCCGTAGTCTCCCTCTGTCGGTGCCGTTGAAGTAGTTGGTTCTCGATTTTCAAAAGCATGTTTGTGCTGGAACGGCAGATGTGGTACTGTATGTGGGGGATCAACCCTGGGAAGATTTTCTTGGTAAAACGATTGCCGATCAAATACGTTCGCTGGCAGTTGAGAATGGCCTCCATGTGGCCTCTTTATGACCGTTTCCGACAGTATTACTCTCGAGCGCCTCGAGGGTTAGAGGCGGTTATATTACGGCTCCTGAAATTAAAAAACATTTTAGATATAAAAAGTATTGACTAACTCAATAAATTTAGGCGTCAGCAAAATACTCTTAGAACATTTCAGATGGCAGTGGTAGTACAGTGGTAGCGGGCTCGCTTGAGAAAACGAGTGAAGCGGGTTCGAATCTCGGGTCTTGCATCGATAATATTTTTATTCACATCACTTGTCACTAGTCTAACAAGGAACAGGAGTTAAGGAACATTACATTGTCAGGATCAACTACGAAAATTAAAAGATACTGTATACTATCAGAATGACTTGACAGAAGATTACCACTAGAATCTCTATTTGTCACATATGGGAATCGAACTTACAGTCGTAAAATAAAAAGTGAAACTTTAAAATTACACAGAAATCTATCAAACTTTGATGAAGTTACAGATTAATATTATGTATTCACAACTAAGAAATAATACAGCTAATTAAGAAACTGCAAAATACCTCGCACCGTCTATCTTTCACTGACACTACAAAACATTTCAAGCGTTATTACGATCAATGTAACTCGACTCTGTGATGATCTTACTGCGCCATAGAATATGATGTGTAGCAAAACTGGCTAACGGACATTTATTGTTTTTATAAACTTATTTAAAAAAATTAAATTGACTGTCTCGTTGGTGTAGTGGCTAGCATGTACGGTCGCACGGAAGGTACTGGGTTTGAGTCCCGGGTCGGGCCAAGTTTAGGTATTGAGTCTTTGTATCATAAGCCTTAGTAACAGCCCGCAGTTGGGAAGTTGGTGGTGTTTAACCCCCGTGCCTCGGAGAGCACGTGTCGCGTTGGTCCTGTGCCTTAACTGTCACTGATCGTGTCTCGTGTCGTCCCACCGGAATATGAGAGTGATAAGGAATAGAAAGTGCGCGTACCCTCGTGCTCTATAATATCTCCCGCGCAGAGGCTAGTCTCAAAGAGATTGGCCGCCGTGGCCGGAATCGGTCTGGAGGACATCATCACCATCATAAAATTAATAATACAAACCGTTTTTGGAAAATACTTTACACATTAATACGTACTCGTACTATATCTATCTCGTATAGTAAAATTATTAGGTCTTCGCTTCGACACAAGGATTCGTGCGTAACATAAATATGTCTTAATTTTTTTAGCCTAAGAATTAATTCATATTACTAGCGCGGCAGTGAAAAATCTCACACTTGTGAGAGCCTTTAAGCCTCCTTAGTCCGGTCCTGCCATAAAATCCGTTTTTAGCGGACCTCAACTAACTCTAAAGTACCTCCCTGTAAAACATCTTTATACGTTTTTGATATTTCGTCATGAGTGAGTGAACTTTCGATTTTATATATTTTTGATAAAAAAAAACTAAATATCTTCTATTTTAAATTCTTTGATGAACGACATCTTATATCTTATAAATATCTAGGTCGCCGTATATGGTTTGACATAGTTTAGTACTGTTGTGTCAACAAACATTCAAATATACGTAAATTCATCTCGTGTTCACGTCATGAACTTTTATTACGAAAAACTATTTTAGTTTTTGACGTGGACTATGTTTTTGGCCCAATGTATAAGATGCAATATATAATAAGATGTGTATAAACATATATAATTTTTAAATTTAATAAATTAATCTGTATTGATAGAAATTAAAAAATGCATAACTTGAAATTGACTGTAATGATTTGGTTATGTTTTCTTTTAAAATATTTTTACTATGAACACACCGGATAAGATTTTTTGGCAAAAAATTGAAAAAATACTGTAAAATTGAAAATTTTGGAAAACCCGGAACGTCATTTTTTACAGGATTCTCATCAAGATTTAAAGAACTTTATTAAAATTCGTCTATTGGATCAGTTAACTATATAATATTATAAGTTAAAATTATAATATCAAAGCAAATAAAACTGAGCTATCATGATTATTATCTATATCTATTTAAATAGTTAAGTATCCATTGCCGATAACGATTAAAAAAAAGAACGACAAAACCAAACTGTACTACCTCCAGACACAATAAAATGCGGCCCAATTCAATACCACAGGAAATACATTAATACACAAAGCCACCTAATCAGCCCTCACCTTGAAAACCGTCCTTGTCCACAATTAAAAAAAAAAATAACACACACACAAGTCCAGAACCGCAGGTTTATTGTACGGCAGCCATTTTGGCGAAAATCCACTTCAAAATCGCCATGATACGACCGCCGTCTCTCAAATACATATCAATCAACCATTTTTTAGCGATGTTGGGACGATGAGATGTGCGAAGTCCTCAAGACTCTATTGCTAAATTGGTAGCAAGACGGTCAAATGAATAAATGGGGAATTGTCGTTAATTCACTGGCCAATGGCGAGCCGGGATGTGTAGATGTGGACCATTTGGCCGCAGGGTCACGCAATTGCCGGGTCAAAACGGCTACGTCGTTGATGCAAGGTTCTGCATATAGGGTGGGGGGTCTTTGAGAAATTTGCCTGCAACAAATTGAACGAGACAGGACAGCCTTGGAACTGATAATTGGTGATATATCTGATGGAGCTGGAATTTTAGGTATTTTTCAGGTTTCTTTGGTGGTATAATGAAGTCAAACCTTGACACGAATTGCACATTACCTACAATTAGAATACTAACCAAGCAGAGACGAGAAAATTGATACTGTGCAAAAGTTCTACTCCTATCAATATAAAGAAAAAAAAAGAATTTATTCTCTTATGAATACTTTTTATTATAATGTGGAATATTACTGAAAATGCTTTTTAGTGAACTTGATTCTATTTAACTGTCATATACATCTTCTCCTAATATATAAAAATCTCATGTCAGAGTGTTTATTATCGAACTCCTCCGAAAGCACTTGACCAATGTTTATGATTTTTTTTGTGTATATTTGTTAGTTCTAAGAATAGGCCGTAGGCCATTTTTTATTCCCCTAAATGATAAGGATGGGGCCCCCTCTAGATTTTTTATTTTTAATTTTTACACCAATTTCGCATCAATAAAGACTTATAACCTAAAATTTTCATCTTTCTACCACTAACCCTTTATTTAAAAAATGCTAGATCATAAAATAAATAATTGTAATATATTTCTGCCTTCAGATTATCTATCTATATATAAAAATCATGTGGATCTTTTCTCAAGAAAAGAAGTCTTCACTCAAGTGAAGGAAAGTCAATCATTTCTCAATTCATATTTTGTAGAAAAACATTCAATATGAGGCTTTTTTAAGATAGTGACATTTCTTATCCCGTAGGAACTCTTTGATAACGAAAATGTTGATTCGATTTTTAGAAGACATTAGTTTTAATAATTTTTTCAAGCTGCTTTTTGGTCATAAAAACGCCCATTTACTATAAACATGTTTTTATTCAAAAATAACGTTGGACTAATTCGAACGTGTAATTTGGACGGAATCAACCTTTTGGAAAATAATAAATAGTAAGTTCACATAACTTCAAGCTAAGTTTCCCAAAATCCATCTAGCAATCGTGGCATAATAAATGAATTTCGTAAAAATTGTCACAACCATTTCAACGGATTATTTGTTCAATAAAATATTTTTGGATGATCAATTAAACAATGAGATAGGAGTACCTAAATGAAAGAAGTTATTCCTATATTCCTATAGTTAATGTATGAGGAAGATTTGACGGCCTAGAAAACACTGAACAGTAGCACTAATTTTTATTCACAAAACTACAACAACAATAACCTTTTTACGGATTTTTATAGTTTTTCTTATATAACAATAGATTAGCTAGATTCATGACTAAACGTAGAATATGTTTACAAAATGAAAGTGACGATTATAAGCTGGATATGAATCGATCAATCGACGTGTCTTGGCAAAATTAAATCTTGTTTGATCAGCCATCACGTGGTGTCATTGATTTCTCAATCTTTTAAAAATAATAACTTATAACAGAAAGATGTTCAACTCAATTCCATTTTCTTATTACTTACTTTGAAGCGTGACATTTCAGCACAAACTACTTCGCCAATGTCATGTAGAGTGAAGAAGACACGAAGGACTTTGCCATATATTTATAATATGTATGTATTTAAAATGTATATGTGTAGTATATCAACTATCTGGTATCCGCAACACAAGCACGTTACGTAGCTTACCACGGAACTAGATGGCGCTGTTGTAATAATGTCCCAACATATATTATTATTTATTTATTTATAAGGTCCTTTTTAAGTTAAACATGACAATCTAAGTTTTAGGGTGCCTCCATTGTTGGTATAAGTATTTTTTGATGCCAAATCATAAAAAAATAAAAATCTGATGAGGGCCACGCTTATCACCTAGGGGAATAAAAAATAGCCTACGATCTATTCTAAGACCTACCAAATATACACAAAAAAATATCATAAAAATCGGTTAAGCCGTTTCGGAGGAGTTCGATAACAAATATTGTGACACGATATTTTTATAGTTCCGGAGCCAAATGGCAAAAAACGGAACCCTTATGGATTCGTCATGTCTGACTGTCTGCCTGTCTGTCAGAGCCACTTTTTTCCGAAACTATAAGAACTATACTGTTGAAACTTGGTAAGTAGATGTATTCTGTGAACCGCATCAAGATTTTAGATGAAGAAAGAAAACAATAAATTTTGGGAGTTCTCCATACGTGGAACTGAAACTCATTTTTATTTTCATTAAACGTGTGGGGTATCTAATATCTATGGATAGGTCTTCAAAAATGATATTGATGTTTCTAATATCATTGTTTTCTAAACTGAATAGTTAGAATAAACACTTCCAAAGTGGTAAAATGTGTGTAAATTATTTTCCATTCCAAACATTCAAAGGCAGTGGTTTAATTAGCTTGGTTATAGATTCTGGATTTAACTTGCAATTTTGCCAATGTATGCAACATAATTATAAACTGGCATCACGTGAGCGAGTCTTAGTCTCCAAATGTTCAATTTAAATATGGCGGACTACAATAAAAAACAATCACTTGAAATGAGACGCGTGTAACCGCTGTTTCTTTTTAATTGATATTTATTGGACGCAATTAAAGTTTGTTCGCGATCTTTTCTTCGGCGAATTACTATGGGACCGTTTCAGAAGTACAGAAGAATTAATCATCCTTGGCAATTAACACGGCTAATTTTGCGGAAATTTTTTGATGGGACAGCGTCGTTTTAATGGGTGTTGGTTTCATGGCTAGCATGGCGACGACCGCGACTACCGGTTCGACTACCAGATCAGACCAAGCACATTGATTTGCTTTTTCTGTTAGGACATTTCCAATAACTTGGGCTTTTGGCAGGTAAATAAATTATAGATGGTGCATATAAAGTTTCATCCACCATCTATAATTTTAATATCTTATATCATGTCAATAAAATAATTTTTAATTTTATATATAATCAACTTTACAGGGTAAAAATCACTTTAATTTTTACTACCAAGAATTGCAACAATCGCACCAAGAAAAATGTATGTAAGTCTAAACCTATCATGTCTGTGTGCTGCTTCTGAAATATTTCATCTCCTATCGTAAAACACTTTGTATTTAGGCTATAACTGTACTCATTTCATCCATAATATTTATTCAAAAATCAGTGATTACGGCTTCACCATAGCTCTGTAACTTAGGTCAAAAATAAATAAATATCTAAATAAATAAATAAATAAATAAATATCTCCAGAAACTTTTCTTTTTTATTAAGTTACTGAAAAATATTTTATACGCACTAACATAATACGTTAGTTTCATTAATGGAGTGCTACCCTTACTTTTATTTTTATCATTTAACTGAAGACTTGACAGCCGACTATTAAAGTATCATGGATTGTCTATATAGTTACAATAGTCTTCAATTAAAATGATTACAACATACGGACAAACAATGATATCAAAGCTCTGAGGTACCGATTTTGGCTTTTGACTACGGAACCCTACACAGTAGTATCATTGAAATTTCTTCTTTGTTGCGCAGAAACACAATTGTCAACCGAATTCAACAAAGAGGAGGAACTAAATTTTGTAGGGCGTATATTTGTGAGCTTAGAATAATAACGCAAAGAACGATTGTTTCATACATTTAAATTCCGCTCAATATTGAAGCATCATTAGAATGAACAAATGAATGCCCCCAGTGGGAGTTGATCCCTCAACCGCTATCGCAGAAAGTAGGGACACTTCACTACAAACTGAACCGAACATGTCGTCAAGTAGTATAGATGGTAGCCATTTATGAATTAAAACTTACCATTAATGGTAGAGCACACGAACAAATAGTCAGTCGGAGAGCAGCAGGTTGCTAAAACAAATCTTCATTACCACCGAAATGCCTGGACCAATTCTTTCCATTAATAGAATTAAACTGACTGGTGAAAATGTATCCGTCTCTGTCTATTAGCTTTGGATCGTACTAGTTCTGTCTCGCTCTGGTTGGACACGATAAAGGTTGTGACAGCGTCTGGAATGATAGAGAGATGACAAAATGGTTATTGGTTTTCAAGGTTTTCATATTATTTAGGGTTGAAAATGTTAAAATTCATACAACTTCGATATTTTATGAGAAAGGATTTTTTTCAATCAGGTATGCGTAATTTTTAATTGAGGATTTAAACCTTAGTTTTCCAAATCACATAATATGTATTGGGTCCTTTTTAACGTCCCACTGCTGTCCCACCCTGGGTACGGGGTACAGGGGGATCAAGTTATAGTCCACCGCGCTGGCCTAGTGCGTGTTGGCGGACTTCACGTGTCTTTCGAAAACTTGTCAGGTTTTCTTAGACATGCACGTTTCCTCACGATCTTTTCCTTCACCGTAAGACAAGTGGTGATCATGTTGGAAAATGATTCGCACATGAAAAATATCAGCAGTGAGACCCGTATTTAAACCCGCATCACTCAGTTATCCACATGAGTGCGTTACCACGCATTGGCCAACACTGCCTATAATCGCATAATATAATCCACACTATTAATAATATTAGAAATGCCAGAGTCTGTCTCAGTCTGTCTGTCAAGTCTGACTGTTACCTTTTTACGCTTAAGAAGACGTACAAATTGTAATAAAAGGCGGAAGAATTGTTTTCTCAGTACGGATAAGGGATAGACGAACTCTATCACACGTATTTTTTTTTCTGTATACCAACTACACATACATTACATACGTAAATTTATATACGAGTATTGTGTGTTCATGTGGTGGTTCTTATAATTAACAAAATACAAAAATCATTCCACGTCTAATGGCAATAAATAATAGTTTAAAAAAACTAAAAACACGCTTTTTATAGAAAACCAAACTAAAAAATAGAAAATAAATTTAAATGAATTTAAATTAATTATTTGATTTTAAAAAAAAAGCGTGGGGTACATGGTGTCAATAGTTATAAATATTTTATTGACAGATATGAGTAGAGTGATTTTCATTTTGATAATATATTAAAAAGCACCCCACGCTTTTTTTAAAATCAAATAATTAATTTAAATTCATTAAAATTTATTTTCTATTTTTTAGTTTGGTTTTCTATAAAAAGCGTGTTTTTAGTTTTTTTAACTATTATTTATTTTTTACTTTTTAGTTTGGTTTATTTATAAAAGCGTAATTTTTTTAGTTTTTTAAAACTGTTATTTGTTTTGTAGCAAAAATCATATTTTGCAAATTGAAAAATGGTATAATTTTATCAAATTAGTGTATTGTCATCGGTCCTCGATAAATCTACAAAGTTTGAACGAAATCTGGCTGTTTAAAGTGGGTCAAAATCGCGCCCAAAGAAGTCGGTTACAAACATACAGGGGAAGCTAATAAAAAGCGTGTAAAAAGGACTTGCATTGACATCTGTCACTTGTCAGCCTGAAAACTTTCATCTTTATGCAAAAAACACGTTTAGTTAAAAAAAACACAAGAGGAAAGGAAAAATTACAAGCACATGTTTGAGTTTCAAAATTTTCAGTATTTTTTTAGTCAAATATTGTATTTCTTATATGTTTTTAACTATAAACTTACGTCATATACAGCGCAATATGCGAAAAACCTCATATTAGTACAATTTTCGATCAACAACATTCTGGACTCAAGTTACACGTCATTTAGACTATTATCTTCTGCGAAAATCTAATAGCACGTGAAGGGAAGACACTTATTTTACAATTACCGACCAACAAACTAATTTAGCTGTTGCTCTTGCAGAATAGTTCTTATACTTTTGAGTTTAGGTATATTATTGTGTACTCAGGGTTGTTAGAGACATTGTCGTTCGTAGCGAACTAAAGTGGGATTTATTATTGTAGGTTTGAACCGGTCAATGCAAGAACGGGGCAGTTAAATATTCTGGAAGAAAGAGTTAAGAAACGTAAGAATTTTTTAGATTTTTATTTTTTCATAATATTAAAACTACATTAAATAGCATAAAAACTCATTGGTATTATTCCTATATCAGGAAAAACTTGTAAATCACTTTCACTGTCACATTTAATCTATAGTTACATAAGAAAAGTTCTTTTATAGTGATGTCCAATTATTTAATTACTTGTCATACTTTAATTACATAAACTAAATCGAATTAACTTATTTATTTCTAGAGTAAATAAAAAAATAAGAAACCTCTACTGTCTACTTTGCAAAAAAAAATATATTAATTAAGTTAATTTTAATTTTCCTTATTAAAATTAGTGTATATTAAACTCACCAAAAAGCGTCGTACGCGCGAATACACAAAACGGCGTCCATTTTGGACGAACTGTCAAACTTTTATTTTTTTTAGGAACAGGCAAAGAGCCGTCAAATCCGAGCACCGTCCGGATTGCATGTGATCAATGAGGGGACACAATTGGTGCATACAATGACCGATGAAGTAGAAACGTTTTTGGACCAATTTGGTTCATTAAAATCACTTAAAGGAACATTTGAAATAAAGAGTGTTGCCAATTTTCAAATTGTTTTTATAAGTAGCTACGATAATATCAAAAATTAAAGTTATATTTATAGCATAATATTAAAAACATTTTTTTTGTTAATTTTCGAATTACACCCTTTTTTAACCGACTTCCAAAAAGGAGGAGGTTATATGTTTCGATGTATGTATTTTTTTTTTTTATGTATGTTCACCGATTTCTCCGTCAACTGTGGGCCGATTTCAAAAATTTTTCTTTTGTTCGGTAGGCTATAGTTCTGAGGGGGTCCCATTATCACAAAATCAGGATCTGATGATGGGATCTCAGGGAAATCCAGGGCAACTTTCAAAATTTATAGGCACCTATTATGTTTTTTATATATTTTCTTAAGCTGTTCAAGCATTTGCGTCTGAAAATCGTCATCTCATGTGATGAGCTGATGATGGAAGGTAGAATTCTTCAAATGTTATTTTTTATCTGTGTTCACCGATTTATGCGTCAATTGTGGGCCGATTTCAAAAATTTATTTTTTGTTTGGTAGGGTATACTTCCAAGATATTCCCATTGTCACCAAGTTAGGATCTGATAATGGGATCCTAGGGAAATCGATGGCACCTCTTAAATTTTATAGGCACTTAGTACATTTTTCATATATTTTCTAAAGTTTTTTAAGGATTTGCATTTGATAATTACCATCTCATGTGGATAAACTGATGATGGAAGGTACAACTCCTCAACGGCTAGGAGTTGAAAGGAAATTCCTTTAAAATTATACATACATATAGATTGATAGTTGTGTTCTTCCAGGTTATTACGTTAATTCCGGGGGAGAGGCTGACTCCTACCGGACGCGTCCCCGGGTGGCGGATAGGGGAATGCCACGCCGGCAGCCTGCACCTCCTAGTCGAGTGCGGCGGGGGTGGTTCTCCTCAGTGGCAAGCACCTTAATTGAGTGCGGCCCTGAGTTGTGCCACGCTGGCAGCCTGCACCTTCTAGGTTGAGTGCGGCGGGGGTGGTACCGGAGCAATCCGGCGCGGACCAACAGCCAGGGGGGGGGGGTTTAGGGAGCGGCGTCAGGCGGGCGCCGAGTCTCCCGCGTGGTGGTAGCCGGTGCCTCTGTCGTTTACGCTGTAAACGGCGGTTAGGCACTGTGCGGGCCGTACTGGCGGGACTAGCCTGTCGGTACGGCGGCTGGAGCGGGGCCACTCTGGTGGTCCTGCGTCTGGCGAGGGGTTTGGCACGTTGGGAGGGGTAGGACCCCCCCTCCCTTCGGTGCCGGGGGGGTGCCCACTTGTGGGTGTTAGGTTCGCACCGGGGACTCTTTGGCCAGTGGGTGGTCGGGGAGGACTCGGTGCTGGTGGGGCTGGGCTGCGGGGGGTGGGTGGAATTCACAATTCTCCCCGCCCTCTGTGGTCTGGTTCAGCGGGGGAGGGGGAGTGTCGGCGTTGCCGCATCCTCTTCTCCTGCTGTCGCGGTTTTTAGGGCTGTTCCAGGGACTCTCTGGCCTGTGGATGGTCGGGGTGGACTTGGAGCAGTCCTTTGTGGTTGTAAATTCTTCCCATATTGAGGCTGCCCTTTTCAGGGCGGCCTCATGTTGGTGGCTTCGGCCAACCGTCGGGGCGTCGCGGTTGTATGCGAAAGCGATCCCGTGGCGTCCCATTCATGGCGGCAGGGGTTTGGGAGTTGGGTTTTAGTGGGTATGCCGGATGCGTCCGGAGAGTCGCCACATAACCCCCAGGGGAAGTCGGGGGTACCCGTAACAGGGTTTCCCAACTATAAAAAAAAAAAAAAAAAAAAAAAAAAAAAAAAAGGTTATTACGTTAATATGATAATAGAAGGTAAATCTCATTAACCTCTAGGAGTTAGGTGGAATAATGGACGTGGTTTATTTAAACTATTTCGTATGGGGAATGTAAACATAAAGATGAGCTCGTAGTTTAGTTACAGCTACAGTAGTCGTAGATCGAGTACTCTTTGGACAGCACCCCCACCCCCCACCCTCCACCCCCCCTTTCGGCAGACCCGATAATTACTATTTTCGTCGTTAATGGGTATGCTCGTTGTTTAATATAAAGCTTAAACAGATTTTAAATTAGTGACATATAGTAAGTCACTATAATTAAATCAGCTAAATAAAAGGCACACAAAAATGTAAAAATAAGTTATTTTAAAAAAAAAAATTAAACCGACTTCAAAAAATCTGCACTAAAAAGAGAAAAATAAAAAGTAGAAAATATTACTTTAAAGAACTATGTTAATTTTGGAGTCGGTGCCAGCCAAAGAAAAATAACCGTATACTTATTCGATTAATCTATCAATTTGTAAACATAATCAAAATACCTGGCTGGCACCGACTCCAAAATTAACATAGTTCTTTAAAGTAATATTTTCTACTTTTTATTTTTCTCTTTTTAGTGCAGATTTTTTGAAGTCGGTTTAATTTTTTTTTTAAAAATAATTAAATATCATACTTACTATTAATATTCTGACCATTACGATATTCTTAAAATAGTTTTTTTTGGATTTATCAATCATCATGATTTAAGAATTTAAGTGTAGAAAAATGTTGGTATTGGTATATTTTATCCTGGCTGCGCCAGGAGAGTTCTTTTTTTCCCCTAATTTCTATCAAATGAAATATTAAAATGAAAGGTTTTACATTATTATTTTGCTTTGTTGAGTTTTATACTTAATTTGGAATGACAAATTCTAAAATCATCTAAGAAAACATCAAAAATAAAAAAAGCGCGACTACGAAGAAAGCGAACGATGATGAAGCAAAATATGAAAACAATACGGAAAGACACACACACGCAACTATTCACAATATTTATCTTATATATTAATTAAAATAAGTACTGAATGAGTATTTTAAAAGTTACTCGAAAAATTCAGAATTTTGGAAAAACTAAGTTTTTTCTATAGGATTTTTGTATGAAATTAAACATTAAAACTTAGTTGAAATTTACACAAGATAACGTAAAATCATAAAACAGTATACGTACTCGTACGTATACTGTTTTTATTTTAATTAATTAAATACCTACCTTATGTAATAAATTTACATAAAAAATCCAATATTCTTACTAAAAAAAGCAAAATATTATGTCTCTATATACTCCTGCACCTAATAATAACTAGATAATAGTTAAAAAAATATATTTGTCTCCGTCCATATTTATTCGTCAACTTTTTCTCTTCTTTTTGATTCGCTTTTTATGCATACGGTTTTTTTTGTACATAATTTTAATATTACATTTTTTCTCTGTGAAAGCCATTCCAATTTGGATTTTTTTTTTTCCTAAAACACCTAAATATGTTCGAAAAATAAAATAATTCTTTCTTGTTCTTGTGTATGACATTATAAAGATGACGCATCATCTTCAGTATCGGTCAACGCATTCCTGGTCATAATAAATTATATGTAGTTTTAAAATCTAAGAAACACGCTTCAACGATGAACCTGACAAAATACATTTTTTTTTATTAGAAGGATAAAGTAATAAATGAGAAAATAAATGTATTAGTAAGAAAAACTTACTCTATTTCGTAGTCTAGCCATTTTGACATAATATTACTTAAAGTGCTGTTTTAAATTAGCAATGAAAGCGTCTAAAATATTATATTTTATTTATACGAATCCTTTCTTTTTCTTTTTTTCTTTTCTGTACATGTATTATAAGATACATGTATTATACGTATATGAAAAGTAATCTGACTAAGAGCCGATCCACACGGCGCGTTGCGTCGCCGCAACGCAAATATTTTGACGCATAGCCGGCCACACTGGCGCTGCGACATCGCAGCGTTACTACGACGCAGTCGCAACGTTCCGCTGTCGGAGCGGCGACACTCAGTAGCGGCGAGCATTTTGTAAAAAACTACACGTGACGACCATGTGTCCCATATAAATTCTCTTTCCTAAATTAATGTAATGCAGTAATCCATGTCAATTCCTTCAAAAGAAAAAACGAAATGAGCTTGATCTTGAAAATGATCCTCCCCATCAACGCACAAACAACTGAGCGTTGCTGCTCCGGCGTCGCAAGGAGTTCACCACCGCCCGCTTCGTCTCGGGGGCTGCAGTTCAGTCGTGTGTGCGTTGCGTCGACGCAGCGCACCGTGTGTGCACTATGATTATTAGTATGGAAAACGACGCAGCGACAGCGCTACGTCGACGCAACGCTGACGCAACGCGCCGTGTGGACCGGCCCTTATAGTGAATACCGCATCAAAATTTCGATGGTTTAGGAAAGATAGACGACATACAGACAGACGCGGAAAGCGAATTTTTTAGCAAGTAAAATGAAGTGACGAGAATAAAATATTCAATCGCACTATATAAACGTTATGAGATCACTTGTTGTTACGCTACATTAGGTGCCTAGGAATTACTAAATCATGGATATGGTAAAATAATAGCGTAGAATTTTGAAACTTGAGGTGTTTAAGAAATTCAAAAATTCGTTAATTTAGGAAAGACTAAATACATATTATGACCTGAACAGAAAGTACGTTCAATTCACATTTTGTACATATTTTGAAAGTCCTATAAAAATCTTGGGTAGCTTATAGTTAAATTTTAAAAGAAAAGTTTTGATCAGAATTAGTTTTACTTACAACCAAATATCTACTTTGAAGGTAAAATGTATAAGTATATGATACCATTTATTGATTTTTTGATTCATGACATTTTGAATGCTTTACAATTTACAGCAATCATGATCATGGAGTCAAAGATTTTGGAGGTCTCAAAGATGACCACAGGCTTGTTAGAGACAGTCACTAGCCAGCTAAGGAAAAATATTTTTTCCTATTTATTTATTTATTTATTGTATTATTTTCTTTATTCTATATCACTAACGCTAGGCGTTAAACCCATAATTTCTGACAAACACACATACACGCCAAACAATCACGTTTTCAATGTCCTTTTAATTCTGTACTTTTACCTACTCATACGTATTAACAATTTTTATAAATTACAGTAAGCTTGTATTCAGTCAAATTCCATTTATTAAAGGAACCAATACCAATTCATTACTCACGGCTTATTAAGCAGAATGCGTAAAATTGCGATAATTAGGTAGGTTTATACGATATATCAAGGTATAAAAATACCATTCCCAATCTAAGAATTTCTCTTTTAAAACAGCAACTTTATAAAATAGTACCTAACTCTATTTAAAAACTAGTCGATTCAAATCTTGAGCTGCAACAATAAGTATGCTCTGTCTAAATAATTCGACTAGTGGAAATAGGAAGATAATTGAATAGTTTCCAGCGTGTAATTAGCCCATTCCATCTTAATCTGATGCGCTCGAGTATTTTTAACTTAACCCGTCAACGCGAACAAACGACACAATAGATTTTCAATTGTTATAAATCTATATTGACCGCGCGCCCGTTGATAGGTTAAATATTTGAAATATTTAAAATATTTCATTGACTTTCGCTGACCGAAACGACTAATACTTGTGTACGCAAGTAACAGTTGAAAGTAAGTAATTATAACATGGTAAAAAGTATATATAATAGGTATACAGACAATCATACAATCCTTGAAAGAATTAGCAAACACATTGTCTACTTAGACTAAAAAACTTTCAAAAAGTAAAAGTTAAGATACCTCATCCATAACTGATTTTATTGGCTCCACGACTAATCAGTTCCATTGACGCAGTGCTATACCCAGCGAGCATTGTGTGTATGGTCAATACATACATATGTACAATGTACATATACGAACAATGTTTCGATCCAATTTAATCAATCTCGCTACGTCTAGGAGGTATTGAGATAGATAAATTAGTTTTTACCGACTTCAAAAAGGAAGACGTATTCAATTTTTGTTTACTTTTGATACTACGTAATATTTTCATCACGAGGGGTTTCTCGTTGATATTTTTATCCGACTGAGGCGAAGCTCAAAGAGGGTTATGTTTCAGTGTTTGGCCTGTATGTATGTCCGACCATGTTCCTTTTAAATAACTTAGGACTTAAGGACTTAACCGATTATCATAATTCATATGTCGCTCATTTTAATAATGTCTTATATAACATGTCTTTTTAAGAAAATTATTTAAAACCAAGTTATCAATAACTCATCAATCATTGATTTTCTTGTGATCAGACAAAAATTTAATAAATTATTTTAACAAAAAAAACAAAAAGCGACTTCCGAACTAAATAAATCTAAATTAAAAAGTAGAAAATAATACTTTTAAGAACTTTGTTAATTTTGGAGTCGGTGCCATGGTTTTCTCATGGATGCCATTGTCAGAACTGGAAAATATTAAAATGGGACCACACGGGAAGCACTACCTTTCAAATATAATAAGAATCATCAAAATCGGTTCACCCAGTTCAAAGTTATGAGCTAACAAACATTAAAAAAAACATACAGACGAATTGATAACCTCCTCCTTTTGGAAGTCGGTTGAAAATATTATAGATTCGGCATCTGTATCGACAAAAAGAACTACATATTTTAATAAGATTTTCCAAAATAGGTATATTCAATAAACAGATTCGACTCAGAATTTTATTATATGTACTAGCAATTCCCGCGACTCCGCCCGCGTTCTAACCACTATTAAAAAAATAGAGATTGGTGGTAAAAGATGAAAATGTTGGGTGAAAAGTATTTGATGCCAAATCATAAATTATTATAAAAGATAACATTTGGTCGAAAAATAAAAAAAACTGGAGAGGGTCACGCTTATCACCTTAAGGGACCTATTCAACGACCTACCAAATGTACAAAAATTTTTATAAAAATTAATCAAGCCGTTTCGGAGCAATTCCCGCCTCTTCGCCCGCGTTCTAATCACTATTAATAAATAGGTATTGGTGGTATAACGTTGAAAATTCTTCAGAATTATCAAAAAAATCTTCGCTTCTTGTAAGAGCTATAAGCTAAAAAGTAGGCAAGGCAGTGCGGGGTAGGAACGGCGATTGCATCAAGCGAAGCGGCGCTCGAAGCAGCGCTTGCATTTTACGCGTCCGTAATTTTTGCAACATTTTTGAGTTTATGACAGACAGACGAGGCGGAGGACTTTGTTTTATAATATGCATAGAAATTCTATATCGATGAATGTAATTAAGAACTTAATAAGAATATATATTGAATTATAAAATTAATTAGATATGATAGTAAATGCTCACTTACTTGCGGTTGCAAATCACCGATCTACGACACTTCGCATTCGCATTAAGTTTCCATCAATGTCGTATTACATAAACATAACAACCTCTACTTAATACTTATAAATAAAATTGTAATGTCTGTATGGTTAGTACATTTTATCTATGCATTATGCATAACACATTAAAATTTTATGAAAAATCTAATTAAAGTAGTTATTATTATCGATACAGAGGCAGAGTCTGGTATTTTCAAATTTTTGTAATTTTTTTTATTATACGTATTTTTTGCGGAGGAGTACCCTAACCGGAAAAAATGTCCGTAACTTAAGATTTTTACTATTCATGTATAGTCTTTGTATGATGGCTATACAGTGTGTGATGTATAGTCTACGTGATGACGGCTATTATTATTATATCATTCGATAATTACACCGTCTGGTTTGTAAATAACATAAAAAAGTAAAGTTGTAAAGTTTTATTTTTTCTTTTTTTATCAATAAAAAAAATCATAATAAAAAATGTATACCCGAATAATTATTTTCTTTATACCTCGAATAGAACTTAAAATTAATATTTTTATAATAAGGAACTTCGTTCCCATCCGGTGTCCCACGACACCACACGTTATCTTTTTTTATATATATTTTTGTCTGTCTGTAACTGCGTCACAGGGAAACCACTGGACAGATTTTGATGAAATTTAGTCTGATGATAGCTGGTTATCCGAGTTAACTATAGGTTAGTTTATCATGCACGAAAGAAATGAACACCAACGTACGTAAGGACGAACTGGAGCGAGGTCGCAAATTAGTAATATGGTTATTTAAATGAGAGCAACACTAAACATTTGTCTGTCCGTTGGTCAGCTTTAATCCACTAACCTCTGATTAGAACCGAATTATTGTGGACACGAGAGGATTTAGAGGATAAGCAATTTAGTCCTAACTATAGGGGTTTAATTTCTTATTTTTTTTTTTTTTATGGGACAAAGGGGGCAAACGAGCAGGAGGCTCACCTGATGGTAAGTGATCACCTCCGCCCATGGACATCTGCAACACCACAGGGCTTGCAGATGCGTTGCCGGCCTTTCAGGAAAGGGAGGGAGGGAGGAGGGAGAAGGACGGGAGGAGGGATGGGGAGTGGGCCTCCCGGACTCTCACTTACCGGACGAAACGCGACAGCATAGCTGCCACTTCACGCCGGTCTTCTGTGAGAGAGTGGTACTATACGGGGCGTGCCGGCCCATTCGGCTGCTACCCGAAGGTAACAAGCATGGCACTACCACTGTAAAACCAGTGTACTCTGGGTTAAAGTACATAAGCTACGTTATATTGTTCTTTTTTTAACGTAGCTTACCACGGAACAAGATGGCGCTGTGTAATAATGTCCCAACATATTTATTTATTTATTTATTAAACGTTTCACAGCTCCGATATATGTATATACGGTACTTACTTAAAAAAAACAACTTAAATTTTTTGTCTGTTTGTTTGTTCTGACTATTTTTTTTTCAATAATAATAATACTTTATTATCCAAAAAGATGTTTACAAGTTTTACAAAATAATTTATGCCAAAATATAATATCGCTAATAAGTGAATGCAGCATCTGTAGCTGTAGCTGAACTAGGAAATTTGTATTCCAGCTAGCAGCGCCAATTCCCTCCATTAAAAACATAGTTGACATGCAAGAGTATAGTGTTTTGAACAAAGTAAAATAAAACTGCTGGACCGATTTTGACGGGACTTTCACTCGCAGATAGCTAATGTTATTAGGAGTAACTTAAGGCTGATTTACATGTATTAAGTGATTAAGATTTAAGTAGTTAACTAAATTTTAACTTAATTTTTAGTGACTTATATTTAAGTAGCTGTCCAAACGTATTTAAGTAGATAAGTAGTTAAATCTTTATTTTTTTGGCTCTTGTGAGTATGTCGAACGAATACTTTTAATTATTTGTTCGACTTCCTTCGCGCCAAATCAATAATACATCATCATAATATAATTCATCAATAATGAATAATATTTATAAGCTCACGACGTTACGGAAATAATTGAAATAGGGTTCAATTAAAAAAAAAGTGCGTGCGTACGAAGTACACATGTTGGGGGAGCGGATCGATAGCTCAGTAGAAATAGGGTGGTGCGTTGGATGTTAAGGAAAAGGATTAAATCCTACCTTTGCTGTTCGGGGTCGATGGTATCGCCAACCCGGCGGAAAACGATCCTGCCAGGAGTTTTAACTCGCGATGTGCACTTTTTCACTTTTTAACGGCGTATTTCGAATATTAAGCGGAGGCATGCCATTCGCGCGCGGAAGAAAATTTCTTTCCTTTTTTTTAAGCTAATTCACGTTGCAACTGACACTGTTCAAGTCCCCGACGGCGACTCCAGCGCCGTCGATTCACACACTATGCGTTGTCCTTTTCTTCCTCGAGGCAAAGGTACCGGAGAGAAGAGGAAAGGAGAGGAGAGGATATGGGAAGTTTTAGTGTTTCAATAATAAAAATTAAATATATAAAATAATCTATGCGTTGTGGCGCCAACATCCTCCCCCGCGTTGAGAAAATTAATTTTCTCAAAACAGAAAAAGCGTGAAATAATATATAGAAAAAATTTAAATGAAATTAAATCTACGTTATGCGTTTTTACTATAAAATTAAACCTAAGAATATATTATAACTATTATAAAGCGGATTTAGCAATTATTGCGAAGGTAGCGGACTTAATTTTACTAAAGGGCGCTTAAGAAGACCATTAACGGTTTTTACTAAAGCGACTCTAACAATGTTGTCTGAACCAGGATAAACCTTCACTATAACTCCCATCGGCCATCGTAATGGTGGAATATCATCTTGGTGAATAAGTACCACTGTACCTACTCGAATAGCGTTCTCTTTATTCTCACACCATTTTTGACGCATTTGTAAACTGTGTAAATATTCTAAGTGCCATCTCTTCCAGTATGATTGTACCATTTGATCGAGTAATAATTTTCTACTTTTGAGACTAAGTCCATTTTCCATGGATACATCATATGCTGGTAAGAATGTAAGCGGAGTTGACATAATAAAATGCGCGGGAGTAAGCGGTTCAGGATGCGGGTCTTCTGTTAAAGTACATAACGGGCGAGAATTTAATATTGTTTCTATTTGCGTAAGAACTGTTAGCAGTTCTTCGTAAGTTAATAACTGTGTACCAATTACTCGATATAAATGCGTTTTTAAACTTTTAATATTTGACTCCCACATTCCACCGAAGTGTGGGGCGCGTGGTGGTATCATATGCCACTGAATGCGACGATTTGCTAGTTCTGTAGAAATAACATTGTTATAAGCTTGCGATGACAAAAATTTGAACAATTCATTAATTTGAGCTTTGGCTCCTACAAAATTAGTGCCATTGTCAGAATATATGTTTGCGACTGGCCCTCTGCGTGAAATAAAGCGTTTAAATGCGTTCAGAAACGAATCAGATGTTAAATCGGGAACAAGTTCTATGTGAACTGCTTTTGTCACGAGACAGATAAACAGGCATATATAAGCCTTTTGACTTTTCTGACCTCTGCGTCTACATAAAGTTATATTTATAGGGCCACAGTAGTCGACTCCCGTATGCATAAAAGCCTTCGTTTCTCGTACGCGATACGAAGGTAAGTCAGCCATCTTAGGACTAGGATGATTCGGCGAATATTTAAAGCAAAAATTACATTTATGTATGCGTTGTCTTATAATACTTCTAGCGGATATAATCCAATATTTTTGGCGAATAATTGAACTAAGCAAATGAGCACCAGTATGACAATGAATGCGATGATAGTGATCGATCAGAAGGCAAGTTACATGATATTTTTTAGGTAACAAAATTGGATGTTTTGCTTCAAAAGGTAAGTTAGAGTTCGATAAGCGTCCTCCAACCCTAATAAGGCCGTTTTCATCAATAAAAAGATCAAGTTTTCTTAAACTTCCCTCAGGTAACTTGTTATTCTTTAAGCGACTAAGAATTATCGAAAAATTACTTTGTTGTACAGAGCGGAGTAGATAAATTTCAGCGGTATTTAAGTCAGAAGCGTTAATTTGAGCGACCTTTGTACGAGATAAAATGCGTAAAGCTTTTAATACGTAAACAATAATGCGTAGTAACTTATTATAAGAAGAAATTCTAAGTGCTAATTGACAAAGAATTGGCGTTTCTTCAATAATTGCGGTTGCAGTAAACGTTTTATGTTCAGGCAAATCTTCATATTTGACTGATGGTAAAGCGTTTATAGGCCATGCGGATACTGGAGACTGGAGCCATGAAGGGCCTTGCCACCACATATCATGCGACAGCAACTGTTCAGGTAGCAGTCCGCGTGATAAACAATCACTAGGATTTTCGTGACCAGCGACATGAAAGAAATGCTTAGGATTCAAATTTTCATGAATCCTTGCGATGCGATTACTAACAAATATATTCCAGCGATGCGGAGATGAATGAATCCACGATAAAGCTATCTGTGAATCCGAAAATGCATAAATATTGTTTATCTCATGGCGACAATGATACGTGTCATGAACTATTTTAATTAATTTTGACATTAATACGGCAGCGCATAACTCAAGACGTGCCAGCGACACAATTTTAACAGGCGATACTTTAGATTTTGCGCAAATTAAGCGGACACTGATATCTCCATTCGAATCAGTGGCATGTAAATATACAACGCAACCGTAAGCTTTAAGGCTTGCGTCAGCGAAAGCGACTATATTGATAATAGAGCGTTTAAAAACATTTAAATGGCGCGGAATTTTAAGCGAGCTAAGAAGCGGTAATTGAGTTTTTAACTTATCGAATGATGAACAAATATGAGCAGGCGGTAGGCTATCCCAATCGACTTTCTCTAACCATAACTCTTTTATTAATAATTTAGCGAAAAGTATGACAGGAGCGACTAAGCCTAAAACATCCCATAAGCGGGCAATGAACGAAAGAATATTGCGTTTTGTACAGTTACGATCGTCTGCGTTATTTTTGAAATTAAAAACGTCATCAGAGGGATTCCACTCTAACCCTAAAATTTTTAATGCTTCCGATTTATTAAATTCAACATGCGAATGTTTTATTTCAGAAGGAATATTATCTAAAACAGCGTTGCAATTACTTGACCATTTAACCAATTCAAAGCCTCCAGATTTAAACAAATTAATTAATTGGGTCGAAACATTAACGGCTTCGTTCTCATCAATAATAGAACTGACTAAATCGTCCATGTATAGCTCTTTTCGAGCTATAGCGGCAGCTTGCTGATAATTATGACGTTCATCATTACAAAGTTGGCGTATGGTTCGCATAGCAAGATATGGACTTGATTTTAAACCGAATGTGATGCGATTAAATTGATATTCACGAATAGGTTCTGAAGCTTCGAATCGAAATAATATTTTTTGATATTTTCTATGTTCGCTTTTTAGAAGTATCTGTAAGTACATTTGTTTAATGTCTGCGGTTATAGCGATTGGAAACAAGCGAAAATTTAGCAATATTATAAACATATCTGCCTGCAAATTAGGGCCTGCGTGTAAAATATCATTCAAAGAAACACCATTATGGCATTTCGCGCTTGCGTCTAACACTGGGCGACTCTTTGTAGTATCTTTATCATGTCTTATGACAGCGTGGTGCGGTATGAAATATCCTTCCTCTAAGCGGTCGGATCGCGTTTCTGAAATATATCCTTTATCGATATATTCCTTAAAAATATTATTATAACTAATGCGAAGTTCATTGTTAGACTGAAATTTTCGTTCTAGTAATAACAATCTGCGTTGTGCCATGGCACGCGAATTACCTAACAAAAGCGGATCCCTACAAAAGGGCAAGGCGGTGCAATAACGACCGGACGAATCACGTGATATAGTAGCGGAAAACAAATTTTCACATTCTTCGTCCTGCTTACTTAAAAATATTTGCGTGGGGGTCTCTTCGAGCTCCCAAAATTTATGAAGCGTTTTATTTAATAATGCGTTATCATCATAAATTAAAAATGAAGCGGATTGACTTGTTTGCAAGCGTTGATCATTCGTAGCGGTGGGAATAGTACCCATAAACACATATCCGAAAACAGTTTCAATCGCGGGTGGAGCGGGTGGTTTAATTATTTTACCGGTTAAAATTAAATATGGAAATAGTTGCGCGCCTAATAAAAGATTAACCTCACTTGGCTCGTGCCAGTGCGGGTCTGCGAGCGGAACGTCAACTAAATGCTGCACTAGAGACACATCAACATAATCTATCGGTAACCTGTCTGTAATGCAATCAACAACTAAAGCGGATATGTCATAAATGAATTTATTATTTTTTGAAGCGATTTGTAAATTAACATAACCTAAAATAGGCCGCGACGTTAAACCAATACCTTTTACAAAGGAATTAGCAAGCGGTATAATATTAAGATTTAACTGCTTACAACATGCGGTTGTTATTATATTATTTTGTGAAGCGTTATCGATGAGCGAGCGGACAACCACACAGGTGCGACTATTCGTACGCACACAAACCTGTGCTGTCGACAGAAGCACCGTCGTCGAGCGAGAACAAGATGCGTCTTGCGTCGCGCTCATATTAACAGCGGACGAAGAAATCATAGAAGTTATATTTTGTTCATTAATATGTTGCGTATCGCTAGAAACATTATCCTTATCGGATGAATTATTTTTGTTATTAAAATGTAGAAGCGTATGATGATGTTTTTTACAAATTTTACATTTATTTGTTGAATTACATTTAAATGCCGTATGCAATAAACTTAAGCAATTAATACAACCTTTTTTATCTTTAATAAATTCAAATCTACGTTGCGCGGGTAAGGATTTAAACTGACTACAGGAGTATAAATAAGCGTGATCATCCTTATTACACATACTACAATTAATTTTATTATGATTCGTGTTAATATCACGAGTAAGAAAAGCGTGGTGGACTGTATTTTGCGCGCGAGATAATGTTCGAGATGACTTATCTTTATTATTAACGTAACAGCGAGGCGAATTGTGCGTTACGGGCGTATTTGTATATATTTTACATTGTGTACGAATAAAATTTGCGAAGCAATCAAATGTAGGTATTTTATTATTACGCGATTCCATCTCAAATGTATGAACCAAATTTGAATTAAACTTTTTTAAAGATATATGCAAGAAAATATAATCAGCGAGATCATCAATTTTAATATTTTTTAAAACGTTAACAGCGGAAACATAATTATCTAAAAAATGTTGAAAGTTCTTAGCTGACGCGGGACCTTCTAATTTAAAATTAATTAATTGATCGATATAAGTCGATGCTAACCTACGCGGATCCTCGTAACGGTCAACTAATTCGTTCCATATTAATAAATAATTTTCAGGGCAGGGTGTTATTCCCGAGAAAACGTTTCGCGCTTTACTTGTTAATTTACCTAATAAATAATACAATTTATCGTCATTAGAGAGCGATTCATTGTTATGAATATTAGACTTAAAACTTATATAAAATAAAGACCAATTTCGAATGTCCCCGTCAAAGGAAGGAATTTCCATTGGCGGTAATCGAGGTTTAGAGTGTATTGATATTTCTTTATTAATTTTTACATGAGATTCATTACACAATGAGCGTACGCGCCCAATATAAGAACACATATCCTCCAATTTTGAAAGAATGATATAGTCTACTTTAGCGTCGGGATCTAATGATATAAGCAAAGCGTTATAGTTATCTAATAATGTACTAAATTGATCTATAGTACGCATCTCATCAAAAGTTTGAATACTTGAAATAAATATTTCTTTATCCTCGCTATTATTTAAGGCACACTCTGCTTTGCGATATATATTTTCTACGCGGCTATATAATGCATCGCGTTTAGCGGTTAAAATAGTAAGCTGATTTGCGTCAGAGATTTGAATGTCTTTTTTAGGGGGCATTTTGAATATGAACACTTATTAGTTATTTACAAATGCGACAAATATAGATGCGTGTAATAATATTTTAAAGAAAGAAAGCGTCTTAAGAAAAATAAATATTATAAAGCGGGTAGATTATTCGAGTAGGTAAGCAATCGTATAACAAAGGAATGCGTTTGTTTAACGCGAATGGCACCTATTATATAATGCAATTATATGCGTTTAATAAAATAAGCGAAATATAAGCGTTTGAAATTAAATTAATATGCGTTCAGTACCTACTTATATGTATAGGTACCTACAGTATTTACTTATAGCGATGGCCGATATGTTACGTGAAAAAGCAAATTTAAATCGAAATATAATTATTAAATAACGAACGAAAACCCCAAATCAACAAATGAATTATTCTTATAAAATTGAAATAGCTTCGACACGTCAAAAAATGGCGGCGTGTCGAGCACTTTGTTTTAAGTTATTTAATACTATTAAAGCGTTTTAAGTTATTTAATGCTAATTTTGAAACACTGGAAAGATAATCCGTCTCGTATGGACCACTAAATGGGGGAGCGGATCGATAGCTCAGTAGAAATAGGGTGGTGCGTTGGATGTTAAGGAAAAGGATTAAATCCTACCTTTGCTGTTCGGGGTCGATGGTATCGCCAACCCGGCGGAAAACGATCCTGCCAGGAGTTTTAACTCGCGATGTGCACTTTTTCACTTTTTAACGGCGTATTTCGAATATTAAGCGGAGGCATGCCATTCGCGCGCGGAAGAAAATTTCTTTCCTTTTTTTTAAGCTAATTCACGTTGCAACTGACACTGTTCAAGTCCCCGACGGCGACTCCAGCGCCGTCGATTCACACACTATGCGTTGTCCTTTTCTTCCTCGAGGCAAAGGTACCGGAGAGAAGAGGAAAGGAGAGGAGAGGATATGGGAAGTTTTAGTGTTTCAATAATAAAAATTAAATATATAAAATAATCTATGCGTTGTGGCGCCAACACATGTCAGAAGTGAAACTTCTTTGTTTATATATTAAATTCACTGTTTACACACTGTATAAATACTAATGATATTGTAATTTCACTTCAAAAACAATTCCTCATGATTACCAGCATGAGCAGCCGTCATTGGTGGCGCTAACTCTTCCCCGTCTTTGAGCGCCTGGTACTTGATTTACGTGTTTGTGTCTCTATGGACTTACTTTTTCGTTCTACTTCTAAAGAAGTTTCACTTCAAAAAATGGCGCATCAACACTTATGCATTTTACTAAATTGCATCTTTCCAAACGGATCCAGAAATAAGCCCCGCCCTAGGTGGGCGGGGCTTATTTCTGGATCTCTTCTCTTAATCGAAAAAATAGAAAACATTCTAATTTATTAGTTAAGTAGTTAACTAAATTTTAACTTGCGACTTGCTACTAAATTGTCTGTTTACACGCACTTAATCACTTAAAAATAAGTTAAAATTTAGTTAACTACTTAATCACTTAATACGTGTAAATCAGCCTTTAGGCTACTTTTATTTTATTTGAAATTATAAAAAATATTTAATTTATTTTAACTTACGCCCAGCGAAGCGGACCGAGTTTGCTAGTGAAGAATAAGTGTAAGAAAAACCAGGTTATAGACAAATATAAATTTTTATTATAATAAAAACATTATTCACTTATAGCACTATATATAATAGAAAGGCAGTTTAATAGCTTTTTAAGCTTAAAATTTATTTTTGAAAATGCAGTATTTTGAAACAAAATAAAAGATGATTAATTCATTTTTATTTTGAAAAGTATGTGTGGATATTATTTCTTTACATCTTTACTACATACAACTGCAGTAGAAGAGTCTGTTTGTAATGTCAAAATAACATTTTTTATAGTCAAAAACTTTTAAAATCGAAGAAGTGAATGGATGAAGGTGATATGTCGCAATTTTGAATTTTCGTCCTTTTTATTTGCATAGATGTCAGTGTTATGAGTGTATAAACAGTTTTAAATATTACAACAGCCATTTTTTATACTATTATAGTTCAGTTCTCGCCACTTGACAGCCATTTTATACATAAACTTTATACATTACACAAGCTTTGAACTCAATTTTGTCTAAAATTGAATTTTGCGACATACCTTCGTCCATTTATGACTTTAATTATTATGGTTTGCCAGCTTGTTTGTTACAACTAATATCCAAAACAGATGGATTATTTTAAACGGGGCTTTTACTGGTAGATAACTTGTATTGTAACACATAAATTTAGTGCTTACTCCTCACTAGAAGTCACCAGTTATATAAAAATGTAAAACTCCGCTATAAGAAGTCGGTAAAAACTTCAAAACGATGATTTAATGAAGTAATAGTTTGCAACTTCACTCTTGATTTCAATGCGCCATATTCATTATTGTCCATACAAAAGAAGATTCGCTTTGCGCGAGAGTGCACTAACGCCATAGAACACATAAAACAAGGTTCTTTCAACACATAGATATAATATCCAGTACATAAATACGGTCCTTCTTTATTTTTATCCTGACATTTTTCACTTTTCACATAAAACTTGACAGATGGAAATTTTTCCTTTAAATATGGCAACACTTCCTCTGGGATTCCCGGAAATTCCCTATCCTCGGAACTCCAAGCGCCGCCATCTTGAGTTTTTGCCACATTATCTATGGCCAACATGGTCGAATGCTGCATAGGGTGTTTTTGTCTATTATCAAATGCTAGAGCTACAATATGATTTGTAACAGGATCAACAACTATTGTTGTATTTATATCTTTAAACATATTGTCTAATGAAAATTCAATATTTTTATTCACCACATACCATCTCGTAACTTCAAACACCATTTCCATATAATGTCTATGAAGGGACAGCTCCTGGAGCTGAAACATCGTATTCTCTGCTAGCATTTCAAAATAAGTATTAGGATGAAAATTGCACGGCCAAAGCTTTTTGGCTTCTACATATTGTCTACTTACTTTTGGTGCCACCGAGGGCACCTGTACATCTTTGAAATAATCAAAGACATTTCTCAATTCAGGCACATATTTTTCTAAATAATCTTGAATTAAAGTCATATCCTTTAAATAATTAGTTGGGCATAAAATAATATCTTTGTGTTGCACTCTTTTTAAATGCTGAAGTCCTTTTAAGGGAATCTTTTCATTAAGTAAAAGGATAGCTTTAGATATATCTTGCACATTTGTGATATGGCCCACACAAACTTGCACTAGTGGTAATGGTAAATCAAACTCACTACCCAACACTGCTTTTAAATTTTTTTGTGATTTCCTTACATTTTCTACACATTTGTCAATGGTTTCAGTCAATATATTGATGTCATTAAATTTTGGTTTCTTAGCGAGAGGCTCAGCTTCATTACTCATACTGCATGTTTTTCTCAATCTAATCTATTATATCCTCCACTTTTTCTTATGAACTCTTGCTGAAAATAGAGAACAGAAGCACTTTTTCATATAACACTGAGTGTGCACTTTAAAAATAATAATAATAACAATAATGTGTTATTGCAAGCACTTAGAAAATCACTGCACAAAACAACCAATTGACTGTTATGTTTAAATATTTATGTTATTATACAATTAATAATATAATATTGTACAAATAATATTTTTAACAATAACATATGTACGTCTTTTGATTGGTAGCTTTCAATCAAAATAATATGGATTAAATTCAGTAATTGTGAATATATAGATTTCATAATAATAATATAGTAATTTGTGGATTATAAAATAGTTGAATGGCATTAAATTAGGTGTTTTAAATTAAAATTGCTCCTTTGTAATGATAGTGGTAATTAAATCTTAGGTTAGATTCTAATAAGATAATTGTAAGATATTGCGTATATTGTAGAAAATATGTACGAAATACAAAATAAACATTTTATTTCAGGTTCAAGACATCGCGCGATAAGAACTTTTAATTTATAAAGGTGCATAATGATAAAAATGTTACGTTGTTGACATTTCTGATAATTACGATTTTAGAAGTAGAAAAGTAATAAACTTACAGTAATACATAGAAACGAAGAACCATGACCGATCTACGATCACATAACCGATTCGTCTCATTGATTTAACAATATCCACATACATGTAGAAAAATAAATAAAATATGAAATAAATTACCTTCATTTGACACCGGAACGGAGCACAAATATTTCCTTGACGTAGGTAATATATTTTCACAACAAACAGTACATCTCTTTAAAGTTCTACAAACAATAACCAAATATGGTAGACTTTTCCGTAAATGCGAAATAAAAATTATTCGCGACACTCGCAAATTAGTAAAATAAAGCAGCCATTGGCAAGATGCGTTTTCTTTTGCAAAACGTGGCTTCAGTTGACGTCTTGAAATGTGATTATCCATCTTTGCTCTGCTATTGGTCGAATATATAAGATTTAAACGAACCCACCAATGACGTGCAAGGTCACATATATTATTTTGAAATGTAAAACAGACTAGTTGATATTAAAATTAAAAAGTTCCTTTCAACGCATAAGGCCTTATTACACCTTCCTAAATTTAGTCGTCCTAATTAGGATTTAGGAAAGGAAAGCAAAATGATGTTTCTGATTACACTATCCTAAATTTAGTAACCATAGACGAATTTACAGATTATGTATAAGTTTCTACGAGTGCAACCATAGAGTATATTACTATATTATATAACGTTTTCATTAACTATAATAATAATTTTTATCGTTTTTATTCCAAAGATATGTTTTTATCGTTTTTATTCAAAAGATATGGCATATCTTTATATAATTGAATAATATTAATTAGGATCTCTCTTTCCTTTGCCATTAAACTCGTTGCACTTTAACAAAATAAAATTTAATTTTTAAAAAATTTTATAACATGTGCACACGCACTACGCAGTCGTCACGTTTATTATAACAATAATAAATGTACTCTCTTTGGTCAGTCCAGAACAAAAATCATAGAAATAATAAACCAAAAATACTTGCTGTCCACAGATTATTAAGGTCGACTGAAATTAGCAACCATACTTCTTCCTAATTAGGTTACTTTTTAGGATTCTATCTTGCTAAATGCGATTACACTTTCCTGAATTTAGTAACTAAATCATTTAGGAGACTAAATTTAGGAAGGTGTAATAAGCCCTATAATACTAATTACTAAGTATTCAAAATATTTTTTTAAGATAAGATTTTATGATAGCATAGAAGAACAATAACTACTATTATTAAAAGAAATAAATAAATTTAATGTGTTTGCTTGTAATTGGTAAGCTAAAAATACCATGAACCGAATTAGATGAGGTTTTAAAATAGTTTGAGACTCCGATAAGGACATAGGATAGTTTTTATCCAGGAAATCACCCCTTAAGGGGATGAAGTTTGTATACATGTCTATAGTTTCTATATTAACCGTTGCAAAAATATGAACGAACCGAAGCGAAGCGAGGTACGAGGGTAAGTCGTTATTTTTGAAACCATTCATTGACCTATATATTATTAATCAATACTCATTTTAAAAGATTTTTTGTTTTCTTGTTGTTTATAGTGTGTCATATAGTAGGTATATTTACTGTGTACATACTCATGTTACTATTTAAAATGAATTCGAAGATGTGTTTTAAAAGGACAACCTAAAATATCGTCCTAATAAAAATAAGTACAGATCGTACCTACGAGTATAAACTTATTACTTAGAGGCTAGAGCTAAGCCTCCAATTAAATCAACCACTTCTTAAGAAACTATTAAGAAAAGTCCCCAGTGCGGACGTGAGCCTGCACTCCCCGGAGCTATTAAACGTTTGTGTTGATCTTCAAAATGGATCAAAATCTATTATCAACTAACGAAAATTTGCGAAAACAATCTGATAACTTTCTACTACTTATGTAATAATGAGTGATGATGAAATTAATTAGTCAAAGCTGTACAATTAATCTGTAGGTAGATACATAAATATAATCAGGCCTTTTTGACACTTTTTTTGGGGCACGCTAATTTTCGAAAGTATTAAGTTAATAATTTTTGTACACCCTCCCCCACCCCTTGCCAATCTTTTTTGAAATAAAAGTTTTAAAGTAACAGAAAAGGATGAATTATTTACCGCATAATATGAAATATAAAACACTGTTTTAAGAATATTATATATTTAATTATTAATAGTTCTTATTAACTAAGACAGATTACAAATGTTTAAAATAACAAATTATTGTCGACGCAGCATTTTTATTGTGTGTTTATGTAAAGCACGAAATATACAATGATTATGAGTGAAATATGGAATTTAATATTATTTATTTATTTTCTAAGGTCTGGTACCACGCCTGGCAGGTGTCGGAGGCAATCTCGCAAAGTGCAGATAACGCACGCCCCGTCGAGTCATACTCTGAAATGAATAATAACAACGTGTTTGAAAAAACATCAATTTAATTTTCTTGCTATTATTGAAAGATATGCTCAGTCCGCCAACCCGCACTTGGCCAGCTTAGTGGACACTGGACTATGACCTGGTTCCTCTATTATTAAAAAGAGGTCCAACCCTAGCTGGAAGACGTTAAGAAGACGACAAACTGAATACAAGCTATAAAGTTTGCCTCGTGTAAATACTAACCAACGTTGCCAATATTGCTCCTTTTGCCGAATATAGAGCCATTGAAAGGCAACTTCTTATAATTGGCCTCATTCATCTGGATGAGGCACACTACGATCAGGAATCCGAAGAAAATTGCGGCACGCATATTTTATACTGAAAAAAGACGATAATTTTAAATTATTATGTGTCTTAGTTAAGATATCTTATTCGAACAAACAGATGAGTAGATCTTTTTTAATATGAAACCCAAAATAGCCTAATTGATAGCCTTAATCCTTACGTTCTAGTTTTCTTGTTGTAGTTAACTTCAGTATGATTCGAGGAGAACTGATGCAGATGCTACAACTGCTGGCTGTTTTATACCAAATCTCGTACAAAATCAATATACAAAGAAAATTAATTTAACCTTAAAATCGCATTACTCAATAAATTGTTGGCTTGATCGAGGCGCTATTAAATTAGTGCTCCATTTCGCATCCCGCCTGATACGATTTATTAACAGAATTTAAAAAGAAAATACCGAAAATTGTATGAGGCAAGGGAAAAATATTATTATTACTTATTAATTATTAGATAGTTGTAGTGCTTTACTCATCTCCTGTGTTTGAATTTACAAAACTGTGTTGCACATTAAATATGATTGATATTGGATTTCTAAATTTATAGACCTAAGGACAAGCCTTTTTATGGAATCTTGATGTATTAGTGTAGCTTGAATTTATCACACGGGTAACTAGCAGAACCATCGGCTTCGCTGACACTAAAACTACAAATAAAACTCTTAGCCTTTATGCTTTAACTAAATATTTTGATGGGGAAATATTTCTCGGAGTGAATGTGTGGATATTATTTTGACTAAGGGTACCATGCCGCTGAATATAGTGTTGCAGATTAACTTATTTACGCACTATAATATATTTTTTAAGTTTTCGCAACGATTAATTTGGCAAAGTAACTTAATGTTTCATACTATTTCTAAAAAATGTTATGGAAAATAAACAAATAAATCAATAAATGTGGGGTCATTAACACGCAGCACCATCTAGTTTCGTGGTAAGCTACCACCAGGCTTATATTATGGATACATACCAAATAATTAATTTAATTTTCGTTTAAAATACATAGTAAGCAAGAATGATAAATTTTAAAGGGTGGCGCTTGTAACAGTGCTGAAATATTAGTTAAAACAAGTAATAAGCATTCCGTTTCACGTTACAGTAGTATTGACAGTTACGATATTGTAATTTGTAAGTTTAAATAATTATATCCCGGTAGTATTAAAGTAACGAGCTCGCTCGCATAACCAAGTGATGCGGATTCAAATCCGGGTCTCGCACCTCTGTTCATGTGCGAATCATTTGTAACATGATTACCACTTGTCTTACGGTAAATGAAAACATCGTATTTAAAAGACACGTGAAGTCCGCTAGCCCCAACCAGCACTAGGCCAGCGTGGTGGACTATGACCTAATCCCCCTCGTACTGAGGGAGGCTCGTTTCCAGCAGTGGGACGTTGAAAAGGGCTGAGTACCTAAAGTAATAATATTAAGTCGACATTGTAATGACATGGTATTCTAGGCCCGCTAGCGTCATCAGGAATCTGCAAGATACTATCTGTAAAATACTGCAGAGATCCCTTGTTAAGGTTCATTGAAATGGGCTCATTGAACGGGTCTTAAATAAAAATACGATACACTGAGATGATTTATTTGGTGATGGGATTTGGGAATGATAGGTGACTGAAATATTCTTTGACTCAAAAAAAAGTCAATAAAAGATTTCTCTGAATAATGTTTAATAAGGCGAAGGACGGAGAGTTACATAGGAAGCTTTATTACTAGGAATGATATTGAAAATCTTTTTATTCACTAAGCATATTATGTGTACTGTCAGAAATAATCTTTATTTTTTTTTTTTGTCGTAAAAAACTGGGTGTTGAGTTTTTTTAGAGTTTAAAGGATTACTAATCCATAATATGTATGCAGGGGTGGACTGTGAATTTGGAGGGCCCTTGGCTATCACTTCTCGGGGAGCCTTAACCAATTGTCATTTTGTCTTCATAAATCTTTAATAATAAGCAATACTAGAGAAAATTAGGATAACTTTAATATTTGATTCTTATTTTATCTCATAGTTACCAGAGACCTGCCTTTTATAACGTTTTTTTTTCCAAATATTTTCCGTTATATTTTTGGGCTGAGGTCCAAAACGCCTATATGTAAAATGAAGATCCAATTTCCAAATCTGAAGTTGTGCCATAAAGACAGAGATGAACCAGAGCTAACAGAATGGAATGAGTGAAATCACAATTCGTTCATAGAATGAAGTATGTTTCTAATTTGACCATTTACTATTACTTTAATGAAGATAAATTATAGCAAAATGGACTAAATTGAAAGTTTTCTAACATACATGAGCAGGCACCTTAAGTAAACACGATATGTTATATCAATATTAGGCACTAACGAAGTTTTGATCCCCCGAGCTTCAGTCTTATCAGCGTCAATATGTGGTCAGTATCCAATAATCCTATAATTGAGTGGACGCCGCCATGTCCTAATTTCGTTGCTATAAAATGGCGGGAAAATCTTTCTCGATATCAGTTGACATCTCGTCTTCAACAGTGCTACTAGATACAAAAAACCTCCCCATACAAAGGTTAAAATATTACTTATTTAGCTATATTGTTGGTTCACTATTTTTACTATTCTTAATAATTACTAAGTATATACAATAAAAATATTGTTACTAAGAAAGCTAAGGTTTTGTAAATTAAAGATGTAAAGTATTTAAAAGTTTGTCATACCTAATCAAGTTTTTCACATTTCAAAAAGAAATTTTTCAAATTGTTTATCCTTTTTTAAAAATATTGACATGACTAATTATTACTATATTTTATTGCAGATGTTCGGCATTTTGAGCAGATTCTCGTTGGCACTGGCTCTTATTGCCATATTATTTAGCTTAATTGACATGAGCGAAGCAAACTACAAGAACGCTCCTATGAATGGCATCATGTTTGGAAAGAGAGGACCATCTGGTAAACATATATTTATAAAACATTTATATATATTTCATTTATATTTTTATACAACCCGCCCGGAGAACCAGCTATCAACATACCAAATTTCATAAAAAATGTCTAGCAGTTTCCTCGTGATGCGGATAGATTCGGCCTCTATATCGACAAACAATGACTATTTCGATAAGATTTTCCAAAAAATATTTCATCTACAGAATCGACTAAGTTAAAGTGTTATTACTTATATAATATATTATATTCTATAAACTCACTCAAGAGACTCACCCTTGCTCCAGTCGGGATTGTTTAAAAAATACATTTATCCAAATCGCCAGTTAGCATCGTACTAAACTTCATAAAAAACAGAAATATAAAAAAAATATTAAACAAGTGCTAGTTGGACTTGCCCATGAAGGGTTCCGTAGCAAATTGCGGTTTACGATTTATGACGTATTAAAAAAAACTTCTTACTAAATCTCGTTCAAGCCAATTTTCGGTGGAAGTTTGCATAGTAATGTACATCATATATTTTTTTTAGTTTTATCATTCTCTTATTTTAGAAGTTACAGGGTGGGGGGGACACATTTTACCACTTTGGAAGTGTCTCTCGCGCAAACTATTCAGCTTAGAAAAAAATCATATTAAAAATCTCAATATCATTTTTGAAACCTATCCATAGATATCCCACTCGGTATGAGTTTGATGAAAAAAAAAATTATAAGTTTCAGCTCTAAGTATGGGGAACCCGCAAAATTTAATGTTTTTTTTTCTATTTTTGTGTGAAAATCTTAATGTGGTTCACAGAATACATCCATTTATCAAGTTTCAAGAGTATAGTTCTTATAGTTTCGAAAAAAAGTGGCTGTGACATACGGACGGACAGACAGACAGAAATGACGAATCTATAAGTGTTCCGTTTTTTGCCATTTGGCTACGGAACCCTAAAAACAGAGAGGCAGACAAATAAAAAATAAAAAAAAATATTGTCGACTCAGCTTCCAAAAGAAAACTTTCTAAAATATATATTATGTGCAGATTCAATTCAGTTTCATTTTTCTTGTATGTATAGAGATATACTCGTAGATTTTAATTTGTCACAGTAAATAAAGTAAGAAATTGCAACAAAAAATTTAAATCCTTTTTGTCAAACAATTTGCACGAAATTATTTTCTTCTTCTTATTTGGTTTTATTTTTATGTTGTGAAATGACTTACCATACATTACTATTTTCAGATTATGAATCTAAAGGAAAAACCTTCACAGTTTTGTGTGAAATCGCAGCAGAAGCTTGTCAGACATGGTTTCCTTATCAAGAAAAAAAGTGAAAATTTTATTGACCCCGGCCGATGAACAAGGAAATCACCTAATTTATAATAACTATAATCCCGTATTGAAATTACTATGAATAATGAATATGCTTCAATAACGTAATCTTAAATATATAATAATGGTAGTAAAAGTAAAAATATCTTGTATTTAGAGTTTCTAATTAGATTTTTCTTCTACGACTGATGTTATGATTTCAATAAATAATTTAGTAATATAATTTTTGTGTCATTTGAAACCTGCGTGTATTTTAATGCGTGCAACGAAACGTTCCTAATTGACCTACATAGAAAATTGAAATAACAAGAATGGCAACACTCGTGTGAACTCGATGATTAATTGCACTGTAATTTATAGATGTTCAATGTTTTTCTTTAACATTCTTTTGCAATTATAAGATTTTCACCCGGAAAAGATGAACTTTTCTCAAGGAAATAAAATTTATCGTGAAACAACTACAACGTCGTGTATTGATAAAAATCTCAAGTTTGACATATGTCAATAATTCAGTGACGTTTTGCATTTTGCATTTTATTTTAGCAATTTCGAATCTACCTTATTTCTAAAATGAATTTTCAAAGATCCGACCTCGTGGTGAAATAAAGGAATAATTTTACAGTGTTTTATTTAATTTAAACGTTATAAAAACATCAAAAATGACGACCAAGGAACTGTACACTAAGGTAAAGTTTTTATCATATTTTGTTTCTATTTTGTTTTTTTCTTGATAAGGTAATGCGTCAAAAATTTAAGTTAGGAATGGATAGAACAAGCTGTAATTAAAGTTTTATTATAATCGGACGTTAGTGATTATGGGAGGTGTAAATTAACGCGATAACGATCGCTTTCACTATCTATGTCAAATGCATGAAATCATACTGTTCATAAAAAATGAATAATTCATTGCTGTATAATTTTATTGTTTTTTCAATTATCCGACTTATGATTGCATCATAATATATGAATGAAATTTGGGTCAAGATGCACTTGATTATATTAATATGTTTTGATATCGAGGCACCTGTATAACAGCCTTATATGATTCATTAAATTGTCATTAAAAATAAGATATAACAATATATTAATTTCTCAAATAAGAATAAATGTACGTTATTACATTGTAACACATCTTCCTCACAACCAACTTCATTTTAAATCTAATAAGAATCTTATTAGCTATTACCTATCATTTATTATCTTTATTGGTTTTACTTAAAAATAGTATTTTTACAGAATGTCACAAATTTAAAAAAGAAAAAAAAGACTTGTATTTTTTCAGTATTTGTTATTGTAATAAATAGATAAAAACAAATACACAAAATATTCATAAATTCATTATTTTATAATATCATATTATTTCAATTGTTTTGTTTGTTACACATTGTCAAATATAATCTTCTTATATATATAGAAATCTCATGTCAGTGTTAGTTATCCAACTCGTCAACAACAAATCAAAGAACAAATCGGCTTGACCAATTTTTGTTTTTTTTGTGTATATTTAGTAGGTTTGAGAATAGGTCGTAGGCTAGTTTTATTCCCCTTGGTAATAAGGGTGCCCCTCTCCAGATTTTTTATTTTTAGACCAAATTTTAATAATTCATTTTTTTTTTGATTTGTCATCAAAAATACTCAAAACCCAAAATGTTCATCCTTCTACCACCGCAGGAATTACTAGTATCTGTTAATGTTAAAGAAGTTAAATCAATTGGAACAACAATTAAAACACATTTGACATTAAATAATGTCAACAAATATTTACGTAGTATTTCTGTTCAATGAAAATTATAAAAATAGGTCATATATGTAGTGAACTTCATACTTTTACAACATAATGAGAAAATATTTAGCTTGCTCCTAGAGTACGCTACACATAAAATAAGGTCAAAGGCCATAATCTAATTCACAGTCTTAACTTATAAGTCACTCTAGATGCTATAATAATAATCTTTATCGTCGAGAATAAGGTATAATTACATTAATTATGCTTCAAAGCTTAGTGTTGTATATTAGAAGAAGTTTAATATATTATACTAGCATTACCCGCAGCTCCGCCCACGTTTAAACGTATTGTTGTATTGATGTTGTATTATTCTCAGAGATGAGTTATTTTCCCGCAGTAAAAAGTATCCTATATATTGACCGGGTAACCAGCTATTATCATACCAAATTTCATTCAAATCCGTCCTGTGGTTGTCTCGTAATGCGGTCACAGACAGACAGACAGACAGACAAAAATTCTAAAAATAATAGATTTGGCCTCTATATTAATAAAAATGTCTATTTCAATTACATTTTCAAAAAAATATTCAATGTATAGATTCAACTCAGAATTTTATTATATATTGTATAGCCTAGTAATTCGCCCTTGTTTTGCTCAGCTTGTCCCTGCATATGTCAGTATAGTGAAGTATCTTTGATTGATGAGATATTTTCCCACACTAAAAAGTATCCTACACATACGTAATGCTAAATAGGAACATGTTGTAGGTCGTGTTAAGAAATTCACTGTTATCGATAATTTTCATAAAGGCAGTAGTTTTTTCGTGAAATGTCAATTTGTGTTAAATGCTTTATTTTCTTTTGTTATTAATTAATACATGGGGCTTATAGTTAACAGAATGTCATGTTTTATATATATCTTTAAAAAATGTGTTTTTAAATGCACAAGAAATTTGTTTTTAATAATATATATATCTAATCTATCTATATATATAAAAACTAGCCTTTCCCGCGACTTCGCTCACGTTCTAAAGGCTGGAAACCAAACCCTTTCGCCCGTCCGCCTTGTCTTGCACGCGATGATTATTATTTTATATTCATTGAAATAAAGTGATGCCAAGAGTAATTTTGTTCAAAATTAAATGCTTGTGATGAGTAACTTATTTATTTAGGTAAGGATTAATATCATGCTTATAAAAACACCTTCGCAAATAATGCATTGTCTTATAACAAATTTGATTACTATAAAAAAGGTTATAGCGAGTCAACCTTAAAAGATAGACAAAATATGCTATCGCGGACATTTTTTACAAAATCCGCGGACAAAATCCGAAAAGATAGTTTCATTAATAATACTAATACATATGTAGTCCAAGTGCATATTATAAGTATGATTTATTTCATATAAATAGGTTTAAAAAACACTAGGCATTTTTCCCTGTACTAGGTTGTAACTATATAAAGACTTATTATTATAAACTATACTCTATATATATAATAACTATCTATATATAATATTAATTTAGCATACAATTTTGTAAACTTTGAATGTCTTACTTAATTATTATGTAATCAAAAGCCTAAATAATAAGTTTCAAGCTTCTAGCTTTAAAAATGACGTAATTTCCATACAAACTTTCATCCCCTATTTCAACCTCTTAAAGCCTTGTTTTCGCCTTTAAAAGTAGCCTCTGACCTTTTACAGGCTCTAGACGTTTTTGGGTTTATTCGTTACATACAAAAATACAAATCTTTCCTCTTTATAATATTAGTATAGATAGTATAGATATAGGTAAAGCCGAAGAGTTTGTTTGGTTGAACGCTCTAATCTCAGGAACTACTGGTTCGAATTGAAAAAATATTTTTGTGTTTGATAGTCCATTTATCGAGGAAGACTAAAGGCGATATAACATTTCGCTATGACTAATAGGAGTGGAGTATCAGTGAATAATGTTGCAAAAACGGGAAAAATTATTGCAAAAACTATGTATGAAGAAATTTTTCTTCCTTAAAAGTTCTAAAAAAAAGTCCGCGACAGCGTATTACTATTTTATAAGACTCACTTTTATTCTTTTTTATGGTAATAAAATTTGTTTTAAAATAATGCCTTATTTGCGAAGGACTTGTAAATTATAATAAACAGGATTTTAATCTTAAATCAAGTAAATACGTTAAATCTAAGAATTTGGTTTCCGGTCTTTAAAACGCGGGCGAAGCCGCGGGAATGGCTAGTGAAGTAGTATTTGATCTTCGTGATGAAAGAGGCTGAGGTTTAATTCAATTAACAGTAAAGGTAGTTAAGGCTTTTCAATCCATTGAGAAGATTCAACGATGTAACTTGAGTGTATGTATAATATGTGCTATATAAGTGAGAGACGATTTTTTCTAGTGACTGTGAACTAAATGGGAATACTTGAGTGCGTCACGAAGGTAAAACCTAGTAATAGGCAACTATGTTAGATTTCATCTTCTTTTCTTCTTCTCTAATGTATAATAATCTGGTGTCACAGTGTTTGTTATGGAACTCCTCTGAAACGGCTTGACCGATTTTTACCGTCTGAGAACAGGTCGTAGGCTATTTTTTATTCCCCTGGTGGTAAGGGTGGCCCTTTCCAGATATTTTTTTCTTTTTAGACCAATTTTTTTATTTGAAGATAGTTACGTATTTTTGCGAATTTTCTTAAGCTCACTCCAATTAATGTCTACTCATTAAACAAAAAAAAAAGATTTTAACTTTTAAAAGATTAATACTGTTTAACACTTTCTTTAAAAGCCGTAACTATAAGAAATATTTAATTCATTTTCCATTTCCACTTCATCGAATATGCTCCGCGTTTATTATTCATTGATATACAACTACGAATGTTATTTTTTTTCAAATTAAAATATATTCTAATTTTGAAGTAAATTATAAGTAGGTAATTAATAACACTTGCGTCTCACCCTCGCTTCGCTACGTTTTGTTTTTGAGACCTAACGGCCTGTCCGCACTACCAAATTTCACTGCGCGGTTTCTCCCGCAATTCTGTAACACATGGAATCTTATAGAAGTATCCGCACTGGCGGTAAAAAAATCGCGCGGAAAGTGTTATAAAACTAATTCTGATCGCGGACAATAAATCGCGATAATAAAATTCGTGCGGTTAAATTTCGCAGCGCGGATAGGCCGTAAGAACGTTGGAATAGAAAATATAGAAGATATTATATTCATTAGTATCCCTTATTAGAAAAAATATTGATATCCCACACCAAAATTCATCCCCATTTTCACCACCTTTAGGGATGATATCTGGGATAAAAACTATACTAGATAAAGTGGCGTGTTTAAAGATTTGACGCCCCGGGACAGTTAGCTTTGGCGCCCAATGAAATGACGAAAAAGTATTACATTTAAGAAAAAAAAACAACTACTTATGTATAGCAATTCTTGAACGAAAATATTAGTTAGTTTGTTTGTTTTTTTTATTTAATATTGTACTCTTAGCTGCCCCTCGGGGCCTGCCGCCCCCGGCCATGGCCCTCTTGGCCCTATCTTCACACCACACATCGAAATCTGCCCATTGCTTTTATCGAGATGCGCAGGCAGACAAATATTCTGAAATAGGCAGGGCAAAATCTAGAGCAGATTTTGCCCTGCCTAATAATTTTCAATTAATATCTAATGTACTGATTCTACTCTGATTTTTATTATTACATGTACTATTATTTTAATTATTATTATTAAATTCTATTACATACGCTGCGCTCGGCCTCGTCTCTAGATTTAGCGCGAGTGAAGCCGCGGGTTCCACTAGTAAATGTATACAAAAACTTGACAAATTATATACTAAAACCTTCCTTGAGAACCACTCTATCCATTGGTGAAAACTGCATGAAAATCGGTGCAGTAGTTTTTGAGTTTATCGCGAACAGACAGACAGACGCGGCGGAGGACTTTGTTTTATAATACGTAGTGATGATAAAACCTCTACATCCAGAAGTAAGACAGTAAACGTCTTACTTATTTCTCGGATTCCTTCCAAGTGATTGTAAAAATGATGAGCTCGATATAACAGCGTAATGTGATTGAATTTTACCAATGTGTGTGAGCTAATTCCGGTTAATTGGATCATGTACACTTATGTTCAGCGGACCGGCACTTGTCGCTTGATGGACTAATTTGACGTGGTATATGAGGACATGTCGCAGGCGCTGCACTGCTAGCTTTGCGCTCGTGTAGGTTTGATTAACTACACAATTTACATACATAATCACAGATGACATAATGTTATGTTGTTATATACATTAAGATCAAAAGCACGTCACTCCAAAGAAATTGGATCCAATCAGTTCGTGCGTGGCGTTGATCTATCAAATTGTTTTATTAATTTACTAAAATATCGGAACTTATAGCAAAAATTCGTAACTTAATCCATCAAACATATTGCATTTAATGACTAATCGGAAAAAATATTTTGGGCGGCCAAAAAACTTATATAGTAAATTTATTAAGATTTGCAAAATAGATACACTATACGATACGATACTTTGTTAGATTTACGCTAAATATTTGGTATTTTGAATAAAATTATCTTCGGAATTTTCTAATTCGTTTTTAGGGTTCCGTACCTCAAAAGGAAAAATTGGGACCCTTATAGGATCATTTTGTTGTCCGTCTGTCTAGACCCTTTTTCTCCGGAACTCGTGGAAGTATCAAGCTGAAATTTATATAAAATACTAAGGTCTACTGTCCTTTTGAGCTGTGAAAAAATCAAACTTCTAAACCAACGCAATCAAAAGATACTGCAAATTTTCGACACTCGCAAGGGAATCAAAACCTACCGGGTACTTCCCGTGAACTCAGAATCTTTAAATTTGGTACAAAGCAACATCTTATAGCACAGAAAAAGGAAAAATTATAAAAATATTTTTTAATAAGTTTAAACTTACTACCCCTTCCTCATGAACGCATAGAGGAATTAAATTGATATTCAACTCAAATACTCAGGTCTATAATACCTTTATGCTGTAACAAAACCAAAATTTTATGTCAACGCAATCAAAAGAAACATCAATTTAAGCGCATATTTAGAAACTCGAACTACTCGCAAGAGAATCAAAATGTAAAGGATACTTCCAGTCGACCTAGAATCTTGAAAATTGGCAAATAGCAAAGTCTTACAGCACAAACAAAGGAACAATTTCAAAAAATAAAGAAGTTGAAAATCAAAACAAATCCGCGACATAATCCTTAAAGATAGTTTCATTTACAATGTCGAATATTTGCAACAGAACCTAAGAAAGGAAAGGGTTATTTATCCAATATTAAAAGAAAAAATATTTACTCATTCTTATTCTTTCAGGATGCCCGAATTTGGGTGGAACACCCAGTGAAAGTTTGGGAAGGTGCAACCGTCACTAGTGACTATCGATCCGGAGTGCTCATCGTGAAGATAGACCAGACTGGTGAAATCCGACAGATAAAAGTAAGTATTATTTTATATTCTTTGCTTTTTAGGGTTTCGTGACTTAAAAATGCAAAAAAATACAGTTATGGGATAACTGCGTTGTCCGTCTGTCTGTCAAATTCCCTTTTCCTCAGAAATACGTGAAGCAACATTTATAGTCCATATATCTATTTCCCATTGACCTAGATTCATGAGATTTAATAAGTCAAGGCATTTATTTTATAAAAAAAAGTTTTGCGATTATGAATTGCAGTTGAACGATTTTTATTATATACTCCTTATGTATATAGACTCTGTGTACTGTTCAAATAATATTTTATATTGGGTAAAATGTCTTACGATTTTGTTCCTTGATGTTATTTTACCTGGACAGTTCGTCAAAGCCCGACCCCAAGTAAAGTTAGGTAAGGGACCGATGGGAAAAGAATAACACAATCATATTTTGTCATGGCTGGACCTCATTCACGTCCATTTATCCATTGCATAGCTTTTGCTCTATAAAATTATGTGTGTTCAAAAATTGAATTATAACAGAACTAACTTTTTAAGACCTACAATTTCCTTCTAAATTTTTTTTGATCTTTTCAAGGACGATTCAATAAAACCAATCATTTTGTTCTGTGTGTCCTGTGAAAATGAACTATTTTTCTGCAATAAAAAGTATAACACTACACAAAATTTGGTTATAATCGGTCCAATACTTTTTGTGTTAAACGATAACATACAAACAGACAAAAATTTTATTAATTCTTTTTTTGGGGTCTATATTCATACACAATACGGTACAGTCATTGTTTTTAAAAAATATTTCATGTACATATTTTTTAAATTACTGTTTTATTATGTAGACTATGAACATCATCATAGGGAAAGAATTTTCCGGTGAGATATCAAGTGGAAGTGTCGGGATGGACGGCAGATAACATTATTTTTTATACTGATGCGTTATTTAGCTACTTTATTATAAATATATATTTCAGATCACAGATGAAACTAAGCTGCCTCCACTCCGGAACCCGTCGTTGCTGATCGGTCAAAATGACCTCACGTCGCTGTCGTACTTACACGAGCCCGCTGTTCTCTACAATCTTAAAGTCAGGTATGGACATTTATTTATTTATACATATTCATCATTTTATATATTATATTCTAGTTAATAATATATCTTTGTATCAAATCTGGATCGTTTCAACAAACATCCAGACATCCTCACAAATTTTTCACATTTATAATATAAAACAAGCGAATCAACCTCGCACCGCACGGGTTTGTGCACGAGTGTACGCGTAGACACATGTGCTCTCTCTGTTCCTTATCACTCTCATACTCCAGTGGGACGATACGAGACACGACCAGTGAGAGTGCCACGTGCTCTGCCTCGGCACGGGGGTAATACACCGCCAACTTCCCTACTCCGGACTGTTACTGAGACTTACGAAACAGAAACACTCAATAACAAACTTGGCCCGACTCGGGTCTCGAACCTAGCATCTCCCGGTGTGCGACCGTACATGCTAGCCACTACACCAACGAGGCAATAAAACAAGTTGTCTTAAGAAACGCAATCGTACAAGTAGTCGGAGATGTCATACAAATTACAATACACGGTGGGATTTGCGGCTGGTGTAAAACGTGTACTTTCTCCGCGACACAATACTATGTAACTTCGTCAACTAGTTCTCATAGTTTTAGTTCGCGTCTTATGCAGTCATTTTTTTTAATTTTCGTATTTTTTTTTAATTACCGCCTTTATTTTGATATTTTTAGCTTTATTTAACAACTAGGGTTGGGAATGGAACGAAATGATATATTTTGTAAAAGTAAAAAGTATCTTATATGCTACTACTTATGCGGATAACCAGCCATCATAATATCAAGTTACATTAAAATCTGTCTAATGATTTTTCGTGAAGCGGTCAGACAGACCGACAAAAATTCTTAATACTATAGATTAATTGTATTAATAAATAACGTATGAATCATCAGAATCGTTTAAGCTGTTAATACTTAAAAGAAAATACAGGGTCGGACATATTACGTACATATTCCACATTAACCAAGCCTAGATCATCATCAGCCCTTTTTAACGTCCCACTGCTGGACACGGGCCTCCCTCAGTACGAGGGGGATCAGCCCATAGTCCACCGCGCTGGCCCAGTGCGTGTTGGCGGACTGAGCATGTCTTACGAAAACTTGCTAGGTTTTCTCAGACATGCAGGTTTCCTCACGATGTTTTCCTTCATCGTAAGACAAGTGGTAATCAGGATAGAAATGATTCGCACATGAAAATATCAGAGGTGCGAGACCCGGATTTGAACCCGCGTCACTCGGTTATACAAGCGACGCGTTAACGCTGGGCTACCAAGCCTAGATAAGCCATCACAAATGCAAAAATATGCGGGAACGGGATATTTGCCATGTTAACCACTTACGTTTGAAACTTCCCTATATTTCAGCACCATTTCGCCATGGTCTTACTGCCGCACTCAGAGTCACTTAATGAACCATTTAGTCGAAAACCACCATATTAATGACTAAAGAACGACTTAATGGTTCATTAAGTGACTCTGAGTGCGGCTTTTGTATATTGCCAGTGACCGTGACAGTTATTAATTTAGTATTTTATAAGATATCCCAACGATACAATGTAGGTAACATTGCAAATCAAATTAACTTACATGCTTAAGACAAGTTCAAGTACAAGAATTAATTATAGACATACACATTGTTTTATTTCCGGCCTTTAAATAGTACTCATACTTTATCTACATGCATATAAAAAATTCTTGATCGAATTTGCTTATGAAATATTTTTTGGAAAATCATTACGAAAAATTCAATAATATCGATACCACAGATAACATAATACTATCCATACAAAGGCTGAATCTAGAGCTTTTAGTATTTATTTTATTTAGTTTGTCTGTGACTGGATAGATTTTGATGAAATTTGCTATGCTTGATAGCTATATCCTATCCTATCCTATGTCCGGGTCAACATAGGATATTTTTGACGGCGAGAAAATATGTCATCTTTAAAAAAATGTACTAAGCGCATTCTGGTAAAAAACAAAATCTTATATAATACAACTTGCGATTCGCCCTCGCTTTGCTCGAGCTCGTCCCTAGATTTTGTGTGTGCCGAAGGCGGGGGTTCCGCTAGAAATATATACAAAAACTTGACATATCATATACTAAAACCTTCCTAGAGAACCACTCTATCCATTGGTGAAAACAGCATGAAAATCTGTGCAGTAGTTTTTGGGTTTATCGCGAACAGACGCGGCGCAGGACTTTGTTTTATAATATGTAGTGGTGTACTAAGTCCAGTCCAGTAGTCTACTGGAAAACTTATAATAAAAAAACAAAAGGTAAAATAAAAAGGTTTTAAAATTAGTTTAGTAGTTATAAAGTAGTTATGATAAATACATTAATAAATTCGATTAAGATTAAATTAGATTACCTTACCATATTATTGTCCGGTGTCAAAACAGTAAACATACCTTGTCATTGTGCTCGCAGAAAATAATCGAAAACATAGCGAATTCTAGTTAAAACTTCAAGAAAGTGCTCGAATTATCGAAAGTGGCCCCAAACACAACTAATCAACCATAAATACTTCAAAAAAACGCAAGAATATACCAGATATTTGTACATCAAAAGTGGCCACCTGGAAATCAAGAGGTTATAATTATTGACAGTTGTCATAATCATTCAACAATCAACTGACAGCCAACAACTACAACGAGTGAGTACAGACAACATAACAGCGAAAATCGAGACAAGCGTCAAAGTCAAAGTCAACATCACTAGTGACAACAGACAAATTGTTGTTGTGTTGCCACTGCATAAGGGTTGCCACTTAGGGAAATCTCTTTCAAAAACATGGAGAATCCTATTTCAATGGAACTATTGCTTAGTAAAATAAAAGAACAAATGGCATTGCAAACTATTGAAATAACCGACTCGGTTACCAAAAGCGTTACCCAAAGTGTCACCAAGAGCATGAATGAGAAATTATCAGTGGTTTTAGAAGAAAATAAGATTTTAAAAAATAAAATCGAAACAATGCAACAAAAAATCAATGTATTAGAGGACGAGAAAAGAAAAACAAACTTAATCTTCTTTGGAGTGCGCGAAAATGGAGCACCTGGGTCATTAATCGATTATATCATAAAAATAATTGAAACGGAAATTAAAATAACCATTGAGCCATTCGAAATAAGCAAAGCCCATAGATTAGGGCCAAAGGGAGATAAAACTCGACCCTTACTTGTGAGTTTTACTACATTATGGAAAAGGAATTTAGTATTTAGAAATAAAAATAAGTTTGGCTCGGGTATCTACCTTAAGGAAGATTTCTCAAAAGAAACCATAGAAAAAAGGAAAGAGCTGACACCCCAAATGCTACAAGAACGAAAAAAGGGCAAAATAGCCTACATAAAGAAAGACAAATTGATAGTGAAAGACCCAAAAGAAGACAACTCAGTGAAAAGAAAACGAGATAAAATAGAATCTCCCAACAAGTCACCAAATCAAATATCCAAACCTGCACCAAAGAAAATGAATAAAGTCAACCTAGACAACTTCATAACTAGGGGCAGATCATCATCACTCTCACTATCAGGGACAAAAAACTAACCAGCATCGACAACCGGACAACAACAAAACCAAATATAAACAAACAAACTACACAAACAAACAAAAGCACCCCAATCCGGCTAGTCACCGTGGGGGAAGCAGACTACAACCTTCCAACTTCAAACACTAACAAAAAACATCTACCAGCACCAGAACTAAATAAGAAAAACCAGTACTACATTGCTTCTTACAACACGCTCACGCTAAGTACGGACAGCCGCCTACAAGAATTAATGTTAGCATTAGAAAAAATAAAATGGACCGTCATCGGACTCAGTGAAGTAAGAAGATGCGGAGAGTATATAGAGGAGCATGACGAATTTATCTTGTACTATAAAGGCGAAACGCCAGGAAAACATGGAGTGGGATTCATAATTCGAAAAGAACTTAAAGATCAAATTGAAGAGATAATTGGAATATCTGAACGCATCGCTATATTAAATATGTCATTATCTGACGAAAAATGGTCCATAGTACAGATATATTCTCCCACTGAATGTTCTACCCGAAAAGAAATAGATTCATTTTACCACAAACTAAACTCTGTTTTAAAAGAACGTACACACAAAAATCTAATACTGATGGGCGATTTTAATGCAAGGGTAGGAGCAAGAATGCCAGGTGAAGAAATCGTATTAGGGCCCTTCAGCTATGGAGAAAGAACGCGAAATGGCGAAAAATTAATGGAACTGGCTTATGAATATAATTTAAAAATTCTCAACACCTATTATAAGAACCGTAGTAGATGGACATGGCTATCACCAGGCGGTCGATACCAAAATGAGATAGACTACATTCTAACCAACAAAGTGAACATGTTCGAAGACTGCAGGAATGTCAAAAAAATCAACTTCAATAGCAACCACAGAATGATTAGAGCGAAACTAAAAATAATACATGAGAAGAAACGAAGACAATTTAAAACAAAATTTCACACTAAAGAACAAAATATACAAATGCATGAACTCAAACTACAACTTGAAAAATTCACAGAAGCTTTCGACAAACTCCAGCTTCAGGACAAATATAACGAACTAACTAACATTCTAAATAACGCAGTCAAAGGCAACATTAATAAAGACGCTAAGAAGAAAAAGAAGATATCGGAACCAACTCAAAAACTTTTAGACAGAAGAGCCGAACTTATAGGTTCAATAATGAAGTCCAAATCAATAAGATCAGAGATATCCTCTCTCAGCAAACAGATCACACTAAGTATGAGGAAAGACCGACAAAAACACAGACTAAAGACATTTGAAAGGCACATAGCAAACACGGGAGGCATAAAAAAGGCCATACGAACTCTGTCAGACAAAAAAGAATGGGTGCCAAAATTACAAAACAAACATGGAATATGTATAACTAAACGGCCAAAAATTCTTGCCACAGCTACGGATTTCTACAGAGATCTCTTCAAGAGCAGACATGACTACCCAGAAGCAAACCTATCAAGTGTTGATAGTGTACCAACAATTTTGTTAAGGGAAGTAGAAAGGGCTATCGAAACGCAGAAAAAAGATAAATCACCGGGGCCAGACAATATAACAAACGAATTTCTAATAATGTGCAAAGATGTGGTCGCTAATATTCTTACGAAAATATTTAATGAAGTACTGGAAAGCGAATACATTCCGAAACAATGGCTGACGTCTACTATAACTTTAGTGTACAAGAAAGGAGATATAAACAACGTCGAAAATTATAGGCCAATAAGTCTCATGTCGAACTTATACAAAATCTTTGCCAAGATAATTCTCCACCGTATAACTAAGAAGCTTGATGAGAACCAACCGAGAGAGCAAGCTGGATTCAGAAGTGGCTACTCTACTCTAGATCACATACATGTCGTAAAACAAATTATTGAAAAAAGTAAAGAGTACAATATGCCTCTTTACTGCTGCTTTGTTGATTACAGCAAGGCGTTTGATTCGCTCGAACACGAAAAAATTTGGCAAGCTCTGAAAAATCAAGGAATTGAAAACAAGTACACAAGAATAATAAGAACCATATATAGACAGAGTACCGCAAAAGTGAAACTAGAAAGAGAAGGCAAAGAAATACGAATAGAGAGAGGAGTACGTCAAGGAGACCCGTTATCACCCAAGTTGTTTTCGGCAGTCCTAGAAGAAATATTTCGACTTTTAGATTGGGAAAAGTACGGCGTAAATATTAATGGCGAAAAACTCACCCATTTAAGATTCGCTGATGACCTCATAATTATTTCCAACACTCCGACTGAACTAGCTCGGATGATTCAAGATCTTGATAATGAAAGCCGCAAGGTAGGATTGATGATGAACACACTCAAAACAAAACTTATGACGAACACAAAGATTGAACCAATCATAATAAATGGACAATCCATCGAGTATGTTCAGGAATACACTTATCTTGGACAAGTTATCTCGCCGACTGACCAAACAACCAAAGAAATAGAAACAAGAATAGGAAATGCTTGGAAAAGGTACTGGACATTCAAAGAAATAATGAAAAGCAATGAAATGAGTATGAACATCAAAAAGAAACTATATAACACATGTATTCTTCCCGTACTAACTTATGGATGCCAAACATGGGCCCTCACTAAAGCACACTACAAAAAGCTAGAGGTATGTCAGAGATCTATGGAGAGAAGTATGTTAGACATAAAGAGATCGGACAGAATAAAAAACTTGGCAATAAGAAGAGCAACAAAAATAGAAAATATCACATATACGATACGGAAAAACAAATGGAGATGGACAGGGCATACTATAAGAGGGTCTGAAAAATGGAGTAAATCTGTCATAAATTGGTACCCCATAAACAAGAAAAGAAATCGCGGAGGCCAATATAAAAGATGGGAAGACGATATAAAAGCCGTGGCAGGAAAAATGTGGTCAAGAATTGCGAGAGAAAGGAATGATTGGAAGAAGTTGGAAGAGGCCTATGCCAAAAAAGGGCAAACGGATACGATTGTTGATGAAGTAGAACTAAGTTAAGATTATAAGGAAAAACTGTTAAACTATCTGAAATAAAGGCTTTTATTATTATTATTATTATTAAATTAGATTACCTTAAAAATAAGGTTACATTTTTATTAATATCAAAATTAGAATAATCCAATGAATATACACGTGTACAATGTACATATGTAACTTAAAAATACATACATATTATAGATATAAATACACAGTACAGAGATTTGTGCTAATCACAAATAAATGCCCCCAGCGGGAGTCAAACCCGCGACCGCTGACACAGCAAACAGAGTCGCTCCAAACTGAGCCCTAAATGTCGTCATGGTGTTTTTGCAAGTACCTCCAGGCAGTAACGGTTTTGTACATATCTTCTTATATTTACTTACATAAAAATCTCGTGTCTCACAGTCTCAATCTCACAGTTTATTATTATCGAACTCATTGGAAACGGCTTGACCGAATTTTATGATTTTTTTTTGTTTAATTTTGGTAGGTCTGAGAGTAGACCCTAAGCTAGTTTTTATAGGTGATGTGGCCCTCTCCAGATATTTTATTTTTATTTTTAGACCAAAACTTTTTTTTTTACTTTTTTAAGATTCGACATCAAAAAAAAAATCAAAAAATACTTGTAATTATAAATTTTCATCCTTCTACCACCAATTTCTATTTTAATAGTGATTAGAACGCGGGCGGAGTCGCGGGAATTGCTAATATGTACCTAAAAATGCGCCAGGTGCCTGTTTTCATCATTCGTTCATCCACATGTTGAGAATTTGTAGAGATTCGAAGTTTGTAACAAATTGCATATGTGAATCCGACATGACAATTACTTACATTTTTTTACTAATTCGGGCTACTTGACTTGTAAAGTACTTTACGATGAACCTGAGCGAAGCGAGAATTAGTCGCCAGTATACCATACATTTTCAAATTTTCTCATTAAAATTATCGATTGCTAAGTATTTACAGTTTTAGAAAATGATTTATCGTGTCTTTCTTTAGATTATTCTTCATTAGTAACGCGAATGACACACCTGTACAAACAATTTCATTTCAACACGCAGTAAGATTTTAAAACAGTACTATCTCATGTTTAAATTATTGTTACGACCAACTTACTACTTTTAGAATGTAAATGAAGTAAAAAAATGATGGTCTTCTGAGAATACCATGTTGGTCTTTTTCCTAGTCTTTTATTTTAACGTAATAATAATTAAACAACTTGTTTCTTAGCAAAAAAAGAAACTAGTATTTTTTTTCGACGTTCGCTTTAAGAATGCAGTGAATGACACATTGTTTGCCGGCCTAGCAACACCCCTAATCCAATGAAATCTTCTCAAATTAGAAAGTCGCGTCCACAGTGACCAGTTGAACGCATACTTTCGCAGCGTTGTGTCTTGTCCTTTAATTGTTAATTATACTCTGATTTTTAATTCGACGGAATTTTGACATTTCAGAAGTATTGCCAAAATTCAAACATTGTCAATACAAAATGGAAAGCATTTTAGCAAAATAAAAAATAAACCTTTCTGGAATGTAAAGTTTCAATGAGAAAACTAAGACTTTTTTTTCATATTATTGCAGTTAAAAGAAATATTAGGGAAATTATTTTTCTATTACAAGAATCCCTGTCAAATAATCCATAGGCTGCAAAAACTTTTTAGGAAAACCTGTTTATTTGTAAAGTCTTCGCTTTTTGTCAGAGCCAATATAACAAAAAAAAATTATTTAAAAATATAATCAAAATTTATTTGAATTTTGAGACCGTTGTGAATACACCTTTACCCTGTAATTGCGTTGACAACTTACTGCATTCTTAACGCGAACAGACATTATATAGTATGTTAATCAGGTATATGTAGTTTTTTATAGTTCATAGAACTTTTACTTCTATTCAGAAGTTCTGTTCATTCAGAAGAAGAGATTAACCTCAAGTAAACGTTCTCTCTCATTATAATAATGCTTATGATTAGGTTTAATTAATTGTAAATTATAAAAAAAATATAGTTCAGTGAAAACGAAAAGCAATAATGAATATGCGCATTTAATTAGTAACAGAAAATGTATGAAAAAAATATTAATGTAGCTTCTTGTAGTCGCCTAACAGTAACGCGTGTAGTCAACGTGTATCAATTTACTAAATTTTAGCCATAAATTGGTCCAGCTGTCAAGAGGTCTTGGGTTCGAGTTCCGGGTCCGACAAAGCTTAGCTGGAAAGTAAGTGTTTCACCCCCATGCCTTAAAAAGACGTATTGCGACACCATCCGTCGAATTATCGTCTAGTCGAAGTGACAGGAATAGAGAGTGCACTGGCCATGGCCGAAATATTTAATTTACTTTTTGTGAGAATGCTTTATTGATAGCGTTTTTTTTTTCAGATTTTGTGATCGCAATGCCATCTACACGTACTGTGGGATCGTACTTGTGGCCATCAATCCCTACTACGACCTACCAATATACGGTACGTAAAATATTGTACCGAAAAATATATTTAATTAAATATGTTATTTAACTGGCAACTAATAAATTAAATATGTTTTACAGTCGATTAATTTTATTGGACGTTCAGTTATTTATTATTAAAAAATAGTTCATTTCGTGTACGAGACATTTTTTTTATTTTTGCTTTTATTTCTCTCTCTTTTATCTCTTTGTTGTCGAAGTTTCCAATACATCAACTATTGTAACACTAAAGTCATAGCAACACTAATCGAAATCTAAGCAAGTAATATGTGAACGTAATATTGTGAGACAGATAACGCTCTACGAAACCGAAATAGGCCGATGGTTTCTTTCCAAAGGTTGATGTGCAATATTTATTGCCGGCTACTATACCACAGTTTTTCCTTTTTTTATAAAATAACAATGTAATGTACAGGCGACGAAACGATAATGGCGTACCGCGGCCAGTCCATGGGCGACCTGGACCCGCACATCTTCGCCGTGTCCGAGGAGGCCTACACCAAGCTCGAGAGGGAGAGCAGGGACCAGAGCATTATTGGTGAGTTGCAATATCTATTGTTAACGCTGCGACAGGATGGTCTTCCAATTACACGTTATTACAAAAATATATATATATTAATTCGCTTATTCTTATTATAATTATTTCCTCAGCAAATATTTCCAGCAATACTTTCTGCAGTTATGACACAGCAATCATATTATAATATCTACACTGTCCGAGGTAACGAATCGAAATGTGTCACTCACCGATAAATAGAACTTATTTTATAAGTTCTATTTTTCTTTCCCCACCCATTTTACAGCGCCGTCAGATAGCCAATACTACTCCCAATAAAGTAATCATTAATAGAATAAAAATAGTCAATACCAGTCCATTTTCATTATGCATTAAATAAATAGAAGTTAACACTATACTAATATTATGAAAAACTATGTTTGTTTGTCCTTCTTTGATGAAAGAGTAACGAATTTGCGTGGAAAAGTGAAAGCTGATAAGAATAGTCTTAATTCGCTATCTAATTATGTTATAAAAATAACGTTTTCAAGGTCAACTATCTGGTACCCATAGCATAAGCTTATCATGGAATTAGGTGATGCTGTTTAATGTCCCAATGTATTTATTTATTTTGGTAGCCTTAGGTTTTCTAACTCGACACATTTTTTATATTTACGAATAAGCTTAAGTTTTTGATGGGTTTGTCTAATACATAAAAATGCACACAATTTAACTGTACCGATGTTATCACCTACTAATGGAATGTGTGCGAAATGAAGATCGAATCGATGTTAAAATCATATAATGTGGGTATATGTTAACAGTATATTGGCTGCGCCACTATCAAGCAATGCGATTATGCTAGCTAAGTTTGTGCAAGAATAAAATTGCATTTAGTTCTAGTTACTTTATAGTATTAAGTTGAACATGTAAAAAAAAAATCTTTTTTTATATTTGTACAGGACTCACACTATAAATTATTTTAATTTATCTCAAAACGTATTAAAGGGTTTTGTTTTTATATATTTTTTTATATTTTCCAGTAAGTGGAGAGTCCGGCGCAGGAAAGACGGTGTCAGCCAAATATGCCATGCGTTACTTCGCGGCGGTGGGCGGCAACGCCAGCGAGACGCAGGTGGAGAGGAAAGTGCTGGCCTCCAGTCCTATTATGGAGGTTATTATAGTTTTACAATTAAAAATAAAAAAATATATATTGGTCCTCTTCACCGGATCCGACGTAATAGTCAACTTTTATGCGAATTAATTTCAGGAGAAATTATAGTGTATGATGGTCTTATGATCATGAAATTGTTAAACTAAAAATTTGCGGTCCAAAAATCGAATTAAATCCACGAAAATAAAAATGTATTTTTTATTTATTATAGAATGTTTCGCAATTCGGTGTGCCTTTTGCCATAGGCCTCCTCTAACATCTTCCATTCAGTTCGGTCACGAGCAACCCTTCTCCAATGATGTCCAACGCGGGCAACGCTGGAACTAATACTTTACTGTAATAAAAATAGCCAAGTTACTCCTTGAAAGATAAGGAATCTATCAGGGAAGTCCTTTTAACATCAATCGTTTTGGAGAGTAGCTTATACAAAAAGACAGATAAAAATTGTAAAAATATAGTTTTTTTACAATTACCTACCGTTTATATACTTTCAGTGTTCAGTGAAGTTAGTATAACTTTACCCAACTCTTCTTCACTTTTCCACTTTCTTGCATTTCTTCTTAGTCTTCACTTAACTCCGGAATTCAACTGATTTCTCGACACACTGCCTGTTTTTATATGCGTAAATATAGAACATTCGAATATAACAAACATGGGTGCGTGTAACCTTTACGCGCGGTTGAAGGAAAACTTGTTTGGCAAATATCGCAATTAAATTAAAACAAATCAATAATTAAATACGGCATATTAGGCATATTACAATGACATATTTAAAGAATAAAGTTTAAGGAATGTTACAAAAAATCAAAAATTTTAAAAGTATGGGAACATTAAGATTTTGCCACGTATTATTGATTGCAAGGTAAATTACATTAAAAAAAATTATTTTGTGACATTCTGGCAGGCGATCGGCAACGCGAAGACGACGCGCAACGACAACTCGTCGCGCTTCGGCAAGTACCTGGAGATCCACTTCGACGGCGCGCTGCGCATCGCCGGCGCCAGCATGCGCACCTACCTGCTGGAGCGCTCGCGCGTGGCGGCGCAGGCGCCCGGCGAGCGCAACTACCACGTGTTCTACCAGCTGTGCGCCGCCGCGCGCCGCCTGCCGCACCTGCACCTCGGTCAGTCAGTCAGACTACTCACTTTCTGTTTTGAAGTGAAACTTGTTTAGAATCGTTGTGATTTCAAACTCGATGATACGAAAAGTAAGTCCATAGAGACACTAACACGTAGATCAAGTACCAGGCGCTCAGGGACGGGGAAGAGTTAGCGCCACCACATTAGTATTTATACAGTGTGTAAACAGTCAGTTAAATTTATAAATAAACAACTTTCACTTCTGTGATTGTACTTTGTACACACGCACTTTTTTTTCTAGAATTATTAATTCACATTCATAATTCTTCAAAAAAATAAAATAAAAAAAAAAAAATCTAGAGAATTAAAAAATCTATAATTGATTAGAGTGATGTGTGGATTGATAAGCAATCTGAATTATGTCCCTGCAAAAATTGGATTTCAAAAATACCAACCTCCTGGACTTTAACCCTGAATCTCCAGATCTTCAAGCGAGGCTATCAAAGTATTAACTGATACACCATTTGGGACTATTTGATGACTTTTTATTATCTTGTTATTTTTACCAAAGATCAGTTAAAATGTGATTTAATTTCAACCACATATAAAAAAATACTATAATATAGATTAAAAGCGATAAAATAAAAATTTAATTAAATATACATAAACAGCAAATCTTCAAAATACGTTTGGTAGCTTAAATTAGTACACACACAGACACGCTCACACACAGGACACATACACGCACTCACACACAGACACATACACACCACACACACACACACACACGCACACACACACAGAGAGAGAGAGAGAGAGTGAGAGAGAGAGAGAGAGAATAACGTTTGTGATATCTAGATTATAAAGATTATTTTGGTTTCACAGATCATCAAGACACATTCCACTATCTGAACCAAGGCGGGAGTCCGGACATAGACGGAGTGGACGACTTGAAAGCCTTCAATGAGACTAAAAATGCACTAACTACGTTAGGTGAGGCGCTATCGTTCATTCATTCACTCACACTGGAGTTTAGTTTTACAAGTAACAATGTTTGATATTTAAAATATTTAATTTTGTTATTCAAATTAAATTATACTAGCAAAAAGCTGAGCTTTGTGAGGGCTCGCGTAGTTTTCGTAATGGGTAATAATGTTACAGCGATGTTCACTCTTTGGTTTTCTAACAGATGGCGTTAGTAGTACAATAACATTCTATCCAATGAACACAAAAATTGTTAATATTCATTTTTGACAGATAACTCATCGAGATAATAATATGAAGTTAAATTAATTAAATTAAAAGTTAAATTAATGTCAAACCACAAATCTATAAGCGTGATAGTTTTTCAGTAAAGTGTACCACAAATTACTCAGGTTGTGGGATAGTGTTAGGTCTCGCTTCACTCGCCTTAATTATTACTATTGATAATTACAGTAAAACTAGCATTTCCCGCGACTCCACTCGTGTTATAAATACCGGAAACTAAATTTTTAGATTTTAAATATTACTGAAAAGTGTGTTTTAACTGTTGGTATACATTTATTAGAAATTAGATATTTTCCTGCATAAAAAAGTATCCTATACGTTGACCCGAATAACCAGCTATGTTCATATCAAATTTCATAGAAATGATAATTTTTTTTTTGTTAATTTTGTTAATTCAGTGGTTTTCTCGTGAAGCGGTCACAGACAGACAAACAAAAATTCTAAAACTATGGATTCTGCTTCTGTATTGATAATAATGAGTATTTTAATAAGATTTTCCAAAAAATATCGTATGTACTTATTCAATTCAGTTTGAATTTTAATAAATGTATAAATTTATATTTTGATTTATTTCTTTTTCTTTCTTTTGAGTAAATACTTTCATTTGATATCCATGTCGTAATAATTAGTCCGCCATATTGTATTTGCGATGACGTAAATCGTCTCCTGAGCAGGCGTGTCGGAGGGCGAGCAGGCGGACATGTTCGCGGTGCTGGCGGCGGTGCTGCACCTCGGCAACGTGGGGCTGCGCGCCGCGCCCGACGACGGCGGCGACCCCGACGCGGACGCCGCGTACATCGACGTGAGTGTTGCTCTTCTAGCATCTGATAGTACACGTTTAGTGATTGTAATGAGATTTTGGTGGATATAATAATTTGAATTTGTATATTATGAAATATCTTTGCTAATTGTAGTTTGGTTATTTTGGTTTTAATAATTGGTTATTTTTTTTAAAAAGGGTAGTTTTTTTTTCTCTTTATTCGACTTCATAAAATAAAGTTTTGTGTTTGCAATGTTTTTATTGTTTTGCCTAATAAGTAGTGGTTATATTTAGGACTAGCGGTGCCCGCGGCTTCGCTCGCGCTAAGAGTGAATAAAATAAACATTTTTGCTTATATACTGTTACTTGTGCCACCCCCGTTAACCCCCATAGGGGTTGATTTTCAAAAAACGCTTAGATATGTATCTCATAATTTGTATTGCAGAGCATAATTATTTCAGTGTCACGCAAAATATTTCAATAGAATTAAATTTCCCATACAAACTTAGCCACCCCCTTTAACCTCCAATGGGAGTGAATTTCGAAAAACCCTGAAATACGTGTTTCATCATTTGTACTAAAAAGCATTAATTCAAAGTTTCATGCATAAATGTGCAATAAAAATATTTTTCTCATACAAACTTTGCCACCCCTTTTAACCCTTTTAGGGGTTAAATTTCCAAAAAATAATATGCCTATTTCCTTCTCATGAATGCAAACTATCTACATACCAAATTTCAGCAAAATCGGTTGGGTGGTTTAGGCGTGAAAAGGTAACAGACAGACAGACAGACAGACAGAAAGACAGAGTTACTTTCGCATTTATAATATTAGTATGGATTAACCTATAATTTAAAAGATTTGGTAACTAAGACAGAAATTATTAAAATATTGTAAACCAATTCTTCAGCCAATACTCATGAACCTATACTATTTTAAAAAAAAAATCCTTAAAAATAAATTAAAATCTAAAAAAAATGCTAAAAAAGAAATAATAAAAATCTTGTTCGTGTATCGTCCAGTCGCGCGACCCGCACCTCTCCCACGCGTGCACACTGCTGGGCGCGGCACTGCCGGAGCTGCGGCGCTGGCTGACGCACCGGCGCATCGCGTCGGCGCACGAGGTGATCGAGGCGCGCATGTGCCGCGCGCGCGCCGCCGCCGCGCGCGACGCGCTCGCCAAGCGGCTGTACGGCGAGCTGTTCGCGTGGCTCGTGCGCGCCGTCAACCGCGCGCTCGACACCCCACACGCCAAGCGACACTTCATCGGTGAGACGCAGATTTTTTAAAACAAGCTTACTAAATCGACCTCAATTTATTTTAAACTGAAAACGCTAAAACACAATTTACCTAACCTAAAAGACAACGCTACCAACAATGATATTTTAAGAAATAAACCGGCAGAGTATCGACCTAACAATGCTACCATGATAAATATCAAAACACAACTACCCGCCAATGATGATGATCGACTTTTATAGTTTTCTCCCTACTCTTTCTCTTTCCTGTTCATCTTCCACAATAATCATAACTGCTGATGAGTCTAGTTCAAATACAAACAATATAAACAAATAGTCCACCACGCTGGACTAGTGCGAGTTGGCGGAATTCACTTGGCTTTCGAACACTTGCTAAGTTCTCTCAGACATGCAGGTTTTCTCACAATCTTTTTCTTCACCGCAAAACAGATGGTAATCATGTTATAAACAGACAAGTACGAGTATAAAACGAATGCAGTAAATAGAATTTTTACTGGTTATTGCAAACTCAAATATATGTTTACCACTCGACCTCAGTCAATCCGCAATGTGCTGACTGTACCAGGAGTCAGAGGAAACTGCTATGCACACCCTCTGTTCAAAAAGTAAAGAATTTTTTGAAATTTCTGAGGAATTTTCAACGTTCTACCACCAATTCCTATTTTTAAACGCGGACGAAGCCGTGGGAATTGTTAGTAGGTTATATTTAATAAATGTTATGTGTTTCAGGTGTCTTGGACATCTACGGGTTCGAAACGTTCGAAATCAATTCCTTCGAACAGTTCTGTATCAATTACGCCAACGAGAAACTTCAACAGCAGTTCAACTCGCATGTCTTTAAATTGGAACAGGACGAATATATTAAGGTATGACTGGTCCTTTACTATAACCTCTTTTTTTAATAGTGGGATTATCGCATACCACCAGGTGGTTATGTGAGATTCACTCATCGGCTTAAAAGAAGTCAGGACTGCCCATTAAACCCAACGAAACCTTCCGTCTTAATGGGGAATCACAGGACTTCTGAAAGTGGTAGTGCCATGCTTGTTACTGGAGATGGGGAAAAATGTTATTTTGTAGTCACTGTGACTGTCGTTCCAGTTCCATAAAAGTCACCGTGAAAAATCACCGTGACTTTGTCACTTCGGTTCCGATGTGACAGCTGTTCCTTTAGTAACAGTGATATTCGGTCACTACATTAACTTTTTGCTATTTGTTACATTTGTTACTAGAGAAGTGATAAGTGCTTTTAAATTGACTACACGCTTAAACGTTATACTTATTTTTTTAAGCGCGTACATAAAAGCGCTATTTGTTTAAACGTTTTTTTAAAATAAAATTACTAATCTTTGGGTACCTACTTAGAACTTTAAAGTATTATTGACTTTAACATTGACTTATTATTTACTACGTCCGCGTTCTAAGGCTGGAAACCAAATTTTTTTTTCGAGTTTTAAGCGGTATCTCACAGAGCTACCGATGTCTTGCACGCAATTTACATTTATTTAAATCATTATTTTGTTGCGAAGTTAACTATATCATAGTTGTTAACTCAACTTCGCAACAAAATAATAATTTCGATCTCGTAAGATATACATTTATAATAGAAATCAAATGATGCCAAGAGCAATTTTGTTCAAAATTAAATACTTGTGATGAGTAACTTATTTATATAAGTAAGGATTAATATCATATTATGTTTTATTGTTAAGTCTCGACATATTGTTTTATGAAACAGTTTTTAAAGTAAACTTTTTTTAATCGTATCTCCCTAAGTTTTATGATTAATTTAAAACTAAAATCGTGCATATATATGCAATAAACAATTGTGTAAGTAGATCATAAAATATATAAATATTGTTTTTTTAATATAAACGTTCGGTCGACAATGTGTTCCGGCTAAATAAATGTTGTCGACCTATTTTTTCTAGTAATTTCGAAGTTCAACGATCAAGAAAACAATTTGCGAATCAATGTATTCGATGAGTTAACATAAATTAAAAAAAACGACCTTCAATGACGGTCGACACAACGTCGGTGTATCTTATCAAATGATATAAAATTCAAAAGCGCGTTATGAAAAAATGATGAGAGGGAATTTTTATGATGCGCGCGCAGCACCGTCACACGAAAATCTACATGTTGAAGTTAGCTAATAGCTATAGTCAACACTAGTTTTTTTTCAACAATGACATGGGTGTCATTTTCGAGTTTTCTCGGGGTGCTGATTGCGAAAATGAGGTCCATTTTCAAATCTAAGATGGCGGATCTGAATTGATTATTTTGATTAATATTGTTTACTATTCGTAAATATTAGTGAACTTGTGCTTGTAAAAAAAAAATGGTTGCCTGTAAAGTCGGTTTTACGGGCGAAGATTTTACGTGACAACGTCTTTTTCTCGGTAGAATATTTATTGATATGAATATAATTAAATTGCACAATAGGATATAATTATATAATAATTCTCTAGTGCTGCGCGCGCGGCAGACCGATCATAGTTGAGTGGGAGAGAGACGCAAGGCATTCGGCGGGCCTCTCTCTCGTTCGGTGACTCATCGTAACGTTACCGAGCGTTACACTTTTTCATAAGTGACTCCCAGCCGCAACCTAATTTAAGACGTTGTCACGTCAAAAAAGATACCTTGACTTACTCGTGCGCAGTTTTTTTTATATTGTAAGGGTGATGATACCACAATTACAAAAAATATATAATCTGACAATTTACGCAAGCCGAGCTCCAGCTTGCTTGCAATAAAATGTTGCTTTTATAAATACAATTTGGTTAGTTATATTTATTATTATTTTGATAATATGAGTGATAATGATATAAAATGTTTTCTGTGTAGAAGAAAATATTCGTCAGATTTTTAGTCAATATGGCTGGGACGTTCCAAACAATAAACAAATACGGCAAAAGTTAATACACCTTGCGACGAGAGGTAATCCTAATTTGTCCTACTTACTTGACATTTATCATCATATTTTGGACAATTCGCACAATATCTTTATAAATTGTATCCTATGTATTATTCTGATGTATAAGCAATATTACTGTAAAGTTTCATTAAAATCCATTCAGTAGTTTTTACGTGAAAGAGTAACAAACTTTCGCGTTTATAATATTATATACGAGTAAGTAGGATGATATTTGAGTTCAGGTGTTTTAGTATTCTGATTTAAAATCTGGTTTTAGTGTCATATTTCTATATTTCTATATTAATAATTCCGTGAAGGGGTACGGTAGACTCGATCGAAACCTTAGCTGAATAATAAAACATGAAAAAATAAACATTTCGAGTCGACAACATATATCCGCAAAATTCGGATTGTCGAGTATTTCGTTTAATTCTAATGGTGATAACAGACAAATCGCAGTCCCAGTCGCCATATTGGCCACTCAAGCGAAACGTCACTGACATCGGATGACACCTGTGTTGCCAGAAGGTTACATTTCTTAGTTCTTACATTTTACGTAATTTTTAATAAACTAATAAAGTGCAGGTCACATATTTTAATAAAAATATTTAGAATTTAACTTAATACATTTTATGTAATAATTAATAATGTAATAATTCAGTTTGTTTTTCATGTTTATTATTCCTTAATTTGTGTTTCAAGTGAAATTATGCTTAAGTTATTTTAAAAGCGTAATTTGAAATATAATAAATAAACCCCCCTATCTACATATTTTACGTTTAATTTAGTAGTTCACTTGATAAATAAATAATAAATCAATCTCTTCAGTAAGATGAAGTCGTTCAAACAGATGTTAGCAGATGGCGGTATTTTATATATAAAAAATCCTTAAAACGTACTTCGTTTGTAAAATATACTGTTAAAAATAATAATATTTTTATTATTCAATTTGAGTAAGTGTTAATTGTATTTTGCTATAATATTTTATATATTATATAGGTATATTTAAAAAATAACGATAATTGGCTTAATATGAAAAGGAAAAATTATCACGATTACGTTCTTTATTTTTGTGAATTGTTTTATAAAACTGTAGGTTAAACTGTAGGCCTCTGCTAAAATTTCATTCTTCGCCACTGATACACAATACTTATTATTATTTGAATATTTATATAATATTTTTGGTGGATAAAGAAGGGTTAAAGCATAACCAAGTTTTGTTATATTATTATTATGAATACAATCTGAGGCATATATAATGAGTATACGCTGTAACATTTTATATAATTAAATTTTAAATAAATAAAATGTGTTTAATTATACACTGCAGCCCACTGACCTCTATATTACCACTGGACTGGCTGTTCTAAGCGTTTGACAGCAATTTTTTTGTCTCCATTTGAAGCGCCACTAGCGAGAGGGTCGAGAACTAATTTTGACGTATATTGCAAATGACAGCGAGAAGTGTTTGTTTACTGTAAAGTAATTTTGCATTTTCGTTGTTAATATAACATAAGTAGTAATTATGATGATACGGTTATTGATTAATAAAAATAAAAAAATAAAAATCTTTATTTGAAACAGTTTTATTGATTGTAAAATCTTATTATTAAAAGTTGTCGATATTTGCTTGCTGATATCGACATCATTAGTTTTAGTACCACGAACTCTCGCTACGTCCGACAGCGGCGGACAGCGCCAAAATGGCGAATATCAAGCAGCCACAAAAGCACGTTGACAACAGCCAGTCCAATGGTATTATAGAGGTCAGTGCTGCAGCCCCTGTTAAATATTTTGTACTAGCGACTCACCCTCGCTTCGCTTGGGTTCATTCCTAGATTTAGCGCGAGCGAAGCCGCGGGTTCCGCTAGTATTACAATAAACACAGTTGCTTTATTTTTCTAGTTGCCAAAAGATATGGTTAACTATATGGAGTATCATATTATCACAAGAGCATACTCACAAAATTATTATATATTTTAAAACTAAGAATTATAAAACTCCTATATACAAAAGGAAATCGAGTATGGTATTCCAACCCCATCTTCCTGCTTAACTCGACTAATGTCATAGATAATTTTTGATTTATACTTCTAACAAATTGCTATAATAATGGAGATTTATCTCGATTAAAAAAATTTGTTTTCTCTTAATATTGAGTTCTTAAAAAATAAATAAATTTCATTCGCGCAGCAGTCGAGAGTTCACGCATGCGCAGTAGTATTTATTTGAACATACCCAAGGTGGGTGTAATGATATTAAAAAAAAAATAATTATCAGCATAAATAAAATCGAACAAACATTTTTTTTGATCGGACAAACGATAACTAGCTTAGATTGATTGAAAAAATAACCTTAGTTCCTATAATTGTCGGCGCTAGGTTCAAATTAAATTTTTGGAAATTATTTATTAAAAAAACGAACAACGAACAAACAATAAATTTGATTGGACAATCACGAACTAACGACGAACAAACGAATTAGCAAAAAAAAATTTTAAAAATTCATTTTCCGCCGCCAACTTAAGAGAGCTGGAAAAACGTTATGTTGTTATTACCGTGACTGTCGTCTTAATTTATGTTAGTTACATTAATTGTTACTAGAGATGTGATATTTTTTTTAAATTGAGCGCACGTTTAAACACATATGAAAGTATATATTGTACTTACATCTATAAGTACACATAAATAAAATTGAATTGTCTGTTAATTTCAAATTAACATCTATTCACTAAAAATGCATATGAAAGTATATACGATACTAATATCAAAAATATTTTATTTTTATTTTTGTCTGCCTGTCTGTCTGTTTGTTCCGGCTAATCTCTGAAACGGCTGGACCAATTTTGAAAATATCACTCGCATATAGCTAATGTTGTAAGGAGTAACTTAGGTTAATTTTATTTTAGATTTTTAATTTATTTTAACCAGTGAAACCCACGGCTTCGCTCGCGCTACATCTAGGGACGATCCCGAGCGAAGCAAGGGTGAGTCGCGAGTCAAAAGCTTTTTTTTTGTCAAAAGCTTTGCTTGCTAGTTATTAATAATATAAGTTAAAGTTTATGAGTTAACTAAGACTCATAAGATAAATATAAAAATAATATTTAATGTCTGATCGTGCGCGTAAATTAAATAAATAAATATTATGTATTGTATCATGTAAGATGTCGAATATGCCAATAACAGAAAGCGTAGGTAGCACTTAGCGTAGTAATTAAAAAAAAGTCACACTTGCCGGTTCGTTGTGTTATAAAAAAACACGAATAAAATCGCTACGTTTTCAATTCCTCAGAAATACTACTTAAACAAGTAGAATCTAATTTAGCCGCTTAATATGAAACGAATCCTTTTGATATTGAGTCTTATGACGATAGAAATATGGTTTTTAATGTTATATCATTTATAATCCTATGTTCCAAAAATAAATATGATTTTGAGTTGTATGGGTTTAAAAATAAGGTTACTTTTCATATTATGTATAAACGCAGCTCTAAAGAACTATCGTCTGTCACTGACAAGTGACACGTAACATTGACAGTCACAGTGACTGCTTTTAAAACGTTGTGACTTTGGAACGTTGTTATTTTTTGGAACGTTGTTACTTTGAAATAAATCACCGTGACATTCCAAGAAGGCAGATCACGGTGATTTTTTCACTGTGACATTATTTATCACTCACCTCTACTTGTTACCTTCGGGTAACAGCCGAATGTGCCGGCACGCCCCGTATAGTACCACTCTCTCACAGGAGACCGGCGTGAAGTGGCAGCTATGCTGTCTCCCCCTCCCTCCTCCCGTCCTTCTCCCTCATCCCTCCCTCCCTTTCCCGAAAGGCCGGCAACATCTGCAAGCCCTGCAGTGTTGCAGATGTCCATTGGCAGAGGTGATCACTTACCATCAGGTGAGCCTCCTGCTCGTTTGCCCCCTTTGTCCCATAAAAAAAAATCGATTATCAAAGTGGGCCACCTGCATGCTTCTGATAATGAGCCCACCAACACGATAAGGTGAACGCATGTTGGGGTTTCTTGTTAATTCCTACCGCAATCTCCAAAATTTTGTTCAAAAAAAAACTTATTGATAATATTATGGACTTTAAAGTGCAGTGGATTGAATTAGTTTCATTAAACTTAGACATAGAACTAAATAATTTTCCTAATAAACAATCACAAAACAATATTCGATTTATCTCTTGTACGATTACATCTCTTGTACAGGAAGAAATATCGTGGGAGATGATAGACTTCTACGACAACCAGCCCTGCATTAACCTGATCGAGGACCGGCTCGGTGTATTGGCGTTGCTGGACGAGGAGTGCCGAGTGCCGCAGGGCTCGGACTCTGGCTTCGTGGCCAAGTTGCACGACAAGTGCGCCAAGTACCCGCACTTTATGAAGCCGAGGTTTGGGAATGCTGGTGAGTTGTTGGCCAATTTACATGGCTGCGATACTAGTTCTTAATTAGATTGAACTCGGTGGAAAGTGCCACAGAGTGCAGAGACGAAGCCAAGTGGCAAGAGAACTGCGCCAAGTAGCGGAAATTGTGGCCAAGTTAATTGTATTTTTAAACCACTTTTGTTTATAATTAATCAAACTCGTTGCTGATTGTAGTAGTAAATATACCATTTGCATAGTTTATCCTGTGCAGCTCTAACACAAAAATAATCAAACATTGTATTCCACACAGTAATCATATTATGATGCATTTAATAATGACTCTTCAATTTTAAGTATCTGTATAGATATCCTCTATTTCCTCCACAGCGTTCATTATAAAGCATTTCGCGGACAACGTGGAGTACCAAAGCGGCGGCTTCCTGGAGAAGAACCGGGACACGGTGCTGGAGGAGCAGCTGGACTGCATCCGCGCGAGCAGCGGCTGCCGGCTGCTGCAGGCGATGCTGGCGGACGCGCCGGCCGACCACTCCGCCACCCTCCCGCCGCCCTCCCGCAGGAGGGCCACGCCCTCAGTGGCGGTGGGCAGCCTCACTGTGAGTTATTTGGGTGTTTTTGACGTAATTTTAATATAGGTGTGCCAATATTACTTGCGTGGTGAAACCTGGCTGAATGGAATGAATGAATGATGTATGCGGAATTTAAATAGTTGGTGTTTTTGTAATGCCTAGAAAAAATAGTTTTCTGTAAAAAATATATTTTATTATCTATGGAGAAAAAATTATTTTCTTTTTGTTGGTAGCGCGCTTAAAAAAAGAGCTAAATCGATTTGGCAATTTTTTTAATATTTTTAATAATCCACAAAACCAGCAACCCCCGCGGCGGGCGTCGGCGCAGAAGCAGACGGTGGGCGCGCAGTTCCGCGCGTCGCTGTCGGCGCTGATGGCCACGCTGTCGGCCACCACGCCGCACTACGTGCGCTGCATCAAGCCCAACGACACCAAGCAGGCCTTCCAGTTCGACCCCGCGCGCGCCGTGCACCAGCTCAGGTCGGCGCACCCTCTGTCTACTAGCTGCTTGAGCGGGACGCAATATACGAGTATTCGCTGTCTCCGTCACTCTCATGCCGTGAACTCACTGATCTCTATAATACCACTGGACTGGCTGTTGTCAATGTGCTTTTGTGGCTGCTTGATATTCGCCATTTTGGCGCTGTCCGCCGCTGTCGGACGTAGCGAGAGTTCGTGGCACTAAAACTAATGATGTCGATATAAAGATTTTTATTTTTTTATTTTTATTAATCAATAACCGTATCATCATAATTACTACTTATGTTATATTAACAACGAAAATGCAAAATTACTTTACAGTAAACAAACACTTCTCGCTGTCATTTGCAATATACGTCAAAATTAGTTCTCGGGACTCTCGGTAGTGGCGCTTCAAATGAACACAAAAAAATTGCTGTCAAACGCTTGGAACAGCCAGTCCAGTGGTATTATAGAGGTCAGTGCGTACACCAGTTGCGGTGAAGGAGACAGAATATACAAGCATTTCGTCTTTCTCACCTTTATGCACAACATTTACTAGTTTTTTTTTATTGAATAATCAATTTGAAACAATCAGTGTGCGAGGTGTCGCATGCCTTTTCTTATTTTGACGATTTCACTTTCATATATTATAATCAAATTGTAAGCAGTATGTTATCACAATCTTTCGACAATTTACAATCTCGCGAGATAGATTAATTGTAATCCAACAGTATGTGTAATATTACAGCGAGAAATATACAATACAAAAAAATAAAGGCATAAATAGACATATAACGTTTATTATCTGTTTTCAGAGCTTGTGGTGTTTTGGAAACTATAAGGATATCTTCTGCCGGTTTCCCGTCAAGATGGCTGTACCAGGACTTCTTCCAGCGGTATGTTCTAATCCTTATTTCTAACCAGTTTTTGCATAACATAAACCTAGCCAAGGAGTGAAAATGTCCTTATGCGTTTTATATATTCTGAATTTCACTCAAATCTGCTCAGCCGTTATTGAATGACGAAGTAACAAATGCTCTGTAGTGCTACATCCTTATTGTTATTGGAACAAAGTTTTTATCGCACGTCACACTCGGTACATTCCGTGAGTAAGAGCGAGACAGGACATAACGACCGTCACGACACATTATTTACTGAGAACGTTGTGTGACGTTGGAACGAGTACCAGGCGAGCATAATCTTGAGGAGTTCGCATGTACTCTTACTACATAATATATACATAACTTATCATGGGTTTCGAGGTTTCCTAGTACGTGATGAAAGATACGACCATAGTGTCGTGGAGTTTGTATGCACTCTTATGATGGATGTAATCGGCACTTCTTGAGGTCCGTGCTGCCCTTACCTACTTGAGAGACGAACCGGTTTTTATCAGTACACTAGCAATGGGAGGTCTCACTGCGAGTTTTAGCCGTTGGTGGCGCTACAAGCGCGTAACGTAAACAACGTCAAGAATGTATGTAGTGTATGCCAAATGATTTTATGTCAAATTTTTTAATTTAACAATTGTTAAAACATCGTATTTTTCCATCTTATATTTGATTTTACAAAACTTAAATAAACTATTCTATAATAATAAACGCGTCTGTCAAAATAGGCGGCATTGAGGTTTTCGTTGGTGACGTTATGCGCTGGTAGCGCCATCTGAGCCGAGCTTGGCATGAAACCTCCCATTCCTTTGCATCGCTTGGAATGGTCCCTAGGTACGTTTTAAAGGTGAGCGATTCCCATAAAAAGAATGTGAATTGTTCAATTTGGATTTTTTAAGTGGTGGACTATGGTCTGGACGTTTCGTGCAGCAGTGGGACGTTAAAAGGGCTGTACACAAATACTGTGTTTATTTTCAACTCATTTGATAATATCGATCGTCACTTTTTTTTTCGAGCAATAATTAAATATTGCTTAATATCGATTAAATCGATTTTAATGCAAAAAATTTTTACAGATACCGCCTGCTGTGTCTGTCCAAAGACATCGACCGCGCGAACATCAAGAAGACATGTTCTAAAATATTGGAAAGGCACGTGAAAGACCCCGATAAATACCAGTTTGGTGCTACCAAAATATTCTTCAGAGCTGGACAGGTATGTACAATGCTTTTGTATTTATATTTAGTGTTAAGATTTTTTTTTATGTAGGTTAATGTCGTCTAATAGTAAGTAATATTTATGTATATATTTATACCATCAATGTTACAATGTTGGGCACGAGCCTCCTTTTAATTCGAGGGGGATTAAGCCATAGTTTACGGTGGCCAAGTGCGGGTTGGCGGGTTTTGCATGTTTTTTGAAAAGCTAGGTTCTCTCAGACATGCAGGTTTTCTCACGAAGCTTTCCTTCACCGTAAGACAAGTGGTCATCATGTTAGAATAGATCTGTACAAGAAACTGTCAGCGGTGTGAGACCCGGATTTGAACCAGTATCACTCGGTTATCCAAGCTGCTACTGGATTACTTCCTATTATTATTTTTCCTTATATTCTCGTTGCTATTCCTACGTTGTGTGCGTGTATCATTCGCTGTAACATTATTACCCGTTAGCAAAACTACTCGAGCCCTCGCAAAGCTCAGCTTTTGCCTAGTTAATAAATTCACATTGTATTAAAAATCATAGTGGTGATACATCCACCAATATTTTAACCCTTTAAATGAAGTGCTGGGGCGCCGGCCGGTTTTTGGAAATTGTAAACCAAATATTAAAACCTGGAAAAAGATTACAATGATTTCCTAATCGACATTAGTTACAGTCAATCTAAGTCAGTCAACATAACACTAGGTTATGTAAAATGAAAAAAAAAAAAAAACAATTTTGTCACTTTTATCGTCTTAAAACCCTATTTGGGCCATTGTAAAAATTTAGTCATATCGATCCAATTGTTCTCATAAACAATGTACTATTATTATATAATTTTTCATTCCAACATTGCGTGCGTGCAGGTGGCGTACCTGGAGAAGCTGCGCGCGGAGCTGCAGCGGCTGCACTGCGTGCGCGTGCAGAGCTGCGTGCGCGGCTTCCTGGCGCGCCGCCGCTACGCGCGCCTGCTCTCCGCGCTGCGCCGCCTGCAGGCGCGCGCGCGCGGCTTCCTCGTGCGCAGGTGCGTGCCAGACCATTCTTATGTCTCGCGATGTGCAGTTTGTCTCTGTCGCGTTCACACAGTGGCTTCCTCACTGTCGCCTTCCTCGTGTGTTTTTGCAACTAGGTCTATTGTTATTTCGCTCATTTTTTTACAAGTTAGGGTTCCGTAGCCAAATGGCAAAAAACGGAACCCTCATGGATTCGTTATGTCTGTCTGTCTGTCCGTCCGTATGTCACAGCCATTTCCGAAACTAAATTTTTTTCTTCTTAAGAAGAAGTTGATGAACTGTGAACCGCATTAAGATTTTCACACAAAAATAGAAAAAAAAAAAAACAATAAATTATGGAGGTTCCCCATACTTAGAACTGAAACTCAAAAATGTTTTTTCATCAAACCCATATGTGTGGGGTATCTATGGATAGGTCTTCAAAAATGATATTGGGGCTTCTAATATCATTTTTTTCTCATTTGAATAGTTTGCGCGAGAGACACTTCCAAAGTGATAAAATGTGTATCAACCCAAGTAGTCAATAAATTTTAAAAATTTAATAATTTTAAAAATTAAATAAAAAAATCACAAAAAGAAAAATCTTTTACATAATTTACTAATTGTCCCTTAAATGTAAGGTTTTCACATAATGTTTTCCTTTCATTTAAAAAAATCGCACAAATTATTAGAAGCAAGATCCTATCCTCAATAAAATGACAAAGAATAATAAATCACCCCCCACCTCCAGGAAGGTGCAAGAGATCCGCCGCACGCGCGCCGCCGTCACGCTGCAGCGGCACGTGCGCGGGTGGTTAGCCCGCACGCGCTACCGGCGCCTGCGCACGCTGGCGCTGGCGCTGCAGGCGCGCGCGCGCGGGTACCTCGCGCGCCGCATCTACAGGAACAAGAAGATACTCAAGCTGGTTCGTGCACGATCATACCAAAGCCTATGAAACATATATGCTGCGTTCCACTAAGCGCCCACAACGATCAAAATGCTCCTTTAGTCGTTCCACATCGCGACGCGGTCTTTGTGGTCGCGGCGGTAACGTCACTCATGACGTCATGACTCACGCGAAGTACACGACAAGTGAAACTTAAGTTATTTCTCGCGGAAAGAGATAATATGCAAATGCCGCCGCATAAGATATTCTAATTACATTTGAACGTAAATTAATTAAATACACCACTAATATTAAATATAAAAAAATAGATTATATTTTTTTTCAATATAAATCGATTTAAACAATAATTATTTAAGTTTATTTTCAAGGCTTGCAGATTATAACCTAACCTCTTAAATCTTTTACTTTCTTTTTACTAATTCGCCGTTTGTAATTTCTATTACATATTTACCTCTACGCTCAAAACGCTCTATAATTCATTTCACTTAAATAAACGACAGTAACGCTCACAAGCAAGTGGAATGGGAAAAACTGCGATCGTGAGCGTGATCGTTGTGAACGTTTAGTGGAACGTAGCAACAGCCGACCAACGGACGTAACAGCCAGCCCAATCCGCCATACACTCGCTTGGGACACGTCAGCCAGGGTTAACGCGCTGTCACGCCCGTTGGCCGACGATATGTTTCATAGGCTTTAATGATACCGTACAATTGGTAATACCGTTACATTACAATCTCGCGAGAATCCAACCTGACAAATATTATTATTTATATAAATTCCATAAAATGAACAATCCTCATTCGGAATTTCATTCAATCCAATCAAAACAAAAAAAAACACAAACAGACACATGTACTAATCTCAATAAAAAACAGTTGGTACTTTCTTTTTGCTTTGAATAAAAATCTTTCGTAGATTAATTTTTATTTTGGTTGCTTAATTTCGAATGCTTTACAGTAACCACGGGAGAAGTTCTTAACTTCTGAAGTTGCTATAACGGTTAAACGAGTGATCTATATAAATGATATTTAAAATATGTAATGTGTCCCGCAGACTATAGACCTGCAGCGCTACGCGCGCGGCTACCTGGTGCGCACGCGCGTGCGCGAGACGCGGCGCCGGATCGTCATCTGCCAGGCCGCGGTGAGTACCATGTTCATATTAATATCGCTGGGGTTCGTTCCCTACATTCTCTCACTTTCATACAAACTTATAAGAGCCCTTCGACTTTTCTAATCCGGCCTTGTTACAAAACCGAATTGAATTGAATTTGAAATTGAAGTTTCCTCACGATGTTTTCCTTCACCGTAAAATAAGTTGTTATAATTGTCTTAACGCGTTTGGCGCAGTTTATAGTGACCCTACTTGCTGCGCCAGCGGTCGTGGGTTCGAGTCCCGCTAGGGTCATTCATTTCTTGATTACTAATGTTTGTACTCCAGTCATAGGTGTTTATATTTATAATATGCATGTATTTAATGTATTTATATAATACTAGCGGTTCCCGCGGCTTCGCTCGCGCTAAGAGTGAATAAAATAAACATTTTTGCTTATATACTGTTACTTATAATGTACCAAGGACTGATTCCCCATTTAAAGTTCTGGCCCTCTTAATTTGTATTGCAGAGCATTATTTCAGTGTCACGCAAAATATTTCAATAGAATTAAATTTCCCATACAAACTTAGCCACCCCCTTTAACCCCCAATGGGGGTGAATTTCGAAAAACCCTGAAATACGTGTTTCATCATTTGTACTAAAAAGCATTAATTCAAAGTTTCATGCAAAAATGTGCAATAAAAATATTTTTCTCATACAAACTTTGCCACCCCTTTTAACCCTTTTAGGGGTTGAATTTCCAAAAAATAATATGCCTATTTCCTTCTCATGAATGCAAACTATCTTCATACCAAGTTTCAGCAAAATCGGTTGGGTGGTTTAGGCGTGAAAAGGTAACAGACAGACAGACAGACAGACAGAGTTACTTTCGCATTTATAATATTAGTATGGATATCAACTATCTGGTATCCGTAACACAAGCTTCGTAGCTTTCCGCGGAACTAGATGGCGCTGTGTGTAATAATATCTGAACAAATTTAATAATTTTGATAATAACCTCACGTGTCCAGGTCCGGCGCTGGCTCGCGCGCCGCCAGTACAAAAGACTGCGCATCGAGGCGCGCAGCCTCGACCACGTCAAGTCCCTCAACAAAGGCCTGGAGAACAAGATCATCAGTCTGCAGCAGAGGCTGGAGGATGTTCAGAACAAGGCCAGGAAGGTGGAGCCGCTGCAAGCCCAGATAGAAGAGCTCAGGTGCGTTTTTAGGGTTCCGCACCCAAAGAGTAAAATCTGTTTGTACATCACCAGACTGTATCTCATGAACCATGACAGTTAAACTAGTTGAAATTTTCACAGATGATGTATTACTATTGCCGCTATAACAACAAGTACTAAAAAACAGAATAAAATAAATATTTAAACGGGCTTCGATACAACAGTCATGATTTTTTTGCCGTTTTTATAGATAATAGTATGGGAACCCTTCGTGCGCCAGAACAATTAGCACTTGGCCGGTTTTTTATTTATTATGATCGTATCTAGATGGTTTAAGGGGATTCGTACGCGAAAGGTTCCAACTTCCAACGGAACCCTAATATTCGGACCTCCGTTGTCCGTCCGTTTGTCTGTCAGTATGAATGGTAGGCAGTTCAAATTTTCACAGGTTATGTATTTCTGTTGTCGCTATAATGAAAAATAATAAATAACCAAGATGGCGCGTTTCAAAATGGTATATCAATTAAAAAATCAATTATGCCAGCATACTTGGTCTGTGTGTTTAGTTTTATTAACTACTAGCGACTCACCCTCGCGTCGCTCGGGTTTGCCCCTAGGTACGTGTTGTATATAATATTTACTTCGCACCGCCCGGTATATATTAGAGTTGATTATATGAATTACATTGCACGCACCATGGCAACGGTCATAACATGATACGTCAAACGCCGTTAATTGTATAATGTTGTTTTAAATTTCCTAACTTTTTCGATATAGTATGTTATCCTTAAGAGATAGACATATGCCATCGCGGACTTTTCTGTAGACCTATATAAGATATACAATTCCACCATACATCATTCAGTTATATCTCAAAAGGTTTAGTCAGCGTTTTCGTTGAAAGCTCCCAGACGGCTTCGGTTTAGTACTTTTTGCTTAAAACGAACGCAGACATACAGACAATCATTACAATAACCATTTTTTTGGGTTACTGTCATTGTTTTTTTAAATATTTCGTTTATAGATTTTGTTTAGTTACAACTTTTTATATGTATAGACGAACTTAAATTAAATATTATAATTAGAAAGCAGTAAGTAAAATTAAAATTTCTTAACCTTTCAATTAACAGGGCTAAAGTAGAATCACTAAAGTTGGTCGAAATAGAAGCGAAAACTCTTAAAGTCGACATCTTAACCAAAGACAATCTTCTCAACGAATTGCGAGCTGAAATAGCTCAAGAAAAAGAGAGTAAGAAGAAGTTGATAGAAGAGAAGAAGGCGATAGAAGAAGTTTATAAGAAAAACAAGGAACAATACGAAGCAGAGAGTGAGAAGTTGGCGAACGAACTGAAGAGTAATAAAGAACATTATGAATTGGCTATTGAAGGTAATATTTTGATATTTTTTTAATAATTTATCTTTCGAATGTAACGTATTTTTAATCTGTGATTAGTCTGAACATAAGAGATAGGATAGTTTTTATCCTGGTTTATAACTTTTTGTAATTGAAAAATAACGATTTTTACACCTGAATGAAGTGAAGTCGAAATATATACAAATACAAGCGACTCACTCTCGCTTCGCTTGGTTTCGTCCCTACAGATGTCCATACATTTCTCAGAGATGATAGTCCTGCACTGAAAGTATCCTATATCCTGACCCGGGATCAGCTATCACCATACCAATTGTGACCAAAATCTGTCAAGTAGTTTTCTTCTCATGATGCGGTCACGGACAAACAGACAAACCTTCAAAAACTATGGATTCGTCCTCGATTTCAACAAGATTTTCCAAAAAATGTTTAACGTTTCAGATTCAACTTATTTAGAACTAGCCTTTACCGCGGCTTCGCTCGCATTCTAAAGACTGGAAACCAAATTCTTTCGCCTGTCCCGCCCGTCTTAAACGCGGTGATCATTACTTTGTCTTAAGTTATTCAGTGAAATTAAATGACGCCAAGAGCAATTTTGTTCAAAATTGGATGAAGAATGAAAAGAGAAATGGATAAGAATTAATATCATATTAATTAAACACCTTTGCAAATAATGCATTATCTTAAAACAAATTTGATTACCATAAAAAAGGTTACAGCGAGTCAACCTTAAAAGATCTCGCTCTCGCGGACTTTTTTTTAGAACATTTAAAGGGGAAAAATTTCGTCATACATGATTTTTGCATAACTTTAACCGGTTACGCAGCGTACGCAACGGAAGCTCTCATAAGGAATATTTTTCTCCCATTTTTGCAACATTTTTCATTGATGTTCTGCTCCTATTGGACGTAGCGGGATGTAATATAGCCTAAAGCCTTCCTCGATAAACTAACTATCCAACACAAAAAGAATTTTTCAATTCGGACCTGTAGATCCTGAGATTAGCGCGTTCAAACAAACAAACTCTTCAGCTTTTTAATATTCGTATAGATTTTATTATATTATGTAATGATTTATATGCTATAGTCGGCAAAATCTTAATTTTAAAAGCATAGAGCATCGAATTATTCATACAATAATTTAATATTAAACATTTAATTTTATCGCAATCAATTTACTAAGTGTAGTGAGAATGTCAATTAAAATTGATACACGATTAGATACTATCCCTTATCTGCAGATAAGTCTCGAGTTTGTTTTTGAGCTGAAAATAATTAGTATACGTAGCGCTCTAATTTATTTTGAATAGAAAAAGTTTTACAGAAAATTGCTTAGTGCTTATTTTGAAGTGTTTGTGTGGTTATATACGTGTCACGTGGATTTGCATTATTAATTTCTAGTACTACGTCCTGTCAGTTCGTTTATTTTAGTTCTAATTTACGCTTTTTTAACTTAAAAAACAACGACAAGCCTTTACAAGCCTGTCGCTGCCCTCCCACATTTTCCTTGCGTGGTGGGCTATGACCTTATATATCTCGTTATTTATTATTTGGACAACTTTTGTCCAGTAGCAGAACGTTAAAAAGGCATAATTAGACAAATCAGTGAAATTAAAAAACTTAAAAACCCGACTGTGTTTCTGTGTACTTTGGAAATGAAAAAAACCCTGAAATATGTTGTGTTCTGATTCAAAATTAATACACGGTGTCACTTTCACAATGAATACGAATCTTACGACACCTTTAAAGCTAAAATCCATCAGCCGTTCCGGCCGCAGCATTATACATACATACATATTACATATTCTCGAAAAATAGAACCCTCCTTTTAGCGCAGTCGGGTAGTAATGCTAAGTAAATGATAGTTATAGGCAAAGACGTGGTATTCAAACTAGTTGGTTTAACGTGGTGTCAATGAGCAGCCTCTGTATATGTAAACCCCATAAAGTTATAGAACAATATGGTGTTGCCACACGACATAACGCTCGTGGAAGCAGACGAGGCGACGCATCACAATATTGAGTTGTGGTCCAAGCAGTATGAGTCGAGAGCTCAGTTTTGGAAGGGTATTGTTATTTCCATATCTATACATATAATGGAATTTTAAAACATTGGACTCAATGTGTTAATTCAATATTTTTCATTATTGTCGATACATAGGCAGAATCTATAATATTTTGTTTTTTTTTGTCTGTTTGTCTGTCTGCATCATGAAAAAACCACTGGACAAATCTTAATGAAATGTATGTGATATGATGATAGCAGGTTATCCGAGTCTACACACAAGTAAAAATATGCAATGTGGGGTACATTGCATATGGGATATTTTTTATTACGAGAAAATATCTCGAACTACTTGTTTTATATATTATTGTGTGAAGCGAGATTTAGTCGCTGATGTGTACTAGCGGCTTACTCTCGCTTCGCTCAGGTGCCCATCACAATAAGTTTCATCTAAATTGATCCAGCCATTTTGACGTGAAGCATAACAAACATATACACATACAAAATTTCAATGTTTCCAGAACGCGATAAACAACACGAGGCGGAGAAGAGGGCGCTGCGCCAAGAGCTCGAGACGGAGAGGCAAAGTCGACAGAAACTATTGTCTTCTCAATATGAACTGCAGGAGCGTCTGGATTCAATGCAAAGGTATACCATTTTTATAGGATTTTTTGTAGGTACTTCGATGGTATGCTATGCCTTAATTTAGGGTATAAGCTATCTTAATACAGAGTTTTACTTAAATCGGTTCAGTTGCTACAGCGTGGTGCAGTGAATCGAAATGATTCGAGATGTCTTATAGTAATGGGATATCGTGAGGCAACCTGCATGTCTGAGAGAACTTAGCAAGATTCTCTTAAACATGCAGGCTTCTAAGAAGACCTATTAAAAGACGTGAAATTCGTCCGCACTTGGTTAATTTGGTGAATTATGGTACTAAGGGAGGCCCAATGAGACGTTAACAAAATGAATGGCTGAATATAAGTAATATAAGCGAGATCCGAGATTTGAATCTGTTTCAGTTGGTTTCCTAAGCGAGCGCGTTATCACTTGACTACCGCTGCCTTAGCTTATTTTGAATTGCATCTATTACCGCTATTTGTAAATAATAGTTCGAAGTGACAATTTGTACGGGTACTGGACGAATAAATTATATTCTTTCGTATATTTATCGGATGATTAGCTTAAAATAGTTTTATTAACGTGTGATAAAGGATAAAAATAATTTTGAGGGTGTTATGTCATGTTTATGTTATGTTAAAAGTCGGAGGAATCTTAAATAATAAATTTTCCGCTCGGTAGGTTAAGGTTATTTTCTTTTTATATTTCGTATATATCCTGCACCTAAAACTCACTTATTTTTTATTAGAAAGCAAAAAAAGTTATAGATATTCGTATAAACCGACAACTGTCGGACGAATAATATATATTTTATTCGTCCAGTAACCGTACGAATAGATGCAGCCATAATAGTTTATTATAGTAAAAATATAATATTAATTATAATTTTCAGTAGGGCTCCCGCACCCAAAGAACACAGAAGGTCGCTGTCGGATGCTAGTACAAACTCCCAACAAGAAACTACAGTTGAAGACGTAAGTGTATTATTATTATGTGTTTTACAATTTTGTGGTACACTTTACAGAAAAACTATCACGTCTATAGATTTGTGCTTTAACATTGTAAGTTAACTTCATATGTACATGTGTTATCTGTCAAAGAAAATTAATAAAAAATAATAATTTTATAACCATTCAAAAAACTGACAATTAACAATTTTGTGTTCATTGGATAGAATGTTATTGTACCACTAACGCCATCTGTTAGAAAACCAAAGAGTTAACATCGCTGTAACATTATCACCCGTTAGAAAAACTACGCGAGCCCTCACAAAGGACAGCTTTTTGCTATTTAATAAATTCACATTGTATTAATAATTATTATAGTAGTGATACAGCCAGCAATATTTTAACCCTTTAAATGAATTGCCGGGGTGGCGGCCGGTTCCTCGACCCCGCAAACAAAATTTTGAACCTAGAAAAAGATTACTAGTGTTCTCTTCATTTACGTTAGCTACAGTCAATCTAAGTCAGTCAACATAGCTAAGGTTACATGTGAGAAATTAAAAGAAGTTTTTTAACACCAGGTCATGTAAAATCTTATAGAAAAAAAAAACAATATTGTAATTTTTTCCGCCTCCTCAATAGGACTATTGTGAAAATTTAGTCACATCTTTAGTTTTTTCAGTTTAAAGTTTTATGTACCTAAGTAGGTATTTAAGTAAGTAATTGAAACTTATCATAATATTTTTCAATATAATATAATGTATTGGCATTTGATATGTCCCCCGCACAGGACTTCGGCTACGGGTCGGTGCGGTCGGTGGAGGCGTCGCGGCCCGCGCTGGAGGCCGTCAACTGGTCCGCCGGCGCGCACAACGGACCCATGCCGGTCAGGCAGGCTTTTATATATTATAATAAATACTTACAAAATGCCCTAAAACTCTTAAATTAGCAATGAAAATAAGATAAGCCATGACGACACGTTTGGCTCAGTTGGTAGTGACCCTACTTTCCGAGCCAGCGGTCGCGGGTTCGTCCCACTGGGGGCATTCATTTGTTGAGCACGAATGTTTGTACTCCAGTCATGGGTGTTAATATTTATAATATGTATGTATTTAAAATTTATATGTGTAGTATATCAACTATCTGGTATCCGTAACACAAGCACGTTACGTAGCTTACCACGGAACTAGGTGGCGCTGTTGTAATAATATTCCAACATGAGTTATGTAACCTAACGTTTACACTCACATAATCTTTTCTCTTAAATTCTGAGAAGGCATTGTATAATGGAACAATGCACATAAAACATCAAAATAGATTATAAATATATAATTATAAGTATATTAATAATAGCAATGTTACACTATTTCCTATTGAAAAGGTTGACTATACCCAAAGTCCTCGAAGTCAAAGCCGCTTCGGTTTTTTTTATTTCAACTTTTACAGTGCATTAACAAAACAGTTTGTTTTACTAACAAAATTGTAAATACCGTTAGAATATAATTTTTCTCGTGAGATTGTAAACAGTTGAAAAATTGTAAACCATAACTTAGTGCATACAATTTAACACATCATTTTTTGGTAGATTATAATCTATCAAATCTATCTTTACAATCTATCAAATTTCTACTATCTATCAATTCTGTGAAACCGTCAAATTGTGAAATGGCATACAACGGAACACACCTCGCATGCTGATTGAACGGACCGCCATATTTGTTTGTTAAGGTGCTTGTTGTCGAATTACGATTTACAATTTCACGAGATGGTAAATCGCGTGGTTATAATCTGACGGTATTTACAATTTGACTATGCTTACAATTTGACGGTGATATAATAATGTGGTTGTGTGGCGCGTCAGACGGCGGACGCGGGGCTGGTGCTGCGCATGCAGGCGCGGCTGTCGGCGCTGCAGGGCGAGCTGGCGCGCACCGCCAAGCGCGCCGCCGACCTGGAGGACCGCCTCATGAGTGAGTCGCCTTAAGGTGGCCGGGCCCCGACCGTGGCGCGGCCTCACGGGCCTGGGCCCGGGCCCCGGCACGTTGTAACGTGAATCCACCCTTATGCCACCGAAACTAAAAGCAAGAAGGGCCCTGACATTGAACATAGCAAAACTGCAATTACACAACCGTACCGACAAATACATGCTGTCCCTTTTACTCCCGAGTAAAACTACGCATTCGTTGACAGAATATTGTTTTAATGGAGGATGGTATGCGCTCACGCCTTTCAATGTGAATACACTTTAGAGCGATCGGAATACTGTAGGGCCCTTCTTGCTTTTAATTCGTTACCTTATGCAAACACTACACACTAGCCAAGTTGTCAAACTTTAGGGAATTGGATAGTGTAAGACGCATTTCGGTTCGCTTTGTGATTTCCTATCATTGTCAGTTCTTGGGTTATAGTACTCGAAGTGTACTTAAGACGTCTCACTCCAATATTCGCAGAGTATAACCACTTACATCGGACTTCGGTCAATCTTGCCCAGTACTTCGTTAAAGCAACTTCGCGAGTAGTGTAGTGAAGGCTTAAGAAATAATCAATAACAACCCAGTTGAGAAATTGGTGGTGATATGCCCATAGTGAGGCATAGTAACGTCTGATCATTCATCGTGAAGGAAAGGGACAGAATTCTAGTGTGTATGCTGTCTTCTTCACACGCAGAGAGAACTCTCAAAGAACGACGACGTCACACTGATTTTGAATAATTTTTTTTTTGCTTTCACTTGTTATAAAATCTTACATTGTTTTTCGAATATTTTTTAGTAATTCTGTGACACAAAAATAGTGATATGTCGCATTTTCAAATTTTCGCTATTTTATTCATAGATATCGGTGTTATGGGTGTATAAATAGTTTTTAACTTTATACCAGTCATATTTTTGACTTTTATAGTTTTGTTCACGTTATTCATCTCATAAACTTTGAACACTATTTTCTCCAATTTAGAATTTTGCGACATATCACATTCATTCATTAATGTCCATTCATTCATTAATTAATGTCCATTCATTCATTCAATTCTTTCTAAATAATTGAGTATTTATCTATAATTATAATTTATTTGTACATATTTCTTACGCACAGACCGACTCACGTCCCCGCCCTCGAACCCCGACTCCGATAGATTCAAGGTGGAGGAACTGGAGATAGAGAACAAGAAGCTGCGAGAGCACCTCGAGAGACTGCGCGGAGCCGACGCCTCGCATATATCCAAGGAAATTGTTGGTAAGTTATATGTATGTATTTAATGTTTTTGAAGGTAGTAACCTTGAATGTTGATGCCTGAGAGAACCTAGCAAGATTTCTAAAGACGTGTAAACTCTGCAGGCATGGTGGACAATGATATGATCTCGGATACCAGATAGTTGAAACACTACACATAATTTGTAACTTTAAATACATACATAGTATACCGTAACACAAGCCTCGTAGCTTACCACGAAACAAGATGGCGCTGTTGTGGATAATAAATAATAATAATAAATATTTCCCAACATATTTACATATTTATTATTATTTACTTTATTTATATTTATATATATAAATATAAACACCATGATTGAAGCAAAAACATCAAATAAAATATGTCCAAATAAGGTTTTAAAACGAGACTCGAACCCGCGACCGCTGGCACAGCGAGCTGGCGTATATATATATATATAATTTAGTTTTAGTACTTATGTATTTTTTCCGCAATTTTTCTAATGGAATCGTGTTTTATGCATGCGAAGTCGCGGAAAACAGTTAGTTGGTATATTTACATAATGGCTTAAGTCGCTCAAAAAAGGTCGCAAGTTCGATCATGACTCAAGCTTTAAGCTTAGTTATAACATTAACACAAATCAAACCGACTTCAAAATAACCCATAAAGCTACTAGTGATGTACCCTCGCTTCAGTCGTTTGCCGAGTATTATTTCAAATCAAATTCTTTATTTAAAAAAAATCAACAAAAAGTAAAAAATAATACATTAATTGCTTATTTTCGGAGTCATTGCCAGAATATATAACCTCCTCCTTTTTTGAAGTCGGTTAAAAATAATATGCTTTAGTATTAATTGTGATATATGCAGTCAGCGCCTAGATTTTGGTGCATTGATGTACAAAATTATAGATAACATTTTGCATCTTCAAAAGTGTCAAAAAATGAAGGAAACGAAATAATGGCTTTTCCAAAGGTTTTTCTTTCGCATGACAAAATTTAAATCATAGACGTAGAGAATAGACTTCATTCATTCTCTAACTGTAAAGTAAATACCGACAGGAAAGTGTAAGAGAGATCTTTGTCTACAATTTACTAGTGTGATAAGTTTTGCCTTATCTTGAATTATGTTTTTGATTTTTTTAAACGAAAGATTTCGCTTTTGGGTACCACGCTTTTATTACTACAGACCTACAAGACAGAGATAGGTATAGGCCGCACGATCGCTTTCTCTCTTTCTAGAGAGTGATCAATTTCATACAGGTATTGCTCAGTCTATTCCTGAAGTCTAATTAAAACGCACATTAATTCGTTCAAGAAAGTACTTTATGTGGAGTGCGGGAGGTCGAATTTGTGTTTAGACTAATAGGACTTTAGGTTTGTTATTGTTTGGTCCGACTTATCGTCACATGTCGACGACCCTTTAATGAGGTATTTGTTGGGGAATGTGTATCAATGTTTTTGTTAATAATAATAGCCTACGGGTCATAGTATATCTGTTTAAAATTTCATTGATATAGTTCCAGCAGTTGCGACACACACACACACACACACACACACACACACACACACACACACACACACACACGTGCAAACGCACACATACAAACAAGTATTATTATTCTTCTATCATTACACTGATCTATTAATTAATGCCATATAAATTAATTTTTATGCCATAAATCATAAAAAATCATTAAAAGCCTTAAAATAGACTTACATTTGGCGAATATGTCACGTAACACGCACAAAATAAGTTCACATGAATTGAATGCTTTTTTGAAGTTGGTCAAAATGCTTACAAATTATAATTGCTTTTCAGTACAGAATAATTATAAATTAGAGTAGAATATGGCGTAGTGAGAAATGAGAGAGTAAACCCAAGTACCAAACTATATCATTCTTCGAACCATTTATGTGTAAAGCGACTCGCCCTTGCTTTGCTCGGGGTCGTGCCTATGTAATAAGTACCTTTTAAGTTTTTACTGTTGGTATAGATTTTTGAGAAGTGCTGTCACAGACAGACATACAAAAATACTAAAAATATACATTCGGTCTCTGTATCGATAATAATGACTATTTCAAGATTTTTCAAAAAAAATAATGAATAGATTCGACTCAATTTAATTTATAGTATATAGATATGAGTACATTAACAACGTAAACCTATGAAAATGTATTATAGTACATGCTTTCTATTGGATTTAACCGAATATTTGACATTTTGAATAAAAGTAACTTTCCGGATTTCGTGAAGATTACTCCCGTGACCATAAATTGCTGTAAGGCAATAAAGCATTCGGAATGTCGGAAACTAAAAGTCCAACAGATATTTTTATTTAAAACATATGAAGTTTCATGTAATAATGCCTTTTTAGAGCAATAAAAAACACTGGCTTTTTTTCATGAACAGCTTTGTTCATTAGCTTTTACATACAGACATACATATTATATTTATAGTAATAATATGTTGTATAATGAATATTGCAGAGCAATTGGCGGCCATGCAGAAGGAGCTGGACCGGCGCCGCGACGAGTGCATACAGCTCAAGAGTGTCCTCTCACACCAGGTTAGTGATTTTTTATGCTTTTTATTCATTTTCTTTAGATGAGAAATATTGTATTAAGTTTTATTTAATTAATTTTTATTTATTTTTTATTTGTATTAAGTTTTATTTAATTAATCATTTAAATTCATTTTAGTATTTCTCAACGATTTTTTTTTTGTTATTTTACATGTACCTTTTTTATTTCTTAAAGAGAGAGAGATAGAAATTGAGAGAGAGAGAGAGGGAGAGAGAGAGAGAGAGAGAGAGAGAGAGAGAGATAATGATAATGATAATATCTAGACATTCATGAAATTTTACATGTTCTGTCTGTCTCTATGTTTGTTCCCGTAAATATCTAAACCGCAGATTTTGACGGAACTTTTACTGTCAGATAGTTGATGTTAGAAGGAGTACTTATGACTCTTATTTTAAAAAGAATTAGGGTGAACTCAAAAAAATGAAACCATACCGCTTTTAAATAAAAAGTCTACTGTGAGATAAATTTTATTATTATTGTAACGTGGACAACATTATTAATTTTTCGCATTAAGAAAACTATGAAAATATCTCAAATTAAATAAAAATTTTAGTCAGTTATAATTCTTCAAACACATCTAGAACTTAAGCAAATATTCCGTGTTTACATTGTCACATAATGTCTTCTCGTGATAAAAAAGTATGACAAAACGCGTTCAGTTCGCTCTCGCTTATCTCACACATTCTGATATGGAGATATATTTTTTCACGTAAACATTAATGACTATACGCCCGAATTTTCTTGCTTTTTCTGTTTTTTTTTTAATGTATGACAGGTACTTTAGTTTTTTTTTTAATTTAAGTTTCTATTGTATTTTGTGAGTTTAAATACTTGTTTTTTTTTCGTATAAAATTGTACTCATTTTTCCAATGTATTTTTTTCTATTTTTTATTTTTTTGTTTAAATTACGTTTATTTATAATTAACGAATTATAAAAATAGTAATCTCTTGATATTCTCAATATTAATAGTAACAAACAGACAACTTGTGAAACGTTGTTTTTATTAGTTATCTTTATCTTGAATCCAAACATTTGTTATGAAAATATGAGGACACGTTAGTTCTCGGACATACTTGAGTGATCACCTTATAACAACAGCTTAATACTTTTTCATATATTATTAAGTTGTAATGCGATACTTTCCTTTTAACTAAACAGTTTATTTAAAAAAATATTCCTAGTCTATCTTTATGTATTGTGAGATGTGAACTATGGATAAAGTAATACCAAATGGTGTTTTTATAAAGACGCTCTTACCGGATTTGTCTAAAAAGAGTGTATTTCATGTCAAGAATAAAAAAAAGTTTAATGTGGGTACACAATTTGCTTACTATGGCATTATCAGATAGATTTTAGGAAAAAATACGTTATTTTAGATATTTTATACGATATGATAGGGAATAGGGATTTAGAAAAATAAACTTTGCAAAAAAAAATTGTAAAAAAAATATTTACAAAATATACATTGTTTATAGATAATATAAATAAAAATTAACTTTTGCGCAGAAACCATGGTTCCAAGCGTTGAAGAGCGTCGTGAGTAGTAAAATAGAGTCGATGTGTCATATCAAGCTTAAAATCATAAAACCTCCCATACAATTGTTTTTGTTTATGTAAGAACTTTATGGTTTTTATTTTACAAAAAAAAGAAACATGTTGTCATATTTCGAAGCAAAAATGTTTGACTTAGAAAGTAAATGTAGATAAAATATAACCGCTTATTTATTGTGCGTATTTTTTTTTTGCATTTTTGGTCATTATTAAAAAATATATCTGATTTAATTTTTTTACATTTAGACTAATTTAGATTTATTTTTTTCAACGCTTTCCTTTGCTGTCATTGCATGGTATATTTTTTTTTTGTTCTTTTATCGTTTTTTTTATATACATCCGATTTCTGTATCGTAATATTGTATACATATTTAAAATCTGTAATCTTAACATGTATTTCAAATAAAAATAAAAAAAAAATCGATTTGTACATCGAATGGTTAATTATTTCATTTGTAATAGAAATCGGGTGTACATACTTTTTTGTCTAGTTGTAATGTGAAAAGTTTTTAATTCAAACCCTGTGTCTATAGACGGTGAATCTAAAGTCGCTCGCAACATCCAACTACGGTTCTGACGTGGACATAATAAATGAAGACGGCGAATTAGCGACAGCTTATCAAGCGCAGAAGGGAATTAATAGGTATGTTATATCAAAAAATGTTTTGTTTTGCATTTCCACAAAAAAAAAATAACATTTTTAGGTTCATTGTTGGGACTAGGATGAAAGAATTATTTTGTTTGTCCGTTTGTATAAAACATTATTTGACCAACTTCTAAATAGAAGAGTTTTGTTTTTTTTTTGGGTATTACACGATATCTTAACTAATATTCGATCAATTTTCTCTTTCTGTTCAAATGATCTGTTCCAAGGCTAGGAGTAACGTCGTATTGGTATATACTTAGATATAGAAACAATAAATTTGGACATTTTCTTAGACAATTGCAAGAAGAGCTGATAGCGGAGAAGAAGTTCTACTCCGAGCACATTTCCCAAGCGAAGCAGGAGATAGACCGTCTCAGAGATGAGAATGAGAAGTATCAGAAGTGAGTCGTTCTTCTTTACCTGTGCTCTAGTAAAATTCATTCATTTCATTCATTCATTTCATTCATTTCATTCTTTCGTTCATTCATAAAGAACTTAACTTTAAATTTTAATATATTATTATGTTAAGTTAGCGTTAACAATATTTTTTTTGATCAAATATCGTAATAATTTAAGTTTTTTTTGAACTTTATTTTTTTAATGTGTCTTTACACAGTCTAAAATGGACTTATTTTATTTAGTTATTTAAGCAAAAGAACATATTATACGTTATTCTTTTCCAGTCCCGAAGATATGCAAAATACATCACAATTTAGAAGATATTGGGAAGGTTTTAGTGTATCAGGCAACACTTTAAAGACGATATTCTATAATGACAACATTTTTTTTAACGTTTCATTGGGCATTTTTAATGCTTTATCGATTTAGTTGGACGACTGACTGTTAGACTGTATAATAAATATTTAAGAACTAACGAGAAATTCACTTCAATAAATCCTATGAAACGAAAGTTTGCGCAACGCATTATATTCAGCCCTTTTTCATATTAACTTGCTAGGTTTTCTCAGACAAGCTGGTTTCTTCAGGATGTTTTTCTTCTCCGTAAGACCAGTAGTAATCATGTTGAAAATAGATCATTTGCATCAGCATGAAAATATCAGAGGTGCGAGACCTGGATTTGAACCCGCATCACTCGGTTTTATTGACATCATGGTCGTGTATTCATTATTAATATTATGTCACTGCACCCATAACTGGCATAATTTAGAAACCACTTACCATCATCGACGTATCAACGTAACCATAAACTTTTAAAAACATATCAATGTAACCATAACCAACAATAATGACACTTTGATGTTATTATTTGTAACATGTCAGTAGCCATTGTAACCATCAATAAAGTTTCAGTGTAACCTTCAACGAAATATCAACGTAACCATAAACCTTTAAAAACATATCAATGTAACCATAACCAACAATAATGACATTTTGATGTTATTATTTGTAACATGTCAGTAGCCATTGTAACCATCAATGAAGTTTCAGTGTAACCATCAACGAAATATCAACGTAACCATAAACCTTTAAAACATATCAACGTAACCATAACCAACAATAATGACATTTCGATGTTATTATTTGTAACATGTCAGTAACCATTGTACCCATCAATGAAGTTTCAGTGTAACCATCAACGAAATATCAACGTAATCATAAACCTTTAAAAACATATCAATGTAACCATAACCAACAATAATGACATTTCGATGTTATTATTTGTAACATGTCAGTAACCATTGTAACCATCAATGAAGTTTCAATGTAACCATCATCGACATATCAACGTAACCATAAAGCTTTAAAAACATATCAATGTAACCATACCCAACAATAATGACATTTCGATGTTATTATTTGTAACATGTCAGTAACCATTGTAACCATCAATGAAGTTTCAATGTATCCATCATCGACATATCAACGTAACCATAAACCTTTAAAAACATATCAATGTAACCATAACCAACAATAATGACATTTCGATGTTATTATTTGTAACATGTCAGTAACCATTGTAACCATCAATGAAGTTTCAGTGTAACCATCAACGAAATATCAACGTAATCATAAACCTTTAAAAACATCAATGTAACCATAACCAACAATAATGACATTTCGATGTTATTATTTGTAACATGTCAGTAACCATTGTAACCATCAATGAAGTTTCAATGTAACCATCATCGACATATCAACGTAACCATAAACCTTTAAAAACATATCAATGTAACCATACCCAACAATAATGACATTTCGATGTTATTATTTGTAACATGTCAGTAACCATTGTAACCATCAATGAAGTTTCAATGTAACCATCATCGACATATCAACGTAACCATAAACCTTTAAAAACATATCAATGTAACCAAACCCACAATAATGACATTTCGATGTTATTATTTTGTAACATGTCAGTAGCCATTGTAACCATCAATGAAGTTTCAATTTAACCATCAACGACATATCAACGTAACCATAAACCTTTAAAAACATATCAATGTAACCATAACCAACAATAATGACATTTCAATGTTATTATTTGTAACAAGTCAGTAACCATTGTAACCATCAGTGAAGTGTAATTGTAACCATCAATGAAGTTTCAATGTAACCATTAACGACTACCAACGTAACCATAAATCTTTTAAAACATAAATGTAATCATAACCAACAATAATGGCATTATTATATATGTCAGTAACTATTGTAACCATCAATGACGTTACTATGTAACCATCAACGACATATTAATGTTACCATCAATAGCATGACGATGTAACCATCTACTATGTGTGACATATCAACGAACCACTAACTATTAATAACGTGGCAATGAATTCATCAACGACATCAATATAATCGTCAATGGTATAACAATGTTACCATTAATTACATGTCAATGTAACCATCAATGTTGTGTGTGTAACCACTTCCTATAAAATACATATCAACATACCAACAATAGCATATCGATGTTACTATTTGTAACATGTCAATGTAACCATTGTAACCATCAATAACGTTACATTGTAACCATTAATTGCATAACAATGTAACCATAAATAACATGTCAATATAGCCATCAAAGACATATCAATGTAACCATCAAAGCATATCGATAATTAACATGTAACCATATGTCAATATAATGAAAAGCAGTGGAGTTTCGATGTTACTATTAGTAACATATTGATGTAGCCATTGTAACCATCAATATCGTTGCAATGTAACCAACAATGGCATAACAATGTTACTTTTTGTAACATGTCAAACATCAATGTGACCATCAACGACATGTCAATATAACCATCAAGTATTGGTGCAACCACATGACAACATGTCAATGTAACCATTTAAAATACAACAGTGTAAATATTAATGGCGCGTTGATTCTTCGATTCCTTTTTATTAACAACGTGTTAATGTAATAACCATCGAAGACATTAATTTATCCACTTACATTATGTAATTGTAACCAGCAACGCCGCTTCAGCGTAACCAAAATGTAACCATAAATAAAATTAATAATAAATATAATAATAAACAACTATAACACGTCAATGTAACTATCATCGACATGGTTTACATCTTTTGTTACCATAGCAATAAAACCACATGCATGTTGAATTGCCATGTAACTATAACATAAACTATAAACGACACACATGTAACCACTTAAAACAAACAATATGCCATAAATTTAAAAAAAAAACCTGTTTTCCGTATTTTAAAAGACGAGGATTAGTTTAAAATTTCAAAAAGAACTAATTTACAAGAATTTCATCGGTTGAAAAAGCTTGAAAATGATTAAAAAAGAGAAAAAATATTAAACCTTATCAATGGCTTTAACAATTCCCTTTTTATATTTTCAACACATATAGTAATTTAAAAAATAATCTATTAAAGGTTGCTGGGCGCGGACTTGAGTCAGGAACCCAAAAACAAAAGCCAGGAATACGCCCAGAATGAGATTATCAGACTGGCGTCGGAAAGTCTCGCAATCCAGGTAACTTGTAGAATAACGTACGTTTGAGGTAAGTCGATTGAGGAATGGCTTATGTAAAGAATATGTCCCTGTTTGGTCGTAAAATACCTTAAAAGAAGGAAAACTAATTTCAAGAAATATGTAGTGGAGTATAATATCACTAGTAATCTATCCAAGCTCTTCTCGGGTGCGGCGATTAGGTATCTCAGGCTGACTACGTAACGAGCAATCCACTCGCGATAGCGAACCTTTAAAAACACAAATCGTATGAAACTTTAATAAGATTTTGCGGTTGGCCAGCAATTATTGTACGATTTTCGCTATCGCGGATGAATTGCTCGATACGTAAACAGCCTGCCGAGCAGTAGGCTATAAAGTATACACTATACTTTATCTGTGTATTATATTTCATCCAAATCCGTCTAGCAGTACTATACTACTGTCACACACACATACATACATACATCACGCATCATACATACATACATATATACACACATACATACATACATACATACATACATACACGCATACATACATACATACACACATACATACATACATACACGCATACAAACATACATACATGCATACATACATAGATACACACATACATACATACATACATACATACATACACGCATACAAACATACATACACGCATACATACATACATACACAAAGTTAACTGTATATTTATGACATTTTGATAATTCTTGTAAAATTATTAGAATAAAAACCGTAAATAAGGATTATCAAAAAAATTTTTGGTATTTGAATTATCATAATGACCATTTCCAGGAACGTGTGGACAAGTTGTCGGAAAGCTGTCGGCGGTACAAGAACCAGATCAGGATGCTGGTGAACCGGCTGAAGGAAGCGGGAGTTGAAGATGTGCAGGATATCCTGGAAGGCAATGGTACACTATATTTTTTTAATAGTTTTCGACTTATATATGTACAACGGTGTTTTAAACAAATTAGCTCCAGGTAAAACTCCTTGCTTTTAAACTCTACAGACATAGCCACAGCAAATACTATTAATAAATTTCACCATATTATTTTTACAGAAACAATCATATCGCAGAACACATCAACAGCGCTGGAGACGCCGCAGGTGATGCGCAAGAAGGAGCGGGAGTACCTCGGCATGTTCGAGTACAAGCTGCAGGACGAGGGGACCATTATCAAGAAACTTATCACTGGTTTGTTGTAAATTATAATTGTATTCAGCCATTTTAACATCCCACTGCTGGGAGTGGGCTTCTAATGCCAGGGGTATCAGGTTATAGTCCACCATCATGTTCAAGTGGAACTGAGACTTTGCTGGGTTCTCTCAGACATGCAGGTTTCCTCGCGATGTTTTCCTTCACTGTAAGACAAGTGGTACTCATGTTAGAAATGATTCGCACATGAAAATATCTGAGGTGTGAGGTGTTATTTACTGCTGTTAATTTTTGTCAGTTTGATGTTTGGTTCCGTTTTTAGTAACCCTGATGGATCAGTCTATAGTATATAACAGAATGGTCTAGAGGAAGCATTGTCACAGTTGACATACAATATTGAAACGTACATTTTTATATTTCTTTTGGCATTATGTGCCAAAGACCCTGCTATGCCAGCGGTCTCGGGTTCGAGTCCCGCTGCGGCATCGCTAGATCGTACTGTGTGTGTCAGAGCTGAAGCCGCGCGTGGCGGTGTCGCTGCTGCCGGGGCTGCCGGCCTACATCCTGTTCATGATGCTGCGCCACACCGACCACGTGGACGACGAGCCCAAGATGCACCAGCTCATGAAGGCCATCCGCACCGCCGTCAAGAAGACGCTCAAGCGCCGCGCCGAGAGCGTCGACTACAGCGCGCTCTGGCTCGCAAATATGCTGCGGTCGGTACACTGTTCATTGCCAAATTTAAACTTTGTAAATAGTACTAAAAATTGTAAAATAAAAGTAGCTTAAGTTACTCCTTATAACGTTAGCTACCTGCGAGTGAAAGCTTCGTCTAAATCGGTCTAGCCGTTTCAAAGATTAGTCAGAACAAACAGATGGATCAAACTTTTAGAAATGAATTTTTTGGTGTGAATACTGTTTATATTTTCATATGAATTTAGTTAAAAGCTGTTAATTTCAAAATACAAACAGACACTTCAATTTTTTACTGGATTCAAGACGACATTTAAAAGGAGATGTAATAAGTGTAAAACACTCATGGTTGTTTAATATGCTTAGAGAATATAATATCTACTCCCAACAGTGGGATGTTAAAAATTGTGAATGCAATACCTTTATAAATTTTATTTATTCTACTCTGTTGTATAACTTATAATATTGTAAAGTTTCATCAAAATTAGTTCAGTAGTATTTGCATAAAATTAATTATCCATCTACCAAACTTGAAGATCTTTCGCGTTTATAACATTGGTTATAAATGTATTTATTATTATTCGCTACTGTCCAGATTACAAAACTATTTAAAATCTCAATCATATTTCCTTATACCAAAAAAAAACTAGTTAAAACCCACAGACTATAAACCTGTCCCGCGTGTCCACAGACTGCTCAACAACCTGCGGCAGTACAGCGGCGACGCCATCTACCAGGCGGGCAACACGCCGCGCCAGAACCAGCAGAGCCTGCGGATATTCGACCTCTCCGAGTACAGACAAGTGCTCAGCGATATTGCCATCTGGATTTATCAAGGTTAGGATATTAAAAAAAATAGTCAAACATTATAAATGAAAGTACCTTTTCGGATTTTGTCGCGGATTTATTTTGATTTTTGCTCCCGACATTTTTCGAATGCTTTACAGCGCACATGGCCACGGGAGAGACTAAGGTATTTGACGTCTCAGAGGTTTATATACTTGTTAATTACAGTGCCTACCCACAAAATTTACAAAAAATTTTCTAAATGTCATCAAAGTACCTTATAAAATTTTAAAATTTTAATTCTAAACATTTTTATTTAAAATTAAATAATTTAAAAATGTTTTATGAATGTGATAATATTATTAACTTATTTTTAGCAAAGAAAGTACTATAAAAATAGTTAAATGGCCTATTTTTTTGTACTATCTTTAAAATGTAAGTCAATATGATACATTTTCTTATATTCAGATAGTATTTTTGATAAATATGAAATGATATACTGATTATTCAGGTGTTTCATCAGTTGTTGAGTTAGAAAAAGTAATTTTTTTCTACATTTTTTTGTTATTACTAATAATGTTAACTGATTACGGGCATGATGGCTAATCTAAATAAGACCAGCCTACTAACTAGAACTAATTTATAGTACAGGACAATGTACACTCTATTTTTATCACTTTCATACTTGGGTGGGACGACACTTGGTACAATCAGTTAGAGTCAATGCGCAGGACCAAAGGCTTAAAAAGCCCTTCGAGGCACAGTTGAAAAACGCCTATTTTCCAAGTACGTGTAATTACTGAGGCTTCCTAAACAGAAAGACTCAATAACTAAACTTGGCCTGAACTAGAATCTTGGACGACCTATGCACTAGACCACCGAAGCAGTTGTATAATGAGGCTGAGTTGCCAGGCCTGATCAACCTGCTGGAGCGGCAGCTGGAGCGGCTGATCATGCCGGCCATCCTGGAGTACGAGGAGATCAGCGGGCTGTCCGGGCCGCGCGCGCCGGCGCCGCCCTCCGCCGGCCCCGCGCGCCTCAAGCACGAGCTGGGCGCGGCGCACGAGCACCTGCGCGCGCACGCCGTCGACCCCGCGCTGCGCGTCGCCATCTTCCGACAGGTACTACATCCGGGGAATTATATTGTTACGTGCTACGGGTTTAGGATCGGAAAGTAATAGCGTTCGTGCACTAAGGATGTTTTATTTCACTATGAACACTTACAGTTTGTACACAACGCTAGTCTCTTGACTGTAAATCACTTATAGTCACTGCTTCACTAATACTTCAACAAACTCTTCTTCACTTTTCCACTATTTCGTATATCTTCTAGTCTTCACTCAACTTCGAATGTCCTCCTCCCATTTCCTCCATTCCCGAATATACTTTATCTCTCTCTAACACATTAGAATTTGTAATAAACTGTTCCTGTCATCTAATTGACATAAGTTAAAAATTGACATTCGCCATTCTAAAGCATGATACAATGATGCTATTATGACGAGTTCACACTCTATTCCGCGACAATATTATTGAATGTGACAACCTTTCTGTTCAAAGGTCGGTTTATTACTAATAGAATAACATTAGTGGATGTCGTGAACCACGCTACGCCTGAGTGACGAACTTGAAGGAACCCTACCTTCGCTTATGTAATTTGATAGGTGCGCTTTTGGTCCTTTGAGCCCATATTACCTTCAAGTAAATCTAGAGAGAACTTGGAGAAACCATTCCTTTGCTTGCGGTATTGGACAAATATATTTTAGAGCCATAGGGTTTATGAGACCTAAAGTAAATCTAAGTTAAGAGTTGTCAAGTTGCTATATTTAGACAGGTGGATTTTTATTCATTGGTGGCTGTGAGAACTCAAAATAGAAAAGTTGCCTTACAAGTTGCTGTATTTAGACACGTGCGTCAATATTCCTCCATAAGGTCGACATGACCCCCATTTTACATCATTCATCCACACCATCGTTACAGTTTACTTTTAACCAGGTTTTGTTAAAATATCTTATTCAGGCCTGAAAGATCTACAAATATTTACATAAATGTTTTGAGTTGTTGAACACCAATTAATAAAAAATTGTTTCCACACATCAGTCGACCGACCTTTACTCTTTAAAAAGTGCAGCAATTTGATAAAAATCGCAAGCAAATGATATTGAATAAATATTACAGTAATAAATAAATAAATAAATAAATGTGTTGGAACATTATTACAACAGCGCCATCTAGTTCCGTGGTAAGCTATGAGGCTTGTGTTACGAATACCAGATAGTTGATACACATATTTTTTTAAATACATACATATTATAAAATAAACACCCACGACTAGGGTACAACCATTCGTGCTCAACAAATGAATGTCCCAGCGGGACTCGAACCCGCGACCGCTATCGCAGAAAGTAGGTTCACTACCAACTGAGCCAAACGCGTCGTCAGTATTTAGCTTTTTGCTGCTGCTTATGAAAACTCACTCGGTTTTTTTTGATAATTAATTTAAATATTCTTGTGAATTTAGACCAGAAGTGAGCTTTTTTAAAAAAAACCAAGCTTACTAAATCGACCTCAATTTATTGTAAGTATCTGAAAACGCTAAAACACAATTAAACTAACCAAAAAGACCACTAAGCTACCAACAATGATATTTTAAAGAAATAAACCAACAGAGTAACGATCTAACAATGCTACCACGACAATCGTCAAGATACAACTACCCCCCGATGCCGGTTATGCATCGACTTTTATAGTTTTTTCCCCACTCTAACATCCTCTTTTCTGTTCATCTTCCACAATATATAAATTTTATTCCAGTTATTCTACTACATATGCGCATACAGCCTGAACCAGCTCCTCCTGCGCAAGGACCTCTGCTGCTGGGCGAAAGGGTTGCAGATTCGATACAACATATCCCACTTGGAAACCTGGATCAAAGAGCATTTGGCTGAATATGGGCAAAAGAGCGTAAGTTTTGAAAAATGGTCACCCATCCATATTAATCGCTTGATAAGTTGCTTAACTTATTTGAAAGAGATAATATAAAGTAAAAACAAATTGATTATGTATGCTTGGTAAACGTCGAATTATACTATTTTTGTCCCACTGCTGGGAATGGGGACTTCTCTCAATACGACAGGGATTGGTTCAAGGCTCACCATGGTAGACGAGTGCGGGGGACTGAGCATGTCTTGCGAACTTGCTAAGTTCTCTCAAACACGTAGGTTTTTCACGAAGTTTTCCTTCATCGTGAGACAAGTGTTGATCATGTTCAAAATGATTCGAATATGACAATATCAGAGGACGAGATTGATGATTTTTAAACGTTAAATGCCATTTAGTCCATAATATTTAAACAATCTCTATAATAATAATAAATGGCGAGTCGTTTGTTTTGTTTGTTTTAACTACAAAATGGTTAAACTTCGCTTTTACTTCATTTAAATGTAGCATGTTTAAGTGAAAATTTTAGTAAACGTATTTAATTATATGTGGCAGCCCAGCGGTAACGCGCTCGCTTGTATAACCGAGTGATGCGGGTTCAAATCCGAGTCTCGCACCTCTGATATTTTCATGTGCGAATCATTTCTATCATGATCTCCATTTGTCTTATGGTGAAGGAAAACATCGTGAGGAAACCTGCATGTCTTAGAAAAACCTAGCAAGTTTTCAAAAGATGTCCCCTTCGTACTGAGGGAGGTCCACCCCCAGCAGTACTTAAAAAAGGGCTGAAGATGAAGATGGTATAACTATATGTAAGACATGGTATCCGGTGTTAGAACGCGAACTGTAATAGTTTTGAAGTACGTATGGGTCGTTGTCTGGCAGATGGAGGAGATCCTGAGCGTGCTGAAGCCCATCACGCAGGCGGTGCAGCTGCTGCAGGCGCGCAAGTCCATGGCCGACGTGGCCAGCACCGTGGACATGTGCGCCGACCTGTCCGCCATGCAGGTCTGCAAGGTGCGTCACTCCCCGCTCTTTATTCATTAGTTTTAATCTTAGTAGTTTTCTATTTTTTTTTTTTGTAACCTAACTTTTTTTGTGAAATAATGTCCTTCCGACCGATTCCGGCCACGACGGCCAATCTCTTTGAGACTAGCCATCTGCGCGGGACATATTATAGTGCACGCGCAAGCACGAGCGCACTTTCTGTTCCTTATCACTCTCATACTCCGGCGGGACGACGCGAGACACGACCAGTGAGAGTTAAGGCGCAGGAACGACGCGACACGTGCTCTGCCCGCCACTTCCCAACTCCGGGCTGTTACTGAGGCTTACGAAACAGAAAGACTCGATAACTAAACTTGGCCCGACCCGGGACTCGAACCCAGGACCTCCCGGTGTGCGACCGTACATGCTAGCCACTACACCAACGAGGCAGTTAAACAAACAATAGTATACTAAATTTACGCAAGATTGTCGAAATAAATTGTGCCCAACCGACAACCCTGGAAGTTATTAAACGAAATAATTAACTTGAATCGTATATTAAATTTAACTTACTATAGCTATACAAGTGAATGTCTAGTTCAAACTGGACCTACCGTTTCGGAAATTAGTTGAACAGACATACTGACAGACGTTTTTTTCTTATAAGTACTATGTGTAATAAGTAAGAGCCTATTGTTTTAATATTCCGCGCCGTCAGATCCTGAACATGTACACGCCGGCGGAGGAGTACGAGGTGAAGGTGACGCGCGAGTTCATCCACGAGATACAGAAGCTCATGCAGGAGAGGGCGGGGCCCGCCGCCAACAGGGAGCCGGTGAGACACCTTCTCCATGTTCTCCATATTCTCCATATACTCCATATTCTCCATGAAGAATGTGGAGAATTATTGTTGGAATTAAGTGAAAAAAGTTGTATTTAAACGTGATATTAAATGTACAACTTATGTAGTCTCGAACAATAACTAATGAAATATGAAATATCAAAGAATTTTCGGAATTTGAACCAATTCTTTGCACAGCGAATTCCCGAAACGAATGTTATCTCGTACTTACAAACTTATTTTTTTTTAAATTACAAAAACTTGCAATAATAAAGTACTAGAGACACCCTCGCTCTAACTAAAGATATCTCAAATATGAGATATTTTACTGCAGTATAAATTATTTTTAACAAAAAACAAAAACCGACTTCAAAACTAAACAAACAAACTAAAAAGTAGAAAATAATACTTTTAAGAACTTCGTTAATTTTGAAGTAGTATGGCATATTTTGATCCGGAGAACCAGCTATTATCAAATAACCAAATAACGTCAAAATCTGTCCAGTGATATTCTAGTGATGCGATTACACATAGACAGACAGACAGACAAAAAGTCTAAAAACAATACATATCGTTAATAATGACTATTTCAAGAAGATTCTCCTCCAAAAATATTTAATGTATGACTTGGAATTTTATTATATGTTTAGATTTAATTAAATATATTATTTTTAATCCACAGCAAAGTCTCCTGATGGACACCAAAATGATATTCGCAGTACAATTCAACTACAGCCCGTCCGCCATCCGCTTGGAAGACATAGAAGTGCCAGAAGTACTAGAATTGGATGGCCTTCTCACTAAAATATAAGCGATTATGGTAATTCTTTTTTTATTTGTTTTTGTCACTTCTGTTCCTTCTTTAGTCTATGATATTTTTGTAAATAAGGCATTTTTGGTCAAAGTAGATCGAATAGCGGGTTCATTTGAGTAACCAAATGAAGCGGGTTCAATTCCCGGGTCTCGCACCTCGTATTTGCATGATATGATATGAGATATTTTCATGTCCCGAGGAATCCTGCATGTTTGAGAGAATTTCAAAAATTCTCAAATAACATGTGGAGTCCACCATCTTATACTTAGCCAGCGTGGTTGACTATGACCTGATCCTTCTAATATTGATGGGAGTCCCACGCCCAGCTGTGGGACAACGAAAACAGCTGATATTTTATGAATAATTAATTTTATTTTTATATGTTATAGCTCAGAAGATAGAAGTGCCAGAATAAATGAAATTGGAAGATCTTCCTCCTTAAAACTTAAGTTTACCGTTTAGTTACTTATAGGTACTTATATTTGTTGTACCGATACAAATAATGTGGTTTAAAAAGTTATATAACATTTTTTTATTTATAATCGAGCCTTATGTTATTCTTATGATATTGTTTTAATTAAGTAGTTCGTAAAATCTTAATTTTTTTATTGTTGAACGGAAAAGTGCTGGAAAACTTAACTTATGTTAATTTTCAATCGTTTTGTCTATAAATTTCCTGCAATTTTTATATATAGATATGTAATTTCATATATTATGTATTTAAAAATAACGTTCCTTCAAACATTCCATTTAAGTTTGTTTTTTTTAAATTAAAAATTTTAATTTATTGCCATATTTATAACATAATTACTACGTAGTGCCATCTTTTCTTAAAAATCGGTTAAACACGTCCTTCCTATACAATTTGCTCATTTGTGCTCATATTTTTAAATATATTTATTTTGTATGACGTGTTCATTCCTATTTAGTCACGTCCATAATAATCTTTTCTATATCTTTTTAAATGTTGCAAGTTATTAAGTAAACATTGGAAAAATATTATTTTTATACATTATTTACTGTGATGATTCGAAAATAATTATTATTATATTAAAAAACTTAATAATAATTATATACTCTTTTTTAGAAATTGGTTTCAATACAAGTTAATGTACCTTTCTTTGTATTACGATTTGAAAACGTTTAATAATATTTAATGATATCTATAATCTATATATTATATAGATTATAGATATCATTAAATTTTTATTCTATATTATTTTATTTTAATAATATATATCTATAATCGATTATAATAACTATTATTTAGGTCTTGATAAACCATGTCCATATTAATCTTTTCCAAGCTATAACAGATAACAAAATTCGGATATCAAGATATAGATAAGTCAATGTTAAAAGGAATTTATTAAAATCGATTTACATATTTTATTTTTTCATATCATATTAGAATATATTTGGCTGAGATTTCTCAAGAATGAGATCTTTCCTCGCAATAAAAAGTATCCTGTATGAAGATCCGGATAACTAACTATAATCAAACCAAATTTCGTCAAAATTTGTTCCTTAGTTTTTCCTTTGGATCCGGTCACAAACAAACAGACAAAAATCTAAAACCTATAGATTCGGCTTCTGTATTGTTAATAATTACTACTTCGTTAAGATTTTCTTAAAAAATATATTTACCAGCAGTATTAGACTTTATATAGTTTAAAAAATATGGACATGACCTGTTCAATTAAAACGCATTTCGTAATCTATTAATAATTTCTAAATTATTTAGAATTTGTTAATTTCGAATAATTTATTATTAAAATAGATTTTTCACTTCAACACAAAAATTAGGAAACATCAGCGATTAATGCCTTTATTTTTCTTTATATTATTATATTATTTTTTCTTATATTTTTATATTATTTTTTTTTATTTTATTTATTTATTTTTGTTTTATAATAAATATTAAAAAAAGTTATCCTTTCTATATAAGTATTTAAGCATTTACAACACATTCACTAATAAAATACGACTTATACTAGACTTATACATTCTAGAATATAGACTAAGGAGTAGTATAGACAGAGTGTCACTGTCATAATGTCACAAAATAATGATTTGAAAAAAAAATGTTGAAAAATTAAAAAACTTATTATAATAAGAAGCGACTCATCCTGGTTTCGGGCGTTTTAATTTGTTTGAGCGCAACCCTTATTCTGTTTCTAATATTAACGTAGTTTAAAGTTCATAGTAAATTAACGACTAACACCTATATAAAACTTTCCGTTTTTTTTTAAAAACTCAACTATATAAACAGTAAAATACGCTACTATTTTTTACCCGACTGCGCCAGAAGGAGTGTTATGTTTTTCGATTTGTATAATTGTTTGGCATGCTCTACGACCTGAACGGCTCTGTTGATTTTAGCTTGAGAGGTGTCGTTAGATTCGTATTTATTGTGAAAATGACACCAAATAAAAATATGGCGAATTTTTGGCGCCAAATTCTAATGTTTGGCACGCTCTTCAGCCTGAACGACTCGATGGATTTTAGCTTCAAAGGTGTCGTTAGATTCTGAACTTTATAAATATTTTTTCTTTTTAAATTTAAATTATAAATTTTGAACCAGAACACAACATATTTTAGAGTTTTCATTTCCAAATTATACAGAAACACAGTCGGGTTTTTAGTTTTTTAATGACACTGACTTGTTGACTTACACTTTTTTGGCGGACTCCGTGTATACAACTCTTTAGTCTGACCATAGACCAAACAAATAGATATGCACTATAATATATTTTATAATAAAATCAACATATTTCAATACACATAATAGAGTCAATTTAAATACATTGTAGTTTTTATGCATGTGTCCATTTGTTGACAAAATGGCGGAAAAAAATTTTTCATGTTTTTTTTTTAATATTTTTTCATGCAAAGGAATTGTTTTATTTGTTTTTATAATAAATGTACACATGTGTAGAATAAGCTTTATACGAAATGATAGGTGCGATTTTAGATTTTCACAATATATAACAGTAATATACTATATATTTTCACGATTTATATTAAATTAAACATAATGGTCTCACTTAATAGGGTACTATAACTATTTACGATTTTAATATTATATATTAGATTTTTTCTCTGTAAAAAATAATATTTGCGATCTCAAAAGACAATAATCTGTCGTCTCCATTAATAAAAAAATTTCGTTAAAAAACATGATTGTCCGAAAAATGTCCGATTATTTATGCCTTGAAACAATTTTTTTATGAACCGAGATATTTTTTTACAGAAATTAAGTGTTGAAAAAATACCCTTTTATTTTTTTCAACTCGTAGATATAATATGGCTAGTACTATTTATTCAATATATACTTAAGTTTTTGTTCCTATTTTTCATAGATTATATTTATTTACTAAAATTATTTATTATCTGTGTTTATGTTTTACTCCTTATATTTTATTTGGTACAAATATTGTTTACATATTTAACACCCTGTATTTATGGGTATTTGCCATGGATTTTTATATTACTATTTTAACCTTCGCTGCTCGAACTAGAATCACGTTATGAGTGAAAGAGACAAAAGATATTAAAAAAACTAGGATAAAGAGAGACGCATTGTTTTTTTTTTCAATAGACGAATAAGCCATAATCGTCAACGAACAACGAAACGAATTCGTTTTTGTACTTAATTTTTCCTATTTATTATTTATTATAATTATAATTAATATATAATAATAATTATTAAGTTAATTAATATTTTTTAAAGATTTAGTTTGAAACTTGTTACTCCAACACGATTAGTTTTGAATAAAAATAAGATGAACGTATACTTATATCTTCCATTATAATAATTGATGTGTAAGATTGCTCGATTTAAGCCCCATTTAAAAAAAATGACAAACCGTGACATATATCATAATTGTTACACGTATAAATATATAGTTAATCTGCATAATGTTACCATATAAAAATACAATATAGTGGTGTTGCTAGTTTTAAATATTATGATATAAATGAAATTTATTTATAGTTAATTGTTACCATTCTATAGGTGCTTTGGCAACTTAGATAAGATTTAAATAAGCAAATATTTAGTTGATATAATCTGTGGAACTATATTGTTTTTTTCTGTCTGTTTCATTATTGTCATATTTTAATGTAATTGTGCCCTTCAAAATTATTTTCTGATACTTTTTGCCACAGAAATTATACTGGAAAGTAATTTTGTTTTCTTTTTTAAATGAAACAAATTGGAAAAAATTAAAATGATAATCTAATTAAACCAAAGTAAAGACGATATTGATAAAGTATTCAATTAAGAACTCGTTTGGCTCAGTTGGTAGTGGCCCTACTTTCTGCGCCAGCGGTCGCGGGTTCGAGTCCCGCTGGGGGCATTCATTTGCTAATCACGAATGTTTGTACTCCAGTCATGGGTGTTTATATTTATAATATGTATGTATTTAATATGTATATGTGTAGTGTATCAAATATCTGGTATCCGTAACACAAGCACGTTACGTAGCTTACTGCGGAACTAGATGGCGCTGTTGTAATAATGTCCCAACATATTATTATTATTATTATTATTCAATTAAGAACGTGTAAAAATATTTACTATCTCAGGACAATCATTGCAGGAAAGCATTTGAAACGTTGGGAACTATAATTCTAAATAGATCCGCAAATTATTAGTAAAGATAGTCTAATTTTATTTTAAATGTCATATATTTGCGTAAATCTAAGAAAATTGTTAATAATAATTAGTAAAATTTTATGAAATTAAACAAAAGTCTATAAATTAATTCTATTATATCAGTATTAGAGTTATCTTCCATTTTTGTGGCGAATTGTTGGAAATATTTATTATTATATATGTTTTGATTAAAATATTTATAAATATATTAGTCAATTGAATAAACACCAATGTATTGGGCATAATGTTATTCTTTGTATAGTCGAATTTAAAAAAAAAATAGAAAAAATATAATCTGTGCTTAAAATGTAAAAGGTGGGAAAATATTTAAAATTGTTGTGTATTTAGCAAAATTTAAATTTTCTTGTTATTTATATCTGTGATCCGATGATTTGAATTTTAAAGATAAATTTTTGTAGAGATGTACTTTTTAGAACAATAAATGTAAATTGCCAGATCTAAAAAATACATTATTTATGAACAGATTCTAAAAAGGATATTTGTGTTTTTTTTTTCTAATTATTGTTAATTATTAATTTTTTATTTTGTTTTTTTTTCGTAATAAAAATAATTGAAGTTGATTTTTCACACTTATTTCGTTTTAAAAATCAAATTTTCGGAAACACTATTTATGAAAGAATATTAATATACATTTTGTCACATAGATGAATGTATTCAAATCAATTAATTATATATCAACGTTGGTATTGAAGCAATAATAGGCATATCTACTTACATTATTTTTTATGAAATGTCTTAATATTGTAAACTTGCCAAGAACAAAGTATTTGTTTTTATATACGTACATAATATTATATAAGTTTAATTTGAACTGACATTTTCAGGCGACATCGCTTATAGAAAACTTAAAACTAAAATGTATATGACAATGACTTACTGTGATGTGAGAAAACTTATGGAAATATGTGAATTATTGTACTTAAAATGAAGCCATTATCAAGAAAATTAAATTGAATTTAAACAACGTGGTTTTAAATTTAAACAATTTTAAAATCAAATAAAGCGTGTTCCAATCTAAGAATATGATCACTACGAGAATATCGCAATCCTACTAATATTATAAATGCGAAAGTTTGTGAGTATGGATGTTTGTTACTCTTTCACGCAAATACTACTGAACCGATTACGATGAAATTTGGTATATAGGTAGCTGAAGACCCAGAATAACATATAGGCTACTTTTTATCCCGGAGTTCCCGCGGGATTGACTCCTAATATTTAAAAAATTAACGCGGGCGAAGCCGCGGGTACTGCTAGTATCTTTATAATGCATAGTGTACATAGTGTAAGACTAATCTATTCCACAGGAATATTTCATGTTTCGTGAAAAAAAAGTCAACTATGTGCTATTCTGAACTATTATCTATCTTTTTGCCAAAATACATCCAGATCCGTTCAGCCTTTATGACGCGATTGAGCAACAAACATCCATCCAATCTAACTTTTGGTTTTATTATATTCATGGTATGGGATACTGGCATAAATTGTATTATTAGATTTAAAAATTAATGATGTCATTTCTATGCATTTTTTAAGTTTCTGTAAGAGATAGTCGGTTTTCTAAAGTCCATTTGACTTAATGGTCTCTAGATCTTTAATTTTTTTTTATTTCTATGATATTTTTCTTCAAGCTGTACAGATACAAAATACTGTCAACGTTATGACGTTTGAATGTACTTAAAAGCGACTCCTAATATTATTTGTGTACGTTGAATAAAAAACATGTATTATTTTTAGTGAATGATCGGAATAATTACGTCAAATAAATAAATTATTTAGTTAATTTAATGGCAACACTGGTAATGTTAATAGATGAAACATTTTGTTTGTAAACAGACCGAATAGTTCTTGCTTATGCATTTATTTATGTCAACATTATTCCAATTCCAAAACATTATTCCAGATAAATGTTTAAATTGTATATACTCTTTTTAAGATGTTAACCGACTTCAAATAAGCGGTTCTTGAATTAGACTGTATTTTTGCTCTTCTACTTTTTTTTTTAAACTACACTTTTCCTTTATATTTTGAATTGCATTGTTTTTTTTAACTAAGAAGGCATATTATAATTGTTACTCTAAAACAAAAAATAAATCCGTGATTGAAGTCAGTTTTCATTACCCGACTGCCCCCGAAAAGGAGGGTAAGAATTTTCGTTAACTTTGTTTGATTTCAAAGGTGTCAGCCTATAAAAAGGTATATATCGTGTGCTGTGAATGTTACATTCCGTAGATAATTTATAGTATTAGTTACTCCACGGAAATAAATAACGTTAGTTAAGTTGTTTTATTTTTTACCCAACTTTTGTGTATCATTTGTCTGAGTTTCGGTGGTATAGTGGTTAGAATGTACTGCCGAGGTCTTGGGTTCGAGTCCCAGGTATGGACAATTTGAGTTATTGAATATATATGAACAAATAGGACGGAAACAGCACGGAGTTGTAGATCGTGCGAGGTTCTGCGTCTGATCTTTCAACGATATTTACATATGAAAAAGTATTCTATATTTTACCCGGACTCGTTTGGCTCAGTTGTTAGTGACCCTACTTTCTGCGCCAGCGGTCGCGGGTTCGAGTCCCGCTGGGGGCATTCATTTGTTGTGCACGAATGTTTGTACTCCAGTCATGGATGTTAATATTTATAATATGTATGTATTTAAAATGTATATGTGTAGCATATCAACTATCTGGTATCCGTAACACAAGCACGTTACGTAGCTTACTGCGGAACTAGATGGCGCTGTTGTAATAATTTCCCAACATATTTATATTTATTTATTTATTTATATCATCGTACAAAATTCCATCAAAATCTAGTGGTTTTTCAACTTTCCATCTCCGGACTGTTACTGAGACTTCCTGAATGCAAAGACACGATTACTTCTAGATCCTAGCTGGATTTTTAGTCATATACATGCTTAGATAAACCGTTTTATTTTTAAAACTGCCTTGGTTACATTCTTTGACCGGTTAAATCCGGTTAAAACCAAAATTAACCGGTTAAAGAGTATTGTTATTATACGTTTCAGTATCTAAAAAGAAATCTAACCTTGTTCTAAGAATATCCGTAAACCAATATTATTTCAGTTTACTAAACCCTTTGTTTTCATTAACCGGTTGAGGAGGGGGATATTAATTAACCATTTCATTATATAAATAAAGCGGTTTCGAACTCTTGTAGCACATATATGCAATCGATCAACTAACTATATGAAGTATTATGTATGTATATGTATATCTAGGCAGTGGTAGCCCAGCGGTAACGCATCGCTTGTATAACCGAGTGATGCGGGTTCAAATCCGGGTCTCGCACCTCTGATATTTTCATGTGCGAATCATTTCTATCATGATTACCACTTGTCTTGCGGTGAAGGAAAACATCGTGAGGAAACCTGCATGTCTAAGAAAACGTAGCAAGTTTTCGTAAGACATGCTCAGTCCGCCAACACGCACTGGGCCAGCGCGGTGGACTATGGCCTGATCCCCCTCCTACTGAGGGAGGCCCGTGCCCAGCAGTGGGACGTCAAAAAGGGCTGATGATGATGATATGTATATCTTATAACATTTTCTACACCTAAAGGTTGCCACTTGCCGGGAAGAAATCGCTCTTTTAGCGATAAGGCCGCCTCTTGTACTTTTTCCTATTTCTTCTTTGTTTCTGTTTATTTTTTTATTTTTTCGGGTGTACAATAAAGAGTTATTATTATTATTCACTACAATTTTACTTCTATTACAGTACGATAATAATAAGTTAACTATTAAACCTGTCTATTATCAGTTAAGTCATTCAATTTATATTTAAATCAGTTTCACGCGAACCCTCGTTAAACTATCACGCATCTATTGTAGTTACGTTAGTAGAATTAAAGTACGTGGCATTAGTGTGAATAAGTGCGAAGAAAAATATTGCAATTAAATATTGTACTTTTTTTAATTTCGACCTTATAATATTATATAGGAAAAATATATTTAATTTTACGAAATATTTCTAAAGTGAGTTACAATATTGTTTTTTGTACACGCAAAACAATTAAATTGTTTAAAGTTGCAAGATTCAATGAAAATTTGATCAGGTGTTCTACCAAGGTCTCGGGTAAGTTTATATTGTCACTGGCTTACAGTATAGACTTATATTGCAAGGAATGCTTAAGTCATGGCTTTAAATCCTTGTTGGGTTGGGTAAGGCAACTACTACTAGATTAATGGTATTGGTAGCCTAGTGGTAACACGCTCGCTTCACCACATCATAACCGAGTGATGTGGGTTCAAATCCGGGTCTCGCACCTCTGTTATTTTTATGTGTGAATCTTTTCCAACATGATTTGATATGATGATGGAGCTTGGAGGTGGAAAGTGGAATTCAAAATGGCAACTAAGTTTTAATATTTGACGACAGTTGGTAGTGACCCTACTTTCTGCGCCAGCGGTCGCGGGTTCGAGTCCCGCTGGGGGCATTCATTTGTTGAGCACGAATGTTTGTACTCCAGTCATGGGTGTTTATATTTATAACATGTATGTATTTAAAATGTATGTGTATTATATCAACTATCTAGTATCCGTAACACAAGCCTTGTAGTTTACCACGGAACTAGATGGCGCTGTTGTAATAATGCCCCAACATATCTTAAAAAATATACTTTTTAGTTTTTTAATGCTATAATACCTATATTATTTACTTAGTTATTACCCATATTGAAGTATCCCTGCTACCTAGTAAGTAAAATTAGATATATCATTATTACTTTCTTCAACAACTTCTTGATATATTATCGAGTTAATACCATAATTCATAATAAGCCAGGCTTATGTTATTGGCTGGAGTGTTTTGAAAGTAAGGAAGTATCGGACACCCATAATAATGCAATGATACAATAAAGATTAGTTACAATCGCACTGTGTACAAAACATTCGACCAAAAGCGATATGATATCAAACAATATTTTATTACAACCTATTACCCGCGGCTTCGCTCGCATTGAAGCCATAAACTAAGTATCAGAGATCATCACAATAGAAATGAAGCAATATGATAACTATATTTTAACTTTAACTTGGTTGGGATCAATTTCATTATTGGAATGCTAGATGGCGTTGAAGTACTCGCAGCTAGATTTTAACATTTTTTGACATTTTTTTTTATTTTTCCTGTCTTAAAAGTATCCTATGTTACTTCTAATACCTCCAAGAATATATTGTGTACAAAGTTTCATGATGATCGTTTAAGTAGTTTTCGCGTGAAAGCGTAACAAACAAACTTACATTCACATTTATATTAGTAGAAATTATTACACATTTGACAATAAAGGTTATACTAATACTACGTCTTACTGGACGTTTAAGGGACGACCCTTCGATGAGCCACACTGCCTGTTCCTTTGGAAAATTTTTTGTTAGCTCATAACTTTGAACTGGTTGAACCGATTTTGATGATTCTTTTTTTATTTGAAAGGTAATGCTTCCCACGTGGTCCCATTTTCATATTTTCCAGTTCTGACCATGGCATCCATGAGAAAACCATAAAATTCTTAAATTTGCATTAAATATTTGCACGACAAATGGACGAATAACTCAATATCACGCCAACCGATTTCGATGATTCTTTTTTTAATGGAAAGGATATACTTCAAGGGTAGTTTGATGAGAGTTTGGTAAGGTTCTGATGAAGGGATCCATGACAAAGTATCGGAACTCTTCAATTCTTAGGAGCAAATTAACGATGCTCGGCCGAATCTTTTATAGGCTATATGGATATTTGAGTCACATACCGTAACTGATGATGGAAGGTACAACTCCTCAACGGTTAGCAGTTTAAAGAATTTTTTTTCAATATAATACGCAATTATGGACCGATAGTTGTATACTTTCAGGCTATTAGGTTTACCTCATAATAGAAGGTAAATTTTTATAGTCATTAACACAATACGTATAGCTACTTTCCGCTAAAAAATTGAAAATAAATTATTTTTAACAGAAAACAAAAACCGACTTCCAAACTTAATAAATCTAAACTAAAAAGTAGAAAATAATACTTTTAAGGACTTTGTTAATTTTGAAGTCGGTGCCAGCCAAAGCAAAATAACCCTAAATAGATACATATTTGATTAATCTATCAATTTGTAAACTTAATCAAAATACCTGGCTGGAACCGACTCCAAAATTAACAAAGTCCTTAAAAGTATTATTTTCTACTTTTTAGTTTAGATTTATTAAGTTTGGAAGTCGGTTTTTGTTTTTTTGTTAATATAATATAAGGTAATGATACTAGTGACTCATAAGTCCATTTTACCATTTTGTATACGACGATTATTTTCACTTTGACACTCAGGATGTCTCAGTTTACATCGTAAGAGTTCATGTTTATACATAAAAATATATAATCCTAGAATTTACTCACAAAATATTGAAATCTCTGTAATATAATATTTTATTTGTACTTTGCGTTTCTGTATTTTCTAATAAAAAACCTTACATTATTTTAATATAGATAATAAAAATCACAACTTAAGTTTAAAAAATTCTTTTCTTTATATTTGTGATCTTAGTTCTTACTTCTAAGTAATGTGATGTAATAATTAAAGCCAGAGCCACATCTGTGTTATTCATAAGTCTACTGTAAAAAACGCCATTTTGGCAGGGGATATACATTACTGTTTTAGAAGATATTAGGCTCTAATATCCTACTAGTCTTCTTTTAAATTGGAAAAATCTTTATTAGTTTTTAAGATATTTGCAAAAACTAAACCGTTTTTTTAGATAATAGTTAATAACTTTTGAAATTTTTGCAAGCGGCACTTCATTTTTTTTTTTCAAAAATCGTATAGATGCCATTCGGAAATCGAAAGACACCACAACCTGAGCCTATGAAACATATAGTCGGTCAACGGCACGTCCGTTACCCAAGCTGTCATACACTCGCTTGGGACATTAGTGTATGGCAGCTTGGGCTGTCACGTCCGTTGGCCGACTATATGTTTCACAGGCTTTGCCTCAATTATAATTATTTTCGGAGACTGCTGAAAAAAGTTGACCAAAAAGGCACTTGTTGACTAGACTATAGTAGGGGAATAGAGAGAATATGCAATGTATCTCGTGTCATGTGTAGTTCCGATCTCTCCCGATAATTGTCGAGAATTGCCGAGTGTCAAAGTTAAAATAATCGTACTATACTTTAGTAAACATTCCTAAAACAAATGTATTGTAAACATTGAGCCGGAAAACCAACTATTGTCATATCAAATTCTTCCGAAATCTGTTAATTGTTAAATTCGACTCGGTTAGAGTTTTATTATACGATCTAAAACAGTTCAGAAGGGTTTACAGAAAATAGTATTCAATAGTTAACAATTTCATTTATTGCTCTCTCAAATGCTTGTACATTTTATAATCTCTTAGTACTCGAATCGCTGACTGTCTATCTGACATATTAAAAATCAATTATTATGACACATTGAAAAACTGCCTGTAACAGTCGGCCATCCGTCACAATAACGAGTCCCTTCGTTTTAGGCAATATCAAGTTAACCGTTTTACAATTCATTACAGTTAATTCATCAGATTCACATATTAATTATCTTCTTCTTAGGGTGAAACTTCTCTACGAAGGTTCGCGACCATCATAGCTATCTTTATCTTTGAAACTGCAGCATGGAAGAGAGAGCGAGTGCTTAAATTAAACAATTCACGATAGTTCTTCAGGCGAGACGTTTTTCTTCTCCCAGTCGGCATCCTCCCTCGATTTTACCCTGGATAACAAGCTGAATAATGCAATATTTGTGCAGCTTCCTCTCCTTCACGATCCTCATCATCTAGGGCTTCTTATTCATACGACGCAGAGCCTCAGCATTTGTTATTCGCATGGTCCTGGATATACGGAGCGTACGTCTGAATACCACATATTAAATGCCTCGCGTTTTGAATATAATGTCAAGGTTAAAGTCCAGCTTTCAACCCCATAATGTAACACACTGAATACGAAATTTGAGACTAAAACGGTTGCAGCACAAAAGCTTTTTAATCTCACAAAGGCACTTCGGACATGTTCTATACGGACTCGAATCTCTTGTTCATTACTCCATTGTACTTTTATGTAGCTTCCTAGATATTTAAACTTATTTACGCGTTCTATTTTGGATAAGTATAGTAGTAGATTTGCTAGCGTTCGTTCATTGGTCGATATTCAATAATATTTTTATGACCATTATCTACTCCGATTCCTAATCCGACTCGTTTGGCTCAGTTAGTAGTGACCCTACTTGCTGCGCCAGCGGTCGTGGGTTCGAGTCCCACTGGGAGCATTCATTTGTTGAGCACAAATGTTTGTACATTTAGTAATGGGTGATTATATTTATAATATTATGTATGTATGTGTTTACTATTATGTATGGAGTTTATCAACTATCTGGTATCCGTAACACAAGCCTCATAGCTTACCACGGAACTTAACGGTTTTGTGCTAATGTCCCAATATATTAATTTATCTGTTTTCGTATAAAAAAAAAATGAGTGCGTGTAACCTTTACGCGCGGTTGAAATAAAACTTTTTTGGCATATTAGGCTAGATATTACAATCACATATTTATAGAATATCATGTATGGAAAGAATATCTAATATATAAAAATCTCGTGTCACAGTGTTTGTTATCGAACTCCTCCGAAACGGCTTGACCGATTTTTATGAAATTTTTGGTGTATATTTGGTAGGTATGAGAATAGGTCGTAGGCTATTTTTTATTCCCCTAAGTGTTAAGAGTGGCGCTCTGCAGATTTTTCATTTTTCCTTTTTAGACCAATATTTTATTTTGTATTTTTTTATGATTTAGTATCAAAAAATACATATAGCCCTAAATTATTAGGCTTCTACCACCAATCCCTATTTTTTAATATTAAGATTAGTATTTTGAATTAATTGAGTGCCGTCCATTATTATTCTCTGTGCATCGATCGTAGCATTGACGTTTTACTTTGTCAATACAACTGTCATGTTTATTATATTATCATACAAAATTTATTATTAATTTGGAATGCTATTACTACTAATCTTAGCTTTATTTTTTGCAATTATAAAAATTGCTGGTGATTGTTCTCAGTTTTAGTTATTTAGTGACTTCATAAAAATCAATAGTACTCAATTGAGTCAGGAGCTTCCGCCAACGAACCACCAGGTAGCTACTAAACAACCCGTTTAAATCATTCCAGAAAATTTTCATACATTTATCAATTAGTATGTAATTATTAATCTATATATATAAACGCGAAAAACACTCACTCACTCATCACGAAACCTCGAAAACCGCTGGTCGTATAGAGATGAAAATTGGCAGGGAGGTAGTCTATAAATAGTAGATATCCGCTAAGAAAAAAAATTTGCAACTGGGCCGCATTAAGGTGGTCTATGGGCTCTTGCAAGTTTGTATGAAAGTCCTTCATTTTTTGTGCTACAAATTTTAAACTTGGCAGAAAAGTAGTTGATAGTTAGTAGATATCCGCTAATAATCAATTTTGAGCCAGGACCGGATAAAGGAGGTCTAAGAGCTCTCGCAAGTTTTTATGCAACTCCTTAATTTTTTATGCTACAAACTTTAAATTTGGCAGGGAGGTAATGTGTAGTTAGTAGACATCCGCTAAGAACGGATTTTGCGAAAGGGCCGGATCAAGGTGGTCTAAGGACTCTCGCAAATTTGTATGAAAGTCCTTCATGTTTTGTGCTACAAACTTGAAATTTGGCAAGGAGGTAATGTGTAGTAAGTAGACATCCGCTAAGAAAGGATTTTGCGAAAGGGCTGGATCAAGGTGCTCTAAGGGCTCTAGCAAATTTGTATGAAAGTCCTTCATCTTTTGTGCTACATACTTTAATTTTGGCAGGGAGGTAGTTAATTGTTAGTAAACGTCCGCCAAGAACGAATTTTGCTACAGGGCCGGATTAAGGAGGTCTAAGGGCTCTCCCAGTTTGTATGAAAGTCCTTAATTTTTTGTGCTACAAACTATAAGTTTTCCTGGGAGGAAGTTTATAGTTAGTAGACATCAGTTAAGAACGGATTTTGCGACTTGGTCGAAATGAGTTAGTCTAAGGGCTCTCGCAAGTTTGTATGAAAGTCCTTCACTTTCTGTGCTACAAACTTTAAACTTGGTAGGGAGTTACTTAATAGTTAGTAGAAGTCCGCAAAGAACGGTTTTTCGATATGGCCAGATTAAGGTGGTGTTAGTGCTCTCATTATTTCGTATGAATGTCTGAAAATAACTTGATATAACTTTAAGAATTATACAAATCGGACACTCCATTCAAAATATAATACGACTGTAAAAATGTTAATCTAAACAAAATACTAATGGAAAGGTAAAGCGCAGCTCAGTGGGCAATTAGTAGAGGGAGGGGGTTCCAAGAACGGGCGAGGGACGTGCACATATTATATGAAATAGATAGCCGCGCGACTCAGGAGTATATTAACGATGGGTTCTGAAATAGCTGGAGTAATTTTGGAGAAATTTTCAGGTAATCTACAGATCAACCTAGCGAGTGATCGAATGAAGTTCAGTAGCGATTAAAAAAATTAACGCGGGCGAAGCCGCGGGTACAGCTAGTAATATTATATTATACTTGTCAGACAATAACAACGGTTGCCATGGCAACATGGGAATGTATTCTATCTCATTCTCTCGTCGATTTAATCCTATAAATTTATGTATCTCTTTCTTTATCGTGACGCATTTTCATTTCATCGAGTTTCAAATCACAACGATTCTATAGAAGTTTCACTTCAATAATTAATGTTAACCCTTAATGTTACCTGGGTTATGGGTATACGTGGAAGATTGAAAAACAAGTCTTTGGATTGCTTTACTAAAAACACACTAAGCTCCTCTAACAGTCCTAGCGATCCAGTCAACGTACGGACTGACAGGTGTCACCATACCACCAAGAACTATATTTTCAGTTGTATTACAATGTTTTATTTCACTTCCCGAGACAACTCCAACAATGCCAGTCGGATGAACGATCGGTCCACCAGAGTCCCCTGGGCAGTTTACTGCGGGCTTGCGGCAATTCCAAGCTAAACAAAACGAAGGTGAATAAACTGGAGCAAAACGCTTCCCACACTTTATAATAACCGCATCAAATACTTGGAGTGGTTTTTTGAGAGCCAGGACCATATCTATCCGTCCATCTTCAGATTTCATCAATCCCAATCCAAGTAAAAACACTTTGTGCCCGTACATAGCTCCGAAATTTATTGGGTTGACTATTGCCGATGCTGTTATTTTAACATTTTGTACTTGCGCTAGCGCTATGTCATTTGCGACGTAATAAGGTTCTTTTCCTCTGTAGCTCAAATATGGAATAGTCCTAAGTATATAGCTGGCAGTCCACGTATAGTTGTCTGTTGATGAAACATATAGAATAACTAGTATCTCAGAATTGTTGCTGGTGTTACTTGGAGGTACAACAAAAGTTTGTGCTGTAGGAATACAATGAGCAGCGGTCAATACCCACGTTGGTGTGATAATACTTCCGGTGCAGTGGTGTTTATAAGTACCATTGTCTGGATGCTTCTTGGCTATAGATACTACATATGGAAATTCGCCACGTTCAGCATCACGTCCGTGGAAGATCCTCAGTCCCCTGGAATTGCCACTCACGCTAAAACGGTTATTATTTAAAATAATAAAGATATGTATAAAAATATTTTTAAATAAAAGAATATTGCTCGAGTTCATTTTATGAAATCGTAAACTCGTATCAATGCTGTTTCGTATATTATTTCATCACTCCTTCGAACACGGCTTTATTGGATACTTTAGATTTATGGTTCGGCAAGATATGAAAATAAATAGAAATAAATATATATGTCGGGACATTATATGTATAATAATAAGTACCTACTATTTTCAATCAAGAAAATTATAAGAAAACAACAATTATTATATATAAAGCCAATGTACTCTTAATTATTGCTGTACAAGTCGTGTCCGCGTGGAATAGTGGCAAGAATGCTAGCCGCATTCCTCCGCTGAATGGCGATGCCGATTCTTTGGGCGAAAAATGAGCCACCTCTCCTGTCACTCAGTGGAGGCGATAAGACGAGGTGTTATGTCTTTTAAAAAGTGCTTACTTTGACTCCATGGCCAAGGGTTTCTATAGCAAAGGCAATAAAAATATAATTTTGACTAAGGGAAACATATTTACGTAACTTGAGAAGTTCAGCCTTCTCCGCTGCAGCCCCCACTTAAGATGCCGTCTCCCTGACATGGGACGGGGCCAATGTGTCGATGCATGTAGCGCCCCATACTAACGCTCGTCCCCTTTCCCAAGGAACCAGCGACAGACCATCAGGTCTTTTGCCATCATCTCAACTTATTCCAGAAGGCTCAATGAGAGCAGGAATGTCAATGGTGGCAAGAGCCCTTTTGATGATATCATTTAAGGACCGTGACGAAAAAGTCTACCTGAACTTCTTCGGCAAGAGAGTCCATGGAGTCTATTACACTCGACCTCTTTTCCACACGGGCACCTGTGCTGAGTAAATTAATTAATTAGTACTATGTATTTAATTTAATATTTTTTCTCTTAATAGTTTTCGATTCGACTGACCGTTTAGGACATAAAAAATTAAAAGAAGTAAAAATGTGGTCAACTTTTTATTTCAAACTAGCTGGGTACTCATAACTAAAAAGTATACAATAAAAAAAAACTTAAAAAATCAAAAAATGTAAAGAAAAAACAAGCACTTAGATCCATTATTCGACAGCCAATCTAATTTTTCAATGGATCCCGACTGTTCAGTTGTTATGTTCCATTACTATAGTCTAAGATCCGGGATTAGAAAAATATACCCTCATCTGTTATTTAGATGAAACAATTTTCATAGGCTGATTTCAATGTTATGAATTTATAAAAACAACCTCTGCCACTATAAGTTTGCTGCAATTAATAATAATTCTTGAACTTTTTATTACAAAGGCTGCAGATAATTTTAAGGTAACTGCCACATCTAAATACATTCAAATTTCTTTATATCTTCAAATCATGCTCGTATTTTTTAAATAACATGTGAGGGAATAAGCTACATTTATTTACCTTTTCTCACCTGGCTGCAAGTAAGTATAGCAATCATAGAGATGGGTGCCGAGTACCGACTACAGTAAGTTACATAGTACACAATATTGACGGTTTTAGCTTACTACATGCAATTAACATGAGAAGGTAAAAGTTATAAATAAATTAGTTAATTATTATTAATTGCAACAGGCTTATAGTGGCAGAGGCTGTTTTTGTAAATTCATAACATTGAAATCAGCCTATAAAAATTGTTTCATCTAAATAACAGATGAGGGTATATTTTTCTAATCCCGGATCTTAGACTACTAGAATATATTTTATTTTCTTCAATAGTATTCATTCAATAGTATATTATAGAATTCTAGACCACAGGACATCTAAGTACTTCTTTTTTCTTTTCAGTTTTTTGTTATAATTACGCAATCGGGTTTTTTTGATTTTTTTAAAATTATTATTAATTATGATTAGAGCGCGGATGAAACCTCGGGAATTGCTAGTTGATATTATAAATTCTTTATATAATACTTGTTTTACAGTAAAATTAAACCTAAACATAAACAGACCTTGACATGACCAAAAAAAATACACTTTTTAAATAAATTTGACTTATTTCATTTGAATGACCGAAAATAATTTCAGAACGCTTTGTCCAACCAAGCACCACCCAAATCACGGTATCACAGTAATTTTGTAATATAAATTAATAAAATGATTTTATATATCATCAATCATACTCGTAACTACTACGAATCCAAATCCGACTCTTTTGGTTCAGTTAGTAGTGACCCTACTTACAGCGCCAGCGGTCGCGGGTTCGAGTCCCGCTGGGAGCATTCATTTGTTGAGCACGAATGTTTGTACTCCCTTCATGGGTGTTATTTGTAATATGTATGTATCCGTAACACAAGCCTTGTAGCTTATCACGAAACTAAACGTTTTTGTGCAACATGTATTTTTTATCTGTTTTCGTATAAAAAGTTAATTAATGTTAACCCTTAATGTTATCTGGGTATACGTGAAACATTAAAAAAAAATCTTTGGATTGTTTTACTAGAAACACACTAAACTCCTCTAATAGTGCTAGCGATCCAGTCAACGTACGGACTGACAGGTGTCACGATACTAGCAAGAACTATATTTTCAGTTGTATTAGAATATTGTCTTCTTTCACCTCCCGAGATAACTCCGACAATGCCAGTTGGATGAACGATCGGTCCACCAGAATCCCCTGGACAGTTTACTGCGGGCTTTCGGCAATTCCAAGCTAAGCAAAACGAAGGTGAAAAAACTGGAGCAAAACGCTTCCCACACTTTATAATAACCGCATCTAATACTTGGAGTGATTTCTTGAGAGCCAGGACCATATCTATCCGTGCATCTTCAGATTTCATCAATCCCAATCCAAGTGAAAACACTTTGTGCCCGTACATAGCTCCGAAATGTATTGGGCTGACTTTTGCCGATGCTGTTATTTTAACATTTTGTACTTGCGCTAGCGCTATGTCATTTGCGACGTAATAAGGTTCTTTTCCTCTGTAGCTCAAATATGGAATGGTCCTAAGTATATAGCTGGCAGTCCACGTATAGTTGTCTGTTGGTGAAACGTAAAGAATAACTAGTATCTCAGAATTGTTGTTGGTGTTACTTGGAGGTATAACAAAAGTTTGTGCTGTAGGAATACAATGAGCAGCGGTCAATACCCACGTTGGTGTGATAATACTTCCGGTGCAGTGGTGTTTATAAGTACCATTTTCTGGATGCTTCTTGGCTATAGATACTACATATGGAAATTCGCCACGTTCAGCATCTCGTCCGTGGAAGATCCTGAGTCCCCTGGAATTGCCACTTGCGCTAAAACGGTTATTATTTAAAATAATAAAGATATGTACAAAAATATTTTTAAATAAAAGAATATTGCTCGAGTACATTTTATGAAATCGTAAACTCGTATCAATGATGTTTCGTATATTATTTCCTCACCTCTTCGAACGCGGCTTTATTGGATAGTTTAGATTTATGGTTTTGTTCGGCAAGATATGGAAAATGCTGTATCATAAATAGACATAAAATATGTCGGAACATTATAATATCTATACATATTACATACATATTATAAAACAAAGTCCTCCGCCACGTCTGTCTGTCTGTTCGCGATAAACTCAAAAACTACTGCACCGATTTTCATGCAGGTTTCACCAATGGATAGAATGATTTTCCAGGAAGGTTTTAATATATAATTTGTCAAGTTTTTGTATACATTGGCTAAAATATAACATTATCTGTTGGAAGTGTCGGGAAAAAATAAGCCGTCTGGGAGCTTTCCACGAAAACGCTGCCTAAACCCTTTGAGATATAACAAAATGATGTATGGTGGAATTATGTAACTTATATATATGTCTACAAAAAAGTCCGCGATGGCATATGTCTATCTCTTAAGGATAACATACTAGATCGAAAAAAGTAAGGAAATTTAAAAAACTTTATAACCTTAACGGCGTTTGACTTATCATGCTATGACCGTTGCCATGGTGCCTCCAATGGTAATTCCATGGAGGTTAGATACAGGAGAACCAACGCTTCATACTAAAGCATTACCCGCCTGTCTCTGAAAATGTGTAGAATTTACAACGCGCTGCCGGCGGTAAGTAGTATCTGTGAAGTTAGCTATTTATGAGTACTGTCACTATTGTGACAACGTGAAGTTAGGCATTGAGACAACATAGCGATCGCAGCGCCTCCTTGGTTTGACAATATTTCTGAGACACTACATTCTAGGGCCTTGGTTCTCCTGGTTTCTAATCTCCATGGGTAATTCATATAATTAAGTCAAATATATACCGGGTGGTCCGAAGTAAATATATATGTGGTGACTACGTCCCACATTACGCCTTATACCAAATAACGTTGTAAATAATGTATTTAATTTTATGCTTGTAATTTAGTTGTACGAGTATTTCTCACGCCTGTGTTTTATTATAAGGCCGTAGTCATTAAGTTAGAAAATATTTTTACTTTGAGTTTATTACCATTTCTTTTATCTTATTCTGCAATTATATTGTTTACCTTTGCATTCGTTCTTTGCAATGCCGACTATTTGTGTAAGTTAATATTTAAAAGTTTATTGTTTCTTGTAACTCTGTTCCCATGTACCATTACTGTAATTGCTTTATTACTTGCTTTACTGGTATTGTTTTATTTCTTTCTGTTTTGGGTATTCACTTTTGTCTTTTTATGTTAGCCGACACCGACCGCTGTAGTATTTTTAATTTTTACAAAGCTCCGTATTCTTGGGCAGTTCACTCGCAACCACGGTCCGGGTCGGTTCGCTTATACCAATCACTCTTTATAATAATTGTTGATTAATATATACACTAAATTCAGTCTACGAAGTTATCATTTACTCTTCGCGTATAGCCCAGTCAGAGCGCCGACATATACAACACGTACCTAGGGACGAACATGAGCGAAGCGAGGGTGAGCTCCTAGTGTATTATAAATGAAACTACCTTTTCAGATTTTGTCAAGGATTTATTTTGATTTTTAGTTGCCGATGTTTCAAATGCTTTACAGCAATCATGGTCACGGGAGAGAAAGAGAGAAATGCAAAAACTCGACAAATTATATACTATAATCGTCGACAAGAACAACTCTATCCATTGGTGAAAACAACTTGAAAATCGGTGCAGTATTTTTTTAATTTTGAACCCGAACATACAGGCACTTTGTCGCGCGGAGGACTTTGTTTTATAATATTACTAGTGACTCACCCTCGCTTCGCTCGGCTTCGTCTCTAGGTACCGCCTTTAGCATAAAATTTTTACAAACTTTGAATCTCTCAATCAAAATCTAATCAAAAGCCTAAAAAATAAGTTTCAAGCTTCTAGCTTTAAAAATGACGTATTTTCCATATAAACTTTCATCCCCTATTTCAGCCCTTTACAGCCTTTTTTCGCCTTAAAAAGTAGCCTTTGTCCGTCTCCTGGCTCTATGCTACCTCCCCACCAACTTTCAGCCAAATCGGTACAGCCGTTATTGAGTTATAAATAGTGTAACTAACACAACTTTCTTTTATATATATATAGACTAGGTACGTGTTGTATATATTTACTTCGCCCCACCCGGAAAATATTTGCTGATTTAATTACCATTGCACGCACCATGGCAAAACGGTTATAACTGATACGTCAAATCAAGCTTTTAGCTTTAAAAATGACGTAATTTCCATACAAACTTTCATCCCCTATTTCAGCCCTTTACAGCCTTTTTTCGCCTTAAAAAGTAGTCTATGTCCGTCTCCTGGCTCTAAGCTACCTCCCCACCAATTTTCAGCCAAATCGGTGCAGTCGTTGTTGAGTTATAAATAGTGTAACTAACACGACTTTCTTTTATGTATATAGAAGATGTAATGATACTAGCGACTCATAAGTCCATTTTACCATTTTGTATACGACGATTATTTTCACTTTGACACTCGGGATGTCTCGATTTAAATCGTAAAAGTTCATGTTGTCACATAAAAATATAAAATCCTAGAATTTACTCACAAAATATTTAAATCTCTGTAATATAATATTTTATTTGTACTTTGCGTTTCTGTATTTTCTAATTAACAAAAAACAAAAACCGACTTCAAAACTAAACAAATCTAAACTAAAAAGTAGAAAATAATACTTTTAAGAACTTCGTTAATTTTGAAGTCGGTGCCAGCCATGACGGATAGACTTATCTTGCCTTTGCAAGGAACTTTCTAACGGTATTTTGATTATGTTTACAAATATTATAGATATAGATTAATCGAATATGTGTCTATTTAAGGTTATTTTGCTTTGGCTGGCACCGACTTCTAAATTAACGAAGTTCTTAAAAGTATTATTTTCTACTTTTTAGTTTAGATTTGTTTAGTTTTGAAGTCGGTTTTTGTTTTTTGTTAAAAATAATTTATTTTCAAATTTTTAACGGAAAGTAGATACTTATTTTGTTTATGTACAACAAAGAATTTTCCAAATCGGTCCAGCCATCTTCGAGTAATGGGGAACATACATAAAAAAAAGTCCCCAACGAATTGAGAACCTCCTCCTTTTTTTAGAGTCGGTTAATAAGAGCCTGAAAGAATTTAACTATCGGTCTATAATTACGTATAATATTGAAAGAATTTTCTTTTAACTCCTAACCGTTGAGGAGTTGTACCTTCCATCATTAGCTCAACTACAGGAGATGATGATTATCAGACGCAAATACTTGAACAGCTTTAGAAAATATATGAAAAACGTAATAAGTGCCTATAAAATTTGAGAGTTGTCTTCGATTTCCCTGGGATCCCATCATCAGATCGTGACTTGGTGACTATGGGACCAACTAGAAACTATACCCTTTCAAACAAAAAAAGAATTTTCCAAATCGGTCCAGCCATCGTCGAGTAATCGGGGAACATACATAGAAAAAAAAAAAAAAAAAAAAGTCCCCGACGAATTGAGAACCTCCTCCTTTTTTTTAAAGTCGGTTAATAAAATACCTTACATTGGCTATGTTCGCGGCCCTCTTCTAAGTGAAGATTTTCTTCACTTTGATAGAGGAGCATGCGCACGACGTATGTTTAATATGCGCGGAAATGAGACATGCGCATTAGTTTTTTATGTGACCAGTGGTATAAAAATAAATAAATAATAATAATTAATAAATGTAATAAAAAAAATTTGTTTATTACCTCTCATATAAATATAATAAAAAATAATTTAATCAAAACTAATTGAAGTCAACAATAAAATTCACTTTTTTGTTTAAAGAAGAGTCTTCAAATTATAGCAACAATAGGTATGTATGCAGAAAATAATTGTCAACATTTTGTTAATTTTTATGAAAGCCATAAAAATTAACAAAATGTTGACAATTATTTTCTGCATACATACCTATTGTTGCTATAATTTGAAGACTCTTCTTTAAACAAAAAAGTGAATTTTATTGTCGACTTCAATTAGTTTTGATTAAATTATTTTTTATTATATTTATATGAGAGGTAATAAACAAATTTTTTTATTACATTTATTAATTATTATTATTTATTTATTTTTATACCGCTGGTCACATAAAAAACTAATGCGCATGTCTCATTTCCGCGCATATTAAACATACGTCGTGCGCATGCTCCTCTATCAAAGTGAAGAAAATCTTCACTTAGAAGAGGGCTGCGAACATAGCCAATATTTTAATATAGATAATAAAAATCACAACATAAGTTTAGAAAATTCTTTTCTTTATATTTGTGTTCTTAGTTCTTACTTCTTAGTAATGCGATGTAATAATTAAATCCAGCCACATCTGTGTTATTCATAGGTCTACTGTAAAAATGACATTTTGGCAGGGGATATACATTACTGTTATAGAAGATATTAGACTTTCTTCTTTTAAATTTGAAAAATCTTTATTAGTTTTTGAGATATTTGCAAAAAACCAATTCCCCTTTTCTTTAGTTAATTTTTAATAACTTATGCAATTTTTGCAAGCGGAACTTCATTGTTTTTCAAAAATCACGCTATTCTGAATCGAATGACACCTCAATCATAATTTTCGGAGACTGCTGAAAAAACTTGACCAAAAAGGCACTTATTGACTAGACTATAGTAGGAGAATAGAGAGAGAATATGTAATGTATCTCGTGTCATTTGTAGTTCCGATCTCTCCCGATAATTGTCGAGAATTGCGGAGTGTCAAAGTTAAAATAATTGTACTATACTTTAGTATACACACAAAACAAATGAATTGTAAACATTGAACCGGAAAACCAACTATTGTCATATCGAATTGTTTCGAAATCTGTTTATTGTTAAATTCGACTCGGTTAGAGTTTTATTATACGATTAAGTATAATAGTAGATTGGTCGATATTCAATAATATTTTTACGACCACTTCGATAGCCGCTAAAAAAATAAAACAAGGACGAGAAAAGGTCTCGACTTAACTATATAGATATAGATAGCGCTACTAATAATTATGAAGTTTGGCAGAGATGTTGTTTATTTATGAGTTAGTAGAGGTGCGATATAGAAGAGTCTAAGGGCTCTCGAAAGTTTGTATAAAAGTCCTTCATTTTTTTTAACTTTTCAATAGGCAGCTATTGAAAAGTTAAAAGATAAAGGAGCACCTAGGGTCAAATCACAGGGGTGATTGTGGGTTTTATATATGTATAATGCATAAACTATCTGGTATCCGTAACACAAGCCTCTAAGATTACCACGTAGCTAGAATGTTCGGTGTTTACTGTCCCTAAATATTTATCTGTTCTCTGTTTTCGAGTATAAGAAGTACCTTTAAGATTACCTGGGAATACTGAGCAAGATTTAATAAAATTCTTCGAATTATTTTACTTGAAACACACTAAACTCCTCTAATAGTCCTAGCGACCCAGTCAACGTACGGACTGACAGGTGTCACGATACTAGCAAGAACTACATTTTCAGTATTATTACAATGACTTATTTCAGACCCTGAGGTAACTCCGACAATGCCAGTTGGATGAACGATCGGTCCACCAGAGTCCCCTGGACAGCTTACTGTGGGCTTTCGGCAATTCCAAGCTAAACAAAACGAAGGCGAAAAAACTGGAGCAAAACGCTTCCCACACTTTATAATAACCGCATCATATACTTGGAGTGATTTTTTGAGAGCCAGGGCAGTATCTATCCGTCCATCTTCAGATTTCATCAATCCCAATCCAAGTGAAAACACTTTGTGCCCGTACATAGCTCCGAAATATATTGGGCTGACTTTTGTCGATGCTGTTATTTTAACATTTTGTACTTGCGCTAGCGCTATGTCATTTGCAGCGCAACAAGTTGCTTTTTCTCTGTAGCTGAGATGTGGAATGGTCCTAATTACATAGCTCGCAGTCCACGTATAGTTGTCTGTTGGTGAAACGTATAGAATAACTAGTATCTCAGAATTGTTGCTGGTGTTACTTGGAGGTATAACAAAAGTTTGTGCTGTAGGAATACAATGAGCTGCGGTCAATACCCACGTTGGTGTGATAATACTTCCGGTGCAGACGAGACGATAAATACCATTTTCTGGATGCTCATTGGCTATAGATACTACATATGGAAATTCGCCACGTTCAGCATCTCGTCCGTGGAAGATCCTCAGTCCCCTAGAATTGCCGCTCGCGCTAAAACTGTTATTATTTAAAATAATAAAGATATGTACAAAAATATTTTTAAATGAAAGAATATTGCTTGAGTACATTTTATGAAATCGTAAACTCGTATCAATGATGTTTCGTATTTTATTTCCTCACCTCTTCAACGCGGCTTTATTGGATACTTCAGATTTATGGGTTTGTCCGCCAAGATATGAAAAATACTGTATAATAAAAAGACAAATACATATGTCGGTATTATTATTACACAGCGCCATCTATTTCAGTGATAAGCTACGAGACTTGTGTTACGGATACCAGATAGTTGATACACTACATATATATGACTTTAAATACATACATATTATAGATATGAGCATCCATGACTGGGGTACAAACAATTGTGTATTTTTTTTTTTATGGGACACAGGGGGCAAACGGGCAGGAGGCTCACCTGATGGTAAGTGATCACCTACGCCCATGGACATCTGCAACACCACAGGGCTTGCAGATGCGTTGCCGGCCTTTCAGGAAAGGGAGGGAGGGAGGAGGGAGAAGGACGGGAGTAGGGATGGGGAGTGGGCCTCCCGGACTCTCACTTACCGGACGAAACGCGACAGCATAGCTGCCACTTCACGCCGGTCTTTTGTGAGAGAGTGGTACTATACGGGGCGTGCCGGCCCATTCGGCTGCTACCCGAAGGTAACAAGCATGACACTACCACTTGAAAACTTGAACACTTGTGTATAATAAATTATTTTTAACAAAAAAACAAAAACCGACTTCCAAACTTAATAAATCTAAACTAAAAAGTAGAAAATAATACTTTTAAGGACTTTGTTAATTTTGGAGTCGGTGCCAGCCAGGTATTTTGATTATGTTTACAAATTGATAGATTAATCGAATATGTATCTATTTAGGGTTATTTTTCTTTGGCTGGCACCGACTTCAAAATTAACAAAGTCCTTAAAAGTATTATTTTCTACTTTTTAGTTTAGATTTATTAAGTTTGGAAGTCGGTTTTTGTTTTTTTGTTAAAAATAATTTATTTTTAACTTTTTTGCGGAAAGTAGATACGTATTGAGTTAATGACTATAAAAATTTACCTTCTATTATGAGGTAAACCTAATAGCCTGAAAGCATACAACTATCGGTCCATAATTGCGTATTATATTGAAAGAATTTTCTTTAAACTGCTAACCGTTGAGGAGTTGTACCTTCCATCATCAGTTACGGTACGTGACTTATATATCCATATAGCCTATAAAAGATTCGGCCGAGCATCGTTAATTTGCTCCTAAGAATTGAAGAGTTCCGATACTTTGTCATGGATCCCATCATCAGAACCTTACCAAACTCTCATCAAACTACCCTTGAAGTATACCCTTTCTATTAAAAAAAGAATCATCGAAATCGGTTGGCGTGATATTGAGTTATTCGTCCATTTGTCGCGCAAATACCTTATGCAAATTTAAGACTTTTATGGTTTTCTCATGGATGCCATTATCAGAACTGGAAAATATTAAAATGGGACCACATGGGAAGCACTACCTTTCAAATAAAAAAAGAATCATCAAAATCGGTTCACCCAGCTCAAAGTTATGAGCTAACAAACATAAAAAAAAAAAAAAAAAAAAAAAATACAGACGAATTGATAACCTCCTCCTTTTGGAAGTCGGTTGAAAATAAACACTTGCAGGTTCGAATCCAGCGCGATTCAAGCTCGCAAGTAGGGTCTCGACAAACTGAGCCAAACTCATCGTCAAATAAATATATTGCCTTCTATGTTTTCATTGAAAGTACCTAATATCAAATATCTAGATATGTGCGTCATGATTTTCTTTAATACACTTTAAAATATCATAAATCAGTTTCAGAAAATTTCTACCATCGACTTAAAATCAAGCGAAAAACTCATATTGAAGTGTATTTTGAACTAAAAACTTCACACGTCGATATCTTTTAGATAACAGAGCTATCGAAAAATCTCTCGCTTCTTGTTATTTATTGTAATCGTCATATCAAAATTACAGTTTTTCACGAAATGCATAAAAATCCCTATATAATTACCAGTAAAACAGTTTTAAAAATTGTTTGTCTGTTTGTTCCGACTAATCTCCGAAACTACTGCGCTATAGTTGATGTTGTAAAGAGTAACATCTACATTTATTTTAGAACAAGGATAAGGGTTCTACTTACAATAATTAAAACGTACCTTCTCGTATAGAATCCGAGAAATCACTAAGTGAACGCACCTATGAGACCACGCATACTATGAGACCCGTTATTTGCAAATGCTTACTTGTAGTAGAATGCGCAAGCGATCCTGCGACGCGACGCCCCATTAAGACGCGATGGATTTTAGTGGGTAGTACTGGCTTGCCGGTGAGTCCTATGCGAGGTGAGTGATATGCATTAATGCATTTCCCAAGGAAAAAAAAGGCTTAAACAAAAACCATACAGGTTTTGGTTATGAAGAAAAGAAGTCAAAAAAGTTCAAAACGTAGGCGATCCTTGATTCAGGTGAAAGATTTTTATTTGCATGAAAAGTAAAAATATAAGACGCATATTGTTATCTTATCACAAACATTCAAATATTTCAACTAATCTTCATAATAAAGATACATTTTATTACGTTAAACTATTCAAATCGGTGGCAAAAAAGACGTCGTATACTTTTATCTCAAAACTAAACCCCTACTTATACTATAAATTCTACTCTTTTGGACAGACAAACTGCCTCGTTGGTGTAGTGGCTAGCAAGTACAGCTACTCATCGAGATGTCCTGGGTTCGAGTCCCGAGTTGGACCAAATTTAGTTATTGAGTATTTCTGTATAGTAAGCCCCCGTGCCTGGTCGTGTCGAGCATTCGTCCCACCATAGTATGAGGGTAATAGGAATAGAGAGCACTTTTACTCGTGCAATATAATATCTCCTGCGCAATTGGCTAGTCTCATTGATATTGGCCGCCATGGCCGAAGTCGGTCAGAGAACATCACTCCTTTAGATACATTATTATTATTATTTATTGATAATGCGTAGGGGCTATCGAAAATGTGGAAAACTAAATAGGGTTATGGAATGGAGTTTGTTTGCACTAAAAACTGGGTTATTGTGCGAGACTAACGAACGTCCGCCTGCTCAACAGTCTCAGATTGAATATTTGGCGGACGGTGACTCGCCTTCCACTAGATGGGCCCACACAAATCGGCATAAAGCCTTGGGTTATTAATATTATGATAAGTAATAACTAGTCTATTCATATAAATAAAATTGAAGTATCTGTTTTTAATTTCAAGCTAACAACTTTTCACTAAATGCATATGAAAGTATATATACAATACTAACAAAAAACCAATTTTTAAAATTTTTTGTTTGTCTGTCTGTTTGTTCCGGGTAATCTCTGTAACGGCTTGACAGATTTTAATGATGTAAGGAGTAACTTACGCTACTTTTATAAAATTCCCGAGTTCAAGAAAGGAGGAGGTTATATTTTAGAAATTTTAGTTATTTTAACTAGCGGAACCCGTTAAACCTAACCCGAGCGAAGCGAGGGTGAGTCGCTAGTCGCTAACAAATAAATATCTTTAGCACAAATATATTTTTGCCAAAATTTTTGTAAAAATTTTGTTTCACAGAAAAACTTAAACTTACCAGTAGGTAAATAAACATTGAAAAGCTATAAAAAAGTATCAATCTGACACCATAAAAACTGCGGTAAACGAACAGTTAATCCGCTAATATTACGCAGATATCATATCAGCTTAGAGTCACTAACTGTAGTTTAAAAAAAGGTGTGTTAAACACACGTGTACATTTACATTGTAAGAAGTGACACTTTTTTTTAAATAAAGGTTTTCTTTAATTTTTTATTTTTTATTTTCATGTTTCAATTGTTATACTTATCAGATGGGTGCATAAAACACAGTCACCCATTTTGAGAGCCCACCATACTGGATTTGGAATGACGTCACTTTACTCACTATGTTTCGTTCATCAACCACTTTCATCTGTGGTGCCGAGTGAAGCGGGTTCAATCCTAGGTCTCGTACTTCTGATATTTTGAGTGAATCACCTCGAACATTCTTAGCACTGTATAGGAAAATAAGTTTAATAAGTTCAAAGGTTATTTGAAGTAGGTACGCCAACCCGTACTAGGCCAGTCTTTTGGTCTATGGACCATGGCTGGCTGTATACATATATGTCCGAGTGCGTGCTATAGGCCAGCGTTGTGGACTATGGCCTGATCCCTTTGGTTTTGAAGGTAGTAGTCAATAGAACCTAAAAAAGAATTAATTACATAAATGAATTTAATAATATTATCCAAACCCTCCTATTAGATTAGTAATGATTGTAGTAATCTGAATAGAAACAATATTTATCGAGTGATAACAAATCTACACACAGTAATACTGATAATTTGTGTTTCAAATCGCACTTGGTGACGATAATAACGTCATATTGTCGTCACTTACCGTCCCGTTTTTCAACTCCGGGAATTAAGGCATACCAATACCACCATCATACATACATGGTATTAGTCGTTATGTGGGACTCAACGGTTAGAAAAGCCAGTACCTACTACCTTCCTTCCAAGGTGGTAGTGCCATGCTTGTTACCTTCGGGTAGCAGCCGAATGGGCCGGCACGCCCCGTATAGTACCACTCTCTCACAGAAGACCGGCGTGAAGTGGCAAATATGTTGTCGCGTTTCGTCCGGTGAGTGAGAGTCCGGGAGGCCCACTCATCCCTCCTCCCGTCCCTCTCTCTCCTCCCTCCCTCCCTTTCCTGAAAGGCCGGCAACGCATCTGCAAGCCCTGTGGTGTTGCAGATGTCCATGGGTGGAGTGATCACTTACCATCAGGTGAGCCTCCTGCCCGTTTGCGGCCTTTGTCCCATAAAAAAAAGGTACTATTCACTAGAACTCAACCAAACCTCCCTCGTCTTAATAGGGGGTTGCAAGATCGCTTACGCATTCAACCTCAACGCCAGATGGCAGGTTTGCTGAAGCTGACCACACAGCCAAGAGGTTGCTCCACAGTCCTCTATGTTAATAATAATTATTTACATTTTAAATATCAATAAAATGCTGACATTTCTCTAATCAATTTTATAAACATCTTTATCGCAAATATTTTTATCTGAAGGTTACATATTGTATTTGTAATTTCTTTTTATCTAATTATCACAAGATTTTACAAAGGAAAAGAGAATATTATTTTCTTATAATTAAGACAGAGTGAAACTGAAATAAGAAGTAGATCTTTATAAGGACTTAGTTTTGTCAGTACTAGATCTTATTTTAACTTTTGTACTGGTCTGAAGGCACGGCTGCACATCCGAAGGTCCTGGGTTCGAGTCTCGCATCGAGCCAAGTTTAGTTATTGAGATTGTCTGGTCACTGGTCGTGTCTCGTGTCGTCCTACCGGAGTATGAGAGTGATAAGGAACAGGGAGTGCACTTGTGTCTGCGCATACATTCGTGCACTTATAATATCTCCTGCGCAGTTACTAGGCTAGTCTCAATAGGATTGAAAGCCGCCGTGGTCGAAAACGGTCGGGAGGACATTATTATTACTAACTATAACGAATTTAGTGTTAAGAAATAACATTTTTATTACCCAATTCATTTTTCAATAGGTACTCAATGTTATCAGCACATACCACGAGGACTTTAACTCGAGCGTATTTACTTATTTTGTTTCACTACGTTAGTGACGTAGTGTTTTTTATCCGATTACGGGGATGTGCAAAGTGGGGTTATGTGTTTGACATGTATATATGTATGAATGTATGTCCGAAACATACAATCTAAGTACGTAGTAAGTCTCGCAGCCAAAAATCTATACATCTATACATAAAAATAATATTGAAGTGTCTGTTTTCAATTTCAAATTAACAGCTTTTCACTAAATGCATATGAAAGTATATACGGTACTAACAACAAAAATACAATTTTTAAAATTATTGTCTGTCTGTCTGTTTGACACTGACAGCTAATGATGTAAATAAATAAATAAATAAATATGTTGGGTCATTATTACAACAGCGCCATCTAGTTCTGTGGTGAGCTACGTTACGTGCTTGTGTTGCGGATACCAGATAGTTGATATACTACACATATACATTTTAAATACATACATATTATAAATATAAACACCCATGACTGGAGTACAAACATTCGTGCTCAACAAGTGAATGCCCTCAGCGGGACTCGAACCCGCGATCGCTGGCGCAGAAAGTAGGGTCTCTACCGACTGAACCAAAGGAGTAACTTAGGCTATTTTTAGTCGACTTCAATAAAGGAGGATATTATATTTTAGAAACTTCATCTATTTTAACTAGCGGAACCCGTGGCTTCGCTTACGATAAATAAACTTGAACTGTGTATAATGTCAAAAATCAAAATACCAGCTTTTTACTAAATGCACATAGAATTACGAGCATATGCGTCGTTAGATAGGTCGACACAGACCCTAATTCTAAAAAAAATAAAGTAACTAAACTTATTCTTTACAACATCAGCTACCTGCCAGTGTAAGTCCCTTCATAATCAGTTAAGCCGTTTTGAAGATAAGACGGAACAAACTGACAGACAGAAAAAATGCATTTTTCTTATAAATACTACCTTCATTTATATGTATTTACTTTTATAATATGCATTTAGTAAAAATCTTAAATTTTGACAAATATGACTCTTCGACTTTATTTATCTTTATAGATTTGATAGATTAAGTTATCTTGTTCCAAACTAAATTGAGCAATAAACTGATAATAATATTAATGTATATTAAATAATTAACACGATAACATAATAATAAAGCTAAAAAGAGATTCTTCGTTCAGGCAGTGGTACCTCGTCGGGTTTCGACCCCGATCCCGGATGTCTTTAGACTTTAGACTTTTTATGTGCGAAGTATTTCCAACTTGATCACCTTGTCTTACGTTGAAGGAAAACATCGTGAGGAAACCTGCATGTCTGAAAGAACCTAAAGAATGGAGCCCGTCCACACTTGGCTAGCAGGGTGGTAGTAGTGTCTTAGGATGCAAATCTTGGAAGGATGCAGACGATCAGAACATCACCAAGATTCAAGTAATTGAGTTAATCTATCGGTTAATAAATGACTAAAATCTGTGGTAACAAACATAAAAAAACATACAAGCGAATTAAGAACCTCCTTTTTTAAGTCGGTTAAAATCGAAAATACGTAAAGACATAGTTAATACAATTACTCTATTAGATAAATTCAATTAATTAGCTATTTACTTAATTATTCTCGTTTAAAAATTAAAAAGTCGAACATTAACGGTGTAATTGAGTTTAATGAGTCTGTTCCTACTAAGAACTAAGTACTTTCATGCACTTAATAAAGTCACTATATATTATAAGACAAAGTCCTCCGCCGCGTCTGTCTGTCTGTTCGCGCAAAACTCAAAAACTACTGCACCGATTTTCATGTTGTTTTCAGCAATGGATAGAGTGGTTCTCGAGGAAGGTTTTAGTATATTAAGGCAATGGTAGCCCAGCGGTAACGCATCGCTTGTAAAACCGAGTGATGCGGGTTCAAATCCGGGTCTCGCACTCTGATATTTTCATGTGCGAATCATTTCTATCACGATTACCACTTGTCTTACGGTGAAGGAAAACATCGTGACGAAACCTGCGTGTCTGAGAAAACCTAGCAAGTTTTCGTAAGACATGCTCAGTCCGCCAACACGCACTGGGCCAGCGCGGTGGACTATGGCCTGATCCCCCTCGTACTGAGGGAGGCTCGTGCCCAGCAGTGGGACGTTAAAAACGGCTGATGATGATGATATACTAAAATATTTTATAATTTGTCAAGTTTTTGTATTCATTTACTATCAGAACCCGCGATTTTTCTGGCGCTAAATCGCTAGTCTAATAAGCATACAAGTAAATATAAACGCGTCTCACTCTCGCTCCGTTATAGAGATAAATATGGATTTCTCAAAAATGAGGTATTTTCGCAATAAAAATCCTATTTTATGTTATTAATACTATTGTATGTTAATCCGTATAACCGTATAAGCTATCGTCATACCAAACATCAACATCTGTTCAGTGGTATTTTTGTAATGTCACAAACAGACAAACAGACCAATATTCTAATAACTAAATAAAAAACAGTACATATTTAACTCAGAATTTTATTATGTTACACTAGTAAAAAAATCATTCATAGATCGAGAAAAATGTTTTAAAATCAATTGCTCGAATTCCATTTTCATTACATTTCTTTCTTATTACAATATTTTTTTTGATTTTCGATGTTGAAATTGCTAAATTCCCGCGGCTCCGCCCGCGCCCTAAGATTATTTTGATGCAAATCATAAAAAAGGAGAGGGCCACTCTCATCACCTATGGGAATAATAGTTAGTCTACGACCTATTCTAGACCTACCAAATATACACAAAAATTTTTATAAAAATCGGTCACACCGTTTCGGAGGAGTTCGATAACAAACACTGTGACACGAGACTTTTATATATTAAATTTAGATGTTTCCAAGTAAAGTCGCAGAACGTAGCAAATATCAAGTTTTTTTTTTATCGTTGGCAGCCCTGAACTGACGTAGGCTTTACTTATGATTACTTATCAGTATTCTCTACTACCTGTACGAGTAAACACGGCTCGTTGAATGGTATACGATCTAGGGAAAATGATAATAACATAATTTTTATTTGATTAATTAATTAAAGTAGGTTACTGAGACGAAAATGATAAGGTGTTAGTGTTTAAATAGTGATTCGTGGAAGATTTAAGGTATGTTCATTTTAATTTTTCGTTTAACGTAAAATAAATATTTCAATATGCTAAGTACAAACTCTTAAGTGATCACCGAACAAATACGAAAATTTATTTTTTCGTGTTATTACTTACTAGCTGTCCCGTGCCCACTTCGTTGGGCATAATGTTAATAATCCTTTTTTAGTACAGAGTGTTATGTTTTAATTTCTAAATTAAATTATCTATACTAATATTAAAAAACTACTTTTTGTAACTTAAATATAAAAGTTAGACAAATGCTGTCGTTGACTTTTTTGTAGGCATTTTCAAGCTCCACATCTTTTCTCTAGAACTCAAAAATATATCTTTCATAGTTAAGGCAGCGTTCGTAAGAAACGCTTTTATTCTCGACCGTTTTTTCTCCGATTCACTTTGCAAAACGGACTACCACGTAAAAGCCTTTTTATTTTTCGTTTTATTGGTGAAAGAATTTTTAAAATCGGTTCAGTAGATCCCGAGATTACCCCTTAAAATTTAACAAACACTGCACACACTTTACTTCTTTATAATATTAGTATAAATTATGTGGCACATTTCGTTGAAATAGAAAAACTCGTTCAGTACAATCTCGTGAGTAACTTCGCAATTAGAAATATATTTTCAAAAGCAAGTACCTATACCTATTGGATGTGTGATTTAAAACAGATTAAGGAAACTATTTAAAAAAATAATATAATGTAGTAATATAGTGTAGTGCACTATAAAATAGAATTATTATAGGCAACGGTAGCCCAGTGGTGATACGCTCGCTTGGGAAATCTAATGAAGCGGGCTGCGGGTTCGAATCCGGATCTCGCACCTCTGTTATTTACATCTTACGGTGAAGGAAAACATCTTGAGGAAACCTGCATGTCTGAATGACATGTACTAGTAGTAAATCCATAATTGTAAGCGGGGATTTTAATGTTGATATTCTTCAAATAACGCAGCACAGTAATCGCCTTTTAAGTCTATTTAGACCGTACGACTTAAAAAATGTTTTTGCAAACCAACTCGTATATCAAGTTTTTCCTCCACGTGTATAGATAATGTGTTCTGTCATGAGAAAGTTCTCGAAAAATTAACAGTAGCAAATTTAAGCTCAGACGACTTGGGTCAAAAAATTTCAATATCTAGCAATATCATAAATACTATAAATGAAACTACCTTTTCGGATTTTGTCGCGGATTTATTTTGATTTTTAGTTCCCGACGTTTCGAATGCTTTACAGCAATCATGGTCACGGGAGAGACTAAGGTATTTGACGTCTCATAGGTTTATATACTTGTTACAGACAGTGCCTACCCACAATTTACAAAAATTTTGAAAATGGCATCAGAGTACCTTATAAAATTTTAATTCTAAACATTTATATTTAAATTTAAATAATTTAAAAAATAATTTATAATTATGGCAATATTATTAACTTATTTTTAGCTAGTATTATTATAATTATTATAATTTTTATTTTAATATTAGTTATTCAAAAGTATTATGTAGTGTTGCTATTCTAATAATATGTATATTTTCTTACCTATAAATTGTTTATGTTAAGTTGCATTTTATTATTTAAATTAAGTATTAATTTGATATAAGAAAATTAAGTTAAAATATAAATTGAATTTTGATTATTTTAAAGTATTAAGCAACACTACTGCAATTTAAATAAGTAGTAACACTACATAATACTTTTGAATAACTAATATTAAAATAAAAATTATAATAATTATAATAATACTAGCTAAAAATAAGTTAATAATATTGCCATAATTATAAATTATTTTTTAAATTATTTAAATTTAAATATAAATGTTTAGAATTAAAATTTTATAAGGTACTCTGATGCCATTTTCAAAATTTTTGTAAATTGTGGGTAGGCACTGTCTGTAACAAGTATATAAACCTATGAGACGTCAAATACCTTAGTCTCTCCCGTGACCATGATTGCTGTAAAGCATTCGAAACGTCGGGAACTAAAAATCAAAATAAATCCGCGACAAAATCCGAAAAGGTAGTTTCATTTATAATGTCGAATATTCGCGTAAATCTAAGAAAGTATTATCATAAATACTAAACAAAATTTTAAATGTAGACCCGTCAATGATTATAAATGGAATCATGACCCAACGTTCCATAATCGGGTAAAAAGTTATTCAATTTTTTTTAAAAATGTTTTTTTGCAGGCTAAGTCTATACACATTAGAAAAAAATTTTTTAATTCTGACAATAAAATTAAAGCCGTGAAAGACGTGATTACTCGTACGGCTGGAAGATCAAAGCCTGCTAGTGAACCTATCCAATTGCTAATTGATAATACTACAATAAGTTCCAATGAAGATGTTGCAAATTCATTTGAAAGTTATTTTTCGAAAATCCCTGAAAACGTCACATTTTCTTTAAAATCTTCTCCTACAGGTGCAATAATTTGTTTAAAAAATCATACTCGTCACTGTGATCACCAATTTAAATTTTCATATGTAGATGCGAATGAAATAATTAAGATATCTAAAACTATTAATCCTAAAAAACCTGGTGATTTATGGGGCATGTCTGCTAAATTACTTAACACAGTAATAACAAACATTGCACCACAATTGTCTCTTATTTTCAATAAATGCATAGATAATGGAATATTCCCTGATCTCATAAAAATTAGTAAAATAATACCTCTTTTCAAAAATGGCGAGAAAAATGACCCTGGCAACCATAGACTATTTCTATTTCTATATTGCCATGTATGAGTAAAGTCTTTGAGAAACTTTGAAATTTGAAGCCAACTTTTGATTCATTTTAACATAAATAATATTTTCCATAGTAAACAGTATGGTTTTACTAAAGACAAGTCTACAGCTGATGCGGGGGTTGCACTTCTTAGACATATATCTTATGACGCTTGGGAAAGATCACAGAATGCAATTGGAGTATTCTGTGATTTGTCTAAAGCTTTTGATTGTGTGGAACATGAAACTCTTTTGGTTATATTAGCTCATTACGGGGTTCGTGGTGTTGCTCTTGATCTCATCTCATCGTATCTTAGTGGTGGGGTTCAGAAAGTCGCGGTAAATAATGTCAATTCTTCTGTGTCTTTTCTTAGAATGGGTGTTCCATAGGGATCTATCCTGGGTTCATTTTTGTTCTTAGTTTATATTAATGATCTCCCATTTTATGCCTACAAGTTTTGTGATATTGTACTCTTTGCGGATGACACCTCCTTAATTTTTTAAGTTGATAGAAAGTCAAATAATTACGACGAAGTGAATAGTGCATTATCGCATATACTTCATTGGTTTAACATTAATAATCTGGCTTTAAATGCCAATAAGACAAAAGTTTCCATTACCTAATGTAAAAAGAAGGAATTTTAGCTTGTTTTTTAATAAAGATATATTAAATACGGTAGATTCCACGGTTTTCTTGGGATTGACATTAGATTCATGTCTGCAATGGGGTTCCCATCTCTCGTCTCTTGCGATTAGACTGAGCTCCGCTGTTTTCGCTGTTAGAAAAGTCAGGCAGCTAACTGACGTCGATACTGCCAGACTTGTCTATTTTAGCTTACTACCATAGCATTTTAGCGTATGGCATTTTGTTGTGGGGTAATGCTGCGGACATTAAATCCATATTTATAATCCAAAAAAGGGCCATTTGGGCTATTTATAACATGAGCGCTCGGGATACTCTTCGCGAACTTTTAAAAAAATAGGTATACTAACGGTTGCTTCGCAATAAATATATATTGTAATATTGTACTCGTTCGACAAAACAATAATTGCTACTCAAGACACAGCGACAAACACTTCAAAAAGTAAATAGATCTCTTATGGGGCAAGGTGTATGCATGTATAATAAAATTCCACAGTCATCAAAATGAAGTACCATCGTCTTTCAAATCGGTCAAAAATCAAGTTTTAATACATCATTACGCATACTCCTTGAATTTTGAAAGTATGAGAAACTGCGTGAGCAGTATTACATAATTTGATAGACATCAAGCTTCTAGTTATGTTTATAACGATTCGCGACGTAAGTCAGAATAAATTAAACAGTTTTATAATATTCTAGTAAAATAAAGGTAGTCTACACTCTACGTTACTCCTTATAACATTAGCTATCTGCGAGTGAAATTCCTGTCAAAATCGGTCCAGACGTTTAAGATATTAGCCGGAACAAACAGACAGACAGAAATTTTAAAAATTGTTTTTTTGAAGTAAGTACCGTATATACTTTCATATGCATTTAGTTAAAAGCTGTTAATTTGAAATTACAAACAGGCACTTCAATTTTATTTATAGAAGATAAAATATAGGCAAAGATAACAGTCCTTATAGATAGATAAAAGTACCTTTTTCTGCTCTGTCGGTCAAGCGATTCGATTTTTTGTTATTAAGTAGCTATTGACGAATTTAAGTGTTCAAATAAAATAAATTGTTTAAAATTATCTTATATGGAGGTAAATTAACAATTTTAAATTTTTTTCAATCAATTATTCTTACAATTAGTTGAATTACGACACAGTTGGCGAACCGTTGGCTCAGTTTGTTTGTAGTTGCTGTGCCAGCGGTCGCGGGTTCGAGTCCCGCTGATGACATTCATTTGCGTGATGGGCACGAATGTTCTGGTGTTTTCCTACAATATATTTCATTGTCGCTCCGCTCATATTCATCGTAGTATGATGTCATATTATATATAACCTTTGGCAAATCGAATTTTTCAATTTTTGAGGTTAGCGCGTTCAACCATCAATAAATAAAGAAACCATCCAGTTTTATAATGTACTATATAAAAATAAGTCGGGTTTTCCTTCCTGACGCTATAACTCCAGAACGCACGAACCGATTTCCACGGTTTTGCATTCGTTGGAAAGGTCTCGGGCTCCGTGAGGTTTATAGCAAAGAAAATTCGGGAAAAATTTCAAGCGGAAAGATCTTTTAAACTATACTAAAGAGGTTACACCTGGGGACGAACCCGAGCGAAGCGAGGGTGAGTCGCTAGTATCAGTATAAGTATGCTTGAATTTAAAATTACTTATACAATATGTCACGTACTATGTAGTGTATCAATAATCTCGTATCCATAACATATGACAAACACTAAATTCCTTTGGTACGTAAAGAGTAAATTTTTTACCTTCTTAAGGCTGTTGCTAGGTTCTCTCAGACATGCAGGTTTCCTCACGATGTTTTCCTTCACCGTAAGACAAGTGGTAATCAGGATAGAAATGATTCGCACATGAATGAATCAAAGGTTGAACCCGCTTCACACGATTTCCTAAGCGACTCTCAACTCAACAACTCAATTTGTCTACTAGCCACCAATCCCCCTCGTAGGTATTGAAGGGAGGCCATAAGACATTTTAAGAAATATTATTTGATTTTAAAAAAAGCGTGGGGTGCATGGTGTCAATAGTTATAAATATTTTATTGACAGATATGAGTAGAGTGATATCATTTTGATAATATCTTAAAAAGCACCCCACGCTTTTTTTAAAATCATACATACAAACATACAAACATACAAACATACAGGTGAAGCTAATAAAAAGCGTCTAAAAAGAAGCCTAGTTACTCCTAACATCAGCTATCTGTCAGAGATAGTCTCTTCAAAATCAATCCAGCCGTTTCAGACATTATCAGGAACAAACAGACAAAAATGGTAAAAATGCGATTTTTCGTTTTTTAAATGCCATATAAGTATAATCACCTTTCAATTCTATTTATCTGGATAGATCATGTAAATGATGAGATGATCGTAGTCGTGCTTCATAAAAAGCGTCTAAAAAGAAGCCTAGTTACTCCTAACATCAGCTATCTGTCAGAGATAGTCTCTTCAAAATCAATCCAGCCGTTTCAGACATTATCAGGAACAAACAGACAAAAATGGTAAAAATGCGATTTTTCGTTTTTTAAATGCCATATAAGTATAATCACCTTTCAATTCTATTTATCTGGATAGATCATGTAAATGATGAGATGATCGTAGTCGTGCTTCCTTTTTTGTGACTGCGACACAATAACCCCAATAACGTTCAAACTTACAAATAAGGTCGATGTTCGAACGCGGACATCAATCGATTTTTTAGATGAACAGTGGAAAGGAAGTTATCCCACATTGACCTTTAAAAGGTCTAACGTCTTGTGTAAAAGGTCAACTAAACCTTGTCATGAAGGTTGCAGTTACTTACTCATATTCAAAATCTTCGCAGCCGTTGCTATCAGTATCTAGGGCTCGGCCCGCGTCATTTTAAGAATATAGTTTTATTTACTTACCCCTTTTCACCATCCCACTGCTGGACACGGGTTTCCCTTCAATCAGGCACATTTGACCTGTGTAGTGGACTATAGAAGTCCCGTACCCAGCTGTGGTATGGTAACAAAAGCCCAAATGAATGAGGGACTCGAACCCACGACCACTGGCACAACAAGTAGGGAACTACTAACTATGCCAAACGTTTCGTGAATATAATTATTTTAAAGTTACCTATTATTTTTTTGTTTCAGATTTATCATGCTGACGTTTTAAATAATACATATTATAAGATATGCTTACTGGGGCTTAATGATGATATGAGGAAAAATACGAAACAATAGTTTTTAATAATAAACGTGTAATCTAGTCAAGATGGAGGAAGTTCGGAAAAGACATTCGGTGAGTATCGATTCGACTTACATCCCTAACTACGATTTATATTTTTGAGCGGAACCCTAATTTTTTTCTAAAATAAAAATACATTAGATGGATACTTATAAAATCAGCTATCTATCAGAAAAGCTCCCATCCAAATCGACCCAGCCGTTTCGAAGGTTAGATGGAACAACCAGACAGACATATAATTTCATATTACAAACTGACATTACAATTTAATTTATCTCTTTAGTTTAAAATGGATATGTTATCATATGTTATATAAATATTTTTCTTTAAAATAAATTAACAATCACGTACAAAAACAATAAAAAAAACTATAAATATATCACGTTTCATCTAGCTTACTATGAGCTTTTATTTATTTATTCTAAAAATCGTATAATCCGAAAACATAAAAGTTACATAACACGTTCACTGCGTAAAAAAAAACAGTGACTTTCTCCTCGTACCCACTTGACTTTCTTATAGTGCGTGGCGGGACCTTTCAACCCGACACCACTGGGTGGTACCTATTATTGCTCTATTATCTTAGTCAAAGCATATTACACGTACATTACAATTGTTATTCTTTTTAAAATCCTCATGCATCACTTGTCTGTACATTCTCCAAACAGAAAATGAAAAATTACCAATCAAAAGTGTCAGGTTGATAAGGCCAGATACCGCACTAAAGTGTGTTTTTTGTAGTGATTGAAAGAAATGAAAATATCGAATCCTTAATTTTGTTAATTTTTTTTAACACAAGCCAAGCCTTATCTTATATCTTTAAACGATCAATTCTTGTATATAAATTGTAATTCGTACATAAATATAATTTCTAAAAAACACAATTTATCAAAAAAAAAAAAAATACCGAGCAAATCGGAAACTGCTCCAATGATTTTTTTCCCGACATCTATAATATGGCGAATAATAATAACATTTTTCTTCTTCTAGGTCATCCAGGTACTTAATATGTTAATTACACAAAAGCCAACATAATTGTCCAAAAACCGGACACTTTCATTCGATTACTTATAATTTTCGCATAAAAATTCGGCCTTTGAGATCTTGATTTTAGAACAGTTTAACATCTTAAGTTATAATTGAATATGAAATATTTGATTTTAACAATAATATATGCCTAAAATTATTTTTTCAGGAGGCAACTAGCGCCGTGGAATTGAGCAATGACCAGAAAAAAGAGTCACCCCAGAATGGAACTGTAAGTGAAAAAAATATGAATATAATATATATATATATATATATATATATATATATATATATATATATATATATATATATATATATATATATATATATATTTATAATTTCTATAAATATTAAATTTTTTTCGTTTTTTCCCACGACGGTTAAAAAGTTATTAAAAAAGGATAAAATAATAAAAAAAAAACAAGAATATCCGTCGGGGGCTGCCATCACTATTTTAAATTTTGATCGTAAATAAAAATAAGTATTATCATCAACTTCTAAAGGTCCTCACAGTAGGTGCACGGCCTACCTATTAAGGATGTAAGTATACTAATTATTCACGTTACTATAAACCTTCAAAACTAGTTCATGTGATGGCAGCCCCTGACGGATACTCGTGGTTTTTTTATTAAGTTTATAGGTAGTTGTATGTTATGTTATTGCCACATCTACAATCATCGAGAATTAAATAGGTAGGTACGTAGGGAAATGCTATGATAACTGATACTTTATTGTTTACATATTATATGACCGACTCCGCGAGAGATCACCTCTACTTATTAAATCTTTTTTCGTTTATTATCTCGCATTACATTTATTTTTAAGTTGGGGGTTTTTGTATTATTTTATACTTTTTAGTAACTTTTTAACCGTCGTGGGTTCTTTCAAAATTTTTAATTTTCACTCTCAAACTCCGGTGAGACTTGCTACGCCAGCGGTCGCGGGTTCGAGTCCCGCTGGGGGAAATTATTTGTATAAATAGCACAAATATCAGTACTTCAGTCATGGTGTTTATATTTACAATACCATGAACCTATGTAAAGTTATATGTGTATATTTGTAGTGTATGATTTATCTTGTATACGTAACACAAGCCTCGTAGCTTACCATGGAACTAGATGATGCGGTTTGTTATATTCCTAAATATTGATATGTATTTATATATATTTTAAATTAATAGGTACATGAGCAATTAGACCACGTGCCCAGTGGTTGGTTGGAGGTCACGTTGGGGAAGGTCGGGAATTCGACAGACATTTTTCTTAAGAAAAACCGATCTGCAATGAGAACGATAATTATTTTCATCCTTAATGGTGGTGTAATAGGATATTTTTTCGCTTGCCTCTACTATTGGATGACATACAGTGAGTATCTCTATTAATTTTTAACCGACTTCAAAATAGAAGGAGGTTATATGTTCCGATGTATGTATTTTTTTTTTATGTATGTTCACCGATTTCTCCGCCAACTGTGGGCCGATTTCAAAAATTTTTCTTTTGTTCGGTAGGGTATAGTTCTGAGGGGGTCCCATTATCACCAAATCAGGATCTGATGATGGGATCTCAGGGAAATCCAGGGCAACTTTCAAAATGTATAGGCACCTATTATGTTTTTTATATATTTTCTAAAGCTGTTCAAGCATTTGCGTCTGAAAATCGTAATCTCATGTGATGAGCTGATGATGGAAGGTAGAATTCTTCAAATGTTATTGTTTATCTCTGTTCATCGATTTATGCGTCAATTGTGGGCCGATTTCAAGAATTTATTTTTTGTTTGGTAGGGTGTACTTCCAAGATGTTCCCATTGTCACCAAGTTAGGATCTGATAATGGGATCCTAGGGAAATCGATGGCAACTCTAAAATTTTATAGGCACTTAGTACATTTTTCATATATTTTCTAAAGTTTTTTAAGGATTTGCATCTGATAATTACCATCTCATGTGGATAAGCTGATGATGGAAGGTACAACTCCTCAACGGCTAGGAGTTGAAAGGAAATTCCTTTAAAATTATACATACATATAGACTGATAGTTGTGTTCTTCCAGGCTATTACGTTAATATGATAATAGAAGGTAAATCTCATTAACCTCTAGGAGTTAGGTGGAATAATGGACGTGGTTTATTTAAACTATTTCGTATGGGGAATGTAAACATAAAGATGAGCTCGTAGTTTAGTTACAGCTACAGTAGTCGTAGATCGAGTACTCTTTGGACACCAACCTCCCCTTTCGGTAGACCCGATAATTAATTACTATTACGTTACATACGTTAATAGGTATGCTCGTTGTTTAATATAAAGCTTAAACCGATTTTAAATTAGTGACATATAGTAAGTCACTATAATTAAATCAGCTAAATAAAAGGCACACTAAAAATGGAAAAATAAGTTATTTTTAAAAAAAAAATTAAACCGACTTCAAAAAATCTGCACTAAAAAGAGAAAAATCTAAACTAAAAAGTAGAAAATAATACTTTTAAGAACTTTGTTAATTTTGGAGTCGGTGCCAGCCAGGTATTTTGATTATGTTTACAAATTGATAGATTAATCGAATATGTATCTATTTAGGGTTATTTTGCTTTGGCTGGCACCGACTCCAAAATTAACAAAGTTCTTAAAAGTATTATTTTCTACTTTTTAGTTTAGATTTTTCTCTTTTTAGTGCAGATTTTTTGAAGTCGGTTTAATTTTTTTTTTAAAAATAACTTATTGCTAGATGTCAATATAATGTTCTCCATGGAGGTTAGAGACATCTTCATGATGTTCTCTGAACGATTCCTGTCATGGCGGCCAATCTCTTTGAGACTAGCCAACTACGCAAGAGATATTATAGTGCAGCGCGTGTACGCGCAGACACAAATGCTCTCTCTCTGTTTCTATCACTCTCATACTCTGTGGGACGACACAACCAGTGGGAGTTTAAGTGTAGGACACACCTCCACTGTAGTAGAGGATCTTAATTTAATAATTAAAATACTTGAGACACAAGAGGATTTATTAAGTATTTATTTTTATTTATTTTTTTTATTTTGTACCACACAAAAAAGAAAGAACATACATAAAAGAAAAGAAAGCGGAGACATTGTGTACAAGGGATAACTTATCTCTTTAAGAGATTTCTTCCAGTATTTCTACACGTGTTACAATTAGGTAGGTACTTTAATACAACGCAAGTCTGCTTAACACATGGAGGACCGAGGAAGGGAAACCGTCGCGTCCATGAAATGTCAGATGACCACAGATTCATAATGACAATCCATTTCAAGTACATCTTCCTCCTTTCCCAATAAAAAACAACAAAAGAAAAAATCTAATATAAAGGTTACTTAAAATCATCAGGAACTACTAAACATTAAACTACTAAATTACAATTAATTTATTTATCTGATTAATACAATATAATATATATTAGTCCCGCTGAGTTTCTTCCGCCAGTTCTTCTCAGGTCAGCGGCTTCTTCTTTCCGAACTGGTAGTAGACTCATGACGTTCAGTAAAAAAATAGGTTGTCTGTAAAGTCGGTTTACGGACGATAGATTTACGTGATAACGTCATAATCATTATTTTATGTAATACAAAAAAGGAGTTAAAAGGCTCAGGCGGGACGTTACTATTTCACGCGAGAAGAGAGATACGTGTGTCACAAGCCAACGCTTATATTAGGCCTCTCTATCGTTTGTTTTATCATGCCTCTCTATCGCTTGTTGCGCGCTCTCGCTTGCACGCACAGGCTCAGGTGGAACGTTACGCGGAACGTTACTATTTTTCATTTGTGTTGCTGGTGTTCATCAATTTATAAGACGTTATCACGTCAAAATTGTAATACTTTTATGCTGAATTAAATATTTTGAATTTGAATTTAACTTTCAAATTTTTAAAGTGTACTCACTTTAGCAGTACATATTGCCACTGTCGGGATTCGAAACAACGTACTTGCGGATGTGCAGCATGCGTAGCATAGGTGCATGTGCTATTACAAGTTGGTGTACAATATGTAACTGTCGGCTGAGACCGACTCCAAAGATTTAGAAGAACAAAATTACTAATTAGTTGTTTTTTTGTTATTTAAAGCTGTTTTTTTTTTCAGATAAGGAGCCATTGGAACTATGCCATGGTTTTGGCAGTTTAATAGCGTTTTTAGGCATCATATATTTCTTTGTATGCTACTTCCTCGTAGTGAAGAGGTTGGTCGGCAAATGGTTCGACAAAGTCGTTTGGTCGAACATCAAGGGTGTTTGTTCCGTGTTTTGGAAAATTAAGTAAGTATTGATCGTAGGGACTGCTATAATATTTGTATAGTTCTTTTGGTGAAGCTATACTTTTAATACGACTTACTATTGTAATCAGCCCTTTTTAACGTCACACCGTTGGGCACGGGCCTCTCTTCAATGCGAGGGGGATCATTGCTCCTAAGATATTCGTTAAAATTATATATTACTAGCGACTCACCCTCGCTTCGCTCGGGTTCGTCCCCAGGTGTAACCTCTTTAGTATAGTTTTAAAATGACGTAATTTCCATATATAATCGCGTAAGAAACGCTTTCATTCGACCGTTTTTTCTCCGATTCACTTTGCAAAACGGACTACCACGTAAAAGCCTTTTTATTTTTCGGTTTTTATATAACCTATGACACTCAGCAATAATGTGGCTTTCTATTGGTGAAAGAATTTTTAAAATCGGTTCAGTAGATCCCGAGATTACCCCTTACAATTTAACAAACACACCAACATTACTTCTTTATAATATTAGTATAGATAAAAGAGTAAAATAATGTGCATGAAATACTTAAAGCCTCTAACCTCTATTTAAAATGATAATGATTGATCATTAATACCGTACTCATTTGTGTAAATCGCTTTTCAATTACCGCTTTATAATTCCCTATTTTTTAAAGTATTAAAATGAATATTGTATGTTATCTTTAAGATATAGACATATGCCATCGCGGACTTTTTTGTAGACCTATATAAGATACACAATCGCACTATACATAATTTTGTTATATCTCAAAGGATTTAGGCATCTTTTTTGTCGACACCTCCAACAGATATCATTATATATACAACAAACTTGACAAAATATATAGTAAAACCTTTCTGGAGAACCATTCTATCTATTGGTGAAAACAGCATGAAAATCGGTGCAATAGTTTTCGAGTTCATCGCGAACAGACAGACAGACAAACAGATGCGGCGAAGAACTTTGTTTTATAATATATGTATAGTAATAAGAGTATTTACCTATAGATTATGCTTTTTTACAGGGTATTTCGATGGTGCCTTTGCATCGCCATCGTAGGCGCGATAGGTTTCTTCCTCTACTGGGACACGAGAGATTCTCCCGGAAGACTTATTTCTCTCATTGGGCTCTCCTTAATACTAGTACTTGGTAAGTACGAGTTATAGAATTAGAAAAAAAAAGAAATACCTTGAATCTGTAAATCTACACTTTTACTTTTTTTTACATTAACACACAGCGCCATCTAGTTTCGTGGTAAGCTACGAGACTTACGGACACCAGATGATTGATACACTACGTATATATTATACATCATCATCATCATCATCAGCCCTTTTTTTTTAACGTCCCACTGCTGGGCACGGGCCTCCCTCAGTACAAGAGGGATCAGGCCATAGTCCACCGCGCTGGCCTAGTGCGTGTTGGCGGACTTCACATGTCTTTCGAAAATTTGCTAGGTTCTCTCAGACTTGCAGGTTTCCTCACGATGTTTTCCTTCACCGTAAGACAAGTGGTAATCAGGATAGAAATGATTCGCACATGAAAATATCAGAGGTGCGAGACCCGGATTTGAACCCGCATCGCTCGGTTATACAAGCGACGCGTTACCGCTGGGCTACCACTGCCTACTATTATATTATACATATATAACTTTAAATATATACTAATGCATATGCTTAATACATTTTTTAAATTTAAACACCCATGACTAGAGTAGCGTCCCTAGCGGGACTCGAACCTGCGACCGCCGGCACAGCAAGTAAAATCATCACAAACTAAGCCAAACACACTATCATGTCCCAACATATTAATTTATTTAACAATCAAAATCGGTCAAAAAAAGAATTCATGCAGGAAACTATAAAGTTGAAACAAAGTTAAATGAACCATATTTTTCCCTCAATTCTTTCTAGGATTCGTGTTTTCCCGACACCCTGGCCGTATAAACTGGCGCACTGTGTCCATGGGGTTACTCATTCAATTCCTGTTTGGGCTTATTTTGATCCGATGGGAGCCTGGTAGGACGGCGTTGCGGTGTTTTTCAGAAAAGGTTGTATATATATACATAAGTAATAAGTTTATTTCTAAAAATGAAGACTCGAGTTTCGCTTGTTATATACTAAAATCTTCCTCGAGAAACTGCATGAAAATCAGTGCAGTCGTTCTTGAGGTTATCGTGAACAGACTGACGCGGGGGAGGACGTTAGAAAAAATTTAAGTTATAATTTAACTGTTTGTAATTTCAACACAATAGCTTTTTTACTAGATGCGAATACGTAAGTACACTTTTGTCTGTCTGTCTGTTTGTTTCTGCTTATCTCTGAAACGGCTGGACAGATTTTGATAGAACTTTCACAGGAAGATAGCTGATGTTATACAGAGTAACTTCGGTTAGTTTTATTTTAAAAAAAGGATTAGGATTCCGCTGAGAAAAATTAAACCTTGAGAAGAAGCCGAGTGAAGCGAGGATAAATTGTTAGTTAATAATATGAATAAAAATTGAACCTTGAGAAGAAGCCGAGTGAAGCGAGGATAAATTATATATTAGTAAATAATATGAATAATTGCAGGTGGCCACCTTCCTCTCCTACGGTATCGACGGAGCCGCGTTTGTGTTCGGAGAACTTCTTGTGAGGGAAGAAAAAGTGTTTGCTTTTAGTGTAAGTGATTTGTATTTTAATAAAAAATATTATTTTAGCATTAGCTTTAAGGACAGTGGTAGCCCAGTGGTAATGCGCTTGCGTCGATATCCGAGTATTCATTGCGGATTCACATACGGGTCTCGCACATTAATATTTTCATGTAGGTACAAATCTTTTCTAACATGAACACCACTTGTCTTACGGTGAAGGAAAACATCGTGAGGACCTAGCAAGCTTTCGAAAGACATGTGAGGCCTGCCCGCACTAGGCGCGCGTAGGTAGCGCGGTGGACTATGGCCTGACCCCCCTCGTATTGAAGCACCCCCAGCAGTGGTACATTAAAATTCAATTTCAGACTTATTAAAGCTCATCTCCATTCAGTATTTAGTAAAGCGCATCGATGGTAAATGAAAATTTATTATTTTATTAGTTTTTAAAAAATATTTTTTATTTATTTATTTAATGAAACGGAGAGAATCAGACGGAAATTTTTTTGAACCTCTGATTAATTTTAACATTATTTTTTATAATTTTTCAGACTTTACCAGTCATATTCTTCTTTAGTATGCTGGTAGAAGTACTATTCTTCTGGGGTGCTCTGCAATGGTTCTGTCTTAAACTAGGTCAGCTTCTTCAAAGCGCCGCAGGAACTACTGTATGCGAGAGTGTGATCGCTGTTGGAAATGTATTCTTGGGCATGGTAAGTTTTTTGATATTTCTAGAAAAGTTACTTTCTGTGGTTACTACGAGTATACTAAACTTGTACTTGTAACTTGTTAAACGTAAAAGTGAATATTTATAAACTGTACTTCATGATCCTTCAAGTCATTTTAAATGGAACTATGTTTTAGAATTTACCAACGGTTTTATTGTATTAAATGTTAAATATTCGTGTGTGATTGAAGAAATGTGGGTAGAAAATTTTGAGGTTACTAAAAATTGGTCATTTTTTTCAGACAGAATCAATACTACTGATAAAACCCTATATATCAATCCTCACCCCGTCTGAACTGCACCTTATCATGGCTTCAGGCTTCGCTACCGTTTCTGGCAAGTATTCTTTTATTAATTTCATCAAACTGCAGTACTTACTTTGATTTTCTTGTAAATAAATATTTTCATTAACAAGAAATATAAATGGAGGACTACCATTATTTTGATTTGATTGCGATTATAATGTAAGCGCACACTGTGTTTTCGATATGACATTACAAATATTTGAAATTCTCTTTTTTTTCTACTATAATATGCATATATTATAGTACCTTCCTCTTGATTCACTCTATCTATTGATGAAAATCGCATGAAAATCCGTTGCGTAACTTTAAATATCTAAGCATATACTATGTTAAGCTAATAGCATTAAAAATACAAATTACTGCATTTTTCTAGATATAAATATATTTCACACAGGTACAATACTATCTGCGTACATTGGTTTTGGAGCCGAACCCATCCACCTCGTGACGGCGAGCATGATGTCGGCTCCGGCGGCTGTGTGCTACGCGAAGTTACTGCTGCCAGAGACCAAACGATCTCTCACAACTGTCGATAATATTCAGGCTGTTGAGAAGTATGTATAGCATTGTAATAATAATATTAATAACTCTTAAACAATGTATAATTTCACGATTACAGAAGTGGCTCGAAGGACCAACTTTTTATCTTTTGTTAATCTGTAATATATATATTGACATTTATTAGAACTAATTTTTCTTGGATTGTGATGAAGAACACATAATTATTATTTGATATCAAAATATTTTTCGCTCCTAGGCAAGACCAGTCCGCACTCTCTGCAGCTACCCGCGGAGCAACTAACGGGATAGCCCTGATCCTTAACATTATAGCTAATCTAGTTGCTTTCGTCTCCTTCATCGCCTTCATAAACGGCGTGCTCGGGTACTGCGGCGGGTTGCTAGGCAACGAGGACATTAACCTCGAGTGGATCTTTGGGAAGATATTCATTCCTTTATGTTGGTGTATGGGTAAGTAAGCTTTGTATAGTATATACTAGCGATGCACTCTCGCTTCGCTCGGGCTCGTCCCTAGATTTAACGCGAGCGAAACCGCAGGTTTCGCTAGTAAATGTATACACAAACTTGGAAAATTATATACTTAAACTTTCCTCGAGAACCACTCCATGGGTGAAAACATTATGAAAATCGGTGCAGTAGTTACTAGTTTTTGAGTTTATTGCGAACAGACCGACATAGGACTTTGTTTTATAATATGTAGTGAATTATAGTGATATGTATAATGTATATATTAAAAAGAGAGGTAATTAAAAAAAAATAAAAAAATCGAAAATCCTGACTGCGTAACTATAAAAAAAAACAGAAAAAAAACCAAGCACTTAGATGTCCGGTGGTCTAGAATCTATAATATATTATTGAGTGAATACTATTGAAGAAAATAAAATATATTCTAAGAGTAAAAAGGAACATAACAACTGAACAGTCGGCATCCATTGAAAAATTAGATTGGCTGTCGAATAATGGATGTGCAGTGGGATGTTAAAAAAAAGGCTGAATACATATTTTTTTCGATATTACAGGTGTGCCGTGGGAAGAATGCGAGTTAGTTGGATCTTTGATCGGCCTCAAAACTGTGGTCAACGAGTTCGTGGCGTACCAACGTATGGGGGAGATGAAGAGAGACGGCCTGCTGTCTGTTAGTATTTTATTCTTATCTAAGCCAAATTAGACTTTAACGATTATAATACACATTATATGCAGATTTTTTTAAAGTGGGCACCTCTCCGAATCATTTCATGCATTTTGGTAAATTCCCACGTGTTTATTCCCGAACGTTCATGTTTTTTATGTTCATCTTTTAATAATGATTGCGTTGTGGTCATGTTCGAACCTCAACCTAACCTAACCTAACCAATATAGTGTAGTCATTAATTGTTATTTGAAAGACATGATTTTTAATATTAAATTAAATATTTAAAATCCAATAGTGATTGAAAATAACTCTTAATATACAATAAATATTTAAAGTTACTAAACTGACATAAAAAATGGCGTTAATTTTTATGTCAAAAGTACTACCAGTTTTAATTAATTAATTTAATGATATAATTGTTATTAGAAACGAATAAATCATTTTTTTTAATATTAAAATAAATATTTAAAGTACAATAGTGATTGAAAATAACTTTTAAAACAGAATATTGCATCAAACTTAGTGGAAAACATCATAAAGTGCGTTTAAGAATGTGATAAAATTACATACTAAGATATTTTTTGTTTTTTTTTTTAAATTTTTGATACAGAGTTGTGGAAAATTATATATAGACTTATTATAGTAATATCTATTTGTGAAAAATATATGAAGTTTCAAATCGATGGTCCACTGTAGAGCCTTAATTCAAAATGAGCCAAACGTAACATTAACATCCAATACTTACATCATTAGCACGCTCCCAACATCTCTACGAACTCTACCACATCTCATCGATAATTAGATTGTCGCGGGAATAGAACCAGTGATCCTCTAACTTATGACTGTTATTCCAGCCCCGAGCAGAGCTGATAGCCACATACTCCCTGTGCGGGTTCACCAACCCGTCGTCAGCCGGCATCATGATAGGCGCGATCGCGGCCATGGCGCCCAACCAAAGAGAAACCCTATCCAGTGTAAGTAATAAATATAATAAATAAATATGTTGGGACATTTTTACAACAGCGTCATCTAGTTCCGTGGTTAGCTACGAGGCTTGTGTTACGGATACCAGATAGTTGATATACAACACATATAAATTTGAAATTCATACATATTATAAATATAAACACCCATGACTGGAGTACAAACATTCGTGCTCAACAAATGATCCTCCAGCGGGACTCGAACCCGCGACCGCTGGCGCAGAAAGTAGGGTCACTACCAACTGAGCCAAACGTGTCGTCAAAAGTCTTATATATGTCGTCGTACTGTTGTTCGAACCATGGCTCCTATACCGCGTTCATTGGCATCATTCAACGCGCTCTTGGACAATAATTCTCAATGGGACCCATTCAATGACAAATGGACAACTATGGTTCTTGAGTTACTAAGGTATGTATAAAATGTATTTATGTAGTATATCAACTATCTGGTATCCGTAACACAAGCCTCGCAGCTTACCTCGGAACTAGATGGCGCTGTTGTAATAATGTCCCAACATATATTTTATTTAATATTATTGACCTACACATGAAAAGGCGTGGGAAAAGGGTATTATTAACATAAATTAAGTTTAAAATCATATAACATGTATTAAAAATGATAATAATTTCCCCAGCTGGCCGTGAGGGCGTTCTTCGCAGGGTGTGGGATATGCTTCATGAACGCGTGCGTGGCGGGTGAGGCTCCATACATTAAATATTTTTTGATAAATCTTAATAAAATAGAAATTATTATAGATGCCTCGTTAGTGTAGTGTCTAGCATGTACGGTCGCACACCGGGAGGTCCTGGGTTTGAATCCCGGGTCGGGCCAAGTTTAGTTATTGAGTCTTTCTATTTCGTAAGCCTCAGTAACAGCACTATATGTCCCGCGCAGATGGCTAGTTAATGTATTCATTCTAGATTTTTTTGCGGCAAAATTAATAATTTTAATTTATTGCTGCTATGTGATACCTATATACGAGTATATTAAAATACACGACTCTCCCTCCCCCCCTGCAATCCGCTTCACCCCTCCCCCCCCCTTGAAAAGTGTCCCATTTTAGATATTTTCTCAATTTTCAGGAAAACTATACAAGCTAGGGCAAAATGGTCAAAGACAGAATTATTTGTCAATAAACTGCCTACCAATAAGTCCTAACATTCATTTTGATACGATTTATAGTTTCCAAGCTATGGTACATCAAAGTTTACTAAAAATGTGCGCTTAGCGGAAATAAATTATAAAACATAACATAGAAAAGCAACAACAATATTAATTATTTTTTACAAGAAATGCGTTTATCTAAACAAAATAAACATTTTTTATTTATTTTTTTATATAGTAAGTACTTAATATCTAACAAAAATCAGTATCATCATCATTATCTTCTAAAGACTTGTTGAAACAACTAAGGCCCTGACGAACAATACGGTGATATTATCAAAGTTACCACCTTCATCAGGAGCAGCATTTCAGCATTCAATGCGTACTTTTCATCAAGTACAATTATGGCGAGGAAACGAATTGAACCCAGAAAACTGGGGTTGGAAAAATAATAATAACTTTTTATCACCCATATATACCACAAAATCACCAGCTCCACAGACGATACTCAAAATAGTATCGTGCAGCTGCAGAAAAGGCTGCCGAAAAAGATGTGGATGTGTCAAAGCTGGATTGCGTTGTTCCACCATGTGCAACCATTGCCAGGGCCTTAGTTGTTTCAACAAGTCTTTAGAAGATAATGATGATGATACTGATTTTTGTTAGATATTAAGTACTTACTATATAAAAAAATAAATAAAAAATGTTTATTTTGTTTAGATAAACGCATTTCTTGTAAAAAATAATTAATATTGTTGTTGCTTTTCTATGTTATGTTTTATAATTTATTTCCGCTAAGCGCACATTTTTAGTAAACTTTGATGTACCATAGCTTGGAAACTATAAATCGTATCAAAATGAATGTTAGGACTTATTGGTAGGCAGTTTATTGACAAATAATTCTGTCTTTGACCATTTTGTCCTAGCTTGTACAGTTTTCCTGAAAATTGAGAAAATCTCTAAAATGGGACACTTTTCAAGGGGGGGAGGGGTGAAGCGGATTGCAGGGGGGGAGGGAGAGTCGTGTATTTTAATATACTCGTATATAGGTATCACATAGCAGCAATAAATTAAAATTATTAATTTTGCCGTTTTGCCCATACATTGAAATCTAGAATGAATACACTAAGTCTAAATGAGATTGGCCGCCGCGGCCGGGATCGGTCGGGAGGACATCATTATTATCGATGCAGACCGAATCTATGGTTTTTAGAATTTTTGTCTGTCTGTCTGCATCACGAGGAAACTGCTGGATAGATTTCGATGAAAGTTATAGTTATCCAAATCAACTTATATATAATACTTTTTACTGCAGGAAAATATATTAAATCTCTGAGAAATGTACAGGTACTGAGAAATGTAAATGTACAATACCACGTTCGTAGTACGTAGTGACGAACCCGCAGGCTGATTACATATCGAGCAATCCATCCGCGTTAGCGATAATCGTACAATAATCGCTGTCCAATCGCTAAATCGTATTAAACGTTTTACTATTTTACTTAATCGTATTTAACTTTAAATTGCGAGTCACTACACGTTGTAAAGAATGCTTAATCTAATTCGCGTCCACTTCATTTTAAAATCAAAACGAGCCTTTTTTATAAAATGTTAGCTTTCTTTTGTTTAACACATTAATAATTAAAATTACCAAATCAATTAATACAATAACCAATGAATTTATGAAAATTTACTAAGTTTAATACGATTTTGCGATTGGACAGCAATTATTGTACAATTTTCGTTATCGCGAATGGATTGCTCGATATGTAATCAGCTAGAACGGAGCGAGGGAGAGTCGCTATTAAGGATTATGATTGAATTTCGAGCACTTAAGCTAAAATTTTAATATAATTTTGTTAGAAGATATGCCTCATATTAAATGGGGTTTCGTTATTTTAGAGAATTACCATTCAGAAGATAACCAAAAATAAAAAATACGGGACGTTCAAGGAAAAATGTATACCTTTTCTCTAAATCGGTTTCTTCTTATTCAGCCCTTTTTATTGTCCCACTGCTGGGGGTGGACCTCCCTCAGTACGATGGGGATCAGGACAGTCCACCGCGCTGGCCTACTGCGTGTTGACGGACTGAGCATGTCTTACGAAAACTTGCTAGGTTTTCTCAGACATGCAGGTTTCCTCACGATACTTTCATTCACCGTAAGACAAGTGGTAATCATGATAGAAAATGATTCGCACATGAAAATATCAGAGGTGCGAGACCCGGATTTGAACCCACATCACTCGATTATACAAGTGAGCGCGTTGCCACTGGCCTACCACTGCCTTTAACATAATTAAATATATATATTATTTAATATTATGATTATGATCAGTAAAAAGTTTTTTAATTTAATTTTCAGCTGTACTGATGCCCGAAGGATCTTTTGGATAGTGAGTTTGAAACCAGAAACAAATGAAGTGTAATTTTATAAAACCATCTCTTGGACTATATTCGATGGTAGTGTTTATAACATGGCTTTTAACTTGAGCCACAGACTTTTTAAAGTGCTGAATGATGACTATTGATATTAAAATATATTATTCGTGTATATAATGTAAGATTATTTATATATTTGTAATAAAAATAATTAAATGAGTTATGTAGTTTGTTTTGTTGTCCGTTGATTTATTGCTGCAGTTCTGGCAACCCAGCCAGACATGCAGCCAAGCGAGACTTTTTTTCATTGTAGGTCTTATACGTAACCAGCAGCGAGAGGATCGAAAAAAATAGAACTTTACATTAATTTATTTAAATTATAATTTTACAACTAAACTTATAACTATCTTCTCGATAGAAGCTTAATCTAATAATTATCATGTTACAGATTTAATTAATAAGGCATCCCCCGCTGACGCAATATTGCATCAGCTTTAGCCCAGATTCGGTATTTTTTTTAAAAGCAAATACAAACAAAAAAACAATTACTTTGAAAACCCTATGTTTTTCAATTTGGCAACAAAATGGCTTACAGGCACGTGTTCTTATTGGATTACAGCGGGCTTGCGCAGACATTTTAATTTTTTTATATTGATCATATCTGAGGGGCGCTCTCGTTGAAATTCGTCAACAACCCTATTAAAATCCACCCTAACCAAAAACCACCCTAACCCCAAAGATATCATTTTCACTAATTTTATAAATATAAATAAATAAATATGTTGGGACATTATTACAACAGTACCATCTACTTTCGTGGTAAGCTACGAGGCTTGTGTTACGGATACCAGATAGTTGATATACTACACACAATGATATTATAAGTAAAAAGGTGTAGATACGTTACCTAAACGACATTCTACCTTCAAAAACGGCACACTAACGCACACATGAATAACTAAAAATATTGCAATAACACTGAACACACTACATTACGATTAGTTGTCAAAATAGGATGGCATGATTCAAGTATCGCCAGTGAAAAAGAGACAAATATAATTCGCGACAGTGCGTTGTCAACGCGTGACTATGTTCAGGTGGGCCAATTAGCCTAGTTTTGGTGTGCCGCTTTTTGAGCGCGTATGACTTATCTACACCTTTTTTCCTAGTATATCAATGACTACACATATATTATAAATACATACATGTTATAAATATAAACACCCATGACTGGAGTACAAACATTTGTGCTCAACAAATGAATGCCCCCAGCGGGACTCGAACCCGCGACCTCTGGCGCAGAAAGTAGGGTCACTATCAACTGAGCGAAACGTGTCGGCGTAATTAAATTTTAAATATAAACAAATAAAAATAAAAACCCAGCTCGGGGTCATATCTTAAAATTTATTCGAGACATGTAAGGATATAGTTCATATAGTATTAACAAAGCTTATGAAATATATAGTCGGCCAACGGACGTGACAGCCCAAGCTGCCATACACTAATGTCCCAAGCGAGTGTATGGCGGGCGGCTTGGGCTGGTTGTCACTTTCGTTGGCCGACTATATGTTTCGTAAGCTTTGGTATTACATATACCTACTTACTTAGTATTATTTATCTTCTTCTTTCTCATTCGTTCTTCATCTTTTTATTATTCTCATCTCCTTTTTACGAGAACGTAAAAATAAAAAGAAATATGAGAGGAAAATATGTCTAACCATTCATTTTAAGTATTCTGACGAGTACTGGAGAATAGAGTAAGTTTTGCAACTTTCTAAAACCATAATAAATAAGTAAATTTAAAAAATTATAAATGAAACTATGTTTTCGGATTTTGTCGCTGATTTATTTTGATTTTTGGTTTCCGACGTTTCGAACGCTTTACAAAACAAAAACAGAAAAGATAGTTTCATTTATAATGTCGAATATTCGCGTAAATCTAAGAAAGTATAATTGTTCAACTTGAACCAGTAAGTAGTCCCTGAAAATAGCGCGTACAAACAAACAAACTCTACAGATTTCTATGATTACTGGCGACTCTTCGCTGGTATATTATATGATAATCCTTTTGCTTAGAACATTTATAAAGATAAAAACCTTTAGGCTATGAACCAAAAAGTGGAAAATATAAGAATTAGCAAGTAGAATATAATTTCAAAGCGCGCCACAAGATGGCGGTACTGGTACGTTGCATCGCGCTGGCGTTGCGTTCACTGCGAGGGGTGTGTTGCGACGTTGCTGAAGTATTCGTTACAGGGTATCTCAAACGTCTTGCTCAATTAGGTAGTAACTTAGTTAAGCTTGACTTGAGAATTATTCTATCAATTTTCAATTTTTGAATACGTATAATATACGTATAAAAATTAAAAAAGATGTAAATGATGTTGGTAAACTGAATATTACTGTGACATATGGACGGACGAAATGGTTTATGGTACATAATGAAAAATATCTAAGGGCGACACTTACGAAACTTGCATCATACTGGAAAAACTTTTGCATGGCCGTATCCTTTTGGATCTGTCCGTTTTAACACAGAAATAGATTTTCTAGGAGTAAGAACTATCCTTTATATTGACCCGAATAACCTTTATAGCAAATTTCATCTAAATCGGTCCAGTAATTTTCTCGAGATGCGGTCACAGACAGACAAACAAACACTCTGAAAACCAATAATATTAATAATCTCCGACCGATTTCAGCCAGGCCAGATCAGCCAACTGCAGACACAAGTGCACTCTCTATTCCTTATCACTCTCAGATTCTGGGGGGACGACACGAGACACGACCAGTGAGAGCTAAGGCTCAGGACCGAAAGTTTTACGTGCTTTCCGAGGCACGGGGGCGACACACCGTCAACTTCCCAACTCTGACTGATACTGAGACTTAACAGAAAAACTCAAAAACTAAACTTGACCCGACACGGGACTCGAACTCAGGACCACTCGATGTGTAGCCGTACATGCTTGCCACTACACCACAGAGGTAGTTCAAACTCTGAAAACTACAGATTCAGCCTCTGCATATTATTATATACTAGCAATGCCCGCGACTTCACCCGCATGGCATTCTAATCACTATTAAAAAATTAGGATTGGCGGTAAAAGGATGAAAACTTTGGGTTATTTGTATTGTTTAAAGCCAGAAACTAAAAATTTGGTCTAGAAATAAAAATCTATAGAGGGTCACCCTTACCACTTAATAGGAATAAGAAATAGCCTACGACCTATTCTCAGACCTACCAAATATACACAAAAAAATTATCAAGCAATCAAAAAATCGGTCAAGCCGTTTCGGAGGCGTTCAGTTCAGTTCAGGAGAATCATCAAAATCGGTTCACCCAGTTCAAAGTTCTGAGGTAACAAACATTAAAAAACATACAGATGAATTGAGAACTCATCTGTATGTTTCCTCCTTTCTGTGTTCTCCTCCTTTTTGGAAGTCGGTTGAAAAGATATAAATGAAATTGTCGTATACTGGCTATAAACATTTGCTTCAAATAAATAAAAAAAAAGAAGATTTTGTAGTTTGAAAGGTCATAATACAAACGTCACTAAAATATGCCGTCTCTAATAAAGCGATTTTTATTACTAAAAACAAAATTAATTGCAGAAACGTTATGATATCATATCAAAATATAGAAATATTTTCGTCCGTTTTCATATATTTGGTAACAAAATTTTTGTGTAAAATCGTGTTAAATCATCGAATATCCATGTATAATAAACAACCGACTCTTACCAGTATACCAGAAAGAGACGAGAGTGACGAAGACATTGTCAAATGGGTGCCAAAAAATAAACACGAAGTACTAAAAGCAAAATACAAATGTTTAAAAAAGCTGTTCCAAATTTATGACGCGAGTGTGATAGGAATTCTTCCCCAAACCGAACCGGTGCGTGAAGAAGAACCTAAAGTCCATAGAAGAAGAAGATCTCGTAGAACTAAAACAGATGCTTGTGCTGGAACTACAGAAGTGTCGAGTGGTGATGTTTCTGAAAGAGATACTGATAGAACAATTGCTGCGACTGTGATCAAGGATCTTAATTTAGTCACATCCCAGAAAGATCAAACCAAAGACGACAAAAGCACTCAAGATTCTAAAGAGGATCTGTCAGTTGCAAGTGAGAAAAGTGATTACCGGAATATACCAATTCATTACTTAAAAGACGCGAAGAAACCAACGCGTTTCCAACTATTTCTGCAAAGAATCTTGGGCATAAAACCTGATAGAAATTATGGATATACTTTGCCAAATGACCGAATTTATTCGTGTAGTGACAACAATATTTCAAATAGATACGAAAAAAGACGAAGACGAGGGTTACGATTTAGAAGAATTACGCGTGCAAAGAAGATCCACTCGGAGATAGATCTAGGAGATATGAAAAGCCCAGTAATTTTGTCATACGTACAGTCTGCGCAAAGAAACTGCCTGATGGATACGACACCACGACATTGTCCTATCGTTGGATGTAAAATGATTTCGTATGGTGAGTTCGAATACTTTTACCCTCCACAGAAATCCGATAGCTTTTCATGAAACTTTGATATAAAAGTTAAACATGTATGTATGTAAATGTATATTTAGCTAGGCCCTTTCCTAATGTTCCACTACTAGGCACGAGCCTTTCAATCTTTCAAAGAATTCGTCATCAGGCCAAAGTCCTCAAGGCTGGCCTAGTGCGGGCGAGTGGACAACATAATTTTCGAAAACTTATTACGCTGTCTCAGACATGGTTTCCTCACGAATCACGATTAATCCTTCACATAAAGACAAGTGGTAATCATGTTTGAAATTTTTTGCACATGTAAATATCAGACATCCTAGACCTGGGATTTGAACCCGCATCACTCGGTTTCCCAAGTGAGTGCGTTACCACTGGGCCTCCACTGCCTCGCTATTAAATATGCATAGAAGACAAATAAAATTTTAACCGACGAAATAAAAAAGTCTATCTCATTAGATTTTTTGGTACTTACGTACTAATGATGACACACTTTTATTTTGCTTTTATTTTTAATGTGCTTATATCGTAAAAAACTATTTTCTTTGGGTTTTCATATAATAGGTTCATAAGGTTAATTTTATGGCTCTTTCTTTCTAGGTTGGTTAGGTTAGGTTAGATATATGAAAAATTAATAATAGGTTCATAAGGTTCATTTTGAGAATTTTAATTTTAATTTATTTTGTCTATGGCACTCGCCGGCCGCTGCCGCGGCACGCTCGCTGCGCTCACTCGGCTCGTGCGATATTGTGGTCATATATCTAACCTAACCTAACCAACCTAGAAAGAAACATTCTTAAAATTAACTTTATGCACCTATTATTAATTTTCGATTTAAGATTTTACGATATAAGCACATTCACACAAATCTATAGAAAAAATAAAAGTGTGTCATCATTAGTACGTAAGAACCGATTTTTTTTCAGAATTCAAATATTTTTTTTCTTTCACAGGAATAATCAATTACAACGATCACCTTAATTTATGTCATTTTCCGGATCGCACTTATCAATGCCACTACTGCCACGAAGGCTTCTCTAAGGAATATGATAAGACCGTCCACGAGAATGAGCACCTTGGCATCACTAAAATAAGCGCTAATATTGTTTCAATGCCTTCAACTACACGGTAGGTGTTAGATTTTTAGTAATTTACCGCTTATTTTTATAATATTTATTTTTATTAAAAATACACGTTCGGCTGTATTTGTAGTGACTCTACTTGTGATACCAATTACCAGCTGTTGCGGGTTCGAGTCCTACTGGAGACAATAATTTTTTTGGGACATGAGCATGAATGTTTTCTAGGTTAAATATATGATTTTTATATTTATCTATTTATTTAAAGTTTGTGTGTAGTGTATCAACTGTCTGTTCGTCTGTAGCACAATCCTCGTAGCTTACCATGGAACTAGAGGCTGCTGTGTGTTAGGTACTATCCCGACTTATTAAAAAATACCTATTTCTTCCAGACTATCAACCAAGATGGAAATCAACACCCAAACAGACCCTGAACTATCAAAACTCGACGTGCCAGAAGAAAAATTAAAGAAAATCGTCTCATTCTTCGACAAAATCTCCAACCCTGACCAAATAATCGCTGATGTGAAGAAAAATCGATGTACCGAATCGAATTTACAAAGTCTTGATCGAAATACCAAAACTGATACCGATTCTCAAATATCGTCTCAATTTGAATCGAAGAGCGCAGGGTCTGGACATAAAATATATAGCAGAATAGCTTTGCAAAGGAAATCTGAAAGTAAAATGACGTCATCTGAATCAAAAGTGTCCTCAAAATTCCCTTCCGTAAGATGTCAGTTGTGCGGAGAAGGATTTGATTACAGGTAGTTGTTACTTTAAAAGGTTATGATTTGGGTACATAATGTGTTCATGCCTTTTTAACGTCCCACTGCTGGGCACTGGCCTTGATCAATACGAGGGGCATCGGTGATCAGATCATAATTCACAACGCTGTCCATGTTGGCGGACTGCACAAATTTTTAGAAATTTTGCTAGGTTTTTTCAGACAGGTTTCCTTATCACCCGACTGCGCGACGCAAAAGAGTGGTAATGTGTTTATCAGGCTATATATGCTTGTATGTTCCTTTGAAGCACTGTACAGACCAAACACCTAAGCCAATTTTTATGATTCACACGTCAATCGTTACGTTCGTTTGTACTCCATTCATGGGTGTTTATATTTATAATTTGTATGTATTTAAAATGTATATGTGTAGTATATCAACTATCTAGTATCCGTAACACAAGCTTAGCTTACTACGGAACTAGATGGCGCTGTTGTAATAATGTCCCAATTATTTATTTATTATTATTTATAAATAAGTGATCTACAAAATGGCACATCTTATACAAGCCTCGGTAGCGCAGTAGGCAGCGCGTAAGTCTCATAATCTTAAGGTCGTGAGTTCGATCCTCACCCGGGGCATACTTTTTATATTTTTTCTTTATTATTTTTCGTTAAAATAAACATTTGCAACTCTATCGAAGATAAAAACTAATATTTTAGGTACAATAAGGGCTTGTCATGCACTTTTATTATTTATTTACTTCGTATGTAATGGCAAGGTGGTCTGCACCTTGTCACTTGTAATATCAATCAATGTTTTTAGACATTTCTCTATCTAATCTCAGTGAGATTGGCCGCCTTAGCTCTAAAATCGATAAGACGGACATTTTGGATATCTAGAACTCGTGATGGAACGTAGGAGCCCGATCAAAATAAAGAACGAGCGAAGCCGCTGTTTCCGCTAGTATATGTATACTTGATAAATATAAGATAATACCTTAACAAATTATATACTAAAACCTTCCTCGACAACCACTATACATTGGTGAAAACAGCTTAAAAATCGTTGCGGTAGTTTTTGAGTTTAACGCGAACAGACAGACATACACAGCGGAGGACTTTGTTTTATAATATGTAGTGATATTAATATTAATTTTTATAATTCCAGACGTCAGTTAAGCCTCCACATCGACTTAGAGCATCGTACGAACGAAAAGTTTTCAAAATTCCACAGCTGTGCCGGTATCGTCAACCGCGACGACTCCTCCAGTAAGGAGTCTAAGCCAGAAATTTCCAAATCCAAAGAAACTCTCACTTATGACCCTTCGAGAAACATAGTGTATTATACTTCGACTGAATCTATTAAATCGAGCAATTCTATGGAAAAGGCACGGGGAAACCACCCCGTGTATAAATGGGAGCCGGGAACTAAAATTGTTCGTGTGTAAGTCTTGTTTTTGTTGTTTAGTGACGTTTTGTTTAAATATAGTGTAAATTTCACCGAGTTTTTTTTTATTTACTAACGAAAAAACGACTGTCTGTGGCATCGTAGCTCCCGAACGGAAGAACCGATTTTGATTTTGTTTGAAAGGTGAATAGTCAGGAGTGTTCTCAGCATGGAGATTAGAGACCAGGAGGACCATCTCTTCATACTAAAGCATTACCAGCCTGTCCTTGAAAATTTGTAGAATTTATAACGCGCTGTCGTCGGTAAGTAGTATTTGTGAACTTAGCTGTTTATGAATATTGTCACTATTGTGACAACGTGAAGTTAGGCATTGAGACAACATAGCGATCGCAGCGCCTCCTTAGTTTGGCGATGGTCCTCCTTGTCTCTAACCTCCATAGTTCTGAGCTATGTTTGATGCAAATCAGTCCGAGACGGCTATCTTGGATTCCGCCACAAAACGACAGATTAAATATTTTTCAAAACTTCTTCAATGCCCAATCAAATGAAAGGGCTAACTAGTAGAATACTTTACTTGTACTATGACAAATTTCAAATCTAAGATGGCCGCCCCCAAGAAAATTTTTATGATTTAATTTCGGGGGTCTTTAAAATTTTTAATTGAATAAAAAAATACCTTTTAATACTCATTAGGCTGTTATAATGTACTTGCTGCGCCAGCGGTCGTGAGTTCGAGTCCTGCATTTCTTTTATATTTTCTAGAATTAGTTCTCTTCCCATAAAAAAAAACAACCATCCATACAAACACATACACACACAAAACAAAAGTAGAGGGAGATAAAAAATAAAACCGTGTAAGGGTCGCTTAAAATTATATTTCTAAAAAATTAACTGTAAATATAAAACGGTATACACATTGATAAAAACACCGAGGTTAAAGTAATGATTAATAATTATTAACATTAAATGCATCGTGGCAAATCAAATGTACCAATGTAACAATACAAAAACTTTGATATTTCGGTTACTCATATTTCGTTACTTGGTTGCTTAAATTTCTTTAAAAAAATATTGGTTGTTTTTAAAATAATAAAAGAAAACAAAAGTATAACTCAATTTGAAATTCTATTATAATAGAAATAACTGTTATAAATTTTAAATTTACGTTCAATACAATCATAATATTAAGCAAATTTATAACAAAATGAAGACAACCAAAAACAAAAAGTAACAAAAATGAAGTAAACCGAAACAACCATACTGACTCAACCAAAAAAAAAAACATTCTATAAAATTTTGTATGAAAATAGATTATATGAAACGTACAGACGGTCACACTTTTGTATATATCGAAAATAGCATTTATTTTATACTTTTTAAGTATATGTGAAAATATATCTTTGACTAGGTCTATTATTCCAGTTTGGATCTAGATTTTCAATTTTTTTCCATTTAAAAAAAAAACTATTGCACTTTTACTATAACAAATGTTGTGGTTACGCCATTTTAAAATAAAATATATATGTATCTGTGGATAAAAAATTTGAAAACCATAGACACAAGCTGTCGTGTCGTCGCTTTGCTGAACATACCATAGAGAAATGTCATGTAACTTATAGAATTTAGGCCAAAAATCAATATATACATATTATTTAGTAATTTTATGATACTCTGTAAATAACTTCTAATTAAAAGAAAAAAAAAACACAATTTTCAAATCACCTTTCAAATTTTTAAGGGTCTAAATGACCCCAAATGATAAGCAATATAACCAAATCTTCTAGTGTACCAACAAAACGACAATCCACATACATATATGTATATATATACATATAATTTCCTCCGCGGCGACCGTCTGTACACGCACAAACTTAAATGTTATAACATGCACGCCAAAAACAATTATTTAACCGCATAAAATAATATGTATTGCAAGCGTCAAAACTTAAGTGGTAATGACAAACACGAGTGAGTTCCTAAACACTGGACCGAATGTGAACAAACTATCATTCGTGTAGTTAAAAAATAAGTGATCTTCTGACTCATTATACCTTTTAACCCATCAACGGGCGCGGGGACAATATAGATTTATAACAATTGAAAATCTATTGTGTCTCGTATGTTCGCGTTGACGGGTTAATTGAACAAAAATAAGTTTATGTTTAGGTATTTTTGATATTTAATTGTAACAACCATAACAGAAAATTTTTTAATTAAAAAATAGATAATAATAATACATGTAATATATAATCTCGTCTGTTGGCGAGAATTCGCCGCTTTATAAAATGACTTAGGCAATTTGTGAAATCCTTCTAAATTTAATTCATTTTGACAAAATATTCATATATGATGAAAAATAACTCCAAGATTATAATTTAAAACATTTAACTGAATTACAAAACTTGTTTTTTAAACATTTAAGACAAATTATGAGCTGTCAGCGCCATATAATGACAAATTATTACTCCTATTTAAAAAAATAAATAAATCGTTATTGACAAACGAAAGATCACATATTTATATTCAAATACATACATAATAATAAAATATAATTTGTTAGGCCATTCAGATCCAGCGTTTAGAAACAAACATTATAAAAATAGACCTACAATATACGTACGATTTGAATCGTCAACTTTTTTTTAAATTCAAAGACAAATTTAGAACCACAGGTTATATAAAACAATTGGGTATTAGACACCACCAACCGATCTAGATATATTTAATCTGTCATAAGGGTATTCCCCCGTACATAGCCTATGACGTCATTACTTGCCACCTCAAATGAGCTACTATTTATTCATTTTGAAGCAACTAAAAATCTAATTTGACTTGATAAATAAATTAATCTTTTCGGATTTTTTGTAAATTTTTGATTTTTGGTTCTAGAAGTTTCGAATGCTTTACAGCAATCATGGTAAACTGGCACCAAAAATGTGTAAACCAAGGTATTTTGCAGATTTTTTTTTTGTTTATGAATTTATTTTGTGGATAGGTGCATTCTGTAACAGATATATTCTATGATTAATAATAATAACCATATTATGTAAAGCATTCGAAAATTTGGGAACCATTGCCATAACAAATCCGCATAAACACCGAAAAGATAATTTTATTTAAAATGTCAAATATTCGCTTAAATCTAATAAATTAACATCATATTCTAAAGTTAATTGAAAAATAATCGATTTTTTCGGGCGAAAATAATATTTATTTTTTATTTTATTTTAAAAAATCTAAGTTAATGGTATCTAATACCCAAAAGATGACGTCATTACTTGGTAATGTCAAAAATTTACAGAATAATAAAAATAATAATACATAATTAAATACAATTTTAATATTTAATATTCTAATCAATGAATTTTTAGAGTTTATAGATATAAATGTATTATTATATTTTTTTAATATGAATACTGATATCTGTCCACGTGTACGTTTGTATCGCATATAGGAGTATCCAAGTATTAACTTAGCCAGTACAAAAAGTAGGAGATTCATCAAAGCAAATTAAAAGTAGATTAGAATTATGATTCATATATCAAAAAACCGACTGTTTGATTTTTAACCAACTTCTTAAAAGAGATGTTGAAATCAATTTAACATCAATTACTTTTTTATTTTTATTTTCATCGAAATAATTAATAGCTTATTATATAATAATTATCCTCTTATAGTCTTAAATAACAATGAAACGTGAAAAAATTAACAAAATTAAACATTTTTTTTACTAAATGTAATACTTGAACACCCTATATAATCCATCGGACATGTTTGAAAAGCAAATTACAAACTCTGACCGTACAATAAGATAGATAGCGCGTTCAACATTATATTAAAATCTGTAATGCTATTATATATTCTAAATATATAAAATCGAAAGGATGTATAAAGATGAAATTTGACAGAGAGTTAGTTTATAGTTAGTAGATGTCCGCAAAGTACGGATTTTGCAACAGGGTCGGATTGAGGAGGTCTAAGCAGTTCTCGCAGTTTGTAAGAAAATTCTAATTTTTTGTGTTACAAACTTTCAATGTGGCAAGGAGCACCTAGGGATCGATCCGAGCGAAACAAGGGTAGCTTTTATATTAACGTATAACAGCTACGTACTTACAGTACTTATTGTATGCACAGAGCATATTATATTTTTAGATCTACTGTCATAGATTCGTAAATACTTTTTAAAAAAATTATACACTTTTGGGGATTATTTTTTATCTTTTGTTATTTTGAACACAACTTCGATAGCAATCAATACAGGTAACGCCATCTATTGACATTTATTTGAACTTATATTTGTTCGTACGTGATAAGATCCCATATAAAAAAAAACTAATGTATTATACGGTCTATCTATCTTATTATCTCATAGATCTTCCCCATAACCTACCGCTGTAGCTTTTTCAACACATAGAAATATCAATTACAATTAATTGTTTCCGAGATATAAAAAACAAATGTATATACAGACTTTGAGTGAGAACTGGATAAGGTAGGTACTTTCACGTTTAAATATGTACTTAAATATGCGTTTTTTGTTTATATTTCTCAAACAATATTAATATTAAATTCAAAAAAAACTAAAATTTAAAATTATCCAATTTTAAACATCAGTTAGTAAAAATAACAGAATAAAAAAAATTGGATCTTTTAAAGTCTTACTTATCCAGTTTCAGACTGTGCATACAAAATTGCTAATTTAATAAAAGGGACAATGAATAGATTATTGAGATACATCTGGTATCCGTAACACAAGCCTCGTACCTCACCACGGAACTAGATGGCGCTGTGCCAACATATTTAATGTCACAACAACAAAAAGCGGATATAAGATATGAATTTAAAGGACAAGTTAAACCTATCCTTACATTTCTTAGACACTATTCAACAAGTGCCACACAAAATCGATCGAGAAATTTGAAGTTATTATATATATATATATAAAAAAAATCGGACGTATATAGTTTGTCTGTCACATAAAATGTATCAAATCGTCTAAACTCGAGGTAATCAATTTGTTTGAGCTACGCTTACGAAATCTACCTTTTTTTGTATAGGTTTTTGTGTGCTTATATCTGTTTAGTTGACTGTTAGACTCTGTTGACCTGAAAACAAAAAAAAAATTCTTAATTTATCTATGAAGAGGACCCGAGACGATCAATCGCAATTTTCAATGTGCTACGTTATTGTCAATTGTGATTGATGCAGTGTTCAATGTGCTGCTTGTTTTTTTTTCGAAACGATTGTCAATGACTCAGTAAACCATGGAGATTAGAGACCAGGAGGACCATCGCCCTAGAATGTAGTGTCTCAGAAATATTGTCAAACTAAGGAGGCGCTGCGATCGCTATGTTGTCTCAATGCCTAACTTCACGTTGTCACAATAGTGACAATACTCATACACAGCTAACTTCACAAATACTACTTACCGACGACAGCGCGTTATAAATTCTACAAATTTTCAGAGACAGGCGGGTAATGCTTTAGTATGAAGCGATGGTTCTCCTGGGCCTATAGCCAACCGGCATTCGCTATGAAGCGATTCGATTTCTACAATCGTCATCGCTTAAACGCAGCGTATGCATCTTGAACTTTAAGTCACTAATAATTGAAATGAATGTACATTGTCTAGCATCATCTATTCGTTGACAACAGATCACGTGACATATCTAAGTCATATGTCAAACCCATACATTTTGGACTTTTCTACTATCGCTTTCGCTAATCGATTGTTACTTTGTCTAGGCCCTCTGGTCTCTAACCTCCATGCAGTAAACGATCAATCGGCAACTTCAATAACTCCTGTCAATGAGCTTCAATAAAAATAGCTTTCAATCACGTAACTACAATTGACAATCGCTTCAATTGCACTTGCAAACGATCAATGGCAATTGAAAATAACGTAAAATCGGAGCCGCGGTTACATATTATATACAGGCAGTGGTAGCCCAGCGGTAACGTGTCGCTTGTATAACCGAGTGATGCGGGTTCAAATCCGAGTCTCGCACCACTGATATTTTCATGTGCGAACCATTTCTATCATGATCACCACTTGTCTTACGGTGAAGGAAAACATCGTGAAGAAACCTGCATGTCTGAGAGAACCTAGCAAGTTTTCGTAAGACATGCTCAGTCCGCCAACACACACTGGGCCAGTGCGGTGGTCTATGGCCTGATCCCCTCGTACTGAGGGAGGCCCACCCCCAGCAGTGATGATGATGATGATGATTATATTCAAAGCAATGGGGCATGTACCTATGACATGGAGGAGCAGGGCAGCGGCGGGGAGCCCATCTGCGTGAGCACGCGGTCCAGCCACTGCAGCGGCCCGTTCAGGTGCAGCTCGATCCAGCACGGCGTCGACGTCACCGTCTGCCGCCTGCACACCGACAGATAACACTTTTATATTACTAACGTTAGTTAAAATAAATTAAACAGGTTTTATTATTTTCTAATAAAATAAAACTGCAAAGTCCCGTCAAAACCAGGACAGCCGATTCAGAGATTAGTCGGAACAAACAACCAAAAACAAAATAATTAAAAATGCTCCTTAAGTATAAGTACCGTATATACTTTCATATGCATTTAGTGAAAAGCTGTTAATTTGAAATTACAAACAGACAATTCAATTATATTTATTATAATACTAGCGACTCACCCTCGCTTCGCTCGGTTTCGTCCCCAGGTGTAACCTTTTTAGTATAGTTTAAAAATGACGTAATTTCCATATATAATCGCGTAAGAAACGCTTTCATTCGACCGTTTTTTCTCCGATTCACTTTGCAAAACGGACTACCACGTAAAAGCCTTTTTATTTTTCGGTTTCTTATATAACCTTTGACACTCAGCAATAATGTGGCTTTCTATTGGTGAAAGAATTTTTAAAATCGGTTCAGTAGATCCCGAGATTACCCCTTACAATTTAACAAACACACAAACTTTACTTCTTTATAATATTAGTATATATAATGATAGAACATGAGATGATAGAAGCTTATTGTATGTATAAACTAGGGATGTTACGGAGCTTCGACTCCGGTTCCGTTAAGTCGGAACTTCCGATTATTATTACACCTTCGGTTCCGACTTCGGCTCCGACACTTTTAAATCGAAGGTTTTAATCGGAGGTCGAAGCATGACATAGCGGCGGCGGCGCGGCGGCCTGTGTCGACTGTTATGAACATGTTTTATAATTGAAAATTGAAATGAAAAAAATTTGACTAAATAATGTTTTATAGGTCGCGCGATGGTTTAAGATCGCTCGAGGAAAGTAGTGGGGGCAATCGGCGCATGTGTACAATCACGCACAGACATTCTTTGTGTGTATTAATTATTTTTTATTTCTTATTAGCGAACATGCATGTGATTTAAATTTGGTTAATTTTTTCCTAATAATTTTCGAATAGGTATTATATCTACACTATTATTTTCTCATTTAGTTAATTTTTAATTGCATAAATTAATAGGTAAACACTGCTAAAGTCTATGCTTTGATTCAATTTTTTTATGGAACTGGAACATTTTCAACGTTAATTATAATAAATTTAGTTAAAAATGTATAAAAAATTCCAAGAAACATTTGTTCCTATTATAAATTTTTTTATTTCTTTTAAATCACATAAATTCATGTGACTCAGTTTTAATAAATTTATTAACTTCGTACACCATTTTTCGTGCCTTGGTTTTCGGCATCTTATCTAATAATTAAAAAAATAAATATATATGTTATATATAATTACGTAATGTAAAAAGTTTGCTAAGGTAGTTGCGCGCGCGACTGTACTAAAGGGTAAGCGGCGGGAACTGATCGGGCCAATAGCGCACGCCTCACCCGCGCGTCCCGCAAAATATACCCAAAAATTAACTTCTGCGCATTCAAGGTCAGCGCTCTTAATTCGTTGCGCGACTTATATTTGTCCTTAAATAAAAATTCTCTTTCATGCCACCACTTCTGATCCTGCCTCCGACTCCGATTCCGACTCCGATAAAGCAAATTAAAAAACTCCGACTCCGCCTTCGGTTCCGATAAAACTAGCTTCGTTACATCCCTGGTATAAACTATAACGTGTAGCGTTTCTTCTGGGAAATTCTGGATCCCGTGACACCCCGTTATAACGGGAAAGGTTTCGTTAACTTTAACTCGGTAATAATATAATGATAGAACAGCTTATTGTATGTATAAACTATAACGTGTAGCGTTTCTTCTGGGAAATTGTGGATCCCGTGACACCCCGTTATAACGGGAAAGGTCCCGTTATAGCTGACAGCGGCGTACGGGTACCTGTACTCGGCGCCCCAGCCCTTGACGAAGCTCATGCGGATGGTGCACATGCGCGTGAGCTGGAACACCGCCTCGAAGCCCTGCGACACCGACTGCGACAGCAGCGCCGCGAACTCCTGGTTGTTGAAGATCTTCAGGTTGCAGCCTGCCACATGCCACGGCGACCATCACATTATATGTATTGAATATATAGAAGACATTTAGGCCGGTAAAAATAGAATTTAACTTTGCACTTAATTTCCGATCCAATTTTTTTTTTTAGGTTTAGGATCACTTGCTGAGTATAAAATCACAAAATGCTGACAGATCCAGGTGACGCCACAATCGCCATCTTTAAAAAATTTTTTCGGCCGATATCTTGGAAACTATGCACTTTAGGTTAAAAGTCATAGAGACCATTATTATAGAGAATAAAATTTCGCATCTTTTGTTTCCAGTAAACTTTTTTGTAAAACTTACCGTTTACGATTAATGGCCCATTTAATGTACCGGTTTTTCTATCTTGGCCAACAACTCTCACCGACACCGATTAATCAATAAAGTGCATGTTCAATAAATCGTAAACGGTAAGTTTTAAAAAAAGGTTTACTGGAAAGAAAATATGCGAAATTTTATTCTCTATAGTAATGGTCTCTATGACATTTAACCTAAAGTGCATAGTTTCCGAGATATCGGCCGAAAATTTTTTTTTAAAGATGGCGATTGTGGCGTCACCTGGATCTGTCAACATTTTGTGATTTTACGCTCAGTAAGTGATCCTAAACCTTAAAAAATAATTGGATCGAAAATTTAGTGCAAAGTTAACCCAATAAAACCTCTATTTTAACTGGCCTAATTCCATTCATTAATATCGGTACCTTAATTCTCAAAACGAGTGTTTTTTTTTTATATGACCAATATTGATCTTTTGTATCTTTTAACCAGTGAAGTTTCGAAAATATGCCAAAATCTTAACTATGTTTTCGGTGGTTAAAAACTGCAATATAAGTATAGATAAAAAAACTTTTGATACAAAATAATTTGTTGTATAAAAAAACATCAATAAGTGTTACTTTACTATATTAAAATGATTTTTAGTAAAAAGACCTTTATGACAACATAAGGTACTGATGGCCCAGTGGTAACGGGTAATATTGCGCTTACTTAGGAATCTGAGTGAAGTGGGTTCAACACCCGTGTCTACCACCCCTGATATTTTATATATGAATAATTTCCAACATGGTTACCACTCTTCTTACGGTGAAGAAAAACATTGTAAAGAAACCCTGCATATTTGGGATTATCTTTAACAAAAAACAAAAACTGACTACAAAACTATACAAATCTAAACTAAAAAATAGAAAATAATACTTTTAAGAACTTCGTTAATTCTGAAGTCGGTGCCAGCCAAGACGGACAGATTTATCTTGCCTTTGCAATGGACTTTCAAACGGTATTTTGATTGTTTACAAATTGATAGATTAATCGAATATGTATCTATTTAATGAATAAATAAAAATAAAAAAAATAAATAAAATATTTAAGGTTATTTTGCTTTGGCTTGCGAGCTGTGCAAAAAACCTTTGCTTGCAAAACTTTGCAAGACATACTCAGTCCACCACAGTCAGACAATAGCTTGACCTCCCTCCTATTGAAGGATTGCCCACCCCCAGCAGTGGGACATTATTAAGACCAGAACACATACATACCAGGTGGTATCTTACAGACGGTGGCCGGGTGCCAACCATATCTCTGGTTGCAGTTGGGACTCTGTACAAATATTGAGGAATCGCTGAGGCATTCAGCAAACACTTCCCCTGTAAAAGTAAAAAAAAAAAACTATGTATATTGCAATATTTTTTATCTATATCCTCCATGAAATCCTAACTGGTAAAACGCAAAACTTAATGTCAATGTCACAATTTGGCAAAAATACATACTGACAACAGTTTGGCTCAGTTGGTAGTGCCCCTACTTTCTGCGCCAGCGGTCGCGGGTTCGAGTCTCGCTGGGGGCAATCATTTTTGAGCACGAATATTTTCCCTCCAGTGTTTAATATTTATATTTATAATATGTATGTATTTAAAGTTATATATGTGTTCAACTATCTGGTATCCGTAACACAAGCCTCGTAGCTTACCACGGAACTAGATGGCATTGTGCGTAAGCCCCAATATATTTATTTATGTATATATTTATAAACACTGACCACCGATGTAGTAGAGGCGCACGCCCTTGCCGATGTGCCGGCGCGTCTGCTCCACCACCTCGTTGCGGTTCACGTTGGACAGCAGCCCGAGGCAGAACCTGCACAGACAGACCAAATTTACTACTATATAATATTAATTGATATTCGAAGACATGAATGAAGGTGATGATCGACATGTTGTTTTTGGTTTTCCACATTTTTTTATATACTTAAATGACACCTGACTCTTCATCAACAAAACCAAAAAAGTATTATGCAAATGGGTTCAACCGTTTTTGAATTTTAGCAAACACTAACAAATATTGATTGATTTTGTCATCATCATCTTCAGCCCTTTTTAACGTCCCACTGCTTGGCACCGACCTTCCTCAGTACGAGAGGGATCAGGCCAAAGTCCACTGCGCTGGCCTACTGCGTGTTGGCGGACTGAGCATGTTAAACGAAAACTTGCTAGGTTTTCTCAGACATGCAGGTGTCCTCACGATGTTTTCCTTCACCGTAAGACAAGTGGTAATCATGATAGAAATGATTTGCACATGAAAATATGAGAGGTGCGAGACCGGGATTTGAACCCGCATCACTCGGTTATACAAGCGAGCGCGTTACCGCTGGGCTACCACTGCCTCTTTTGATTTTATATATATTTTGGGATTCTTCCCAAATGAAATAGAAATTAATGAAATTTTAGTTAATTTAAATATTTATATTATTATTATTAAAATGACTTGACCCTATCATTAAATATTTACATTTTTAGTGATCCTTAAGTCGGTTGAAATGGAGTGAAGACGGAGTTACGGTCTATTTATCAATCTTTCTAATATATAAAAGTCTAGTATCACAGTGTTTGTTATCGAACTCCTCCGAAAAGGCTTGTCCGATTTTTATGAATTTTTTTGTGTATATTTGTTAGGTCTGAGAATTGGTTGTAGATTATTTTTTATTCCCCTATGTCAGGGGTCGGCAACCTGCGGCTCGCGAGCCACATGCGGCTCTTTGGATGTGAAGCTGCGGCTCTTTAGTTCCATACGCAAATAATATTTATTTTATAAATAAAAAACATTCAAAAATAATTCTGAATCAATTATAGAATATTAGGCATTTCTATCTTTTAGCCAATTATACTTGCTTTCCACCGCAGCCCTCCCCCGCGACACGCGTCGTCACAGTCGTTAGTTCTAATTTATTGTGAAGAAACACTGCTTATTACATAATATGAATATATCTAAGCAGTGTTTATATATTTTTCCTATGAATAAATATAATAAATAGTTTTTTAGTAAAAAAAAACTATTTATGCAAGTAGACACTATTTATGGTTGGCAAAAAAACATTTTGTGGCTCTTTAAAAACTTTGAAATTTTGTAAATTATAATTTTTGACTCTTCCGATTTAAAAGGTTGCCGACCCCTGCCCTAGGTGATAAGGGAGGCTCTATCTAGGTTTTTGTTTTTTAATTATTAGACTAAATTATTTTTTTTTATGATTTGCCATCAAAAAATACAAATATTTACATCCTTCTACTGCCAATCCATATTTTTATTACTATTATATATATATATATATATATATATATATATATATATATATATATATATATATATATATAGGTATTACTAGCCCACCTCTCACTGTTGCTGGGATCGGTGAATCCATCCACCGTGATGGACGGCTGCGAGGCGTGGAAGGTCTCTCCCACGCGCGTGTTCAGCTCGTAGTAGCTGATGCTGCACCAGAAGGCGGGCTCGTGGTACAGAACTGGTGCTGCCTCCGCTGCCATGCTGGGAGATGGGGTCAGCCGGGTCAGGTCTGGGGAAGACACTGTTTGTTAATTGCTTCATTAAATATATTTTACATATAATAATAATTTGAGTCATATCTCAGTGTCAGTCAGTCTTATTGAAATTGTAATTATTATTGATACAGAGTCCGGTGGTATAGTTTTTGGATTTTTTATCCGTCTGTCTATGATCCCATCACTAGAACACCACTGGACAAATTTTGATGAAATTTAATGATAGCCGGGCCTATAGCCAACCGGCATTCGTTATGAAGCGATTCGATTTCTACAATCGTCATCGCTTAAACGCAGCGTATGCATCTTGAACTTTAAATCACTAATAATTGAAATTAATGTACATTGTCTAGCATCATCTATTCGTTGACAACAGATCACGTGACATATCTAAGTCATATGTCAAACCCATACATTTTGGACTTTTCTACTATCGCTTTCGCTAATCGATTGTTACATTGTCTAGGCCCTCTGGTTATCCCGGGTCAGGATATAGGATAATTTTTCCTACTGGTAAATATCTAATTTCTGAGAAATCTCAACTAACCGTTACAAAATGGCTATAAAACACCACACGGCATGTAAACTAAGAATTCGGTCTCCAGTATTTAGAAGGATGAAAGATTTTTGTGATTAATCAAATCATATCACAAATCTTCATGACAAAGTGTGTGTAATTTACATAACTTTTTCATACTAACAGTTAAATACTAGGGAAGAACCGAGAGAAGCAAAGGTAATTCACTAGTGTTAAAATAAATTCCCCCTCGCTGAGTTTGTCTGTCTGTTTAAACAAGTTAAAATGAATTTTTGTATTAGGAACATTTTTCAAGTAAAATATAATATTAATAACAAAAAGTTATGTGTAAAGTAAAAATGACTAGACTCATTTGATTGAAATTTAAAACATTTACTATGACGTGAAGCAACACATACAAGACAATGTGATGCACTGAGTGCATCTAAATAGTAATAATGGTAATCTGAATTTTAATAATGGTAATCTAATACTTTCTTATAATACTTTCTTAGATTTACGCGAATATTCGACATTATAAATGAAACTACCTTTTCGGATTTTGTCGCGGATTTATTTTGATTTTTAGTTCCCGACGTTTCGAATGCTTTACAGCAATTATGGTCACGGGAGAGAGAGTCTATAAATCTGTAGTTTCATTTATAATGGTAACCTAAATAGTAATAATGGTAATCTAAATAGTAATAATGGTAATCTGAACAGTAATAATGGTAATCTAAATAGTAATAATGGCAAAGGTATAAATAATGCAAAATTGTCAACAAACTCACTCATGTTGTCATTGTGGTCCATCGGGTCGCCGTCCTCGCTCATGTAGCCCGGCGGCGGCGTCTCCACCGACGACGAACTTCTGTACGAACAGATGACATGTTAGCTTAGTTTTCTAGCAGTAAAAAGTATCCAATATCCTGATTCGGATAACCCGCTATCATGATACCGAATTTCATCAAAATCTGTCAAGTGGTTCTCTCATGATGCGGTCGCAGACAGACAGACAAAAAATTCTAAAAACTATAGATTCGGCCTCTGTATCGATAATAATTACTACTTCAATAGGATATTCCAAAGTCAAAGTCAAAATATACTTTATTCAAATAGACTTTTACAAGCACTTTTGAATCGTCACTTTTACATTATTATACGAATTTAAATCAAGTGTCAGTCTGTAAGTCTGGGACTTGGGAGTAAGCTACCACCGACTCGGAATGCTGTTCTGCGGAGAAGAGCCGGCGAGAAACTCAACAGTTGCTCTTTTTAAAAAATATTTGATTACAATATTTATTGCATTACAATATTTATCTATTTATCCTACGTGAGAAAAAATATTAAATGTAGAGAATCGACTAAGTTAGAGTTTTAATATATTTATAGGCAAGCTATACTTTTAAAAGAAGTATATACTCAAAACATGAAATTGATATTTTTTCGGATACCATTTATAAATTCAAATTTCATTTATGTAATTTTTATTTTAAACACAATTGTAATTTTTGTGATTAATTATTTTGGTTCTGTTTAATTAATCGTTAATTTTTATTTTAAAGATACTTATCTACATATTGTTTTTGTCATAAAGTATGAGTATGTGTTAATCTTTGCCAAGTGTTGTACACCTATAATTAAGATTAAATAAATAAATAAATATATTGGGACATTATTACAACAGCGCCATCTATTTCCGCAGTAAGCTACGTAACGTGCTTGTATTACAGATACCAGATAGTTGATATACTACACATATAAATTTTTAAATACATACATATTATAAATATCAACACCCATGACTGGAGTACAAACATTTGTGCTCAACAAATGAATGCCCCCAGCGGGACTCGAACCCGCGACCGCTGGCGCAGAAAGTAGGGTCACTACCAACTGAGCCAAACAAGTCGTCAAAACTCAAAAGATTACACTCATCACTGCGTACTTAATGATGTATATCTTGTTAGTGTTCATAATATATAAATAAATAAATACACAATACAAATAACAATAGTGGGCAATACTACTGACAGCTGCACCGTGGTGTTGCCCGGCACCTGCTGCGCCAGCGTCGCCTCCAGGTACAGCGCGCTGTGGCCGGCGCCCACGCCCACGCCCACCACGCCGCTCTGCATCACGCTGTGGGCAAAAATTAAATTATATAATCTATACTATTTACTACTATTGAGGCAGTGGTAGCCCAGCGGTAACGCGCTCGCTTGTATAACCGAGTGATGCGGGTTCAAATCCGGGTCTCGCACCTCTGATATTTTCACGTGCGAATCATTTCTATCCTGATTACCACTTGTCTTACGGTGAAGGAAAACATCGTGAGGAAACCTAGCAAGTTTTCGTAAGACATGTGAAGTCCGCCAACACGCACTAGGCCAGCGCGGTGGACTATGGCCTGATCCCTCTCGTACTGAGGGAGGCCCGTGCCCAGCAGTGGGACGTTAAAAAAGCGCTGATGATGATGATGATACTATTTATAAAGCTGAAGAGTTTATTTGTTTGTTTGTTTGAACGCGCTAATCTCAGGAACTACTGGTTCATCGGTCATTGGTGACTTAGTTTCTTTTTTTAAGAACAACTTTTTTGTCCATAGCCTTCGATTTCTTTTTTATTATCTAAATAACCCTGATTTTTGCTTCTTGTTAAGAGACATCACACAAGTCCGTTGAACAGGGGCAACAAAATAAAACTAAAATTCTCTTTCATCTTCAATGTACACACGTGTGGACGGACAATCAGATTGTATTCAATTCAATTGGCCAATCTGATTGGCAAACAAATTGTATCGTGTGGAAGCCCCTTAAGAAGTATAATAAGTTTAATAATATGTGTCAGTGTAGTCCAGGAAATAAACAATAACTTAGCCAACCTATCGTGATCGTGATGCTGGTAGTCGTAGGGCGGAGGCGCTCGTACTTCGCCCTCCGCGCACCGCGGGACTAGAATTGGTGGGAGCGCTGGAATAATTAAAAAAAAAAATTTATTCGAGAAACATTTTTTTTAAGATAGAGAAAATAAATGCAATTTAAATAAATCAAAATTAAAGAGCAGTATACATCTTATAATCAGTTTGTACGTGAAATTAATGAATTTCTTAAATCATTAGAACAAATTAAATTAAATATATTCAAATGAGTTTTTATCAGCTAATAATATACGAGTCTCTCACCAGGCGAGTCGATTTTGTTGTAATGATAAGGGTTGATACACACTTCGTCCTTCTTCAACTGGTAAGCGTACTCGCAGTGGTCCACCGGCTTTAGTTCATGTTGGCTCTGGAATAATAAATATGTAATAAGATACTTTTTAACTGAACAAGTAAACCAAAGTAAATTTTCATAATGCATGTACACACACACACTCATACGCATACACACGCATCGCACACGCACGCACGCACGCACGCACGCACGCACGCACGCACAAATTTTTGCTCTTATAATAATAATAAATGAGACACTCACTTGTAGCTGCGGCCAGCGCCACAGCCTGCAATAGACAACATGCGGCAAACCCTTTCTGTACTGCCCGTTGATTACGTTGTCGTTTGGCTTAACTCTGAAAATAAAAGAAAACAGTCATACACTTATATTGACATTTACTCTCGATTTATTTTCTTAAATTACAATTAAAAAACAAGAACGGAAAACCTATCTACAAATGAAAACCCGGTCAAAATCGGTTCAGCTGTTTTACAGATTAGTCAGTTACATAAAAAATTAAAAATTGTGTTGTAGTTGGCCAGTCTCAATGAGATTGGCTGCCATGGCCATAGCCATATGCGCGGGAGATATACTGCGCGAGGCACGGAGGTAAAACACCGCCAACTTCCCAACTCCAAGTTATTACTGAGGCTTATGAAACACTCAATAACTAAACTTGGTCCGACCCGGGACTCGAATCCAGGACCTCCCGGTGTACGACCGTACATGCTAGCCACTACACCAACGAGGCAGTTAGGGTTTAAAACTTCTAAGTAACTGACCTACCACAATGGATTGATAGTTAAAAAATGTGTTCAAGTAATAAGCACAGACTAATAAAATAACAGACAGTGTTATTAAACTACACAAAAAACATTATAAAGTTTGTAAATTTTTGTATACAAATATTATTCCATACATATTATAAAACAAAGTCCTCCGCTGTGTCTGTTTGTCTGTCTGTCTGTTCACGATGAACTCAAAATGCATTTTATATCTACAGAAAAGTCCGCGATGGCATATGTCTATCTATAATCATACTATATCCATTTTAATAGTTTAAAAAATGGGCAATTATAAAGTGGTAATTGGAAAGCTACTTATACTAATACAGTATTAATTCTTATCATTTCAAATAAGTTAGAGGCTTTAAGCATTTCATGCACATTTTACTCTTTTACACCATATAATTTAAACCAATATCTTAGGAGTAATCACAAAAAAATTACAGACAAGCTAAATAAAGCTCAAGCACATCCCCCGCATCAAAGATTGAAGACTGTTTCCTTTCTGGGTGGCTTGTTTCAAGTCTAGAGACAAGCCCGAGCAAAGCAAGGGCGAGTAGAATATATACTCAACAATGGGATTAATAAACAAATGTTTATCAGTAAATATGTAAGGGTTTTTCATATACCAGAGAAAAAAATTAAATAAACTAGGTAGAAATATTCAATTTTCAAAGGGATGCGAACTAAACATTGAAAACTATAAAAGATTATAGTAGTTTCAATTATTCACTAGTCACTTTTCTCAATATTTCTACATTTTTTTAAGAACCCTAATTTTTTTTTAATAAAAATAGCCTAATCAAATATTAAAAGAAAATTAAGCAGCTTTGTTTATTTAACAAAACGTTTTGTTGATTATTTCTGATAAAGTTATATAAAAAAACGATAAATGTACACTTTCAATTTCACACACATTTGTTTTCATTGATCCAATTCACTCTTGCTGATATAACATCCACATTTGCATGTTTAAATCACGAGAATTACTCAACTACTCCATCACTACGTAAAGAAAATATTTACTTACGAGAGATCGAAGAAATCATCACATTATACACTGCACTGCGCAAAAACAAAGAAAATGTATGATAACAAGAATCTAATACGAATTATTTGACACACCAATCACTTCCTATGAAATTAAATTATTAACACGAACATTATTTTAATAACACTAACAAGGCGTCGCAAAATATAACGACGTTTGATTTAATACCATTAAATATCATCAATCGATCGTTTGTAAGTGGAAAACATTAAAAAATCGTGTTCCGAATACCGTCGGCCATATTAAAACAAAATGCTTCAATTGTTTTGACGGGAGTTTGACCTTCCTTTTGGATTTTGCGTCCTGTCTGCGATTATGTCACCGAATTGCGAAGGTCATTGAACAGAGGGAGGTTAATGCGCCCGACTAGCTGTACAATTTGGCCGGGTTATACGCATTCGGTCATGGCTGCGGGTTTTCCTTAACGATCAAGAATAACATTTAATTATCTAATTATAACACAACAAAGTTTAATTTGTCGTATTTGTTTTGTAGGTAAACTATAGTTTAAAACCAAAATGTCGCAACTTATTTTAAGTTATAGTATAATAATAAAAAAAATCAAGTAAATTATGACGTAAAAACATAAGTTGTAGATAAAAGAATTTTAAAATTTACAATTACACTTCGTATAATGAATGAAATGGAAGTTTATTAATACGTCAAGTCCGTTTTACGGAGCTTTATTGATTGAGGCATTGGCATTTTGAAGGTCGTCGACTCGCGATTTATAGATATAGATTTAGTTATAGTTACTACTACAATATAATATGCAAGTGTGAATTCATAGCATGCAGATTCATGCATTGATAACATTTAAATATTAATGGAATTTGCAATTTAAAGTAAACTAGCTCACGTATGCATTGGTTTATCTTTATACATTATGTTTTAATAGTTAGTATAGGTATCCCCAAAAAAATAAATATTTTTCTACATTAAAAACTATACTCTATAAATACTCTATAAACTTAATCAAAATCTGTCCAGTGGCTTTCTCGTAATGTGGTCAGGGACAGACAAAAATTCAAAAAAATAAAGATTTTACTTCTAGTATTTTCCAGCAGTGGTAGCCCAGCGGTAACGCGTCGCTTGTATAACCGAGTGATGCGGGTTCAAATCCGGGTCTCGCACCTCTGATATTTTCATGTGCGAATCCTTTCTATCCTGATTACCACTTGTCTTACGGTGAAGGAAAACATCGTGAGGAAACCTGCATGTCTGAGAAAACCTAGCAAGTTTTCGTGAGACGTGTGAAGTCCGCCAACACGCACTGGGCCAGCACGGTGGACTATGGCCTGATCCCTCTCGTACTGTGGGAGGCCCGTGCCCAGCAGTGGGACGTTAAAAAGGGCTGATAATGATGATGATGATTTTCCAAAAAATATTTAATGTACACATTTAAATTAGGTAGACTTTTATAATGTCATACATATTATTGGGATATAGTAGAAGATCCGGGCCTACATAGACCTTCACCGAGCTGATAATAGAATAAAACTTATTTTTTAAGAAATTAAGTATATTAGAAAATATAATAAAAATGGGTTGGCTAAAAAAATCCTGGACAAAATATTTTACTATTAAAAAAAGATTTTTCATTAAATGGTGCAACATGGAGATAATCGGCCTTTTCCAATTACAGCATTAAGGCGCATTTTGCTCAACGTTGAATGTTCCAACTACAACAGCGCTTCGCACAATCGAACACTGCTTTTGCGTGATGCTGTGTTAATAAAATAAATATACCGTGTATCATTGTTACAAGAGTAATAACATAGACTTTTTTTTATATTCCACGTTTATAATGTGAATACAATTTTATTTTAGGATTCAAAACTATAAACATATTTATTTTGCAGAAATATATAATCGAATCATTATATTCACGTTCCAATTAGCATCAGCACAAATCGGCATTGTGCGGCACTGAGTCGCATTATGCTCTGTAATTGGAAAACAGGGAATAAGAGCATTTTATCCTGACTTGACAATTCAAATGTCAGTTGCTCCAAAATAAAGGTAAGACCGAGACTAAATGTAACTGCACTGCTGATTGTAGTAAGATCTAGGTGTTAAATATAAATGGCCATGTTATAAAAATCCATACTAATATTATAAATGCGAAAGTAACTCTGTCTGTCTGTCTGTCTGTCTGTCTGTCTGTCTGTTACCTTTTCACGCCTAAACCACCCAACCGATTTTGCTGAAATTTGGTATGTAGATAGTTTGCATTCATGAGAAGGAAATAGGCATATTATTTTTTGGAAATTCAAGCCCTAAAAGGGTTAAAAGGGGTGGCAAAGTTTGTATGAGAAAAATATTTTTATTGCACATTTTTGCATGAAACTTTGAATGAATGCTTTTTAGTACAAATGATGAAACACGTATTTCAGGGTTTTTCGAAATTCACCCCCATTGGGGATTAAAGGGGGTGGCTAAGTTTGTATGGGAAAAATTCTATTGAAATATTTTGCGTGTCACTGAAATAGTGCTCTGCAATACAAATTAAGAGGGCCAGAACTTTAAATGGGGAATCAGTCCTTGGTACATTATAAGTAACAGTATATAAGCAAAAATGTTTATTTTATTCACTCTTAGCGCGAGCGAAGCCGCGGGCACCGCTAGTTATTAATAAAGGTGATGAATGGGTTGTATCAACTTTCTTTTTTATCAAAACATTAAGTATACCTAACTATTTAAACTATTTTGAACAGTGTTTTAATAGCAATTAGGTATATTATAATTTAATAGTTATAGATACATATTATAATAAATTTTCACCATCTAATATAATTTTGTATCAAAAAAATATAACTTGCTGTAATAGATGCTACAAGTTATATAGATAAAAAAACTTATTTTTTTAAATAATTAGTTAAGATTATTATAGTACACTTACTTTGTATGTTAATTTTTTATTCACCCATTAGAATATTATATCAAAAATCAAATCTGATAAGAATCTATAATATAAAAACAGCATCTTTTAAATCAGGTAAAAACAATCAGTGAACCCTGCAATTTCTGTTATAATGTTTTTGTTATATAAGGATATGGTAATACAAAAACTGTTGTTGATTTCATAAAGTAAGCACTTGTTAAGAACACATCCATATAATGTTGATATATTTTACTTAAATAATCATATTAGAATTATTATTCCTAATTCTAATACTTTAAAAACCATCAAAATATAACTAGAAATCCTATCCTATTAGTAATAAAAGATTACAAAAAATACAGACTTTCTATTAATTTACCCGTGATGAAATTAAGTGCAATGTATTTATTTTATAAATAAAAAAATATTTTTGTTATTGTTTTATGCTAATTTTTGTAAACAATGTACATGTGATATAAATAAATATGATTTGCATGTGGTGAGTTATCATATATTAAAAATATAAATTCAATTATATCTAATCAATCACGTAAAATCAAAGATAAAGAAAATAAACTAAACAATTTTTTTTAAACATAATAATTATTATATACATAGTATATTATTGTGATGAAACGTCATAATTAAGAGTGAAAATAAATACCTGGGTATTGTAACACACTTGGTGTGGCTATTCTGGTTGGACAATGCCTTTTCTAGCTCCTCAATAGCACCGCTTTTCTTTAATTTCTTCACTAGACTTTTCACCGCTTTTTCTGACCATTTATCCTCTGCAGATGACCCTTCAGGACCTTTCTTCCACCCCAACAAACGCTTCACCACGGGTGGGGTAAGCGGAAACATTCCGCAGTACCACTGTTCACTGTTTCACATTAAAAATATATTTAATCAAATTAGATGATTTCAATATGATTATATTCCGTATTTAGATAAACTATCGGCCATTATTGGGAATAATGGTGACAGTTCAGAATTCAGATGTTCTGTCAATCAAATAATTTCTTATCTGTCTCTTTCGCACTTGTGTTATGTGCACTGACCTCTATAATACCACTGGACTGGCTGTTGTCAACGTGCTTTTGTGGCTGCTTGATATTCGCCATTTTGGCGCTGTCCGCCGCTGTCGGACGTAGCGAGAGTTCGTGGTACTAAAACTAATTATGTCGATATAAAGATTTTTATTTTTTTATTTTTATTAATCAATAACCGTATCATCATAATTACTACTTAAGTTATATTAACAACGAAAATGCAAAATTACTTTACAGTAAACAAACACTTCTCGCTGTCATTTGCAATATACGTAAAAATTAGTTCTCGACCCTCTCGCTAGTGGCGCTTCAAATGGACACAAAAAAATTGCTGTCAAACACTTGGAACAGCCAGTCCAGTGGTATTATAGAGGTCAGTGGTTATGTGTATTAGATTTATTGCCGAAAATAAATTAGTGTGGTTGATTTTCATGTTGGGTTCATTCCTTAGAGGCTGATTTAATTCTCTAAGGGTTCATTCACGATGAAGAGATTCTCTCAAATCGAGTGGCTGAACAAATAAACTAAGTAAAAATCGAAAATTTAATTTAAATAATATTACTTTATAGATATATTACTATGTACTTAAAAAGTATTATTAACTGAGCTGTTCTTATTAAAAAAATCCACTAGGAAAATCTAATATATCCAAATGGGATCAAAACCAATTTGTATCGGTAGGTATATATATCATAATAATTTACTCTTATCGACAGAAATGTGGCAAGTATGACACATGTATTGATAAAATGAAATACATACATAGTTGATGAATCCTTAACTTTTCAATTTTCTTTAATTATAAAAAAATACGAATGAAAAGCAATTGAATGTTGCAACTTAATGAAATAAATTATGATTGGTGAAATATCATACATTTTCCTTCAGTTTTATACTCTGTATTTTAATTTGAAAATGGTTTCAAAAATATTCTTTAATCTATGTCTATTTTGTATCTGTACAAATAACAAAACAAAAATAGAATGTTTTTGTTTTTATATTTTTACAGCGAATTATATTTCTTCAACTGTTATTTTATGATGCCAGTTGTGAGGAAAAATTCACCTTTAAATTTCCCTACGAGTCGTTTTTATTGGAACGGTTTTGACTTACAAGGCAGGCAAGAAAAATGGTGTACGAAGTTAATAAATTTATTAAAAATGAGTCATCGAAATACCGCATGCGCATTACGCAGACTGAAAATTCATTTGTCCATGTGTAGTTGAGTGTTTTTCACAAAAAATGACCATAAAGAAATCGGCCTGTCCCACAACTTCAAATATTTTTATTTATATTTTTTATATACCACATATGAAAAATGAAATTTTATATGAGTAAGGTAAATATTTTAGCATCGAATTAAATTAAAAATGTCCATAAAAAGCGAACAGTTATTTTTATATTAAAATAAAAGTAAAATAGGAGGTGAAGATTTCGTGTGTCCCATGGTGCTCTCGGAGATTTCAAATACATCTCATTTGATAAATATTAGTCTTTGAGTATGCATAAGTGTTTGAACATAGTCTCTGTATATCTAAAAGTGTCTTTTCAGTCTTTATGTTATATATTTATAGTTATTTTGAAAAATATCATTATTTTAATGTTGTCCTACGAAAATCATAGTACCGGAAAATCCAGTTGCGTCACGGTAAATTTGATGTCTTACAGAAGACAAAATCTACAATTTGTATTTTTTTTGCCTTCCTGACAACATTATCATCGTTAAATGATACCGCCTTTATTGTTTTAAACGTCGATTGCGACAATAATTGAGACGAAAGTGTTGGTGTCTTCGGCGTACAAAAAAAGTTTTCTGGATAGTGACAGTATTTAAAAGGTAAATAAACTCGTTGTCTTTACGTATCATATTATATTTAAAACATATACTAACCTATATTAGATTAGTAAAGCTAAACACAAGGTATTTTAACTAAATATTCGTTATTTTTAATTTTAAAAGTTCCCTGGGATGAAAACGTCACGTCCTGTGCGTCATGTGACATACTACCGGAACAAAATCGTGACGAACTTGAATTGTAAAGCTTATTAACGTATAACGAAATATATTTTAATTTTGTTTTAATTTAGTTAAATTAATTAATTAAATAATTTTATTTTAATTTTGTTAAACTAATTGTGATAATTTGGTATTGTAAAGAGGTAAAATTTGTATTGTTTGTTTGTACGTAGATAATCTGCGCAACTATCATCATTGATTTAAAAAAAAGAGTATTGTACATGTTTTCTAATACCTGCGTGGTGTGCATAATATTAAAATTCCATTTTCCATTTAATAAGATATAGCCATGATACCTTTTTTGTTCCAGGTCAAAATTTACAATATAAAATTATAAAAACAAAATTTTAATATATTTTGATTTAAATCAATGTTAAAAGCGATATCAGAAAATTACTGCAGTGCTACTTATTTTGGTTCTCTTTGCATGCATTGGATTTACGAACATTTTCTTCAGGATGAGTGTGAGATCTATGTGGGAGGAAGTAGTTATTTGAAATAGTAATTATTTCGTTCGTTTCGTCGAAGAAGAAAATGGCGCTTACCGCAGCAGAAAGGGCAAGGAAATATCGCGAAAAATTTAGGCAAAATCCTGAAAAATTTCAAGTTTAGCTCCAAAAACAGTTGGCAAGACTTAAAAAGAATCGAAAAAAGATTACAGATCTAACTTTATATTTTTTAATACTTATATGTATAAAATAGGTATGATAAATCTAAAAGGTCTCATTAATAATATTAAGTTTACGCTTTTTTCTTTATGATTGTGTTTGAACCGGCAATGTGGACGCTGCTCAAATATTCCTATTCGTCAATCAATTTTCGTAATAGTCACTGTCCCATATTCTGAATGGTACAAAAATGGTTTTAAAATATTTATTTTTCGTTTTATAGTATTTATGTTGTCATTATTAGTAATTTGTTATTGCCAAAAACTTTTCACTTTGCTTGATTTTTGAATTTGTAACATGTATCATTAGTAATGACAACTTTTCAAGTGCGACGTGTCCGAGGAGTGACGAACATGAAACTATTTCGCAGATTATTTTTTAATTTGAAAGAATTAAACTACCTTTTTTTTATTTTTGGATAGATTTTAGGTATATCTTTATGCTAATATAAGTTTATTTTGTTTCAATACCTGGTTGTTTTATTTCTGATCGATTATATGTTGTGACTTACAGGAATACTTTGCATCATATGCTGACAGAATAACTTGAATATTTCTTATTATAATGGTTTAATTTTAATTTAAATAGCATATTTAGCTAGTTAATAATCTATTCTTTAATACCAGAGTAAATATAAACAAATTAATGTAATGCCAAAATTATATTTCCTGATCGTCACAGGGTCTTTTTTTCTGAAAAACACTCAGTTATATTATTCTATAAATATGTGTCAGTAAGAATTATTCTGGTAATTATATAGTCTGTGCTTAAGAAACAGGTATAAATTTGAACAAAATAAGCAGAAATAAAAAAAAGATACCAAAAATCACACACGTTATTTACCACGGGCATCTATTATTTCATTCCACACTGGTACGGTGTGTCCTATGTACCATTGGCAGCCATGTCAATGGTATAAAGTGGGATAATTAATACACACAAAGAATTTGCGTGATTGTACACATGCGCCGATTGCCCCCACTACTTTCCTCGAGCGATCTTAAACCATCGCGCGACCTATATTAGTAATAAATATCGATATTTCTCAATAATAATATCGATATTTCGATATACCGATACTTTATCAACATACCTAGTTTTTATTTTTTTTTGTTACTAGTAGTCGCCAGTCGGTACTCGTTGCGTGCGCTCCAGTTCTATTCTCGGAAATATAATAAGGTAAGCACTTTGTTTATTAATAACTATTGTGATAATTGTATTACTTGATAAATACTTAAGCTATTTATATATTCAAACATATCGTTTTAGTTGTATTTTTTACAATTTTCGTATTATATAGACGGTCAAATTTCTCGCCTTGTTCAAGTGATTTCCGTGTGTATGTAACTAAATATCGCTTTATATACGTATTTACAATTAAAACAAACCCATTTGTTATAAAATAATAAAGAATTCAAAGCTAAAACGAACAAAATTTTTAAAAACAAAGAAACTTTATATCCACGGCCGCCATCTTGTAACGTACATTAAATTCTTTCAATTTAAAAACGCAATTATGTACCGAAAGTTGTATACTTTCAGGCTATTAGGTTTACCTCATAATAGAAGGTACATTTAATACTTTCTTAGATTTACGCGAATATTCGACATTATAAATGAAACTACCTTTTCGGATTTTGTCGCGGATTTATTTTGGTTTTTAGTTCCCGACGTTTCGAATGCTTTACAGCAATCATGGTCACGGGAGAGACTAAGAAGGTACATTTTTATAAGTATATCTACTTTCTAACCTAATACAAACCGACTTCCAAACTAAATAAATCTAAACTAAAAATTAGTAGAAACTAATGCTTTTAAGGACTTTGTTAATTTTGAAGTCGGTGCAAGCCAGGTATTTTGATTATGTTTACAAATTGATATTATTATATATTATTAATATTAATATACGGATATTCTAGGTTTTTTTTTATCTCGCATTACATTTATTTTTAAGTCAGGGGTTTTTTTTATTATTTTATCCTTTTTTAATAATTATACAATAACTGAAAAATTGATTTATATTTATTTTTAATAATGTATCTGATGCTACCTTTGACATCTAAAAACTTATTTTATATTGTACTAGCGGTGCCCGCGGCTTCGCTCGCGCTAAGAGTGAATAAAATAAAAATTTTTGCTTATATACTGTTACTTATAATGTACCAAGGACTGATTCCCCATTTAAAGTTCTGGCCCTCTTTTCTGAAAACTACTGTGTAGCATCCTGCCGCGCCGCCACTGCTGCGCTTTCTAAAACTTATTTCCTATTTTTAACCAATTTTGCTACTATGTGTATCATAATTTCTTTGTGTGTTTTTCGTTAATGATAAACTGATGTACGTGGTTCATTGTTATGGACTTATGGTAAAAATTACTGTTAAATATTTCTCCTACGCAAATTGTGCCACCCCCGTTAACCCCCATAAGGGTTGATTTTCAAAAAACGCTTAGATATGTATCTCATAATTTGTATTGCAGAGCATTATTTCAGTTTCACGCAAAATATTTCAATAGAATTAAATTTCCCATATAAACTTAGCCACCCCCTTTAACCCCCAATGGGGGTGAATTTCGAAAAACCCTGAAATACGTGTTTCATCATTTGTACTAAAAAGCATTAATTCAAAGTTTCATGCAAAAATGTGCAATAAAAATATTTTTCTCATACAAACTTTGCCACCCCTTTTAACCCTTTTAGGGGTTGAATTTCCAAAAAATAATATGCCTATTTCCTTCTCATGAATGCAAACTATCTACATCCCAAATTTCAGCAAAATCGGTTGGGTGGTTTAGGCGTGAAAAGGTAACAGACAGACAGACAGACAGACAGACAGACAGACAGACAGACAGACAGACAGAGTTACTTTCGCATTTATAATATTAGTATGGATTGTGGTGTCCCAGCGCGCGACTTCGGTATAATAATATGATCGAGAATTAGGCAGTGTCGTTCGTGTATCGACGTGCCTCGCGTTGTATTTTATAATATAATTATATTATAACACGATACAATTTGTATTTTAAGTTAGTTAACTGTAATAATATTGTCTACATAATATTATATTGCATTTATTAGGTAGGTACTTACAAATATTCAACAAATTATATTAACTATTTATTTAGAAATATTCAGTATTCACAGAAAGGAACAACATTTGAAGTGTTGTTTTAGGTGTTTTTATACAATAACTGAAAAATTGATTTATTTATTTTTCATAATGTATCTGATGCCACCTTTGAAATCTGAAAACTTATTGTGGTGTCCCGCCAGTCCCGGCGCGCGACTTCGGTATAATAATGTAAAGAAATGCATTTCACTGCATTTCTCTAATAAGGTTATATATGATTTGAATTTATATTATGTCAAAGCTGGTATAATAAACATTATAAAAATATATTGACATTTAAAAATGTCAAATCACAAATGTAATGTGAGAGAATTTTTCAATGATTAATATTTAATTTCTTTTATAATTATTTATAAACTAGACTACTACTACTACTATACCAGAAATAGACTTTAAATGTTGTTTCTTTTGTGTTACAGGTTAGTGAATCTTTTTTAAATAAATAGTTAATGTATTTTGTTATTAAGTAAATTTGTAAAATATGTAGCTATTGTAAATAAATATTTTGTGTTACAGAGAACCGCTTAAGTCTTGGTTATTTCTTCACAATATTACTGAAGAATAAAATATCTTATTAATATATCCATGTTCGTATCCAGTCCCGAAATTTCATATCCATAACAGCACGAAATTTTACAATAAATCAATTTCACAGTGAAATCGTGCCGAGGTACGATAGCAGCACGTTCCCGCTAAGCAACTTCACGCAGCTGCAACACGCCGCGGCGCCGGTGTACTCCGCCCCGCTGCACGTGAACGGACTCTGCTGGCGCCTGAAGGTGTACCCCGACGGGAACGGGGTAGTGTGGGGGTATATTAGAAGGTAAATCTCAATAAACTCTAGGAGTTAGGTGGAATAATGGACGTGGTTTATTTAAACTATTTCGTATGGGGAATGTAAACATAAAGATGAGCTCGTAGTTTAGTTGCAGCTACAGTAGTCGTAGATCGAGTACTCTTTGGACACCAACACAACACCAATCAATGTCAACAACACGTGCTTACTTAAGTTGTGCTTGTGGTTATAATTTTGCCGATATTTATTTTTCATTTATGAGTAATAAAAATAAAATAATTAAAGTTACATGTAAATAAGGTTACTAATATAGTATTACATTTGTTTAATAACTTAACATTAACTTATAAGTACCTAAACTTTCACAGGTTTTACAAGTAGAAGCTAAAGGTAATAATGGCATCTACATCAAATTATAAAGATGATAAGAAAAAGGCATCATTGCTTTTTGATCCTAGAGAGGCCGCTTTAAAGGATCGCGATACGTTCTATGAAATCGGCCTTAGTGGTCTTAAGGAGTTAATTGCTTTATATGAGGGATTTCGTGTGTACGAAGACTCATTATTCAGTATTTCTTCAAAAGATTTTGAACGTGCAGTTCAGAGTAAAGAGGTGAATCAAAATTTGGACCAAACAATTGAAAAATTCCTTATACTACTGTCACCGTACTTCTTACTTCAGTCGTCTCATAAAGCTTTAGAATGGCTGGTAAACAGATACAGCATACATCAGTATAATCAAGATGCAATTATGATGCTTATACTGCCTTACCATGAAACAAAAATATTTGTGCGTTTCATCCAGTTACTTCAATTATCATCAACTTCCAACAGGTGGAACTGGCTAGAATCTATCCAAAAACGTGGAAGTTCCTTAACAAAGCAAGTTTTATATAATCAATGTGTTTCAAACACATCAACTTTAGAATTTATAGCAAAGAGCACTTTAAAATATGTCACAGAATTTGGTGAGAGAGCAACGCAATTGAATACAGTATATGCATTTTTCTGTTCAACTGCAATTGGTACTATAAACACAAGTAAATATGATAATGAATCTATTATCAATGCTTTATTGCCTACATTGATAGAAGGCCTAGAGTCACCAATTATTGATTTCAGATCATCTTCACATATGGTTATAGGATATTTATCAACTAAAGCAACATTCAAAAGTAAAACAATAAATGATTTGATTGTTAGAATGTTTACTACTGAGTTTGACCTAACATATGATGTAGTACTGCTTATAAATTTAATTTACACAAATCAGAAACATTTAACAAAGATGCCTAAATGTATTTTTGCTAATATTTCAATTGATGTGATGAACACTCTATGCATTAATTTGAAGAAGCTTGTGGAGTCAAGAATTAGTATTCAAACATTCAGCCTGGTATTTCTGTGTAGCATATTGGAAATAATCCAAAGAAATATACAAGATTTCAGAAGATTTTGTCACCTGCCTCAATTATTCATTGACAAAGTTGACCTCAAACATCAACAGCCAGAGAAAATTATAAGGTAAGCATAAAATTCATAGTTATTTTTACCATGATTTTTGCAGTTTTTGCATGTGTTATGTGCATACATTGCTTTAACAGAAACAGATTTATAATTTCTTAGCTTATATTTACTTAGTAATCATCCAAGTGAGTGTGTGTGAGGCCAGGGGAAGTTATTTTTAATTTTTTTGACAATATTTCATACTTGTTACTCCTTATAATTTCATTTCATTTGTTGAATTTACTTTATGGACCAAATCTCTTATCTCCAACTGATGTTTTATTGTAAACCAGTTTTGTAACATCTACACTAATATTATAAAGAGGAAAACTTTGTTTGTTTGTTTGTTTGTTTGTTTGTTTGTTTGTTTGTAATGAATAGGCTCAAAAACTACTGGACCGATTTTAAAAATTCTTCCACCATTCGAAAGCTACATTATCCACGAGTAACATAGACTATATTTTATTTTGGAAAAAAATAGGGTTCCGTAAGATATTTGGGTTTTTCGGACACAAGGTGTAAAAAATCAACCAGAAAAGTTATTTATTTTGCGTACGCTGCCTAAACTATAAAAGATAGAACCATAAAATGTTCTAATTAATTGTAGATCTTATAAATATCTACAAAAAAGTCCGCGACACACTATACCTATCTATGTCGAGTGAGGCACAACAACCATGTTTTTATTTAAAAATTATCATAGCATTTTAAATATATGTAGGGATCTCTCCAGATTTTTTATTTTTTAATTTCAGATCAAATCTTTACTTTTATTTTTTTATGATCTGGCTTCAAAACCTAAATATAATCCTAAATTTTCATCCTTCTACAAACGCGGGCGGAGCCGCGAGGAACAGCTAGTAATACATAAATCAGTCTTGATTTGCAATATTAGCATTTAATATCTTACTTTATAGTTAAAAATATTAATGTAAGTGAATAGTACTAATTTAATTCTATTTTGTTTTCAGTTGCATCCTCAATACTTTAAAGTGTTCAAATGAGGATAATGATGAAGAGAGTGATGTAGGAAGTATTGATGACGATAACGCTTTTTCTAATAAATTCATGGCATGGTATTCACTATTTTTAAAACATATCGTAAATAAGTTTTCAGTTTTCATTCATTTGTTAGGTTAGTTATTAAAAGAGAAATGGGCTTTGACAGCTAATTGTCGCCAAAGAAAAGAGCGCAGCTATCAAAAGTATTGGGATTTAAACCAGCAGTTGCTCATATAGTTGGAGGGACATATTTGTTTGAAAATTTAAATCACATTAACACAGATTTGCGAATTGAAGCAGTAAATTTCATAGTAAAAGAATTTCAGTCATTGAAAATTGAGAACATAGTTTGTGAAAGATTCTGTAATTAATAGACTAAAAGACGGTAACGCAGATGTGGTTTTATAATAAAATAATAATAATAATAAAGCCTTTATTTTTCTGTTATAACGGTTTTTCATTTTAACATTTGTACATCTTACATACTAACAGATCCCTTTCGGGTATAGGCCTCCTCCAAGCTCTTCCATTTTTCTCTGTCCTTGGCAATATTTATCCATTCTGGTCCAGCTATTTCTTTTATATCGTCTGACCATCTTTTCTTTGGTTTTCCCACTCTACGTTTTCCTATTGGTCCCTTCCATGTTGTTCTCTGTGTCCATCTCTTATCCTTATATCTGGCAATATGTCCAGCCCATTTCCATTTAGACTTCATAGCAAAGTTTAGAGCATCTATGACTTTAGTCTTGCTTCTTATTTCAGTGCTTCTGATTTTATCTATCCTTTTTAGTTTTAAAATGCTCCTCTCCATTGATCTCTGGCATGTTGTTATTTTGTTTTGACTTTGCTTGTATACACCCAGGTTTGGCTGCCATATGTTAAGCAAGGTAAAAGGTTAGTATCCAATACTATCTTTTTGAGGTTTAAATTGTAGGGTCCTTTTAAGATCTCTTTTTGTGCCTAAAACTTTCTCCAGGTTGTATTGATTCGTCTCTCTACTTCCTCTTCATTGTTGTTTTCTTTAAACGATATTTGTTTCCCTAGTAGTAGAAGATCCGAGCCTACATCGACCTTCACCGAGCTGATAATAGAATAAAACTCATCTATACATATAATAAAACTGTAGAAAAGTCGTTTTTGTACATCAAAAAAAATACAAAAAAATAGCCAGGGTGTTAACCCATTCGCGTCCACCGCACTACATTGCAACTTAAACGTCATGCCGCCATACATACCATACATAGGACAACCAATAGAACCCATTTCCAGCATTTTTAGAATTTTTGTCTGTTTGTCGGTTTGTCTGTTTATTTATTTATTTATCCGGGCATCACGTAAAATGTACGAAAGCAATGTAGATAACTTTCAGTGCCAGTGACCCACGGCGCCGGTTCACGTATGTCGCTATTGCGGTGCCGAGAACCCGCGTGGTGGGCTCTTTATAAATGTAGCTCATTCTTTGTAAATACGTTATTATACGATTACAAAATAAAGTGAACTATTTATTTTAACAAGTTCTTTTTAGTATATCCATTGGTTTCAAGATTCAGAATTTTATTTTTTAGTAAAATTCAACCTACGTCGTAGATCGTATTTCAGAAGTGAGAAACCGCTGTTTATAATAATTATTATAAATATCGATTACATTTCTTGTTACTAAGATCAGGAAAAACAAAGAAACTGTAATTTCTATATTATACACATTTTTTATTCAATAGTATCGAGTCGTGGTGATCAATTGTATTTTGCTGAAAATTTAGATAAAGACGAACATAGCCAACACTACACGCACACATAGATAGAAATGAATATGGCCGCTACTCTGTCTGTACACGGCTGTCATGCCATAGCTTGCTACAGCGTGTTTTATATTTACGCAGTAGTTTGATATTAAATATAGAAATAAAATATTGTTGGACAGTTATTGTCTCTAATACTATAAAAAAGCTCTGGCTTTATTTTAATAATATATTTGTTTTCGCAGTAGGTACATAATTTAAACATTACAAAAATATCTTCGCTTCGTAAAGTATTATGAAAATCATTTTAGTTAACGTCAATGATATTTTAACTACAGATATGTTATACGCTCACTAAACAACCGAAAAAAGTGTTCCGCGCTGCACACATACACACTTTTCATTAAAGGTACATGTCAAAATGATAGAAAGGGGATAGTCGATAAAATCAATAAGAAAAAAAGAGACAGCTAGTGTTGTCAATTGCGCGTCAATGTAAACAAACATTAGTCTAGCGACCGATGACATATCAGAATATTAGGCAAATAATTGAAATATATTAATAAATCGAAGTATACTGCGTTCTTACATGTGGTATGTGAACCTTTGTGTTTTATTAACTTTGGATCATAATTGGTGCATTTCCTAAATACACAGGATGGCATTTTTTTAAAATTTTGTAGCAGCGTACCACTCGTCGCCATGCGGTGACACAGACTAAAGGCAATACGTCCTAATTAGGACGTTTTCGAGTTTTCACGATTGCGCGTTCATAACATATCTATAGTTAAAATATCATTGGTTAACGTACTTACAACTCAAAATATCCAGTTATTAAAATTGAATCTTTGTCTTTTAAGTGCCATTTTTACTTTGTAAAGCATTTTGCCCGTGACTGCATAGGCGCGGTCTTAGATAATTGCTTAAATTTATCATTTATGTTATTCATCGATTCACTTAGACTATACAAAAAGTCGCGAATAGGAAATATTAAAATTTAATTAAGAACTTCTTTGTATACCATACTGGTACTCGTATATCTCTGATCGTCTGATCCTGAGTTCTGCTAGAGGTCAATGTAAGAAATAATCTTTTTTTAAGTCTATACCTGCTTCTTTGAACAACCGGCCTCAAAATTTGTAAATCGTCATTGTAAAGCAAATTATAAGGAGGATATTCCATCAACATTTTTAATGATATGTATTATAACGTGTTTACCTTGGGAACAAGATAATCTGCCAAGGTAAAAATTAGCCTAGGTCACTGCCAATCCTTTGTCCCGTTTTAACGTGAAAGAAAAACATACCAATACATTTTGGCATAATATAAAATATAGGTACGGATTCAAAGTATCTACATAATTGCGAGGTATTTTTATTTTATTATTGTCTTACCTTTTGTTCACTATACTTATTGACAATATACCTATAAGTATACAGTAGTACAGTATACCTTAAAACTTAGTTTGCTAAAAATATTCAGAAAAAAAAACAAATACTCACTTTACCTAAATATAGGTTCTTCAATAAAATGAAACATACTGTGTATAATTAAGGATGACAATCAATGACAGTAATATAGTAGGAGAGCTAGCGTTTCCCAAAAATAAAATACTGTAATAATAATATTATTATATTATGTAACTTCATTCTTCATACACTTATAGAGATCATTCGAATAATAAGTTTGCACAATAAATTTGTTTTATAAAATAAAATTGCTTTATATATAACCCTGTTTATCTTTAATTTCAGTAATCATTAATCATATCTTATCAATTTAATATATCGTTTCTTTCTAACGTTAAAACCCGTAGAAGTCTGTTGTGCTCAGCTCAGTTAGGACCAGCATGATTAATTACTTACAGCATTACTTCATTTTAATGAGAATAAACTTTAGTCTTGAGTCAAGTAAACTAGGTGATATTGTACGTTTATTGACTATAATGTTAATAAATATTTTTTAAAATAAATCTGTTTTATTTCAATTTTATTGATTAGTATCCATATTACGATTGATTTTACAGTTTACTAAGTGAAAAATAATAGTTACATTATCATTTCATCTTCAACCCTTTAACGTCCCAATGCTGGGCACGAGCCTCCCTCAGTACGAGGGGAATCAGGCCATAGTCCACAACTCTTGCCTAGTGTGAGTTAGCGGACAAGTGGTAGTGCCATGCTTGTTACCTTCGGGTAGCAGCCGAATGGGCCGGCACGCCCCGTATAGTACCACTCTCTCACAGAAGACCGGCGTGAAGTGGCAGCTATGCTGTCGCGTTGCTGCCCGTTTGCCCCCTTTGTCCCATAAAAAAAAAAAAACATGTCTTTTGAAAATTTGCTAGGTTTTTCACAGACATGTAGGTTTTCTCACGATGTTTTCCTTCGCCGTAAGAGAAGTGGTAATCATGATAGAAAATGATTCGAACATGTACATATCAGAGGTGCGAGACCCGGATTTCAACCCGCATTACTCGGATATCCAAGAGAGCGCATTATAGCCTGCTGCCTTAGTTACATCATAATAAAAAAAAAAAAAAGTAGTGTAGTGATACTTTGGTGGCCCAGTAAGTCACAGAACAGATGTTCTTAGATCGTTCGACTGATCCTCAGGCCAACGCTCTCCAATAAAAAATAAAACATCAAATATATTTTCTTAACATTGTAACTTTAGTTACAAAAAGTTAGTCTAATAAGTAGTTCGCTAGCTCTTAGACTAATACTTACACACACATGCAATGAAATATTTTCGTTAGGTAGTGATGCAACGAATACGAATAGTAGGTATTTACCGAATATTCATATTCGCCAAATATCAGCATGAATATTAAAAATAATTGATATTCATAAATGCAAGAAATCTGGTAAGTGAAATATGTTCATAGCTTGATTTGTTCGTTTTATGTTATCTATACATATAATAAAACTGTAGAAAAGTCGTTTTTGTACATCAAAAAAAAAAAATACAAAAAAAATAGCCAGGGTGTTAAAGGACAACCAATAGAACCCATTTCCAGCATTTTTAGAATTTTTGTCGGTTTGTCGGCTTGTCTGTTTATTTATCCGGGCATCACGTAAAACTTACGAAAGCAATGTAGATAACTTTTATACACAACGATTGAACGTCACTTGAAGTAACATTTAGTTTTTGTTTCATTGCAATCGGTTCTGTCTATCAAAAGATATTTGAGTTTAAAGTGAAGAAGTAGAAAAATTTCAGAAGTAAAATTAGGGTTATGTGCATTTGGTCTCACAACTTCACGTAACTTTTATACACAACAAAATGTGCATAAATTGAAGTAACATTAAGTTTTTTGTTTCATAGTAATCAGTTCACACCTTATAAAAAATGTAAATTAATAAAATTATAATAGTGTTTCCGAAGTAAAATATTAAAACAGCGCCATCTACGAGTATTCGAACTTAGACTGGACTATCACTAGAGATCAACTGCGTGCAGTATTGTTCGATAGATGGCGTTGTGCGTGTGAAGTCATTTTCTGAATGCGGTGTTAAGATTTTCCTTGAAAGAATGACCTTCGCCCATGTCTGCCGGCAATCTTTGAGTTTTCAACCGACTGCCGAAAGGAGGAGGTTATCAATTCGTCTGTATTTTTTTTTATGTTTGTTAGCTCATAACTTTGAACTGGGAGAACCGATTTTGATGATTCTTTTTTTATTTGAAAGGTAGTGCTTCCCATGTGGTCCCATTTTAATATTTTCCAGTTCTGATAATGGCATCCATGAGAAAACCATAAAAGTCTTAAATTTGCATTAAGTATTTGCGTGACAAATGGACGAATAACTCAATATCACGCCAACCGATTTCGATGATTCTTTTTTTAATGGAAAGGGTATACTTCAAGGGTAGTTTGATGAGAGTTTGGTAAGGTTCTGATGATGGGATCCATGACAAAGTATCGGAACTCTTCAATTCTTAGGAGCAAATTAACGATGCTCGGCCAAATCTTTTATAGGCTATATGGATATTTGAGTCACGTATCGTAACTGATGATGGAAGGTAGAACTCCTCAACGGTTAGCAGTTTAAAAGGAAATTCTTTCAATATAATACGCAATTATGAACGGATAGTTGTATACATTCAGGCTATTAGGTTTACCTCATAATAGAAGGTAAATTTTTATAGTCATTAACACAATACGTATCTACTTTCCGCAAAAAAGTTAAAAATAAATTATTTTTAACAAAAAAACAAAAACCGACTTCCAAACTTAATAAATCTAAACTAAAAAGTAGAAAATAATACTTTTAAGGACTTTGTTAATTTTGAAGTCGGTGCCAGCCAAAGCAAAATAGCCCTAAATAGATACATATTTGATTAATCTATCAATTTGTAAACATAATCAAAATACCTGGCTGGCACCGACTCCAAAATTAACAAAGTCCTTAAAAGTATTATTTTCTACTTTTTAGTTTAGATTTATTAAGTTTGGAAGTCGGTTTTTGTTTTTTTGTTAAAAATAATTTTAATATTTTCCAGTTCTGACAATGGCATCCATGAGAAAACCATAAAAGTCTCAAATTTGCATTAAGTATTTGCGCAACAAATGGACGAATAACTCAATATCACGCCAACCGATTTCGATGATTCTTTTTTTATTGGAAAGGATATACTTCAAGGGTAGTTTGATGAGAGTTTCGTAAGGTTCTGATGAAGGGATCCATGACAAAGTATCGGAACTCTTCAATTCTTAGGAGCAAATTAACGATGCTCGGCCGAATCTTTTATAGGTTATATGGATATTTGAGTCAAGTACCGTAACTGATGATGGAAGGTACAACTCCTCAACGGTTAGCAGTTTAAAGAATTTTTTTTCAATATAATACGCAATTATGGACCGATAGTTGTATACTTTCAGGCTATTAGGTTTACCTCATAATAGAAGGTAAATTTTTATAGTCATTAACACAATACGTAGGTATCTACTATCCGCTAAAAATTTAAAAATAAATTATTTTTAACAGAAAACAAAAACCGACTTCCAAGCTTAATAAATCTAAACTAAAAAGTAGAAAATAATACTTTTAAAAGGACTTTGTTAATTTTGAAGTCGGTGCCAGCCAGAGCAAAATAACCCTAAATAGATACATATTTGATTAATCTATCAATTTGTAAACATAATCAAAATACCTGGCTGGCTTACCTTTGATCTGCTAGGAGTTCTTAAGTATAAAGTGGTAAAAATACAATTCAATACTCAATACGTTTATTTGGTATCTATAGGTTAATTTTGTGGGTAATTAATAGTGTAGTAAATTACTATAGGCGCTGTTAGGCATTGACAAGTACAAAAAGCCTGAGATGGGATTTCCTGGCAATTTAGAATAATTTTAGTAGGAAACTAACAATTGAAAACTGATGAGACTACACAGATTATTTTTTTCAATACATATTTCAAAGTTTATTTTTAAGGGTGCTTTTACATTTTTTCTCGTATTTGCCTGTTTAACTCCATTTTTCCATCCTCCATGCGTGATCATGGTTTAGATATGGTCACAAAATTAAAAAAAATATGCACGACAAAGTTCGATTATTTATCTCGGGAGCGCTCTAAACAAATATTTCAATTAGTTTTCATAAATTCCCGACTGAAATTCTACACGTTTATACAAGCAACTTTTTGTAGAACTTGTGCGCTTACCGTATGAAATTATTTATGCCAAGGAAATAGTCGGGTACCGAGTGTCTGACGTGGATTGTCTTAGTAGGAAAAGTTGTAACGTTTTGCGACATCAAAAAATTTAACATACCACATCTTAATAAGTTTTACTTAAAAAATTACGCTCAGGCAGAGATGAGTGGGTTTAAATATGCGGGGCCCCCTTTCGCGCGGGGCCCGTAGCAATTGCTACTCTTGCTATATGGTTAATCCGGCACTGGCTGTATGCTACACCTATGGTTCGAATACATGAATAATTTTTCGCGTGTGAGTACTACTAACTGTAGATCTAACAGACGACACTTATAAAATTGTCCGATTTTGGCCGCATGCAAAAATATGACATCACTTCCGGTTGCGATTTTGAATGTAATATCATTTGATAAGATACACCGCTGAAATTTATACCAACTTGAAGATTTCCATGTATACAACAAGAATATCGGAGGTCAATATCGGTTCTAACTATCCGCGACGTTGTGTCGACCGTCATTGAAAGTATATATTTTTTTATTTATCTTAACTCATCGAATACATTGATGCGCAAATTGTTTTCTTGATCGTTGAACTTCGAAATTACTAGAAAAAATAGGTCGACAACATTTATTTAGCCGGAACACATTGTCGACCGAACGTTTATATTAAAAAAGGGCACGATTACGATTCGTACGGCGCCACGATTTGAAGGCGGATTCTTATAGATCTCGACAAAAGAAAATGAAACGAAAGAATAAAATTTTTCGATATCTCGCTTAGTTTCCGAGATATTTCCTATCTTCTGCACTCCCTACAATGCCCTAGTTATGTCTCCTTCTATAATTACAGAATCTGGTCTGACCAAGGGGCTCCCTTGACACCAACACAAAGTTCAAGTCACTAATTCATCAAAATTGGTCGGATCACCTCATCACCTTTACCGATGCTTCGAAGCTATCCAAAGATAGCTGTGTTGGTGCAGCTTGCTGGATTCCAAAATTCAAAATTATACTACAATTTAAGTGCCCTCCCCAGTCATCGGTGTTTACAGGCGAGGCTGTTGCTTTGTTAGAAGCAATCTTGTTTACCCTGTCTCACAATTTTAAACAAACAGTTATTTTTACCGACTCTTTAAGTTGTCTATTAGCTATTAAGGAAAACCCCTTTCGTAGTAGACTAAGATATTCCATAACTTTGAAGATTCGAAGCTTTGTGCTCATGCTACCAAAAGGGTTTAGCTGTCTCACTAGTTTGGATTCCAGGCCATTCCGGGATTCCTGGAAATGAAACAGCTGACTCCTGTGCCAAAGCTGCTGTGCAGTGCGGGTCACTGGAGTATTTTTCTAACTCGGCGCAGGATCTCTTATCTATTGCAAAATCTTGCTTAGATAAATCGTGGGAAATATTCTGGAACACATCAAAATCTTTAAACGGTAAACATTATGCTGCAATTCAGACTGAGATCCCAAAACGCCCTTGGTTTTCCCGATGCAAACAGGTGGAACGCTGGGTTATTTCTACCATTTGTCGTCTACGTCTTGGTCACGCATGTACTCCTGTGCACTTGGCAATGATCAGAGTCAGGGACCACTCCCTGTGTGAATGTGGCCTGGACGAAGGCTCCTCTTCCCATATCCTTTTCAACTGTCCCAAACTTCTGTATCCTCTCTATGACCCCTTCCTTGTAAAGTCCCCCGTCCTATTAATGTTAATTGTTTGTTAATGTTTGTGTTTAGTCCATTATGTAGATTTCTGTGTACATATATTAGAAAAAATAAAATTAAATTATAGATACATTGTACATAATATATATTACTTGTATATCTAACATTTTTTTTATATATAGTTTTGTAATATATTGTATTGTCTGTTGTAGGTTATGATTTTACAACAAATCGCTCCGTTTCTACATGTAATCAGTCTTAGTGTTTGTTTTTTTTTTTCGTATTTTCCGATCAATCTATATATTATATCGTGTTTCTCCATTCTACGCGACATTGGCGAAGTCAACTGTGCCCAACCGGCACGCCTGGCCCAGTATATTATCTATACTCTTTGCGCCTGGAAGCCATTAAAGGAAATAATTGAATTGAATTGACAAACCATTCGCTGACCATAGACATACGGTTGAAATTTTTAGTACTGAGTTTTCCACCCGTGATTATAGTTACATTGAAAGATGTGAGCGCACATCATTCTTCATTGAAACAATATTTCAATAATAATTTACTTTTATCGACAGAAATGTGGCAAGACGTATGACAAAATGATAGATAGAGTCCGCGCCACGACTGAAGTCCTACGGCAAAATCTAGAACTAAATTTGACATTACTGCCATCTTGTCGTGAAATTGTTAGTTGTTTTATGTAAAATATCGACAAAAATGGAGCGTAAAGTGTTAAAAAGTGCAGCCCGCCAAGTAATCATTAGAGTAAATGAATTTTGTAATTTAGAACAGAAGAAAGGAGAATTATTAATCCCGCTAAATAAAGTGCAGATGAGAGTAGCCGCCATGACAGGTAAATTTTAGGATTGCCATAGCCGCTTGTTATTGCCTTATGTATAACATATTATTAACTATAAAATAATTAAGGCCCCTACTTTTTCATATAGATGACATTTTTTATTGTTTCTTTATAAGTATCTCATCATTTCCTTGCGTGTGGGATAAAAACACACACTTTCTAAATATAATTTCGAAAATATCATTTGATAAAATGCCAAAACTTAAGACATTTTGTATATTTCAGGTGTTTCTGTAGCACCCTGTCATTAACTACACTAATTCGCTAAGCGAATTTTATATCGAGCACCGATATAATATTAGCTTACCCCTTTAAAATTATTTGGGATCCTAAGAAATAGTCCCTCAAAGACTCGAATCTAATAAAAACTAAATAAATACAAAATACTTGTTTTTTTTTTCACTGAGTTCGTTCGTCGTTCTGACAATTTACTGAAATATTAAATATTTCCTATTCAAACAAACGTAAACACTTGCATAAATATTATATTTATTTAATGAAATAATAAAAAAAAATCTTTGTCTTAGTGGTAAATATTAGTTTATTACCTAGCAACATTTGGTTCTGCGTTAGCAGCGCCGCGTCTATCGGACTTCAGTGGTGGCGCGGACTCTACATACATAGTTGATGAATCCTTTACTTTTCAATTTTCTTTAATTATAAAAAAAATACGAATGAAAAGCAATTGAATATTGCAACTTAACCACTAGACGCCCGCGCATTATGACATGCAACACCGAATAATCACCGAGCCCGTTTGACATTTTTCGCCGATTCTACCATAACATAAAAAAACATTTATAATTTAAAATATACAGCAGCGATTTTAAATGTTTCAGTTGTTTTGGATTCTTAAATAATTTGAGCGTTTATGAGAGTATATAAAATGTACTTTAAACTATTGATAAATCATAAATAAGCTTGTAAAATATTAACGTTAGCTAAAAATATTCTACTTTTTGCATTACAATGATTTCTGATAATACCAGGGTTTATATTTACACTAATTTTGAAAAACTACTTTGTGAATAAACATGTAGTCACACAAAACCATTCATTGAATTATTTTCATTAGTTGTAAGTAACAATCACATTCAAAACTTTATAAATATCGCGGCTCGTTCGATGTATTTACACAGCTTACCGCGCAATTTTAAAAGCAATCATCAGGATATAGTGAGTAGATTCTTAGCAAAAGTTACACTTAAATACATATTAGTTCTTACTTTAAAAACATACACCAATAAATCTTGAACACAATCCACTGTGATGAGAATTCAGTTGGTTTTATTATAAAAGGGAAAAATTGAGGTTATTTTTAAAAACACTCGTATTTCAATATAATTCACATTTTTGTATTTATTATTTAGCTTAAATTTTAAATATACAAGCTAACTATATCACTTATATTATGAAACCTTTATACTTTTCATTCAAGAATCTAAATATTTAAACATGTAAAGTTGTCCAAATTATTGTACTGATAATAATAATTTTAAATATTTTGATGCGTAGTAATGCTGTACCCCTCAACAGTCAACACAAAAATTATCGATAATTGTTGTGAACGGCGAAACAAATATAAACAAAATAATAAATATTATTTATGTACAGCAATTGAAATCAGATATTTTATTTTTATGCATATATACGAGATTTAAAATATTACTATATTGAGCATTCCAATATTCATAAAATATAAAATAAAAAATATTATAATTATCTCATAAATGCAAGAGTCAGAAATCTGGCTATCATGTTAAGTATTTCGTAATATGAATATAATTTATGGAATACATTATTGTATTTTATTATATTATGTAATTTTTTTTGACAAAACTATATTATTTTCGAATCTTCAATAATCTAATCATAAGTTGTATAATTTAAATTGTCTATAATATAGTATTTTCATGAGAAATAAAGTCAATTTTGCATTAAAATTTGTAATTGCAAACGCTCAAAAACTAATAACATATCTTGCTAAAGTAATAATTCTCATTGAAACTAAAATATTGGAGGTAAGTTTTATATAAAAGGTTCAGTTAAAGTTTGAACTATTTAAATAATATAATAAAAATTATTCCGCTTATATGGTACAAAATTTTTATTTTGCAATTCAATAATATCGCTCTTATAGTTTTTGATGACTAAAATTGATAACAAAAAAGACCATTACGTACAGTATTTAGTTTAACGTAATTGGCCTCAAAGATCCTTACTTCTAAAATTTTCTGATCTCACCTTTTAATCCAGATAATCCTTTAGGTATTCAAAAGCAAACTAATAATTTACTCTAGATGATTGTCTTTTTCTTATCCAGTATTCAAAGCAGCAATAAATTTACAAAAAAGGAATTTTTATACATTAATATTATAAAAAGAAAAAAGATTTCACTTGTTTCATTGTAATGTATAGGCTCCGAAAGTCCAACCAATTTATAAAATCACCTAGAGAAAGCTTTATTTTCAGCGAGCAGCATAGACTTTATTTTATTTACAAAAAAATGATTAATTTACTATAAAAATGACAATATTTTGAAGCAAGCTATAACCGGGTCTTGATGAAATTATTTTGTAAAAATGTATCATATATGTATCAGAAAAAGTGATTTTATTGGTTTCATGACATTAAATCCTTTTCTTCTTTATTTGTTTTGTCGTATTTGTCTTCGCTCCGAATTCTGTTAGAATTACTTGGAAAAATTCATGTTCTATTGACTATTTTGGAACATTTTGAATACTTGTTTTTGTTTTGTTGGAAACTCTCCATAAGTTTATCTATAAAAAATATCTGAATAATAAAAGTATATAACCGATTATTTTATATGGAAATCATCAAAATGTATATACAAACACTATTGTCCGAAGGGGACGATAGTTTGTATATAAGTTATCTAGGTATATAGTACGTGTTGTACTCGTACACCCATTTCAAGCTACTATAAACACTCGAGATCGTCAAGAAAAAAATATTTTATTTTAGAAGGTCTTTGTATTGCTATTATAATAATATAGTATATTATGTTAGACTTTGTATTGAAACTCTTATGTATACTTGATTTAATTTGAAATACATAAGAATATTTAAATTTTATATAACATTTTATTCTAGAACGAGCTAACACATATTTCTTCAATATACATTTTTTATATTAAAATATCGATATCATCGATAGCATAATATATCGACATGTGTCAATGTCTAGCTCAAATTTGAGGAAAGTCAAATATGTCACATTTGACAGCTTATAGGCTTATATTATTATTATTTATAAATAAACACATTTTATATTATAAAACTATTGAAATATGCTACAAAAAACTGAAAATATGAAATTATATTTATTTTTCTACAGTAATTTACCTTTATCAGATACTAAATAAGTGAGTAATAGTCCAAATTCATGTAAAATAATGGCGACTTTACTTACAAATTTCAATACATCAGAATTACTTTAACCAAAAAACTAACATTATAACGTAAATATAAATTAATTAGTATATCAATAGTAGCAAAGAATATTAACAATTCATATGCCTGCGTTTAAGGCACAAATTCACTAGTTTTCAATTTTTAAATCTCACTAAACCAATAGCGAGTCGCGCGCGCTTAACTTTAAATTTTAACAACTTTTGGCGCATTTGTTTTTAATGTTGCCGGAATCTGATTAAAATTTTATTTTATTATATATGTACTAAAATTTCTAAAGGTAGCGTGCATTACTTATTTAGCAAAAAATATAGCGATTTCGTTGTGTAATAAGTGATAAAAGCGCAGAGGGCGAGGTGGTACACATAGGTACCAGCGGGGATCTACGGTAACGCCGGAAGTGGTACACATAGGTACCGGCGGGGATCAAGTGGTTAATGAAATAAATTATGATTGGTGAGATATCATACATTTTTCTTCAGTTTTATACTCTGTATATTAATTTGAAAAGGTTTCAAAAATATTATTTAATCTATGTCTATTTTGTATCTATACAAAACAAAAATGGAATGTTTTTGTTTTCATATTTTGACAGCGAATTATATTTCTTCAACTGTTATTTTATGATGCCAGTTGTGAGGAAAAATTTGCCTTTAATATATAAAAATAAGAAACATCCTGGTTAGTTATTTTCGTGATTAACAAATTATATTTCTTCTTTTCATTTTGTTACATATTTATAAGTTCCATCCATGTGTCTGACCTATTTGTCTATTTTAGTTTAAACTGGCCAGTGTTATTTAATGCTATTTGCTTTTATTTATACACTTTTATGTACTTGGCTGGAATTTATTTAATAAATTAGTTAACCATTAGTTAACTTAAATTGTATGACACAATATTTACTTTAAATCAACATTAAATCAAATGCATTATATCATTTTTTATTTATATTTATAAATAAGCAACAAAATGTATAATATTCATGTACAAGATACATAATCATATTAATAAATAATATTTATAAATTTATTGTTTATTATTATAACATACTCTTGTTTATATTTATGTTACATTTAAAAATTTAGATATTTTTTATATAGGTATTTAAGATGTCTATAAATAATAAATCATAGCTTGTTTCTATATACTTATACTATAAGTAGTGTAGATCATAATAGTCAATCCTCAGTTTGGTCCAAAGGTATTTTAAGCCTAGAACTTCTAAATTCACTAGGCAATGAAATTGGTTACTAAGATAGTGTGCCCAAGTAGATATATTACCTGTACAGTGTATACATATACACTTCATTATTATTTCCCTTCCTAATAAACACAGAAGACATGAGTGGGACACCTCAGAGGTCATTTGACCAGAAAATTTATTAGGATCTCGACAGCTTGTTTCATGCTCCGGTTATTATAATTAGGTATATATTTTTAGAATCTACTTAGTTGTCATGATTAATCCAAAGTTTAACATAAATTATGGGATATTATTCTCAACAAATAAATATAACAAATGACCCAAACACACATTTCTAGGTAACTAAAAGCAATGTCTGAATCACCACCACCTTTAGTTCTGTGCATGGAGGATATAAATGGGAAGGAGGTGGAGCTGAGAATTGAGAAAAATGACAGCTTTCAGATATTTTTGGATAAATCTAAGTGTGTAGTACATTATTACTATGATATTTATTTATAATTGATAATGATATTATTTTTAGAAGAAAGAAAATTTATATATAGAAATGAAAGTAGGTTTCCATTTTTATTTGTATACTCTAGATTTGGAGCAAGCAAAGCCATGGGATCCAGTAGTAAATGTATACAAAAACATGACAAATTATATACTTGACTAGCGGAACCCGCGGCTTCGCTCGCGCTGAATCTAGGGACGAACCCGAGCAAAGCGAGAGTGAGTCGCTAATTATTTATAATTTGACACTGCGATGGTAGCGCCGTCTGTCGGATCCAATGTAAAACATTCCAAAATCAACAACTACTAATAAATTAAGAATTAATTAAAAAAACATTGTCCAGCGGACAAAATTGTGAATCTAAACCATTCCCAGATCCCCTTGAACACACACAAAAAATTTCATCAAAATCGGTCCAGTCGTTTGAGAGAAGTTCAGTGACATACACACTCACAGAAGAATTATATATATAAAGATTATACCTTCCTCGAGAACCACTTCATCCATTGCTGAAAACGGAATGAAAATCGGTGCAGTAGTTTTTGAGTTTATCACGAACAGACAGACAGACGCGGCGGAGGACTTTGTATTATAATGTGTAGTGATTTGTTTAACAATAGAAATATTCATATATAAAGTATTTTTATCACTTCAAATACTAAGACACCGACACATTTTGTATTCTATAGACCCAACCAGTTTTGCGTCAATTAACACTGAGCTTTAGATTTTTATATAGGTCTTTCTAGTGCCCTTTATAAGATTTACATTGATCGTTTGCTATAGAATATATATTAGAGTATAATAATAGTTAAATTGATAAATTTATTTTGAATATTTTGAGAACTTTATGAATGTGGCTGATAAGTGATACATTTGTTGCAATCAAATAATTCCATGAACTCTATTGTTTGACGACACGTTTGGCTCACTTGGTAGTGACCCTACTTTCTGCGCCAGCGGTAACGGGTTCGAGTCCCGCTGGGGGCATTCATTTGCTAATCACGAATGTTTGTACTCCAGTCATGGGTGTTGATATTTATAATATGTATGTATTTAAAATTTATATGTGTAGTATATCAACTATCTGGTATCCGTAACACAAGCACGTTACGTATAACGTAGCTTACCACGGAACTAGATGGCGCTGTTGTAATAATGTCCCAACATATTTATTTATTTATTTATTATTTTTAGGGCTCTTCTTGGATATGACATGGACTTGAATTCCATAACTGGTAGCCAGCCAATATCCCTCAATGATAATGCATATACATTTCTATTAAACGCTGAGCAAAACTTGCCAGATTCTACCCTAAATCCGACTAATTTCGATCTAGACACTAACCAAAACGGCACAGATGATTTGGTGTACATTCTAGATGATGGCACACAAATACGCGCTTCCCAGATACACTTCGATAATGAAGATCCTCTAACTGACTTAACCTTAGAAAAAATACCTTTCGTTAAGTATACAGATGGAGTAGATGAATTAGAAGAAAACGATGTAGAGATTGGTGATGTTAAAGATATTAATATAACCAGTCCCGTATCAAATAAAGATAGTCCAAGATGCAATTTTGTTAATAGTCTTCCATTTAAACTAGTATGTAGCAATGCTTCAAATTTCGAAACACAATTTACTAAATATCTTGAAGAAAGATGTAAAACGAACCCAACATTGCATTCGGGGAATAAAAATAATACACCCAAAAGTTTGAATAATGAAAATTATAAGCCCTATGAAAATATAGATCGCAATGATCGTTTTACTCGAGAAGATATCTTAAACATGTTTAAAAACTCTCCTGTGACTCCTCTACCGTATGATGGTCAAAGTTCCGAAAAACGTAAACATGTTCGCAAAACAGACCCATCAAGACTAGGAAGCAAGAACTGGAATGCCAAACCTTTAATAGATATAGATGCGAAAGACAAACATGTTTGCTCCATCTGTGGCAAAATTGTTGATAACAATAACAAGCTTTATATATTTGACAAAGAAGACCAGATGCTCCACAGATGTGAGCTGAAGAAATCTACTCAACTCAAAATCATATGCGAGATGTGCTTAACCGAAAACTTTGTTGCGAGCAGATTCAAAAGTCCGGACGAATCTTTAAACAGCGATGAATATTTGGTCATAAAAAACAATCAACAGTATATCTTCCAGAAAACCACGTCTGCTGTTTTTAAAAATTCATACAAACCAAAGATAAATGATGAAATTAAAGAAACTTCAGAATTTGTTAAAGTTGAGATTGGGCCTGATGGTGAAATAGTCACTAAACCCATAGATACCGATGTTAAATCTGATGACGTCATAATAATAGATGACAAAAAAGACAGTTCTAGTGACGTAGAGATTTTAGACCCTAAACCGGAAATTGATATAGAAAATATTGATGAAGACGAAAATGTGAAAGAATTTTTAGGCAAATATCAATGTGATAGTAAAGAATTGAAATGTAGGTACGTACGTGAGACTAAACTTAATTTCTAACTATTGAATTATGCTTGAAAAATACTTTTTTGAACGTTATTAAAATTTATCTATATACAAAAATCGATGTGTCTATGTTTATATTATTTATGAATATGTATGGACAAAACGGCTGGAATGATTTTGATAAAATTTTTCAAGCAATCTTTAGATTAGACCAGCGGGTGTTAGTGTATCAGCGGTACGAAGTTTAAAAGCGAGCGATGCCGCGGGTAGGCTATAAAATGCATTTTTTAGGGATCCGTAACCAAATGGCAAAAAACGGAACCCTTATGGATTCGTCATGTCTGTCTGTCCGTCTGTATGTCACAGCCACTTTTTTCCGAAACAATAAGAACTATACTGTTGAAACTTGGTAAGTAGATATAATCTGTGAACCGCATTAAGTTTTTCACACAAAAATAGAAAAAAAACTAACTTTTGGAGGTTCCCCATACTTATAACTGAAAGTCAAAATTTTTTTTCATCAAACCCATACGTGTGGGGTATCTATGGAGAGGTCTTCAAAAATGATTATTATGTTACTTGCTGCTACGGAACCCTTCATGGGCGAGTCCGACTCGCACTTGTTTTATTTTTTTTAATATTAAGACGTGTAGTTTAGACACAAAATTTCAGGTTTAATTATTGGATGATGTTAGGCTCATTTTGTAGTGACTGTTGATCCAGCGGTTCGAATCCCGATGGGGGCATTCATTTGTGTGATGAACCATGTGCACCAGTCATGTTGCTTATATTTTGTGTATTTCAAGTCATATAATATAATGAATAGTGTATCAACTATCCATAACTCAAGTCTCGTAACTTACCACGGAACCAGATTGTTCCGTGTGATTATGTTTAAAAAAATGTTATTTTAGGTTTTGTAACAAGGATTTTAAGTCAATATCCGAAGTAATAGAGCACGGAGAAGACCATAAACACGATTTAGAAGATGAAGAGGTCGTATTTCCTTGTCCTCTATGCGATTATGGTAATATAACGTGAACTATATTTTACTTTTGATTTCCTGAGAAAATGATGTGTTTTTAGGGTTCCGTAGCCGAATGGCAAAAAACGGAACCCTTATGGATTCGTCGTGTCTGTCTGTCTGTCTGTCCGTCCGTATGTCACAGCCACTTTTTTCCGAAACTATAAGAACGACACTGTTGAAACTTGGTAAGTAGATGTATTCTGTAGTAGTAGATGTATACAAATTTTGGGGGTTCCCCATACTTAGAATTGAAAACTTAAAATTTTTTTTTCATCAAACTCCGTATGGGTTATCTATGGATAGGCCTTCAAAAATGATATTGAAGTCTCTATTATCATTTTTCTCTAAACTGAATAGTTTGCGCGAGAGACACTTCCAAAGTGGTAAAATGTGTTTCCACTAAGTTAAGAACTAAAAACTTCGGCAATGTAAAGAACTTTTACCAATATTGTAGGTTATGCGAACTTCAAATGGTTGAAAGCACATCTCAGAGTGGCCCATGAAACTGTTAAGAAAGATCAAAATGCTATAGAAGAAGCTAGCGGTAAATGTTTACTAATATTATTTTAGCAAGACAATGAGGCCGATGAGGGATCAGACGCAGGAACTACCTGAGGAACAGGGTTCCTTCCCAGTTCGGGCTTTTCCCGTTGAATTCTCCAATAGCTTGTCTTAACCCGACCTGGGATTCGAACCTAAAACATTTTTAGATCAATGACATCGTATTATCAAAGCCTATGAAACATTTCGTCGGCCAAAAGGCGTGACGGGACAGCCCAAGCTCAAACACTCGATTAGGAATGTATGGTAGCTTGGGCTGTCACGTCCGTTGGCCGACTATACGTTTCATTGGCTTTGGTATTATAGTCTATTGGAAATGTACGGCTTGAAATTATTACCACTACCCATCATGATGAAAGAAAACGTTATAGACGTGTCTTTACACCATCTTAGTCCTAGCGGTAGACCAAAGCCTCACATATGCATACTCTTTACATAGAAGAAAAGGACTGTATCCAGCTGTCTAAGGGACTAAAGCGATCAATCCCTATTGTCAATTTTACGTTATTGACAATTGCTATTGATCGTTTACAAGTGCAATTGAAGCGATTGTCAGTTGCAGTTACGTGATTGAAAGCAATTGATGGATATTTTATTTGATGCTCATTGACAGGAGTCATTGAAGTTGCCGATTGACCGTTTACTGAGTCATTGACAATCATTTTTCTTCTGTTCTCGAATTTCGCGCGTTTGACAGCCACGAAAAAAACAATCTGCACATTGAACACTTCATCCATGGAGATTAGAGACCAGGTGGACCATCGCTTCATACTAAAGCATTACCCGCCTGTCCCTGAAAATTTGTAGAATTTATAACGTGCTGTCGTCGGTAAGTAGTATTTGTGAAGTTAGCTGCTTATGAGTATTGTCACTATTGTGACAACGTGAAGTTAGGCATTGAGACAACATAGCGATCGCAGCGCCTCCTTAGTTTGACAATATTTCTCAGACACTACACTCTATAGTCCTCCTGGTCTCTAACCTCCATGACTGCATCAATCGCACTTTAATTGCAATGGGAGGTTTTACGCCAAGCTGTGCTCAGATGGCGCTACCAGCGCATAACGTCACCAACGAAAACCTCATGCCGCCTATTTTGACAGACGCGCTTATTATTATAGAATAGTTTAGTTAAGTTTTGTAAAATGAAATATAAGATGGAAAAATACGGTGTTTTAACTATTGTTGAAGTAAAAAATTTGACATAAAATCATTTGGCATACACTACATACATTCTTGACGTTGTTTACGTTATGCGCTTGTAGCGCCACCAACGGCTAAAACTCGCAGTGAGACATCCCATTGACGATAACGTAGCACATTGACAATTTCGATTGATCGTCTCCGGGACGCTTTAGACTTAGGAAAAAAGGAATGAAATTAGCATATCTACTGCATATATTCAAAACTAGCTGTGCCCGCGACTTCGTTCGCGTGGATGTCGGAACTTAACAATGAATTTTTTAGTGCGAAGCGCTGTTGGAGGATACCGATACAAATCATTTTTTTTATTTATGCTAGTGCTTCTTAATAAACAACATTGGCTGTGGAACCATCTGGAGCGTACACAAAAAGGTTATTGGGGTTGTTTACGCGGGAAAGAGCTACGTATAGTTGACCATGAGAAAAGCATCCAATACTTAGGTCCACCCATAGAGTATATTGCTACAGGGTCCACCCCCGCAACGGATAATCGAATTGCTGTTAGCCTCACTTCACATCTTCTTCTGATTCCTGGGACTTAGTCTCTTCCTTTTCGCATCTCGGCTACGCTGCGAAAGGTTTGTTTTTTTTCTAGAAGTCATTTTCAAAATAAAAACTGAACCAAACAAATAAAATATTGAACCAAATAAATCAACAATTTACAACAACACAAACTTTCAAAATGAGAATGAAGACTAATAAAATTTCAAACTACGAAGTAAATAAAAGTACTTGACTCAAATTGCAAGTTATTATTTACTTCGCACTTCGAAATTAAGACCGAATCTAACTAACCAAAATTTTTTGAAAGATAAAACGAAATAATGAATTAACGAACGAACGATTTACGATACTATCAATTTAATTCAAGACCTTTACATAGACAAACCTCTTTAAAGACAGAACTTTAATGACTCCTACAAAACAAAAACCGACTTCCAAACTTAATAAATCTAAACTAAAAAGTAGAAAATAATACTTTTAAGGACTTTGTTAATTTTGGAGTCGGCGCCAGCCAGGTATTTTGATTATGTTTACAAATTGATAGATTAATCAAATATGTATCTATTTAGGGTTATTTTGCTTTGGCTGGCACCGACTTCAAAATTAACAAAGTCTTTAAAAGTATTATTTTCTACTTTTTAGTTTATATTTATTAAGTTTGGAAGTCGGTTTTTGTTTTCTGTTAAAAATAATTTATTTTTAAATTTTTAGCGGAAAGTAGATACGTATCGTGTTAATGAATATAAAAATTTACCTTCTATTATGAGGTAAACCTTATAACCTGAAAGTATACAACTATCGGTCCATAATTGCGTATTATATTGAAAAAAATTTCTTTAAACTGCTAACCGTTGAGGAGTTGTACCTTCCATCATCAGTTACGGTACGTGACTCAAATATCCATATAGCCTATAAAAGATTCGACCGAGCATTGTTAATTTGCTCCTAAGAATTGAATAGTTCCGATACTTTGTCATGGATCCCATCATCAGAACCTTACCAAACTCTAATCAAACTACCCTTGAAGTATATCCTTTCCATTAAAAAAAGAATCATCGAAATCGGTTGGCGTGATATTGAGTTATTCGTCCATTTGTCGCGCAAATACTTAATGCAAATTTGAGACTTTTATGGTTTTCTTATTTATTATAATTTTATTAATTTACATTTTTTATAAGGTATGAAACTGATTACTTACTATGAAACAAAAAACTTAATGTTACTTCAATTTACGCACATATTGTTGTGTATAAAAGTTACTTGAACTTGTGAGATCAAATGCACATAGCCCTAATTTTACTTCTGGAATTTATCTACTTCTTCACTTTAAACTCAAATATCTTTTGATAGACTGAACCGATTGCAATGAAACAAAAACTAAATGTTACTTAAAGTTACGTTCAATCGTTGTGTATAAAACTTATCTACATTGCTTTCGTACATTTTACGTGATGCCCGGATAAATAAACAGACAAACCGACAAACCGACAAACCGACAAACAGACAAACAGACAAAAATTCTAAAAATGCTGGAAATGGGTTCTATTGGTTGTCCTTTAACACCCTGGCTATTTTTTTTGTATTTTTTTTTGATGTACAAAAACGACTTTTCTACAGTTTTATTATATGTATAGATATTTGACATTTTAAAACTATTTTTCCTCAATTTTTGCGGAATGTTTTGATTTTGCGATGTATCGAATACTTTATAATCTGTTTCAGACAAACCAGTTTCGCCAGAATCATCTCCAGTCGCTAAGAGGACGAGGAGTTCAATAAAAAAGAGTGACCTTGAAAATGATAACGGTTATTATTATTTATTACCTTTTATTTTATCCTAAATCTTAATGTTAATATACTTGTTTGTTTATCGTTAGGCAGTTGTAGCCCGTAGCCTAATGGTAATGTGCCCAATGGAGTGATGCAGGTTCTAATCCCAAGTCTCGCACCTCTGATATTTTCATGTGCGAATCATTTCTATCCTGATTACCACTTGTCTTACGGTGAAGGAAAACATCGTGAGGAAACCTGCATGTCTGAGAGAACCTAGCAAGTTGTCGTAAGACATGCTCAGTCCGTCAACACGCACTAGGCCAGGGTAGTGGACTATGGCCTTTAAAGTTAATGATTCTCAGACAATAAAAGATTAGTACCTACTAGATGGCCATTAAGTGTAAATGGCTTTTATTAATTCCAAAAATAACTACTAAGACCGTTATAGGCTTAAAACAAAGTATAGTTTAAAAATTCGGCCAAGTGCGAGTGGGACTCGCGCACGAAGGGTTTCGTACAAGCTAAAATTCATATCAAATACTCAGGTCTACTGTCCCTGTGTAAAAAATAAACTTCTAAGCTAACGCAATCAAAAGATACAGCCATTTATGCTGCATCGGCACTCGCAAGGGAATTAAATCTAGGGTACCTACTTCCCGTGAATAGATGCAGTCACTAAGAATATAGATGCTTGTGAGACCCTCTCGTATTTTTTTTTAATTCAAACTATACTTTTATATTGGAATTTCATTTTAAAAGGTACAAAAGAAAAACAAGTTGATGAACAGTGTACTGAGAATATGGCGGTGAGTTATGATTTATAGTTTGTAAAACGTTGCCTAAAAATTTACAATTTGGCTTACTCCGTTTAAGTATACTTTCTTTTCAGGGGACAATAATTAAATACGTTATTATTTCAATAAATATTATGTATATGTATACAATTTTAGAAAAAAAATAGAATATCTAGCAGGTATTCCGAATCTGTATACCTACATATTATAAAACAAAGTCCTCCGTCGCGTCTGTCTGTTTGTTCGCAATGAACTTAAAAACTACTGCACCGATTTTCATGCTGTTTTTACGAATGGATAGAGTGGTTCTCGAGGAAGGTTTTAGTATATAATTTGTCAAGTTTTTTGTATACATTTACTAGCGGAACCCGCGGCTTTGCTCGCGCTAAATCTGATTTCAGTCTTGTTAATGATTCATATGATTTTGGTAGTCTTGATAATGATGTTGGTAGACTTTGGAAAAAATACTTAGACGTAGTAAGCCGACTTCCGAATTGAGGTATTTAAAATAAAAATTTTAATAATTATACTTTAAAGTTACAGAATGAAATGACTTGTATAACTGAAGTAAAACAAGAATGCTTGGATAGCGACGATTCCATATGGATAGTGCAAACTGGAGACAATGATGACGAATTACACAGCTTGTTGAAGGTAAGTTTAGGTAACTAGGGTAAGTATCGTATTATACAGGTAATTTATAGGGTAAGTTACTGTCTTAGAAAAGATGGGTAAGTGATTGAGACATATTATAAAGCTGAAGCGTTTGCTTGTTTGGTTGAACGCGCTAATTTCAGGAACTACTGGTTCGAATTGAAAAATTCTTTTTGTGTTACATAGTCCGTTTATCGAGGAAGGCTATAACTTATAATACATCACACTACGACCAATAGGAGCGGCGTATCAATGAAAAATGTTGCCAAAAAGTGAAAAAATGATCCTTTCGAGAGCTTCCCTTGCGTGCGCTGCGTAGACGGTTAAAGTTACGCAACTACCACGTACTTATGATGAAATTTTCCCCCTTTGAAAGCCCTAAAAAAATATACATCTATCTTTTAAGATTGACACGAGTCAATAATAAGCTTTTTCGTGCAAATCTTCGTCCTAAAATAATGCGTTATTTGCAAAGGTGTTTTTATAAACATTATGGTGATCCTTTTTCGAATAAATACTGAATAACGTATTCACAGTAAATAATACTAGCAAAGGCTTAGCTATGTGAGGGCTAACGTAATTTTCTAACGGGTAATATAACAGCGGTTACAGCGATATTAACTCTTTGGTTTTCTATCAGATGGCGTTAATAGTACGATATTATAACATTCTATCCAATGAATGCAAAATTGTTAATGTTCATTTTTTTGGTTATAAAATGATATATTTTTTTGTCAGATAACATATCTAGATATGAAGTTAAATTACTATGTTAAAGCACAAATCTATAGGCGTGATAGTTTTTCAGTAAAGTGTACCACAAAATTGCTCAGGTTGTGGAAAAGTGTTAGGTCTCGCTTGGCTCGCCGCTCGGAAATTTGATTTCCGGTGCTTAGAACCCGCACGAAGCCGCGGGAAAAGCTAGTAGTAGCAAAATGGACGCCATTTATGTCTTTGTAATATATTATCTGTACCTTTTTCAAGGCAAAAGAAGAAAACACAACTGTCAATGATCTGAAAAAACACAAGTGCTTTAAATGCAGGTACTTGGATTTTTTTTTTGCTTATTAAATTTTCTTTGAGGTTTGGGAAGTAAGATTTTTCAACTATTAATAGATTGTATTTATTGGCTTCATTAATGTCGATGTTACCAGATGTTATTTAAAATTTTTCGTACGTCTGTCTGTTTGTTCCGGTTAATCTCCGATACAGCTGTACCAATTTTGATGGTACTTTTATTTGATTAGAGCCGCTCATAAAAATTAAAACGTATCATAGCTAGGAACGAACTTAGGTTCTTTAAAGAGCCTCGTTAATTCCGGAAACGGCCACTAGGGAATTTTAATAAATATAATAATAATAATGTCCTCCCGGCCGATTACGGCCATGGCGGCCAATCTCATTGAGACTAGCAGGAGATATTATAATGCACGAGTGTACGCGCAGACACAAGTGCACTCTCTAATCTCTATTCCTGTGACTCATACTCCGGTGGGACGACTGCTCGGCACGACCAGTGAGACTTTAGGCGCAGGACCGACGCGACACGTGCTCTGCCCGCCACTTCCCAACTCCGGGCTGCTATTGAGGCTTACGAAACAGAAACACTCAATAACTAAACTTGGCCCGACCCGAGACTCGAACCTAGGACCTTCCGGTGTGCGACCGTACATGCTACCCACTACACCACTGAGGCAATAAATATAATATTATGTACTTGACACTTAATTTCAGCAAGATATTTCCTAACTCGGAGAGTCTCTCCGTTCATAAGTGTAGAAAGAGAGGAAGAAAAAGAAAGTCAATGTCAAAAGACGAATCTGTCATATTAGTTCCGTCTCATGAGGATTTTATCAAGGTGAACGCTATTTTATACAAATTTTAACTGACTTACTAACTTATAATTATAATTACCTATTAAAGGTTATTTTGTAAGATATCGATTTTAGTATGTTTTTTATCATGTATATATACAGAAACGTCTGTACTGATTTTCATTCGGTTTTCACCAATAGATAAATAAATAGATAAAATAAGGAAGGTTGACTGCCCGTTTGGTTCAGTCGGTAGTGACCCTACTTTCTGCGCCAGCGGTCGCGGGTTCGAGTCCCGCTGGGGGCATTCATTTGTTGAGCACGAATGTTTGTACTCCAGTCATGGGTTTGTAATTATATTTATAATATGTATGTTTTTAAAATTTGTATGTGTAGTGTATCAACTATCTGGTATCCGTAACACAAACCTCGCAGCTTACTCAACCCTTTTTATCGTCCCACTGCTGGGGTGGATCTCAAACATGCAGGTTTCTCCACGATGTTTTTCTTCACTGTAAGGTATGTGGTAAGGCATTTTAAATTATTCGTCGAAGATATCAGTGCAGAGGTGCGAGACCCGGGATTTGAACCCGCATCACTCGGTTACCATTTGCTCACCATACAAGTAATAGTGTGCCACCTACCCTCTGTCACAATGAAAATGAAATCAAACTCTTTGCCCAGCCATGGGCTTTATCAAGTTTAATTTTAAATTTTTAGAGAGCGCAAGGTAGACCGCGTCTAGTGGAACGATCTGGCGACAACAACCTGTTAGTTGAAGTACGTATTTATTTTTAATCTGTACTATAACAATGTTGGCAGCGCAGAACTTGTTTTTAATGTATAAAAATCTCGTGTCACAGTGTTTGTTATCGAACTCCTGCGACACGACTTGACCGATTTTTATGAATTTTTTTGTGTGTATTTGTTCTGAGAATAGGTCGTCGGCTAATTTTTATTCCCCTAGGTGATAAGGGTGGCCCTCTCCAGATATTTTTTTTTTAGTTTTAGACCAATATTTTTTTTTACTTTTTATAATTTGGCATAAAAAAATTTTTTATAACCATTCGGGCACGGGTGGAGCCGATGCAATCGCTAGTAATATAATATAATGCAAGCCGACAGCTCGCACGATTCTGGCTAAAAAGCTAGACACTCAATTCGTAATATTTGTACATTTTGGTTTTCATTGCTTGTTGACTTTCAATACAACGCACGCATTAATGTTAAGACAACGCAATGGAAATTTTGTATCTAATGGAAATATTGTATTAACGGAATGGCGTAGTGGTTCTGCAAGTAAATACTAGTAGTAATACGAAGGCACTTCTATTCCTAATTCCTGTATATTACAAGTCTGTGGTTGGCAGTCATGACTCTTGACATGACTTTTACTGACATTAGCTGATTATATAAATTATTTTAAGGAGTAATTTAGGAGTTAGGTTACATTTATTTTGGAAAAATTTGAGTACTGCTCGAAAAAATTGAAATGCAATGTACGAACCTAAGTAAAACGAGGGTCGTTTAAAAAAGGGAGTTTCTAGGTTTAGAATAGCACTTAAAAAATAAAAACAGGATCTTGAATGAGTACCTATGTGATACACAAAGGGTGCACGGATGCGTTGACTCCAAGTTCAAGACGTAATTTTTTTTAAATTAAATAATTATATTAATATTTAATATATGACCTTTTTTATGTTTTCACAGGCAATTTTAATTTTAGAATCGTTATATAACTAACGTATTTGACCATAAGCGATCCGTTAAATCCAAATACATCGTTAACTATCATTCTACCCCATAAGTTCCATTACTTGAACTTTTATCTTCTCTTCCATTCTCTTAGTGTATTTTAGTTTTAAAATTAATAATTTAAACAGAGAACACGTAAGAAGAAAACCCGTGAATCAAGTGAGTCACAAATAGTGACGTGTCATAATTGTAACGAGTCCTTCACATCAAAAGTGAGGCTAAAATTTCATATGTAAGTGTGTAACTTTTATATATTACTTTGCTTGGTCTTCTCAGGATCATCCACTGGCTATCTAGACTGAAAATTTTATCATAATCACTCCAGTCATTTTGGTTAGTACGATATACACCATGTCTGTTTAATTGAGGTGTTCTTGGCACCCATAATAAGTGCGACCACGGATCTACCTTGACCTTACATTCCTATTTCTATTTGAATTATTTCTTGTTTCGTCCTTTTTGACCCCTTTTTTACGTATTAGGGTTATAGTTTTTTTACTTTATGTTTCAAATTGAAAAATCGAATAGAAATAACCATTATTATCAATGCAGAGGCCGTATCTATAATTTCTGAAATCCCTGTCTTTCTGTCTATGACTACATCATGAAAAAACTTCCGGACAGATTTCGGTGAAACTTTGTATGCTGATATCTGGTTATCCGGATCGTCATATAGGATACTTTTTACTGCGAGGGAATTCCCCATTTCCGAAAAATCTACACTAACAGCAACAACGTACTATGATATGCTAAGCAGCTAGCTAGAGCTGCCATTACAAGATCAGTCAGTTTTTAAGATAACATACAAACATACAATTAGACAAATCATACATTTTATTCTTTGCATTGATAGTTTTATTACTCAACTACGCCAGAAGAAGGGTTATGGTTTTCGAGAGTAAATTTTGAATTAAAACACAACAAAATTGTCATTTCCTTATTATACAGAAACACAGTCGGATTTTTTAGTTTTTTTTTAACTACACTGACTATGAGCATAATTATTTGTGATTATACAGGCAATTCCACGATACAACAAACCTGTTGACAAGCGATGGTCAATACAAATGTACGGAATGTGAAGATGCCAAGTTTCCGACGGAGACGGAATTGTTCGACCACGTCCACTTTCAGCATGACAAGCAGAAACGATGGCAGTGTCCTGTCAAAGGGTGTGGGAAGACTTTCTTTCTAAGGTGATATGACTTACTTTTCAACCGACTTCAAAGAAGGAGGTTCTTAATTCAATTGTTTTTTAAGTTAGTTGGAATTCAGTCATTTATTAATCAATTTAGACTTTTATTTATAATTTTGTCCTATTTAAATTTGAAAATAATAATCAAAAATGGGATGAAAATAGGGGTGATTGAATTTTCACACACTATTTTAAAAGATTTTCTTTTACTTTGCTACTACTATTAGCAAATTTGCTACTACTACTAGTATTTTATAGTTAGTTGATGTTTGCTATAAACGGATTTTGCGACAGGGCCGGTTTAAGGAGGTCTAAAGGCTCTCACAAATTTCTATGAAAGTATTTTATTTTTTGTGTTACAAACTTTAATTTTGGCTGGGAGCACCTACTGTATTATTATAATTAAATTTATTTTTTACTTTTTAATGCTATTTTTTTAAAACTGATATTTAAAATTGATATCTTAGCATCTTCAGCGGATACTGAACTACTAGACGAGTCTTAACGCTTGATAATTAAATTAATACATATTATTGTGTGCTTGTAACCATATTTTCAACCGACTTCCAAAAGGAGGAGGTTATCAATTCGTCTGTATTTTATTTTTTTTTTTTTTTTTTATGTTTGTTAGCTCATAACTTTGAGCTGGGTGAACCGATTTTGATGATTCTTTTTTTATTTGAAAGGTAGTGCTTCTCATGTGGTCCCATTTTAATATTTTCCAGTTCTGATAATGGCATCCATGAGAAAACCATAAAAGTCTTAAATTTGCATTAAGTATTTGCGTGACAAATGGACGAATAAGTCAATATCCCGTCAACCGATTTCGATGATTCTTTTTTTAATGGAAAGGGTATACTTCAAGGGTAGTTTGATGAGAGTTTGGTAAGGTTCTGATGATGGGATCCATGACAAAGTATCGGAACTCTTCAATTCTTAGGAGCAAATTAACGATGCTCGGCCAAATCTTTTATAGGCTATATGGATATTTGAGTCACGTACCGTAACTGATGATGGAAGGTACAACTCCTCAACGGTTAGCAGTTTAAAGAAAATTCTTTCAATATAATACGCAATTATGAACGGATAGTTGTATACTTTCAGGCTATTAGGTTTACCTCATAATAGAAGGTAAATTTTTATAGTCATTAACACAATACGTATCTACTTTCCGCAAAAAAGTTAAAAATAAATTATTTTTAACAAAAAAACAAAAACCGACTTCCAAACTTAATAAATCTAAACTAAAAAGTAGAAAATAATACTTTTAAGGACTTTGTTAATTTTGAAGTCGGTGCCAGCCAAAGCAAAATAGCCCTAAATAGATACATATTTGATTAATCTATCAATTTGTAAACATAATCTGGCTGGCACCGACTCCAAAATTAACAAAGTCCTTAAAAGTATTATTTTCTACTTTTTAGTTTAGATTTATTAAGTTTGGAAGTCGGTTTTTGTTTTTTTGTTAAAAATAATTTTTAATATCATGATACAAGCCTCGGTAGCGCAGTAGGCAGCGCGTAAGTCTCATAATCTTAAGGTCGTGAGTTCGATCCTCACCCGGGGCATAGTTTTTATATATTTAAAGAAGTTTTCTAACGCGCGGAAATTATTGTAAAAAACATAAATTACATATACAGCTTGATCATGCTTTAGAAATTGGTTGTTACCTTTATATTATGGTCGTCAATTTTTTTACATGTCGTTGCTTAACTTATTTATGTTTGGGTCAAATCATGCAATTGAATTTTAAAGCAGGTAACTTCAACCTTTTTGATTTAGAATTGAAATGCAATTTAAGTGTTTTGCTGAAATACTAACTACAAAAATAATAAATTAATTGATTAAATTAATTTACTACACTACACGATTTTAAATATATAATATAAGTTTTTTTTTTTAAATATAATTATAAAGCCGGGCATGGATTGACATAAATTTCAATGGTTATTAGTTAATGCTTTGTATTTGGAGTCATTATATTGTTAGGAATTAACAGTAAGGAACGGTAGCAAGTCACATCGCGCCTATAAAAGGAAGTGTCAAACAGATGACAGCCGACAGGCGCTTTTGTTTGTCAAACGTCGAAGCCTTCACACCATGGAGATTAGAGACCAGGAGGACCAAGGCCCTAGAATGTAGTGTCTCAGAAATATTGTCAAACCAAGGAGGCGCTGCGATCGCTATGTTGTCTCAATGCCTAACTTCACGTTGTCACAATAGTGACAGTACTCATAAATAGCTAACTTCACAGATACTACTTACCGACGGCAGCGCGTTGTAAATTCTACACATTTTCAGAGACAGGCGGGTAATGCTTTAGTATGAAGCGATGGTTCTTCTGGTTTCTAATCTCTATGCTTCACACGTGTTCATAATCGTTATTTCTTTTCTATTTATAAAATGGTTCCTAAAAATATAATATTTTTTTGAAGAGTTTTCTTAAAGATGAAAAAAAATCGTGTTTTATTACTCTTATTTTTTAAATTATAGGGCAACACTGACAAAGCACAGCCGCACGCACACGGACACGCGGCGCTACGTGTGCGTGACGTGCGACAAGCGCTTCCTCGACAAGCAGACGCTGGACGAACACAGTGTCACACACCTACAGGTAGTGTGGGACTGTGCTTAGTATTTTTAATCTGTGCTAATGTTTTTTAATGGTTAAATTTAAAAAGTGGTTTGAACGAATTTTTGAGCTTCTGTATATATAGCATATTTTCTGATATTAATAATTTAAGTTATCTTATCATAAGGCAATTACTATAAAGGCAGTGGTAGCCCAGTGGTAAGCAGCGGCTTGCTAGGAAAACCGAGTGATGCAGGCTAAACTCCGGGTCTCGCACCTCTGATATTGCCATGTTCGGATCATTTCCAATATGATCACCACTCGTCTTACGATGAAGGAAAACATTGTGAGGAAACTTGCATGACTGAGAGAACCTAGCAAGTTTTCGAAAGACATGCTCAGTCCGCCAACACGCAGTAGGCCAGCGCGGTGGACTATGGCCTGATCCCCCTCGTACTGAGGGAGGCCCACCCCCAGCAGTGGGACGTTAAAAGGGCCGAAGACAAGGCAGTTATTATGAAATATGTAAATATTTTTTCCACCAACACCTACAATGATTTGAAAGTATTGCCATATTTTAAAACAATAATCAATCTTTCAAATTAAACTATTGTTACTGGTAACCTTAAAATGAAACTTTTCAGATAAAACCTTTCCAATGCCACATATGCCTCAAACAGCTGACTCGAAGGTCTCGACTTCGGATGCATTTGAGGGCTCATGAAGAAGAACTGTCACCGGCCTTAGTACTCGTGTGTGCCATCTGCTTTAGAGCATTCCGAGACCATAATGATGCTCAGGTCCATATTTAATATACATCTATCTATACTAATATAAATGTGAATGTAAGTTTGTTTGTTACGCTTTCACGCGAGAACTACTTAAACGATCATCATGAAACCTTGTACACATATTCTTGGAGGTATTAGAAGTGACATAGGATACTTTTTTACTTTTTTTTCTAGCGGGCTTGAAATAAACGCGGGCGAAGCCGCGGGTACTGCGAGTATTTAATATAGTAATGTCATTGATGTTTATGTACAAGATAGAGGTATCCCAGTGGTAATTTACCCAAGTAAACGAGTGTACCTGGTTTAAATCCCGGATCCCACTTGTCTTCTGGTGAATGTAAACATAGTGAGGAATCCTGCATGTCTGAGAGAACCTCGCAAGTTTTTGAAAGACATGTGGAGTTCGCCAACTCGCACTAGGCCAGCTTGGTGGATGGCCTGAATCCCCTCGTATTGGATCTGGGCAGTCCCGTACTTAGTAGTGGGACGTTAAAAAAAGTCAAAAACCATAGTCGAAAGTCAGTTTTAATTGACAACCCTATGTTAGTATGAGATGGACTTTCTGATATTATATAATGTGGTATTACACAGGAGCATGCGACGAAATCAACCGAATGTATAGCCGAGTTCACGAAAGATCTCAAGGAGGAGACTGAAGCGAGTGAACAACTGTCGCCCACGAGTGGGATTGTGAGGCACAGCGTCAGAGTGGTGGGTAAGTGACTTTGTACATTCGTCTTGTTCTAGATGTTAATGTCTATGTTTCTACGGTTAGGTTGATATGAGTATGGTATGATGTATACCTAATACTACTATCACTGCATATTATATTATTTTTAACAAAAAAACAAAAACCGACCAAACTAAACAAATCTAAACTAAAAAGTAGAAAATAATACTTTTAAGAACTTAGTTAATTTTGGCGTCGCAAAAAAAAAATATTCAGACGAATTGATAACCTCCTCCTTTTTGGAAGTCGGTTGAAAACAAAGTCCTCCGCCGCGTCTGTATGTCTGTTCGCGATAAACTCAAAAACTACTGCACCGATTTTCATGCAGTTTTCACCAGTGGTAAGAGTAGTTTTCCAGGAAGGTTTTAGTATATAATTTGTCAAGGTATTATCTTACATTTATCAAGCATACATTTACTAGTAAAAGTATACATTTAGTACTAAAATTTCGTCAAAACCTGTCCAATGGTTTGATCGTGATACATTTCCAGACAAACAGACACAAATTCTACCAGGCAGAAAAAATCTATTAATAAAAAACTTAATATTTTCCGGAACCCTTCGTGTAAGTGTCCGGCTCGCACTTGACCGTTTTTTTCATAAGTTAATAAAAGTTGTATATATAATTTAGAATACCCACAACTGACTCAAGGAATAGAACGACAAGTCGATAACGAGATGAGTGAAGCGATGCTCTCGAAGTTAGACAATGTTGCCAGAAATATCATACGCGTCGTCAATGTGGAGAAGGCTTTTAGATGTGAATACTGTGAAGAGTTAGTTCTGAATTGCCTTAATGATATATTATTATACTAGCATTTCCCGCGGCTCCGCTCGCGTTTTAAAGAAATTAAATTCTTAGATTTCACATACCGTGTGATGTTTTACAGTCAGTTTTTAAAGGTTAATTGAGATTTCTCAGAAATTAGATATTTTCCAGCAGTAAAAAGTATCCTATATTCTGTTTAAATTTCATCAAAATCTGTCTCGTGATGTCACAGACAGACAGACAGACAGACAAAAATTCTATAAACTATAGATTCGGCCTCTGTATCGATAATAATTACTACTTCAATAAGAATTTCCAAAAAATATTCAACGTACAGATTCGACTCAGTTAGAATTTTATTATATGTGCAGATTATTTCCCCCTTTTTGTAGTGGATAGTACGTAAGTACGTACGATTGGTTAGGAGGTTCTAGGTTCGAGTTCTGGGTCATGCAAAATGTAATACAGCATAGTATTAGATCTTATTTAACTTTAGTCTTTAACAGTATAAGATTAGCGTCCCACGGCACTATGAAAGTGAAGGAGAGTGAATTAACGATATGTATCAAATTTTTCTTTCACTAAGACTATCCCATTTCAACATTCGTGAAAGGAAATCAGTACATTATAATTATTATTAGATTTACATACTTGACTCGACTCGAGACTCGAACCCAAGACCTTCCTATTTCCAACCTTAAATTATCAAGATTATTGTGAGATAATTTATCAAGAATAATATTTTCTTGTCTTGTAGTGTATTCTATTTGGAAGACGCTTTAAACAACCACAGAATTATTCATAAGGGAATAAAAAACCCTTTCACGTGCCACATTTGTAAAGTTACCTTCGCAACTTACTCCAGGTAAGGCTGAAAATACTTTTTACGATGTAATTAGTGATGTACCCACATTTTGTCTATTCCAAATTATAATGTATCTATGTAATAAATGGCAGTGGTAGCCCAGTAACGCGCTCGCTTAGATAACCGAGTGATGCGGGTTCAAATCCGGTATTTGACCTCTCATATTTTCATGTGCTAATAATTTCTATCATGATTACCACTTGTCATACGGTGAAGGAAAACATCATGAGGAAACCTGCAAGTCTGAGAGAACCTAGCAAGTTTTCGAAAGATATGCTCAGTCCGCCAACACGCAGTAGGCCAGCGCGGTGGACTATGGCCTGATCCCCCTCGTACTGAGGGAGGCCCACCCCCAGCTGTGGGACGTTAAAAAGGGCTAAAACATGTACTAAATTTCATCGAAACGGATCTCTTTAATAATTATTGAAAATTTGATTTACAAAAGTAGAATTTAATATCTATATAATAAATAATTAACCCGAACATATTTTTATTGATTACTAAAATTTATTAATAGCTCCTTCCAGAAGTCGGTTAAAACACATGATAAAAATTTATTGAACTGGTTTTGTCTCTGCCTTAATAAAAACACATGCAAAAATAATTTAAAATAATCTTACTAAACTTGGCGTACTCATTGCCGTGCGTCCAAGTTGGTAATTTTCAATATTCAGTAATCAATTGGTATTATTAATATTCCGTCGTTTGTTCCATATTGATATTAAAACAATATTTTTTAAACAAAATAAATGGTAAATAACTCATTCTTAGGTTTACGCAAATATTTGATATTTTGAATGGAAGTTTTCGGATTTTTAACGGATTTATTTAGATTTTTGGTTTCCGACGTTTCGGATCTCAATTGAAATTCATTCATTTTTTTCATTCATTCATTCGAATTGAAATTCAAAAAAAAAAAAAGAATGCTTTACACCAATCATGATCACGGAAGAGACTTGAGAAGTCCGAACAAAATGAGTAGGAGAAATCCGCGAAGTAATCCGAAAAGATAGTAGGTACTCGTATTACTTAAAATAATAATTAATTGAATGCTATAAATGAAACTTATCTTTGAATGAGTCTCTCCCGTAGCCATGATTGCTGTAGAGCATTCGAAACATCGGGAACCAAAAATCAAAATAATCCGCGACAAAATCCAAAAACAATTTTACTTATAATATCAAATATTAATAAAATTAAGAAAATTAACAAAGTATTGATTGAATACTTAAAAAAACACCATTTCAACACTAGATGCACAACGCACAAAACTACCCACGGCTTTTACAAGCGCAGTGCGACCGAGAGCCGCGGCGAGGGTACATCCGGCCCCGCCAGCGCCGGCATCCTCGGCTACGGGGGGTTCCCCGTCGTCAAGCACTTCTTGTGCGAGGTGAGATGCTGTACGTCTGACCGTCTGCTCCGACTGACCTCCGAAATGACTAGACAGATTTTGACAGGCTTTTGACAGCTGTTGTTATACTATATGAAGGCTACTTTTTTTATGAAAAGAATAAGCTTCGTTTAAAAAATGAATTCCTAGGGATGAACCCGAGTGAAGCCGGGTGAAACGCTTGTGTGAAAATTTAAATTATTTTTAGTAATTTATGTACATAATACACCTCTGATATTTTCCTCTGCGAATCATTTCTATCATGATTACCACTTGTCTTAAAACATCGTGTAAAACCTGCATGTCTGAGAAAACCTAGCAAGTTTTCGTAAGACATACTCAGTCCGCCAACACGCACTGGGCCAGCGCGGTGGACTATGGCCTGATCCCCCTCGTATTGAGGGAGGCCCACCCCCAGCAGTGGGACGTTAAAAAAAGGGTTGATGGTGGATGTACATAATATACAGTATTACAAGTATGTACTTTGATAAGCACTATTCATGTAGGTATATATTGAAGTAAAACCGTATAGTGATATACTCGTAAATACTAATCACAGCCTATGAAACATATAGTCTGCCAACGGACGTAACAGCCCAAGCTGCCATACACTAATGTCCCAAGCGAGTGTATGGCAGCTTGGGCTGGCTCTCACATCCGTTGACCGACGTTTTTTCATAGGCTTTGCTAATGTTACAGTATTAAGTATTAAATTATAGATAATTTTATTTTAATAATTACACACCTCCAATAATGATCGAAGTTATAATTTTAATGTTGAACCGATTTTGACGCGGGTTCGAATCCCGCTGGGGGCATTCATGTGTTGAGCACAAATGTTTCTACTCCAGTCATGGGTGTTTATATTTATAATACGTATGTATTTAAAGTTGTATACATGTAGTGTATCAACTATCTGGTATCCGTAACACAAGCCTCGTCTTACCACGGAACTAGATGGCACTGTGTGTAAATGTACCAACATATTTATTTATTTTCTATTATATTAAATAATATATTATCTAGGACTGTGGGCGATCGTACTTGCACTGGACGTACCTGCAGGTGCACCGCCGCACGAAGCACGCGAATGAGAATTACCTGTTCAAATGTAACCAGTGCGAGATGACGTTTCCGAATACGTTAGTGTTTCATTTTTATAGTATTTTAACCGACTTGTAAAAAGAAATGTAACACTATGAAATATCCTTCGATCCTTCAAAAATCGATTCACAATCGATTTTTGAAACTAATTATCTTTTAAATTAATTTAAAAACATGTTTTTTTGCAGTATTTTTATATTTGTGCCTTTTTATTTAAAAAGTAATAGTATTAATTCGTATAACTTAGTGAAATAATAATGATGTCGGTTATGGTGACTAATATCATTGAAACTAGCCATCTGCAAGAGAAAACATAAGAGCACATAGAGGAAACATAACGTGCACTCTCTCTCCTCTCACTCATACTTCGCTTGAATGAGACACAAGACTTTTAGTTTTACTTACTCTGATTTTGTCTCAAAACTTAGGTAAAACACCTTATCAACACCCCAACTTCATAAAAACGGGTTAGACTCAATAATTGTGTTCAAATCGATCGAGGATTCGAACTAAGACTGTTGGCTTTCAAAGGAATCTCGTAGACACCATAATTAAGCTGTTGTCTTCAGTGCAAGCTATTTTTAACCGACTTCAAAAAAAGGAGGAGGTTCTCAATTCGTCGGGGACTTTTTTTGTTTTTTTTTTTTCTATGTATGTTCCCCGATTACTCGACGATGGCTGGACCGATTTGGAAAATTCTTTTTTTGTTTGAAAGGGTATAGTTTCTAGTTGGTCCCATAGTCACCAAGTCACGATCTGATGATGGGATCCCAGGGAAATCGAAGACAACTCTCAAATTTTATAGGCACTTATTACGTTTTTCATATATTTTCTAAAGCTGTTCAAGTATTTGCGTCTGATAATCATCATCTCCTGTGGTTGAGCTAATGATGGAAGGTACAACTCCTCAACGGTTAGGAGTTAAAAGAAAATTCTTTCAATATTATACGTAATTATAGACCGATAGTTAAATTCTTTCAGGCTCTTATTAACCGACTCTAAAAAAAGGAGGATGTTCTCAATTCGTTGGGGACTTTTTTTTATGTATGTTCCCCATTACTCGAAGATGGCTGGACCGATTTGGAAAATTCTTTTTTGTACATAAACAAAATAAGTATCTACTTTCCGTTAAAAATTTGAAAATAAATTATTTTTAACAAAAAACAAAAACCGACTTCAAAACTAAACAAATCTAAACTAAAAAGTAGAAAATAATACTTTTTAGAACTTCGTTAATTTAGAAGTCGGTGCCAGCCAAAGCAAAATAACCTTAAAAAGACACATATTCGATTAATCTATATCTATAATATTTGTAAACATAATCAAAATACCGGCACCGACTTCTAAATTAACGAAGTTCTTAAAAGTATTATTTTCTACTTTTTAGTTTAGATTTGTTTAGTTTTGAAGTCGGCCTTTGTTTTTTGTTAATATATAATTATTATCTTAATACGAATGAATTTTGAAACTATAATAAGAAAACAAAAATATATTTAATATTTAACTACACCGAAGTAAAAGGAAAAACGTGGCAAAACTGCGATTACACCGTACTGACAAATACATGTTGTCTCTTTTACTCCCGTGTAAAACTAAACGTTCGTTCTCTTTTACTCAAAATGACAGAATATTGTTTCAATGGAGGATGGTGTGCGCTCACACCTTTCAATTACAATTTAGAGCGATCGGAATACTGTAGGGCCCTTCTTGCTTATAGTTCGTTGTTTAACTAATAATGCCCGCTCGCTCCATTTGGGTTCGTACCATAGGTTAAAATGGAGTTCTCAGTTCTCAGTAAAAAGTATCCTATATGTCGACCCGGGTAACCACCTATCATTCTATCGAATTTCATCGAAATTTGTCCAGTGATTATATCGTAATGCGATTACACCAACGAACTAAGCAAGAAGGGCCCTACATTCGATTCCGATCGCTCTAAATTGTATTCACATTAAAAGGCGTGAGCGCACACCATTCTCCATTGAAACAATATTCTGTCATTTTGAGTGAAAGAGAACGAACGCTTAGTTTTACTCGGGAGTAAAAGAGACAACATGTATTTGTCGGTACGGTTGTGTAATCGTAGTTTTGCCACGTTTTTCAAAGTCAGGGCTATTCTTGCTTTTAGTTCGGTAGATAACACATAGACAGACAGACAAAAATTCTAAAAGCGATATATACGACTAAGTTTATTTTTTTGTATTTATAGATTTATGTTATTAAGTTATGTTTTCAGCTGGAGTGTGACATATCATAGGAAAAAAACTCACAATAAAAATGGTCAAGATGAAAATGGCGGATTCACCAAAATACTTCGCGAGAATTATCGGTACATACATATATTTAAATTGTAAGGGGGATAACAAGACATTCATTTTTTTGGGATAAAATATTACTGACTGTGTTATAAGTATATTTTTTAAAGGCTACAATATAATTAATGCAATTGTTGGAAGTAGTAGGTGTTAGTTATTTTTAACCCCCGACGCGAAAACGGGGTTAAGTTTGACGTGTCTGTGTGTATGCTCGAGCGGATGAATCGATTTTGATTTTGTTTTTTGTTTGAAAGATGAATTGGTTTTCTCAAATTCAAAATTGAATTTGAATTTGAAAAAAAGATGAATTGGTTGGGAGTGTTCTTAGCTATGTTTGATGAAAATCGGTCCAAGATGGCCGCCGCTACAAGATGGCGGATTACATATTTTTTCACAACTCCTTACTCATTATAACGATTAGTACGGATCCCTTAGAGATTTTTTTTTATGCGACAAAGGGGGCAAACGGGCAGGAGGCTCACCTGATGGTAAGTGATCACCTCCGCCCATGGACATCTGCAACACCACAGGGCTTGCAGATGCGTTGCCGGCCTTTCAGCAAAGGGAGGGAGGGAGGAGGGAGAAGGACGGGAGGAGGGATGGGGAGTGGGCCTCCCGGACTCTCACTCACCGGACGAAACGCGACAGCATAGCTGCCACTTCACGCCGGTCTCCTGTGAGAGAGTGGTACTAAGCGGGGCGTGCCGGCCCATTCGGCTGCTACCCGAAGGTAACAAGCATGGCACTACCACTTTCCCCGCAATAAAAAGTATCCTATATGTTGACCGGCCGGATAACCGGCTTTCGCCATACCTAATTTCATCAAAAGTGCTGCTCAGTAGTTTTCTCGTAATACGATGACAGACAGTCAAGAATCCTATAACATTATAGATTTGCCCGAGTAAATAATTAGATTCGATTAAGTTAGAGCTTATTTAATGTCATAGTTTTATTATTTTTTGTTTGATTTCGCGACAGGATCCCATGTCGCGATTGCGACGCCGTCTTGCCAAATAAAACTGAACTTTATAGGCATAGAAAGAATGAACATAGCGATGAATCAATGCAAATTGTAAGACAAGGTAAATAATAAATTTATTTTATTTATAGTATAGTAGTTATTAATTAATTCCATAATACCTACTAGGTTTTATTGGAGAAAGTGAAGCAGGTTTGAATCCCGGGTCTCACACCTCATTATATTTTCATGTGCGAATCATTTCTATCATGATCACCACTTGTCTTACGGTGGAGGAAAACATCGTGAGGAAACCTGCATGTGTGAGAAAACCTAGCAAGTTGTCGAAAGATATATTCAATCCGCCCGTACTTGTCCCCAAGTATTAAAAAGAGGCTCACTCCAGTAGTGGCGTATTAAAATCCTAATTTCCACACTAATGACCCAAGCGAGTGTATGGCAGCTTGGGCTAGCTGTCACGTCCGTTGGCCGACTATATGTTTCATGGGCTTTGGTTATATTATATTATGTTGAATAATTTACTCGCTTAATACATAATTTTCTTTGTTATTAAACGAGATATTTTATTAATTTGTCTACCTGTCTGTTTGTTCCGGTTAATCTCAGAAACGACCGGACCGATTTTGACGAAACATCCTCTAGTACATAGGTGATGTTATGAGAAATGAGTTACGTTTATTTAAGAAAAAGAATTATAGTTCCGTGCAAAAAACTTAAAATCCAAGTAATTGTAAACAATTCAATGTAATTTTTATAGGTGACGGTCAAACAACGATTTGTAACCAATGTGGACACAATCTGCACAACCATTACGCCTTACAGAAGCATATCAAGTGAGATATATATTGTTATATATAAAAAACCGGCCAAGTGCGAGTCGGACTAGCGTATAAAGGGTTCCGTAACATATCTATAGAAACGACAAAAAATCATGTTTGTTGTAGCCTTAAATATTTATTTTATTTTGTTTTTTACTATTTTTGTTATACTGGCAACAGAAATACATCTGTGAAAATAACTTTCGAAACGGCTGGACTGATTTTGACGAGACTTTCCTTGATAGATAACAGTAAAAGAATAAGGGCTTCCGTCAAAACAATGACATTTTTGTTCATAAAACTGTTAATTAAACTTATGTGCTTAATCTAAAAATGAATAGCATTTTTGCTAGCATTTACCGCTATTTTCATCCGACTGCGCGACGCAAAAATGTGGTAATGTATTTGTTAGCCTATGTATGTATGTATGTATGTATCTATGTTTGTATGTTCCTTTGAAGTAGGTACTATACATACCAAACGTCTGGGCCGATTTTTATGATTCATACATCTTATTTTTTTCTTTTCAGATTTTTTTAATTAGTAGAATAATAAAAAAACATGTCTGCCATTAATTTTTTTTTAAAACAATAATGTGGCTTAACCTATGCTATATCCTTTGCAGAGAAGTACACGGAAGTTCAGATAAAAGACAATCGAACACATGTCCAGTGTGTTCTAGAACATTCCGGTCCGCGTCAGTTCTAGACGAGCACGTGCGCGTGCACACCGGGGAGAGACCCTTTCCGTGTGATGTGTGCGGGCTCGCCTTCAGACGGTAACACTGTCGCTATGATTTAACAGTGTACACTATGATAACACTATAGTGATTTAATAGAGTCACTATGATTTAACAGTGTACACTATGATAACACTATAGTGATTTAATAGAGTCACTATGATTTAACAGTGTACAATATGATAAGCACTATAGTGATTTATGTTAATATAGTGATCTATGATAATAATAATTAGAATGAAAATTATAAGTAATATTATAATTAAAAAAAACTTAACGCGTCGTTGAAGTAAAACCTTCTTGGTTCTGTAGCAGGTGCTGTATATAAATTATAACAAATCGATATAATCATATATTATATATAAATATATATTTTTATAAATAATAATAATTGTAATACAAATATAAAATTTAAAATATATTTTATATCAATTTGACACTCAATTTCGCGACTCATCAACGCCAAAAGCTGTACTTCAAAAAATCGTATCCTATAATTTATAAGACAATTTTAAATTAAGCCAAGTCGTTGTATAGTTCCACTTTCTATTTACTTCCAAATATCAAAGAATAACTAAAAATTTTATATTATAATATAATAACAAAATTTCCCATAAAACAGCTTAACAGCAATGAAAAACCATAGACTAATCCACAATGGCGTTAGACCATGGATGTGTACGAGGTGCCCGAAACGATTTCGCATCAAATCCGACTTGAGGACACACATTCGGCTCAAACATCCAGCACATATAGCTGTTATAGAAGTAAGTATGACCTTTTTACTTTTTGAAAAATGGAGGTCATGTTTAAGAAATTAATGCAAAAAAATTGGATTTAAAATTTGTGTAAAGTAAGTAAGAGCCAGCCAGCTATTTTGATTGTTTACAAATTATTAATTAATCGAATATGTATTTAGGGTTATTTTGCTTTGGCTGGCACCGACTTCAAAATTAACAAAGTTCTTAAAAGTATTATTTTCTACTTTTTAGTTTAGATTTGTTTAGTTTTGAAGTCGGTTTTTGTTTTTTTAGCGGAAGTAGATACGTATTGTGTTATTAAATGATTATAAAAAAATTACCTTCTATTATGAGGTAAACCTAATAAACTGAAAGTATACAACTATCGGTCCATATGTGCGTATTATATTGAAAGAATTTTCTTTAAACTGCTAACCGTTGAGGAGTTGTACCTTCCATCATCAGTGACGGTACGTGACTCAAATATCCGAATAGCCTATAAAAGATTCGGCCGAGCATCGTTAATTTGCTCCTAAGAATTAAAGAGTTCCGTTACTTTGTCATGGATCCCATAATCAAAACCTTACCTAACTCTCATCAAACTACCCTTGAAGTACATCCTTTCCAATAAAAAAAGAATCATCGAAATCGGTTAGCGTGATATTGAGTTATTCGTCCATTTGTCGCGCACACACTTAATGCAAATTTAAGACTTTTTATGGTTTTCTCATGGATGCCATTGTCAGAACTGGAAAATATTAAAATGGGACAAACGGGAAGCACTACCTTTCAAATAAAAAAAGAATCATCAAAATCGGTTCACCCAGTTCAAAGTTCTGAGCTAACAAACATAAAAAAAACATACAGACGAATTGATAACCTCCTCCTTATTGGAAGTCGGTTGAAAATTAATTTAATTGCAGATTGAAGGCCTACACTGTTCCACTGAAGACGTTTACCAGCATCTTGCAGTCAATAACATACCGCAAGATAAAGTTATTGAAGTCACTATGATATCTTTCATGAAGGTTTGTTTTAGTATCATTAATATACAAAAATTCAAGCTATAAAATTACAGTATGAAAAGTGCCCTAAAAAGTGCACTATTTGAAATTGAATTGCCCTTCTTGGAATCTAGTGTCGTTCAAAAAAGTACTTTATGTTGAGTGCGGAAGGTCGAATTTATGATTAGAGACTTTGAATTTTAGTTCGTTTTTTACTTTAGTTCGACTAAACGTCACATGTCGACGTCACTCTTAAAAGAGCCATCTATATAAGTCCTACATCGACATTAACACAGCGCCATCTAGTTCCGTGGTAAGCTACGAGGCTTGTGTTACGGATACCAGATAGCTAATACTACGCATATTATATAACTTTAATAAATACATATATAAATATAAACAATACATCCAGACTGGAGTACAAACACTCGCGCTTTTCACACCAATGAATGTGCCCAGCGGGACTCGAACTCGCGACCGTTGGCACATCAAGTAGGTTCACTACCTGATCTAAAGAGATATTTGTTAGGGTTAATGTATCAATGTTTAATGCATCATTTTTTTTTATTTTTCAGGATACCATGAACATTGTGCCGAACTCGATGAAAGCACTCTCTCTATTGAGTGATGTCCCGAAAACTCAAATCATCGGTCAAAAACCTACGCCCGATCAAAATGGTAAACCTATTTATTATTTAATATGAAATATGATAAAAAAATACGAACGTGACTGACTGACTGATCTATCAACGTAGAGTTGAAATTGACGACCGGAAAATTTCAAAATGATATGGTATGAGCGGAAATCGAACCCACTACAGCATATTCAAATATTACGCGCACCTAACTTACCCGTATGTTCCATAGGTGCTTTTGTGTTTTTAATAATTGTAATTCAGCGCTAATTTTTTGCTATTTTATAATAACACTAGAGACGCGCCCTTATTCGGGTTTGATACTACGTATAATTAAACAATTGATGACGATGACACGTTTGACTCAGTTGGTAGTGACCCTACTTTCTGCGCCAGCGGTCGCGGGTTCGAGTCCCGCTGAAGGCATTCATTTGTTGAGCACAAATGTTTGTACCCCAGTCATAGGTGCTTAAGTTTATTATTTAAAGTTATATATATGTGTGAATATCAACTGTCTGGTATCCGTAACACAAGCCTCGTAGCTTATCACGGAACTAGATGGCGCTGTTGTAATAATGTCGCAACATATTTATTTAATTAGTATATATTTCTACCATCATACCAAATTTGATCAAAATCAGTCCAGTAATTTCTTTGTGATGCGATCACAGACACACAGACATTCTAAAAACTATGAATTCAGCTTCTGTATCCATAATAATAATAATTTTAGTAAGATTTTCAATATATTTAATTTACAGATTAGACTAAAAATTTTATTCCTGTCACCATCTGCGAACTAAATTTCATCCAAATCAGTCCAACCGTGTTAACCTGAAAAGGTGACAAACATACACACATAAAAACACGCATTTTACTAGTAGTATGCATATTCTACCAACAGATATGTTTCAACCGTGCCGTCGTGTTCGAGGCATCGCCAAAACGCCTCAGTCGGTTATCATTAATAATGAAGGCACTATGAACTATCACTATAATGATAGTGATAGTTATCATAATGTAAGTATGTTCAGTATAAACTATAAAAAATCCTTTAGTGGGGATTATTTAATATTAACAGGAACACTGTTAAATTTGACGCAATACTAGCCTAGAGGTAGACCGCTCGAAAATTTGGTGGTGGAAAAGTGGTCGATATTTTTCCAAATAGAGAGGCAAAAAAATCTAAAAACTATGATGCTATGTATCGATATGAGTGTTTCAAAAAGATTTTTAGCTCCATTAAAATATTATTATATGCGTAGGTAATTATTTTAATTTAATTATTTTTTGTTTAAATAAATAAATTAGACGAGCAAAGCGAGCCCTAACACTTTCCCACAACCTGAGCATGTTGTGGTACACTTTACTGAAAAACTATCACGCCTATAGATTTATGCTTTAACATAGTAATTTAACTTCATATCTAGATGTGTCAAAAAATATAATTTTATAACCATTAAAAAAATTAACTTTAAGAATTTTGTGTTCATTGGATAGATAATATTAACCGACGAAATGAAAACTAAGTCATTATTATTTTGTGTCAGTGATTTTATAATATTTAATTTACTATTATAATCTATAATTTGATTATATACAACATGGAGGTTAGAGACCAGGAGAACCATCGCTTCATACTAAAGCAGTACCCGCCTGTCCCTGAAAATTTGTAGAATTTATAACGCGCTGTCGTCGGTAATACTACTTGTATTTGTGAAGTTAGCTGTTTATGAGTATTGTCACTATTGTGACAACGTGAAGTTAGGCATTGAGACAACATAGCGATCGCAGCGCCTCCTTAGTTTGACAATATTTCTGCGACACTTCATTCTAGGGCCTTGGTCCTCCTGGTCTCTAATCTCCATGGTATACAAGTTCATATTTTGTTTAATGACAGAACTTATCCGACATCAACGTTCAGCTGCTGTTGCAAGATGGCGGTCTAGTGAATGCGAATCAAATGGTGCAACTGGATATTAATGATGATATATTGCAATAATTTACTTTTTTTCTATATTATAGATAAATATTATACATTTTTTTATAATGGACGCTCGATTTTAATGTATTCTAATATTATAAAGCTGTTTGTTTGTTTCTTCTTTTTGGATAGTCCGTTTATGGAGGAAGGCTATATCATATGGTATAATTCATATAGATTTTTTCCAGTCTTTTTAAGTTTTTTACAATACATTACACACATATTTTTTTGTTATAAATTGAAAATTTGAAGCGAGAGACGAAATTTTCGAGTGTCCATTTTGGAAATATTAATGTTATTTTATTTTGTTAAATTTTTAGTTACCGTTATTATTATAAATGTCTTTAATTTAGTTGAAAATTTATTTTATTTTTATAATAAATGCAATATTATTAATATATATTATTGTTGTTGTAAAAATAATAAAATATATAAAAATATTTACTAATTAACAAAAAATATTATTAAAATGAATTTTTTGCTGCCGTTATTTTTTTATTTTAACATTTTTTGTTATTGTTAAGATCTGTTAACTTAATGAGGTCATGATTATAAGTTGCATAGCTTTAAGTGGAATAATAAATTGTTTTGGTTTACAAAGTTGTTTTATTTTAGATTAGTTTTAAACCACTTTTCATATGTAACTTGACAAATTATATACTAAAACCTTCCTCGAGAACCACTCTTTCCATTGGTGAAAACAACATGAACATCGGTGCAGTAGTTTTTGAGTTTATCGCGAACAGACAGACAGACGCGGCAGAGGACTTTGTTTTATAATACGTAGTGATGATGATGTCGAACTGCTATATTTTTTGTAAAAAGTGTTTTTTAATTGATATTAAGTCAAAATTTTAATAAATAATATTGCATATATGAATAGTGAAGTATTGAAAATTGGAAAATTGGGAGTACAAGCATTCGTGCTCATCACACAGATAAATGTCTTCAGCGGGACTCGAACCAGTGACTGCTGGCACAGTAAGCTAACTATAAACTGAGCAAAATGTCGTCTTAATAAATTATATCGAACTATTACTACCTTAGGGTGCAGAATAAGTATGTATTTAAGTACGAGAGCAAAATGGATGACAACTGCTTGGTTTCATATTCAATTTATTTATAGTAATCAGTCCTTTTTAACATCCCACAGCTGGGAGTGGGACTCCCTTCAATACGAGTGGGATAAGACCATAGTCCACCGCGTTAGACAAATGCAGGGGACTGAGCATGTCTTACGAAAACTTGCTAGGTTCTCTCAGACATGCAGGTTTCCTCACGATGTTTTCCTTTACCGTAAGACAAGTGGTAATCAGGATAGAAATGATTCACATATAAAAATATCAGACCCGGATTTAAACTCGCATCACTCGGTTATACTGTCTTCAAAAAAATTTTGGTTTATTATTGCATTCCACTTATTTTGTTTGAAAGTAAATTATTATCAATTACAATAATTATCAATTTTATCACTGATAACGATACCGTGGATAAAAATATCGCAATTCAATTCATAGCCGAGATTTGTTAGCGTTTCGACTGGTCTTGGTAATTGTTAAATTTTGTTTTTTTTTCTATTTGTTTTTGTTTTTTTTTATACTTTGTGTGTTTCTATGTGATTGTGTTTGTGTTGTGTAAGAGTTCAAAATTTTCATATCATAGTGTGTCGTATAATATAATTTTGTTTTACTAGTGAGAGTGCTGAGTGACTCACCCTCGTTTTGTGCGGGTTCGTTCCTGGGAATCCTTTCTCAAACGATAAATAACACAGCTATTGAAATATATTCAAACGAATGGTTTTGCCAGATAGAATTACTAGAGACGGTTAAAAAAGTATACAATATTAAATTTATAACATATTTATACGGTATCTACTTGATAGTTTCAAATTAGTCAGTAAAGACCATTTCAAGACACAGACAGAGCGCACTTTAGAAAATCAGCCATCATTATAATAATACATATTTTTTTACATATAGGATCGGGGAGAGATAAGCATTTCCTTATAATTATAGAAAATTTAGCCTAGTTTCTTAAGAATTTTCACAGTTGGCTTATTATTTCACAATTTTACATACAGGCGAATTGAGAACCTCCTCCTTTTTGGAAGTCGGTTGAAATTTTGAAAAGCACCGTTAATATACAGTATAGAAATTATAATTCACAATGCAGTCCTTGCACCTACGTTGTATAGTCTGTATTTCAAAGGAATAACGTTTTAATGCCTTTCTCGTAAAAAAAGTTGAAACCTATTTATTTGGTTTACAATTTTTTTTGGGGGTTCCCTATTTTGTTATACATAAAACACCTTTGACACCCTCAACAAAACAATTAAAGTATGTACTATCCAAATTTGTCCAGCCGTTTTTCAGTTAAACGAGACAAACGAACAGTAATGTTTGTTACTATAATGATCATCTTCAGCCCTTTTAACGTCCCACTGCTGGGGGTGGGCCTCCCTCAGTACGAGGGGGATCAGTGCGTGTTGGCAGACTTCACATGTCTTTCGAAAACTTGCTAGGTTTTTCTCAGACATGCAGGTTTCCTCACGATGTTTTCCTTCACCGTAAGACAAGTGGTGATCATGATAGAAATGATTCGCACATGAAAATATCAGAGCTGCGAGACCCGGATTTGAACCCGCATCACTCGGTTATACAAGCGATATCAATTAAATTAAATCCATGTTCTAAATCTAATGGTTAATGCATTAAAGAACATAATTTATAATGTTTTACAAAGTGCGATAAGTTTTCTTTGAATTCGCCGATCTATGTGAGTTTTTAAATAGCTGTGACATAAGACTGCTTGGTGCTTATACATATATATACATACTAGCCACTTAACCCGGTATCGCTTGCATACTTTGATGAATTTCATCTTTCTAATAAAGTATTTTTAAATATACTTAGATAAATTTAATAATTGGTGTACATGTTGATAATTCAAGGCTCGGAAACGTTATTTAAAATACCGTTTTTATGTTCCGAACAGTTCTTTGAACTTTTTATACAACATTTTGTTCGGAACGAAACCGATACGAGAACATTTTCAAAAACCGGTTTATTCCGCAGGACGCGACCGCGCATGGACAAAATTGTCCAGACTCAGAAAAAGTTCTGGCTGGAGGGTGGGGGTGGTAATATACATGTTATTAGGGGCTTGTACTTGTTTTTTGAGATTTTATTTACGATATTTTGAATGGTTTGGCACTGGTCTTTATGCCATGCCATAAAAAGGTTAAAAACGTTTTATTAACCGAAAACGATTTAAATTTTGTTCCTCTTCAAAAACGTTTTATATAGCGTTCTGTTCAAACAAATTTTCGAAAAATATACCGGTATCCGAGCCCTGTCAGATAATTAACTTTAACATTATTTTTTCATTAACTTTTATCGTATTTGATCTATTTATATTTTAAACCTACTTAAAAAGGACGAGGTTCTTAATGAACGAGAAATTTTATTATCAAACACTATGTAACGATAAGTAATTTAGTTAATTATACATGTACATATTTTAATTTACATGTTAACATGTGAAGGGTTTATAACATTATCGTTAATTAATGTTTCCTTGTATGCTACAGTAAAACTATTTTCTTATTTTATATTTTTAATATTATCGAATATTGATCAATAGTGCAATAATAACAGTGGTAGTTCAGTAGAAACGCGATCGTTTAAAAAATCGATTGAAGCGGGTTCAATTTCCGAGTTCCGGACCTATGATATTTTTATGTTCGCATCATTTCCAACATGATCATGGTATTATGGATGACTGGTATTACGGTGAAGGAAAACATCGTGATTAAGAGAACCTAGCGAGTTTTCGAAAGACATGTGCATTGTGCAGCCCGCTCGCACTCGGCCAGCGTGGTGGAATTGCTCGTTTACAACAAGGGGCAGTGGAAAATTAAAAAGGGGTTTTAAAATAAAATTGTTATGCCTTAAATATAAAAAAGTGTGTGTGTACTTATGTACACACGTTAGAAGTTACTTCTTGTTACTTCTTTGGCGTAACAAGATAAAAATCTTTTCAATAATTTTATCTTTCGCCTTATTCTACGTTTGTATAAAAAACTAAAATGTTGACTATAGCTAACTCCAGGGTGTCAGTTTTTCGTGACGGTGTGCGCGCGCATCGTAAATATTTACTCTCATCATTTTTCCCTAACGCGCCAAAAGAAGTATAATTTCAAAAACAAATAGGAATGTACATATGTAAAATATGAGCGTTTTAATGACAATGTTCAAGCCTAAAAACGAAATAAATAGTTTATCTTAGATTTTAAAGATAAAAAATGTTATCATGACCGTGAAATATCTGGAAATCAATCGTAGATAGGTACATAAATTGTGTTGAATCCTTAACTAATTAAAAAAAAACCCGTCGAAGGGAAAATAAGTTAGGTACAAATAATATTTTTAGTATCAGATAAAGAGATTAATTATGACTATAAAATCTTTTGCTCAGTTTGTAGCGACCCTGCTTACTGCGCCAGCGGTTGCGGGTTCGAGTCCCGCTGGGGGCAGTCGATGTAAGTAGAATAACAAAAGGCTTGCCATGAAATTAAAAGATAATATGTGTTAATATTTCAACATTTTAATTTTATATGGCAAAATTTATTTATAATATTTAATAAGCATTATTCACACTTTTGTTACAGATTATGAAAATGCGTGTCCTCCCGTGTGTGAAAAGCTACAATGAAGATGAGTATAACTCTAGACAAATCGATAGAGAAATAAAGCAGTGGATTAAATCGTATAATGACGTAAGTGACATTTCATTTCCATTTCTTACGTAATTTATGCCTTAAATTTAAATAAAAGTACCAACCTATATTAATTTTTTATCTCATTTTTGTTATAAGAGTAACAAGTCCCATAGCACAAGATATTTTTAGGGCGAGCGAAGTGAGCACTAACACTATCCCACTGTTTGAGCATTTTTTGGTACACTTTACTGAAAAACTATCACACTAATAGATGTGTGCTTTAACATAGTAATTTAACTTCATATCTAGATATGTTATCTGTCAAAAAATATATAATTTTATGACCATTAAAAAATGAACATTAACAATTTTGTGTTCATTGAATCGAATGTAATTGTACTACTAACGCCATCTGTTAGAAAACCAAAGAGTCAACATCGCTGTAACATTATTACCCGTTAGAAAAATTACACGAGTCCTCACAAAGCTCAGCTTTTTTCTAGTTAAGATAATAACTCACAACCTTGTTTGTTAGATCTATCTGTTTGTCTGTGACCGCGTCACGAGAATACTACTGGAATGATTTTGATAAATTATTATTTAGATTTATTTTATTTTATTTAATTTATAATTCCCGTTAAATCGTATTTAGAGACGGACCTAAGTTTTAAATATGTAAAATTTATATTCACAGGCTATCAAATTACTTCTGTTGGGAACTGGCGAGAGTGGGAAGACTACGATTATAAAACAAATGAAAATTCTACACATACAAGGTTTTTCTGCGAGGTACGTTGTAATTAACTACTAAGTATTCACCCCTTTACAAATCTCATTGGGGTGCCGGGGGTGGTGTGGGGTGTCCATATAGGAATGAGGGAGGATCAGAACATACTCGTATATGTATATTTGTGTAGTACACCCCAATTCAGGCGAGGGGTCTCTCCCCTATGGAGGGAGAGAGAGGGAGTTTATTTTGTGTACATTCAAATTTAACAAAGTAAAAATAGTTAAAATAATGTGTTTTATTATAATTAAAAAGTTTTGATATTTCTCTTTAATCCAAGGAGTGAGCCTTCTTCATAAAAGAAAAGTTGCAAGCAAAATTGCGGAGAATTTAGAATTGGGGAAAAAATAAATAAAAATCATAGTGGGACCTAATTAATAATTATACTATTAGTACATGTTAGTCTAGTTGCCAGCATATACTATTGCGACGTATAGGGTTGTGCTAGGTTGCCTGGAAGACATCATTCTACGTGATAAGGCCGCTTCTACACTAAAATGTTTTTTTTTCTATGATATATTCGTATTGTATTTTTTGTTTTCATTTTTTGCGTTTGATGTAATAAAGGATTTATAAATTAAAAAAATAAACATTTTATAATTGGAACCACTAACAGCTTAAGCCATATCTAGGAAAAACCCGAGCAAAGCCACGGTTAGTCACTAGTATTTAATAAATAACATTTGTTTATAGCGAAAGGCTGGAAAAAGTGAAGCATATAAGGCACAACACACACGAGTCCATCTACGACATAGTGCACGGCATGTCGACGCTGAGTATCGCGTTGGAACAGAACAAGAACGTCAGATCTCAACAGTATATATTGAAAATTGGTCCGGACGGTCCGTCTGACTTTACCGAGGTCAGTGTATTTAATATTAACATTGCAAGTAAGTAAAGGCAGTGGTAGCCCAGCGGTAACGCACTCGCTTGGATAACCAAGTGATGCGGGTTCGAATCCGGGTCTCGCACCTCTGATATTTTCATGTGCGAATAATTTCTATCATGATTACCACTTGTCTTACGGTGAAGGAAAACATCGTGAGGAAACCTGCATGTCTCAGAAAACCTTGCAAGTTTTCGAAAGACGTGTGAAGTCCGCCAACCCGCACTAGGTCAGCGCGGTGGACTATGGCCTGATCCCCTTATCCCTTACGGCCAATATTCGACACGGCTGAACCGATTTTGACGGGACTTTCACTGCTAGATAGCTCATGTTACTTATGCTACTTTTTATTTTACAAAAAGATGTATACTATAAAAATCAAACGTTGTTTTAGGATTATTTCGATCACGTCAGAGCGTTGTGGAAAGATGGCGGCGTCAAAGAATGTTTCCGAAGGTCCAACGAATATCAACTGCTGGATAGTGCAGAGTAGTAAGTACATTACTATTAAAAGGACATGTTAAAAAAAAATAAAAAAAATACATTTAAAAAGACAACGCGGACGTGCTTAAAAAGTAGACTTTTAAAAAAAGTCAATAGTGTATTAACTAACTGTTACACTAATGTCAAACGATTAATGATATTCTTTCAATGAATTCCGTTTCCTTAATAATATTGTATGGAAATTAATTCAAAATTAAATAAAAAAAGAATGTAATTCTGAGTGGTCAAAAAATACTTATAACCCTTAATTTTCATCCTTCTACCACCAAACCCTATTTTCAATAGTGATTAGAGCGCGGGCGAAGCCGAGGGGACCGTTATTACCTATATATAAGTATAATAAAATTATAACTAGACGAATTTGCCCATTTAGTATTTTTTGGAAAATCTTACTGAAATAAAATTTTCTTAGGCTTACGCGAATATTCGACATATTTAAAATGAAACTACCTTTTCGGATTTACGGAAGAGACTGTTCTGCGACCATGATTGCTGTAAAGCATTCGAAACGTCGGGAATCAAAAATCAAAATAAATTCGAGACAAAATCCGAAAAGATGGTTTCACATATTAAAGAAGTCATTATTATCGATACAATGGCAGAATCTAAAGTTTAGAAAAAGAAAATCGGTTAATTAACGAACACCTTTGTGTTTAAAGTTTTTGCCTATTTATAAATCGTGGGACTTGAGTACATTTATTTCTGTAACCGTCATACGAGCCTCGGTAGCGCAGTAGGCAGCGCGTAAGTCTCATAATCTTAAGGTCGTGAGTTCGATCCTCACCCGGGGCATAGTTTTTATATTAAGTGATGTAAGAAATAGGAGATACAAAGGCTTTTTTCATTTTGACTTACAAATTTTACAACAGTGTTTTGGTTTGTAAGTATTACATTTTTGTATAAAAAAGGAAAATTGTAGAAATTATGTACATTGTACATAATATATGAATTACTAACATTTACCCGCGGCTTCGCTCGCGTTGAAGCCACTAACTAAGTATAACAGAGATCATCACAATAGAAATGAAGCAATATGATAACTATATTTTAATGCTTGGTTGGGATCAATTTCATTCTTGGAATGCTAGATGGCGTTGAAGTAGCTAGATTTTGACATTTTTTGACAAACAATTTTTTATATTTCGTATAAAATATATTTTTTTTTAATAAAAAGTATCCTATATTACTTCTAATACCTCCAATTAGTATATAGTACAGTTTCATGATGATCGGTTAAGTAGTTTTCGCGTGAAAGCGTAACAAGCAAACTTACATTCACATAATATATACCAGTAGGGATTGGCCTCTACATACGAGGTTTGATAAGCCATAGATAGACTGACTTGAGTAATGACCATGTCTTTTGCAAAAATGCTATGTTCTTTCAGACATGCAGGTTTCCTAACGATGTTTTCCTTCTCCGTAAGACAAGTGGTGATCATGTTGGAAATGATTTGCACATGAACTATCAGAGCGAGACCCGGGATTCGAACTCTGTTACCGCGAACTATGACGAAACGTTTGGCTCTTCTTACTTGCTGTGACAGCGGTCGCGGGTTTGAGTCTCGCTACGGGAATTCATTTGTTGTTTGTGAAGTACATGAATGTTAATATTTAAATATGTATGTATTTTAGTATATAAAATGTACAGTGTATCAACTATGGGATATAAGTGATATAACTGTTGAGTTTCTCGCCGGCTCTTCTCAGCAGATCAGCATTCCGAGTCAGTGGTAGCTTACTCCCAAGTCCCAGACTTACAGACTGACATCACTACATATTATTAAAAGAAGTACACCGCCGCGTCTGTCTGTCTGTCTGTTCGCGATAAACTCTCACACTACTGCACTGATTTTTATGCTGTTTTCACCAATGGATAGTGTTTCTCGAGCAAGGTTTTTAGTATATAATATTTTTCAAGTTTTTGTATACATTTACTGACGGAGCCCGCGGCTTCAATAGCGCTAAATCTTATCTTAGTTCAATTTAAAATTTAAAGTTTAATAATGTAAAAATGACGATTCAAAAGAACTTGTAAATGTCTATTTGAGTAAAGAATATTTTTATTTGATACCAATCCGTAACACAAGCCTCGTATCTTATCACGGGACTAGATGGCGCTGTGTTAATGCCCCAACATATTTATTTATTCTATAGATATTAATAGTCAATATTTTTTTAAGTTTTTTAGACAGAATAGACCTGATAGCGAAGACGGACTACATGCCGTCCGACGCGGACATCCTGCGCTGCCGGCAGAAGACCACTGGCATTCAGAAAATTGAATTTAAAGTCAAAGTAAGTAGCTTTACATTACATTTTATATACACATATTTTATATATACAAATATTTTGAGATTTTATCGCAAATGTATTCTCATTTTGGTCTCATTCACTTTTGTAATGCAAAAAAATTGCACTTTAATTTTTTTTTATAAAATACTGTTACACATCCTAATCGTCTAAATTTTTTTTTCCATCAATAACTCATCAATAAATAATGTTTAGTCTCAACTGCAGACATTTTACTATGATCGTCATTTTTTTGGAAATAAATAAATTTATTAAATTATGTATTACAAACGGGTGGACCTTGAGACTATTTTTCCCTTCTATATTTACTACAAACTAACAAGTAGTATGATTTGCAGACACTTTACGATCACTTGTCAAAATATACCTTGGGCTGCCACTCTTACAAGAAGCAAAGAATTTTTTGTCAACGTTTTACCACCAATTCCTATTTTTAATAGTGATTAGAACGCGGGCGAAGCCACGGGAATTGCTAGTTTATGTATATATCCTATAACACTCGCGTTACCAAGACACATATTACAAAGTATGAATCATAACAATCGGTTAAGCCCAGTAGTAACTACGAGGGAACAAACATAGAATCGGACAAACATACATAAAGGTCAAATACATAACCCTCCTTTAGATATTCCCGCAATCGGGTAAAAAAATTAAATTAATACATTATACAATAATTACATAAAAATTAATTCATTAAATAATTAAATGTATCTTTATACTACAAGTAGCTATAAGTAACGCGTTTTAGTTATAATTTAATATATTTTAACCGACTTTCAAACAGGGAAAGCAGGAAAAGTAGGTCTATGTACACCTATTTGTTTTTTTTTATTCAAAAGGTTCCTAAATCAATGCACGGAGGAGTGCAGCAGTTCTGGATGTTTGACGTCGGCGGGCAGAGGGGGGAGAGGAAGAAGTGGATACAGGTACCTAAACCAAAAACTATATAATAAGGATAAACTCATCATTTTTATATTTAATAATCTGTGGCCGAGCTGTCAAGTTGACTTTACTTTTGCTCGTAATGGCGCGAAATACAATTCGGTGCATCAATGGATAGTTTTTATAAAATTGTATTCGGAAACCAGAAATTAATACAAGAGTTTATTATTAATTTATTAATTGTTAGATTTATGTCTTACAGTTTTTAGAATTAACAAACACACATGTTCGAGTATATCTTATAAACTGCTGTTCTGATGTTCATGCTGTTTCTTTGATTAAAGAATTTTATTTCTAGCGATTTTACCACATCTTTTCCTTTACCGTAGTCCGCCATCATGTTAAAAATGATTAAAACCTAGAAATTTTTAGCGTTCCAGTTACCGATGGACTATTGTCTACTGAAAGACATCTGTTTTTTTTATTTATTTATTTATTAAGGTCTACCAGCAGTTTACAATTAGATACACGTACAATATGCATACAATTTGAAATAAAGGTTAGTAATTGTTTAATCAGTCAGACTGTATTTTCAGACAAAATAATAATTTGTTACTTCTTAAACGTCGTGGACTATGGCCAGATCTCCCTCGTATTGAAACCCCCCCAGCGATGGGACATTAAAAGGAATAAATGCATACATAATTCTTCCAGGTTTTCGAAGGCATCCACGCCATCTGGTTTGTGGTGGCGTGTAGTGACTTCGATCAGAAACTTCGAGAAGATAACACCCAAAATAGACTAAAGGAGTCCTTAATACTTTTTGAAGATGTGTGGCAGAGCAGGTATATCCATGCCCATTTTTTTAAAGTAAAACTAGTTTGTATGAGTGAAGAAAAACGAGTATCACCGAAATGAGAGTTAAATATCTATCTATCTTCTTCTATCTTCTATATAAATAAAAATGAATGTAGGTAAGCGCATAACTAAAGAATGGCTGAACCAATTCGGCTGTTTTTTTGTTTCTTAAGGTCCACGGAAGGTTTTAATACTAAAATACCCTACCAAACAAAAAATAAATTATTGAAATCGACCCACAATTGACGCATAAATCGGTGAACACAGATAAAAAATAACATTTGAAGAATTCTACCTTCCATCATCAGCTCACCACATGAGATGACGATTTTCAGACGCAAATGCTTGAACAGCTTTAGAAAATATATCAAAAACATAATAGGTGCCTATAAATTTTGAAAGTTGCCCCGGATTTCCCTGAGATCCCATCATCAGATCCTGATTTTGTGATAATGGGACCCCCTCAGAACTATACCCTACAGTTGGCGGAGAAATCAGTGAACATACATAAAAAAATACTGTATACAGTGGAACATAATATAACCTCCTTTTTTGAAGTCAGTTAAAAAAATTAAAATAAAAAAGACATTCATAGTTCGTAAAAATTTTATCCTAAACTATAACTATACTATAATCACAATTTCAAAATACATTTTCATTCCATTTGTCACCCTCATTCCTCTCTGTTTCGTTTCTACTCGTATTCATTTATCTGAAATTAGATATTTTCACTTAGAAAAAAAATTTGTATGTTGAGGTATATATATAGCCATAGGTTTTCAAAAACCACATTCTGTCCAGTAGACGGACAAATATTCTAAAATAATAGTTTAGTTGTATGTACCGGTAATATTAACTATTTCAGTAACATAATTCAATAAATATTCAATGTTCAGATTAGACTCAGTTACAGATTTAGAGCGGGCGAAGCCGCGGGTTACGCTATTTAAAAAAATCTAAGTAGCCTAAGTTACTCCTCATAACATTAGCTATATGCGAGTGAAAGTCCCGTCAAAATCGGTTCAGCCGTTTCAGAGATTAGCCGGAACAAACAGACAAACAAAAATTTTCAAAATAGATTTTTTTAAGTTAGTATGGTGTATACAGTAGTAGACCAGCGGTAACGCGTTGCTTGTATAACCGAGTGATGCGGGTTCAAATCCGGGTCTCGCACCTCTGATATTTTCATGTGCTAATCATTTCTATAATGATTACCACTTGTCTTACGGTGAAGGAAAACATCGTGAGGAAACCTGCATGTCTGAGAAAACCTAGCAAGTTTTCGTAAGACATGTGAAGTCCGCCAACATGCACTGGGCCAGCGCGGTGGACTATGGCCTGATCCCCCTCATACTGAGGGAGGCCCACCCCCAGCAGTGGGACGTTAAAAAGGGCTGATGATGATGATGACGGTGTATACTTTCATATGCATTTAGTGAAAAGCTATTAATTTGAAATTAAAAACAGACACTTCAAATGTATTTATATGTATAGATAGATAATATTTAAAATTTATTTATTAATAGAATAATGGGTACTTTCTTATAGAAAATCTTTTATTTCCGCTTAAATAAATTATTTTTATTATGCATTGTCTTAAAATGAAAATAAGATAGTCTACAGTGTGCATCCAACATAACAAAGCACGAGCTGTGAGATGAACAATATTTCATGATTGCTCTCAAGTCCACAACGATCATCTCTAAAGAATTTAGTAAGTGGCTTACGAAATGAAGTATCAACTTAACATTTCTAACACGTTATTAATGTGGGTAGGTGTCACGGAATAGGTAAAAAATTATCTAATCTGTGGTAGGTGTAATTTTAATTATTTAAACTGTTTCTCGAAAGCTACATTCTTACTAAGCCATAACAACTAGGTAGGTACTAGTGATTCATCGTAGGAACGTTTTAACTTTTAACGTTTAACGTAGAAAATTCTATTTTCAAACATATTTATCCTATTTATTATTTGACGACACGTTTGGCTCAGTTGGTTGTAACCCTACCTTCTGCGCCAGCGGTCGCGGGTTCGAGTCCCGCTGGGGGCATTCATTTGTTGAGCACGAATGTTTGTACTCCAGTCATGGGTGTTAATATTTATAATATGTATGTATTTAAAAATGTATATGTGTAGTATTTCAACTATCTGGTATCCGTAACACAAGCTTAGCTTACCACGGAACTAGATGGCGCTGTTGTAATAACGTCCCAACATATTTATTTATTATACTTTAACCTCCCCTGACACACCCCCAACAAAACTAAAAAGGATTATTCAAATCGGTTCAGCCTATTTCGAGCTGATAAGTGATAAGACAAGAGAGAATATTAATTTTATGTACAACTCGTCGTTTATTTAAAAATAAAATTTAATTTAATTTTAAACGTTCAATTGCGAATATGCAACCCTTTTTAACGCCCCACTGCTAGACCCCTTCATCCTTCATCACGAAGGAGATCAAGCCTCAAGCCATAGCCCACCTTACTATGTGCAGGTGGACTAAGCATATCCTTGGAAAACTTGCAAGGTACCCTCAGACATGCAGGTTTCCTCACGATGTCTTCCTTCACCGTAAGACAAGTGGTGATCATGATAGAAATGATTCGCACATGAAAATATCAGAGGTGCGAGACCCGGGTAGAACCCGCATCACTCGGTTACCCAAGCGAGTAAGTTCGCACTGGGCTACCACTCGCTTACTCACAAGCCCTATATTATTGCCCTACATGATACAATATGCCAATGTAACAATTGTATCTTTCATTTGCAGGTTTTTGATTGAAGCAGGACTTATAGTGTTTTTAAACAAACAAGATCTACTACAGAACAAAATAGCTCAAGGCAAGAGTATAGCGCCGTATTTCCCGGAGTATAGGGAGTTCGATTCCCAGGGCGATGAGTATACGAGGACTAAGATGTTCATCAAAAACATGTTTGTTGTAAGTAAAATGCTTTTGTAAATTAATCAGCAAATATAAATTAGTACATAAGTAGTAATACGTATAAATAAAATTGAAGTGTCAGTTTTTAATTTCAAATTAACAGCTTTTCACTAAATGCATATGAAAATATACTACTTAGTATACGGCAATCAATTTAAAAAAAAATTGTCTGACTGTCTGTCTGTTCGTCTATTTGTTCCAGCTAATCTCTGAAACGGCTGGACCGATTTTGACGGGACTTTCACTCGCAGATAGCTAATGTTATAGGGAGTAACTCAGGCTACTTTTATTTTAGAAATGTAATTATTTTAACTAGCGGAACCCGTGGCTTCGCTTGCGCTAAATTTAGAGACGAACCAGAGCGAAACTTTATATACATAACACCCATGAATGGAGTAAAAACATTCGTGATCACATCCTCCAGCGGGACTCAACCCCGCGACTGCTAGCACAGTCCCTACAAACTAAGCCAAATGGATCATCAAACAATAATTTTCCAGGACCTAACAGTAAAAAAGCGAGAGCGTAGAAACTTCAGTTCTTCAGCAGAAAAGTTCGTCGTCCTGGAAGCGAGCCGCCCGCGCGAGTGCTACTTCCACTTCACGACGGCGACCGACACCGACAACGTCCGCACTGTGTTCAAAGATGTCCACCAAATGATTTTAACACATATTTTAAACAACATTGGCGTTTATTAATAAATTATGTTGATAAATAATTCGTTTTATTTTAAACTAGAGTTTCTCGTGGCTCCGCTCGCATATACATTTTTTTTAAAGGAGGGCCTTTCAAAATCAACAAATTTGAAATTCATAGTTTAACAAATAGTCTTAATTCTAAAAAACTTGGGGCAATTGTGTCATTATTTTTGACTGTGGTTCTAGAAATGTTATTTAGAGTTACGGTTCCAAAGTTTTAATGAACAAAAATAATAAAAATTAACCACAATAACCGAAAAATGGTTACATTTTGACCGAATTTCTAATTTTTCTTAAATGCCCATAACGTTCGAACTGCGTGGGATAGATTTTTTTTTTTATTTTTCTCATGATGGTTACAACTAACCCTGTCACCCGGTTTCGGCTTGACGTTGAGTTCTGGGACACCCGGAGTTTGGATTAATTCTACGCGACATTGGCGAAGTCAACTGTGCCTAACTGGCACTCCTGGAAGCCATTAAAGGAAATAATTGAATTGAATTGAGTTTGGATTAACATAACCAAAGCCTATGGAACATATAGTCGGCCAACGGACGTGACAGCGTAAACTGCCATACACTCGCTTGGGACATTAGTGTATGGCAGCTTGGGCTGGTTACCTATACCAATACCTTCAAACTGAGAAAATATATTCTAAAAAGTAGAAACTATACTTTCAACTTCTATCGATAATAATGTCTATGCCAAGACGGATAGACTTATCTTGCCTTTGCAAGGAACTTTCGAACGGTATTTTGATTATGTTTACAAATATTATAGATATAGATTAATCGCATATGTGTCTATTTAAGGTTATTTTGCTTTGGCTGGCACCGACTTCTAAATTAACGAAGTTCTTAAAAGTATTATTTTCTACTTTTTAGTTTAGATTTGTTTAGTTTTGAAGTCGGTTTTTGTTTTTTGTTAAAAATAATTTATTTTCAAATTTTTAACGGAAAGTAGATACTTATTTTGTTTATGTAAAAAAAAGAATTTTCCAAATCGGTCCAGCCATCTTCGAGTAATGGGGAACATACATAAAAAAAATTCCCCAACGAATTGAGAACCTCCTCCTTTTTTGAAGTCGGTTAGTAAGAGCCTGAAAGAATTTACCTGTCGGTCTATAATTACGTATAATTTTGAAAGAATTTTCTTTTAACTCCTAACCTTTGAGGAGTTGTACCTTCCATCATTAGCTCAACCACAGGAGATGATGATTATCAGACGCAAATACTTGAACAGCTTTAGAAAATATATGAAAAACGTAATAAGTGCCTATAAAATTTGAGAGTTGTCTTCGATTTCCCTGGGATCCCATCATCAGATCGTGACTTGGTGACTATGGGACCAACTAGAAACTATACCCTTTCAAACAAAAAAAGAATTTTCCAAATCGGTCCAGCCATCGTCGAGTAATCGGGGAACATACATAGAAAAAAAAAAAAAAAAAAGAAAAAAAAGTCCCCGATGAATTGAGAACCTCCTCTTTTTTTGAAGTCGGTTAATGAAGTCGGTTAATGAAGTCGGTTAATGAAGTCGGTTAAAAAATAATTAACGTACAGATTTAACGAAGATTTTTATTGAAGTGAAACTTCTTTAGAATCGTTGTGATTTGAAACTCGATGAAACGAAAATGCGTCACGATAAAGAAAGAAATAGGTACATAAAAGTATAGGATTAAGTCGGAGAGAATGAGATAGAATACATTCCCATGTTGCCATGGTAACCGTTGTTTATTTTTTGACATTTCTTTTTTCAATATGAATATTTTAATCACTAATAAATTAATTTTGCAAGTATGCCGAAAACTGATGCAGAAAGGAGTCGTGAATATCGGCGGAAAAAAAGAGGAAATAAAATTAAGAAAACTGCAAAAAGTTCTACGGAACGTGTTCGTGAATTTCGTGCACGTCAAAAAAAGTTATTACATGATAAACAAATTGAATAGGTTAATCAAAATACTTTCATTTTTAAACAATTAAACTTTGTAATTATCCTACCCTTGTTACCTACATATATTCATCACATTCTTTTGTCGATTTACTGAAGTTTCACTTCTATCGTGTGTGAATCGCACACACACCTTTTTTTATAGTTATAGATGCAAAATTTAAAAATAATTACTTATAAAAAGTTAAATTTCTTATAGAATCTTTATCTTTGTATAGAATATAGAATCTATATGAAATCACAACAAAATACAATATTGTTTGGTACAAAATTTAAAACTTACCCACAATATAGTTGCGCCTTTTTCTAGAAATTATTAATAAAAAGAAGACGTCTCATCACGAAACAAACAAATGGCGGCCCTGAAAAGGGCCTTGATCATAAATAAATAAACTACACCAATAATTAAATATCTTTATTAAATTATTACCATATTATTACCATACTACTAAAATTATCCCCCAAATCCGTACAACGTGCGACCTTGTCTCTTCAACGCGTATACTACATCCATTGCAGTAACCGTCTTTCGTTTAGCGTGCTCAGTGTAAGTCACAGCGTCCCTTATAACATTTTCTAGAAAGATCTTCAAAACTCCTCTAGTTTCTTCGTAGATTAATCCAGAAATTCTTTTCACTCCTCCCCTTCTTGCCAGCCTTCTTATAGCAGGTTTTGTTATACCTTGAATATTATCCCTTAAAACTTTTCTATGGCGCTTCGCCCCCCCTTTTCCGAGACCTTTTCCGCCTTTGCCTCTTCCTGTCATGGCTGCTTCTTAAATGACGCGGGTTCAGCATTTGACAGATATTTATAGGCGATTTTATTTTTTATCTGTGGGTAGATTTTTTTTAATGTACGATACGAAGGCAAGTTTGTGATGAGGTTTTAATGTTTCTATTGAATGATAATAGAAAGATTTGGCTCGATTGATATTTATCGTTCGTTAATGTTAGACATTACATTTGTTTAAGTACATAATATATATTTAACTATTATTAGTTTTTTACAAGTTTCAGTATTTATTTTGTTAAAAAATGATGAATACCTACTTACATTTTTTCTGAAGAATTTCATCGTTCTAAGTTTATTGATTACAATCAATAATATCATTGATTACAATATATCGTTTTACACTTTAAATTATCAACCTCGATTAATTTAGAGGAGTTATAAATCTAAACTATTTGTTAAAAAAATTATACTTATATATGATCCTTTATCTAGGAAATAAGGTATCAAATCGAGGCCTATTTTTATGGCTAAATATGTCCAACTCAGTAAACTTATCGTCAAACCATATAATGTACCTACCTATACCACGTAACAGCGTATCATTGCTGCTTATTGTAGTTATAGTACATCAATACTAGCGACACACCCTCGCTCGGGTTCGTCCCTAGCGCGTACCTCCTTTAGCATACAACTCTCAAACTTTGAATGTCTTATTTATATATAATCAAAAGGCTAAATAATAAGTTTCAAGCTTCTAGCTTTAAAAATGACGTAAAATTTCCATACAAACTTTCATCCCCTATTTCAACCCCTAACAGACATTTTTTCGCCTTTAAAAGTAACCTATTTCCTTGCTCAGGCTCTAGACTACATGTGTACCAAATGTCATTACAATCGGTCCAGTCGTTTTTGAGTTTATTCGTTACATACAAAAATACAAATCTTTCCTCTTTATAATATTATAATCGGCATAAGTACTAAATAGCATATAATTATTAAAATATCATTCTCACTGAGTTATTAAAAAAAATCTTTTAGTTAATTATCTGCAACTACCTACCTATGTTCGGACATTAGACTATTTGGGGCCATGGTAAGTTACGAGGCTTGTGTTACGACTCACGGATACCGGATAGTCGATAGCGATACACTACAGTACTACACATATAACTTTAAATACATATTATAAATGTCAACATTATGAAGTACAAACATTCGTAGTTATGGTAGTAGACTCATGACGTTCAGTAAAAAATTGTAGTAATTTTATGCTGAATAAAATATTTTGAATTTGAATTGAATTTGAATATGACACACATGAATGCCTCCAGGCGGGATTCGAACCCGCGGCCATGGATACAGCAAGAAGGGTGAGACGTGTGGTCACAAAGTGATCTGTACTCACCTAACACTATTTGTTGTTTACAGACATTTATTATTATCCATAAATAAAAAAATATATCGATTTCAAATTAAATATGATATTTATTCTATTCGTTAGAAGCGGATATTTTTAATTAATATTACCCTCGAGGCTTACAATTATGTATATAATTTAAATAGAATCATGAAAATCGATTAACAATTTGCGAATATGTTGGTATATTGTGTAACACACAAAAAACATACTCCTAAATGAACAAAAAATAAGAGTACTAAGTAAAATACTTTTTCAAACAAATTTGCGTCTAGGATCCTCCATTTTGTTTTCTAGTGATATCTATATAATACTATTCCCGCAGCTCCGCCCGCGCCCGCGAAATGTGAATTTAGGGTTATAAGATTTTTTTGATGCCAGATCATGAAAAAGTGAAAAATAAAAAAAATATTAAAATACAAACTATTATTTGTTTTGTAGCAAATCATATTTTGCAAATTGAAAAGTGGAATAATTTTTTCAAATTAGTGTATTGTCATCGGTCCTCGATAAATCTACAAAGTTTGAACGAAATCTGGCCGTTTAAAGTGGATCAAAATAGCGCCCAAAGAAGTCGGTTACAAACATACAAACATACAGGTGAAGCTAATAAAAAGCGTGTAAAAATCGGTCAAGACGTTTCGGAGGAGTTCGATAAGAAACACTGTGACACAAAATTTTTATATCCTCCTCCCAACCGAATGATGTATGAATCATCAAAATCGGCTTAGCCGTTTATGAGAGAATATAGAATTGGACATATATAATTTATAATATATTATATTTATAAATAACAAAACTCCTTTGGGCTTCGCCGGAGTCGGGTAAAAATGTTTTTTTTTATTTAATCTGTTACATCAAAAAAAAAATTAGGTACTTCATATGCGGCTGTAATATTCTACAGATTGCTTATAAAAAATAATAATAACGAAAACATTAATAGGCATTTCCATACAATAAAAATATATTGTTATAATATATTTATAATTTCTATAATTCACCAATAAAATAGTAGTATCCGTTCAATAGACCGTCTCGCCCCTCCATTTTTAATACTCGCAACTACACAAAGTTGTGCGCTAACACACACTATATAAGCAGACTCCAAAACAAATCCTATTCAATACAAACTAACGATTCAAAATGTCCATTGTTAAGAAAAGCAAGACGCGATCTTCTCGAGCCGGCCTTCACTTTCCGGTTGGAAGAATTCACACTATCCTCAGAAAAGGCAATTACGCACCAAGGATTGGTGGAGGCGCTCCAGTATACTTGGCTGCCGCATTAGAATACCTGTCCGCTGAAATTCTGGAACTTGCAGCTGAAGTGGCGAAACAAAACAAGAAAACCAGGATTATACCTCGACACATACTTTTCGCTATCAAAAATGATGAGGAATTAAGCAAAATGCTCACCGGTGTGACCATATCCCAAGGTGGGGTATTGCCATCTATAAATGCTCAACTTCTACCCAAGAAGACAATGAAAAAACCGCAATAAAATGGATTAAATGATATAGAATGTAATTTATTAAAATAATTTATTATGACGAAGGCTAATATATTCACTGGATAGACTTACGTCCTTTTCAGGACGGCATATTTCAGTTTCATAGGCAACGTCTTATTGCGTTTACATATATTTTATAGTTCTGCAATGTATTTGAAGTGTAATATCTAAATAATATTGCAATATGCCCCGGGTGAGGATTGAACTCACTCACAACTCACGCTACCGAGGCTCGTACATTACACTTATATTTAAACTACATAATAATATTAAATTAACGTAGCTCTTTAGATCTATTTTTCTTTTGTTTATTATAGTAACTTTTAACGAACTTTAGTGTTAATAAAAATTATTAGTTATTCTATTTATATGTATTCTCCTCAAACCTCATATAAATATTGTACACCTAATATTAGTTAATATAGTTTATCCTAAACACATATTCATATTAAAATATATATAGAAATAAAACATTTAAAATCAAATAAGACATCTGTCATGAAACATTCAAATTGCAGCCCTGAAAAGGGCTTTGTCAATATTTCCAAGCACACCCTACGCCCTCTCACCCCTCACCCTCCGCGCCAACTGGATATCCTTAGGCATAATCGTCACTCTCTTAGCGTGGATCGCACACAAGTTGGTATCCTCGAAAAGTCCTACTAAATACGCCTCACTAGCTTCCTGCAAAGCCATTACTGCTGAACTTTGGAATCTCAAATCGGTTTTAAAGTCTTGAGCAATTTCTCGAACTAGTCGTTGGAAAGGGAGTTTTCTGATGAGGAGTTCCGTACTTTTTTGGTACCGTCTGATCTCCCGTAAAGCAACAGTTCCTGGGCGATATCTGTGCGGTTTCTTCACGCCGCCTGTAGCGGGGGCACTTTTTCTTGCTGCTTTAGTAGCCAGCTGCTTCCTAGGTGCCTTGCCGCCGGTGGACTTGCGGGCGGTCTGCTTGGTGCGCGCCATCTTGTTCACTGATAGCTGTGTGAGGCTTTTCAACGTATTTATAGTATTTTTTGTGCCCTTTTTTCGTAAACTACCCTCAATTTTTTATTAAAATCTAAATATTGAGTATATTTCATAAACATTCTGCTATTTTTCTTTTAGTTTCTGCAGTAACTTTATGCTATTTTTTATTGAAAATTATAGAGCTTTTACATGGAACAGTATAATATTGAATTATATTATAACTTTTTAATAAATCAAATATGATATTCAACTTTTAACGATGATTTGGAAAATGGTGTTTTTTTAAACCTGCTTGAGATTAAAAAACAAATAAATATAAGCCAATATTTACTAAGTATTAATTATTTTTTTGTCTTTATGAGAATTTTTTAGTCCATTTATTGAATAGTTTTTACACTTTGTGTAGTGTTAGATTACTTATTACAAGGGTTAAGTATTTAGGATACCCTTTACTAAGAAAATACTTTATTCTCACAGGAATACACAATCATAGTATAAAGAATAACATAACTGCTTCTAAACTGTACCTGCTCCGTTATAAAGGGGTATGTAGATCTTAATTAATGAGAAATCAACCATTGGCTTTTTTAAGTAATTGCATAAAGTCAAAGATATTTTTGTTCTTTTAGCACGCGAAGCCGCGGGCTATACATACATATAATAAAAATAATCGTAGTTGATTTTTCTTTTAATAAAATAATTTAAGAAACTAATAGAAATAAGTATTGCTCGCTTACTTTTGAAAACAGAATGTGAACTTTCTTTTTGCATTTATAAGACCATTTATTTAGAAAATTTTATATCTATTATAGACTATTCAGTGTTTTAATATTTATCATTTTTAATGGACGGGTGCAAATGCTAATATAATAAATATTAGAAATAATATTTCCTTCATTAAAATTTGTTTCAACTTGAATTTCTTCTAAGCATTGTAATTGGTCCATTCTTACCTACTCGTTCAAAACTAAACAGCTGTGCGTCTTTAAAAATCGACTTAAGGTACTTCTCGATGATAAAGAAAGCCCCACGACAGTACCAAAGACAACCAGTGAAGTGAACACACGTGTTTAGTTAATATAAGTACTAATAATTATTAAATTGTGTATAAAAATAACGGTGAAAACAAAATGGTACCAAAAAAACCGATGCCAAAAACGAAGAAGGACATAGTAGAGAAACCGATAGCGAAAATAAAGAAGATGAAGAAGAAGAATTACAAAAGCTTCTCCATCTACTTGTACAAGCTTCTTCGGAGTGTTAATAAGGACAATTTCGGTATTTCTACACAGTCAATGATAATTATGAACAATTTTGTTAATGATATGCTGGAAAAAATAGCGGTAGAAGCAGCAAGACTGGTGGCGCATGAGAAGAAGACGACTATGGGGAGTAGAGACATTCAGACCGCCATTAAACTTCTAATACCCGGTGAATTGGCGAAGCATGCGAATATCGAAGCTATGAAAGCTATTACGATGTACCACAAAAGCCAAGAGCAAAAAGATTCTTAGAAATGACGATGACATTTAAAAGTTTATTAATTTAATTATTTATTATTGATTTTATTAACAAGGCCCTTTTTAGGGCCGACATTTTTTTCCTGTTTTGTGTACGAGACGTCTTTTTTTATACCGTTTGACACGTTTGGCTCAGTTGGTAGTGACCCTACTTCCTGCGCCAGCGGTCGCGGGTTCGAGTCCCGCTGGGGGCAATCATTTGTTGAGAACGAATGTTTGTACTCCAGTCATGCGTGTTTATATTTAGTCGGCAGGCAGTTAAAAGTCGGTTGAAAATCTATCAAGTCGTTTCGGAGGAGTTCGTTAACAAAAACTGTGACACGAGATTTTTATATATAAATACACATATTAGATAATATTATCCTCCACTCATTAAACAATGTAAATAATATATTCTATTAGAGTTTCTGTTACTTTTTAAAATGTACAACTAAACCTTCCTGATGAATGAATCACTTCATTTATTAGTGAGAACCGCATCAAAATCCGTTTAATAGTTTTTGAGTTTATCGCAAACAGACAAACAGTTGCGGCGTAGGAATTTTTAATAATATGTACTGAAAGTATTTATTGAAGTAGTTTACAACAGAAATAGGATGTTTTATTTGAACTTTGAAGCGAAATCGACACTCAATCGTGTATTTCCGTGCGTCTCCGGAAGTCATCGGCGCCTAAAGTCAGTAAAAAGACGAGGTATTTATTAATTATTATTTAAACTTATTAGTAACTTTAACGCCGTCAATATCTCATAAAATATTAAATAAATATGTTGAATAAATATGTTCTGACATTATTACAACTGCGCCATCTAGTTCCGTGGTAAGCTACGAGCCTTGTGTTATGGATACCAGATTGTTGATATACTACACACATATCAATTTTAAAATATGTGCCTATATTTATAATATTAAGTATGATATTATAAATATAAACATCCATGACTGGCGTACAAACTATAGTCTGTAGACGGTAAAATTCGTCCCTCATTATTATTTAGAGTAAAACAAAAGGTATAATGAATTAAATTTACTTATTTACATCTAATATAAAAAATCTCGTGTCACAGTGTTTGTTATCGAACTCCTCCGAAACGGCTTGACCGATTTTAACTATGATTTTTTTCTGTATACTTATTTAGTAGCCCTGAGAATAGGTCGGTTATTTCTCTAGGTGATAAGGGTGGCCCACACCAGATTTTTTATTTTTTATTTTTCAACCAATTTTTTTTTATTTTGTATGATTTGACATCAAAAAATACTTATAGTCCTAAATTTTCAACGTTCAACCACAATTCCTATTTTTAATAGTGATTAGAACGCGGGCGAAGCCGCGGGAGTTGCTAGTAGATAATAAAGGTCAGATGTAATTTTCAATGTTAGGTGAAGGTAAAGCGAAAATGTCAATACATTTCAATACGGGTGTACGCATCGCATTTCGAAATACGGAGTTGCAAACCTTTTATTATTAGTTTGGTGTCAGAGATTAATATTCGCTTCCCTCGGGTCGGTGTCTATGTGCATTTATTTTATTTTTTTTATTATTATTTTTTTATTTATTACGATAATCATCAAAAATAACATTAATTCTTTTTTTTACACATCATGTGGAAACCAATAATGCAATCATATAAATGAAACATCATATAATGTATCCACTAAAAATATATTGTACAAAACGCACTAAATAGTAAATACTTTAATTTATTTTTTATCAACGATACATGAGTCTACAATTGCATTTCAATCAGCCTAAGCCACAGAAATTTTAAAAATTAAAAAAAATATAAAGCAAAGCAAAATTGGCGAAATTTTATTATTAAAACTGTCCCTGCGTTTTCTTTAAATTAAACTCATACCATATTTAAGTTGAAAAACAATAAAATATCAGACTGTTCTTGTATTGACGGCCTAAATTATTCTGCTACTCATAAACGAACTATTTGAGCAGAATTACATGCTACGCTAGTCATATTTATGTAATAGCAAACCCCGGCCCTCTTCGTTGGGCGTAAGTTAAAATAAATGAAACGGTTTTTATTATTTTCTAATAAAACAAAAGTGGCCTTAGTTATTCCTAATAACACTAATAGTATTAGCCATCTGCGAGTGAAAGTCCCATCAAAATCGGCCCAGGTTCAGAGACTAGCCGGAACGACACGCTTTTTTTAAAATAAAATAATTTTTTTTATTCACACTATTATTCATTTATATTTATTGATTTTTTAACACTATTCTTAATTTTTATTTATATGTACTGATACAGACATATCTACAATAACACAAATCGCAATATATATATTAATTTATTCTATAACCAAAATGGAAAAAGGTTGGCTGCCTCTCCACACAGCTGCCAGGCAGATGTTCATAACGGTCGCGGGCACGTGTCCTTATTATTACGTGAATTTATCACACTACAGTTATATCGTGACTTCGTTTATACAGCAGGTGATATTTGTAGGAAAATATGCTACTTATACTGGTTTTAAAATAAAAAAATAAAAATTGATCATAAGCAAAGTGTTGGAATTGGTTTCGGATTAATGAATAATATGTATATAATTTAGTTACAGTCTCAGACGGAGATTTTAGAATAGAATTGGAAATCAAATTGCATAATGTATCATTGTATTGGAGAGAATGGATTCGAGTTCCGTATGAGGTACATGTATTTTGAGTGTTTTTAAAAAAGTAAAAGTATTTCAAACTTCTGTTTTATAAAATTTAAGTTATAAAGTTTTATCTGTATCTTATTCGATTTAAAAAAAAACCTAAGCTAATGTAAAGGTTCTGGAAAAATATTATTTTATTTAATTATTTTTTTTTTAATTTTTTATTTTTTTTTTATTTACTTTATTTTATCATTATAATGGAGTTTTAGTAATTTATTTAAAAAATATAACAAACAAAATAATATACAATTAACTTAAGTAAGTATAAGTACCGGGTCGTTTTTCTTGAGAGATACATATTTTTCGCTTACTTAGAAAAGACTTGGATAAAACACAATTAAAAAGCAAAGCCTATAAAACTACAAAATTATATCCAAATTTATAGAGCGTTTTTACAAAAAAAAAAACTATGGCAAATACCAATATAAAATAACAAAAATATTTTAAGCCTTTAAATTTTATTGGTTGTATTCAATTCACAAAAGGAACCCTAAATTCTCACCCTACAAAAACTTTACGTTTGAAAGCTCATTCAATAATTGCATAACACTATAAACAGCGGGAAAATTATATTTTCTTATAAAAAACCTTATTTCTATTTGAATTAAGGTTTAAAATTCACAAACACATATCATTTACTTAACACATTTACGAAATAATGAAACAAAATATGTATTTTGCCTTTCAGCAAATTTACATCTTATTCTTCTATTAATAAAGTTTAAAATGACTTCTAGTACGATATTTTAGATGTTATACGTTTGAAAGAAAAAAATGAAAATTTTACTCAAGCAAATATGTACTGTATTTTATTGAACATAAAGCAGAAATTACTTTGTTTTCAATGTTTAAATAGCTCGTGCTACAGGGGTGCGCTTACGCATCCGACCCTAAATTTTTTCGAATTCTTCAGTTGACCGTTGAACGTTGAAATGTGAACACATATTTTTACATCAAAATTTATTCCAAATAATAAATAATAATAATTTAGTGCTTGAAATAGCTAAAAATAATTGTGAATGGAAGTGTTAGTTTTACAAATAGATATAAGGGATTTTATTAATTTACGAGTGTTTTAAAAATAAGTGCCGCTTTTAAATACTATAGATAATAAAAAAAATAATAATAGTAATAATATACAAATTAATACTAAGTGGTTAGTGATTATAAAAAGTGTCTTAATAAACGTGTTTTAAGAAAACCAGTAGACCCTATCCGTTCCGCCATACAAGCCCCAGCAGGAACTATGGTCTAACACATCGAGGGGAAAAATACGCTTGTAATATGGATTCGCCGAAGATCGTATACAAATATTATTCTAATCCAGCTTTTTGCGCGCAGAGTGAAGTTGTTTTTGCTCAAAAATCATGTGTTACGAAAATCGTCTCCCCAGACCGACGTATGCCGCCACTCGGCGCGAATTCACCCAGAAAAAATATTGAATGTAATAGGATATTGAGGACGGATATATCAGACAATCCTCTCAGGATGCTATCTCCTGGGAGGAGGGATGAACCTCCAGAATTGCCGCCAAAGCCACCAAAATATCGACAGCAACAGTTTCAAAGACAAGCATCTCTAATTTGCAAGCCGACGCGACCAGTCGTGCGATGTAGAACAAGAAGCGAAGATTTAGAAATGGCACAATTCAGACAGAGACGACAAACTCAATATGATAGACACGCTGAAAGCGATGATAATCTAGAAGATTCTAGAGTGAGACATCGATATGAAGTAATAGATATCGATGATGGAATCGATTATTCGCCAACAAAGAAGAGAATAGTTGAGGCAGATGAGAGTGAAGTGGAAGAATATAACGTCGATGGTCCAGATGAGCACGAACTTAAGGAAATACCTACGGAAATAGTCAAAACTGTAAATGGTAAAACTCATAGATACGCAATAGTGCCTTCCGATGATGAAGATAGGAAGAATGTCACGTTTACATCACCTATGATGTCCAAAAAGAATTTAATAGCCACCCAAAAGTTACACGAACTTCTATCAACCCCTAGAAAATTGAAGAGTTACGCCAGCCAGCCATCTGTAAGGATCACGCCAAACAAATCAGAGAGTCCTAGATATCCTGGTACCCCAATGAAGGTTATATCGAGCACGCCTACTCATGTGACTCCTTCAAAATCATGCGCAAATTTGACATTAACTAGAGGAGCTACATCACCTATTTCGCCGAGGGCTCAACAAAAATTAAATTATGGGTTACCGGAATTTGAAAGGCAGGATGTGTTTGTCACGAGCTTAAGGGATAAGCGTGAACGTTGTTTCGATATGGATAGGCGAGACACGAGCAGAGAGAGCAGGACGGACAGACGGATAGACAGTTATAGACGGGATAAGACTACAGCCGTCATTACGCCAAGGTAAGCTTTTAACCAATGTAATAATAATTCTTCAGAAAGAATAATTCTTCAGAAAATATTGTAACTCGCAAGATTTTACTAGTAGGTAAAATGACAATATATAAATTTTCTTAGATTTACGCGAATATTCGGCATTATAAATTATTCTTTCTTCGCGAACGTTTCGAATGCTTTAGTCACGGGAGAGGCTCCTGTGACCATGATTGCTGTAAAGCATTCGAAACGTCCGCGTCGGGAACTAAAAATCAAAACAAATCCGCGACAAAATCCGAAAAGATAGTTTCATTTACAATTTATAAATTGTTGTCTTGATGTCTACATTCCATTTTCACTTACGAAGATTTTGAATCTGCTTCAAAAATACACATTTGAAGCCTTAATTTAATAGCTCTTCCTTAAACTTAGACACAAAATATAATAATAATTCAGCTTTGCTTCGTTTTCTTATTTACCTGTCCTGTTTGAATACGTCAGTGGTTACGAGAAACTCATATGGTTTTGCAATGGAGCTCGTTGCCAAAGGTGCATGATTGTTATATTCTTTTAAGTAGATTAATTATAGCAACGATAAAGTAAAAATGTCACAACAAATATCATATTTTTAATATCTGGAAATCAAATTAGCACTAGTAATCGCCCCATGGGTTTTGAAGTCCTTTTGTCATTACCTAAGTAGCCTCACTCATTAATCGACAACAACGCGCATACATAAGTGCACTTATTCCTTTTCATAATAATACTCATACTTCAACACGGCCGTTGAGTTCCATTGGCGATATGTGAAAATTCCTTAAAAAAACCTCAATAACTATATTGACACGACCCGGGGATCAAACCCAGGCGCTCAGGATCTGTGACCCTACATGCTAGCTAACCACCGAAGCAGTTGTAATTTGTAAAACACACATTTACAATAATAGCGTTATTTTAACCGAAATGCGGCGACACTTAAAGGAGGGTTAGGTATGCATTTTTGTCATAATATTGTTAGTTGTTACCTTATAACTACTAAATGACTCAAAAAATATTAGTGATTCGTGCATTAGATTTGTTTTTATAACGCAAATATTTTTATAGCAGCTGCAAGACTCGCATACAGTGTATTTTATGTCTGCAGCTGCATAATAATTATTTATTCAACTTGACCTAATACGTCTTTTTACATTTTTTAACTTCTATGCCTACATAATATAATAAAATTCGAAACTATTTTCTACAGGAAAATATGTCATCTGTGAGAAATGTATCTATAGATGTTATTATCTTTTCTTTTGCAGAGTGGCCCCTCAATCTCCGTCAGTTTATTCAGAGGACACTTACAAATCGGTATCTATTATTAAGGGTGGGAATGGTGCGGCTGTGTTGACTGTTGCCGCGCTCATGTTGACTTTGTGTGGCGGATTTGCTACTGGATTGAGTTTCTACATGATGTATAGTGTAAGTAAAAATTTTACAACATAATTTAAGGGGATCAGGCCATAGTCCACCATGTTGGACTAGCGCGGGTTGGCGGACTTCACATGTCTTTCAAAAACTTGCTAGGTTCTCTACTTCTCTCATACACGCAGGTTTCCTCACGATGTTTTTCTTCAACATAAGACAAGTGGTAATCACGTTGTTAATGATTCGCATATGAAATTATCAGAGGTGGGAGACCTGGATTTGAACCAGCTACGTTCGGTTTCCCAAGCAAGCGCGTCTCCACTTGGCCAGTATTGCCTCAGTTTTTAAGACGTTTTAATTTATAACTTATCTTTTCTTTCAGGTGGGTCGCCGATACTATTTGGACTTTGGAGTACTGTCGGGCTTTACCTGCTTTCTCTTAGGTCTTCTTGGTATAAGAACAAGGCGAAATCAGTTGCTCCCGAACAGAAATTATTTGTCAGGTAAGCTGTTTTTGAGATTAGCCGGAACAAACAAACAGACAGAAAGACAAACAGACAGGGAGAATTGTAAAAATGTGTTTTTCCATATACATAATACATTTATTCAGGGACGAAAAATATTATTATAAAAATACCAACAAATTATATTCGTTAGTTAATTATAAGAAAAAATTAAGGTAATTTAAATATTTTTAATCTGTATTTTCAATTGTGGTTTATGTTTTTACCCGCATAACTATTTCCTTAACCACAACGTCTTGTAATAAACTTAGATAATTATTGCTAATAGTTTTAAAGTAAAATATGCGGGTCTTAGTTCTGTAACTAAAAAGTTATTAGTTTTTAACATTTTAGTATTAATTATTAAATAAAATATTTTATTATATTATAATAGTGATTGCATACTTTTCTTTTTGTGCTAACAAGTTTTATTATAAAATCGATTAGCTTATTTAAAAATCGATTCAGATAAATACAAATAATTTTTAAATAAATAACTTCGGTAGAATTTAAATTACAATTTATTGATGATTGAAAAATATCGATTATGTTGTTGTAACATTAAATAATAAAGTAATTTTAAAATTAAAATATTGTTACAGGTTACATCGTTCTCTCGTCGTTTTCGTTGCTAAGTGCGTTTGGGCTGCTTATTTTATTATTAATCGAACCTAAACCAGGGACGGCTATGAACGACATCACATCTGGGGCAGTTTGCAGCATCAGTGTCCTGTCTTTGTGTTTAGCGACAATTGGTATACTTATATCCTATTGCTGTGCTCGAGACCCCCCTGATAATAGGGTTGGGACCGCTCAATGGTATTAAATATAAAAATCGAACTTTTATGTACAAATATATTATTTAATCTGTAGTTGCGATGAATGTTTAATTTAAAATAAAAAAATAAATTTTCAATTTAATTTAAAAATAATAATTTAACAATAACACCAGGATTTTCGAATTTTTTGAACTGAAGATACATTTAAATAAGAAAGTAGATGAAATAATGGTAATACGTATAATAATGTTGTGTTAATTTCTGACCGTCCGCGTCGATATTTCAAGGATATCAATGTTGTATAGCATATAATATAGCATGTTCTTATTAAAATTTGTTGTATTTAACAATTTAAGATGCATTTTGAAGATTTATACAAAGAAACTTGAAACATGTAGATGTATTTGAATTTAGAATTTTGTTAATGTTAATGCTTTTCTAAATTGTATATGTAGCAAGATTTAATATTGTAATTAATTTAAATAAAAAAAAAGATTTTAAAATGTTATTAACAATTCATAAATGATAATATATAAGTAGTAGGTATAAGGTATTAAGTGTGCTTTGAAATAGAAAACACAAAAAGTGCGATCTGTAAAATTTAAATAATGAATAAATAAAAACCAAAAATAGACAACTTATTATTATTTTTTATGTTTTAGGAATATGTCTATTCTCTTGTATCTCTTTTAAGTATTATAAATACAAATTTTGTGTGTAAATTACATTGTAAGACAAAGGATTTAGTGAAATTATAAGGTTGTGGGCTAAATTGAGAAGACGATTAATATTTATGGAGAGTAGAAATCTATTAGACATGAGTGCGGAAAAGGCAAAATAATAACATGGAAAATTCCAATGAAAATTAATTATACGACACTGTGTAATATGATAAATAATTTAGAGATGAAACGGATAGTGGTTTGGCCGGATACCGGATATCCGGCAAGCCACCAGGCCGGAGCGCCGGATATCCGGCTGTTTATATAATAGAGCTTCCTTGAAAACTGAATTGGAAAGTCGTTTTAAATCCTTAGGAGAAAATCTAAACTATCTGATTGCTACCTTTTTAGACCCAAGGTTCAAGTTAGACTATTTAGGAGTTCTTTAGACTGAAGAAGTCCGACAGAAAATCATCACAGAGTATATAAATTACTCTTACGACGAATGTTCTTCTGACAGTAACAGATATAACGTGCAGTTACTAAAATAAACGGTTTTCAAAACTTAGTGTGGTAGTATTATCCACGTTTAAAATATTTTATTTTTAATTTTATTATCCGGTATCCGGCCCAGCCGGATACTGACTTATTATCCGGTATCCGGCCGGATAGTGAAAACAAGGCCGGATAGGCCGGATACCGGATAGTTGCCGGATATCCGTTTCATCTCTAATTATGAAATATTATGAATGCTATAGCTTTGTTAAATTTGTAAGCTATTTTTTAGCTATCGTCACATGTAATTTAATAATAATCTTTAATATATAAAATAGATTAAGTTTATTTGTGATGAATCAGAATATCGTTACAACTTACAACGAAGGAAAAATTATTATATCGTATTTGTTGCTATAATAAAGTTATATGTGGAATAAAACTTTTGGTTTTACTTTTTTTTTTATCTGTGGTTTTACTCATTTTCTTATCGTGAAATATTTTTTTCTACAATAATTCTCCCATAAATGATGTCTATTTAAAGAAAATCAATTTGAGAAATTCCAATGCGCCAGAAGCTAAAATTAATCATTAAATATACAAATTGAAATTGTATTGTGTACAGAACATAGACTCCGACACAAAATATATTAATAATTTTGTGTTTATCTGTTTCTCTTTTAGTACAATATATTAAAAAGTCCACAGAAAAGACTGTAAATTGCAAAAGCATATTTCTACTTCCTAAGCTAAGGTGTGCTCGCAATAATATTTCTGCCTGTATAAATCGTACACGTAAACGTATGTTAAAAATTATAAAATTTAATTTAATTTTTAACCAATATTGAAAAGACCAATAACAAACCTAAAGTGCTCAGTGAAATGAAATAGAACAATGGAATTTGTTTATTAAAAAGCATGACGTTATAGTTTCAATGTTTATGATTTAGCTTAGCATGATGTAAGACGGTTATATTCCCAAAGGAATTGCTTGCCACATCGAGAATCGAAAGAATTCTTTTAATTGATTTTCCAATGTTATTTGAAGTGAGTTATTACTTTATTATATATACTATTAAAAGGAGGAGGTTCTCAATTCGTCTTGATTTTTTTTAATATTAATTTATGTTATTTAGTTAAGTATTCGTTTATTTGTTGCGCACATATGTGGGAGATAGAAATTATTTTATTTTATTTTTAGAACTACCTTCCGTTCTTTTATAGAAATGTCATTTGACAGTTGTATTGTCTGTGCCTCCCACTAGAATAATCAGTTATAAATACCCTTGTACACCCTATCGCCAGGTCAGAAGTGGTTCAGTCAAAGAGTATAGATAATATACTGGGTTCAGTCGTGAGCCCGGCACTTTGGTTATAAGTGCTCTGATTTGACCGAGATACCTATCAGGTAATCTCTGTATCGTTTTGACAGTATTTTTAGTACTTATAATGGTGGTGAAGTAGTGTAGTTATAGGATAAATTAAATATAGAACTTTACTAAACTGGTTTAATATACTACAAAGTACAGAGGATTGAACCCGACATTAAGACTTGCGATCGGTAGCGTGAGGGAAGTCGTTCTGGCTGCACTCGCGAACCGCTGTCTCTCGCTGTCAGCGTCCCGCACCCCCCGCGCCGCCTCGACGGCACGGTGATTCATGCCTGCTTAGGCGCAACTTTGTCTTTACCATATACTCCCCGCGTTGAAGAGACATCTTCAAGGATTGATGTCGGCAAGGGGCATATAGTGTTGAAGGCTCGTCTGAGGACTCCCTTCCTTGTTCGGATGTCAGCGACCCTGGCTACTCCATCCCGTCCAGGCAGCACACGAAGAACGCGCCCAAGTAACCACATGATAGGTGGACAGGACTTGTCCTTTATGACAACGAGTGTCCCTTCCTTAAGTGTGTCATGTGACCGCATCCATTTTGTCTTCTGTTGAAGTAAAGTAATGTATTCGTTAGCAAATCTGTTCCAAAAATGTTGTTTCAACAGTTGGATTCTGTTGAATCTTGTGAGAGATGAAATTCTGTTGGTGCTGATTTGAGACTCTGGTGCGAAAATGAGAGATCGTCCAATAAGGAGATGGGCTGGAGTCAAGGGATAAAGATCTGAAGGATCATCAGATATAGGAGTAAGAGGACGGGAGTTCAATATTGCTTCTATCTGTATTAATAAGGTATTCATTTCTTCGTAGTCTAGAAATGTTAGGTTTAATACGCGTTTTTAGTGATGTTTTACAGATTTAACAGCTGATTCCCATAAGCCGCCAAAATGAGGAGTGTAAGCGGGAATAAAAGTAAAATTGATACCTTGCTCAATCATGTCTGCCGGTGAAAGGTGTTTGAGGAGTCTTGATAACTCATGATATGTACCTACAAATGTGGTTCCGTTATCGGAATAGATGTTTCGCGGTTTGCCTCTACGAGATATGAATCTATTAAGAGCTGCTATAAAGGCTTCCTTCGTCAGATCCGAAACAAGCTCGAGATGCAAGGCCTTTGTTGCTAAGCAAACAAACACACAAATATAAGATTTTATATGCTTACATCCCCTTCCCTTGTGATTGGCTATCATCACTGGCCCAGCGTAGTCTACACCAGTATCGAGAAAGGGAAATTCTAGATGAGCCCGCTGTTTAGGTAGATTACCCATAATAGGTTGAATAGTTTTACCTGCAAGCCTTATACATTTGACACAGGAGCGGACGGTGTGTTTCGCTAGATTTGTGCCTCCTAAAACCCAATAATGGTGTCTCGCTGTGGCTAGCAATAATTGAGGACCTGAATGTAAATACTTAATGTGTAGCATTACAAAAAGAGAGCGGCATAAAGGATGTTTAGCGCTCAATAAGATAGGATGTTTGACGTTGTAGTCATAATTAGTATTAAAAAGCCTACCACCAACTCTAATAATTTTATTTTTATCTATGAAGGGTGATAGAGGTAAAAGTCTGTTTTTATGAGGTAATTTTTGATTAGTGATGAGCAAATGATATTCATCTTGAAAGGATTCCTGCTGAGCAATCCTTAACAGAAAGTTAGTAGAATGATTAAGTTCACCGAGTGTTAGGTTGCCGCTTATCCGCTTAGATTTATTGCGACAGTTGTTTATAAATCTGAATATAAATGAAGTAACACGCTGTAATTTTGAAAATGAGGAAAATTTTGTAATCATATCTGAGAATATATTGTTTTCTTTTTTTGTATGAAAACACTTAACCATTTCTGGCAAGTTAGGATGTATTTCCTGCTTAGGTTGGACTGTCCAATTTACTTGATCTAATTGAAGGAAAGAAGGCCCTGACCACCACAATGAAGATTTAGCTAACATATTCGCTCTTAAACCTCGTGAAGCGAGATCTGCGGGATTGTCTTTAGTAGGAACATAGCGCCATTCGTGATTAGAGAAACTTTCCTGTATCTCGGAAACACGATGACGTACAAATGGCTTTAGTTGACTTGGAGAAGTTCTGAGCCAACTCAAAACGATTGTGGAATCGGACCACAATATACAGTTATCAATTTTTAGTGTTAAAGATTCTAAGACCTTGATACCAAGTCTCACTCCCAGTAGTACACTGCAAAGCTCTAATCGAGGAATACTAACCGTTTTCAATGGGGCTACTTTACTTTTGGAAGTAAGAAGACGGGTAGTGACTGTACCATCGACATCAACGCACCTAATATATGCACACGCACCATAAGCTTTCTCCGACGCGTCTGCAAATATATGTAATTGTATATTAATCGGTGCTTGAGAGGTAATACACCTTGGTATATTAAGACTATTTAATGTTGGTAGTGATGAAGCGAAATCAAACCATGCCTTTTTAAAATGAGCTGGAACTGGCTCATCCCAATTACACTTCTTTACCCATAATTGCTGCATTAATATCTTTGCTTCCACAATACTAGGCGTAACTAGGCCGAGGGGATCAAATATCTGGGCAATTGTCGATAAAATAGAACGTTTACTGACAACGTCTTTTAATTGTATGGAAATTGGAAATATGAAGGTATCTGTAGAGCACATCCAATTTAAACCTAAAGTTTTAGAAAGATTATCACTACTAAGATCTACAGAACCAGATAGATTACACTCACCAGAAACCGCTAGTAAAACGTTTTTATTGTTAGAATGCCATTTACGCAAATTCAACTGAGCTGATTTCAAAGCATTACTTACGCCCTGACAAAGTGCAATTGTTTCTTCTACAGTTTTATGACCAGATAAAAAATCATCAACGTAAAAATCATGACAAATTGCACGCTTTATATCTGGGGTTGTAGATTCCTGACCTAACTGATACAAACAACGTGTAGCTAGATAAGGTGCTGAAGATGTACCATAAGTGACTGTGTTTAGTTGGTAACTCTTTATAGGGTGAGAGGGGTCGAACCTCCACAAGATTTGTTGAAGTGCACGATCTTCATTGAAGACTTCTGTTTGGCGAAACATCTTTTCTATGTCCGCGGTCACAACGTATGTATGTTGTCTAAACCTTAGCAAGATTGACAATAGATCTTCTTGTAATGTTGGCCCTACTCTTAAAATGTCATTTAAAGATTTACCAGATGATGTAGCTGCCGAGGCATCAAAGACGACGCGTAGCTTAGTAGTCGTGCTAGATTCCCTTAAAACGCCATGATGAGGTAAATAACAAGAATTGTTTGCATGTACTTTAGTTTCTGTCATGTGACCAAGAGTAAGGTACTCTTTCATGAATTCAACATATAATTGCTTCATGATAGGATCTCGATTTAATCTACGCTCTAAGGATAAAAACTGTGTTCAGCCACACGGTAGGAATCTCCTAAGACCGCGGGTGATTCTTTAAGTGGTAGCGAAACCACAAATCGACCATCTGGTTTACGCCTTGTTGTTTTAATAAAATGTTCCTCACATGCTCGTTCTTCAGGGGAAAGATTATGCTTGGAAGAAATTGAGTCTAGCTCCCAAAAACGAGTGAGATCAAATTCTAAATTATTACTTAACATACATATTGTATTATGTGTATTATTTAAATTATTTTCTATAATAGAACCTGAAACAAGCCATCCCAGCTTTGTCTCAAATAGGGTGGGTTTATTTTTCCCTAGATTAATACGATTACTTGAAATTACATTCCAAAATATTTCTGCTCCTACTAAAATATCAATAGTAGATGGAATATGGAATGACGGATCAGCTAAGCAAACACCTGATGGTAATTGTATGTTCTGTATGTTAACATATGTAGAGGGAATAAGTGTAGTGATGTTCGGTAAAATTATGCAATCAATGCCTATCCTATAGTCACTTACGTAAGACTCCATTGTAAGAGAGCAAGACTGTTTACTACTGAGAGGTTGATTGTTGATACCAGACACCATAGAATTTGTTAAAATTGTATTAAGTTTTAGCTTACCACAGAAGTCCTGTGTTATGAAATTGTTAGTACTTCCATTATCAAGCAAGATTCTGGCAGCATGCGGCTGTCCATTAACATCGAGAACCTTAACCAAGGCTGTGGAAAGCAAAACAATTGAATTTTTATGTGCATTATTATTATTAGTATGAAGTTCGTTTGCTGAAAGGGCTACATTCTGCGTGAGAGACTGATCAGAATGCAACAAAGTATTGTGCTTTTTGGTGCAATATTTACAATGTGTCAATTTGCATTTATTATCAGAATGACCAAAACGCAAGCAATTTAAGCAAACCTTGAATGCTTTGGCCTTTTGAAGCCTTATATCAACAGGTAACGTTCTGAACGCTTCACAATTGAATAAGGTATGATCTTTATTACATAAGGGACATGAATATGTTTTTTTACTTGATGACAACGGTTGGAAACCCTTTGGTTTATTAAGATTTACATTTAAATCTGCTTTAGATTTCTCCGCCTTCGAAATATCTAGCGTCTCTAAAAGATCAGCTTTATTAGAAATGAATTTAATAAAATTATTTAAAGTAGGGGAAACCTGTAAGTTGTTCCTATGGAATTCCCATTCCCTGTTTGTGATATTATCCAATTTACTAGACATCATGTAAATTATTAATGTATCCCAGAATTGTACTGGTTGACCTAAATTAGCTAATGCTCTTAAATTTTTATTTATTGTGTCTATTAAATTGCGTAAACATACACTAGACTCTTTTAGAATGGGTTCTATTTTAAACAAAGAATTCAAATGGTGATTTTCTAGAAGACGCTTATTATCATATCGCTCGCATAGAATTTTCCAAGCGGACTCATAATTATCTGCGCAAAAATCTAGACCAGATATAGCTGAAGCTGCATTGCCTTTAAGAGATGCTCGCAAATAGTGAAATTTATTAATATTATCGATACTGGTGTCTGAATGAATTAAAGAAATAAATGTATCCCTAAAGCCAAGCCAATGATGATAGTCACCATTAAAATGTGGTAAGTCTATTTTAGGTAGTTCAACAACCTTACGTTTGTGTGATTGTGATCCCGCATCGTCGCTTACCGCACCCATGGTGTCATGCGAAGGAAGCGATAGCTTGCTATGACTTTGGATCAAGGCACGACCGGCAGACACGAGAGAGTAGTATTGTAACTCGAAGGCCTCGCGCTCCTTATATTCGTCCTCCGGGATATCTGACAACTCCTCCAATTCACTCTGAAAACCGTCAAATTCATCGTATAAATTTTCAATTTTATCTAAGCGCATCTGAAGCTCGATTTGATTTTGCAATTCATTAATTTCTTTACTATTTTTAAGCGATTTTAAATAGCTACTAAAGCTAGTGAGCTTCCCTTTAATTGCAGCTCGTTTTTTAATTAACTGTTTAATTTGTTTTTCACTCATTGTTTATTTTATTTTTTATTTAATCGTATTTAATAATATTATACTAAAGCAAAAAGCACGCAACGTTTGTGTTTAATTAAACTTTCAATTGAGTTATATTCGATCAAAATCAAATAAAATAATGTAATAATATATTAATTTAGATAAAAAATGATAACAGTAACTTCGAAAGTAAAAATATTAATATAAACTTCGAAACTTAATATTAACACGTAATATTTACTTTTATTTTCGTTATACCGTCATATGAAAAAATGACAAGTTCTCTCACGCTACCGATCGCAAATTAACAAATTTATAATGTTATTTGCATTTAAGTACTTGTTATGTATAAAGAAATGAGATATAGAAGCTATTATTTAACGATTTATCACTTGAAAAATTAATTTTGATTAAAAAAAATTTTGATCGATTTTATCGATATCAAAGTGAAAATAACGAAAAATATATTATATTAAAATTATATATTTTATATAAACTATTAAAATATTGTTTTAATGTGGATGTAGCACTATTGTATAGTTTTTCTAAAGAATAAATGTAAAATGTAAGAATACGAAGAAATGAGTTAAATGTATATAAAATTGTATGAATAAATATGAATAAACATGAATATTAAGAAGGATTAGGTATGATAATTATGATTAGGATAAATAGGAAATAGAACGATCTCACGTATCCTTTTATGCGATGATCGAAGCTTCTGGAAGATTACGGGCGTCTTAAGGCGTGTACGCAGTTTTATGTAGTTCTTTCGTCGTTGAAGTGTTGAATTATATGCCCGGGAATGTCAGCTGTGCTCGACGACTCAGCATTGTTCACTCCGGCGAAGAATAATTTCAACTTGAAGTCGGCGAAGAATTGCGTGCACGTGGTGACTTTTATGACCTCTGACGTGAAGTAGGTATTTCTTCTTGGCTGATTCTTTTCTTCTCCTTCTTGGAGGCTCGAAGGACCATATGGTGAAGTAGTGTAGTTATAGGATAAATTAAATATAGAACTTTACTAAACTGGTTTAATATACTACAAAGTACAGAGGATTGAACCCGACATTAAGACTTGCGATCGGTAGCGTGAGGGAAGTCGTTCTGGCTGCACTCGCGAACCGCTGTCTCTCGCTGTCAGCGTCCCGCACCCCCCGCGCCGCCTCGACGGCACGGTGATTCATGCCTGCTTAGGCGCAACTTTGTCTTTACCAAATGGTTACTTTACTATTTTTATTTTTAAAAGTATAAAGTATTTTAAGTGGTAGTGCCATGCTTGTTACCTTCGGGTAGCAGCCGAATGGGCCGGCACGCCCCGTATAGTACCACTCTCTCACAGGAGACCGGCGTGAAGTGGCAGCTATGCTGTCGCGTTTCGTCCGGTAAGTGAGAGTCCGGGAGGCCCACTCCCCATCCCTCCTCCCGTCCTCCTTCCTCCTCCCTCCCTCCCTTTCCTGAAAGGCCGGCAACGCATCTGCAAGCCCTGTGGTGCTGCAGATGTCCATGGGCGGAGGTGATCACTTACCATCAGGTGAGCCTCCTGCCCGTTTGCCCCCTTTATCCCATAAAAAAAAAAAAAAAAAAAAGTATTATTTTGAGGTGCTTTCAATGCTATCAATCATACATTATTTATTTATGGTTTTATTGCCTTATTACAAGTAATTTTAGATAATTATAATTAAATAAGTAATAATTAAATGTACAATTATTATAATAAAATGAGTATTTAAAATTATCGTTTATTCATTTTTCTATCATTCTCTCACACATACTTAATGGAAATTTAAGACTTTATTGATTTCTCATGGATGTTACTGTCAAATCTGAACTAAATTAAAATAGCACCACATGAGAAGCACCACCTTTCAAATAAAAAAAGAATCATCAAAATCGGTTCACCCAGTTCAAAGTTCTGAGATAACAAACATAAAAAAAACTTTTCCTTTTTGGAAGTCGGTAGAAAATATTTACGATGAGAACCTGGGTGCCAAGCCAAGTGTATATGTTACTACAGGTCGTAATCTATCTGTACACTTAATATCATCCAAATTTGTCGAGCTGTCCCACTGTTAAAGTGAAATAAACACCTAAAATAATAATATCCTACCAACATATTCCGGCCACGTTGGCAAATCTCATTGTGAGTAGCCAACTATGCAGGAGATATTATGGTACAGTGCGTGTGCGCGCAAAAAAAATGCACTCTCTGTTCCTGTCACTCTCCTACCCTGGTGGGACGACACGCATCATATCGACTTGACCAGTGAGAGTTAAAGGCGGTAACCGGTGGCTTTATGTGCTCCCCAAGGCATGGGGTTAGTACATCGCCATCTTCTTAACTCCAGGCTGTTACTGAGGCTTACTAAACAGAAATTAAGATTTCCAACTAAACTTGGCCTAAACTGAACCTAGGACTCACAAAACAGTGTAGTGTACACCACCCACAATCTAAATAAATAAAAGCGAAAGGGCTCTCGCAAGTTTGTATAACAATTTCGCTCAAAAAAACTTATGTAGGGACGAACCCGAGCGAAGCGAGTGTGAGCCGCTTATACCAATATAATAACTACATACTCTAAATGAAAACACTTACTATGAATTCAATACATTTTGAAAAGATACAAAAATGAAATACCAAAATCATCGATTTATTAAAATAATTTTAAATAGAATATGACAGCACTATTTTGTATTCACATCACTAATCCTACAAACTTTGTCAATATGTCAATGTCATTTAGTTATACATTTTAGCAAGTGGTGTAGTTATGTTACGTTAATAATAAATAAAAAATATACGTTATCATACATACTTATATCGTGTACAAATGTTATTTAAAAGCAACGGAACCACCGATATGCATTTTGTGTGTATAATGCTTTCTTCACAAATTTAGGAATTAGAATCTCAGATAACAAGTGAGTAATGTCTTTGTTGCTTATTTCAATGCCATAAATTAATTTAAGTGTGGTTTAAAAAATAAAACATGCTTAGGCTTTGTGTAAACAAATGACTTAAAAAGTTATGTAGGTATTATACATATTGATGACTAATACAATATTGTTTTGATTGTTCATAAATTTCTTAAAATAGGATATACTCGGTAGGTTGCTATTTTTCACCGTTTTAATTTAAGAAAATATGTTATGTTTTGTATCTGATGAAATACTCATGATTTAGTTATATACTAAAATGTCTCAAGCTTAAAATTCTAGGTTAAAATTTAACTCTAAAATCCTTATCAATAGTCTATCTGCCATTGTTTTCATACATTATAAAGTTTTACATACAATTAAAATATAATCTTTTTTCTTGTGAAACTTTTTTACAACAAAGCTATGATGAACGAAATATTATTTATTAAATATAAGCATCAACTTATAAAACTTGGATATTAATTTTCAGGCACATAAATCTTTGATTATTTGATGCTAGCGACTCACCCTCGCTTTGTAAACTTTGCAAGTTTGTCCCTAGGTACCTTTTAGGATAAAAGTTTTACAAACTTTTTCCATACAAATTTTCATCCCCTATATAAAACCGTCACAGCCCTTTTTTAGCCTTAAAAAGTAGCCTATCTCCTTTCTCAGGCTATAGACTATCTGTGTAGCAAGTTTCATTTAAATTGGTTCAGCTGTTTTGGTGTGAAATTGCTATAGACAGACTTTTGTATTTATAATATTAGTAAGGATAATGTTGTGTACAAAACAAAACAAATAAACAACAAGTATAATATATTATGATAAGAATAATCATTCAAATTAGATATTAGGTACATTCTGATATTAACTCAGGACAATTTAATTGCAGTTTTTATCAAATTATATCAAATGAGGTGATATCTGTTATTCATTGACATGTTTCTGTTGGTTACCAATTATTATTCAGCCGGCTTAATAATATTTTTTTTGTTTTATAATTACTTATTAACTAAAAAAGTACAAAGTAGTCAATTTTGGGCTTAAATTTTTTAAAGTTATTTAAAACTATTAAGTAAATAACCTATTTTAAAAAATCTCTTGGTTTCCTAAGCAACACACTTCTGAGCTACCAATTTATCCGCTCCAGATTTTATTTTTTATTTTTAGGACTTATTTTTTTATGATTTGGCATCAAAAATACTTATAACCCTAAATTTTCTACCTTCTACCTTATTGTTATGATTGAGTCCTGGGCGGAACCGCGAGAATAGCTAGTAGACTATAATTCGTTATTATTCTTCTGAAAATCAAACCCATATTACTAGGGTTAAACACAAAGAACCATTATATGACTTTGTAATCAGTACTCGATTTTTGTTTCGAAATAGTGTACTATTTCTCCTTGAGACCGTTTTACGATTAGGCACGTTCTGTTTATTATTTGTGGGTATGAATTTTAAAACTAAGATAATCGTTTAAGTACTTAAATATCTATACAAATATTGAATAGAAATGTATTTTTGTTTGTGATAAACTAAAAATCCACTGAACAGATTTTGATGAAATCTATACTTCTATACTAATATTATAAAGAGGAAAGATTTGTATTTTTGTATGTAGTAACGAATGAACTCAAAAAGTACTGGACCGATTTTAATAAAATTTGGTTAAAATTTTTGCCTTAAAAAGTTTTAAAGGGCTGTAAAGGGTTGAAATAGGGGATGAAATTTTGTATGGAAATTACGTCATTTTTAAAGCTAGAAGCTTGAAACTTATTTTTTACACGCTTTTTATTAGCTTCACCTGTATGTTTGTATGTTTGTAACCGACTTCTTTGAGCGCGATTTTGACCCACTTTAAACGGCCAGATTTCGTTCAAACTTTGTAGATTTATCGAGGACCGATGACAATACACTAATTTGATAAAATTATTCCATTTTTCAATTTGCAAAATATGATTTTTGCTACAAAACAAATAATAGTTTTAAAAAACTTAAAAATCACGCTTTTATAAATAAACCAAACTAAAAAGTTAAAAATATAAGTAAAAATGATAATCACTCTACTGATATCTGTCAATTACGCTTTTTTTAAAATTGAAATTTGTTTTTTATTTTTTAGTTTGGTTTTCTATAAAAAGCGTGTTTTTAGTTTTTTTAAACTATTATTTATTAGGCTTTTGATTATATATAAATAAGTAAGACATTCAAAGTTTGTAGAAATTGTATGCTAAAAGGGGTACCTAGAGACGAACCCGAACGAAGCAAGGGTGAGTCGCTAGTTTTGCATAAAGACGTTGGGATTGTGAGTTTTTTGTCACCATAAGCTAGCTCATAATATTTGCATTGTCTTAACATTAAGTACTTGGGATGTATAATAATAATTTTTTATACCTATTTTTACAGTTTATATTTTATATATGTAATAATTATAGTTAAGCAAACAATAATAATAAATTTCTTTAAATAAAGCTTGTTATCTTAATGGTTTCAGCAAACATGGCTGATTATCAAATAAGAGAGGCGGCTGAGTCTCTCTTGAGTAGTGTCACAGGCCCACCGTACAGAAATATATGTAAGTGATTTAAATCTAAATTAAAATATGTATATTTTTTTTTGTATTGATTATATTAGTAGCGATTGGGGCTCGGAACCGGTTTAAAAACGGTTAATTTCTTTAACAGATTAAAATAAAGGTTAAGTAAACCAAAATACTTAAAAACCGGTTTCATTAGTTGTAAGTTGTAACCGGTTAAAAAACGTAACCAAAAAGCTGTTAGGTTCAAGGTCAATTACTAAAACCAGTTTAAAAATTGATCGAGTTTCCGAGTCCTAGAAGCAGTACAATGACTTTAGCTCGCTAAGTGACGACAGAGTGACGACACGTTTGGCTTAGTAGGTAGTGACCCTACCTGCTTTGCCAGCGGTCGCGGGTTCGAGTCCCGCTGGAGGCATTCATTTGTTGAGCACATTGTTTGTACTGCAGTCATGAGTGTTTATATTTATAATATGTATGTATTTAAAGTTATATAATATGTATGAAAATCAACTATCTGGCATCTGTAACACAAGCTTAGCTTACAACGGAACTAGATGGTGCTGTTGTAATAATGTCCCAACATATTTATTTATTTATTATTTATTTAAAAGGATATCTAGATCATATTCTAAGTAAGTATGCACTTATATAAAAATCTATTTAGTTTTAAAACTATTCAGTTGGTTAAAATTGGAACCAAGTGTTATCATCTTGCCCAATAACAAACAGAAAATATAAATATTAGCACAGATTTGGCGTTAAATTAATTTGCTTATAATAAGGTGAAGTTTTGCCGCTTTATAAAAAATGAAAGATTTTTTTAGGATGCGACAGATTTAGACTACAGTATGAAGTTAGTAGTTAGTCCTTACATCCTTTAGTGCATATATTTAGAATATTTATTCTGGTATTAAAGTCCCACAAACTCCGCTCAGCTCAGGTTCCTTCCTAGATATGTACATTTTAACGTTTAGGATAAATATTAACGGTTAGGATATACATTGTCATCAGCCCTTTTTAACGTCCCACTGCTGGGGGTGGGCCTCCCTCAGTACGAGGGGCATCAGGCCATAGCCCACCACGCTAGGTTTTCTCAGACATGCAGGTTTCCTCACTATGTTTTTCTTAACCGTAAGACAAATGGTAATCAGGACGGAAATGAGTCGCACATAAAAATATCAGAGGTGCGAGACCCGGATTTGAACCCGCATCAATCGGTCATACAAGCGAGCGTGTTACCGCTGGGATACCACTGCCTATGTGTATATATACTATGTGCGCTGTAGCATGGTGCGGGTGACAGTTTCCTATATGACGTTGTCATCTGTCAGTACCACATGACTAGGGATGTGACGTTATGCAATTCATTTTTATCGCTAACGATACTCGCAGCATAAATCTAAGGGTACAGTTACACATGCTCATAAAATGTCATGCTTATTAGCATGCTTAAAACAAGCATGCTCTTCAAACTGACATATTATAAATGTAAATGACTGACACATTATAAATTAAAAACGCTGACGCAATAAATTGAAGACACATGCTATTTAAGCACGGGCTGGTTCTTTGGTATTCGACATTCTAGCAAGTTCTCTGCCAGTGTACAAGTGAAAAATGGAAAATCAAGTGAATTTTCCAGTAGACTTTGACAGTAGCATACCCAAAAATCGCACGACCGTCGAAATTTGAGCATGCTCGAAATAAGCATGCTCATTATTAGCAATGTTTCGACACACATGCTACTAAGTAGCAATTGCTCAATAGTGGCATGCTTTCGTGCTAGTTATGAGCATGTGTAACTGTACCCTAAGTCTCATTAATAGTGTTATGAAAATTACTGTTATTCAGTTGCGCATTGTAACTACATGTATAAACTTCAATAAATATATTTTATGGCTACATAATAATATCTTTCTTCTTATATAAAACTAGCAGTACCCGCAGCTCCCCAGTGTTCAAGTTATTTTTTTGCTATATTTGCTAAAGTTTGTTGATTTTGTTGTTAATGCGATGCCTAAGCATACAAAAAAAACTGTTTTTGGTAGTCAGGCCAGCGAGCTTGATATGAGTTTAGACGAATAAAATCATTTTTTTATATATGTTCTGTTGTTTCATTAATATAAGTATCCATACTAATATTATAAATGCGAAAGTAACTCTGTCTGTCTGTCTGTCTGTCTGTCTGTCTGTTACCTTTTCACGCCTAAACCACCCAACCGATTTTGCTGAAATTTGGTATGTAGATAGTTTGCATTCATGAGAAGGAAATAGGCATATTATTTTTTGGAAATTCAACCCCTAAACGGGTTAAAAGGGGTGGCAAAGTTTGTATGAGAAAAATATTTTTATTGCACATTTTTGCATGAAACTTTGAATTAATGCTTTTTAGTACAAATGATGAAACACTTATTTCAGGGTTTTTCGAAATTCACCCCCATTGGGGGTTAAAGGGGGTGGCTAAGTTTGTATGGGAAATTTAATTCTATTGAAATATTTTGCGTGACACTGAAATAATGCTCTGTAATATAAATTAAGAGGGCCAGAACTTTAAATGGGGAATCAGTCCTTGGTACATTATAAGTAACAGTATATAAGCAAAAATGTTTATTTTATTCACTCTTAGCGCGAGCGAAGCCGCGGGCACCGCTAGTAGACTATAATTGAACTACTCCCAATATACGTTTTTTATTATAAAAAACATCGACTATCTTACGTCTACACTAGCTTACGTCTATGGAGTTACGTTATACGCATAGCACTTTGCTTAATTTTTCTTTTCATTAGATTTTATTTGCAGACTACAACATTCTGGTTGGGTTTAATTTAATTTACTACAGTAAATAATGATTTAATATATTACGAATGTGGTACAGCTGAAACACTAAGTCATAATTTGTAAATTGCGGCAACTTTCAAGAGTGAAATGAAACGTTACTGAAACTGTCACCCGCACCATGCTACAGCGCAAATAGTATAAAGAAGTATAACTTCAAAAAAAGGTCAACTCTATTGTTTCTGTAAACTCAACTGTTTCTGTTCACTACATTTAGGAATTTTAGGCGGCGCCCCCCTTTCATCTCTGGCGCCCTAGACCGTCCCCTCTTAACGCCGACCTTGCATGGACTTTGTGTTTGACATCGATATTTTTTTTTATTTCAGCACATTCTCAGTCAGTAAACCTACTAGCAGAAGATCTAATGCCGGGACTCAGGCCACAGGGTAGGATGTCTAGCGTCAGACGGTTCTTCTGCCTTTTCGTCACTTTTGATTTACTGTTCACGAGTTTGATGTGGCTTATATGTGTTATGGTAAGTTTTAGAATATTCTACTGTCATGAGTATTACTTTATGAACCGCTGACCCGGATACCTAGCTAACATCATACCAAATTTCATTCAAATCTGACAGACATACAGATAAAAATATATAGATTCGGCCTCTGTACAATGATATATACAAGATACATTACGTTCATACTGCACGCACAGCATAATTGTTCCGCGACACACACATACACATTTATTAACACTGTACATCCAAACACACGCTATAAGTGCGACAGGAAATACGGAAAGCGTAAGAGTGAAAGAGACAGCTATTAGACACGTGTGCTCGCAATGACAGGTGACAGCTCGACTGTCTGGTTTCAAATGGAACCAATCCTCGGCACGCGTTTGGTGCGTTTGTGGCGTATCTTGTATATAATATCATTGCCTCTGTATCGATTATATTGTATGACATTACAGGTATTTCTACAAGTTCTCTGTTAGAAATTTATTATAAGTGTAAAGAGGTTAGCTGGCAATAGCCTAGTGGCCACTGGCATGAAAAACCGAGTGAAGCGGGTTCGAATCCCGATCTCCTATCAGAACACACCTCCCACCTAAGTGGTCCCCTCCTTGCGCGTTTCTTGGCTTCGCGACCGGCCGGGTTGCCGGACGTCACTGGCCTACCCACTGCGACAACGTGAACACTCGTTAGGGGTTCTTATGCGTAGTGTATCAACTATCTGGAATTCGTAGCACTAGAATGGTGATGAAATTATCAGTACATAATATAAATGGAATTGAAGTGTCTGTTTTTAATTTCAAATTAGCAGCTTTTTACTAAATGCACATGAAAGTATGTACGGTACTTACATTAAAAAATATTTCTTATTTTTTGTCTGTCTGTTTGTTCCGGCTAATCTCTGAAACGGCTGGACCGGTTTTGTCGGAACTTTCACTCGCAGATAACTAATGTTATAAGGAGTAATTTAGGCTAGTTTTATTTTATTAGAAAATTATTAAAACTGTTTAATTTATTTTAACTTACGTCCAGTGAAGCGTGCCGGGTCTAGGGTTGCCACCCCAACTATATTTTAGAGTAGTCTACTATAGTTGAATCCTAAATACTATATTTTAAAAAACAATTTAAACATGTTACTAAATACATATTTGTGTAACGAAAACTACTTGTATTTCTTTGGAATTTCCCTCATTTACTTTATTTTTCATTAAGTGGCAACCCTAGCCGGGTCGGTAGTTACGCAATAATGTACCAACGTATTTTATTTTTGTATTGATTTTTGAATGATTTTTTTTTTCAGATGAAAGGAGAGACATTAATACAAATATTTAATAGGGAAATAGTACATTACGATATAAAGGTGTCGTTATTTGACATTGTGATAGTTGCAGTGCTTCGGTTTATTCTGTTATTGTTGTTCTACGCCATTTTGTACATTAATAATTGGAGTGTTATTGCGGTGAGTTTTTTTATTGTTTGTTTTTTAATTCTATACTCAGCTACTAGGCAGTTGTAGCGTAGTGGTAACGATTCGATAACCGAGTGATGCGGGTTCGAATCCGGGTCTCGCACCTCTCATATTTTCATGTGCGAATCATTTCTATCATGATCACCACTTGTCTTACGGTAAAGGAAAACATCGTGAGGAAACTTGCATGTCTGAGAGAACCTAGCAAGTTTTTAGAAACTCAGTCCCCTGTACTTGTCCAATATGGTGGGGAAGCCTACCCCCAGCAGTGGGACGTTAAGGGCTGACACTAAGCTACTTAAAGCTTGATGTCTGATGATCTGTTTTTTTTATAGATTATAAAATATGTTATTTAAAAAAGAACTTAATTGTTTAATTAGTTGTGTATTTTTTTTTATTTTACCACATCAATACTTATTATTTTTATCATGGTTTTAATTTTGATAGAAAGAAGACACTTTTGACTTAGTAGTGACTAATTGCTGCTCTAGCAGTTGCGGGTTTGATTCCCGCTGGGGGCATTAATTTGTTGAATTCAATTGTTTGTAATAATGTCATTGTGTTTATATTTATAACATGTATGTATTTAAAGTTATATATGTGTTCAACTATCTGGTATCCATAACACAAGCCTCGTAGCTTACAACGGAACTAGATGGCGCTGTGTGTTAATGTTTCAAAATATTTATTTATTTGGAAAATAAACTCTTACAAAAAATATATAAAAGAGGCATCAATAAAATTTCCACTAATATACATATCGAGTTACAGAGTAGTTTTAGAAGAGGGAATAACAGCAAAAAAATTAAAATAAACAAATTTATTATCTAATATTTTTTAAGCTGTGGTCGAGCAAGTATGCAAATTGCTGTTAGGTTTCTAACAACATTTTTTTTTAAAAATTAGCTCAGTTATTGATAGTGAGATGTAAAACAATGACCTGTAGTTAATTTTAATATTAAAGTAAATATTTCTAACCAAAAAATATTGAGTTTGTATTTTTTGTATTTTTTTTTTGTTTTTGTGTTTGTGTTTCTTTTAAGATAATTTTTGTGATCAAAGAAGTTTCTATTTTATTTTTTACCCCCGACGTTGTGTTATAAGTAAAACGACGGGCTGTTATAAGTTTGACGTGTTTTTGTGTATGCCTGTCTGTGGCATCGTAGCTCCCGAACGGGTGAACTGATTTTGATTTTGTTTTTTTGTTAGAAATATGAATTAGTCGGGAGTGTTCTTAGCTATGTTTTAAAAAAACGGGCCAAGATGGCCGCTACCACAAAATGGCGGATTACATATTTTTCACAACTCCCTCAATATGGGTATCAAATTAAATGATTTTAGTAGTAGAATACTATTTTTATTATTTTTTGTCGTCGGTTTTTTTTTTAAATTTGTAATTTATGTTTATTTGTTTCAGCTCTCGACGGGAGGAACATGTGCCTTTTTAATAGGGAAAGTCTTCGTGTATGATGTAAGTTAAAAAAAAAGAACTAAATGGATGAAAGTGATTTGGCGCATTTTCGAAATTTCGCCATTTTATGCATAGATGCCTGTTGTTATGTGTGTTTAAACAGTTTTAAATATTAAAACAGCCATGTTTTAGACTATTATACAAAAACTTTAAAGTCATTTTTTTCGAATTTAGAAAGTTTGAGTAATTAGTTAGTTTTTAAAATGATTTAATTTGAATTTTGTGACAATCACCTTCATCCATACATGTCTTCAATGGTCTATGTACCCTTTAGACTCGATACTTACTATAAAGCTCTTCGCAGTTTGTTCTCGGGTCGATCTCTTTGAATGTGGCATACCGCATGCAATTAAAACAAGAGTTAAAAATTTAGGGTTTGAAGTATTTTTGATGCCAAATCATAAAAAAAAATAAAAAGAATAAAAATCTGGAGAGATCTCTTAACACGTGGGGGAATAAAACATAGCCTACGATCTACTCTCAGATCTATCAAATACACACAAATTTCATAAAAATCGGTCAAGCCGTTTCGGAGTAGTTCGATAACAAACACTGTGACACGAGATTTTTATATATATTAGATCTATAATAAATAAAAGTAAAAAAAAAAATATGATTCACATCCTTATTATGAATATTTTTTGTATGAGTAAACTCTAATTGAAATAATCAGTAGTAGTTTTTAGAATATTTGTCTGTCTGTCTGTGACCGATCAATCGTAAAATAGCCTTTGATTATCACCATGTAGTAATCCTATTACTACATGGTGGTCTAGTGGCCAAAATGTACGGATGCATATCCCGGATTCGATTCCTGGATCGAACCAAATTTGCTTATTGACTTTTGTTCAAAAATCCTAACAACTCAGAGTTCCAACACGTGATTAGTTTTTTTTTAATCTCTCACCGAACGTATCGAAGTATCGTCCCACCGGAGTATGAGAGTAACAGGAATAGAGATTGCACTATCTGGATCACGGATCCTGGCTAGTCTAAGCAATGGCCTAACTCTTTGGGCCCAAAGCAAAAAAAAAGTCCTAGCTAGATCGATTTATCGCCCCGGAAATCCCCTGTATACTAAATTTTATGAAAATCGTTAGAGCCCTTTCTGAGATTCAGATTATATATATTTGCTCGTTTAAATATATAAGATACACGATGGGACGGCAATTCGACATGACCAGCGCAGATATATGGCGTAGGAACAAAACATGGGGTTGCAACACCACCAACTTTCCAACTATTGAGATTTCTTGTCCCGATCCGGGTCTCGAACTCGCTACCCCCAGATCTACAGCAGTACATGCCAACTACTATACTATACGTTTTCCAGTGGCCAAATGCATCACAGCCAGTGTACCAAGTCTTCCTGATACTGACCTCGTTCACCCTGTCCTGGGGGGAGGCGTGGTTCCTGGACTTCAGAGTCTTACCACAAGAGTTACAGGCGAAGGAGATCATGGAGTCGATAGGTGAGTGTTATATATTATTTATGGACAATGTATACGCTTATACAACAGGATCCCAGAAAACATCCAAAAAGCTTCTATTGCCAAATTTAAAAAAAAAAGTGAAAGAACGTTTGTGTACTAAAGGATATTATTCGATTAACGATTTTTTGGAAGACATTAAACCTTGGGAAAGATGTCGCCTCCAGGCTGTTTCAACCTATAGAATTATTGTTAATTTCAATTTGATTAAAAAAAGAAAAACAGGTTAAGGCAAAAAAAATATATTAGTCCCGCTGACTTTCTTTCTCCAGTTCTTCTCATGTCAGCGGCTTCTTGTTTCTGAACTGGTAGTAAAATCATAATGTGCAATTGTAATAATTTTATACTGAATAAAATATTTTGAACTTGAATTTTGAACTGCTATGAAACAGTGGCCCAGTGGTTGGCTAACCGAGTGGAGCAGGTTCACATCCCGGGTCTAGCACCTCTGATATATTCATGTGCGAATCTATTATCTCTGTAACGATAAAAAGTAGGGAGTCTTAAAGTACTAATCGGATTCTGTAAAGTTTTGCACTAATAATAAGCTACAACTTGATAAAAGTTAACAAATATTCTTCTCTCTAGTTTGATGCCATTTTTGTATTTTTGTTGTAATTTTGTGATTTTCAACCGATTTTAGTAAAGAGAAGATTAAATTCATTTTTAAGCTATTGCATAGCTTCTATCGCGGGCCTTGAGCGTGGAGACCGAATCCAGAAATTCCGTAACGAAAATAACCTAACACGTTTTGTGCTGATTGCGAAAATGAGGTCCATTTTCAAATCCAAGATGCCGGACATCCGGATTTTTTTTAATAGATAATAAAAATATTTTGAACAATATTAACTTCTCATTTATTTAATAAAAGAAAAAAAATTGTTTTCTTATCGGTCAACACGCTCAAAAAGTGTAACTTGAATTAATATCAAAGGAAAAAAAACAAAGGAAAATAAACACTGCATAAATAAAATAAATAAATAATTATAATTGCATAAGTTGATAAAAACAGCTATGCAATAGCTTTACCGCGGCAGTCTCCGAGTGCCACACGTCTTTTTTCTGTTTTTTACTCAGAACTCCGTCATTATGAACTGATTTGGACAATTATTTAATTTCTCTGAATATATCTAAAGAAATTTGCAGATCAATTGTTTTAACATTTTTGTGTTTTGTTTTGAAAGTTGGTTTTTATTTCGTAGAGGAGAAGAGAGCTTCTTCATGGCTTATAGGTACAATGAGTTTTATATCCCTTAATTTAGAAACGATTGATCCCAATACAATCTTCCACCCCCTTTCCATTTTTTAAGGGATGATTTCTAGCATAAAACGATCCTATATCCTTTCCAGCGTCAAACTATCCACACCAAATTTCAATCAAAATCGGCTTAGGATTAAGCCTGAACACGTAGCAGATAGATTGACAGACAGTTTTGGTATAGATATATGATAATAGCACCAATTCCCCACAGTTCATACCAATGTATCCGAAAGGAGCCCACTGCTGGGCCCGCAGCGGCGGCCGCAGTCCTCGCACGGGGAGTCCACCGTGAACTGGTTCTCTCCAGTCGACACCCCGGAGTCCAGCCCTCATCCACGACGAGATGTCATACTCACGCAGGATCTGGTAAGTTATATTTATTCATTCATTCATTCCTTCATTCATTCATTCATTCCTTCATTCATTCATTCATTCCTTCATTCATTCATTCATTTATTTATTTATATAGGTTTACCAACAGTATACAAAAGAATGTGTTTTATAAAAATAATCATTATTATAATAGAGGATCATCTTAAATATTACCAATAACAGATAAACATAACATATTATATTATACCATAGCAAACCCGGTAAGCTTCGGCGTAAGTTAAAATAAATTAAACAATTTTTATGATAAAAGTAGGTAGAAAGTAGTAGCGTAGTGGTAACGCGCGTTGGATAACCGTGTGATGATGATCGAATTTGGGTCTCGCACCTCTGATATTTTCATGTGCGAATCATTTCTATCCTGATTAGCACTTGTCTTACGGTGAAGGAAAACATCGTGAGGAAACCTGAGATGACTGAAATATGTATGAGAGAACCTAGCAAGTTTTCGTAAGACATGCTCAGTCCGCCAACACGCACTAAGCCAGCGTGGTGGACTATGGCCTGATCCTCTTCGTATAATTATAAGCTTATGTTACCCCTTGAGAGGCCGCGCCTGTGCTCATGTTGATATCGGCTCTGCTATATAACTGCGTTATTAAATATTAAAGTTTTTAAATTTAAGCAAAATAAAGGATAATTACGTGAAAAAATCTGTAAATTAACCAGTCAAATGTTATGTTATATGTGCTTTTGCTAATTCGATTTTCAACACCAAAATCAAAGTTCGAAGTCTACCAGAGAAATATTATAGAAAGGTTCAAGAAAGGACAAAGTGCAAAATAAAACAGTTACAAAATTCCTTTTCATATATTACCTTAAAATACTAAAAAGAAAAATTAACAGTCATCATATTAAAATAGCTACAACAACGCCATCTACAAGCTACAAACCAAATGCTGTTAAGGCAACCAATTGATTCATAGTATTTTGTTGCGATCTCAACAGAGGGCGGAAATGGTACGTTCATAATGGATGAAGTCATAAAAATTTTGCAAACTAAACAAGATATATCAAAAAACAAGCAGGATATGAAAGAGATGGAAATAAATATCAAGGAGTTTATAAATAATGAAATAGACAAAAAAAACTCATTTTTGAAACAACAACAAAAAGCATAGAAATCTTAGACAAAGAGCTCAGAAGAAAAAATCTTATATTCCTTGGGATTGAATAAAAAGAGAAGGGATATAATAAATAAATATATTTTAGGACATTATTACACACAACGCCATCTTGGTTCCATGTTAACCTGGTAAGGCTTGTGTTACGGACACCAGATTGTTGATACACTACACATATATAACTTTACATACATACATCGTATTATAAATATAAACCCATGTAATAACATGCGTGCTCGAGCTACAATGGACCAAAACTGGTCGTCCTCGGCACCACACCCAACAACACAAATAATAACATGCGTGCTCAACAAATGAATGTCCCCAGCGGGACTCGAACCCGGGTCCTCTGGCGCAGAAAGTAGGGTCACTACAAACTGCGCCAAGCATGTCGATTGTGTTAGATGGAAATACCTAGCCAAAAATGGGAAATTGAACACTTCAATAGGATGGGGAAATTCTCAGGCAAAATAAGACCAATGGTTGTTACAATAATAATAAGAAGTAGAACAAGTGCGTGTCATATAAAACTAAAAAACCCGACTGCGTTTCTGTGTAATTTGGAAGTGAAAAAAACCCTTAAATATGTTGTGTTTTAACTTCTGATTCAAAGCTTATACCCAGAGTCATTTTCACAGTAAATACGAATCTAACGACACTAAACATTAAAATCCATCGAGCCGTTCAGGCCGTAGTGTGCCAAACAATTATACCTACTCTCGAAAACACAACCATTATTTTGGCGCAGTCGGGTAAAAATAGAGTTGCACAAAAAGAAAAAAAACCCCTGACGGGTACAAATATTTGAAAGAAGATTTTTCTCCTAGCGTGCTTCAAAAACGAAAAGACCTGCAAGTAGACATAAAACGTGAGCGAGAGGCAGGAAATAGAGTAGCTTTCAATTATAAAAGGGAAAGAGTAGAATCAGAAGTGATGAAGTTCCAGATGAACCTCAAAAACCGAACGATACCAACGAAAAAATACAGGAAATAAAAATATTGAATGTCCAATAATGCCAACTGGCGCTTCTTTAGCCTCTCCACCTTCTCCAAGCCGGCCGTTCACCGTAGAGGAGTCAGACCATCACCTCCTAAATCACAATCAAAAAACACAGCCAAGAGTCTTACTCCACAGTCCTCTCTGCATCAGAGAAGTAACAGGAAATACTCGCATGAGACACCGCCCACCGAAGTGGGCGCACCTCTGCGCATATCTTGGTTTCGCGCCCGGTCAGATTGTCTGACTAGATGAATGCACGTATTTTCACGGAACCCTAGGGAACTCATCGGAAACGATTTGGGAGCCTACGCTCTTAATAATGTGTCCTTAGGGAAAGTATTAGATTCCCTATAAGTAGGTCAATTAGTTAGAAACGGTTGATTGATCGTTAATTGAAGTCAATTGTAGGTTTGTTCAATGTATCTGTAGAGGCCTGGTACTGGTTCACCGACTTATAAAAGGGTTAGTCAATCATTCTAAGTTTTTTTATGAATTTATACGTGTGTTTGCTTGCTGTGTCAGTCTGTGCGTTTATGCGTATACGTATACGGTATACATTTCTCGAAAATTAGATATTTTCCCGCACTAAAAAGTATCTTCATATATAAATCCTGATAACCTGTGATTATCACAACAAATTGCAACTATGTCTAATGGTTTTCTCGTAATGCGGTCACAGGCAGACAGACAAAAATTCTAATAACTATAGATTCGGCCTGTATCGATTATTTCCGTAAGATTTTTTAAATATTTAATCTGTACAGATACATCTGGGTTAAACGCTATATCATGGTTAGCCCTTTTTAACGTCCCACTGCTGGGCACGGCCCTCCCTCACTACGAGGGGATCAGGCCATAGTCCACCGCGCTGGCCTAGTGTGTGTTGGCAGACTTCACATGTTTTACGAAAACTTGCTAGGTTTTCTCAGACATGCAGGGTTCCTCACGATGTTTCCCTTCACCGTAAGACAAGTGGTAATCATGATAGAAATGATTCGCACATGAAAATATCAGAGGTGCGAGACCCGGATTTGAACCCGCATCACTCGGTTATACAAGCGACGCGTTACCGCTGGGCTACCACTGCCGCTAGACGCTATATACGTGAGGCAAAAACCTTTTTAGGAAAATTGCGCGGACGGAGGAGTATGAAATTTCGCACACTTATATTTTATATAGAGGAGGAGTGCAGAACGCTAATATTTTTTTTTTATTTAAATTATGTATAAAAATAAATTAAATCAATAAAAAACTAGTACATGTACTAGACACATGAATGTCAAACATAATCATAAAAAAATCATTTATTACAATATATTATGAAGGGTACAGGGGCAAAACAAGAATGTCACAAAATTATTATTTTTTTAATTAACATTGCAATCTATAATACGTGGCAAAATCTTTATATTCCCATACTTTTCAACTTTTTTAATTTTATGTGTAGCGACTCGCCCCCGCTTCGCTCGGGTTCGTCCCTAGGTTTAAAGTCAGCGAAGCCACAGGTTCTGCTACTTAAAATACATAGTATTTCTAAAATATAACCTCCTCCTTTTTTGAAGTCGGTTAAAAAGTAGCCTAGTGAAAGTCCCGTCAAAATCGGTCCAGCCGTTACAGAGATTATCCGGAACAAACAGATAGACAGACAAAAATTATATAAATTGGTTTTTGTTGCCAATATCGTATATACTTTCGTATACGTTTAGTGAAAAGCTGTTAATTTGAAATTAAAAACAGACAGTTCAATTTTATTTATATGTATAGATTAGTTATTAATTTTGGTCGAATTTCGACCACAAGACGACCGCAAGTTTTATTAAATGTAGATATAGATTAATACCAAAACGGCGTTTTATTACTTTTCAACCGACTTCCAAAAAGGAGGAGGTTATCAATTCGTCTGTATGTTTTTTTTAATTTTTATTTTTTATGTTTGTTACCTCAGAACTTTGGACTGGGTGAACCAATTTTGATAATTCTTTTTTTATTCGAAAGCTGCTGCTTCCCGTGTGGTCCCATTTTAATTAAGTTCAGCTCTGACAATGGTATCCATGAGAAATCCATAAAAGTCTTAAATTTGCATTAAGTATATGCGCGACAAATGGACGAATAACTCAATATCACGCCAACTGATTTCGATGATTCTTTTTTTATTGGAAAGGATGTACTTCAAGGGTAGTTTGATGAGAGTTTGGTAAGGTTCTGATGATGGGATCCATTACAAAGTAACGGAACTCTTCAATTCTTAGGAGCAAATTAACGATACTCGGCCGAATCTTTTATAGGCTATTCGGATAATTGCGTCACGTACCGTCCGACTGATGATGGAAAGTACAACTCTTCAACGGTTAGGAGTTTAAAGATTTTTTTTCAATATAATACGCACTTCTGGACCGATAGTTGTATACTTTCAGGCTATTAGGTTTACCTCATAATAGTAGGTAAATTTTTATAATCATTGACGTCCGGGAGTTTGGCGAAAAACTGGTAATGGACAAATCTCGATTGCCTAATAACGTTTATTCTGAAACCTCGTTGACTCATGAGAGCAGTGGTTTAGTTGGCCTATATATCCACTTTCCGCAAAAAATTATAAAATAAATTATTTTTAACAAAAAAATAAAAACCGACTTCCAAACAAAGTCAAAAGTCAAAATTATTGCATAGCTTCTATCGCGGGCCTTGAGCGTGGAGACCGAATCCAGAAATCCGTAACGAAAATAATCTAACACATTTTGTGCTGATTGCGAAAATGATGTCCATTTTCCAATCCAAGAAGGTGGACATCCGGTTTTATTTTTTTTTTCAATAATGACATGGGTGTCATTTTCGAGGTTTCTCGGGGTGCTGATTGCGAAAATGAGGTCCATTTTCAAATCCAAGATGGCGGATATCCGGGTTTTTTTTTCAATAATGACATGGGTGTCATTTTCGAGGTTTTTCGGGGTGCTGATTGCGAAAATGAGGTTCATTTTCAAATCCAAGATGGCGGATATCAGGGTTTTTTTTTTCAATAATGACATGGGTGTCATTTTCGAGGTTTTTCGGGGTGCTGATTGCGAAGATGGCGGACATTCGGGTTTTTTTCAATAGATGATAAAAATATTTTGAACAATATTAACTTCTCATTTATTTAATAAAAGAAAAAAAATTGTTTTCTTATCGGTCACCACGCTCAAAAAGTGTAACTTGAATTAATATCAAAGGAAAAAAAACAAAGGAAAAAAATACTGCATAAATAAAATAAATAAATAATTATAATTGGATAAGTTGATAAAAACAGCTATGCAATAGCTTTACCGCGGCAGTCTCCGAGTGCCACACGGCTTTTTTTTTTTGTTAAAAATAATATAGATTATAGATAAAATATTTAATATGTTAATTTTATATATTAATCGCAATTAACGAAAAAAAAGATAATTATAATCCCAGACAGAAATTAAGATTACGGCTACTAAAATCGTTTCTAGTCATTGCATGTATGGCCTCGACATTTAAAAATTGAAATATATTATCAATTTACGTCGCTTTAGTCTTATCAGTACTATCTAATAATTATCTATTAAAAGTAATGGCAGTGGTAGCCCAGTGGTAACGCGCAGGATAACCGAGTGAAGCGGGTTCAAATCCGGGTCTCGCACCTCTGATATTTTCAAGTGCGAATCATTTCTATCATCATCACCACTTGTCTTACGGTGAAGGAAAACATTTTGAGGAAACCTGCATGTCTGAGAGAACTTTGCAAGTTTTCGAAAGACATGTGAAGTCCGCCAACACGCACTAGGCCAGCATAGTGGACTATGGCCTGATCTCCTCGTATTAAGGGAGACTTGTGCCCAGTAGTGGGACGTTAAGGCCTGAATACAATTCATGCAAAAGTAATGTCGAGTCCAATGTTTGTTCGTTTTAATCTCAGAAACAACTAACCAATTTTTCGTACGGTTTTCCTTAATAATCTAGATCTAGAAGATACTAGAAGGTTGTAAGTAATTTCATTGTAAAGATCCCGCTAAAATTGATATTGGTATATTAGCAATTCATCCTCGCTTCGTTTGGGTCTGAAACACTTTTTTTTTTAAATAAAAACACCCTGTTGTATATAGTTTACTATTTAACTGGATTTAATAAATAAGGCCATTGATTTCACTCATGTAATGTATTTCTGTTTACGCGTAATATGTATCAAATTTCAAGCAACCGTGTTACGTGGCGAGGGCAAAATAAGTATTTTTAAAAACTAATTTATTTATTAACACTTAAACTGACAATATTTTAATATAAAGGATTTGAATTCTTAGAAATAGTAATAAACTTATATACTAAAGAAACAGAGTAAAACGATATTGAAAGGAGTTGAAAATAGAATGTCCTGATTTCGGGGGTTCGGGAGTAAGGTGTGGACCATGGAAGGCCATGTTCCTTCGAAGGCCAATTATCAAAAAATCATTGTTATTGCCACGTGATAACAAATTCCTTTTACTTACACTAATACCTAACTATCTTAAGGACATAGACGCGGCGACCCTCACGCCGCGCCGATATTATCAACCGACTTCCAAAAGGAGGAGGTTATCAATTCGTCTGTATTTTTTTTTTTTTTTTATGTTTGTTAGCTCATAACTTTGAACTGGGTGAACCGATTTTGATGATTCTTTTTTTATTTGAAAGGTAGTGCTTCCCATGTGGTCCCATTTTAATATTTTCCAGTTCTGACAATGGCATCCATGAGAAAACCATAAAAGTCTCAAATTTGCATTAAGTATTTGCGCGACAAACGGACGAATAACTCAATATCACGCCAACCGATTTCGATGATTCTTTTTTTAATAGAAAGGATATACTTCAAGGGTAGTTTGATGAGAGTTTGGTAAGGTTCTGATGACGGGATCCATGACAAAGTATCGGAACTCTTCAATTCTTAGGAGCAAATTAACGATGCTCGGCCGAATCTTTTATAGGCTATATGGATATTTAAGTCACGTACCGTAACTGATGATGGAAGGTACAACTCCTCAACGGTTAGCAGTTTAAAGAAATTTTTTTCAATATAATACGCAATTATGGACCGATAGTTGTATACTTTCAGGCTATAAGGTTTACCTCATAATAGAAGGTAAATTTTTATAGTCATTAACACAATACGTATCTACTTTCCGCTAAAAATTTAAAAATAAATTATTTTTAACAAAAAAACAAAAACCGACTTCCAAACTTAATAAATCTAAACTAAAAAGTAGAAAATAATACTTTTAAGGACTTTGTTAATTTTGAAGTCGGTGCCAGCCAAAGCAAAATAACCCTAAATAGATACATATTCGATTAATCTATCAATTTGTAAACATAATCAAAATACCTGGCTGGCACCGACTCCAAAATTAACAAAGTCCTTAAAAGTCTTATTTTCTACTTTTTAGTTTAGATTTATTAAGTTTGGAAGTCGGTTTTTGTTTTTTTGTTAAAAATAATTTTGTAAATGCGGTTCATCGATATATTGACTTCTCTTATCGACGTTAAAATTGTAAGCCGCGCTCACAGAGAAGTTTTTTAAGTAAAGTTTTTAAGTAAATTACTTTTTATTTTCATTAATTTTTGTTACTCTGAATTAGTAACAAGGGTTGGCTATAGTAATAAAAAAAAAGTTACCACTTTATTATGATTTCAGTCAAAATATCGGTTGTTATCCTAGAAAAGTAAATGGTTCCTTGTAAGGCCAATCAAACTAGGTCAGATATTTTTTTTATAATTTTACTACGAGTATTAAGGTCCTTGAAAACCTATTTTTTATCAATATAAAACTTATTAGTATTACTTTTAAAAACATTTCTTTATTATAATAATTTCTAAAAGATCCTTAGTTATACCACATATCACATAATACTATACTAGCTTATACAATTCTGATCAAGTCATTTTCGTTGAGTATTTTATAAATGGATATACAATGTTGAGCGTTTAATGTTCCGTTATAATGAATGACATTTTAATGTAGTTTAAGTATAAGGAGATATTTTGATAATCATAACGTTAGTTTTCAGTTCAATGACTGATTTGAAATTGGCCTTATGTGGAGCCCTGTTCCTAATAAGGCTATTTACAAGAGCTTTCCAAAACCTACGTTTATTAGATAGTGATTAGCTTTGTAATAAAAAAAGTGTTTAATATGTTATATGATAAAACAAAATGTTATTAAAAAAATTGTTTGATTCATTTAGTAAATAAACAAATTATAACTGTTTATTTGTTAAGGTCGCCTTCTATGGTCCACCCACCTTATTTATACGAGTTGGAATAGGAGGGGATAATTAGTAGTGAGTGTTACTTTATTTACATAACTAATTAAGGGCTAAAGGTTGTAAAGGTAATGATTAACTTATGGTCTAAAGTACATGATATGGAAGTAAACAGTAATTGAGATATACTCGTAATATAGTTTAGGTTATTTATAGTAATAACTAATAGTACTTATAGATTAGGTTATACAATAATAGGTATAGGTAGGTGGGTGCATATATAACAACTGGTAGCGAGTGTCAAACATAGATTAAAAATGTAATTATTCATTAGTGATGTGACACAATATTAGGGTTGTACTAATACATCCACTATTTGAACGTTCCATCAAAATATGTCCAGCCCTTTCAGAGTTTAGCTTGAACAATCATGCAGACACACAAAAATGTTAAAAATTATGTTTTATTTACTTATATATTTAATAAAATGCTGTTATGTCGTTGTTACAAACAGACGCTTTAATTATATTTCACTATAGATTATTAACAAAAAAGAAAATCGCCGACTTATATACTTCTTCTACAATTCGTCGTCCCGACTTAACCATTTGAAAAATAATGCGTACTAAAATTAAAAAAAGAACATATTACATTAAATATTTAATTCATTGCTATAATAATAATTTTGCGACAGTAAAATTAATTTTGTTTTTACTTTGAATTATATAATCTGTACTGTATCATCAATGCATATTATAGAACAAAGTTATCCGCCGCGTCTGTCTGTTCGTGACAAACCCAGAAACTACTACACCGATATTCATGCTGTTTTCACCAATGGATAGAATGGTTCTTCAGAAAGGTTTAGTTTGTCAATTTTTTTATACATTTACTAGTGGATCACGTGGCTTCGCTCGGGCTAAATCTAGTGTACAATAAAATTCTGTACATTTTCTTTTTAAATCTGGTTTAAATAGTAATTATTATCGATAACAATCCGAATCTATATTTTTTTGAATTTTTGCTGTATTTCTGTGAAGTCACGAGAGAAACAGTGGACAGATTTTGATGAAAATTGTCATGATGATAGTTCGATTTCTGGGTCATATAGGATACTTTTTAAAGCAGAAAAATAAAAAATTTTAACTTATCTAGGGACGATATAAACGTAGCGAGTGTGAGTCATTTAATAATATTTGATATGTAAAGAAACAAACCGACAACTCCTTATCGTGGCTGTTTAAACATTGACCTTTGTCAATCTATAATGCATCTGCTAAAAATTCTATTGAATCTAATAACTACAAAACAAAATAACCTACTTCTTGTTCTAAACTGCTTTCATTTTCGTTTTATTATTATTTATTTAATATTAACTAACGACTTGCGCTAGCTTCTCTAGCTCTTTTATTTTTTTTAGTTTTTCCTATTTATTTTTTATATTTTACTACCCCTGACACACCCCTGAACAAAAAAAAAGATTTATTTATATCCAATTACCGGTTTTTTTTTTGTTTTAGCGCATCCAACGGACGGCATTTAATTTTTATATACTATATAATGTAGTAATTAAATTATCTTAAAATGGAACGTGTAGCGGAAGCGATGGTGATTGGTTGTTTTGAATGGTGAGGTATGAAAGGCATTATGGCGGATACGTGCGAAAGGTGTACACCTTAGCTGTTAGTAAAATTAATAAAAAAGTTTTTATTAGTAACTAAATCAGTATTTTATTTCCATCCCACAATAATATGGCTTCAGGGAATTGCAGGGAAAAAAAATACAAAAAAATCTTTGAAAAAATGATATCAACCACCACCCGCAATTTATATTTTTAATTAGATTTGATCCAATTAATGCGCAAAATGAACAGGTTTAAATCCTTAAAAAAATAAATAAAGTTTCCTTAATCGTCGAACCATAACAATATTTTTTCTAATTTTATTACTCCATTTTAAATCTTAATATTATACGATATTTATTTTTAATTAATATATATTTTTCTTGTAATTTTTTGTACGATGGCTATGAGTTGAGTAAAATAAAAGCAAACTCGAAGGTTAACAAAAACGATTTTAATATATAAAAACTATACGATTTTTGAATAAAAGAATTAAATTGGAGTTAAAATTAGATTATATCATATATATATATATATATATATATATATATATATATATATATATATATATATATATATATATATATAGAATAAGATTATATAACCATTAAGTCGGTCTTTAGTATGAATATTTTCGACTTAATGGTTCATTAAGTGACTCTGAGTGCGGCGGTAAGTGTAGATTTTTCAAAGGTGAGACATTATATATATAAGCAGGCAGTGGTAGCCCAGCGGTAACGCGTCGCTTTTTTTTTGGTCTCGCACCTCTGATATTTTCATGTACGAATTATTTCTATCACGATTACCACTTGTCTTACGGTGAAGGAAAACATCGTGAGGAAACCTGCATATTTGAGAAAACCTAGCAAGTTTTCGTAAGACATGTGAAGTCCGCTAACACGCACTGGGCCAGCGCGGTGGACTATGGCCTGATCCCCCTCGTACTGAGGGAGGCCCGTGCCCAGTAGTGGGACGTTAAAAAGGGCTGATGATGATGATGATGAGACATTATCCTGCAGTAAAAATCATCGTATATATTGACCGGGATAACCATCAGACCAAATTGCATCAAAATCTGTTCAGTGGATTTCTCGTGATGCGATCAGTTATAAAGACAGAGTGAATTCTAAAAACTAGATTTAGACTCTACATCGATAATAATGGCCTTTTTTAATCTACTTAAATGTCAAATAAACGCGATCTACTTCCTAGTTACAAGAAAAAGTGCATGTTATAATATTTTATCTTATGTAAACTTCGGCTTGTCATATATTGATATGACGTACGTATCGACCTATATATTTTGATACACGCTCCTACATCGCAGACATCGACTCGATCACATCACTATATAACAAAGTAGATTTTTAATCTGTCTGTAGACTATTGATTTTAGTTTCGGGAAAGTCCCGGTTTTTATAGTGTTATGCGATAATGGAACAGTTATTGTATCAAATTCGTATGACGGAAGTGCCATTGACACTATGCTTATATGTGTATCGATATTCGATAGCTTTACTCCCAAGTCGGTTAATTCCGTCTCCGCCAACTTTTCGAAGGCCACCAAAAATGTATTTTTTAAAAACCATATTTTTAAATTGGTAATGGTATTAAAATAGTAACGTTTTTACTGCGGAATAGTGAGATGATACGCAGTTTGCCTAGTTTCGAATTAATTGATACATATTTGATATTACACATACATATATATAATATATAAACCCATGACTGGAGCACAATAAATCGTGCTAATCACACATGCCTCCAGCGGGACTCGAACCCGCGTCACTAACACAACTGAGTCAAACGTGCCGTCAAAATATTTTTTTTTTATAATTATATTCAAGCACAAACCAACAAACTAAAACCAAGCGAGATTTGTATAATATACTGTTATTATATCACAGTGAGTAGTTGCCTTATGGTTATGCCTATCGCGTTAGTCATACGTGATACCGCGTCGCGTTCGAACGTGCCGATATCTTTGTGAAATATTTTTGTTGGTGTTAATTTTTTCATTATTCATTACATTGTTAAATAGTGGAATAAATTGGACGTGGTTTAGCAAAAACGACTTAACTCACAAAAAGTCTCTTTTTATCAAGGTTTTAAGTTGGAGGTTAATTTCTGTTATGATTGGAATATTTTAAATTTTTTGCGTGTAGACAATTGTTAATATTGTTGATTAAAGTTGAAATAGACTGATGTATGGATTTATTAAAACGATAATACTTTCTTAGGTTACGCGAATATTTGACATTATAAATGAAACTATCTTTTCGGATTTTGTCGCGGTTTTATTTTGATTTTTGATTCCCAACGTTTCGAATGCTTTACAGCAATCATGGTCACGGGTGAGAGAGAAAATCAAAATAAATCCGTGACAAAATCCAAAAAGATTTACATTTATAATAAATAATAATTAAAACGACCCAAGCTGGAAACAACCCCTACTGGGTTGTTACAGAGGTTTAAAAACCTTTCTTTATAAGAGTTGTTTGTTTGTTCAAATTATTAAAAAATCAATGTTATTCTTATAGTTTTAGTTTTTTTTACTAAAGGATCAACTATTAGGAACTATGGCATTAAAAACTCATTTTAGACCATAATGGGGTTGAGTCCTTTCTGCTTAACTACGTCCAATTATATTAAAGAGTCACGTTTTTAAAGCCTTTAACTAAAATAATAAAATTTTATAAAAACGAATTTACGAGGCAATTGTATATAAAAATTAAGTCTATAATTTGGTGACTTCAAATGTAGGAGACGCTCAGACTTTTTTTTATTATAACTTTATAGTAGTGTCATATATTTTTTGCCAATTATGGCTTTGCTCACGTAGTTTTTAACATTTTTTAAAAAATTATCTGCGTATTACAAATTATTATGAATTATTATGGTTTTTTTAAAGAATATAAAATTGTAATTTCATGTAATTGAAGTAAGATAAAAAGAAAAATAAATTCGCTCAAATCCGTCCCTGGGACATTTCTTGCGGAACGCCAATTCTTTTTCTTATATTTACATTTAGTTACACATATTGCTCGTTATAACACCAGCGGTCTGCCAACGGAAGTTTAGTAGAAACCTGTTCATCCTTTCGCAGATCAGAGACAAACAAACACGTTTAAAAATTGTTTTTTAGATCTACCTTATACTTACTAGTGATGTGCCAGATAGTCAAAAATGTATATCCGCGGACACGGATACGGATATTTAGTGTCCGCGGATACGGATCGTCACTAATACTTATATATTATGCAATTAATGTAAAGTTATTATTTTGAAATTACAAACGGAGACTTCAGTTTTATTTATAGGTCAAGTGACTATGAAATATTCCTATACTGCCTATAGTAGGTATACATTTTAATTACGCGAGTATCGTATAGTAGGTAACCACAGCGTAATGACCTACATTTAAATTATTTTTTTTATTGTAAAATTATAATAATTATATGTTGGTACATTACCACGCAGCGCCATCTAGTTCCGTAGTAAGCTACGAGGCTTGTGTTACGGATATCAGTTAGTTTACACTACACATTATACATCTTTAAATCCAAACATATTTTAAAATATAAAAACTCATTACTGGAATAGGTACAAACATTCATGTACATAACAAAAATGTAAATTTAGGGTCACTACAAACTGAGGTAAGCTGGTTGTCGAATATTAATAAACCATAGTATGACTTGCGTTATATAATTAGAATTAGTGAGATAATTAAAATAGGTATGAAACCGAAAATTCGGATAAGATGTTTAGTAATTACGAGAGAACATAGAATCGGACCAACATACGTACACGTCAAACTCATAACCCTCCTTTGTGTTTGAGTATAGTCGGATAGTAAGAAATACGAACTAATTTAGTTCACTAACTACAAATACAACTTAAAAGATTTTCTATGCAGTTGTTAGCATAAAATTTTTACAAACTCTGAATGCCTTGCTCCCGCACTCATAGTCACTTAATGAACCATTAAGTCGTTCTTTAGTATGAAGATTTTCGACTTATGGTTCATTAAGTGACTCTGAGTGCGGCCGTTACTTATTTATATCTAATCAAAAGCCATATAAATAAGTTTCAAGTGTGATTTTTTATAGATATTTTCAAACATAGTTTGTATAGACCCTTAAACCACTTTTCATTATGTTTACGTAAAACTAATTAACGAAAAATGCATGTATCTAATATCAAATTGCATCAACCTTTATCAAAATCCGCTTGTAAATATCCGATTAGGTTATCCGAAATGATCATTTATTTTTTGTTAATGGCTTTTAAACGTGACTACTAAGCAAAGATTCTAGCACTAAATGTTAAAAAAACATAAGTTCATATATTACGTAATTAATAATTATCAAAGTAATTATAAAACTAACTGAAAAAATCGAAGTAAAAAATTTAAAACAAAATGGCGTCCTCGTCTAACACTCCCGCGCTTTCTGGAGGACAAATGGAGAAACATGACGAAGAAGTGGAGAATGTTGGAACTGAGGAAGAATTGCAAAAGAAACTGGACAGCATGAGCATTTTTGGTTTCTCCATCGCCAATATCATGAAAATGATTTTTAATAAAGCCAATAATGAACCGTTCAAGGCTGAATGGTTGTCAGTAAGTTATTTTTAATCTGTTGCTGTAAAAAAATATGAATTTACTAGCGACTCGCCCTTACTAATATTTTTAAAAAGTTACACGATAGCTTTTTAAACTTTTTAGTTAGATTTTACATAAAAAGAAATGCTTGTAATGCATATTTGATTATTTTTTCTTTTTTTTTATATTTAGTCCTCTATCTCTTATGATAGAAAATAAAGAAATAAAAATGCGTAAATCTCGTAAAGTAATTAAGATAATTACGACATCTCTTCTAATTTCACTCATTTAAAATTAATTACGACGTTTGATTTGATGACGTCTACGTCTAAAGGTGAGACCGCACTAGGCGTAACTACACTGCACTGCAGCGACGCGACACGGGACTGCAAAATATTCTTTGTATGAAATAGTATGAGGCATACCGCACTACGCGGCAGCAGCACTACGCGACACGGCACTGCACGGCAAACTTGACCAACTCGCCAAAAATGCCGCGGCGTGCTGCGTCGTGTAGTTCCGCTGCCGCTAGTGCGGTATAGCAAGCGACGCGACACTGCACGCCAATCAAGTTCCTTGAACCTTTTTAATAATAAAATGTAAAAAATATGGTGGGATATTTTAACGTATTTAATTTTTTTTCTAATTAATTTCATTTCATAACATTACATCTAAATAAAAATATAAATACAGTTGAACAATTTGATTGATCGAACAGTATAAAAAATAATCTATCGAATAAAAAACATTACCAATGAGACATAATACGCTAACTTGTAAAAAAAATATTTTTATTTTTTAAAAAGAAACATTTATCGAACAAATAATAATTTTTGAAGACCAAACGATTGGTTTATAAAAAATAGTCATAATATTTTTCAGCCACCAGGTTCAAGGAATTCGCTAATAAATGTCATAGCAATTTTAATGCGTAAAACGAAAGGTTGCTTATAAAAATGGCTCTATACGAAGAACGATTTTTAGTTTTACTTGTTAGCCAATATCCAAAGATTTAATATTATGATCTCCAAAATGACGTTGAATAAAAAATACCAGTAAAAATGTTAGTTTCATCCATCGTGCTCAAAGGTTGCCGAACTACTGAAAAGCAAAATTTGTCGCGTAGTGCCGCACTAGTGCGGTATACCTGTTTTTGCAGTGCCGTGTCGCGTCGCTGCAATGCAGTGTAGTTACGCCTAGTGCGGTCTCACCTTAATGATTCATCCTCGCTTCGGCTTCTCAGAAATTGAATATTTTCCCGAAGTAAAAAGTATTCTACATGTTGACTTGTATAACCAGCTATGATCATGCCAAATTTCATCAAAATATGTCCAGTGGTTATGCAGTAACAGACAGAGAAAAAAAAATCTATGGAATCAGCCTGTGTCGAAGATAAAAAGAAAACCTATTTAATGTACAGATTTGACTAGGTTAGAACTTTATTGTATACTTAGTACTTACATGATATATGACACTTTATCAAGACGAACCATTTGACGTATAAGTCATCAAAATCTGTTAGGCCATTTAGTAATTACGAGGGAACATAGAATCATACATACATGTCAAACGCAGAACCCTCTTAGCTTCTCCGCAGTCGGGTAAAGAGGTCTATGCACTTATAAATTTTTATTGACGAGATAAGATGTGTTGATACTTCTTTTAATAACACTGTGTACTTATAAAATAATAATTGTTTAATACGTTTCTTATTTAATTAATAGCCCTCTGCTGTTTTTTATTATATTTTTTAATCTATAGTACTTTTGCAACAACTCTAAAAATATGACGATGTACTTAGAATAATAACGCATAGAACGATAGTTTCACACATAATAGGGTATTTTACTCTGTATAAAAACCAATCTAAAAATATATTATTAACATAGCTTAGGCAAAAAGCATTCGGAGAATATTGGTTTTAGTTCATAATATAACAAAATAAATTTTAAAATTAAATTCGAAGTTTTCAGTTTTTTTTATCTGTTTTTAAACACCACGAAATAGTAGACGCCACATTATTACGTCATACCGTCGTGTAAAAAAAATTTGCTCTGTGTTTTTACACTAGTATTCTTGCATTCAGGAACAGCACACTAACGATAGGTAGAATAATAACTAATTTTTAAACTATAAACAATTATCAATTTCATACAAATTATCAGCGCATTTTGTATAAAACCAACTGACGTACTGACACACAGAGTAATAAAGGCATCCACTACGTTCAACGTTCTCAGCCATGAAGCGCGATATTTGAAAATGTAAAAATTTAAATACATTTTTATAACACTTATCGATTAAATAAATTTTGTGTTTTCTCAAGTGGTTTGTTATCTTTACAGAATCTAATTAAGACACTTTTCAAAAGTTTATGTAATACCCCATTACAACCGAAGTCACATACAGCCAAGTTGTAACGAGACTTTAGCGACACGGGAAACGTATTCGGCCTTAAGGCCGAATTGAAATGGCTTCAATTTGGAATTGAAATGGCTTGGGCCTACTCACCTTCTATGCGTTTTTACTCTAAGACGATGTACATTATTATCGATACAGAGGCGGATCGGCGATGCATAGTCTGCCACGGGACGAATTTTATTAAAATTTGGTATATTTATAGCTGGTACCAAGACCAACTTTTTGGATACTTTTTACTGCGAAAAAGTGTATGTTATTCCTTATAACATTAGCTATCTACCAGTGAAAGTTTTGTGAAATTAGGTCCAGCCGATTCGAAGACAAAACAGTACTTTTTAATAAGCATTTACTAAAAGCTGCTGTTTTAGAAATACAAGCAGACACTACTTTGTTTATCTTTATAGAATACTTGCAATTATCGCGGCTCCGGCTGCTTTCTAATCACTATTAAAAAATAGGGTAGAAAAACTACTTCACTGTTAAAAAAGTAGGGTAGAATGATGAAAATTTTGGTTTATAAGTATTTTTTGATGCAGATCATAAAAAAATTAAAAATTAAAATTTGGTCTAAAAATTAAAAATAAAATATCTGGAGACGGCCATCCTTATCACTTAGGGCAATAAAAAATAGCCTACGACCTTTTCTCAGATCTACCAAGTATGCACAAAAAATTTCATAAAAATCGGTCAAGCCGGTGGAGTTCGATAACAAACACTGTGACACGAGATTTTTATATATATATGAAGAAGATATAGGTTACTAATATTATTATTTTGTTCGCAGATATCTGAATACAAGAACATGGCAGAGGAGAGCATGCACAATGCGTGGAAGACGATAAATTTACCAAACTGGACACTTGAGAAGCGAGGATCTCAGAAGGGTGATGTGGTCCAGTCCACTCAGACGGAGCAGTACGGAAAAGTTTATAGATTCACAGTAAGTATATACAATAGCATACGTTTGGCTCAGTTTGTAGTGATCCTACTTTCTGCGCCAGCGGTCGTGGGTTCGAGTCCCGCTGGGGGCATTCATCTGTTGAGCACGAATGTTTGTACTACAGTCATGGGTGTTTATATTTATATTTATAATATGTATGTATTTAAAGTTATATATGTGTTTTGTATCAGCTGTCTGGTATCCGTAACATAAGCCTTGTAGCTTACCACGGAACGAGATGGCGCTGTGTGTATTATTTCCCAAGATATTTACAAATGAAATAAAAATATGATTAAAAATGTAAGCCGGTGGTAACGCGCTTGGGATACCCAGTGATGCGGGTTCAGACCCGGGTCTTGCACCTCTGATGTTTTCATGTGAGAATATCCAACATCATGACCTCTTGTCTTACGGTGAAGGAAAACATCGTGAGGAAACCTGCATGTCTGAGAGAACCTAGCAAGTTTTCGAAAGACATGTGAAGTTCGCCAACACGCACTGGGTCAGCGTGGACAGCTATGGTATTGAAGGGAGGCCCAAGCCCAGTAGTGGGATTGAACTACTAATATAATTATTTTTTAATTATAATAGATAACTATCTTTTCCAGGGCGTAGTGGACTGTCCAGCGAAGTTTTTGTTTGAGCAGTTCCGGGACAATCTCACAAAGCTTCCCGAGTGGAACCCCACCATATTGAAAAGTGAATTAATAAAGGTATTTGTTATGGTTATGGTTTTTATATGAATCTAAAAATACAAAAGCGAAAGGTGATTCTCTCATCACGAAATATCGAAAACTTGACTTGAAGTATTAAAATGAAATTTGGCAGGCAGGTAGTTTATAGTTAATAGACGTCGCTAAGAACGGGGTTTTTAACAGGTCAGGATTAAGGTGGTCTAAGGGCTGTCAAGCAGTGCCGGATTAAGCAAGCGCGGGGCCCGTAGCAAATTCTTTCAAAGAGCCCTTGATCTGCTAGGAGTTCTTAAGTATAAAGTGGTAAAAATACAATTCAATACTCAATACGTTTATTTGGTATGTATAGGTTAATTAATAGTGTAGTAAATTACTATAGACGCTGTTAGGCTCTGACAAGTACAAAAAGCCTGAGATGGGGTTTCCTGGCAATTTAGAATAATTTTAGTAGGAAACTAACAATTGAAAACTGATGAGACAACATAGATTATTTTTTTCAATACATATTTCACAGTTGGGTGCTATTACACTTTTTCTCGTATTTGACTGTTTAACACCATTTTTCCATCCTCCATGCGTGATCATGGTTTAGATATGGTCACAAAATTAAAAAAAAAATATGCACGACAAAGTTCGATTATTTATCTCGGGAGCGCTCTAAACAAATATTTCAATTTGTTTTAATAAATCAGTAAAAACCTTGTTTCTGTAAAGGATGTTTCATAAAATTCTACTTTTGGGCATCTTTTGATGCTTTTTTACATAGAAGGTATAATGATATACTATTATATAAAAATGCGGACGGAAATGTCTGACGTGGATTGTCTTAGTAGGAAAAGTTGTAACGTTTCACGTTTTTGTGACATCAAAAAAATTTAACATACCACACCTTAATAAGTTTTACACAAAAAATTACGCTCAGGCAGAGATGAGTGGGTTTAAATATGCGGGGCCCCCTTTCGCGCGGGGCCCGTAGCAATTGCTACTCTTGCTATATGGTTAATCCGGCACTGCTGTCAAGTTAGTATGAAAGTCCTTCATCTTTTGTGCTACCAACTTTAAAATATCATTACTGAGAAATCCATACTAACAGTTAAAATATATAGAAGCCAAGCAGACCGAGGATGAATTACTTGTATCATGATAAAAGAAAATTTCAACACTGGTGACAGACAGACAGACTAACAGCGGCGACTTAGTAATAGAAAGTCTATGAAATATATAGTCGGCCAACGAACGTGACAGACCAGCTGCCATACTATAATGTCCCAAGCGAGTCTATGGCAGCTTGGGCTTGTGCTATGTTTCACAGGCTTTGGTAATAGGGTCCCGTTTTACCCTTCGGGTACGGAACCCTAAAAAGTGACAAATAAACAATAATAGCAACACTCTTTCAGGAAATATCCCCCGGAATCGACCTGTCGTACCAGGTGACGGCGGGCGGCGGGCGCGGGATCATCGCCCCGCGGGACTTCGTCATCCTCCGCCGGATGGCCCCCCTCTCCAAGGAGGGGGCGGTGGTGGACAGCAACCCCTACTGCTACATAACCAGCGGGGTCAGTGTGCAGGTGCCCGGATATCCGCCCCACAAGGATATGGTTAGGTGAGTGTGGAAGTGAAACTTCTTATGCGACTTCCAACAAGGTTGCGTTAAACGTTTAACGCAACCTTGGCGTTTTGAGTCTCGGAAATCTAAAGCTTTAGATTAGTATAAATATAAACGAGTACCAGTACAAGTACCAGGCGCTCAGAGACGGGGAAGAGTTAGCGCCACCACCCCTCAGACGGTCGACATGCGCAGGTCGGGGATCTACCTGTGACGTCGTGTGTAGTAAAAGTATTACAATATACAGCCCAACTTATGACGTGGCTGCTCATGCTGGTGATCGTGGGGAATTGTTTTTAAAGTGTATTTATACATTTTAAATACAGTATGTAAACAATGAGTTAAAATAAACAAAGAAGTTTCACTTCTGACATTGTGTACTTTGTACGCACGCACTTTTTTTCACAGATAATGCTAAGTTTTTTTGTTCTAACATCTGTGGTTTCTTTCTAAAATGGTAGTAGATTCATGACGTTTAGACAAATGTAATAATATAATGCCAAAAGCCAATGATAGCCCAATGGTAATACGCTCGTTTGGATGACCGAGTGATGCGGGTTCAAATCCGGGTCTAGCACCTCTGATATTTTCATGTGCGAATCATTTCTAACATGATTACCACTTCACTTCACTTCACTTCACAAACAAACTCTTCAGCTTTATAAATAGTATAGATATATATGTAATATATTAACTATCTGGTATCTGTAACATAGCCTTATTTCAGCCGTAAATCTAAGAAAATATTATAAGCCTTATTTTTTTATTAAACTACTACTACTACTAATCCCACAACCTAAGAATTTTGTGGTACACTTTACTGACAAGCTATCACGCCTGTAGATTTGCGCTTTAACATAGTAATTTAACTTCATATCTAGATGTGTTATCTGTCAAAAAATATAATTTTATAACCATTAAAAAATGAATTTTAAGAATTTTGTGTTCATGGGATAGAATGTTATTGTACTACTAACGCCATCTGTTAGATAACCAAAGAGTTCACATCACTAACATTATTACCCGTTAGAAAAACTACGCGAGCCCTCACAGAGCTCAGCTTTTTGCTAGAAATTTATAAACTCATGTTTGTATATTTTGTATCCAGAGGTCACAACAAAGTGGGGTGTTGGTGTCTCACTCCAAAGTTAGTGGAAACGGCGGGAGGGAAGATAGAGGAGAAGACAGTCTTCCAGTGGCTCATGTGCTGTGATTTAAAAGGTGAAACTTTTTCTAGTAACTGTAGTCTGAAATGTCTTAGAATGATGGCGTTTTTATGCATATTTTTTATATCTATACTAATATTATAAAGAGGAAAGATTTGTATTTTTGTATGTAACGAATAAACACAAAAACTACTGGAGTGATTTTAATGTTTGGTACAAAGCTAGTCTAGAGTCTGAGATAGGACAAAGGCTACTTTTTAAGGCTAAAAAAGGGCTGTGTGGGGTTGAAATAGGGGATGAAAGTTTGTATGGAAATTACGTCATTTTTAAAGCTAGAAGCTTGAAACTTATTATTTAGGCTTTTGATTAGGTATATATAAATAAGTAAGACAATCAAATTTTGTAATTTTATGCTATAGGGGGTACCTAGGGACGAACCCGAGCGAAGCGAGGGTCATTAAAATTATAGATTTTTTTTTTGAGAAGTTTCGAATGCTTTACACCAATTATAATCTCGGAAGAGACAAAGGTTTCAATTCACAAAATAATTTTTAATAATTTCTCTCACGTAATCATGATTGCTGTAAAGCATTCGAAACGTCGGGAACCAAAAATCTCAATAAATCCGAGACAAAGTCGGTTCATGTTTTTAAATTAATGAAATATGGTCGATTTTTGACCATCAGATGGCGACCATTAACGATTAAATGATTTTTTTTTATATTTTTTCAGGTAAAATACCACAATTCGTGCTTGACGCGGCGTTTGCGACAGTCATGTTGGATTATATAGTGCATGTACGAAAGTTCGCAGCCGAGAGCAAAGCTAAGGGACTATTTTAGTATATAGGCTGTTAATATATGTATATATTTTCTATACGAATCTTCTTGTGTGGGAATCGAATTTGTTACCCTTTGGTGAGTTCTATAAAGGATATATATAAAAATGTAAATTAAAAAAAAATATTTCAAAAGCATTTTTTCTGTTTTTTTTTTTTGTTTTTTTATACCTTGTTGAATAGTACCAGAAATGTATAGTTTTTCAATATTTTTTAATACTTAAAAAAGGCTGAATGGATTCTGGTAGTGTTGTTATAATGTAAAGAATTGAAGTTAAAATTATAGCTTATTTTCTTTTAATTAATGATACAAACATATGAGTTCTTAATATTAAATTTTGAATGTGTGTTTATTACATCCTAAAAGCAGCTGTTTGATTTGGATAAAATTTAAAATTCAGATAGACTATGAAAAAAAATTGCCAAAATTTGCGCATTTTTTTTCATTTTTTGTAGTTTTAAGACTGTGAATGTCTTTAAAGCTTAAATAGTGACAGATATACAGTGTTTTTATTTTGTTTTCTGCCATTTGTTTTTTTTTAAAGTATGAAGGCAAAGTGTTGTAAGTAGCATTCAGACTGTTTTTTAATTACAATATTTAGTATTATTATTATTACATTTAGTTTTTTTTTTCTGTCTTTTTGAAAAATGTAATCACAAAACATTGAAAATAGTTATGATTAATCGAAAAATATGAATAGAATCAATATTTCTAAAGTATATATATACTTCTAAGACTTGATTTTTTCAACTTCAGTTTAAAAAATCCATCAAATAAGTAATATAAGTTGTTATATTTAAATCAAATTAAATATTTTTAATATGTATTTTTTAATTTTTGTTTCAACTTATATCTCATGATTAAAATTTAGCTTTAAATATGTATAAAAAAAACAAAGTGGCAAAGCTGCCACCATTATAAGGTAAATGTCAGTTTAAAAAATGTCATATCTGAATTTGTAAATTCCGTTAGATTGTAAAATTGTGAAATGGCAAGCGACGGAACGCACCGCCCGCGCTGATTGGTTGTTTTAAAGTTCTCGTCGCTCAGGTTCTAACATAACTGTTTCTATCTATAGAAAAATAAACACGGTTCTCAACCTTTGAGTTACTTTCAACACAAAATCAATTTACAGTCACCAAAACACTATTTGTTTACATTCGATGACATTATTAAGGATATTATTCGATTAACGATATTTTAGAAGACAGTACACCTTGGGAATGATGTGATCGCCTCCAGGCTATTTCAACCCGTAGAATTATTGTTCATTTCAATTTTAATTAAAAAAAAATTAAAACAGACAAAATAAATTATTTGTCCCGTTGAGTTTCTTTCGCCAGTTCTTCTCAGGTCAGTGGTTTCTTTCTTCCGAACTGGTAGTAGACTCATGACGTTCAGTAAAAAATTGTAATAATTTTATGCTGAATAAAATATTTTGAATTTAAATTTTTAATTTGAAAAACAAACAAATATGGCGGTACGTTCAACCAATCAGCGCGTTGCATTCCGTTTACAATCTCGTGAGATTGTAAACAGTGAAATTATAATATAACGGTTTTTACATTTTTTCGGTGACATTCATATTTCATAATTTTAATAGTTGTAATACTTCCACACTTATTGAGATAGGCCACTTTTCACTTTTATTCTGAGGCGACATCCAGGTAACATGATCTTAAGTATTTTTTTAAGATTTTTTTCCTTTTTTTTAATTTAAATTACATAAAAAAAAAACAAAATAAAAAAATGTGAAACTCCCTTAACTATAACAAAGCTCGAAGCCATTAAAAAGCTTACATAGTACAAATATTTGCTTCTAATCATAATAAATGAACAAAATATATAATATTTTTATTTCAATATGCAACACGAATGATGATAGAATTTTTAAAAAATATCTATAATATTAAAAGATAATTCTGAAAACGGCCGGTCTAAGTTACTCCCTATAACATGCCAGTGAAAGTTCCCTCATGATCTGTCGTTTCAGAGCCCACTAATGACAAACAGACAAATGACAAAAATGGTGTTTTTTTATAAGTAATGTATAAAAATGACATACGCATTTAGTAAACTGTAATAAGTAATTATAATTATGTTACAAACAGACAATTTCATTTTTTTATCTATATATATAAAAAGCAAAACCATATCTAAATACAACGGTTGAAGCCATTTTATATGTATTATACTAGAATTGCTGAAATAATATTCTATGATAAATTGTACAGCCTTTTATCTACATTTATCTCACATAGTGACCGACAGACCGATTTTTTTTATTATTCTATTCATATGAAATATTTTATAGGATGCTCGAGAATATTTACATAAAAAATAACAATTATTTATATTTTTGAAGTATAGATTTCATATTTAAGGCTTTCAACTTATTCAGACAAAAAATAATAAAAAAAAAACTAATCTGTAAAAAAACGCCATATAAAATTGCTGACAATTGCTACAATGTTTGTAAAAAATGGCTTTATAGAACAATGACAAGTGACAAGTGTTTTTTTTTTTAATTCGACCCAAAAAATCGATTATTGTATGATCGTTTTTTTTTTTAATTCTAAATACACAAAAAAATTTTTTTTTTTTAATTTTTGTTTTAAAGTCATTTTTATATGTATTAAAAATGTATATAATGTGATACTGCTAATATATTTTAAGTAAAAAGGTATCATTTGTAAAAGATTATATTTAAGTATATTTTTAAATATTTTTAGTTAGGGAAAAAATATCTGTTATTTTTTTTAATGACAAAAGTGTATAGATTTTTTTGTAATTGTCAACATATTTTAAAGAATAATTAAAAAAAAAAGAACAAAGTTAATTCTGTCCTAGAACTTTTATTGCGTGCATTTTATTGTTTAAGTTAAAGTATGTTTAAGATAGAAAATTGTAAAGTTTTGTATTTAAAAAAACAGCAGTTTTGTAATAAAATTAATAAGTTACTGAATCACTTGGTTTTATTCATACATATTAGTAGCTTCGGCTTCGCTTGCGTTAAAGTTGTTAATCGCTACCAAACTTTATAGGATAACCTGAGCTTATGTGAAGATTTTCTGAAAATTTCACCAAAATCGCTCCTCCCGTTTTGAATTCCATAGTTCTAAGTTCCCAAGATATTTGGTAGTTAATCATTTGTATTTTTTGATTTTTACCCGACTGCGGTGAAGTCCAAAAGGAGGTTTATGTGTTAAACCTGTATGTATGTCCGTACCGTAGCACGGAACCCTAAAATATTTTGTCCTCAACCGATTGAGCTGAAATATTGCATGCACGTTTAGCTTGCATAACAATATGGCTAGCTAAGTGACGTCATTTTTAATCTAAAATGGACTCGAACGACTCCCAAAGATGGGGACCATGTTTTTAACAAATACAAGGGTTTGCGGAGAAGAATACGAATGAATACCTAAAAAGTAAAAAGGTAAGTAAAGGAATTAATTAAAGAAGAACTACAGTATATATAAAACGGAAACTTTTAAATGAAAATTAACAATTTTGTATTATTGGATAGAATGTTATTGTACTACTAACGCCATCTGTGAGAAAACCAAAGAGTGAACATCGCTGTAACATTATTACCCGTTAGGAAAACTACGCGAGCCCTCACAGAGCTCAGCTTTTTGCTTGTTAGTTATTACTACGAATATCTACTAGATTATTTATAATAATTAATAATCACAGATTAAACTAACAATTTAGCATACATAGATAATAAATAAAAATAATAGCAATAATATAATAACGTATAAACCCCTATGTAACAAATATATGAAAAAAATATAAATATTTTTAAAATTTGTTATATACCCACAATCAAGAGCAAAATTAATTATTTTGCATTTGTTATTTTCATTTGTTTATGGTTTATTCAAAAATACTTTTATTTTTAGCATCTATTGCGTATTTTGTAAACAGCTACAGGCTCTCTCGAAGGTATTGCTTTACTCTTCGACGTGGAGTGGAAAAACCACATTCGGTTTTATTTTACATAAAAAAAAATATGTCAGATAGTTCAGATATCGAAATGAAGTCGGCTTTGCCGAAAAAACCATCGAAAAAGCCTCCAAAAAGCCCAACAACCGAAATGTTGAAGAAACAAGATCCTAAAAAAATAACAACGAAAGAAATGATCCATCAAGCCTTAATAGATTTGAAAAGTCGTAAGGGAGCGTCTTTATACGCCATTAAGAAGTACATCGAAGAAAAATACCAAGTGGACGTGGAAAAAATCAATCATATTATCAAGAAATATTTAAAAACTAGTGTCGAAATGGGGACTATAGTTCAAACTAAGGGAATTGGTGCATCTGGATCGTTTAAATTGGCTGCTGGTAAAGAAAAATTGGAAAAGAAAAAGAAAAAACCGAAGAAAGAGGACAGAGCTAAGTCATCTGATAAACCGGAGAAGCCGAAACCACAGAAACCTTCAAAACCTAAAACTACGAAGAAAATGGAGATTGAAAAAAAGGGTCAAAAGAAGGCAAAAAAGGTTGAAATTGACAAAAGTGTGAAAAATAATGAAGAAAATAAAAACGCAGCTTCGTCCAAAACAAAACAAAAAAAGGAAAAGTCTGGGAAATTAACTAAATCTTCTAAAACACCTTCTAAAAAACGGGCGGCCATGATGAAAAGAAAAAGTATTGGTTCTATAATAAAACCGCCAAAAATGAAGCCGGCCAGAGCTTGAAATGCGTAATTAAAAAAAAATAGAAATAATTGTAATTTATGTTAATTAGTGTGTTGTGAATATTGAATTATTTTTTAATATAACTTGTGTCATGTAAATTTTAAATATTTAATTTTAACAATGTATAGATTTAAAAAGAGTGAAGTGAAAATGCTTGTAAGTGTAATATTTTTTATCTGTAATAATAAAAGCATGCATTTTTTTTAAATGCTTAGTACCAAAATATAAAAAGTAAAAACCTATGCCTAAGCGATTTTAAACTGCAGGTAGTACTTATAATAAATATTTTTTAGATACCCACTGTTCTAACACATGTTTAAATAATACGTTCTAATAATATAAAGAGGCAGAGTTTGTTTGTTTGAATGCATTAATCTCAGAAACGTTTAATCCTATTTAAAAAAATATTTTTCCATTCAATACATTTATAAAAAAAAATTAAAAATTAAAAAAAAATTTTTTTTTGTAGTCTAGTTCCTAGTCCTCTAATCCATACTAATATTATAAATGCGAAAGTAACTCTGTCTGTCTGTCTGTCTGTCTGTTACCTTTTCACGCCTAAACCACCCAACCGATTTTGCTGAAATTTGGTATGTAGATAGTTCGCATTCATGAGAAGGAAATAGGCATATTATTTTTTGGAAATTCAACCCCTAAAAGGGTTAAAAGGGGTGGCAAAGTTTGTATGAGAAAAATATTTTTATTGCACATTTTTGCATAAAACTTTGAATTAATGCTTTTTAGTACAAATGATGAAACACGTATTTCAGGGTTTTTCGAAATTCACCCCCATTGGGGGTTAAAGGGGGTGGCTAAGTTTGTATGGGAAATTTAATTCTATTGAAATATTTTGCGTGACACTGAAATAATGCTCTGCAATACAAATTAAGAGGGCCAGAACTTTAAATGGGGAATCAGCCCTTGATACATTATAAGTAACAGTATATAAGCAAAAATGTTTATTTTATTCACTCTTAGCGCGAGCGAAGCCGCGGGCACCGCTAGTTTATTATATAACATCATACAACATTATACCAAAGTCAATGAAACATTTCTTTACACTGTGCTTATATTATAGGAACTACAAACTTTTACAAACAGTATTTTTCAGTTTTTTTAATTATAATAAGTTTTTCTTTTGGTTGTTTGTTTCTAATTAATTATGGTAAACAAAAATCCGCATCCGAACCGATTTAACTAAGAAGAACTGGCGAAAGAAACCCAACGTGACTAATATTATTAAGTATTTTGACTTAAACTGTTTTTTACAATTAAAATTAACAATTATTTTATAAGGTAGCACCTTTTACTACAGGTAGTATGCGTAAATGCAAAAAAAGGAAAGCCTGGAGGCGATCACATCATTCTTAAGGCGTACCTACTGTCTTTTGAAAAGTCGTTGATCACTACATATAAATAAAATTGAAGCGTCTGTTTTTAATTTAAAATTAACAGCTTTTCACTAAACACAAATGAAAGTATAAGGTATTTACATCAAATAATCATTTTTCAAAATTTTTGTTTGTCTGTCTGTCTGTATGTGTATTCTGGCTAATCTCTGAAACGGCTGGACCGATTTTCACTCCTTATAACTAATGTTATAAGGAGTAACTTAGGTTACTTTTATTTTAGAAGTTCTATTTATTTTAACTAGCGGAACTCGCGGCTTCGCTCGCACTTTATCTAGGGACAAACCCGAGCGACGCGAGGGTAAGTGACTAGTAGACCTACTAAAATTCTGAGTCGAATCTGTACATATGTTAGTTTTTTGGAAATCTAATCGAATTAGTTCATATAAATAATAATAATTAGTCTAATCTTATCTTCTTTATATATAAAAATGAATTGCTGTTCGTTAGTCTGGCTAAAACTCGAGAACGGCTGGACCGATTTGACTAATTTTGGTCTTGAATTATTTGTGGAAGTCCAGGGAAGGTTTAAAAGGTGAATAAATATGAAAAAAAAGTTTAGGTCTTTTATTAATCGATTGAGGCAGTACGAAGTATGCCGGGTCAGCTAGTCTAATATATAAAAATCTCGTGTTACAGTGTTTGTTTCGAACTCTTCCGAAACGGCTTGACCGATTTTTATGAATTTTTTTGTGTATATTTGGTAAGTTTGAGAATAGGTTGTAGACTATTTTTTATTCCCCGGCCTAGGTGATAAGGGTGACACTCTCCAAATTTTTTTAGACCAAATTTTCGTTTATCTTTTTTATGATTAGGCATCAAAAATACTTATTATCCTAAATTATCATTGTCCTACTATCACTATTTTTGAATAGTGAATAGAAAGCAGGCGGAGCCACGGGAATTGCTAATATTTCTATAATAATAAAATCCGTAAGCCAATTTCCTTATTAATTCTCTCTCCTTAAATTTAAAGTTATTCTTATAATAAATACTTAAAATTATCATTGTTATACTTTGTTTTGTTCTTCAACAGTCATTGTCCTGAAAAAACAAAAGATTTGCAAGATGGCGGGTATTATCTTTGTTCGAACACTTTTATTAGAACAAATAGTTTTTTTAGGTGCTAAAATTTGTACGAATTTACTTGTTTTAATATTTACTATAATATATATAATATAGGTTTCGAGACATATTATGCATTTCCCGCAACTCCGCCCGCGTTTTAAAGACCGGAAACTAAACTGGGACATTACTGATTTCTCAGAAATGAGATATTTTCAGTAAAAAGTATCCTATTACCAGATAGTTAAAAATATATATTAATATAACTAGCGATTCGACCTCGCTCCGCTTGGTTCATCCCAAGATTTAGCGCGAGCGAAGCCACGGGTTTCGCTACTTGAAATAAATAGAATTTCTAAAATAAAAGGGGCCTAAGTTACTCCTTATAGTAGAAGCTATCTGCGAGTGCAAGTCCCGTCAAAATCGGTCCAGACGTTTCAGAGATTAGCCGGTACAAACGGACAGAAGGACATTTTAAAAATTAATTTTGTTGCTGTTACCTACCGTATTTACTCGTATATATTCTCATATACATTTAGTAAAAAACTACTAATTTGAAATTTATTTATTTATTTATTTACTTTATATCAGTTTTAATTCATCATTCTGAGTTTCTCGCCGGCTCTTTGTCATTACAGACTTACATACTGACGTAAGACATTTAATTTAAATCCTATATTTTACTAGCAATTCCATGAAAACCTGGGGTTATAGCTAGCATTTTTGTTGCCATATCATAAAAAAGTAAAAAATAAAAATTTGGTCTTAAAATAAAAAATAAATTATCTGGAGAGTGCCCCTATATCTCCTAGGGTAATAAAAAATAATTCTCAGACCTACCAAATATACACAAAAAAAAACAAAAACCAGTCAAGCCGTTTCGGATGAGTTCGACAACAAACACTGTGACACGAGATTTTTATATATTAGATTATAATATGAAAAGTGACGATTTAAAAGAACTTTTAAAAGTTCAATTGAATAAAGTATATTTTTATTAGATTTGATTCTCATCATTATTCAAAGACAAACCGCGTGAATCACTTCGAACCGAATATAAAAAAGATGATAGACACTACATTTTATTATAGCACTTCATTGCGTTTTAAGACAATTTATACGTAGACAAATCTCGATTGTACATAACTTTCTCCGAAACCTCGCTGTCTGATTGGAGCAGCGCGTTGGCCTACCCATATATATGCTATTTACTTTTACTTTACATATACTTATTAGGTAAACTAAATACCTGCGTCTACTTTCCACAAAAAAATAATTAAATAATTAAAAAAAAACTTAGCAAATCTAATAATACTTATGCATAACCTAATAATACTTTTGTCTGTCTGTCTGTTTGTAACTGCATCACGTAATAACCACTAAACAGATTTTGATTTTGGTTGTGATAATAGTTGGTTATCCGGATTAATATAGGTTTAATACTTTTTACTGCGGTAAAATATCTTATCTCTGGGAAATTGTTACTAATTGTTAAAACGCGTCTAGGGATTAAATTTTTTTTAAACTAGTAACTTTTTGCTTTTGTTATACTTTTTTGAGCGGAAGTCGGAACCCTTATTTTATTTTTATAATTATTTAAAATTAAAGTACCTTATAAATGAAACTATCTTTTCGGATTTTATCGCAGATTTATTTATTTAAGATTTTTGAATTTTTTTTGTAAATTGTGGGTAGGCACTGTCTGTAACAAGTATATAAACCTCTGAGACGTTGACGACTCATTTAGTGAAAAGTTCAACAACTAAACAACAAAAGTTAATGTTACAAGCAGACACTTCAATTTAATTATCGATTTAAAAGCAAATGACTCATTTGTTTTCAATGTTTATGCTAAAATATTCCCTTTTATGACAGTTTCCTCATTGATCTATATTTTAGTGCTTATTTGAATTTGTAATTATTATTAGATTATGTAATTTTTAACAAAATATTCGACTTAAAAAATCACAAATACTTACAAATAGTACTTATATTTAAAATAAGCGCAAGCAAAGCCGCGGGTTAAAATAAATAAAATTTCTAAAATAAAACCAGCTTAAGTTACTCCTTATAACATTAGCTATCTGTGAGTGAAAGTCCCGTTAAAATCAGTCGAGTCGTTTTAGAGATTACCCGGAACAAACAGACAGACAGACAAAAATTTTAAAAATTGAGTTTTTGAAGTTAGAAGTTAGAACCGTATATACTTTCATGTTCTAGTTAAAAGCTGTTAATTTTAAATTAATAAATAATACTTTAAAAAAACTTAAAAACTCGCTTTTTATAGAAAACCGAACTAAAAAATAGAAAATAAATTTTAAAAATTATTTGATTTTAAAAAAAGCGTGGGGTGCATGGTGTCAATACTTATAAATATTTTATTGACAGATATGAGTAGAGTGATTGTCATTTTGATAATATCTTAAAAAGCACCCCACGCTTTTTTAAAAATCAAATAATTAATTTAAATTCATTATTAAAATTTATTTTCTATTTTTTAGTTTGGTTTTCTATAAAAAGCGTGTTTTTAGTTTTTTAAACTATTATTTATAGTTTACTTTTTAGTTTGGTTTATTTATAAAAGCGTGATTTTTTAGTTTTTTAAAATTATTATTTGTTTTGTAGCAAAAATCATATTTTGCAAATTGAAAAATGGAATAATTTTATGAAATTTGTGAATTGTCCTCGATAAATCTACAAAGTTTGAACGAAATCTGGCCGTTTAAAGTGGGTCAAAATCGCACCCAAAGAGGTCGGTTACAAACATACAAACATATAGATGAAGCTAATAAAAAGCGTGTAAAAAGATTCCGCACAAAAAACTAAAATTACATACAGATATTTCGAACGTCAACCATTTTGGCGTTTCGCGTGACGTCATAGTCTATGATAATCAATGAAATCAACGAATGACGATCTATATTGTTAGTGCCAATCACAAGCACCAAACGACAGAGCAACCTCACTGCGTTTTAATTCGTATTTTGAATTTCCCACCTAATTTTGCTCTTTCTTATAATTGTTTCGATAATGAAAAAGAAAATAGACTAAAAAAATTTATAGTTACATAATATTTAAATTTCACGCATATTCGCCTATTAGCAAACACAGTTCGCTTCACTGGACGTAAGTTAAAATACACGGTTTTTATAATTTTCTAATAAAATTAGCCTAAGTTACTCTTTATAACATTAGCTATCTGCGAGTGAAAATCCTATTAAAATCGGTCCAGCCGTTTCAGAGATAAGTCGGAACAAACGGACAAACAGAAATTTTAAAAATTGATTTTTTGATGTGAGTACCGTATATGCTTTCATTTGCATTTAGTGAATTGAAGAATTGTGTAATGATTAAACTCGCTCGCTAATTTTTCGACAACATTGCAAGTTAAAACATGTAATATTATTGTATATATAAATTCAATTTCCTCCTATTTCATTAAATGCATCATCCACAGACTAAATTATGTATGTAATATATTTTTATTTTATACATATTATAAATATATCAAATAAATACCTATGCCATTTACGAGGGGAAGACTATTTTCTAAAGGATAGCAAAAAGCGGTTTCGCAGCATTCAGCTATACGATAAGTAATTCGATGAATTATTTATATAAGTATCAGCCATTCTGCATTTGACGTCAACTATTGAGGTCACGATATACCAATGCATTCTAAACTCTAACAAAATAACAAAAAGCTTAATCTCCATTAAAGTTAAACACAAAGCGAGTTTATTACTTAACCGTCTTACTTGACGAGGAAAAAACATATAGCCCCTCTCTTTTTTCTATATATAAATTGTTTATATGTTAAAAAGAGATAGATATACAGTTGTCGCGTTCATTTCAGTTGGTTGGAGCGAAACGGGGTCATGGCACGTGTTTGAATTTCGAAACACGTCCCGTCCAATGCGATTCGACTTTATTCACAACACTATCATTGGTTACTCGGAACCGGTACCGCGTAGTCGAGTCGCAGTAAAATCGATACGAAAGACCGAGATTTTGTATGGAAATGCGCAGCTTTGTCGATTATTTCGTATCGTTGTGCGTTTCGTGGTAGAAGGCAGGTCGATCGTGGAATGGGTGTTTTGTGTTATCGTGCAGCCATTTCGTCGCGAAAGATGTCCGAAGTGCGCGTATTTAGGGCGTTTTGACTGAATATATATTGTTTTTTGTGTGTAATAACTACGTTTTGACTGGAATATCAAAATGGTAAGCTTATTTTCTTATTTTGCTTAATTATTTGTGTTGTTGTTTGAGTGTAATGCATGTTTTGATCAATCATGGCGTATCGACGTATGTCTTCACTATAAAATTAGTTTTGAGTTCAGGTAGTGACGTCACGGGACTGCATTTGGAAATGATTTGTCGATGGATATTAGATTCATATCAGCTGCTACTATTTTTTAATCATTTTCTTACATTTTGATGGTTTTGTTTACATATATTTATGTATATCTTTGTTATTGTTTTCATTTTAATGTAAATTTTATTTATTGCTTGGATTTTTATGGCGATATTTCAAAAAAGGTAAGTAAGCATGTTATTATTATGCCTAAGTAGTATACTACATAGGCTTTAGATTGGTAATAAAGCTATAAAGCTGGTAATCCATTATTGTATGCATATCGCGTTAATTGGACCCATCTGTTATCTCTTTCTAACACGTGGGGTGTGTTGTATACCTTTCTCATTTACTCAGACTTATTTATAGTCTGCTTGGGATTTGTTGCGCCCCCGGGGCGCTCTATATTTATCTTAGTGATGTTCAATACTCAAAATTTTATCGAGATTTTGTGGTTATTATATATAAAATGTGAACACATTTATTTTTTATAAATTACAATAACAATTAAGTGCTATTAATTCTAATTATAATTGCTTAATATATTTATCAAATGTAATATAAAATATATAATTACGTTTAATTACATTTCAGATTGCAAATATAATAAACATAATTTAATTACTTAATATTACATATTTTACAATGTTAATGCATTAATTTATAAATATTTATATACATTTTTAAATATTTATATGAAAATTTTATATAATTCTATTACGATTTCGGTATTATTATAATCTGGCGTAAAAATATATAATTACATACAAAGCATATTACTTGTTCATAATATTATAAGTACATATTCATAGTTATCTCTGATCAAATGCAATTTACATCGATAAAACCATACATAGCACCGCACTAGCTAAAAGTAAAATGTCTGCCGTCAGCCGAAGGGGACCGCATCTATTATGATAAGAGCGTATTTAGTAAGACTCTGTCTTATTTTACACAGCATAAGATCGAAATTCACTTACTTCACCAGTTCTATTATATAAAAAAAATCTACCGATTGTCAACCTTATTTCATTGAAATAAAGACGCTTAGAAATATTTTTTCAATGCTTATTGAATAATGTATAATAAAAATGGGTTGATATTTCTTTCTATAACAGGGTGAGGGAAAAGGATGTACGTTAGTGAGAGATAGCTAATTATTATTAAAACTGGCGACTATGACGTCATCAAACAGTAAATGAATGAGACATTTAATATATAGGTACTATAAAAAGTTAATGGCGGATTGAAAGTAGGTACAATAATAGATTTTATTACACTAGTTTTTGTCTACGACTTCTTCTGTGTATTATTTCCATTGTGTTATAAACCACATAACTTGATCCACGCTTTATATGGTTGCGCGTAGAAAGGGGAGCTCTCGGTGTATCTTTGAATAGACTCGTTTGCTTGACATGATATTTAATGGCTGTTTTCAATTCAGTGTTACCTGGAAAAAAAATGGAATTTCATTTAAATTCACTAACACATTTTGAACTGGCACGACAAATAAAGATCGAAATCGTCATGTTAACTAAATTTTAGACTTTTTAATTATTTGAATTCGAAAGTTGAAATTTCAAATAAAGTTTTTGACATAATAAATAAAAATATATAATAAAAGTTAACTTCATATAAACATTGTAAAGTTAAACAAACGTCGATATTATCATGCAATCATCCTGTCGAAACTCAACAAATGCAATTAACATAATAAATATGTTGGGACATTATTACAACAGCGCCACCTATTTCCGTGGTAAGCTACGAAGCTTGTGTTACGGATACCAGAGAGTTGATATACTACATACTATATAACTGTAAATACATACATATTATAAATATAAACACCCATGACTGAAGTACAAACATTCGTGTTCAACAAATCAATGCCCCCAGCGGGACTCGAACCCGCGACCGCTGGCGCAGAAAGTACGGTCACTACACACTGAGCCAAACGCGTCGTCTAATAACTTTAACATATTTCGTTTAAAATAGTTCGTTCAGCAAATTTTATATTACTTTTAAAACAAACATTATAATACTCGATAGTAATTTAATAACGAATGCTGAATAGTGAAATTAGTTTTACTCGTGTAATATACACACTATGTACGACTTTTACTTTTGATTGATTCTTTTCTCAATTATGTTACAGATGCAACAAATATATCAGCAGGAGCAATCTCCGTAAGTTATTTTAAATTAAAAAAAAAAAATCTAATTATAATCGCCTCTTCTAAGCATTATTCAAGATATGAAATGGGTACACGGAAGTGTTTTGCCAAGTCCTTGTAAATCATATAGTATTTTCTTTTATATTTTACAATTACATTTTTTTACATATCTCATTTTACATCATTTATTCTTCGTGAAATAACCTCGATTTATTATTAATAATTTCTCGATTTATTATTTAAATCAATTAAAGTTAGGTAATTTAATATTTTAACAGTATCTTTTCCTTCAAAGTCTCCCCCCTATAAATGTGTCTATTATTATTTTAAGTTAAAAACAATGTTGTAAACGCAATAAATTATATTTCTATATCTGTATCAATATCTTTTCAGATCACAAGAATCTCCAGGACAGCAAATGGTGTTATGTCCTGTACGAGTCGTTTACGAGACTCAGATGTTGGTCCAACCAGGTAAAATTAATTCATTTTCTCCAACGAACTAAAAGCAAGAAGGGCCCTACAGTACTCCGATCGCTCTAAATTGTATTTATATTAAAAGGTGTGAGCGCACACCATTCTCCATTGATACAATATTCTGTCATTTTGAGTGAAAGAGAACGAACGTTTAGTTTTACTCGGGAGTAAAAGAGACAACATGTATGTGTCGGTTGAATAATCGCAATTTTGCCACGTTTTTCAAGGCCCTTCTTGCTTTTAGTTCGGTGATATTCTCATTTTATATAAAAATCTAAATATTCAAACTGCTCAAAATTTTAAAATGAGATTAAAGTTGATTGTGTACTAAGTTGAATGCGCTCTCGCAATTACCATTACGGCAATTTATATATTTATATTACTTAAATATATTAAAACACTAATTACTAACTTATTTCAAATAATTCCCGTTTGACTATTAATAATGACTTTGTAATTTTCAGGTGACCAAATGCAGCCTAACCAAACTATTCTGATCAATCCTCAAAATCCTCCACCATGGATACAGAACAGACCTGTACAAAATCAAGTGTATTATGTGCAGCAAATGCCAACGAATTATATGCAAGCTCAGCAGCATATTGACCCGAATCAACTATATATACAAAACTTTGCATATCAAAATGTTCAACCGATGTATGTTCAAAACCCACAAGAACAAATTCGGCCTATGCAAATGGTACCTCCAAATGTCGTACATAATATACAAAACAATATGAGTTCAAACTTGCAAAATCAAAGGATAATAACAAATGCACCTCAAATGCATCAAAATATCAATACTGTTCAAAGTATTCAAAATCAAAATGTTCCTACGCACAGACAAATAACTCCTAACCAAATAACGCATATAAACGAACTAGTTAACAACATAAGGCCACAAGAAACGAATGGGCAAAACATTTATAGGCAACCAGCGCCTCAAATTATGCAACAGGACCAGAAAGTTCAGGTGCATCAAACATTTACAATGGTTCCTAATAATATGCAAACTATGCATAGACTCCCACAAGGATATGAACAAAGTATACGACCGATGGCACAACAGAATATAGCAAACATTCAACCAACACATCAAAATACGGTGTTACCAAATGTACAAGAAGCAAGAAAGATAGTAACGACAGTTAATAAAGGAAATCAGCAACATATATCTACCGTACCTGTTAAGGCACCTCAAAATTTCAGACCAATTCAACCACGAACCAACCAAATTAGAACTAGTGGACCAAATGTTATATCCGTCCAGCCAACGACCTCGATGATCCAACATACTCTGCCAAACACTATAAGTATAAATAGCGTTCCTCGTAAAGTTTTACCAAATAATGTGCCAATATCTAATAGTATATCAATATCGAGTAATGGTAAAATTGAAGGGAACAACATTCCATTGAATAGAAAAAGAAAAAGTGAATCCCCTGATGAAGTACGTAAAAAGATATCTATTAATAATAACAGTGATTGCCCTATTATTATCAAACGTATAGAAAATGTGTCAAATAATGTGAAATGTTCCGATGTTGGTGTAAACACGAGTCCTATTCACCGGCCAGATGGCCGAATTGTAATGAATAGCTTGCAAATTACTCCATTAAGACCTTCTAATGACAAGAATACAAAAATTAAAGAGGAATTAGCAAAACCAGTACGGACAAACATTCCCATTGTAGAACCTCAAAATGTTAGCGGAAGTAGTCATAATACTGTAATACCTAATTCACTTCCACTATTACCTACAGAAAAAGATAAATTAGTAAGAAATACGGTTTACACGCAAGCAAGAGGTAGAGTGCTTAATGACAAGGAAATATGCATTGAAAATAAAAAGGTTGATGATTTGGACAATAAACAAGCAATTCCATCAACATCTAAAGACATTGTCCAAAACCAAACAATTAAAATGGAGACTAATGAGATACAAAAGACTGCAGAAGTTGTTAATGATAGTAAAGTTAAGAAATTAGATAATAAAATAATAAAGGAGGAGGCCAAATTAAATACGAGTCAATCTAATAATACAACCATGGATGTTGAAGTAAAAGATGAAATCAAAGTAGACCATATTCCGTTTAACAGTTCTAATACAGAACCCAAATTGAAAAAAGAAAGCCAACCAAGCAAAGTCGAGCCTAATAGCACAACTGCAGAAATAAAATTGAAAGAAGATAGAAATTTTGTTTTAACTCACGTTTTAGATGGTTATGTTATTCAAGAGTCGAATATAGCTTTTCCGGTAAGTAAATAATGTTACATTACATATGATATAACAATTTATAGTAAGAAAATAATTAAATATTTTATATTTATTATCTGTATTGTTTCAGATAAGGAAACCATTGAAGGAAAAGACTTTACAAAACAATACTGATACGGACCTGAAGAAAGAAGGTAAAGAGGAAAAAGAGACTGCAATTAGGAATAATAGCAAAATATTAGACATTTCACATCTTCAAATAAAAGAGATAGAGAATATGAATTCTGATGTAGATGATGAGAGAAAAATTGAAAATAAAGGTAATTATTGTATATTTTTTTTTGTGTTATTAAAATGTTGCTATAGAATTATTTAAGTTAACTAAGTACAAAAAACTGTTTGTTACAGAAAATCCTTTTGAAAACCTCAAACTGAACATTGTCAAGTCATGGACTGTGAGTTTAATATATATTTTTGTATATTTAATTCTTTTTTTTTTATATATTATTAGTGCTAATATTTGCTATTCTTTTTGTAGACTGATCAGTTAACAACACATTTGAACAAATATGCTTGGAATGAAACAGTTTCAGTATTACAAGAACATGAATTAGATGGTGAATCTCTATTTCTAGTATCAAGAGGACAACTTGTAACTATCGGAGTTAGTGAGGAACATGCTGACATCATATGTGAATTTGTAAAAAGCTAGCATTGCTAACTAATTTAATTTTTAATGTATACTTTTAATTATAATTGAAAAGTGCCTTTATGGTCACTTTCTCTAAAAAAATTAAAACAAATGGTCTGATTTTAAATGTTTTTGATTAATAAGTAAATATACAGGCATACATTGTGTTCACTAAACTTGGTTTAAGCACTGCCGTGCGCCGCGGTTTCTAAGAAATCGTCGTTTCGATTTTATTTAAGTAGTACTTTAAAATATTTATAATTAGTATTAATTTGGGTAATAATATTTTGGGAGTTATTGTCTTCCATAAAATGTTTAATTTTACTATTTCATTGTTGTCTGTCCAAACGAAATTGTAAATATGCAATATAATTTATAATAACATAGCTTTGTTGTTTTTTTCATACCATTTTTTACAATATAGCATAGAAATACAAGAAAAACTTACAGTTAATAACAAAGAGTTAATTTAATTACATTATTTAAATTTTGTTTTGCTACTAAAGTTTTCCACTAGTCTTAGTACATCGTATATAGAATATCATGTATTATTATTTTAAAATATTGTGAAAATTATAAAAGCTTGCACCTTAGGTATTATAACACTTATAAGTTAATATATTTTAAAATGTTAGTACATGCATTGTTAGCGTATCTTATAAAATAAATATAAATACATAAAATATATACTATAAATACGCCACTGACAGCTTTAAAGGAATATTTCAAATCAATCGATAAAATGTACAATACGACATCACAGGCTTCAATTAAGAAAATATGTATGAATATAAACTTTATTTACAATCACACCAATTTAAAAACAACACAAATATACAATAATAATTTACCAGTTGTTGTAGAGTCGCCCTTTATAACATAAAACTAATTTCTCCTCCCGTTTTTTCCCATAAAATTTACAACTTGAGCAAACGGCGCAAACTTCCCGCGTCTAATCACACGTTTTTTTAAACCAAGTTCCGGCATGAAATCTTGCGATTCTGCCACAGATGAATCCGTGTTTTTAGTCGCAACTTCTTCTGATACATCTGTATCATGTTTTTCTGTATCAGAACATTCTTTATGTTTTCTTCTATATTCTGGTTTATTTCTTTGTTCACGATATTTCATTTCCGGTGAACCAAATTTTGACTCAGGAGTTTGACACATTAACGCATCGTAAAAGTATTTGTCAGCACGGCCTTCTTTTCTTGATATTATTTCCTCATCAGAACTTTCATTCGAAGAATGAATGTGAGGAGAACTTGGAGATGGTTTTTTATGGATTCTTGGGCTGAAATATCATAAATTTATAACTACCATATTTTTTTAAATACAAAACAAAAGTCGTGTATGATATAGAAGGTTATTTTTATATTGCAAACTGACATTAACATAAGCAATCGATAAAAAAAATGACATATCACCATCTCTTAACCTCTCCAACCATGGTGGGAGTGACCCCAAGACGCGGAGATTGAGATGGTTTAACAGTAGGTGCCGCTGCTTCATCTCCTACGCCCTAAAACGATTAATATCTGTCGTTTTATTTGTTACAGATAATTATTGTGATAAATGACTATTGTATAAAATGAAATAAAGTAACCTTTCCAGCCATATGAAAGTAGCAATGTGTTACTCTCTCCACATCTGCCCAAGCGACGAGGAAACGTGCCATAGTTAATGGGATCTTGGGTAGAAAATTAGAATGAAATTTACCCTGGCAATATATCGTTATCACATCTGTGTCTTTAACTTCAAAGATTATTCTGAATACCGTGCCTATTGGAAAGGAATTTTAATAAAATTAAAAGCCAACACTAATAACATTTATCGTGTTTCAGAAAACTAAATAAGTAAAGTAATGAGTACATTGATTACACGTAACTAACCAGGTACAAACATATTATAATTTGTGTCTAGATTGCCGCTACCGATCCAGACTCCGTTTCTACGGGATAGAGATATAATATTGTCACGATGGAAACGAACGTCAAAATGCAACACTACATCTCGTGGCTCTTCACCTTCTTGAGCACAAAGATTTACTGACATCCTGTAGGAATCAGTATTGAAATAAATGTAGCTAAGGGATTTCACTTTTAATTCACTTCAAAATTTAGTTAATATTAATATTAATATTATAATTATTTTTTATATTAAATTCTGACTGAAGTCAAGTTATTCTATCTAAAATCTTACTTTCTGGCATTTTCCTTTATTCTACCACCAATTTCAATCCTGTCTCCAATTTTAAGTACACCTGGAATATTTGCAGTAAATACCGGCATATCGACTTTAAATTGACTAAATAAGTTAAAAATCTGGCCCTATTGTCTTTGTCAGGACCAGTTGTGTTTTTGATCATGTTGAACAAAAAATTTATGCATAACACTTGATTTGTTTATTTTGTTATAAATTTGCGTAATCAAAGAAATATAAAGTCTAATTTGACAAACGCCAGATTGAAAGTTATAAATTTTTTCTTTATTGATTATGATCAAAAGAAGTTTGATTGAAACTTGATATATTTCAGTTTTCTAATTATTTTCGAGTTTGTTTTAATGTGACCGTTTTCAAAATATCAGGTCGATTCACTTTTATTTGACTAAATATTAGTAATGGCTGTGGCTTAATATCCTCGATTTTGTACCAGATAAAATCCTTAGAAGTTCACGAGTTGACAACTGTCAATGTCAAATCACAAATGCCGATTGCGGGGAATTCGTGGATCGTGGCTCGTGCGGTGTCGGTCATACATGAACTATAAAAGTTTCGGTTTTCGTTTTCCATTCGAATATAACCTTACAATATTTAAAATTTAGTTTCTAAATAAAAAGTACTCTTCAATTTTCTTACAAACAAGACGTGTCAATTAAAGAGTCTAATTTCAATATAAAAGATAAGAAAGGTGAGTTCTTTCATTAGCTTGAAAGTAAATGATGAAATATTATGCACTTGCTGTAGATTCAAAATTAACACCGCTACGCTAAGTGAAAAAGTATTTTTATCTTACAAAAGTTATCAGTTACTGGTTGGCGACACAGTTTCGTTGAATTGCGGTTAAGTGCGGTCAGTATTATAAGGAATTGATTTGATTAAGTTAAATATGCAACAAAAACTTTAACAACTAATTTAAACTCTTTTGAAAACTTTATATAAGCTCTATATATATATTCTATATCAAATTGTATTTAAGAAGTATACAATATTCATATTGTCCTATATGTTTTATTTCCATATACATTAAAATCATTAGTTATTTTATTTTATTATAAAAACAATTAGTTTTCTTTGAATTTTTTTGGGCTAAAGTTTCACAACAAAATCCATCTAATCCAAAATTACTCATAGTTTAAAATGTGACTGAACACTTATTTACTTCTAAGCACTCCTACTTCTAGTTTAATTTCCTTTATTATACCTATTTACTTTAACTTTTAGTTTCATATATTGTAATTGTGTACAAAATCATCTACCAATTATGTTTAACAACGGTTAGATGATCTAATAAAAATAAAGTTACTTAAAATCTTGAAAAAGATCTGTTACATATAATTTAAAAAAAATTGTAAATGTATAAGGGATCTTTGCTTTTAAAGATATTTAGTTAAATTGATTTGTTCAGTAAATCACAAGGTATAGCTTAGCCCTTACTATAAAAAGAGTAAACTCTCACTGGTTGTGTTGAGAGTAGTTCCACCAGAGTTGAGTAAAGGGAAGAGAGTGCACTTGTGTCTACACTATGTATATTGTATAATATAAATAAAAAGCTAAGTAAATTTCTTAATATCACTCAATATACTATACTACTAATTTATATAGATTGGAGTATATCTTAACAAATCAAGAAAGTATATCCATTTGCACTTTTATCAGTATAACTTTATCTCATAATATATTTTACCTGCTTTGTTTTTATTTTATATAATATGCAGTATATGACCTTTGTCATTGATATTGGTTGGATGTATATGCAATATGAAAGGTTAAACTAAGTATGCATAACTAGTATTTGAAATCTACACATATAATCAAATTCTAACCGATTCGATTCTGTACATTAAATATAATTTAGAAATCTTATTGCAATAGACATTAATATCAATAAAGTTGCAGAATATTTAGTTTTTAGACTTTTTGGTTGTCCGTCTGTCTGTGAATGAGAAAATCGGTATAGATTTTATTTAAATGTGTAATGAAAGCTGGTGATGCAGGTACTATGGAATATTTTTCACTCTAGCAAAATATTTAATTTCTAAGATATCTTTAGTAACTGTTAAAACATTTGAACTTATTTATGTGGTAATGTATGTATGGACGAGCGAAGCAGGGTGAGTCGCTAGTATGAAACAAAATACAGACATAATTGATTCAATTCACTTCTTCAAATTACAACAAGCTTTAAGCATTAAGCAATGTGCCCTTAGGTAATATAAAATTGAAATACAAAAGTCATTTTAAATAAAAAAAAAATATACATCATCATAAGCTGGTCTTTCATCTAAATATCTTCTTTACAATGTTTAGAGTTAAATGTAAACTAAAGTTAAAAAGAAATATTCCTTTAAAATTCAGCTATCTACATAAAAATGGTGCAATCAGAGCCTCAGCCGCCCATCGAAGGTGAAGCAACCAGCAAGAAGGCGGCCAAGAAAGCCGCTAAAGCTGCAGAAAAACAACAGAAAAAAGCCGATAGTAAGGTAAACATTTTTTTAATATATTATTTATATAGTAGCTTAACCTTTACATGTCTTATGCATAGTGCACTATTTTCTTTATTTCATAGGCTTTAATTTTTCCTCAAATTTTTGGAAAACCTCTGCCGCATCCGTCTGCCTCTCTGTCTGTCTGCTGGCGCTAAACTCAAAAACTTACTGCACCGATTTTCATGCAGTTTTAACCAATGGTAAGAGTAGTTCTCCAGGAAGGTTTTAGTATATACTTTGTCAAGTATTTTAATTTATTTTGTATACATTGGCTAAAATGTCGCACAAAAATATGGACTAACCCGCACCGTCTTGCCTACTGTTTAACTAATAGCTCATACAACAAGCGAAGAATATTTTAAAAATTCTGAAGAATTTTGAATGTTCTACCACCAATTCCTACTTTTAATAGTGTTTAGAACGCGGGAGAAGCCGCGGGAATTCGTAGTCTTAAATAAAAGTTACTTATAACATCAGTTACCTGCCAGAAAAGTCCATTCAAAGTTGGTCCAACTATTGGCCAAGCCGGCCATATATACAGCCTATTTTTACCGTCCCACTGCTAGCCACATGCTTTCCTTTGAAACGAGGAAGATCAGGTCATAGTCTTCCAAGTAAGCCAGATGTGGGCTGCCGGACTGCACATGTCTTTCGAAATCTTGCTGGGTTCTCTCAGACATGGTTTTAAATTAAAGTCGACATTTTTATTAAATTTTAGGCCGCAAATGTCCAAAATGAAGTACCAGAGCCAGATGTTTCTGAAGGAAAATATGGCAATCTCAAGATGATCCAGTCGACAGGGGAGAATAGGGATAGATTGTACACTGATGTGAAAGACCTAGGTGTTGCATTAAATGGCAAAAATGTGTGGGTTCGAGGTTAGTTGAGTTTGTTTTTTACTCCTTTTCTTTTTCTTTTTTTTTCTTGTTCTAATGTCATACTACCCTCTTTTCCCCAACAAATCATTAAACAGAATACTTAATAAAAAAAACTAATTATCTTTAAAGATATAGATTATATGTTAAAGAATTTTTAAATTAAAGGGTTTCATTTTATATTTTTTCCTTTAGATTTTGGATGAAGTTATCTTTCTTATTTTTTTTTATTTTGACTTATTTTCAGTGCAGCCTAAAAATCACCTAAGGTATTCCTAGGTTAATGTGATTATATACTGTACTTATAAGGAAAATACAATTAAAATGTTTCCGTCTGTCTATCTGTTTGTCTATAGTAATCTCCAAAACGGCTGGACTGATTTTGATGGGACATTCACTGGCAGATAGCTTATGTTATAAGGAGTAACTTAGGCTACTTTTATTTCAGGCATTTTATTTATTTTAATTACGGGACCGATTTTTGTGTTACAAACTTTAAATTTGACCGAGAGCACCTAGAGGTACGCTACTAATAGGATATATCCCCAACTCATTTACTCAAACCCGACTCGCACTTGACCAATTTGTTTTTCAGCACGTCTTCAAACATCTCGTGCCAAAGGAAAACAGTGCTTTGCAGTACTTCGTCAAAGTTCCAGCACTGTGCAACTCTTGGTCAGTGTCAATGAAAACGTTAGCAAGCAAATGGTTAAATTTACTGGGAGGTTAGTACTATCCATACTAATATTATAAATGCGAAAGTAACTCTGTCTGTCTGTCTGTTACCTTTTCACGCCTAAACCACCCAACCGATTTTGCTGAAATTTGGTATGTAGATAGTTTGCATTCATGAGAAGGAAATAGGCATATTATTTTTTGGAAATTCAACCCCTAAAAGGGTTAAAAGGGGTGGCAAAGTTTGTATGAGAAAAATATTTTTATTGCACATTTTTGCATGAAACTTTGAATTAATGCTTTTTAGTACAAATGATGAAACACGTATTTCAGGGTTTTTCGAAATTCACCCCCATTGGGGGTTAAAGGGGGTGGTTAAGTTTGTATGGGAAATTTAATTCTATTGAAATATTTTGCGTGACACTGAAATAATGCTCTGCAATACAAATTATGAGATACATATCTAAGCGTTTTTTGAAATACAACCCCTATGGGGGTTAACGGGGGTGGCACAAGTAACAGTATATAAGCAAAAATGTTTATTTTATTCACTCTTAGCGCGAGCGAAGCCGCGGGCACCGCTAGTACTATTATAAAATTTAAAAATACGTATATAAAAATCATTGCACATTATAAAGCAAAGTCCTCCGCCGCGTCTGTCTGTTTGTTCGCGATAAACTAAAAAACTACTGCACCGATTTTTATGCTGTTTTCACCAATGGATAGAGTAGTTCTCGAGGAAGGCTTTAGTATGTAATTTGTCAGGTTTTTCTATGCAAATACTAGTGGAACCCGCGGCTTCGTTCGCGCTTAATCTAGGTACGAGACACTTCAATTTTATTAATACAGTGTAAACTATATTATAACGACCCTCAAGGTACCGTGTATATTTTGACGTTATTGAGTTGTCGTTAAATAGAGAGAAGAAAAATCTGTATGATAATGAAAATCTGAAAAAGAAAATACTTATTTCAGACTAGTGTTAGTAATTACATACATTAAAACAATTCTTATTAAAACGCTATTGCGTATAGTTTGTTAATTTCGTCGGACGTCTTTTGCTGCGCCAGTAATTTTGTTGTATTTTTTAATTATTTTATTTATATATTGCGATATTGAGGCATCTTGGTGATAAAGAAAGTACTTTGCTAACAGTTTTGCTGCTTCCAGAGCTTCTTTAATTCATGACGGTATTTTTACTAATTTTGACAACTTAAAAAGTACGACACGTTTGGCTCAGTTGGTAGTGACCCTACTTTCTGCGCCAGCGGTCGCGGGTTCGAGTCCCGCTGGGGGCATTCATTTGCTAATCACGAATGTTTGTACTCCAGTCATGGGTGTTTATATTTATAATATGTATGTATTTAAAAATGTATATGTGTAGTATATCAACTATCTGGTATCCGTAACACAAGCACGTAACGTGGCTTACTACGGAACTAGATGGCGCTGTTGTAATAATGTCCCAACATATTTATTTATTTATTTATATATTATGTTTCCGCTTCCGGTTGCCGAACAGTAAACATTACCTTGCAAATCGTCCGTTGAATAAAATTGTGAAACACTGGTTTTCAACATGATAGTGATAAGTGTCGCACTATAATTAAACATCTCGTAACTCGAAACATTCTGGAGATAAAAGTTGTAAATAATAACCATAAAAACAACATAAAAACCATCGTTTACTCCAGTAATCTGACATACGAACGGTGAGACATTTCACATTTCACTCAAGTGTCATCGAAGTTTCAACGCTACCCGCATACGTCAGGTACGCACAGTGTTGCCACTTTATCTTATTGCCATAGACAACAAAAAAAAAGGAACCAAAAATGGAAGGACAATTTAAATTACTATTCGACCAAATGAAAATAGAAATGGAAAAACAAACAAATATTATATTCGAAAAAATGAATGAAAAATTAGAACCACTGATAGAAGACAACAAAATTCTCAAAAATAAAATACAAATTTTGGAAAAGAAGATTGATTATTTAGAGAAGGAAAAAAAGAGAAACAATTTAATATTTTTTGGTTTAGAAGAAAGAGAGAAATCTTCATCGGAGTTGCTCCAAAGAGTGCAGGAAATTTTCAAATCCGACCTCAAAATCACCTTGGAAACAAACGATGTATCAAAAATTCACCGTATCGGCCTCAGCAATAAAAATAAAATAAGACCCGTTCTCATCGCCTTCGCAAGCAGCTGGAAAAGAAACGAAATAATGAGAGAAAGGAAGAACCTAAAAGATATTTACGTTACTGAAGATTTTCCTAAGGAAGTATTAGAAAAAAGAAGAGAGCTGAAACCGAAACTAATAGAAGAACGTGCGAAAGGTAAAATTGCATATATAAAATACGATCAATTGGTAGTTAAAGAGGGAAACTCGAACAAAGAAAAAAGGAAAAGGAATCAGTCAACTTCGCCGGAAAGTCAGAAACAGACCAAGAAGGCAACGAGTTTTAAAGATAATTCAGTAATAAAAGAGAACAGGAGAAATGCTTTCGATTTGATGAGACCAAAATCTAGTTCATTTTCAAATTTTACCAACAATTCTAAGTAGCAATCAAATATAAGCAACCAGAAGCAGGACAACCCCAATCCGGCTGGTCCCCGTGGGGTTGCTAGACCACTACCCCCTAGAAATACATCTTCCTGCCAAAAAAGAAACAACAAAATGTACCTTGCAACCTTAAACGTCAGAACACTAATGACAGATTATAGATTAGAAGAATTAGAAGAAGCCATAAGACTTATAAAATGGGATGTCATTGGTCTTTGCGAAGTAAGGAAAATCGGAGAAGAGATAAGAGAATATGACGAATACATTTTTTACTTCTATGGTGAAAAACAAGGCATACATGGAATGGGATTTTTAATAAAAAAATATTTAAGGGATCAAATAGAAAGCTTCGAAGGAATATCAGACAGAATCGCAGTGCTTAATATACAATTACCTAAATTCAAAGGACCATCGTCGATTATCCAAGTTCATGCACCCACAGAACAGGATACAAAAGAAGCTAAAGATAAATTCTACAAAGACCTGACAGAAGTGATGCAAACAAAGAACAAAAACATAATGATTATGGGAGACTTTAATGCTAAAGTAGGCAGAAAAACAAATAAAGATGAATTTGTTTTAGGAGATTACAGTATCGGCGACAGAAATGACAATGGACAAAGACTTATAGATTTTTCTTTTACAAATAATTTGAAAATAATGAACACTTTCTTTAAAAAAAATAAGTCAAGAAAGTGGACATGGGTGTCTCCAAATGGTAGAGATCGGAATGAAATTGATTTTATACTTGCAAGAGAAAAACAGATCTTCACTGACGTCGATGTCGTAAATAAGTTAAATTTTAGTACAGACCATAGAATGGTAAGAGGAACTATACACACTCATAGCAAATCAAGAAAACACATTATCTCTACAACCAAAACTTTGACAATAACATCTCCTATACCACAAAATACATTAAATAATTTCGAAGACGCATTAAATGAAATTGATAAACATAAATCACTACAAGAAAAATATGATTTTTTAGAGAAAGAACTAGTAAAATTAGGTAAATCGAGATCTAAAAAAGAAAAGAAAAATAAATTAGGTGAAGAAACGATAAGACTAATAGAAGAGAGAAATATAATGCTAGAGAAACGTAAAGATAACCGAAAAAATATTGCAAATATTAGTAAAAAAATTCAAGCATCGATAAAGAAACACAAGAAAATGGATAGACTAAATGTACTTAGTGAACAAATAGAGAAAACAGGCGGAATAAAGAAAGGTCTAAAACAGCTAAGAGAGTACACTCAATGGATACCTAACGTGAAAACTAATAAAAACAAGAAAAATGAGAAACGTACGACAAAACGACTAGCAATAGCTGAAGAAGCGACAGAATTCTTTAAAAAATTATATACAGAGACAGACAAAACAATACTGAAAGAGACAAAGAAGGATGCTTACGACAGACAAATACCTTGCATATTAGAATCTGAAGTCATCAGAGCTATAAAAACACAAAAAAGTGGCAAAACACCTGGAGAGGACAAAATCTCAAACGAAGTTCTGAAAGAATCCCTAACCGTAATATCCAAATATCTCACAAATCTATTTAACGAAATAATAAATACAGAGCAAATACCAACCCAATGGACGAAATCTATTATAGTTCTTCTACACAAAAAGGGAGATCAAAATGAAATAAATAATTACAGACCCATATGTCTAATGTCCAATTTGTATAAAGTGTTCTCTAAAATAATACTTAGCCGAATAATGAACCACCTAGAAGAAAATCAGCCAAGAGAACAAGCGGGATTTCGGGCCGATTATTCTACCATTGATCATATACATGTTGTAAAACAAGTTATCGAAAAACTTAACGAATATGGGCAAAGCTACTATATGGCATTCGTAGATTACAATAAGGCTTTTGATTCTTTGAACCATAACTATATTTGGAAAACACTGGAAAACCAGGGAGTGGAAAGTAAATACAGAAGTATAATTCAACAAATATATAAAAATAGCACAGCGACAGTTCAACTGGAAAAGCAAGGAGATGAATTTAGTATACAGAAAGGCGTCAGGCAAGGAGATCCACTTTCTCCTAAATTGTTTACGGCTGTACTAGAAAACATATTCAGAAATATAGATTGGGAAGATTATGGAATAAATATTAATGGATCTAATCTAAATCACCTAAGGTTCGCTGATGACATAGTAATATTCGCCGAGAGATCAGACATATTACAAACTATGTTACAACAATTAGATAATGAAAGCAGGAAAGCTGGTCTATTCATGAATCCAACAAAGACTAAAGTAATGACAAATGCGCTAAAGGAAAACATACAAATAGGACAGGAAATAATCGAATATGTAGACGAATATATATATTTAGGACAGGTAATATCAATAAAAGACCAATACTCTAAAGAAATCGATAGAAGAATAAGCATTGCATGGAAACGTTACTGGTCACTAAAAGAAATAGTTAAAAACGAAACGATACCAATATCAGTAAAAAGTAAACTTTATAATACATGCATTCTCCCATGTCTTACTTATGGGTGCCAAACTTGGCCGGCTACAAATGTCAATAACCAGAAACTTATAGTATGCCAGCGTAATATGGAGCGAAGCATGCTAAATATAAGGCTACGGGACAGATGGACGATTTCAAAAATAAGGAAAAGGACAAAAGTGAACGATGTTTTAAAAACAGTAAGAAAACTTAAGTGGAACTGGACGGGTCACATAATCAGAACGAACATAGAAAAATGGACGAAAGAGGTAATGCAATGGTACCCTAGAAATGGAAAAAGGCAGAAAGGACGTCAAATTAAAAGATGGGAAGATGACTTACCTAAAGGATGGAGAAGGCTAGCTAGAAACAGAGATAAATGGAAGGAATTAGGGGAGGCCTATGTCGAAGGACAACCTGATCATCTAACTGGTTGCTAAACAACATGTTGTTTACTATAAAAATAGAATTTAAATATTGTTTTTTTTTCTTTTACCACATAAAATATAGTGTAAAAACAGTAATGGTCAGTGAATAAAGGCTTTTATTATTATTATTATGAAATTTTACTCTCACGCCCGCGTACAAAATAAATATATATAAAAGCCGAAAATAGATATAATAAACTTACATACATTATACATACAAATAAATAAACATACTTAGACATTACATAAATTAAATATTGTACCGGGCGGAGGATTACACCCCGGCAGGGGAGACCAAACGGCCGGGGGTCAGGGCGACAGGTTGAGAAACCGGCGGACTATCCTAGCCGAGTCTAGCAGCACCGCTTTTTGCATCCTAGCTGCGAGCGAACTGTCACGGAACCCCAGTCGCCTCAGATGGTGAGCGAGGCTAACTGGGATTAAACCATTGGCAGATATGACGATAGGGATGGTTTCAGTGGACTCCACATGCCACATGGCGGAAACCTCGTGAGCCAGATCTAGATACTTACGTTTTTTCTCCGTCTCAGCTCTCACAAGGTTTTCGTCATATGGAATAGTAATGTCCACCAAAAACACCCGCGACTGTGCCCGGTCCATCAGCACGATGTCAGGCTTATTCGCTAGAATAGTCCTGTCCGTGATGATGGACCGGTCCCAATAGAGCCGGACTCCGTCACGCTCGAGTACAGGCATCGGCGTGTACTTGTAATACGGCAGCCTCTCATCCAGGAGACCGTGTTTCAGAGCAAGCTCCTGGTGAAGTATTTTGGCTGCTTGATTGTGCCTGTGCAGATACTCAGTGTTAGCAAGCGCGGAACATCCCGAAAGCACATGTCTGAGTGACTCACCGGGATGGCGACAGGCTCGACAGATGTCGTGAGTGCCATCCTTCAGAATGTACTTTCGGTAGTTTCGCGTCTTAACTACCTGATCCTGTATCGCACAGACAAAACCCTCGGTTTCCCCAAAGAGATCACCGAAGCGCAGCCATTGCACGGACGCTTTCTTATCTACGTGAGGCTCATTAATAGCTTTAAAAAAGCGTCCGTGCAACTCCTTCTCCTTCCACACGGTCTCCCGGTCAGAGGTGCTAAGCACCACCGGGGCCTGCCACTCGGTTTTGGCTAAGGATAGGGGGGTGAGTCCTTTATCACATTCTATGATCTCTCTATGCATGGGCGACTCCCTCTTCGTCTCGAAGTATGTTCTGAGGTTGGCTATCTCCCGGTTATGCATGGTCTTGACGCTCAAAAGGCCTCGACCACCGCATTTCCGGGGGATATACAACCTCATTACAGACGATTTTGGGTGGTGCATGCGATAGAGAGTCATAGTCGTGCGGACCCTTCTGTCCAGGGTGTCAAGTTCGGTCTGAGTCCATCTGAGCACGCCGAAGGTGTACATGAGAACGGGCATAACCCAGCCGTTATAGGCTCGGACCTTATTGGCACCCGACAAAAAGCTTTTACAGATTTTTGTCAGACGGCCAAAAAAGGCTTCGCAAACAGACTGTTTCATGTCCGCCTCATTCACCCCTATCGATTGCGACATACCCAGATACCGGTACGATTCAGCCTCAGAAAGGGTTCTTATGTTCGATGGCTCGAGATTCATCTCGGCCGAATGAGTAACCTGCCCCCTCACCACATGCAAGACCGCACACTTGTCCAGCCCAAGCCCCATCCTGATAGAATTACTGAACTCAGTGGTGATCTTCAGTAATTCCTGCAGGCGGGTGGCGTTGGGTGCCAGCAGTTTGAGGTCATCCATGTAGAGAAGGTGAGGTACTCTTGTCCCTCCTCTCCGAAACTGAAAGCCCGTCCCCGAACTCTCCAGCAATAAGCTGAGCGGGTTTAGAGACAGGCAAAACCAAAGCGGGCTCAGACAATCACCCTGGAAGATACCCCGCCGTATCCTTATTCGGTCATCAGCAGCCGCCATCCGCTCACCATGGAGACAAAGAATCGTACTCCATTGCCCCATGCATTTCTCGAGGAAGTCTCGAACTGTACCGTCAACTTTGTACAGCTCAAGGACCCTCAAGAGCCATGAATGGGGCACCGAGTCGAATGCCTTTTTATAGTCGATCCAGGCGGCGGAGAAGTTTCGGCGGTTTCGCTTGACCAATTGCCCCGCAACGGAGTCGATGAGAAGGAGCTCTTTAGTGCCACGGCTACCACCCCGACATCCGTTCTGAGCCCCAGATATGATGTTATTGTCGTCTACATGACGAGATATCTTGAGGCTCAGAACAGATGTCAGTGTCTTATAGATGGTCGTAAGACACGTAATGGGGCGGTACTTAGCCGGATCAGCGGCATCCGTGGACTTTGGAGCTAGGTGAGTGATCCCAGTTGTGAAAAGGTTCGGAAGCGTCCTCTGCTCGAGAGCTTCTTGGAATTGTCGAGCCAAGGTCGCATGGCAAACCGAAAAGCCCTTAAGCCAGTAGTGATGCAGCCCATCAGGACCCGGACTTTTCCAGTTCGGGGCCCGCCGTACTGCATCAGCTACATCCTCCGAAGAGATGGCTATCGGGCTCATCGGTTCAATAACGGCACATGCTTCCTCTACCGCCGCAATCCAAGGGCCCTCTTCATGCTCTACCTCTTGTGACCATACATTTCGCCAGAAGGCGACGAGGTCGGCCGGACTCGGCCGTTGAGAGGTAGAGCAGACTGCCGGACACTCCAATCTTTTATAGAACCTTTTCTGATCACTCGAGAAGAGACGATTTTGTTGGAAGCGCTCGACTCTTTCCGAGTATCGTCGAATGCGGTTCCCCCATGCGGCGATTTTCTGCTTCAGGTCGTCGATGCGCTCCGTTAGTTTTTGAGTTATGTCGGGCTGATCCAACCTAACTCCAAGCCCGTTGAAGGCAATTCTAACGGAGCGCACAATCCTTGGCCTGGTATTGCCCGACCTGAAGCTATGCAGTCTGCCAATGAGACCTCTGGTTTGGTTGATACGGCGTTCTATCCTCCTCTTCCAGGCCGGTTCCGCTTTGCGCCTTGTAGCAGCATCGCTTCCCGGACCCGGGGTCCCAGCTCCGATAAATCGGTGTACGGCTAAGGCCGCACCAAAGAGGATAGAAGCCGTATCATCCAAACCAGTGCTGCTCTCTAGATGTTGCGGCAGCATTTGGTTAATGGCCTCAATGACATCCCGCGTCGCCACATTCAATGTGAGGCGGGAGAGTCGCATACGATTCTCCAGAGGAGTGCTCCGAATCTCAGAAATCGCCTCTTCTAGAATCCCTCTCATCCGCTCTAAATCAAGGGAGACTGTTCCCTGGGTGCTTTCCTCAACAGGCAAATCGTGGATGGTGGTAACTAGGTCCTCCCGGGTAGAAACAGTTGGAGGCACGATTTGTTCTGTTGTTGAAATCACCTCAGGAACAGCCTCACGTCGTAATCGTTCGAGCTCGGTAACGTTAAAGATGTTCGAACGCTGAATAAACCGAGCCCGATCTGCCAGGTTTTGTTCCGTGACAGTTAAAGTCGGCTCAAGCAGCAGGAACTCGCGATGCATAGCCGCTCGGTAGCCAGTCCGTCCGGTTTCCCCTCCTGTTGCCCTGTAGTACGCACGCATGACATTTTCGTTCATTTGAGATGTCCATCTCATGCGGCGTACACCACCAGCGGCGGGCCCCGATGATTGGGTCCTAGAGGATCCCGTCGGTGCCAAGCCCTCTGGTGGGGATGATGATGGATGTGCCGGCCGGCGAGGTGGTAGTGCCGGCCGACTGGTGGTACTGGCGGCCCGTATGCTGTCACGCCCAGCGCCAGCTCCAGGCGCGCCCTGGCGACCCCCAGGTAGCGGCCCTAATCGCACATTATTTTTGTTCCTTTCCATCATTAAAAAGGGGGGGGGGGTGAGTGGTTGTTACATCACTCAGGGTCCACTCAAGTCCCTGAGGAGGCTGCTTCTAAGGTCAGCTAGCCATACTTCGGGGAACCAAATAAGCTGATCAACGGTTCCCCAGTTCCCTTAGTCGCCTCTTACGACACCCATGGGGTAGGAAGGGGTGGCAACATTCTACTCTGCCGGTGCCACACGGCACTTATTATTATTATTATTATTATTATTATTATATTATGTTATTGTTGTCGTTATTGAGAGTGGGTGTAATGCTAAATAGAGTGTATCATTGTATGGAAAACAAGCTAAACCAACCAAAGCCGAGTGATTTTAACGCTTTACGGAGTTTGTCGTTAAAGCGAGTTACGTTACATGGAGTTTACACTGTATCTACTGATACTTTCTCGCTTTTGTTTTCAGCATAACAAAAGAGTCCATAATCGACGTGTACGCAACAGTAGTGAAGACAGCCTCCCCGGTGGAGTCCTGCACCATACAAAATGTGGAGCTGTCGGGGCTCCAGGTGTGGCTGGTGTCTGCGGCGAAGTCCCAGCTGCCATTGCAGGTGGAAGACGCCGCCAGGCCCGAGACTGATGTGAGTTCGATTTTCACCTTCAACCCTTATATATGTGCGGCGTGCGCGTGTCTCTCTCTATGTCTCTCTCTCTACCTCTCTCTCTATCTCTCTCTCTATCTCTCTCTCTAGCTCTCTCTCTCGTCTTTTCTTAGAATGGTTTTCGGGCCGATTACGAATATGACAATATATTTCAAAGTTCAAGATGTCGGACGCGAATTTTTTTTTATTTATTTGTGTATCACACAAAAAAAAGTGCGTACGTACAAAGTACACATGTCAGAAGTGAAACTTGTTTGTTTATAAATTTAACTCACTGTTTACACACTGTATAAATACACTTCAAAAACAATTCCTCTCGATCACCAGCATGAGCAGCCACGTAATAAGTTAGGCTGTATATTGTAATACTTTTGCTACACATAACGTCCTCGACCTGCGCATCTTGACCGTCTGAGGGTAGCGCTAACTCTTCCCCGTCCCTGTGGGCCTAACCTTGTTGGAAATCGCATGAGAAGTTTCACTTCAAAAAACATACATATAAAAAAGAAAGCGGAGATATTGTGTGAAAAGGATGACTTTTGAGGAGATTTCTACCAGAAATGCTTGAGTGAGAAGAAAATAGTAGTAAAAATTAAGGTGCGGTGTAGGTACAAACTATAAACATACATACATACATACATATATTCATACTAGCAATAACCGTGGCTCCGCCCGCGTTCTCATCACAAAAAAAAATAGGTATGTAAAAGTACTTATTTTTTGATGCCAAATCATTAAAAAAAATTGATCTAAAAATAAGAAGTACAAAAATCTGAAGAGGGCCACCCTTATCACCTAGACTCTAGACGAATCAAAATATAGCCTATGACCTATTCTCAGACCTACCAAATATACATAATCTATCTAAGACGTCAAATACCTTAGTCTCTCACGTGACCATGATTGCTGTAAAGCATTCGAAACTTCGGGAACTAAAAATCAAAATAAATCCGCGACAAAATCCGAAAAGGTAGTTTCATTTATAATAAAATTTCTTATAACATTAGCTATCTGCGAATTTAAGTTCCATCAAAATTCGTCATACCGTTCCAAAGATTAGTCGGAACAAACAGACAGACAGACAAAATTTTAAAAAATTGTTTTTCTGATGTAAGTACCTATGCACTTCGCGTTAAGAGTGCAGTGAGTCGTCAGTGCAACAGGGTAAAGATGTATTCACAGTGGTCCCAAAATTACTACTACTATACTGTCTACAGTCGAATTTAAATGACACTGTTTAAAGTACTTAAAAATATTATAAATTAGTTTTCTTTCTCCGCTATGAATTACCGGACCACTTTTATTTTGCCGAATAGGTGAGGTATTATAAAAAAAATATTATAAACAATCAAAGGGCAGGCACAACGCGACTTTCTAATTTGAGAAGATTTCATTGGTTAAGGGCTGTTACTAGGCCGGTAAACAATGTGTCATTAAATACATTCTTAACGCGAACGAGGTATTGTAGTTAATTAAAAACAGACACTTCAATTTTATTTATATGTAGTGATTACAATATATTTTATATTACAATATATTTTATATTACAATATATTTTATATTACAATATATTTTATATATACCGACGCCAAAATTAACTAAGTTCTTAAAAGTAATATTTTCTACTTTTTAGTTTAGTTTTGAAGTCGGTTTTTGTTTTTTTGTTAAAAATAATTTATTATCCTATACTTTCTTATCTTAAATTGTGTCATTGCCTCTTTCAAATACTTTATAAAGATTAAAACCTTTCGGCTATGAAACTAAAACGTGGAAAATATAAGAATTAGCAAGTAGAATATAAGTTCAAAGCTCGCCACAAGATGGCGGTACTAGTACGTTGCATCGCGCTGGCGTTACGTTCACTGCGAGGGGTGTGTTGTTGGAAGGCTCATTACCTGATAAATGCTTACCTGGCAGGTAATTAATTTTTGAATACGTACAAAAGAACTACGTATTATCTATATATGTTACAGTTAAAACCCGTTCTCAGTTACAACGCGTTTTAACTAGTCAAAACTAGTTTACACGAAACGCCTTAGTGAAAACTAGAATTGATTAGAAGTTTGGAACAAAAATGTAACTGTCGATAAATTATATAGTAGGTAAGTATGTTGGAAAAATACTTTAAGTCAGTTGCTTTTTATGAACATTATTGGTTAGTTGGTACAAGTCGTGAGCACGGATAGACAGCAAGTTCTAAATAGTCACATATCTTTTCTTTTCCTTATTAGTATTACAGTTAAACTTAGCAATAGCTCTTAAAAGTAAATTTGTCTTTGTTACATCATTAACTTGCAAGAATTTCTCAATGGACTCGTTGAATTCTGACCTGAAGAAACAATAAATTAGCTTATTTAAAAACCTAAAACAAGTGTAAATAACTGATTACATAAAAAGTAACTCAGATTTTAAGTATTTACTAAAAAAATTGTCAAGAATACCATATTTTGTTCCAATCTTCTAATCAATTCTAATTTTCATTAAGGCGTTTTGCTTAAACTAGTTTTGACTAGTTAAAACGCGTTGTAAGTTGTAACTGAGAACGGGTTTTAGCTGTAACATATACACTCATTTGCAAAAAAAACGGGCCGTTTCGATTTTCTTCCTGGCTGAAAAAAATAAAATACCAAAAAGGTTTTAATCACTTGAACATGTTACTGGCCAGTTATAAAAGTGCTATAATGTTCAGCAAGAGGGGGTCACACTCAATACTTAACTTTTATCTGATTTTAATGTATTCAAGAAAAACAAAGAAATTAACGCGTTTCATTTTTATTTAGCGAGCAGGTATAATAATAGTGTTTTGAGCTTAAACGTCATTTCTCAATAATTTAATCAATTATGATAAAACTGATGAAAACTGTTCCTTCCTAATTAATTTATTAAATTCTGAGGATAACAATACCTAAAATTGTCAAACAAACTAATAGTAACTATAAAATAGTTCTTTGCTTAAGTGCCCGTTTTTTTTGCAAAAGAGTTTATAATAAAAAATAGAGACAAATTGGGAACCACCTCCTCTTTGGAAATTGGTTGACAATTGTAACTTAGTTGAATCTGTACATTGAATATTTTTTGGGAATTATAATTTAAATATTATTTATTAACGATACAGAGGCCGAATCTATATATTTTAGAATTTTTGTCTGTTTGTCTGTGACCGTATCACGAGAATACCACTGGACCTATAAACAACCGGCATTCGTTATGAAGCGATTCGATTTCTACAATCGTCATCGCTTAAACTTTAAATCACTAATAATTGAAATGAATTTACATTGTCTACCATCATCTAATCTATTCGTTGACAACAGATCACGTGACATATCTAAGTCATAATATGTCAAACCAATATGTTTTGGACTTTTCTACTATCGCTTTCGCTAATCGATTGTTACATTGTCTAGGCCCTCTGGACAGATAGGATGGTTTTTACTGCAGGAAAATATCTAATTTATGAGAAATCTATATAATACTTCAAAACGTACCGCGCTAATCTATACTTATAAATAAATAATATTGAAGTGTTTGTTTGTAATTTCAAATTAACAGCATTTCACTAGATGCAAATGAAAGTATATACGGTACTTACATCAAAAAATCATTTTTAAAAGTTTTTGTCTGTTTGTTCCGGCTAATCTCTGAAACGGCTGGACCGATTTTGTCGGGACTTTCACTCGCAGATAGCTAATATTATAAGGAGTAACTTAGGCTACTTCTATTTTAATATAAAAAACCGTTTAATTTATTTTAAGTTACTCCCAGCGAAGCATTGTTAATAAAAAACAGTCACTTTGGTTAAAAATCCGTCTTCGCAGTTAATGGCATTTTTTTCTGACAGTAGCTTATTGATAATGATTTCATTCAGATCTATATTTCTTTAAAAGCTGAGCTCTGTGAGGGCTCGCGTAGTTTTCCTAACGGGTAATAATGTTACAGCGATGTTCACTCTTTGGTTTTCTAACAGATGGCATTAGTAGTACAATAACATTCTATCCAATGAACATAATAATTGTTAATGTTCATTTTTGCCGGCACCGACTCCAAAATTAACAAAGTTCTTAAAAGTATTATTTTCTACTTTTTAGTTTAGATTTTTCTCTTCTTAGTGCAGATTTTTTGAAGTCGGTTTAATTACTTTTTTTAAATAATTTATGGTTATTAAATGTTAAATATAGACAGATAACACATCTAGATATAAAGTTAACTTACTATGTTAAGGCACAAATCTATACGCGTGATAGTTTTTCAGCAAAGTGTACCACTAAATGCTCAGGTTTGGCGGATAGCGTTAGGTCTCACTTCGCTCGCCTTAACAATTATAAATTTCATACAAATGATTAGCGCATTTGTTTGCAAAACCAACTGACGTATTGATCACAGAGTAATAATGGCCTCCACTGCGTTCAGCGTTTTAGACCAATGAGGCGCGATTGATGAAAAATTTAAATGCATTTTTATAACACTTATCGATTGAATGATGATGACTTATATAACTTTTATTGAATGAATATCGATGAATTTTGGTGTTTTCTTAGTGGTTTATTGTTAGTACAGAATCCAATTGAAACACTTTTCAAAAATTGATGTAATACCCCATAATTGGGAGAGATCGGAACTACAAATGACACGAGATACATTGGTATTCATAACTTGATATATCATGTAAAACCTTCTAAAACAGCAATGTATATCCCCTGCCAAAATGTCATTTTTACAGTATTCTACCTATGAATAACATATGTGGCTGTATTTAATCATTACATCGCATTACTAAGAACACAAATGTGAAATTCGATGATGATAAGGATTGCATCAAATTGAAAAGTGTATCACATGGCTTTGTATTATACTGGAATATGATACGATCCCGAAAGAAATATTTTGTTCTACAAACTTTTTATTTGGCAGGGGTCATCTAGGGTCGAACCCGAGCAAAGCGGGGGTGGGTCACTAGTGATTTCTTATTTGAAGTCGGTAAAAATTTCTACACGTCATGAAGTTACTTTTTTAATTTAACATATATGTACTGATTATTATTTTTATAGTTATTATAGTTATTATGAAGGCTCTCAAAAGAGGTCACTCATTCACTTATTACGAAATATCGAAAACCGTTCGAAGTATAAAGGTGAATTTCGGTAGGGAGGTACGAGTAGTTAATAGTTAATGATGTAACGTTGGGATTTTTTTTTGATGTCTCTGCTTTATGGCAATCTGTTCTGGGAACAATAAGCCACTGAATTGGTTGATAATTGTCTGATTATTGTGATCTACGAGAGCCATAAACTTGTGGAAATTATAAATGAAACTACCTTTTCGGATTTTGTCGCGGATTTATTTTGATTTTTAGTTCCCGACGTTTCGAATGCTTTACAGCGCACATGGTCACGGGAGAGACTAAGGTATTTGACGTCTCATAGGTTTATATACTTGTTACAGACAGTGCCTACCCACAATTTAAATTGTGGTAAATCAAAATAAATCCGCGACAAAATCCGAAAAGGTAGTTTCATTTATAATGTCGAATATTCGCGTAAATCTAAGAAAGTATTATAACTTGTGGAAAGTTAATATCCATCAAACTCTCTCTTTGTCTTTGTTTGATAATGAGTAGCTAAATATCTTTTGAATAAATTAGGGATGTCGTGTCTATGTAGCCGGGTTTGTTGGAGTCCACCTTGTCCGCTCAGACCCTGGTCAAGCCCATTCACATGGGTTCTTAGCTTCTTTTGATACTTTAGGCTATTTTGGCTAATTTCTTGCCGGACAGATTTTATGTGTATTATAACGTTGGGATTAAAGACTTGGATTTACAAGTTTTTGTAGTTCTATTCTACTATTCTACTATTCTACATAGTGTGTTTCGGTGTTATGAGTGTTTGACTATAATAGTTCAGTTCTTGACACTTGACCGCAATTTTATAAATGCATTCAGAATTTTGCGCCATACATATTTCCTTCATCCATTCATGTCTTCACTACATATTATAAAACAAAGTCCTCTGCCGCGTCCATTCGCTTCGTGATTAACTCAAAAACTACTGCACCGATTTTCATGCTGTTTTCACCAATGGATAGAATGGCTTTCGAGGAAGGTTTTAGTATATAACTAGCGGAACCCGCGGCTTCGCTCGCGCAAAATCTAGGGTCGAACCCGAGCGAAATGAGGGTGAGTCGCTAGTTGAAGTGAAACTTCTTTAGAATCGTTGTGATTTCAAACTCGATGAAACGAAAAAGTCCATAGAGACACAAACACGTAAATCAAGTACCAGGCGCTCAGAGACGGGGAAGAGTTAGCGCTACCACATTAGTATGTATACAGTGTGTAAACAGTGAGTTAAATTTATAAATAAGTTTCACTTCTGACATGTGTACTTTGTACGCACGCACTTTTTTTTTAATAAACTTTTTTTTACTACTCCGAACTCAGGACCCAGAAGCCCTCAAGATCCGAGTGAACCAGGACACGCGGCTGGACAACCGCGTGCTGGACCTGCGAACTCCCGCCAACCAGGCCGTGTTCCGCCTCGAGGCCGCCGTCTGCCGCCTGTTCCGCGACATACTCACCCAGCGAGGTACGTGCACACACACATACACACACATACATACATACACTCACACACACACACACACACACACACACATGTCAAATCTGAGCGTATATTTGGGAGATAATGACGTACTTATAAACCTTTTAATGCGAGACTGAACAGTAACCGTCACAATTCATAAATGAATGGCTAATGTTCTTAATCTACCTATATTACAATACATACACACACACTCACCACACATACATACAAACATATATAATGATGACAGAATGCATCCTCTGTTCCTGTCACTTTCCCAATCTTCAACACGGCCAATGAAAAGTTAAGTTTACGGAATAAATACTAATTGTAATGTTGAATCTAAATTGTTAAATACTTAGTAGGTACGTGTTGTATAATAATTTTATAAAGTTTTTTTTAATGTTGGAAAATATCGAAAAGTGTACTAATTATTTGAATGAATGTAAGAACGAACCCGAGCGGAACGAAGGTACATCGCTAGTTATAGTAAAATTGTCGACTTGAATGTGACTGATATGTCGCAAAATTCTAATCTCGAGAAAATTAGCTGCCAAGTGGCGTGAACAGAACTATAATATAATATAATTAAATAAAAATCTTAAGACGGCTTTTTTTGAGATTTTCTATTGAATATAATACATTTCCACAGGTTTCGTAGAAATCCACACACCAAAGATCATCTCTGCAGCATCAGAAGGCGGTGCCAACGTGTTCACGGTTTCCTACTTCAAGACTTCTGCCTATCTCGCTCAAAGTCCTCAGTTATACAAGCAGATGGCGATCGCGGCCGATTTTGATAAGGTTTGTTTTAAAATAATTTGTATTCAGCCCTTTTTAATGTCCCACTGCTGAGGGTGGGCCTCCCTTCAATATGAGATCAGGCCAAAGTCCACAGGCATCCACCTCGCTAGTGCAGGGGACTGAGAATGGCTTTCGACAACTTGCTAGGTTTTCTCAGACATGCAGGTTTCCTCACGATGTTTTCCTTCATCGTAAGACAAGTGGTAATCATGTAAGAAATGATTCGCACATGAAAATATCAGAGGTGCGAGACCCGGATTTGAAACCGCATCACTCGGTTGAACGGACATCCGCCAACCCGTGCTTGTCCAGCATGGTGGTGATATTGAAGGGAGGCCCACCCCCAGCTGTGGGACGTTAAAATGGATTGAATACATACCATATTTTGGAACGAAGTTCCTTATAGACGATGCGGAGGGGTACCCTAACCGGGAAAAAACGTCCGTAACGTGAGATTTTTATTATTTATGTATAGTCTTTGTATGATGGCTATACAGTGTGTAATGTATAGTCTACGTCAGTGTTCCGCAAACATATTGTGTTTAAGGTACATCTAGGAAAACGAAAATTTTTGGAGGTACACGACAAATTAAAAATCAGTTTGTAAGTAATATTAATCATCATTTATTATTAATCCAAACGAGTACTGGCCCGCGTCAAACAAAACCACAGAATTAGATGAACGAAACAAAACGCATCGTTCGTGTGGTCCCGGGACTTACATAAAAGTATTATTGATTGATTTACATATTAGTATGTGTAATATATTTTTTTACCCTTACTTACTTACTAGACATAAGTTTATAAGATAACCCTATTTTTCCGAGGCACACCAATTAATAACCACGGTACACCAGTGTGCCGCGGTACACACTTTGCGGAACACTGGTCTACGTGATGACGGTTATTATTATTATATCATTCAATAATTACACCGTCTGGTTTGCAAATAAAATAAAGTTGATAACTTTGTAAAGTAGTTTTTTTTTTGTTTTATTTTATCAATAAAAAAATCTTAATAAAAAATGTATACCCGAATAATTATTTTCGTTATACCTCGAATAGAACTTAAAATTACTATTTTTATAATAAGGAACTTCGTTCCTATTGTACAGGTGTTCACGGTGGGAGCAGTGTTCAGAGCAGAGGACTCCAACACACACAGACACCTGACAGAATTTGTGGGCTTGGACCTGGAGATGTCCTTCAAGCACCACTACCACGAGGTGTTGGACACCATCGGTCAAACATTCACTGACATGTTCCGGGGACTGAGGGATCAGTGAGTGTGGACTGTTCAAATCAAATCCAATCAAAATATTCTTTAATCAAATAGACTTGTACAAGCATTTTTGAATCGTCACGTTTACATTATTATATAGAATTTAAGTTAAATGTCAGTCTGTGAGTCTGTGAGTAAGCTACTAACGACTCGGAATGCTGTTTGATGAGAAGAGCCGTTAGAAACTTAACAGTTGCTCTTTTTTTTAAATATGTGATTACGATATTTGTTGTATTACAATATGTATCTATTTATGTTTGGAGGGCTTTGCTTAATTTTTTTTAAACAGGTTGCGGGTTATTTGCTATTTATATAAAAAAACAGACTTTAAGAGCTTAAAATAAATAAAATAAACTGCCTCTAGACACCTAATTAGATATTTTATATGTCCAGTCCAAAAGAAATTCATAGAGTAGAACATAAAACCTCTCATTTGCAAGTCGATTAAACTTAACTAACTTACTAACTTAACTTTTATTTACTTTTAATATGATTTTCAAGATATAATATAGAGATGTAACACGAAGTGTTGGACACCATCCCTCAATGTTAGTAATATGTCCCAGGGACTGAACAGTGAGGGTTTTTGGAACTGATTTAAAATAGGGGTATTTATGTTCTTACCAACAGATTAGAAAATTGGTTTTAGTGTTTATTTTTAACCTATACCTCAAAAGGAAAACACGGAATTCTTATGGGATCACTTAGTTGACTGTGTGTCTGTCTGTATGTTAGTCCGTCCTCTGTCTATCCATCCCTTCATCTCGGGAACTCGGGGAGGTATCGAGTTCAAGTTAAAACCGTATATCCATATCTACAGTCCCTTGAAGGTGTGAAAAAAATCAAAAGTTCGGCCGTTTATTTTTTTTATGTGGGATTTGCAAGAGCAGTATGCATGTTATGATTTTGAAAGATGGAAGCATTTTAAGAATGGAATGCATTAAAAGTAAAAGGAATGAAGGATGTGATAATTGACATAATGGCGGCACGACGTTACGCTTAAGCGTTGTTTCTCTGTGATTTTAATCGAATAAATAGTTCGTGTGTTCTTATAAACACTTTATTATTATCATCCGATCCTACATTTAAAATTATAATATTCTTATTTTCATGAACAGATACGCGGCAGAAATAGCGACGGTGGGCCAACAGTACAAGGTGGAACCATTCAAGTTCCTCGACCCACCACTCCGCTTAGAGTTCCCACAAGCGATACAGATGTTGAAGGAAGCTGGTGGGTTATGCTCTAATTTTTGCAGTCATAGAATGTTATTCAACATTAAATTATTATTCATGATTCATTAACTTCATGAGTCTACTACCAGTTCGGAAAGAAGAAGCCGCTGATCTGAGAAGAACTGGTGAAAGAAACTCAACGGAAATTTTATTTGAAATTTAAATAAAAAATTAACAATAGTTGTATAAAGTTGAAAAAGCCTGGAGGCGAGGTCATTCCCCAGGTGTAAAAAAAAATCGTCAATTGAATAGTATTCTAACACATAAACGTTTTTGTTCATTTTTGTTCAATTTGTCAAAATGACAAATAGTATTTATAACACTATAGTCAGGTAGCGCCATCTTTTGGTAATTTTTAGTACTAATAGTATATATGTTACTCCAAATTATAGTCTATCTGTGGACTAAACTTCATACGGCTATAATCGGTCGAGAGAACATTATAATGAATCATATATAATTAATATATAATATATAAAAAGTTTAACGAATTTAAAACATTACTTGAAAATCTTCAACCAAGTTAGAAAGAGGACTGATCCTCTTTTTTGAAGTCGGTAATTTTTTTTTTATTCCAGGTGTGACAGTAGGGGAAGAAGATGACCTATCGACCCCCGATGAGAAGCTGCTGGGTCGTCTCGTGAGGGCCAAGTACGACACGGACTTCTATATACTGGACAAATACCCACTCGCAGTGAGGCCCTTCTACACCATGCCTGATCCCAATAACCCGGTAAGTGCGGTTTTGGTGTATAGCATTTTCCACGTTTTACCTTCAATGTAAGTCGATTCGCGTCGGTTTATCTTTAATAGTTTCTATATATTGCTTCAATTATATTGGTTATTAGGAAACTCGGCCCGCTTCGCTGGTTGTAAGTTTAAATAAATTAAACGGTTTTTCAATCGACTTCCAAAAGGAGGAGGTTATCAATTCGTCTGTATTTTTTTTTTTTTTTTTTTTTTTTTTTTTTTTTTTTTTTTTTAATGTTTGTTAGCTCATAACTTTGAGCTGGGTGAACCGATTTTGATGATTCCTTTTTTATTTGAAAGGTAGTGCTTCCCATGTGGTCCCATTTTAATATTTTCCAGTTCTGATAATGGCATCCATGAGAAAACCATAAAAGTCTTGTATTTGCATTAAGTATTTGCGCGACAAATGGACTAATAACTCAATATCATGCCGACCGATTTCGATGATTCTTTTTTTAATGGAAAGGGTATACTTCAAGGGTAGTTTGGTGAGAGTTTGGTAAGGTTCTGATGATGGGATCCATGACAAAGTATCGGAACTCTTCAATTCTTAGGAGCAAATTAACGATGCTCGGCCGAATCTTTTATAGGCTATATGGATATTTGAGTCACGTACCGTAACTGATGATGGAAGGTACAACTCCTCAACGGTTAGCAGTTTAAAGAAAATTTTTTCAATATAATACGCAATTATGCACCGATGGTTGTATACTTTCAGGCTATTAGGTTTACCTCATAATAGAAGGTAAATTTTTATAGTCATTAACACAATACGTATCTACTTTCCGCAAAAAAGTTAAAAATAAATTATTTTTAACAAAAAAACAAAAACCGACTTCCAAACTTAATAAATCTAAACTAAAAAGTAGAAAATAATACTTTTAAGGACTTTGTTAATTTTGAAGTCGGTGCCAGCCAAAGCAAAATAACCCTAAATAGATACATATTTGATTAATCTTTCAATTTGTAAACATAATCTGGCTGGCACCGACTCCAAAATTAACAAAGTCCTTAAAAGTATTATTTTCTACTTTTTAGTTTAGATTTATTAAGTTTTATAATTTTGTAATAAAATAAAAGTAGTGTAAGTTACTCCATTACATTAGCTATCTGCGAGTGAAAGTCCCGTCAAAATAAATCCAGCCGTTTCAGATATTAGCCGGAACAAACAGACAAATTTTAAAAATTGATTTCTTGATGTAAGTATCGTAAATACTTTCATTTGCATTTAGTGAAAAGCTGTTAATTTGAAATTAAAAACAGACACTTCAATTTTATTTATATGTATAAATTATTTTCCATTAGCATTTCCCGCGACTCCGCTCGCATTCTAAAAACTAGAAACCAAATTTTTAGATTTCCTATATTATGACTATTCCAAAAACATTTTTCAAAAAATATACAATATACGATTGGACGATATTATGTATTTTAAACGACCTCAGTAAAACCAACTTCACCTTTCAAAAGCTAAATTTTGAACTAAATTATATTATACTAGCTGTTACCCGCCCGCTTCGCTGGGCATTTTAAAATTTATGTGTATTTAGTATAATAATAACTTTTATTTATTTATTTTTAACAATGTTTTACTTAAAATTATAACTCGTAAAATGTGATTTTCTTTTTCGATCGATAGAAAGTCATTTTTAAAATAAATCGGGACATACACACACGCACAAGCACACGCACGCACACACACAGACAGACACACACACACACACAATAACCTTTACCGGCATTATATATAGTCTTTCATTTGCGCAATAACATGTTCTTACTGTATACCAATTTTTATAAACATCGGTTTAATCGTTCTTGAGTTATAGCGGTTAGAATAGATAAAAATTTCAAAAATGGTGAAACTGATATAAGTGAGTCATGAAACGAATATTTATGACGAAACTCGACAAAAAAATAGAGTGTACAGACAGACTACACATTTATATAGTAGTATAGATTATCTAGTAGAATATGTTACAATTATAGGCAACTTCAGTAAAACCAACTTCAGCTTTTAATAACATTATGTATTAATATGTTACAATCCTCCATGACAGTCTTATTTAAACAATTACTTATATTATCTTTTCAAGCACAGTCAACATCTACGCATCTCAACTCCTCGCAGATCAATCCCCATCCTTTCGTCCTGTCATTATTTTTTATTAATTTGAATATTCTTTATTTTTATAACAATTTTCATAATTTCGACTGCCAGAGTTACAAAATGGCCAGTTTAACAAATTAAAAACTATTTTATTCTACATTAAAATAGCGAAACCCTACAGTATACATTTTAAAATTTATTTCCAGAAAGCTTCAAACTCCTACGACATGTTCATGCGAGGGGAAGAAATCTTAAGCGGCGCCCAGAGGATACACGACCCGGACTTCCTCACCGAGAGGGCGAAGCACCACGGCATTGGTGAGAATACCGACTTTCCCCCTTAAATCCATAACCTGGACCTCCAAGATCATAGTATTCAGCCCTTTTTAACGTCCCACAGCTGGGGGTGGCCCTTCAATGCTGGGCGAGTGCAGGGGACTGACTGACTCAGGTTCAAAGTGTCGCATCTCTAATATTTTCTTGTGGGAATTATGTCTATCATGATTACCATTGCCTTATGGTGAAGGAAAACATCGTGAGAAAACCTGCATGTTTGAGAGAACCTAGCAAGTTGTCGAAAGACACGTTCAGTCCCCCGCACTTGTCCAGCGCGGTGGACTATAGCCTGATCACCCTCGTATTGGGCACGCCCAGCCGTGGGACTTGAAAAAGACTGAATACAATTAATATATCTAGTTTCCTAAAACGTATTTTTAAGATGAAAAGACAATAATTTTACTAACTTTATGTCTTTATACGATTTTTTTGTCTTGTAGATATCAGCAAAATAGCTGCGTACATCGACTCGTTCAGGCTTGGCTGTCCTCCTCACGCAGGTGCGTTACATTTTATTATACAAAACATATATCTAGTACCACTAGTATTTTTTATTTCGTCATTTACAACATCATTTAAAAAAAAGTATACCTGAATACCAAAATTTTTTCAAAATCGATAGAGCTATTTTCGGGGATACGTGAAATTTATATATAATACGACACACTCAAATACTCCACGATTACAATAGTATTGTAGTAGTAATACAGATGCCTCATTACATTAAAAGAAATTGGACAGCACTAGTTCGGGCTATTTTTGTTTGTTACACGCTTTTTTTTAGCTTCACCTGTATGTTTGTATGTTTGTAACCGACTTCTTTGGGCGCGATTTTGACCCACATTAAACGGCCAGATTTCGTTCAAACTTTGTAGATTTATCGAGGACCGATGACAATACACTAATTTGATATATAAACCAAACTAAAAAGTAGAAAATAAATAATAGTTTAAAAAACTAATTTACAAACAGCTCCCTCTAGTATTGTATATAGATTACATATTGTGTTCAATAGATGGCGCTTTTTAGAAACTAAAAAGCAAAAAATAAATAATAGTTTAAAAAAACGAAAAACACGCTTTTTATAGAAAACCAAACTAAAAAATAGAAAATAAATTTTAATTAATTTAAATTAATTATTTGATTTAAAAAAAAGCGTGGGGTGCATGGTGTCAATAGTTATAAATATTTTATTGACAGATATGAGTAGAGTGATTATCATTTTGATAATATCTTAAAAAGCACCCCACGCTTTTTTTAAATCAAATAATTAATTTTAATTCATTATTAAAATTTATTTTCTATTTTTTAGTTTGGTTTTCTATAATTATAAATAATAGATGTCGTTGATTCTGTTTTATAAATATCGCACATATTTATTATAAGTAAATAATAAATATGTGCGATATTTGTAAAATTTTGATGTCAGGTTTGGCTCAGTGGGTAGTGACCCTACCTTCTGCGCCAGCGTCGCGGGTTCGAGTCCCGCTGGAGGCATTCATTTGTTGAGCACGAATGTTTGTACTCCAGTCATGGGTGTTTATTATTAAATAATATTGTAATGATCATAGTGTTTTCATTCTGCTTTTGAAAAAAAATAACAACTATCACCTGTGGTAAAAAAATTCTTAAAGTAAATCTACATCATCTATACTTCTATACTATACTATATTACTATTTAATATTATAAAGAAGTAAAGTTTGTGTGTTTGTTAAATTGTAAGGGGTAATCTCGGGATCTACTGAACCGATTTTAAAAATTCTTTTACCAATAGAAAGCCACATTATTGCTGAGTGTCATAGGTTATATAAAAAACCGAAAAATAAAAAGGCTTTTACGTGGTAGTCCGTTTTGCAAAGTGAATCGGAGAAAAAACGGTCGAATGAAAGCGTTTCTTACGAACGCTGCCTTAACTATGAAAGATATGTTTTTGAGTTCTAGAGAAAAGATGTGGAGCTTGAAAATGCCTACAAAAAAGTCAACGACAGCATATGTCTAACTTTTATATTTAAGTTACAAAAAGTAGTTTTTTAAATATTAGTATAGATAATTTAATTTTTAATATTAATAAAATACCTACGTGTAACCCTCCTTTTGGCAGTTAGAAATTAAAACATAACACTCTGTACTAAAAAAGGATTATTAACATTATGCCCAACGAAGTGGGCACGGGTCAGCTAGTATATATATAAATGTACACAACAATACTTAGCAATAATATTTTTATATAATACATCTTTTTGGGAACTATTATTTTTTTAAAAAGCTAAACATAACTTCGATTGTAATCAATAAATGTAACACCATCTATTGACATTTATTTGAACTATTTTTTCTTTGTAATGAGACCGCTTGTCCATAGATTTATCGTTAACATTAACTTTTAATCTAAATAGAGTTGAATTTTTATCCTAATTTTAATTTAAATTTCTTTATACCAAGTTATTTCCATGAGAGAAATAAATAAATATGTGTGAACACACAGCGCCATCTAGTTGCGTGATGACTTATCACTGATAAGCTACGACGCTTGTGTTACAGATATCAGATAGTTGATACACTACATATATATAACTTTAAAAACATACATATCACTACATATCATAAACCAAAGTCCTTCATCGCGTCTGTCTGTCTGATCGCTATTAACTCAAAAACTACTGCATCGATTTTCATGCTGTTTTTACCAATGGCTAGAGTTCTTAAGGAAAGTTTTAGTATATAATTTATCAAATCAATAAATATATATTCTATTTTATTTTTCCAGGTGGCGGCATAGGTCTAGAGCGGGTGGTGATGTTGTACCTGGGTCTAGACAATATCCGGAAGACCTCAATGTTCCCGAGAGACCCGAAACGAATTACCCCCTGAATATTGTATGATTTGACCTTTTATATAATAAATTTATTTATCCTTTTGAATTAGGTTTGTTTTATTTTGTAATTTACAATACCTCAAATGATTTTTGAAGGAGTAAATTAGTTGAGTACAAGAATTTTTTTTGCTATATCTCAGCTTGTTCAAGAAAAAAAAATGTAATTTAATACCAGAAATGTATTGTCTGTAAGGCAAAGTATTATATAGGGTTGGGGAAAAAGTTTCTTCGCATTTTTTAAGAAAATTCAAAACATTTTTTAATATAGTTTATTTACATTCAATTAAAGTACGTAGGTGCCATTTTGTTCGATAACATGATCCCATTGCTAAATTTTGGGGCTTCTGGTCAAAAAACCGCGACAAGTAGTTTTGACAGTCCTCTCGTGATGTAACCTGACACTGCCTAAAGAATTCTGAAGAGGCCGAAACAGGTGGAAATCTGACGGTGCAAGGTCAGGACTATACGGCGGATGTATTAACACCTCCCAGCCAAACTCTCTTAATTTTTGCTGAGTGGCTAAAAATGTGTGAGGTCTAGCGTTATCATGATGAAAAACCACACCCCTTCTGTTAATTAATTTTGAAGACGTCGTAAGAAAAAAAAATCAACTTGGTTAATAACGGACACCTATTGTACTTATGAATATAAAAAAATACAAATTTATATATATATTTTTCTGTCGGTTCATTCCAGCTAATATTGGAGACGGCTGGATTGGTTTTTAAGGCACTTTGGCATATAGCTGATGTTGTAAGGAGTTAAGTTTTTTATTTTCAAAAAACAAAGGGTTTCGTTTAAAACAAAACGAAGTACGTTAGTTCTTATGTATGATTACTTTTTGAGTAAGTTTTCCAAAAATTTATCAAAATCTAATAAAAAAAGTATGTTTACATGAAAAGATTATTTAAAAAAGAAAGTAATTAAGTCGTTCAAGTATTCTTTATTGATACGTTTATAACGAATAATTATTTATAAAGATTGCATAAAGCTTTAAGTTAGCAATGATCAAAAATATATATAAAAAATACAGGGTAAAATAAAACGTCCATTATGAATAATCCATATATTACAATATAGTATTCTTACCGTATGTCCGTATTATCACACTTGCTCGCAGAGCTTTACGTTTCCACACGATTCACTACTGCTGGTAACATTAATAATATATCCAATATTACTTTAAACTTATATGAAGTAAAATTACAAAATATTCATTTATAACTTTAAAAATAAACACGAGTGTCCAAAACATCACAAGCAAAGTCTGTAATTAAAAAAAATACAATTTTTACTCTGTATTAATATAATGGTTGTCAAAGTCAAAAATATTGACAGTTGACTTTTTTGGTGGGAAACCTACAAAGCTAAATAATCATTTCCCTAATATTTTTTTTAATTTTTAATACATAATTAAAGACATATATACAACAAAAATATAAATTATAATTGTAATTTTAATAATGTTACCAGCAATAAAAACTCCCAATCAAAATTCATCCATGATCGAACACAATATCTGAATGTCTTAATTAAAACTTAAGCATACTTAATACATTACAACTAAAATATAATAGTAAAAGCCTGTTCTTAAAAGGTTTTAAATTAAATGCTTATATTTTTTATTACGTTATTACTTTCCGAAATGGAGGATTGTTTAAATTTCATATTTAATATATATATATTGAATAACTTGACAAAAAACAAGATTTTGTCATAGAAGTGTACATAATTATATTATTATTTTTGTAAATATTAGGTTAAGTGGATGGGTGACCTTTTCTTTTTGCTATTCCTGAGTATAAATTATTATTAAACTCCTCCAACAGATCAGATTCACTTGTCAAATTATTCACTTATTTAATTAGGATAGAAATAAATGTGGAACGGCTTTAAAATATAATAATAAAATAAAGCCTCCATTACACTCGCATAATAATTATTGATTAGATTTAGGAACATTAACACATTGGTATGTGGAAATAGAAACACAATTTAGCACCTATTGTTCATATTAATTAAGAAAGTGTTAGGAAAAGTGTAACACAAGTGTTTTTATATTATATATCTTATACTAGTATATCGAGGTTGCTTTATGCTGAAAAAGGACAGATATATTTGCATATGTCTCCCTCACTTTTAACATTGCAGAATTATAAAAAAATGTTTGTTATTGACATTTAAAATATATAAATATGGTCATTTATTTTAATAGAAAGAAAAGAGATAGATGCAATCATTTTCTGTCTCACTCGCTCCAGTACTATTTAGGGACTCAATATAATAGTATTAGATATAAATATGATTTACACTTGAAAATTTTTAATGACATAATAAAATGAGATTTTAATTATAAACTTAAATGAACAGATTCAAAATAATTTTAATACTGGTGATATTATTAATAACTAAGGGGCAAGTTTTTGAGGTTTGACACTCGCTTCGATTTGTTTTTTAATATTTAGACACTGGATAGATGTAATGAAATAAAAAATATATACTTACATTCATTAATATTAGGCCAAATTTAATCTTTATATCGTATTTATGCAAGAAATGACACTTCTAACAATATTTTTCATACACAAAGTTACACAATCCAGTATCAAATGAAAATTTAAAAGTGTTATTGAAAAAAAATGCATGATACAGAATGAATTCCTTAGAAAGCCTTCATTATTTACATGAATGTAGAAAAATTCGATATATAAAACCTACTGTGTACATTTAATCGTATGGAAACAATCATAAAAAATTGACATGATAATCTACTTTTCACTTAAAATCTTATCGAAAAATGTCAAATCCATATGCTTTATACTGTACATTGTAACGAAGAAGTGAAACTTTAACAAACCACTATACCTTGATATATTTTAAGTTTCTATTACATTATACGAGGATAAGAAAATAAACTGCGAAATTATTAATAAGTGACATCAAAATTTCTAATATTTTCATTATTAATATAATTTTTTGCACTGTCACTATTGATTTTTAAGTTACACAGTGTAGAAATAAGTAGACTGTCCATACTTAGAATATAAGTTATTACAAAAATCAAAGCGATAAAGAGAAGAGATATCATTAGAATGATCCAAAAATAAGTACACTTTTCTGCAAATATTTGTTATATCTATGAGAAATATTTGTTAAGACATTATTACAACAGCGCCATCTAGTTCCGTGGTAAGCTACGAGGCTTGTGTTACGGATACCAGATAGTTCATACACTACACATTTATATAACTTTGAATACATTCAAAGTTATTATTATAATAATTTAAGTAATTAATGTATTTAACAATAATATTAGAAAAATGTATTTATTTTATAAAATATTATATGTTTATTTAATAATTTTAAGAAAAATTAAGCAAAAAAAAAATTTATTAAAAAATGCATTCAAAATTAAGTATGAGTTAAAGCAAATTTAAGTATATGCAGATGCATAAATTATAATATGGACAGATTATGATGGTGTTGCTATTTATGTTTTCGAGACGATCAATTCACAATACTTTGATATTTTGTACTGGACACTTACAATTAAAAAAAAAAAAAAAAGAAAAATCTCTATGACTCTAAGCCGAAAAAAAGTTAATTTTAAAACGTTTACACATTACTTTACAAAACACTACACTAATTTTGACACCCACAGACAATACAGTACAAAGTATCAAAATATTTTTTTTTGTCTATGAAAATAAATTTGAGCTTTACCTAAGTACATCACATTAGTTTCCTGTTTCGATCAATATGACCAACATCCAAACACTTAACGCAACAACTTCACTCCAAATATGATTTCTGGATAACTTTTGGAGCCACAATTTCTATCACACCCAATAACACTTTGCATTTATTGAATAACACTTCAAATCCGAATGATAACACTTTATTATAATATTATTGCTCATTTTGTTTCCAATTACTTGTTTAGTGTTGTAGCTACAACTTTAGATCACTTCTAATAACACTTACCTTTCATTTATGATAACATTGAATCTTTGAATAACACTTCACTAATACAACTGTTGATCATTTGTTTATACGATTTTTGAATTACACTTCTTGTATGATCATTAACACTTTTACACTATAACACTTGTCACTTACGGCCTATTTATCACCGAATATGTTTTTCAGGTCATGTTCGTACAGCGCTATCACTAGCATTATGCCAATCCCCGTGGCAAGACCCATCAGTTGTAGGATACATTGGCAAAGTGTGCCTTCATTACTGTGTGACGTGCTTAGCTCTGGCATCTGGAAAATAAAAGTTATCATTAAAATCGTAATTTACTATATATTCAAAGAAAAATATTGTAGTATAAAAATATTATTATTCATAATAATTAATAGAGTAATGTAACAAGTATACGTAAGTATAATCCTCAGAGCTTTTTAACATTACCCCTCAAAATCATTTCCAAGACCCTAAATCACAATCACATTCCAAATCCCCACAGCATCACACCCAGATCTTCCCCCCCCCCCAACGACGACCCCCTTACTCCCCCCAAGCCCCCTACCCCCTTACCACCCACGACTACTCACCATATCAACCAGCGCGATATACAAAAACATGCCAGCAGCCGCAGCAAACAGCCAGCGGGTGGCATCTGGCAGGTGTCCGGCCAGTACGCCGCACACCATGCCCGCGAGACACAGCGCCGACGACAGAACGTTGTAGCACACGGCACGTTTGACGGACATGCCCGCCTTCAGTAGTACTGCGAAGTCCCCTGGAAATTTGAGGTCGTGTTGAGTTTTGTCTTCAGCCCTTTTAACGTCCCACTGCTGGGGGTGGGCCTCCCTCAGTACGAGGGGAACAGGCCATAGTCCACCACGCTGGCCTAGTGCGTGTTGGCGAACTGAGCATGTCTTACGAAAACTTGCTAGGTTTTCTCAGACGTGCAGGTTTCCTCACGATGTTTTCCTTTGTTATTTGGCCATTTTGCTGAGTTGTTGGTTGTATTGCTGAGTCACCTTAGAGCTATAGTATATCACTATAACTCGAAAAAATGCAAACTTATCTCACCTAGTTCATGTGGCAGTTCGTGACAAAGAACAGCAATAGCCGTAGAGAAGCCACCAGCGATATTCGACGCAAATGCCGCTCCTATAAGTAAAATTTAAAAATCGACGTATTATCCATCTAATTACAAAAGCCTATTCAAAACATTAATAACATAAAATACTTTAAAAGTTAAAAGAAAACCAAACACCAAACCCCATAGAATATTAAATACCCGTCGTATATAATATAAAAAGAGCAATTTGTTGTGTTTATGATATCAAAATAAACAAATAATCCAAAAACAATAGAAAAAGCAATCATTTAAACAAAAAAGGTGTTCAACCATTTTTATAAAAATCCTTCAAACAAAAAAGAACTAAAAATCAATACTAGAAACCCGCTTACCAATAGCCATGCCATCAGTGAAGTTATGGAGCCCATCCCCCATGATGACCATCCACGCCACCGACGACATGGAGGAAGGGGGCGCGTGCACGTGGCCGTGTGAGTGCGAGTGGCCGTGGTGGGCTCTAGAATGTTCTCTGGAATGGAAGACGATGTAACTTGAGCGAAATCACAATTTTGATTACTATTATAATTGCAAAAGTGTAGGATTGTTAAACGATAACGGCTGGCCGTCCAGCCGTTATCGTTTAACAATCCTTTGAATTAATTTGAACGATTTTACGGACATATACGGATACGGATTTAAATGATTTTAGCATACACTAGTTAAGTTTTAGCGGTTAGTATAGATATCTCAGAGACGATATTTTCTCGCAGTAGAAATTATTCGAGATCTTGAACCGGATTACCAGCTACCATCATTGCAAATTTTATCTCTACCTGAGAAGTGGTCTTCTCGTGATGCGGTCACCGACAGACAAAAATTCTAAAGTTGAATTTCCATATCAATAAAAATAACCATAACTTCAAAAAGATTTCCCAGAAAATATTTAATGCACAGATTCTAAGTTCTCTAAGTTTTTCTAAAATAAGATAAAAACTAATAATAATTTATTTTAATTACCTGAGAATAACTGTATAGCTGTCCCCATCTTTGAGGTCTTTCGCATTTTCCTCTTTGTGTTTGATATTGTTCATTTCTACCACCGCAGGAGTGGACTCAGCTTTGAGAAGCCAGTCCTTGGCCGTAGGTTCATTTTCTTTACCCTCTGGATTTAAAGCGTTGGAAGAGACCACGCTAACCGAGTTATTGTGATTTTTAGCAGCTGCCTTTGGACTTGGGGGAAGACCGTCTCTTAAATGGTGATCATCATGAGTATCCGTGTCTATTTCGTCATAACAATACGGGTACTCTGAATATTTATGTTTACACGTTTTTGTTGTTGGGTCGCCTTTTTCGTCCCTCTTGAATATTTTCAATACTGAATTCGATGTCGCATTACTTATAGGTGCTTTGGATCCTCCGGAACATCCTCCAACTGTTTCATCTTTAAGTACTCTCACTCTTGTTGGTAGTTTATCCTCTTCCAACTTTTGGCGACGTTTGCGCCATTCTACGACAACTGTTAAACCCTTTTCCGTGAAATAGAAGAATACGACACCTAACATAGCTGCTAAGCCTTTCCACATTCCATCATCGTGGGATGCTCGAACTTCTACAGCATTATCATCATGATCATGCTCAGAAGGGCTCATTGCGTGTGGCATTAGATGCAGTAAAGCATCACCACATAGTGTTCCTACAGCTAAAGCTACCAAAAATTGTAGTAAATGATTATAATACGTCTTATGCATAATAGGTATGACGGCTACGCCAAGTAAGCCGCACGCGCTGATCGCCGTTATACTGAGAGACGAGTATAACCATACGGCAAACATATTTTTTGAGTATGCATTCTCTTTATTTGCGATTTTATTAAGTCTACTCGGTAGATATGTTTCTTTCAAACATCCGCCTCTTTCTATAGAGGTGTTTGCTAGTTTTTGGTACAGTAAAATAGGGCATATAGCCTGAAGGGTTCCCTCTGATATGAGGGCTTCTGTATCATGATCGTGATCATTGTGATCATGACCGTGATCGTGTGGTTTTAACCTGGTGTTGACTGTTGTGATTAATTCTGCGCTGCTTACACACTGTAATAGACAATTTATAATAAAAAAAAACTACTCTATGGATTTAGATAGAACTACATTATTAATAAGCATCTTACAAATAGCGTAGTGGAATAATCAATTTAAATGTAAATATTTTGATGGCAAAAGTAATTGTCTTATCTTTTATGTAGACAATATTATTGATAAAAGAACGGTGATGATTATTATTATAAGTTTGTGCTAAATAGTGTTAAGTTTTAGATATACTGACGGAAACGGAACGGAAATATTATTATTTTTACTACTTTTATAATCTAAAAATCAGATGAACCAATTCAGACGAAATTTTGCTTGAAGATTGAGACGCTGGATAGTTTTTATCCCGGAAATTATCACTTAAGGCGGAGAAAAAAGGGGATGAAAGTTTATTCGGGGAATTATTCATCAAGTTTAATCTAATACTTACATTTACAACGTCTTCTTTAACTCCACTCTGCCCATAAATGTAGTCCTTATTCTCAATTTTTTGTACACCACCCTCAGTAAGTTTATGCAGATCAAGACCTTTTAGCATCTTATTGAAACTAGTCAAATTCATCGTCATGGACCCAGCATCACCGTACAATCTGAAGATCTGTTCCACATACGCATCAGGATTTACGTTCCTAACTTCTCTCTTCTGTCTTATCTTCTGGAGTTTCTTTTGATATCTTAATTTTGATTCTATACTTCTTTTTTCGAGATGTAACGGTGTATGGTCTAGTTGAAGAGTTGGCTCGTACGGTTTCATGTCATTTTTGAGGTTCACATGTGAACCGCAGGTGTGCGCTGCGCATAGCAGGCAGAACATGCAAACTGTGACCAAATGGTGAGACATCGCGATTGACGTTTTTAGTCCAGGGTCAGGATTGTGTGTTCATATCTTGTTGGATCTGTGGACAATTAAGAGTGGATATTATTTACGACATTATTTGGATAGATTATTAAATTTTAACAGTTACTATACATTTCTCAGTTATGAGATATTTTCCTCCCTGTAAATATCGTATACTAGTAATTGAACCGGATAAACAGCAATCATCATACCATTTTATCAAAATCTGTATAGAGATTGTGGACAGCATGAAGAGAACATTATGCGGTCACAAGCAGATAAAAATTCTAAAAACTATGGATACGGCTTCTGTACTGATGATAATAATGATTGACTATTTCAATAAGATTTTCGCATTACATCACATTTGTTAGAATTTTTTTATATGTATAGAAGATGGGGCGAACCAGCATACGATCCACCTTATGGAAATCAGTTTTTGATATTCATCTTCATCTTCAGCCCTTTTGAGGTTCCACGGACTCAGGTCATAGTCTAGCGCGCTGGCCGAGTATATGTTGGCGGACTGCATATGTCTTTCGAAAACTTGCTAAGTTTTTCTCAGACATGCAGGTTTCCTCACGATGATTTCCTTCACCATAAGACAAGTGGTAATCATGATAGGAAATGATTCACACATGCAAATATCAGAGGTGCGAGACCCGGATTTGAACCCGCATCACTCGGACATCCAAGCGAGCGCGTTACCGCTGTGCTAGCACTGCCTTAATCATTTTTTGATATTATAATACATGCAAAAATATGAACTATTCTAAATATAACTTTAGAATTTATCAATTTAGCAAACATAGCATGTTTTAATGAACAATGACACAGTACAAAAGATGTAGGACTTATCAATAAAATACGCTATATAGAAACAGCATAATATATTATTAATGGCTGTAATAAACAATTTTGTTACAGCCAGTAACACGACATCTCTTAATAAGAAGCCATGCATTGGAATTCGCGTAATCCAAACATAACAAGATGCAAGAAACCCTGAAGAGTATGATTTTTTAAAATACAGTAATATCGCTCATTAAAAAAATAACTATAGGTAAATAAACTATATTTTCTGATTTTTTTTTAACTCACGACGACGTTTCGAATGCTTTACAGCAGTAATTTTCATCAGAGTAACGCGAAAAGAAAAAAAAAGAAATGTAATGACGTGACCGGATCTAGTACTATATACATAAGCATAATGTATTGTATCCTCTAAATAATAATTATTAAAAAATAATTAAATATTTACTCAATAATTAAAAAAAACTTTATCCACAAATATTTCAAGAAAAGGATGGTACTGCCTCTTTTATGCTCGACTTGGCGGGAGCACTCCCGTGCAGTTTATTTAGAACCAGTCTATTTAGAACAGAATGGTATGTTATTTAAACAACACGCCTTATCGTTTTATCATGGTTGGTACAGTACGCTGTATAGTACATTTTCCGTATACCGACCCTCAATCCGACCTCTGATTGCGTTTGATCGTATCTTTGAACTACTAATTAGTTATAACATTTTATGTTCACACGTTTTGGTTTTAATTAATTTTAATTAAACTAAATAATAAAGTTAGTCCGAACTCCGAACCATGGTTCCCTAACATCATTAGCGTCCAACAATCCAGCCGGGCGCGAAGCCAAGAATCGCAAAGTGTTCGGTGGGGGTCTACCATGTGGGTAAAGTGATGATATATAATATAATTAATAAGGGATAAATAAGCAAGTTACAAGTGAAACGAAGTTGAATAGTGATGTCTCTCTTCCAAATAAATGTGGGATTGATATTTTACAGTATCATGTGAATACCTACAATGATTTAAAAGGTTAACCTGCGACTTCAATCGGGTTACAATTCCATTATAGAAGTATTTACCTATAGGTAGGTACAAAGGTATATCCACTAAAATTATAAAGAAAAAAAGAATTCATTTATTGTAGTAGATATATTAGTTTGTATGAAATAAAATTTGGTAGGACGGTAAATTTGCAACCCTGTGAAGAACATAGATCTTTTTTATCCCAGAAATCATCCTTTAAGGGGGTGAAAAAGGGGGATGACAATTGACATAGGGAATCTATCATCCTATCGAGTAACGGATACGAATAAACATATCTATAGCCTGTCTTCTCTTTTCTCTTCTATTCGTCTTAAAAAGTAGCTACTACTGCGTCATTACATAATATGTACGTCATATTATGTATAATAAAATGCGAGGACAATACCACGATTTCGTCATTAAAAAAGCAATAAACACGTCAACTTAAAAATATCACGCTTAAATACAATGATTTTTTAGAAAGTATTTCTGCCTGTTACTATAAAAATATGTTTAACTAACAGGTGCTTTAAGGGTGCTACACCTAAGGTGGGGATGAAAAATGCATTTTTCGTATTATGTACTTTATAATTTATATATGTACTTTTAGATTAGATACATTTTATTAAAAAGTAATTATTTTGACATTACAAATGGACACTTCAATTTTGTTTATCTGTAGGTATAGATAATCAAACCTGCGCTACAAGTTCACTTTTTGCATACCAACCTTGTGCCACAAAACCATCAGTTATTTGACCAATCTATCAAATCAACAACGTTCCGGAACGAAACGATTACATTCCACTTACTCGTAGTGCTTGATCATTAATTTAAGTACTGTTTCTATGTTATATTTTACTAGCAAACCGGCCCGCTTCACTGGGCGTAAAAAAAAATTATAATAAAATAAAAGTAGCGTAAGTTACTCCTTATAACATTAGCTATCTGCGAGTGACGTTAAAGTCACGTTAAAATCGATCCAGCCGTTTCAGAAATTAGCCGGAACGAACAGACAAAAATAATTAAAAAAAAAATGTTTTTTTTATGTAAATACCGTATATACTTTAATATGCAATTAGTGAAAAGCATTTGAAATTAAAAACCGACACAGTTACAAGTGGAACATAACCAGGGACTCAATCGATTAGTTGTGTTCCACGATTGGTCGATGTTTATTGATATTGGATGAGAGAAGCTATTTAAAGTGACATTATATCGTCTGTCTGTTTTACTGCTGTTATTTTAACGACTTATAAATATAAAATTTATTGCGAGCTTTAACTTGACGACACGTTTGGCTCAGTTGGTAGTGACGCTACTTTCTGCGCCAGCGGTCGCGGGTTCGAGTCCCGCTGGGGGCATTCATTTGTTGAGCATGAATGTTTGTACTCCAGTCATGGGTGTTTATATTTATAATATGTATGTATTTAAAATTTATATGTTTAATATGTCAACTATTTGGTATCCGTAACACAAGCTTCGTAACTTACCATGGAACTAGATGGCGCTGTTGTAATATTATCGCGGATTCATTGTAAAACAAGGTATCTTCTATACATATAATAAAATTCTTCGTTGAATCTGCAGATGCCGAAGATATACATACAGCGGCTGAATCTATAGTTTCTAGAATTTTTATCCCATAACGAAAAGCCATTGGACGGATTTCGATCAAATTTAAACGAGCGGAGGTCAGTTGTTAGTATAAAACAAAACTTTAATCAGTTTAATTGATTAAAAAGCGATAGCGCTTCAAAAAACTTAATTTTCTAATAAAAATGTTAAACGGTATTCCTAGACCAGTTAAAACTTTCCTCGTCGAGATATCTCCAACGAAAACCGCAATTCGCGTGACCTAACACGTTACATGTGCCTAAAATGATGAAACTTTGAATGGCATAAACTATTGACCTTGGCTTTCAACCCTGGACTATATATCTCGTATTTGAGTTCAGCTTTATAACCACATGGCATGTTGTCATAGATTAAAGATATTATAGACGGGTCCTACTTGTTACTAAGAATTAAGATTGTATATTTGAATTTAAAGTTATTGAAGTATTATTTTTTATAAAACCTTTTTCAATTCAAGGTTGATGTAAATGCTTGTAAAAAACGGGTAATTTTTAATATTATTTTATTATCTTAAATAAAAATATTGAGTAAAACTTAATATTTTACAGGATAAATATAAAGGAGGTTTTCAACGTTTATATGGAATAGATATATTACTACGTATCGGCATATTAAATACTAGTCTTTACCGCGGCTTCGCCCGCGTTTTAAAGGCTGGAAACCTAATTCTTCTCGGCGTCCCTCCCCCCTCGCCACCACTGGTCCAAGAGGCAACGCCAAAAAAGTCTCTGAGTTTATTAAGTCTGGTTTTTTTTCAGGTGATTACAATCATAATTTACAATAAAATGTTACGGTCAGTCAAGCGGATATTAGAACAGTTGTCTCAGGTGCGCGGTCAAACATGTCATGAGAACTGACATAATAAAATCAATTTCTTAAGGCTGAAACTTGTTGAACTTTTTGAAGTGAAACTTCTTTAGAATCGTTGTGATTTGAAACTCGATGAAACGAAAATGCGTCACGATGAAGAAAGAAATACATAAAAGTATAGGATTAAGTCGGAGAGAATGAGATAGAATACATTCCCATGTTGCCATGGTAACCGTTGTTTATTTTTGAAGTGAAACTTTATTTAGAATCGTTGTGATTTCAAACTCGATGAAACGAAAAAGTCTATAGAGACACAAACACGTAACACGTAAATCAAGTACCTGGCGCTCAGAGACGGGGAAGAGTTAGCCCACCACATTAGTATTTATACAGTGTGTAAACAGTGAGTTAAATTTATAAATGAAGAAGTTTCACTTATGACATGAGTACTTATGTCAGGAACCATATTTCCTAACTATGATTTTGGCCTGTGTACAGATAATAATGAATAATTTAATCAGAACTTCCAAAATTCTCTTTATATCGATGTAACCAAATATTTTGAAACAGATTTTAACTATAGGGTTTTGCGCTATAAGCATATTAAGGGGGTTTGATTTAGCAATTAACCATAAATTATAAGTTATAACTTATAACCTTACCAGCGGGAATACGCTTGAAGCGTATATTATATTTTCACGTATACTGATGTAAAAACTATATCACTTTAAAGTTTAATCAAAATCAGTTTATTTCACTTTTGTTCATAGGATTTAATTAAAAAAAACATACGCTAATCAAGAACCACGTATATTTAAAGTCGGTCAATAACGATAAATATAATAAACATAATAAGAAGCAAAACACCTACATTTATCTTTCATACCTTTCATAGATAATGACATTCCTTATCTCATTAGATAACGATTGTAACGAATAACGGCTTTAAAGCCTCCGTTAAAAGTAATACATATACAGGTCATACGACGAAAACTGGTGCTAACTTTTTGTTTGTTTTTCACCTTATTTTCTTAGTTGACTCAACCTTTTTCTAAATACTCGTGTTTTATACTAATTTCATGATGGTCTTAAACCTATATCACTATCACTATATATTATAAAACAAAGTCCTCCGCCGCGACAGACGCGTCTGTCTGTATGTTCGCGATAAACTCAAAAACGACTGCACCGAATTTCATGCTGTTTTCACCAATGGATAGAGTGGTTCTCGTGGAAGGTTATTTATTTAGTATGTAACTAGCTGAACCCGCGGCTTCGCTTGCGCTAAAACTGTGTCCCTAGAAAAAAAATGCTTATGCGGTCACAGATAGTCAAACTTCTAAAAACCATAAATACGACTTCTGTATCGATAATAATGACATTTTCGTAAGATTTTCGGAAAAATATTGTACAAACAGAAAACATGTACCTATAGATTATTATCAATGCAGAATCCGAATTTGTAGTGTTTAAGAATAATCATCCGTGTGTCTGTCACCGTATTATCCAAAAACACTAAATAAATTTTGATAAGGTTTAGCATGATGATAGCTTACTAGCTATCATCATGCTCGGCTCAACATAAACGAAAGATTTTACTGCAGAACAGATTTATTTTCTAAGAAATAAATAAATAAATATGTTGGGACATTATTAAAACAGCGCCAACTAGTTCCGTGCTAAGCTAAGTTTGTGTTACGGATACCAGACAGTTGATATACTACACATAATATACATTTTAAATACATACATATTATAAATATAAACACCCATGACTGGAGTACAAACATTCGTGTTCAACAAATGAATGCCCCCAGCGGGACTCGAACCCGCGACCGCTGGCGCAGAAAATAGGGTCACTACCAACTGAGCCAAACGAGTCGTCAAATACTAACCGTTAAACCGTACCTAGGGATGAACCCGAGCAGAACGAAGTTGAGTCGTTAGTAACTTAATAAAAATGTTATATCACATTTAAGTTTTTTAGGTCCTAACTTTATCTAGACATGATACTTTCTGACCAGACAGAAAGTCACACAATCGTAACAATATTTTTTGTTGTTGGAACATTACCACATTGTGCGCCATCTAGTTCCGTGGTAAGCTTAACGAGACTTGTGTTACGGATACCAGATAGTAGAGACACTACACATATTAAACACATACACATTATAAATATGAACATCCGTGACTGGAGTACAATAATTCGTGCTAAACAAATAAATGCTCCCAGCGGAACTCGAACCCACGACCGCTGACACAGCAAGAAGGGTCACTACAAACTGAGCCAAACGTGTCGTCAAAATTTAAGTTTTAATAGTGTTCAGGTCTTGTTTTTATCTATGTTCCTATACTGAGCGTCAGACAAAAAAGGTTAGACGGTCATTCCATTTAAAATTCTAGATTTATTAAAATTAGAACTAAAATCGATACAAACAAGGTTGTTATTCCTGTATATGAAATGTTCAACATTTCTCTACAAAATTGAACTCTACACCCATTTAGTTAGAGCATATTTTTATTATTTAGCGATTAGATAAAATCAATTGAAGTGTTTTGCGTCGAGGGTTTGATTCCTGATTGTGGCATACTTTTAAATTGAGCATAAATTGATACATTTTTGTTTTTTATTACCAATTGTAATTCTTAAATCATCTGGGTATAATATTTTTTCATTGATTTCTTTTACCTAAAACTAAAAATCAATCTTTCGATTTTGGACGGTAAATTATACAATTATTCATTAGTCATGGCGGCTGTATAGATGTCAAACCTAACATCAGGATATACTCTTCAGCCGCTTTATCCAATATAACAATAAACATATTAACTTCATATTAAATAATCAATACGTATAATAAAGTTTTAAATTATTAAAATAGGCATTATTCAATATTGTCGATATCGAGACCGAAATAGTTCTTTACTTTCTTTAGAGTGGGATCGAAAGCGATAGTAGAAAAGTCCAAAATGTATGGGTTTGATATATGACTTAGATATGTCACGTGATCTGTTGTCAACGAATAGATGATGGTAGACAATGTACATTCATTTCAATTATTGTTTAAGCGATGACGATTGTAGAAATCGAATCGCTTCATAACGAATGCCGGTTGTCTATAGGCCTAGGCCATAGTCCGCGACGATGGCTAAGTGCAGGTTGGCCGACTTCACTATGTCTTTCGAAAAATTGCTAGGTTTCCTCAGGCAGGTTTCCTTACGACCTTTTACTTCACCATAAGACAAGTGGTAATGATGTTAGAAATAATTCGCACGAGAAAATATCAGAGGAGCGAAACACGGATTTGAACCCGCATTACTTGGTTAATCGAGCGAACGCGTCACCACTGAACTACCACTGCCTTATAACTACTAGTATTTTACGTTAAACTCGCTTACATATTATAAACTATTTAAAAGACACGGTTAAATAATTTCAGCGCAAAGTACTACGACGACCATTGCAAAATTAATTATCGAAAGAACACGCTAAAATATATCTTATCACTTATCCTTTATGGGTCATATTTGCTTTACATTAATATGGAATTCGATAAGTTCACTGGAAACCGCACTTTATTTTGTACGAATATGGTCCAAAATAACTTTTTATGTACACACAAGTATTACGTCATAGCTATTTCTGTATCGAGTAACGAATAACGAAATATGAGGACGGCGTTACGACCACGGCTTATCGACGTATCCGTTCACATTTTTGCTGTCGCTAGACTACTAGTACTAGGTATGTTTTGAGTTATTGAGCGTGACCCATACTCTTTTTTAACCGACTTCAAAAAAGGAGGAGGTTCTCAATTCGTCGGGGACTTTGTTTTTTTTAATGTATGTTCCCCGATTACTCGACGATGGCTGGACCGATTTGGAAAATTCTTTTATTGTTTGAAAGGGTATAGTTACCAGTTGGTCCCAGGCCAGGTATTTTGATTGTTTACAAATTAATAGATTAATCGAATATGTATCTATTTAGGGCTATTTTGCTGTGGCTGGCACCGACTCCAAAATTAACAAAGTTCTTAAAAGTATTATTTTCTACTTTTTTTAGTTTAGATTTATTTAGTTTGGAAGTCGGTTTTTGTTTTTTTGTTAAAAATAATTTATCTAGAATAAAAGTAGCTTAAATTCCTACTTATAACATCACCTAAGTTTCATCAAAACTGGTCAAAAGTTCTCGCGGCTTCGGCCTCCTTCTAATCACTATTAAAAAATTAGGAATTAGTGGTAGAACGTTGAAAATCCTTCGCTTCTTGTAAGAGCTATAAGTAAACAATAGGCAAGTGCGGGGTAGGGTCAGCGATTACATCAAGCAAAGCGGCGCTTGAAGCAGCGTTTGCATTTTATTCTCGCGTCCGTATTTTTTTGCGACATTTTTGCCAATAAATAAATAATAAATTGATTTGTTGGGACATTATTACAACAGCGCCATCTAGTTCCGTGGTAAGCTACGAAGCTTGTGTAACGGATACCAAATAGTTGATATACTACACATATAATTTTTTATATACATACATATTATAAATATGTGTACAAAATAAAATAAAGTACTTGATAAATTATATACTATATTATTTGCGCTGTAGCATGGTGCGGGTGGCAGTTTCAGTAACGTTTCATTTCACTCTTGAAAGTTGCCGCGATTTACAAATTATGACTTAGTATTTCAGCTGTACCACATTCGTAATATATTAAATCATTATTTACTGTAGTAAATTAAATTAAACCCAACCAGAATGTTCTAGTCTGCAAATAAAGTCTAAGGGGCTGTCCATTAATCACGTGAGGCTCAAAAGGGGGGGAGGGGTCCATAAAAAAATCACGAAATATCACAAGGGGGGAGGGGGGGGTGTAGGAATATATCACGTGTATTTTTCTATAATAAAATTAGATGATACTTGTACATGTATTTTTAACCGACTTCCAAAAAGGAGGAGGTTATATGTTCCGATGTATGTATTTTTTTTTTTTTTTATGTATGTTCACCGATTTCTCCGCCAACTGTGGGCCGATTTCAAAAATTTTTCTTTTGTTCGATAGGGTATAGTTCTGAGGGGGTCCCATTATCACAAAATCAGGATCTGATGATGGGATCCCAGGGAAATCCAGAGCAACTTTCAAAATTTATAGGCACCTATTATGTTTTTTATATATTTTCTAAAGCTGTTCAAGCATTTGCGTCTGAAAATCGTAATCTCATGTGATGAACTGATGATGGAAGGTAGAATTCTTCAAATGTTATTGTTTATCTGTGTTCACCGATTTATGCGTCAATTGTGGGCCGATTTCAAAAATGTATTTTTTGTTTGGTAGGGTATACTTCCAAGATGTTCCCATTGTCACCAAGTTAGGATCTGATAATGGGATCCTAGGGAAATCGATGGCAACTCTTAAATTTTATAGGCACTTAGTACATTTTTCATATATTTTCTAAAGTCTTTTAAGGATTTGCATCTGATAATTACCATCTCATGTGGATAAGCTGATGATGGAAGGTACAACTCCTCAACGGCTAGGAGTTGAAAGGAAATTCCTTTAAAATTATACATACATATAGACTGATAGTTGTGTTTTTCCAGGCTATTACGTTAATATGATAATAGAAGGTAAATCTCATTAACCTCTAGGAGTTAGGTGGAATAATGGACGTGGTTTCTTTAAACTATTTCGTATGGGGAATGTAAACATAAAGATGAGCTCGTAGTTTAGTTACAGCTACAGTAGTCGTAGATAGAGTACTCTTTGGACACCAACACCCCCCCCCCCCCCCCCCCTTTCGGTAGACCCGATAATTAATTACTATTACGTTACGTTATTACGGTATGCTCGTTGTTTAATATAAACCTTAAACAGATTTTAAATAAGTGACAAATAGTAAGTCACTATAACTAAAAATGGAAAAATAAGTTATTTTTAAAAAAAAAATTAAACCGACTTCAAAAAATCTGCACTAAAAAGAGAAAAATCTAAACTAAAAAGTAGAAAATAATACTTTTAAGAACTTTGTTAATTTTGGAGTCGGTGCCAGCCAGGTATTTTGATTATGTTTACAAATTGATAGATTAATCGAATATGTATCTATTTACTTAGGGTTATTTTGCTTTGGCTGGCACCGACTCCAAAATTAACAAAGTTCTTAAAAGTATTATTTTCTACTTTTTAGTTTAGATTTTTCTCTTTTTAGTGCAGATTTTTTGAAGTCGGTTTAATTTTTTTTTTAAAAATAATATAAATCTATACTTCTATACTAATATTATAAAGAGGAAAGATTTGTATTTTTGTATGTAACGAATGAACTCAAAATCTACTGGACCGATGTTAAAAATTCCTTTACTAATTCAAAATTACATTGTTAGCGAATAACGTTAAACCTATATTTTAACCTCGTGTTCTCCCGGGAACTTGAACTACGCGGGTGAAACCGCGGTGCGTTGCTATAGCAAATTAGCAAAATTACATTTACATGATACGAAATATAGAACATATCAATCAACTTTGCGAGACCATAATATGCTCAACCATTGTAGTTATGTTACTATAACTACTTTCTTACACTTTAAAAGTTGATAAAAATGCCAAACAAAATCAGGCCATAAAGTACAGATTGAACTAAGTTAAAACATTATTATCTCTAATAAATAAAAATCACAGTTTTTGTTATCGAGTTCGTCCAAAAAGGCTTGACCGATTTTATGAAATTTTTTGTGCGTGTTTGGTACGTCTGAGAATAGGTCGTAGGCTATTTTCAACCGACTTCCAAAAAGAGGAGGTTCTCAATTCATCTGTATGTGATTTTTTTTTATCTGAAAGCTGGTGCTTCCCGTGTGGTCCCATTTTAATTTAGTTCAGTTCTGACAATGGCATCCATGAGAAATCCATAAAAGGCTTAAATTTGCATTAATTATGTGCGCGACAAATGGAAGAATAACTCAATTTCACGCCAATCGATTTCGATGATTCTTTTTTTATTGGAAAGGATGTACTTCAAGGGTAGTTGACGGGATCCATGACAAAGTAACGGAACTCTTCAACTCTTAGGAGCAAATTAACGATACTCGGCCGAATCTTTTAAAGGCTATCCCGATATTTGACTCACGTACCGTAAATGATGATGGAAGGTACAACTCCTCAACGGTTAGGAATTAAAAGAAAATTCTTTCAATATAATACGCATTTATGGACCGATATTTGTTATACTTTCAGGCTATTAGGTTTACCTGATAGTAGAAAGTAATTTTTTATAATTATTAACGTCTGGGAGTTCGGTGGAAAAATGGACGTGAATAAATCTCGTTTGTCTAATAACGTTTACTCAAATAAACAAAATAAGTATCTACTTCCCGCTAAAAATTTAAAAATAAATTATTTTTAACAAAAAACAACAATAACAACAACTTTGTTAATTTTGAAGTTGGTGCCAGCCAAAGCAAAATAACCCTAAATAGATCCATATTCGATTAATCTATCAATTTGTAAACATATCAAAATACCGTTGGAAAGCCCATTGCAAACGCAAGATAAATCTGCCCGTCCTGACTGGCACCGACTTCAAAATTACTAATTTCTTAAAAGTATTATTCCCGAAAGTGATAAGGGTCTCCCTCTGCCTCTCCAGATATTTAATTTTTTATTTTTAGACCAAATTTTTAATTTTTACTTTTTATGATTTGGCATCATAGCATACTTATATGTATAATCCAAAATTTTCATCGTTCTACCACAAATCCTTGTTTTAATAGTGATAAGAACGCGGGCGGAGCGTCGGGAACTGCTTATAGTATTTTATAAAATTAAGATTCTTTGTAGGTACTAAAAAATACACGTGATATAGGGGAGGGGGGGGGGTATAGTCTTAACCTCACCATGTATCACCAAGGGGGAGGGGGGGTTAAAAATGCCAAAAAAAAACATCACGTGATTAATGGACGGCCCCTAATGAAAAGAAAAATTAAGCAAAGTGCTATGCGTATAACGTAACGCCATAGACGTAAGCTAGTGATGGGATGTATTGCTACGATGGATAGTCGATGTTTTTTTTATAATAAAAACGTATATTGGGAGTAGTTCAATTATAGTCTATACTTATATTAATGAAACAACAGAACATATATAAAAAAATGATTTTATTCGTCTAAACTCATATCAAGCTCGCTGGCCTGACTACCAAAAACAGTTTTTTTTGTATGCTTAGGCATCGCAATAACAACAAAATCAACAAACTTTAGCAAATAAAGCAAAAAAATAACTTGAACACTGGGGAAGCTGCGGGTACTGCTAGTTTTATATAAGAACAAAGATATTATTATGTAACCATAAAATATATTTATTGAAGTTTATACACGTAGTTACACTGCGCAACTGAATAACACAATAATTTTCATAACACTAAAAATGAGAATTAGATTTATGCTGCGAGTATCGTTAGCGATAAAAATCCCTAGTCATGTGGTACTGACAGATGACAACGTCATATAGGAAACTGTCACCCGCACCATGCTACAGCGCACATAGTATAAAACCGTCCTCGAGAACCACTCTTTCCATTGGTGAAAACAGCATGAACATCGGTGCAGTAGTTTTTGAGTTTAGCGCGAACAGACAGACGCGGCGGAGGACTTTGTTTTATAATATGTATAGAAGATACTGTATATATTTTGAGTGTTTTCATACTACCATTTGGCTATTCTAAGCGAAACTTGAAAGGAGGTTAACGATGTTACGAACTATCGATGTGCCAAGTCTCACTATAAATGGTCGAGACAAGCGCAATCGAAATATATTCCATGCAAATTGACTTTTATAGGCATTGCATAATATAGCTACTATTCTTCGTAAACATGTTTTTGTCTTTTAAGTCCGATTTATTCCGAATAAAAAGTATTCTATAGCACTATAAAATGCTTTTCTAGATTAATCTATTATTCTATTTATCTTTTAATCTATTTCTGAGCTAAATTTCATCTAGATCTGTTCAGTCGTTATTGAGTAACAAACATCCATTCATACCAAACTTTCGCATCGTCTGTATTTAATTTAAATACGGTACTTACATCGAAAATCAATTTTTAAAATTTTTGTCTGTCTGTCTGTTTGTTCCGGCTAATCTCTGAAACGGCTGGACCTATTTTGACGGGACTTTCACTCGCAAATAGCTAATGTTATAAGGAGTAACTAAGGCTACTTTTATGATATTATAAAAATAATTTAATTTATTTTAACTTATGCCCAGAAAATCGGACCGGGGTTGCTAATTTATAATAATAATATAATAAATAGGATTGAGAAGGTATATACATTTTCATATAGTCTTCTTAGAAACATACACAGACGAAAAAAAAGCTCTGTCTGTCCTTCTAAAGACCATTGAACCACACGCCATAGGCTTCATAATTTGTTTGCTTACTTTGTATACATAGAAAAGCCCACCTTATTCCGTTGGTATATAGTTCAAATTACAATACCACAAATGTAATGCTATAGGTCGTTCACTACAAGCGGGTGCACCTAAATTTGATTTTTAAACTTTCGCAAAAAAGATTCCTTATAAATTGAAATGAAATATTTGTCCCTGACTTCTGAGAACCATCGCAGATATTATACGATGCACTCTTCGATTTATCTTGTTATATCTTAGTTCCAATCTGTGCATAATATTGAAATATACATTAATAATAATTAATATTGATATAGAAGTCGAATCTACAGATTTTTACCCACGAATCGGAAGACCGAAAAAGGGTACATAAACCGCTACGCTAATACATGATTTTATGATATGACGACATATCTGGCTCGGTGGGTTGTGAACCTACTTTCTGCGCCAGCGGTCGCGGGTTCGAGTCCTGCTGGGGCATTCATTTGTTAAGCACGAATGTTTGTACTCCAGTCATGGGTGTTTATATTTATAATATGTATTTATTTAAAGTTACATAATATGTGTAGTATATCAACTATCTGGTATCCGTAACACAAGCTTAGCTTACAACGGAACTAGATGTCGCTGTGTGTAATAAATAATAATGTCCTAACATATTTATTTATTTATTTATATCCATATATTAGCGACTCTCCATCGCTTCGAAAATTTTAAAAATTTATTTTTTAATGTAAGTTTCGATATACTTTCAAATGCATTTAGTGAAAAGCTGTTCATTTGAAATTAAAAACAGACTTTAATTTTATTTATAATAAACTAGCGCCTTGCTTCGCTTGGGTTCCTCCCTAGCAAACAATTTTCACAAACTTTGAATGTCTTACTTATTTATATCTAATCAAAAGCCTAGATAATAAGTTTCAAGCGTCTAGCTTTAAAAATGACGTAATTTCCATACAAACTGTCATCCCCTATTTCAACCCTATACAGCCTTTTTTTCGCCTTTAAAAGTAGCCTATGTCTCTTGACTATCTGTGTACCAAATTTTATTAAAATCGGTCCAGTAGTTTTTGAGCCTATTCATTACAAACAAACATACAAACAAAGTTTTCCTCTTTATAATATTAGTGTTGATAGTGTAGATAGATAATTAAATGATTGAATAAATTAAATCAGATGTAGTTCCATTGAAATTAATTACACTATAATCTGAAATTATTTGTCCGTTACTAAAAAGTTTATTATACTTTAAAATAAATCAAAAAAGTAAAACTTTACACTTACTTACAAATAATATGTATTTAAATATTAAATTATTAAAAAACAAATATTCACAGTTTAAGAAAAAATAGAGACTAGCAGATATACAATCAAAAAACTCATTACCTCACTTTACTGAAGTCGGTCAACTAAGTAACGAGCGTTTCAACGTCACATATACCGTTATACATCAACAAGTTATAACTGACGAGGCATAAAATTAATTAAAACCTAATGAATAACTCGATAATTAAAAAAGTAAAATACACACTTTTAAAATTAAACCCCTAATGAATAAAAATGGCCGACCCACATTTGTACGAAATACGAATATCCATATGCAACAAACACATTGTATAATATATAAATAGCATTACTATACAAAACACTCATAAACCGTATCACACTCGGCCTTTGACCTATAGTAATAAAAAAAAAATAAGTCACAGATAAAAAAAAACAAATTTGAAATTACTTACACAGCTGACGCTGGCGTTCTTAATAAGTGAAAATAAAGTCTAGCAGTGTATATAAAACTCGCAACGCGATACGCTATCGCGATAGCCGCCGTTACTACGACACTAACGGCTGACGTTACGTGCCACAGACTTAGTGTGAACACAGACGTGGCATTACTTTTAAATTGTACGTGCTTAGGACGCGTTCGCTAACATGCGGAGTTTGAGGTTATGTTTGGTTTTTTCATTTTCCTTCCTTAGGCAAGTCGGGTTTTATTATTATACTAGCGATTCGCCCGTGCTCCGCTCGGTTTTTTTTAACGATTAGTATAGATTTTCCAGAAATTTGATATTTTCCCGAAATAAAATATATCCTATATGTCGACACGCATAACTAGCTATTATCGTATCAAATATCATCAAAATTTGTTCAGTGGTTATCTCGTAATGTGGTCACAGATATACAAACATTTTTAAAACTATACATTCGGTGTCTGTATCGATACTAATGACTATTTCAATAAGTTTTCCCAAAAAATATTTAAAGTACAGATTCGGACTCAGAATTTTAGTATATTTAAAAAAAACATACATCAGGCATATATTAGATTTTACAACTAAGCTCTGCTCTGAGAGGCTCTCAATCTCTCAATTCAACAAATTAGCACATCTACGTGAATGTGTTCGTTGACGAATTCGTCGTGACGTGTACAGAAACTAATCGAGGTTACATCGCCATAGACGCTAAACGGCTGGTTATTTTATAGTCTATTCAATATTATAGATAAGTATATCGATATCTTACTTCGAAAAACTTTGTGCCATTACACTTTTCTGGGGACAATAAAAGTGTTACTATTTCAATAATACATATTATAACGAATTTGAAAAGTTTAAAATTCTGAATTAATTAAAATTAAATTTATAATCTAATCTTCTCTCTAATATATAAAAATCTTGTGTCACAGTCACTCCGAAACGGCTTGACCATTTTTATTAAATTTATTGTGTATATTATATTTGTTAGGTCTGAGAATAGGTGGTAGGCTGTTTTTTATTTCCTTAAGTGATCAGGGTGACCCTCTCCAGATCGCTTTATTTTTTATTTTTGGACCAAATTTTTATTTTATGATTACTGTAAAAAAAAGTATCAATAATGAATAAATAATAATAGAGGAATGTTAAGAAAATGATAAACTAAATGGATAAGAAATTAAAATACATAATAAAAAACTAAGCCTAATAATTTTTCGTTATCTCTCTCTCCGTATTATCGTATTCGTAAGAATACGATGGAGGACCCGTTCAACTTCGGAGCGATGTGAACCCAGATAAATTAATGAAATTAACAAAGTTATAGCGGAAATTATTCGTAAAAAATTCGTATTGTAAAATGACCAGAAAAATGTTATAACGCCCGAAAGAAAATTTGCTCAAAAATTTTCAGCTATTTTCGTTTATAACTTTTTTATTTTCCATTTTACGATAAAAAGTAATAGAATCAAAGTTGTAGAAAGTTTAATTTATTACAAATAATGTTTTATAATATTTTTTGTAGGGTTGCTAATTTACGAGATATAGCGCGAAAACCCTTTACGCCCCATAAAGTTAAATTTAAGCGTATACTGACTGAGACCTCTGCTCTGAAAAACGCACGTTAAGGCCCAAAAAATGTAACATTTCAATGGACTAGTATGAAACTATCGTTTTATGCGTTATTATTCTATGCTTATATACAAAAACGTACATAATATATTTTTTAATACAATAACTATGAAATTGGTAACTAAATTATTAACGGATAGTGACGCTTTTCTTTACGCCTTGCCCTTGAAATATAAGCATGCCAAAATAAGCAGGTACTTCTAGTATCTGTGTGAAATTAAAGACACTTTACCGAATCAGACTTTTATTATTTACCGATACTAAAAACAAATGAATTTTTAAATAAAAACAAAAAATATATAAAAGCGAAGACGTACTAGGTCTGTATCTAAACCTGTCTATACATACTAGTCTAGTCATCAAGTGCCTTTTAGGACAAAATTTTTTCGCCTTCTTCGAAAATTATGATTGATGTGTTATTCAATTCGGAATGGCATGTAGATAGTTTTTGAGAAAATGCTACTCGTAAGCCCGCTCGCAAAAATTATGAAAGATGAAAGATTTTTCATCTTAGTAAATTGTTAATAACAAAACGAAAATTAACATTTTTTAATTTTTCCAACGGGAATTTATTATTAAAACCTTTAATAATAAATTCCCGTTGTTATTATTAAAACCTTTAAGAAATAGCTCCACGAAAGGAAAAAAAACTCAGATTAATAGTTTAACAATTATCGCCATTGATATACTAGGAAAAATGTAGATAAGTCATACGCGCTCAAAAAGTGGCACACTAAAACTAGGCTATTGGCCTACCAACGCGTTGACGACGCACTGTCGAGAATTATATTTGTCTCTTTTTCACTGGCGATACTTGAATCATGCCATCCTATTTTGACGACTAATCGTAATGTAGTGTGTTATTGCAATATTTTTAGTTATTCTGTATTCATGTGTGCGTTAGTGTGCCGTTTTTGAAGATAGAATGTCGTTTAGGTAACGTATTTACACCTTTTTACTTATAATATCATTGATTATCGCACTTGCAATGTTAATGTTCATGCCTCAATCATAATTTTCGAAGAAGGCGAATAAATTTTGACCTAAAAGGCACTTGTTGACTAGACTATACAATATACATGATATAAGACAGTTCTGAATCAGTACATGAAGTATTTTATAGAAAAAATACTCATTATAATAGAGGCCAATTCTATAGTTTTTCCACTTTTTTCTACCGGTCTTTCAATCCATACTAATATTATAAATGCGAAAGTAACTCTGTCTGTCTGTCTGTCTGTCTGTCTGTCTGTTACCTTTTCACGCCTAAACCACCCAACCGATTTTGCTGAAATTTGGTATGTAGATAGTTTGCATTCATGAGAAGGAAATAGGCATATTATTTTTTGGAAATTCAACCCCTAAAAGGGTTAAAAGGGGTGGCAAAGTTTGTATGAGAAAAATATTTTTATTGCACATTTTTGCATGAAACTTTGAATTAATGCTTTTTAGTACAAATGATGAAACACGTATTTCAGGATTTTTCGAAATTCACCCCCATTGGGGGTTAAAGGGGGTGGCTAAGTTTGTATGGGAAATTTAATTCTATTGAAATATTTTGCGTGACACTGAGATAATGCTCTGCAATACAAATTATGAGATACATATCTAAGCGTTTTTTGAAAATCAACCCCTATGGGGGTTAACGGGGGTGGCACAATTTGCGTAGGAAAAATATTTAATAGTAATTTTTACCATAAGTCCATAACAATGAACCACGTACATCAGTTTATCATTAACGAAAAACACACAAAGAAATTATGATACACATAGTAGCAAAATTGGTTAAAAATAGGAAATAAGTTTTAGAAAGGGCAGCAGTGACGGCACGGCAGGATGCTACATAGTAGTTTTCAGAAAAGAGGGCCAGAACTTTAAATGGGGAATCAGTCCTTGGTACATTATAAGTAACAGTATATAAGCAAAAATGTTTATTTTATTCACTCTTAGCGCGAGCGAAGCCGCGGGCACCGCTAGTATAATAATAAAACACTCGTGACTGTGTACAAACATACGTAGTCATCACACAATAAATGCCCCCAGCGAAACCGAACCCGCGACCACTGGCATAGCAACCACTACCAACAGAGCTAAACGTGTCGTGAAATATATCCCGGGAGGATATTAAAAGTATACTTTGAAAGTAATCCGAGTTGCAGTAACGGGGCTAGTGCCAAATAATTTTAGCTAATTACGCTTGATGTCCCAAATTATAATTAAAATAAATATGACTAACGAAACTGACAGTAACATTAGTGGGAACATATCTACTAGGAACATACTGTGTTACGTCATACTAGCAAACCCGTCCTGCTTCTCTGGGCGTAAGTTAAAATAAATTGAACGGTTTTTATAATTTTATAATAAAACTAGCTGACCCGGCAGACTTCGTACTGCCTCAATCGATAAATAAAAGACCTAAACTTTTTTTTCATATTTATTCACCTTTTAAACCTCTGGGCTTCCACAAATAATTCAAGACCAAAATTAGCCAAATCGGTCCAGCCGTTCTCGAGTTTTAGCGAGACTAACGAACAGCAATTAAAAAAACATTGTCCAGCGGACAAAATTGTGAATCTAAACCATTCCCAGATCCCCTTGAACCTTGAAGTTCAGTGACATAAACACTCACAGAAGAATTATATATATAAAGATAAAAGCACTATTAGCTATCTCTATTAGCTCCTTATAAAATTAGCTACTTGCGAGTGAAAGTCCCATCAAAATCGGTCCAGTCTAGAGTCCGGTTTAGAGTTTAACCGGAACAAACAGACAGACAGACAAACATTTTTAATTGATTTTTTATGTAAGTACCGTATTTTATTATTATCGTATCGTATTGTTTGTTCACATTAAATAGGCTCTGAAACTACTGAACCGATTTGAAAAATTCTTTCACTGTTAGGAAGCTACATTATTCATGAGTGACATAGGCTATTTTCAAAAAAAAAGGGATTCTTACTAAAACTTTTTAAAATCGGTTCAGCCGTTTCGTAGATTACCCGTAACAGGCAAACAAAAACCATAAAAAAATATTTATTAGTAGGTAGGTACCGTATATAAATTCACATGAATTTAGTAAAACGTTGTTATTTTGACGGACTACATTCAGATTCATACATTTCTATTCTGTATACTTAGATTTTGTGAGGCTAAAACGTTTTGAAATTCAAACGAGCCACACTCAAGCCATTACACGAACTCAGGTGACAGCACGTGGAAGTTTTATTATAAAATGAACAAAAACAGATTGGGTTTCGTCGACTCAACAGTTTTGTTTCTAAGAATAAATACCAAAAGAATATTTATGTAAGTACATACATATATCTATCTATACATATATAAATAAACTTGAAGTGTCCGTTTTCAATTTCAAATTCACAGCTTTTCACTAAATTCGTCAAAAAATCAATCTTTAAAATTTTTGTCTGTCTGTTCGCTCCGGCTTATCTCTGAAATGGCAGGACCGATTTTGACGGGACTTTCACTTGCAGATAGCTAATGTTATAAGGCTTATCTTAGGCTATTTTTTAACTGACTTCAAAAAAGGAGGAGGTTATATTTTAGAAAGTTTATTTATTTTAACTAGCGGAACCGTGGCTTCGCTGACGTAAAACCTACCTATGCATATAAAAAATTCTAACTTCGTCTGTCGAATCTTTACATTTAATATTTTTTGAAAAATATTATTGAAATAGTTATTGTTCTCGATAGGTACAGAGGCTGGATCTATAGTTTTGAGAATTTTCATCTGTCTGTGACCCCATCATGATAAATCCACTCGACAATGGACCAATTTTAATAAAATTTGCTATAAAATGGAAGGTTTTCGATAAAGTTCACATTTTATTATATGTATAGATAGATAATAGGTAGATGAAGACCTGAAAATTGTCTAATATCAAAGCATAACAAATAAATTTGTCATCGTTCTTAAAAATATACATAACAAAACAAAAATAGGTATTTAAGCTAAATATTCTGGGAATATATCAAGCGTCTACCTATTGCGTTATCAATATCGAGCCTTAAATATGTACATATTTTATTCTGTTTTCAGCGTTAGTTGTTATAACGGCAACAGAAATACACCATCTGTGAAAATTTCAACTGCCTAACTATCACGGTTCATGAGATATACCAGCATGGTGACAGACGGACAGACAGACAGACGGACAGTCTTAGTAAGTAAGTTTTACCCAAAGGGTAAAACGGGACCCTAAAAAATTAACGACAATATATTATTTGGTAAAAGCTGCAGCCTACATACTTTCATGTTTAATGTTTATGGCTATATATAATGCAGGGATATAGATATATTATATATTTAAGTAGAAACTAGCAAAAAGCTGAGCTTTGTGAGGGCTCGCATAGTTTTTTTAACAGGTAATAAATAATAATGTTACAGCGATGTTGACTCCTTGGTTTTCTAACAGATGGCGTTAGTAGTACAATAACATTCTATCCAATGAATGAATAATTGTTAATTTTATTTTTTATGGTTATAAAATTATTAATTTTTTGACAGATAACACATCTAGATATGACGTTAAATACCTATGTTAAGGCGCAAACCTATAGGCGTGATAGTTTTTCAGTAAAGTGTACCACAAAATGGTCAGGTTGTAGGATAGTGTTAGGTCTCGCTTCGCTCGCCCTAATAACTGTTCCTATCCCTAATATCATGACGTTATAAATATAAACACTTGATAGCCTATAATCAATCATTCTAAAAGCAAAAACATCAATGCAAAAACTTTTGTCGAATTATATTGTTATGTTCCTGGGAATTAGCATATTCAAACAAACTGTTCAAATTTAGTCTAGATTTAGGCAGTTATTTTAGGAAACAACGTGACCAATACATAATTTATAAATAAGAATGACCTAAGGCTAGGTTTATTCAGGTATTTAATACTTTTGTTACAAATTAAAGCCTACGCCTAAGCCTCATCCAAGTATTTGCAAACCATTCGTTGTTTTTACTCTTGACATAAACCTCAATACCTATACCTATACTAGACCTGACACAAGCATCAAACCAAGGACCTTCTAATCTTCTGCCGTGCCACCAATGATATCAAAATATTCTTATTTACTTACCTAATTCATATAAATCCAATAGTAACGACAATTCCAGGACACTAAACGACTTGCTAGGATAGCGATCACCCCACAACTGATGTAAAGTGTCAACAGACGTCTAGTTTTATACAAAAATGTACCAACAGCGAGACATACGGAAGTAGGAAGGATGTGTTTTTTCGACAATCTGAAACGCTCCATTAGTTAAATTGTTCGCGCGGTTTTTAGCGGAGGATTATCTTTTGTTTTTTTTTTCTCAAACAATTAGATGTTACTCAAAAAACTCTACAATTTACATGGGTGGCTTTTTGAATTGATTTATGAAAAAATATACATTATCTATGCTTAGACAGAATAATGTAAAGTAAAGCGGTTATTTTAACAATGAATTACTAGCTTTTAAATGAACTAAACACACGTTTGGTTCAGTTGTTAGTGTTAGTGATACATTTTAACTTTTAGTATTGATTTCGCACAAATCAGATATTTTTTGCAGTAATAAGTATCCTATATATCGATTGTTGACCCCGATAAGCACTATATACCGTATAAAATTTAATCAACATCTGTTTAGTGGTTCTCTGACAGAGTGGACAGATGCAAGTTTGTGAAATGCCGTCCCTAGATAATTTTCATTAGGGTTCCGTTATAAATATAAGGAAAAAAAATCCTTATCATTAGTCCGTCCATCAGTAACTCGGTCTAAGGCGTCTGTTACACGTAAAATATTTACTGTGATCCGTCAATAAATACTGAAGTATCATAGTATTCATTGAAAGTGAGATGTTATTATTTATTAATGGATTTCTGGACTTCTTGATTTCGTATTGATGATCCTTCGGATTGTGATAAATATTGATCGTGTTGTCTCGGGTCAATATTTATCTCGTCAGTATACAATTTACTCTATGGTCAGTACGCATTACGCATAGACTATATTACTATTTTAGGTTAGCGATAGAGACGGGCGATTGTTTAGATCTCACAACTCAAACCACAACCTCTTGAAACCTACTAAAGATCAAGAATTTTTAAGAGACTTTGTTCTAAATTTAGAAGTAATGCCGGAGGTGTGGGTTACTTCCTCAAAAGACTACAAAAATTTTATCAAAAAAGGAGAAGCTATGCAAAAACTACTGGAAATTTTGAAAAAATAAAGAGAAGTGATGCTACGATTGATGATGTTAAGATAAAGATTGACAGTTGTACTAAGTTGTAACCAATTTTTTGACCATCGCTTTCTTTTAAATCAAGTGGTAAAATAATAGCTACACAACCTGTAATTTTTAGTTTTATGTCCATTTTAACGTGTATCCACTTATCCAGCAAGAAATCCGACACAATACTGACGTAATAAATATTGAACGTGTAGGCCAGTGTTCCGCAAAGTGTGTACCGCGGCACACTGGTGTACCGTGGTCACTAGTTGGTGTGCCTCGGAAAAATAAGGTTATCTTATAAACTTAATTTTTGTAAGTAAGTAAGGGTAAAAAAATTATTCCACATAATATAATAATGTAAACAATGATATTATAAGTAAAAATTTTTCCTAGTATATCAATGAATGTAAATAACACAAGCGCACGAGGAAACGATTTGTTTCGTTTCGTTTGGTTAGGGGTTTGGTATGGTATGAGCGGGCTGGTTTCCGCAACTCTGAACTCGACTACTGTGCGCCTATTTTGCGTGTTTGGTGAGGGCTAATATTCAGCCAATATTCGTTTGGATTAATAATAAATGTTGATTAATATTATTAAAAACTGATTTTTAAATTGTGGTGTACCTCCAAAAATTTTCGTTTTCCTAAATGTACCTTGAACATAAAAAGTTTGCGGAACACTGGTGTAGGCCGATATATCAATCCATCAATAAAAACTGACATTCATCAATAAATACTGAATTGACGGATCACAGTAAATATTTTACTGGCACGCTTGAAGCCATTAACAAGAGAATTGAATTGAATATTTTGATTTTTGCGTGTCACAGACCCTAACAGTCGCCTAACAGAGCTACAGCATAATAATATATTGCTGCAAAGTAGGTAGTTTAACTAATACTTCATTATTATACGTACTTCTTTTATACGTATTCAAAAATTAATATGGTAAAACGTACGTAAATTATCAAGTAACGAGCCTTCCAACAACACACCCCTCGCAGTGAACGCAACGCCAGCGCGATGCAACTTACCAGTACCGCCATCTTGTGGCGCGCTTTGAACTTACATTCTACTTGCTAATTCTTATATTTTCCACGTTTTAGTTTCATAGCCGAAAGGTTTTAATCTTTATAAACATTTTGATAGAGATGACAAAATCTAAGATAAGAAAATATAGGATAAAAATTACTAAGTACGCGTAATATAGGCACTATATATCCGCACTATGTACATATCTCTAGTATATTCATAAGGGACGAGCGCGAATAAAGCGAGGGTACGCCACCGCGCGGGTTAAATATTTTGGTTATTTTAAATTATTAAATTTGGTATGACGAACAGACGAACTCGAGCAGAGCGAGGTTGAGTCGACAGTTTAAAAATAGGTATATCATTATTAAAAATGGAATATTTAATAATAATTTATACATAACTAGCTGACCCGTGCCCACTTCGTTGGGCATAATGTTAATAATCCTTTTTTGGTAAAGAGTGTTATGTTTTAATTTCTAACTGCCAAAAGGAGGGGGTTATACGTAGGTATTTTATTAATATTAAAAATTAAATTATCTATACTAATATTAAAAAAACTACTTTTTGTAACTGAAATATAAAAGTTAGACATATGCTGTCGTTTGCTTTTTTGTAGGCATTTTCAAGCTCCACATCTTTTCTCTAGAACTCAAAAATAAATCTTTCATAGTTAAGGCAGCGTTCGTAAGAAACGCTTTCATTCGACCGTTTTTTCTCCGATTCCCTTTGCAAAACGGACTACCACGTAAATGCCTTTTTATTTTTCGTTTTTTTATATAACCTATGACACTCAGCAATAATGTGGCTTTCTATTGGTGAAAGAATTTTTAAAATCGGTTCAGTAGATCCCGAGATTACCCCTTACAATTTAACAAACATACAAACTTTACTTCTTTACAATATTAGTATAGATAAGTGTAATTAATTGAAGTACTTGACTTAAGATTTTGGCCGTTGAAAAATTAACCGAAATGGAGTCTGCGAATTAAAGTATTGACATATAACTTTAAATATATACTAACAGCTGTAAATAAGACGACACGTTTGGCTTAGTTGGTAGTGACCCTACATTCTCCGCCAGCGGTTGAAGGTTCGAGTACCGCTGGGGGCATTAATTTGTTGAGCACGTATGTTTGCACTCCAGTCATGAGTGTTTATGTTTATTATATATGTATGTATTTAAAATTTATATGTGTAGTGCATTAACTATCTGGTATCCGTAACATAAGCATCGTAGCTGACCCAGGAACTAGATGACGCTGTTGTAATTATGTCCCAAGATATTTATTTATTTTATTTACTTGTACACAATAAAAAATCCTTGGCTAGGGTAGAAATATTCGTACGTACCTACTTATCGCAGAAATGAATTGGCCAGCGGGACTCGAACCCGTGACCTCTTGTACAGCAACTAGGGTCACTAAAAAAGTTAATAGATGTCATCAATGTGTACCAGATAATTAACATGAAGAGATTATATTAGAGAGACATCGTTCCAACCTGATTGAGGCTGATTTTTTGCGAACATTTTAGATTTTAATATAGTTGAGAACCTCTGACACTTGCGGCGTGAATATTTCTGGCGAAGTGCCCATTGGGTCGGTATATATGTCGATTGTGAATGTCTGTCGGTTCATTCAGTTCCTGCATATACGAGTAGTTTAGAATGAATAGCTACAAGCCATTTTAGATACTTTTAAGTGTTCACTGTTTAAATTATGTGCTAGGTTTATGATTTATTATCATTAAATAATTTTTCAAGTGGTAGTGCCATGCTTGTTACCTTCGGGTAGCAGCCGAATGGGCCGGCACGCCCCGTATAGTACCACTCTCTCACAGAAGACCGGCGTGAAGTGGCAGCTATGCTGTCGCGTTTCGTCCGGTAAGTGAGAGTCCGGGAGGCCCACTCCCCATCCCTACTCCCGTCCTTCTCCCTCCTCCCTCCCTCCCTTTCCTGAAAGGCCGGCAACGCATCTGCAAGCCCTGTGGTGTTGCAGATGTCCATGGGCGGAGGTGATCACTTACCATCAGGTGAGCCTCCTGCCCGTTTGCCCCCTTTGTCCCATAAAAAAAAAAAAAAAAATAATAATCAATTACATACAAACGCACAAAAGTGCTTTATAATTTATATATAAAAACTAGCGATTCAATCTCTCGCATTATTGTATTATATTCTAGTATTTCAATGTCCCACTTCAAGGTACCGGTCTCCCTTCAACACGAGGAGAATCAGGCCATAGTCCACCACGCTAGCAAAGTGTGGGTTGGCGGACTTCACATGTCTTTCGAAAACTTGCTAGGTTCTCTCAGACACGCAGGTTTAATAACGACGTTTTCCTTCACCGTAAGACAAGTGGTAATCATGTTGTTAATTATTGTAAAAGGTTCCTGATTCGCACATCAGAAGTGCGAGACCCGGATTTGAACCAGCTTCAACTCGGTTACCCAGGCGACCGCGTTACCATTGGCTGCCACTGCCTTTATTATTTGTCTTTTTGGTTAGTTTAATTGTGTTTTAGCGTTTTCAGATTCTTAAAATAAATTGAGGTCGATTTAATAAGCTTGTTTTTTTTAAAAATCTTCTGGTCTAAATTCACAAGAATATTTAAAATTAAAAAATCAAAATATATAAAATGTCGAATACAAAAATATAGTTTAAAAAATCCGTTTATAAGTATGTATGTACAGTTTGTTATCCGCAACAGATTAAAAGTGACACGTAGACATCGCTTTGTCACGCTCGTCAGCACGCACCGTCCAAGAAATGGCACCGTTTCAATAATCTGCACTAATATTATAAAGTGGTAGAAAGTTTTAGTTATCATGGAAACTACTGATCCGATACTAGAAATATTTTTTATAATGGTTCTCTTCAAGGCTCAGTTTGTTGTGCCAGTGACCGCGGGTTCGAGTCCTGCTGGGGACATTCATTTGTGTGATGAACACAAATGTATTTAAAGTGTGATGCATCAACTATCTGGTATCCATAACACAAGCCTCGTAGTTATACCGTCCCAACATATTTTATATTTCTTTATTATATTATGGTTTTTAAAATGTAAATAGAAGAAAGTGTTAAGTTGATGCTCGAGGTCAAATACACGTTGTTTTTCTAATTATAGAAAAAATATCAATTAGTAATGAGTTTGTAGTACATATTCATAGGGTCACCTATTTTTTTTTATGGGTTACCAGCAAGTTCGGCCCGCATCGCTGGACTTAAGTTCCGTCAAAATCGGTCCAGCCGTTTCAAAGATTAGATAAAACCAACAGATAGACGTACAGACATGTTAAAAATAGATTTTTGATTAATTCGAATAACAGACACTTCAAATATATTGATATGCAGGTACTGATTAAACCCAATTAAAAACTAATTAAGTTTACTTAAATTAGGAGCGAACATACTACTCGCCGACCATATATTCACCATAATATAAGTACCAACATAACAATTTCACAACTTGCACGGAAACCAAAACCGTGTCAGGGCTGCCAACAGTCGAGGAAAGCCTATATATTATATATTTTCCGTCACGTTAAATGTAGAAACGGAGCAATGGTCATAGCGGAAAGAATCACAATGGCCGGCATTGGTGCGACCGTGACCGACGCGTATCTTGATTATACAATAATACTCATTATCTGCTGCCATTTTAATATGAAGTAATATAATTATGTTAATTTAAAAGTAATATTTATTATTATAACATAGAATATAATTTCATTAAAAATCTAGAAAATCTTCTTTTTCTTTACATATAATAAAATTCTGAGTCAAATCTGTACAATGAATACTTTTAGAAAAAAACTTAAGTATCTTATACATAAGCCGAATCTATAGTTTTTAGATTTTTTGTTTGACTATTTGTTGTCTGTGGTTGCATCACGAGAAAACCATCGTCAGACTTTAATGAAATTATGAAAAAAATATACATATACTCTAAAAAAGTATGTAAAACGTTTATGAAAAAATTGTGTTAGGGCAGCCTTATCGGCTTAATTGATAATTTCGGTCATATTCAGCCAGAACCGATACAAAAAAACAAAAACCGACTTCCAAACTTAATAAATCTAAACTAAAACGTAGAAAATAATACTTTTAAGGACTTTGTTAATTTTGGAGTCGGTGCCAGCCAGGTATTTTGATTATGTTTACAAATTGATAGATTAATCAAATATGTATCTATTTAGGGTTATTTTGCTTTGGTCGGTCGAAAACAACGATGACAGGTGATTGGTTGGAGTGGCACTGACCAACGCGTCGCCTGCGTTATGCGTAGCTTGAATATATATTTAAAACATTGGTTCTAAGGAAAAATAGCGAACTAGCAACTCACCCTTGCTTTATCGGGGTTCATACCAAATGAAATAGAAAACAAATCTATCCTACGGGAAATGTACATTTTTCCGGGATAAAAAGTAACCTATGCGCTCAACTCAAGTAGTATTTGAGTTTATCGCGAACAGACAAACAGACAGACGCGGCGGAGGACTTTGTTTTATAATATGTAGTGATGAGCAAACTGTGTTATATTCATATTGTAAAAAAAAAGTTCTACACAACTTTTAAATCACAACTGAGTGGCTTCAAATTTGTTTATAGTTTTCGAAGTGGGCGTGGTGCGGACATTTGGCGTAGGTCAGTAGAACGGCAATGGAAGGTGTATTTATAGCTTAACTCGTTATATTGAGATAGATTTCGCGATGATGAAATTAGAATCACATCTCTTTTTTGTAGCTTTTATTGTTCTTATTAAATATCTATACTAATATAGTCGGCCAACGGACGTGACAGCCCAAGCTGCCATACACTAATGTCCCAAGCGAGTGTATGACAGCTTGGGCTGGCTGTCAAGTCTGTTGGCCGACTATATGTTTCATAGGCTTTGCTAATATTAGCAATTACTGCGGCTCCACCCACGTTCTATCCACTATTAAAAAATAGGGTTTGGTGGTAGAAGAATAGTTTAGGATTATAAGTATTTTTGATGCCAAATCATACGTAAATAAAAAATAAACAGTAAAAAAATCTGAACTTTAGCACCTAGGGGAAAAAATTGCTTAAGACCTGTACTCAGACCTACCAAATATACTAACACAAAAAAAATTATAAAAACGGTCAAGCCGTTTTCGCAGGGAGTACTTAGCGGCGAACCCGTTCAAAGCGAGGGTGAGTCTAAGTATATAATAATTTGAAGACTATATAATAATTTTAACTAACATTACATACATATCTATACTAATATTATAAAGCTAAAGAGTTTCTTTGTTTGTGTGAACGCGCTAATCTCAGGAACGGACCAGGAGGGTCCGATTTTTTTTTTAATGTCACAAAGGGGGCAAACGGGCAGGAGGCTCACCTGATGGAAAGTGATCACCTCCGCCCATGGACATCTGCAAGACTGCAGGTCTTGCAGTTTTGCAGATGCGTTGCCGTCCTTTTAGGAAAGGGAGGGAGGAGGGAGGGAGGAGGAAGAAGGACGGGAGGAGGGATAGGGTGTGGGTGAAAAAATTTTTTTTGTTGGATAGTCCGTTTATCTTTATCCGTTTATATAGGAAGGCCATAGGCTATATTACATCAATATACGGCCGATAAGAGCGGAGCATCAATGAAAAGTGTTGCAATTTGCAAAAACGGGAGAAAAATTAGAATTAATATTCCTTTTGAGAGCTTCCGTTGTGTGCGCTGCGTAAACGGTTAAAGTTATGCAAAAATCATGTAAGTATGATGGAAATGTCCCCCTTTAAAAGTTGTAAAAAAAGACCGCGATAGCATATGTCTATCTTTTAAGATGGACTCGCTGTAAATTTTTTTATAGTAATCAAATTTGTTTCAAGACAATGTATTATTTGCGAAGGTGTTTTTATAAACATGATATTAATCATTACCTAAATAAATAAGTTCCTCGTTACAAGTATTTAATTGAACCAATTGCTCTTGGCGTCATTTGATTTCAATGAATATCTTCCGAGATATTATAGTTTTAACATAACTCCGCAACAAAATAACAATCACCGCGTGCAAGACGGCGGTGGCGAAGGGGGAGGGACGCTGAAAAGAATTTGGTTTCCACAGCCTTTAGAACGCGAGTAAAGTCGCGGGAAAGGCTAGTATATACATATGTAGATAACTAACTTATCAGTTACGCGATGAAATCTGTTATTGAAAGGAAGCCATGTAACAGGCTTTACTTCACTCACATATGAATCCCATTAGGTGGTCGAGAAATATTCTATAATTTATAATGATCCCTAAGAAGCAGCTCGACGTTTGCCGAAGTGCAATCGATATCGATTTTTTTGTCGCATATAAATTAAGTGGCAGTTAAGTACCTTTACTGCACGCTAAACTCTAAAGTAGAATGACACGACAATCGATTCCCCATTACCAAAAGTAATCGAATATAATACAAGACAGTATTAGGTGAAGCGGGTTCGAATCCCGGGTCTCGCATTACTGATATTGTCACGTACGTTTCTGACAAAATTACGACTTGTCTTATAAAGAAAAACATAGTTATGAAACCTGCTTGTTCTGACAACCTAGCAAGTTATATGTTGGGCTATGCCCTGCTCTTCCTCGCATTGAAGAGTGAGCCGTGCCCAGCAGTGGGACGTTATAAAGGCCTAAATATAATCGTACAAAAATATTATCTAAGTTAAGATTTTTTTTAATGATGATGTCCTCATGACCGATTCCAGCCACGGCGGACCATCTCATTCAGACTAGCCATCTGCGCGGGAAATATTATAGTGCACGAGTGTACGCGCAAACACAAGTGCACTCTCTGTTCCTTATCACTCTCATATTCCGTTGGGACGACACGAGGTACGACTAGTTAGAGTTAAGCGCAGGACCGACGAGCTTTACGTGCATTTTGAGGCACGATGGTGAAACACTGTCAACTTCCCAACTGGTGGCTGTTACTGAGGCTTACGAAACAGAAATACTCAATTACTAAACTGGGCTCGACCCGACTCGAACCCAGGACCTCACGGTGTACGACCGTACATGCTAGCCACTACACCAACGAGGCCTTTTTAATAAAAGGTTATTGAGTCAGCCATTTTACAAAAACCGTAATAATAGGCTCGGTGACAGATACGGCTAGGGGTGGTAGTTTGCCTTCACGTTTGATATCATTACAACCAATAATGCTGTACTCTACATGTTTCATTTTACAATTTGTCTTCGCTATTTTACATAACGAGTGTTTTAAACCAACGGCGTTATTATAATCACAAATTATACAATATGCCTGCGACATAATATGTGCGTATCTAGCAAATATTAGTGGGTAGTATTTTTAACACTGACCCACATCGTTCGCCATATATTTATTATTGGTATTAAAAGTTTCTTAATAATAACATAACCACTTTTACATTTCCTTTTAAGAGTTTACGAAATTCTATTCAATATATGGCTCTGTTTCGAAATATCATGCAATTATTGAAACGCGGACAATTCAACATAATAGAATCCGCTTTCAATAATTTTAGTACGTCAACAAAATCGCCAAAACGTGGCGGGGTGGTTCAAACACATGTCGAACAGTTTACACGTGCTAATGACAGAGCGAGATAATGTTATGTTAATTTATCTACGAAAGAAAGGGACGTAAAGGGGCGGGGCCGGCTGTTATGCAGTGTCACTGCTAAACCTTGGCGAAAGCGTATCCCCTGTAAAGCGTCGTCTATAGGTTGAATTGTCTGTGTATTGTCAGCGTCACGTTTGGCTAAGTTTGTAGTGACCCCACAGAACCACCTTCTGCGCCAACGGTCACGGGTTCGAGTCTCGCTGAGGGCATTGATTTGTTGAGCACGAATGCTTGTACTCCTAACTCCAGTTATGGGTTATATTTATAATATGTATGTATTCAAAGTTATATATGTGTAGTGTATCAACTATCTGGTATCCGTAACACAAGCACGTAACGTAACTTACTATGCAACTAGATGGCGCTGTTGTAATAATGTTCCTACATATTTATTTATTGTTATAGGTACTTAGGTACATATTATAAACATAAGCTAGTGATGTTCCAGATATCCGTATCCGCGGATATACGTGGACGAGATTATTTATGTGTAGTGTATCAACTATTTGGTATCTGTAACACAAGTTTCGTAGCTTACCACGAAACTAGATGGCGCTGTATGTAATAATGTCCCAACATATTTATTTATTCTAGCGACCTTGATACCGACTATTTCATACAATTGTCAATCCCCGATGTTTCTTATATTGTCCCTTGGGACACCTTTATTAACACTTGTATGACTGGAAAAAATGTTATTGGATGTACTGGAATAAATTATCTATGTACTTAGATTATTTAGTCCATGCTATTTGACTGGACCGGGCTAATGTAACACCACCAACATATATATGTATTTTAAATGTTATACAAAATTGTAATGTGTTCGCCGAAACCTTTCTTTTGATAATAATAAGCACATGATGATTATCTCCCTATGGTTAAAACCCCGGTAGGTTTAAACCCCATCACAAAATTTGATTAAATTTATATAACCTATGTTCCCCGTGCCATTATTACAAATCTATTAATACCTCATTCATTAAAATTGGTTCAGTAGTTTGCCCAAGCTACTGTAGAACATAGATACATACATCATTAGACTTCCAACATTTTTTTAATCTTCCTTTCGGCTACATCATAGTGGGCTAAAAAAAAGTAGGTTATCATTTAGCAAAAAAAGATATTTCCAAAAATATAATACATAACCATTGATAATAATTTATAAACTTTGCCTTTAATTACATAATCTATGTTGTCTAACATTTTTAAATAAGAATTAAAAAGACTAGAAAATTTATAGATTAATAAAATCTTTTGAGATAGTATTTAAATAACGAGTTTTAGAACATGCAATGAACACCCAGTATCAATATGCAATTTTATAGATAATAATATAGGTATAAGTGTTCTAAAGTTGTGCACTGGCCAACTTTCACTCTGCTTTCCACTGCTAAAACTTAATGCAAATGCAAGATAATTGTCGAAGCAGGTTTTATATTTAACAACAAAAGATTACAATTAATTGATAAAATATTCTACTGAACATTACATTAAACATTTTGTTGTTGATAATAACAACCAGGATTTAATCATTTAAAAAAGAGATGAAAAGTTAAATTATATGAAGTAAGTTTGTTATATTTAAGTTATTATTATAGTTTCAAATACTTACTTAATTCTACTAATAAAAGTCAGGGTTGCGGTTTAGAATCGTTTGGCAGGACAATGGTGGTGGTAGGTGGGGGAGGTAAAGAGGGGATGCTCCCTATTATCCCTATATAACTCCCATTACAAGGTAATTCATAGTTCCTGAGAAAATAGATTTTGAAAATAGCACTCGCCGGCCGCTGCCGCGGCACGCTTCGCTCGGCTCGTGCGATGTGGTCATATATCTAACCTAACCCACCTAGAAATATAACCCGCAAAACCTATGTTATCCAAGTCGAAAGAAAGAAAGTCGGACTATGGCACTCGCCGGCCGCTGCCGCGGCACGCTTCGCTCGGCTCGTGCGTTGTGGTCATATATCTAACCTAACCTAATCCACCTAGAAAGAACTAAAAATTCTAAGGATTAACCTTCTGAACCTATGTTATCCAGATTGAAAGAAAAAAAATCATCATACAACACTATTAATATCTTACAATAAAAACACATTCACACAAATCGAAAGAAAAGCGGAACTAAATTTGGCGCCATTTAACATAGATAAAACATTTTTTTTGACATAATAATCGTATGTCCTTGTCTAACATACGAAATCACATTTGTTATCCTACTCTAACAGTGATAATATTACGTTAATTTTCTCTAAAAATATAAATTACCTTCTGTTGTGATTATTATTATTGTGATCAGTGACTATACCTCTATCAAATATATAAATTTCAACCACCAACTCCTGCCAAACGATTCTAAACCCAACCCAAAGTCAGTACATATAAATAAAATTGAAGTGTCTGTTTTAAATTTCAAATTAACAGCTTTTCACTAACAAAAAATCTTTTTTTTTAATTTTTGTCTGTCTGTTTGTTCCGGCTAATCTCTCAAACAGCTGGACCGATTTTGACAGGACTTTCACTCGCATATAGTTAATGTTATAAGGAATAACTTAGGCGACTTTTATTTTATTGGAAAATTATAGATATTATTTAATTCGAAAATTATATGGCCAGTTTTGCTATTTGGTAATAAAATTATAACATATAAAAGAAAGCTATCATATTAAGGTCACAGATAAGCAAAGATTATCTGAAGTAAACAACAAAGTAAACAATACAAAATTGCAATATCAATAATATTTTTACTACACAAATCACAACCTAAATAGTTCAATTTTAAAAATAAACATTAATGGTTCATGAAAACAATTATAAAACTATCAGAATAACGATTTCATGTGATTTAACAAAATAAGTTCAATATTATTGTTTGTAAACGCGCCAAAATACGACATTGAAAAGCAAAAAAGCTTCCGTATTGCATTATGGGCTCGGACGACAAAACTTCGCAATTTCCTACACTTGAAACTATTCAACCAATTACCACTGTGCTTATAATTCGAGTTTATAGCGGCTTTCACAGTTATAAATATTATTGTCCATTCTAGTAAACGCGAGGTTATATACAATATAATTGAGGCAGACGGTGGCAATTTATGTTATTTAGGCAACCCACAACCGACACTGGAGAACCCGGTGTCCAAATAAAGACAGTCGACAGATATGTGTACTGAAACTATGAATGTAACACTGACCTGTTTGAAAATAATAACACGCTGCCGGCACTTTGATAAGCTTCCATTCAGTAGTACGCCTGATAATAAACACAAACGATAGTAAATATAGTTTATTTCACACAATTATATACACTTTTTTACGATTTTCTTTTTGTGACACTCGCAAGACATCACTGCGCTGATCGCTGGAGCGCGACGCATATAGATAATAAAAAAAAATTAGGACAACTTGTTGAACCACAGACTGTTTACATAATATTGTAATTTAATTAAAAGATTTTTTTAAAGTTTTATAGTTTAATTTAATTTATTACTTTGTTATTTTTAGTAATAATATTATGACTTTTTTCAGTTAAATAGTAATAAAAATATTAATTATATATTTTAGAATTCTATTATAAAAATAAAATTTTATACCTCCATGTTTTATAGATAAGTGACATTTCTATATTCCAATTTCCAACGTCAAATTAACGTCAAATTGTACAAATCGTGAAATCGATGGTTGTACGCGACATTGGCGAAGTCAACTGTGCCCAACTGGCACTCCTGGAAGCCATTAAAGGAAATAATTGAATTGAATTGAATCGATGGTTGTACAGCGAGAAAAGTTTATTTCTTATCTCATACGTTATCACAAGCTTTATTATTTATAAATGAAGTTGTAGGTGAAGTTATAATTGTGTCTTACCTCTTTAAGTGTACAATGATTAAGGCAATATTAGTGTTCAATAACCATGGCAAACCTAGATTATCCAAATTCTATCAGTACTTTGTAAGTGAAAGTTATATTTAACAATAATGTTATAAATATAGGCGTTCCTGTTTAAAAATATCATTAAAATTTACTTTGTCAGGTTATTAATTATTGTCAGTTATAATCAAAATCTAATTTCAGAATGAAGATATGCAACAGCAAATAATAAAAGAAACATTTCAACTTGTGTCTAAAAGAGATGACAATGTATGCAACTTCCTTGAGGGTGGCAGGTTTGTGCGGACTTACTATATTTTTTAATATTATAATATAATTAGTTCCAACTAATTTGTACACAATTAACTTGTGTACTGAATGAAATGTCACAAATAAAGAAATAAATAAAATTAGAAATTATTGTTTGATGACATGTTTGACTCAGTTAGTAGTGACCCTGCTAGTAGTTCTGCGCCAGTAGTTGTGAGTTTGAGTTTCGCTGGGGGCATACATTTGTTGAAATATAAATGTTTGTACTCCAGTTATGGGTGTTTATTTTTATAATATGTATGTATTTAAAGTTATATATGTGTAGTGTATCAACTATCTGGTATCCGTAACACAAGCCTCGTAGTTTACCATGGAACTAGATGGCGCTGTGTGTAATAATGTCCCAAAAACATTTATATTTACTTATGGTTTGTATACTACTAATGGATTACTTCTAGTTTAGTATCATTTAGCTGATATTATGAACACATTCTAATAATATTAGCTTTTACCTTACACATTATATATTTTCATTGGAAACAATGCTTGCAATGTGTTTTTATACACTTTTTCTGGTATTGTTTCTTTTTAATTGTATTATTTGACCATGAAATTCTTTAAAAGCTACAAATATTACAAATGTGGTCACATCCAAGTTATATATTTTTAGTCAGGACAGAAAAAACATGATTTAATTCTTTAACATAAGTATTTGTTTTAACATTTATCACAAGTCATCTATTTATTACTTTATAATAATAATAATGTCCTCCTGACTGCCTGATTCCAGCCACAGTGGCCAATCTCATTGACACTAGCCAACTGCGACTAGGATATATTATAGTGCACAAGTTCACTCTCTATCCCTTATCACTCTCATACTTCGGTGGGACGACTCAACTCAACACAACCAGTAAGAGTTGAGGCACAGGACCGATGGCTTTATGTGTCTGAGGCTCGGGAGTGACACACTGCCAACTTCCCAACTCCGGCCTCTTACTGAGACTTACGAAACATTATAATATACAATTGTTTTGCAGCCTCATTGGTGGATCAGACTACAAACTAATATATAGGCACTACGCCACACTATACTTTGTGTTCTGTGTGGATTCATCAGAAAGTGAGCTCGGGATATTAGATCTTATTCAGGTAATACTTAATTTTGATATTAATTTTATAATATTCCTTATATTTAACTTATAATAAAAGTTGGATTTGAATCTGTATGTTAAATATTTTTTGGAAAATCTTATTGAAACAGTTATTATTACTGAATAAAAATTAGAGGTGGCAGAATCATAGTTTAAATTTTGAAATTTTGTGGTCATAATAAAATAAAAAGTAGTTAGTAGTTTTTGTTTTTTTGTTAAAAACAATTTATTTTAACATTTGTAGAGGACAGTAAATACGTATTTTGTTTATTTAAATATAAAATGGGTAAAGGGTAGGTCGACTAAACCACTGCTCTATTGAGTCCATAAGGTTACGGAACCTTACCAAACTCTAATCAAACTACCCTTGAAGTACATCCTTTCCAATAAAAAAAGAATCATCGAAATTGGTTGGTGTGATGTTGAGTTATTCGTCCATTTGTCGCGAATATATTAATGCAAATTTAAGACTTTTATGGATTTCTCATGGATGCCATTGTCAGAGATGAACTAAATTAAAATGGGACCACACGGGAAGCACCAGCTTTCCAATAAAAATGAATTATTAAAATCGGTTCACCCAGTCCAAAGTTCTGAAGTAACAAACATAAAAAAAACATACAGACGAATTGATAACCTCCTCCTTTTTGGAAGTCGGTTGAAAATAACCTTAACTATAGATAAATATAAGATATTGATATTTAAAATATTAAATATCGAAGTAGAAAATCTATTTTACTCTGTAAACAATTTTCAGGTATTCGTAGAGACATTAGACAAATGTTTTGAGAATGTGTGCGAATTAGACCTGATATTCCACGCGGATGCAGCACACCAGGTGTTGGACGAGCTGGTGATGGGGGGCATGGTGTTGCAGACCAACATGTCCGATATATTGTGCAGGTTGCATGAACAGAATAAGATGCAGAAGGCCGAGGTCAGTTACTTTTAAAAAACACTTTACTACACTTCACTTTACACTTTCAAGTTTTGACTATGATTACTGTAAAGCATTACATAGTCTTATTATATATTTATAATATGCATGTATTTAAAGTTGTATACATGTAGTGTATCAACTACCTTAGGGCCTAGACAACCGGCATTTGTCATGAAGCGATTCAATTTCTACAATCGTCATGTCTTAAACGCAGCGTATGCATCTTGAACTTTAAATCACTAATAATTGAAATGAATATACATTGTCTACCTTTAATCTATTCGTTGACAACAGACCACGTGACATATCTAAAGCATATGTCAAACCCATACATTTTGGACTTTTCTACTATTGCTTTCGCTAATCGATTGTTACATTGTCTAGGCCCTCTGATATCAGTAACACAAGCCTCGTATCTTACTCCGGACTAGTTCCATGGCGCTGTGTGTTAAATGTCGCAACATTTTTATCATTTAAAATCTATACATAGGTATTATAATAAAATTCTAACTTAGTTAAATCTGTACATTGAATATTTTTTTAATCAGATTTTTTTAATCAGACAAAATCTTATTGCAATAGTCACTATTATCAATAGAGACCAAATCTGTTATTAGAATTTTTGTCTCTCTCTCTCATATAAAAACTGCTCGACAGATTTTGATAATATTTAGTATGAAGATAGTTATCCGTTCAACATATGGGATACTTTTTACAGCTGAAAAGTATCTCAAGTCAAATATCCTTATGTCACCTTCCAGGCTGGTATATCTGCAGCTCCAGCAAGAGCAGTGTCAGCGGTGAAGAGTATGAATCTGCCCCAGCAGTTGAGGGATATGCGCTTGCCTGACCTACCGCAGGCCATCAAGGTTTGCTACTTTGTTATAATATTAGGAATAATAGGCAGACCAGTGGTAATTTGCTTGGATAACCAAGTGATGCTGGTATCAATCCAATTCAATTCAATTCAATTCTTTGGTTTGTTGGCTTCAATGCGTGCCAGTTAAGCACAAATTATTTCGCCAATGTCACGTTAAATGGAGGAGTCACGTTCGAAATTGGCCGGTGAAATTTAACTTATTCCACAAAAAGACTGGATTCAAAGTATTAAATAGTAGGATTTATTTAGAAACGGCACAAGGGTTAATTAATTTATACAAAAAAAAACATGTTAGAGAACTACTATAACTACTTCACTACTTACTACTATCAAAGCTTAATTTTATTATATTTAACATATTTACATAAAAATGTACAAAGGGGACTAAACATAAACATCAACATACGTTGAACATTACGGGGTCGGGGACTTTGAAAGGAAGAGCATCATAAAGGGGACGAAGGAGTTTGGGGCAGTCGAAGAGGATGTGGGAAGCTGAGCCTTCATCCAGACCAGCCAGATGAACAGGAGTACTTGCGTGTCCAAAGCGAAGGCGACTAATAGTAGTTCAGTTATGTTCTTTCAGTATGTTTCTGATGAAAAAACCATGGACGCTTAGAAATCTCGGCCTGGATAGAAGCATAATGTTTTCCCTTAAAAGATTTTGATGAATTCCAGTAGCTGATCCAGGATTTGTCCAGATAATGCAAATATAAATATAATATATTGCAAAAACTGTTGACAGACAATTCAAGGTCATGGGTATAAATGCTATAGAGCAAAGGGCTGAGGACCGAACCTTGTGGAAGTCCTTTCCAAACCCGCCTGGGAGGAATACCCAGCAACCGGTATCTAACAGACATGGTTCTACCGGTCAGCAGATTACATATAAAATGAGTCAACCTCGCAGGGATACTCAGCTGGAGCATTTTATGCTTGAGTACCGGAAGAAGAACATTATCATATGCAGAAGCAACATCCAGAAAGACACCAACCAAGAACTCCCCCTTGGAGAATGGCTAGTCGAATGTCTGTCGTAAAAATGCTGAGGCTATCTATTGTGCTCAGGCCCTTTCTGAAGCCAAATTGAGAGGGCGCTAAGATTCTACTGCTTTCCACTAACCATTTCAAGCGATTTTGAAGAAGATGTTCAAAGATTTTAATCTGAGTAAAAGCTAATGCAATTGGTCTGTAGGAATTGGTATCAGAGGGACTTTTACCTGGGTTTAGCACAGGCATTATGATCTGGGATTTCCATGCACCAGGAATAATACCTGAATCAAAAGATGTATTAATTAAATTTAAAAAATATTTTTTTGCCCTGTCATTAAGTTTGGATAAAAACGAATAAGGAATGCCATCCTCTCCTGTCTTTCTTTCTTTCTTAAATTCTTAATATTTTAAACCCGTTAAGACATTATGGAGTTCATCAAAGGAGAAAGAGGCATCTAATTCACAAGAAGTAGGAGTTGTCAGGAAATCGGGGAAGGAATCACTATTAGGGACAAAAGGAGGAGCTAATTTGTCTGCAAAATCATTAAGCCATTCGGACGGATTGTTGGAATTTAGCTGGGAATTATTAAGAGATCTGCGAAATCTTGTAACATTTCTCCAAACTAAAGAGGATGGGCAACAAGGATTTAAAAATTCACAGAAGGTAAACCAACCAGACTTTTTCTTTTTTCTAACTAGTCTCCTAAACTTTGCATCATTACGTTGAAAAGAAATAAAATTCTCCTCTATCATAGATGCCTTGTATGCCATTTCAGCAGAGTATCTGCGGTTGACAGCATCAGCGCATTTCTGATCCCACCATGGATTGGAAGGCAACTGATTCTGTGAGGAGGATTTTCTGGGGATATTCAGGTCCGCAGAAAATAAAATGGCTGTAACAAGGTGGTTGTAACAAAACACAATATTCTCACTATTAACAATCTCCGGAAGTGTTTCAATCATGCAATCAACCGAACAAGCATAGTCTGCCCAGTTCGCTTTCTTAAGGTTATGTGATAGTAGGGGTTTGGAATTTGGAAGGGGAATAATTTTGTTATAAATAGCTATGAGGATGGGAAAGTGATCACTACCATGGGTGGATAGAAGAGTGGTCCATGATAGTTGAGAAGCAAGAGAGGGAGAGGATATGGTTAAGTCTACAGCTGTCTTGGGGTTCTGATTCGGAAGAACTCTTCTGGTCGGAGAACCATCATTTAAAATGCACATGTTTAGGTCATCAAACATGTCAACCAACAAAGGAGAAATGACATTACAATAATAACAACCCCACATGGTATGATGAGTGTTAAATTCCCCCATAATCAGACATGGACTGGGGAGGGCAGCTAGGATAGAACTTAGCTCAGGAATAAGGGCAGAGGATGGGTGGGGAATATAAAGAGATAGGAATGAAATATCGAAGGCTCTAACAGCAACGGCATTAATGTGCTGGCTATGAGGGGGAAGGAAAGTAGAAGAAAAAGGAATAGAGGGCCGAATTAAGATGGCACTACCTGCAAACCCATTACTTCTGTCATCCCTCAAACAGGTGAAACCTGAAACTCGAAAGCGAGAACCAGGCAACAACCATGTCTCCGAGATGGCAATAATGACAGGCTTATACAAGTTAATAATGGAGAATAATTCATGTTTTTTGTTTACCCATTACCCATGTTACTACACCCTCACTAACATTCTTTCTGTTCAGCCTTCGCTCTTTCATTACTGCTCCACAACCAGTAGGAAGTTCTAATGACTCGACAAGCTCTTCCATAGACCAGTCTACCGGAACACCCTTAATCAAACCCATTCTTGTGATGTTATAAGTTGGAATAATTGCAACATACTTCGCCAATTTTAAAAGGGGTTACCTAAGAAATCATTTGCTGCCTGAGCTGATGTGAATTGGACACAGATTTTGTTACGACCAACATTTTTCACCCCGTCATGAGCTATAGATTGTATTTTATTATGATGCAAGGATTGACCAAATTTAATAGCCCGTACAGTAGTTCCTGCTGAAGGGTCCGAAACTTCCCGAGAGACAAGAACAATAAAGGGACCTTTGTCATCAATAGAGTATGCTTTGGGACCATCAACCATACTCGGGTGTACATACACATTTTGTATGGAAGGAGTGGCTAAATTAGGATGTTATGGTTTTTTTATTTATGGAACTGGATCTACATCGTTATATCCTGGTATCTTACGAAAAATAGGAATTGAGTTTATATCTATTCCACCACCAGTGTCCGGAGGTTCCGGAGGAGGGTCACCATCCATTACAACTACTTATAAAACTAACATTTAATACTTTACAAAACAATATCCTTATAAGAAAGGCCGAAAGTGAGATCTCACTACACGTGTGTCAACCACAACAAGCGAGAGCCAACCTCATCATTATATTTCTTAAGTTCCATAATATTAATGTAATGAATGTTTCTCATTTCCAGGACCTGAAGTTCTGACCGATGCAGCAGGCGTACCCCGCCTCGCCCGTCGCGCTAGCATCCAACATCCTCCACACAATATACCCCCAGAATGAAAAATATCAAAACATTCACCGCCCGGAGAACTTCTCAAACAAATTCTTCGGCTCAGAATCCCTCAGCACAAGGTTCTCAGAAACGTTCTCCGAAAATTATCAACAAGCAGACGGTGTGAATGTTGCCAGCTATGAAACTAATAAAGCCGAAGGCTACCAAGATTTAAGTGGGACGGTGGATTGTGAGTATTCTGATAGAAAGAAAAAGAAAAAGAAGAAAGGTAAACACTAATATGTATATATTTATTGAAGTATAGCTTAAAAATTAAATATTATTTGATTTTTTCTATATTTATAATATACTAGCGATTCACCTTTGCTTTGCTCGGGTTCGAACCTAGATTAAACGCAAGCGAAGCCGCGGTTACCGCTTTAACATTAGCTATCTGCGAGTAAAAGTCCTGTTAAAATCGGTCCAGCTTGTTCAGAGATTATCCGGAACAAACAGACGAACAGACAAAAAATTTAAAAATTGATTTGTTGATGTAAGTACCGTATATACTTTCATATGCATTTAGTGAAAAGCTGTTAATTTGAAATTAAAAACAGACACTTCAATTTTATTTATATGTATGTATATTGGGCGTTAGCTATAGTTCGAAAACTTAGTTTTTTTGTTCTTTATGAATGTTATATTAAAAAGTATCCTTTCTATTTTGCCATATATATTAAGATACTTTTTTCAAAAGGGATAAATTATATGTATTAATAAAATTAATAATTATAGAGCATATTATAGTATGAATACTATTGATATTATTATCAACCGACTTCCAAAAAGGAGGAGGTTCTCAATTTGTCTGTATTTTTTTTCTCTTGTATTTTTTAGCATTAAAATTTGTTTTTTTTTTTACAAGTATCGTATATAACGACACGTTTGAGTCAGTTAGTAGAGAGTCTACTTTCTGCGCCAGCGGTCGCGGGTTCGAGTCCCGCTGGGGGCATTCATTTGTTGAGCACGAATGTTTGTACTCCAGTCATGGGTGTTAATATTTATAACATGTATGTATTTAAAGCTATATATGTGTAGTATTACCTACCTGGTATCCGTAACACAAGCCTCGTAGCTTACCACGGAACTAGATGGCGCTGTTGTAACAATGTCCCAACTTTATATTTATTTATATTTATTATAACATATGCATTTAGTAAAAAATTGATGTTGATGTTACAAACAAACAATTTTATTTTTTGTATAGATTTGAAAATGAGTTCACCGTGCCACTTCAATATCTTATTTTGCATTCCACTATTGGAATTGAAAAATCCATACTTTTATGTGTTTAGAATATAATAAATATATAATTTGTTAACTAAAAATGAGTTTTATTTTACTTTTCCTAGTGGCAGAAGTGAGCAAAGTTTCGTCTTAACGGGCTTAGTTAAATTTTTATATTATAAATGAAACTACCTTTTCGGATTTTGTCGGGGATTTATTTTGATTTTTAGTTCCCGACGTTTCGAATGCTTTACAGCAATCATGGTCACGGGAGAGACTAAGGTATTTAAATTAATTGTGGGTAGGCACTGTCTGTAACAAGTATATAAACCTATGAGACGTCAAATACCTTAGTCTCTCCCGTGACCATGTGCGCTGTAAAGCATTCGAAACGTCGGGAACTAAAAATCAAAATAAATCCGCGACAAAATCCGAAAAGGTAGTTTCATTTATAATGTCGAATATTCGCGTAAATCTAAGAAAGTAATAAATTTTTATAGTTTAAACACTAGCAATACCCGCGTCTCCGTCTGCGTTTTAAATACGTAAATGCAAGCGTGGTCTTATTTCTAACCTTCTTTTTGTATTTTTCTCAGTGATGAGTTATTTTCCGGATATAAAAAGTATCCTATATATTGACCCGGGTAACCTCATCCAAATTTCATCCAAATTCATCCAGTGGTTTTCTCGTAATGCGGTCACACATAGACAGACAGACAGACAAAAATTCTAAAAATAATAGATTTGGCCTCTATATAGATAATAATGTCTATTTCAATTAGGTTTTCCAAAAAATATTGAATGTACAGATTCAACTCAGTTAGTACTTTATTATAAGTATAGATTTTTTTTCAGTGTTTTCTTTTTTCAAATCAAATCAAAATATTGTTTATTTAAATTTTTACAAGCATTTTTGAATCGTCACTTTTACATTATTATATAGAATTTAAATTAAATGTCAGTCTGTAAGTCAGGGACTTGGGAGTAAGCTACCACCGACTCGGAATGCTGTTCTGCCGAGAAGAGCCGGCGAGAAACTCAGCAGTAGCTCTTTTCAAAAAATATTTGATTACAATATTTGATTTTAAGTTGAACGTTTAACTAAAATGGATGAAAATCCTATCTATTTTAGTTAAGCGTTGTAAGATATTTAGTTATTATTCGAATGCTTTACAGCAATCATGGTCAAAGGAGAGACTAAGGTTTTGTCTCTCAAAGGCATTATATTGTATTACTTGTTACAGACAGTGCTTAACTACAAAATAAATCAATGTTTTTAAAAATGCCAAAATTACCCTCACAACGACGATAATTATTGTAAAAAATTAAATATTTTTATAATATTTTTAATAAGTTTTGTAGCTGAATAAGTATTATACATTTACTAGCAATGGATGAAATTTTGATGCCAAATTATAAAAAAAACAAAAATTTGGTCTAAAAAAATCTGAAGAGCGGCATTATCACTTAGGGGAAAAAATAGCCTACGACCTATTCTCAGACCTACCAAATATACACAAAAAATTTTATAAACATCGGTCAAGCCGTTTCGAATGAGTTCAATAACAAACACTGTGACACGAGATTTTTATATATTAGATTTAATTTCAGTTGCTCTTATTTTAGTTATCACTATTTTAGCAACTTTAATAAAAATATATTATGTTTATACCTACCCCTTTATTATAATTCAATAGAAACCAATACTTTAATAATTTAGTTGTAGTTCTATTAAAATATTCGTTGTTATTCGATGTTAATGTCAATTTTTATCAAAATTATTTGATTTTATGTATTTTTAAAGAAAACTCTCGAAGATAATTAAAAACAATATGTTAATTTAACGCCGTCTAGTGAATAATTTCTGTATTAAATATATATATCACACACCTGATAGATGTCAAAACGCCATCTAGTGAAAATTTATACGCTTGCGCTTTACAAGGCTAGTACAGCGCCATCTATTATCTATAAAGAAAAATTAAAGATGATGAGTAGGATACTTGACGGAAGATGGCAGCACATACTAATAAAAAAAATTATTTATTAATAAATAAATAAATAATACTATTTTTGCTGTTTAAGAATAGATGTTGGTACTATATTATGAAATTTATATGCTTGTCGTCTCAAGATGGCGCTGTTTAAATTTAAAATCGTAGTGTACAGCGCCATCTATTATCTATAATTAAATGTTAGAAATGACGACGAGGATACTTGACGGAAGATGGCAGCACTTACTAATAAAAAAATATTTATTTAATTTTAAATAATATGAATAAACTTTATTTTTCTTTTTATAATATATAATTAAATTAAATGAGATTTGTTTGTTTCATTTATTAGACATTTCGTATAATATACGTCAAAAAATTATTTGAAAATGTTTTATTTAATTACGTATTAACAAATGTCACCACTAAACTTAAAAATTAGTACTCTAATGCAAAAACTGATGAGTGAGCAATTCAACATTAGATGGCAGCAGTGAAGCAATAAAAATTAAACAGCGCCATCTATTATAACAATAGTTAATTACATCATGAAAAGGTTATTTATTTAACTTCCAATGTCTACTCGACGGAAGATGGCAGTAACTTATTAATTAAGATATTATTTTAATTAATATAACTTGTGGCTTAAAATAAAACAAAATCATTGTTTGAATTTATTTCACTTGATCTATTCATTGCTAACTTATATTTTTAAGTAAAAGTTCTATTAGTATTGCCTCTCTACAATAGATGTCGCTACTGTACACAAAATAATTACCATTTTTATATAAAAAATCATATGTCACTTCTATTTAAACTTAATGGCACCAAAACTTTAGATTTTCTATCTTCTTTCATTATTATAATGTCAAGTGCTTAGATGTAGCAATTTCTTTGGGCTTACATTTTTTCATACTTACACTACCCTTTTTTTATTGTTGGTAAATACACTTACGCATACCACCTGTGCTCACACAAGTGCTTATGTAGAGCTCACCGGCCTAAGTCCAGACAGTACTACCCACTAAAACCAACGAATGCACCACGACGTCTCAACGGCAAGTTCTAGCCTGATTTAATCTGAGATATTCTTCAAAACTCAAGCCAGTGATAATTCCCGCGTTTACTTTTTCAATATACTCGTAATATCAAAAACATAATTTTATTGGATTTTTAATTGCAAGCATTTTAAAATCGATTTAAATGAACTTTCAACCATTTGTACTTACAGTACGAATCCCCTGATAAGAGGGATCAGGACGGACTACTTCATATGTCTATCGGCCACTTGCTCTCGTAGATCTCTTTACTTGTACTCTTAGATCGTTAAGCAAAATCTATTTAGTTCAGAAAACATTTAGCAGTTTTTTATAATTTGTATGTATTCTGTCCTTCTTAACGTCCCACTGCTGGGTGTGGGCCTCCCTCAGTACGATCGGGGGATCAGGCCATAGTCCACCGCGCTGGCCTAGTGCGTATTGGCGGACTGAGCATGACTTACGAAAACTTGCTAGATTTTCTCAGACATGCAGGTTTCCTCACGATGTTTTTCTTCACCGTAAGACAAGTGGTTATCATGATGGAAATGATTCCATATGAAAATATCAGAGGTGCGTAACCCAGGATCTGAACCCGCTTCTTTAGATTACCCAAGTAAGAGCTTTACCACTGTGCTACCTGTTTTGTAATATAAAAAATAAAACTCAGCAATTTTTAAATAAGCTTTTATTTGTAATGTTTTTAGCTACAATGGACCAGAACTGGTCGACGTAGCTAGGGCCGTCCTCGGCACCACACCCAACAACACAATAATAACCCTCGGTCGGTCGGTCCTGCGCCTTAGCTCTCACTGGTCGTGTCTCGTGTCGTCCCACCGGAGTATGAGAGTGATAGGAATAGAGAGTGCACTTGTGTCTGCGCATACACTCGTGCACTATAATATCTCCCGCGCAGATGGCTAGTCTCAATGAGATTGGCCGCCGTAGCCGGAATCGGTCAGGAGGACATCATTAGCACTAGATAGCTAGATATTTTCCTGCAGTAAAACCATCCTATATGTCCGGATAACCAGTTATTAAATTTCATCAAAATCTATCCAATGCTTTTCTCGTCACAGACAAACAGACAAAAAATCTAAAAACTATAGATTCGGCCTCTGTATCGATAGTAATGATTATTTCAATAAGAATTTCCAAAACTTATTCAATGAACAGATTGGACGCAGAATAATTTTATTATATGTAATATGTATACATGACATTGTATAAATATTTACAATCCGACCGCAGACAGATGGCGTCCGGTCAACGTCAAGTGGTCGTCCGAAACCGCACTTCTTTTGTAACACACGTCTTGAGACGCACAATTGTTTTGTTTGCTTGTTTGTTTTTATAAGACTAGCGAGTCACCCTCGCTTCGCTTGGGTGCGTTTTAGTGGTTAGTATATAAATTATTTTTAACAAAATAAAAAACTAAAACTGACTTCAAACACCATACAATCCCAAACTATAAAAATAATAAACCTAAGAAATAATACTTTTAATTAATCAGTTAATTTAGGCGTCGATGCCAGCCAGGACGGACAGATTTATCTTGCCTTTGCAATGGACTTTCGAACGGTATTTTGATTAAGTATGTTTATAAATTGATAGATTAATCAAATAGAAATCTATTTAAGGTTATTTTGCTTTGGCTAATGTGGTGTTGGTGCTTTGGTACTTTTGAAAAAAAAATCAAAATTATTGGTAGGCACTGTCTTTAACAAGTAAATAAACGTCTGAGACGTCAAATATCTTACCGTCGCACTCATAATCACTTAATGAACCATTAAGTCGAGATTCCCATACTAAAGAACGACATAATGGTTCATTAAGTGACTCTGAGTCCGGCGGTTAGTCTCTCCCGTGACCATGATTGCTGTAAAGCATTCGAAACGTCGGGAACTAAAAATCAAAATAATCCGAATAGAGTTTCAATTTAATGAAATTTGGTATTTACTATTTTATATGTTGGGACATTATTACAACAGCGCCATCTAGTTCCGCACTAAGCTACGTTACGTGCTTGTGTTACGGATACCAGATAGTTGATATACTACACATATACATTTTAAATACATACATATTATAAATACCAACAGCCATGACTGGAGTACAAACATTCGTGATTAGCAAATGAATGCCCCCAGCGGGACTCAAACCCGCGACCGCTGGCGCAGAGAGTAGGGTCACTACCAACTGAGTCAAACGAGTCGTCAAGTCGTCATTCATTTTCAATTCCTTTCATCTAAATCTGTTCAGCGGATTAAACCTGAAGAGGTCACCTCTCTTCGACAGACGGACAGTGTAATTTTCGCATTTTAAATCTGTTCAATACGAAAGAAAATATTTCGTAACACATGCCTACTTATTTTAATGTCACTTCAACGTTATAAGTATATTCAAAATCAAGTGGTATCTTAGCCAGCTCCTTACTACTACATTACTTAAAGATTTGACCTTTTTCATAGTTTAATGGTCTCTAACATTTTGTAACTAATAAAATAAGTTAGTCAGTGAGTGAAGTGAGTAGATAATAATAATTTCTGACAATAAACATATTATATATTTATAATATGTATGTATTTAAAATTTATATGTGTAGTATATCAACTATCTGGTATCCGTAGCACAAGCCTCGTAGCTAACCACGGAACTAGATGGCGCTGTTGTAATAATGTCCCAACATATTTATATTATTTATTTATATTTTTATAATAAGAAACTGGCTAATTCTACGCGACATTGGCAAAGTCAACTGTGTCTAACCGCCAACCGGCACTTCTGGAAGCCATAAAAAGAAATAATTGAATTGAAAATTGGCTAAGGTTTCCAAGATTTATATAAACTAGCGACGCACCCTCACTTCACTCTGGTTTCTCCCTACGTTGTAATGCTTAGTGCTCCCACAAAATAAATAGTTCTGAAGTCTGAAGTTAAAATTTTCCATCAGTTTTTTGGATTTTCCAAATTTTTTTGCTTAAACCACACCTAAAACACCTCCAACAAAACAAAAAAGAATCATCCAAATCGGGCCAGCCGCTTTTGAATTTCACCAAGACTAACAAACAGCGATAGTCATCTATACTATCTATACTAATATTATAAAGAAGTAAAGTTTGTGTGTTTGTTAAATTGTAAGGGGTAATCTCGGGATCTACTGAACCGATTTTAAAATTTCTTTCACCAATAGAAAGCCACATTATTGCTGAGTGTCATAGGTTATATAAAAAAACGAAAAATAAAAAGGCTTTTACGCGGTAGTCCGTTTTGCAAAGTGAATCGGAGAAAAAACGGTCGAATGAAAGCGTTTCTTACGAACGCTGCCTTAACTATGAAAGATATATTTTTGAGTTCTAGAGAAAAGATGTGGAGCTTGAATGCCTACAAAAAAGTCAACGACAGCATATGTCTAACTTTTATATTTAAGTTACAAAAAGTAGTTTTTTAATATTAGTATAGATAATTTAATTTAGAAATTAAAACTTAACACTCTGTACTAAAAAAAAATTATTAACATTATGCCCAACGAAGTGGGCACGGGTCAGCTAGTTTTTATATAAAGATATATAGATAGCTCTCACGTTGAATGAATCAAAATAAATCTTCATTTAAACAATCGCCGTCTAAACGTCAAAACCTACAAACACCGCACAAAACGCACCGACGCACAGATCTAACAATTACTAAATATTTTGACGTCGTCCATTCCACTATTAGGGGCGTAATTTATGGGAGTCGGCGTCTTTACACCTTTTTTTCCATAAAATCTATATAAAAACGATTTTTTCCTCACTTACCTGTGGTGAGGCGGCGCTTTGGATATGGGTGGTCTTTGTAATTTACTGTCTTGGCTAAGGTATAGCATTTTACTGCAAATGGAGATATGAAAGTTTGTATTGCGAAGTTTTATCATGATTTGTTTCAAATATATATAATCTGCATACATGTACATGCTCAAAAAAAAACCATACTTATTAGGCCAGAAACATACTATTAAGGATTTTGAAGATTGAAAAAAACACACAAATAGACGTGTTATTACAGTACCCTGATCGCTATTGCCAATTGCGACAACACTTCCTCTCGGTTACATCGGCTTAGAAACTATGTAATACCATATCTAAATCAAATGAATATTTTCCTCATGTAAATGTCGTGTAAGCTGAGGAAAAATTTTCTAATAGGTACATTTGTTTTTTGAGTTACAGCGGCCCTCTAAATAGAATTTTCTATTGCTGAGTATGATAACGAGACCTCGTCGAAGCCGAATAAGTAATCAGATAGGTACTTGACATCTCGTTTTAAGTCGATGAGATTATCTTATAGATAGTAGAAGAAAGAGTCAAACATTTTTATATAATAATATTAATAGATGTTCTGAAGTTTCTCGCACCTCATAGTAGAGACCTGACCCAAAGAGAGACTAACACTACAAAAGCAAACTAGACATATTGAATTCTCGCACATTCACCATAATTATTTTAACTGCCTTTCTAACAAATGCAAACTAATTGCTGTTCGATAGTCTCGCTAAAACTTAGAAAAATAAACGTCTGCACCGATTTATATAATTCTATTTTCGATTTGTTGTTGTTTAACTATAAAATAAATACGGAAAACCGAAAAAGAAACAGCCGGAAAATTAAAAAGTTCAGTACTTTTTTGTATGACGAATCCAAACGAAGCAAGGTTGAGTTGCTGTAATATTATGTTTATAATTGGTACGTTTTGGAATAACTAATAATCCATGTAATGCGATGGAGTTTTTCTAGCCATTGCGTCTTCTGTTTGACAAACGATTTTCTTGCTTTTTTGTTTAGTAGATATCGACGAGGTTTAGTGTTTACAATATAAAAGTGATTATGATTAAATTTCCAGAACTGAGCGTACATTATTATTACGACACTTTCAACTTAAACTTCACACACTGACAGGATCAAATAAAAATCAATAAAAGTATGTCCTAAATTGGTAACAGTATCCTTAATTTAACGTTAAAGCTACATTAAATAATTTAAAATATTCATTTAGAACCAAACACTTCTTCCATACTTCACAGTCACAATAGATGTTATATTTCACGCCTCTAGTTATATTATTCAAGCGTAAAATCTGAACAAATGCACAAACAAACAAATTCGCTAATTTACGCATTAATTACAATAATAATAACGTAAAACCAAAACCGAAATACGCCGCCATATGTTAAAGCAATTAAAATACATAGTTTATAACAAATCTGTTGAATTTCGGCAATAAATTATCTGACGCCATAACAAAAGCGCGGGTAATTCGTGTGAAAACCGTAGATAACATAGAGTCATCCGCGACCATAGATTATATGAAGTCATCCCGCGGCAAAGCCGCCGCCATTATCATGCTATCCAATATGGCGGATGATTTAAATGTAGAGTGACCATAATTATATTTGTATATTATGTAATAATAAATAAGGACTAAAAACAATATTTTTTTTATGTTTTTTTTATTTTTGTGTTGTTTGTATGGATCTGAACTTTCTAAAAGACAGATAAATATAACTAATTAACTAATAACCTAGATTGTACTGTGTAATAACAATATGTGATAAAATTTATTCTTTTTTGTATCTCCATTAAAAGAGACTATTTCATGCATGTATGTAATTATGTATTTACCCTTTACTAACATCCCACTAATGGGGGTGGGCCTTTATTCAATGTAAGGGGGATTAGGCCATAGTCCATGATGGTCAATTGAGGGCAGCTAAAAAATGCTGCTCTAGAATGGAAATATCTGTCTTGTACTTGCCTTATAATCTACATTGACCAAATTATGTTAATACTAATAATACTATTCATTATTTAAATTTTACCACTAACTTCTGTCCGTCAGTCGTCCACTCGAATAATCCTTTGTAATTTTTAAATTACAAGCGGTCAGAAGCGAAATTACATATCTTTGACATAAAATGTGATATTTCGGTTGTGGTTTTTAAATCATTACGGTTCTCAATACTTATAGTCATTTCTTTTTATTCCAATCGACCTACTTTAAAATAACGGTTCGTGTAATTTTTAACGTTTCGCGTATTGACTGACCATGTGGTAACATTAAATTATAAATTATTACGAAATCTTTACAATTGATATTCAAAAAGCAATTGCCTGTTTATTTTCTTTCATTATCTTCATTTTGTTGGTTTTTGGAATGTTTTTCTTTCAATTAAACCTGGCTGCTTTAGGCATTATATCATTTTACCTGTGCAATATTTACAGTTGACATGTAAAATTGTAGTGTAGCGTTGAATCACTAGGCGGGAATATTTTAAATATACATACTTAAATTTATTTAACACTAATGACTATATTATTTTTCCTCCATATTAAAATTTTATATAAATATAAAAATAAATAAATAAATATAAATATAATAATTATAAATATAAATATAATAATTATAAATATAAATAAAGATACTATATATTATACAGAGTATCTTATAATATGTTGACCGGATGACCAGTTATCATCATACCAAATGACATGAAATTTGCCCAGTTATTTTCTTGTGCGGTTACAGACAGACAAAAATTCTATAATTAAAGATTCGTCTCTATCGATAGTAAGATTTTTCCACATTTAATGTAAAGTTAGAATTTTATTAACGTCCAGATCTATTCTAAATATAAGTTCTAGGAATTAAAACAAGATACATTTTAATATGCAGTTTTTTCCTACAAAAGCGCAATAACTCGGAACATTGAGATCCTGATTGAGTAATGAAGTGGTTAGAAGAAAACGACTTTCATATTAGAATATTGAAAAATTAATGTTCTATGTTATTGTATAAAAAATGAATATAATCTGTTCTAAGAAAACGTCTAGACCCTTCTGTTTGATAATAACTCTATTGATTATTTACGGTCAGTAACATTCATAACAGCTGTATTGTATTTTATAAAGAAAATGAAACAAAGTGAAGTATTGATTTTTGTAATAATTGCTTAAATTTACACATTACTAATACATTATATATTATGTAAAATATGGAGTTATAAAAGTGTTTTTTGTCATTTTAAAATTATAATGTTTATAAAATATGAGTAGATATTTTGACGACACGTTTGGATCAGTTTGTAGTGCTACTTGCGGTCGCAGGTCCGAGTCCCACTGGGTGCATTCATTTTTGTGATGAGCACGAACGTTTGTATTCCAGTAAGGGGGTTTATATTTATAATAATGTGTGTATTTAAAGTATCTATATGAATAGGGCAGATTTTGTTCATCTGTCCACATCTGTCCAGTCATTTTCCTGTGATACAGACAGACAGCCAAAAATTCTAAAAACTCGATTCGACCTCTATCGATTATAATGACTATTTTATTAAGATTTTCGATTAAAATTCGGCTCAGAATTTTATTATACGTATAGATAACTTAACCTATGGTCACTCTACACTCTATTGACAGAGCCAAAAAAAGCCGAAAACTAAAGATAATTATTATTTTACGGTGCCCATAGAAATTATATGATTTCTATTAGACTAGGGCGAGATTACCCACTTTATGTAGAACCCTCACACCACAAAAAGCCCTTTTAAATTAGACCACACGATATTGGTGTTATTATTCCACCATTTTGGATGTTAGACAGAGACAGGTACAGTTATTAGCAAATGTTAGAGAGGGAGGTGTTGATTTTATTTTTTTAATACAAATGTAGGGGCGTAGTGATTATTGCCTATATATACTCGTATATATGGTGTTAGAGATTTTCAAAATATTTTTATTTTATTGTAGTTTTGTTTTAAAAAATTTTTCAATTAAAATGTGATATATTTTACTTTAAGTAACTAAAAATTATTCTTTATTTCTATTTTTTTCTATATTCGTATTCTTTTAAAATAATAATTTAATTTATTATAAAAAAAATTAAATTATTTTTAGAATGAAAAATCATGCCTTAATTTAATTAGAATTATTATCTTATTATCTCTAAATCCGCAGGCACAATATTATTTTAAAAAGTAAAATTACAAATTGTCACTTCGCGTTTTACTTTATAAGAAAACCGTAGGAAAACGGCGGGAAATTTCAAGGCGCGTGGTTGTGTTCTTTTTTGTCTTTTCATTAAATATTTATTATTTTAGATTTTATTCATTCAGAACAGTTTTTCATAGTATTTATCTTATAAATTTAATTTGTATATATAATAATTAGCACTCTTGGTTGGTAAGTTTTTTATATTATATATGTAAGATGAATGAGCCACCCGATCCCGGGGGAACTAGTAAAGTGCCTGAACCTAGCAGTTTTATAACTGTTGAATATGATGATTCTAGCTTGGATACTGACCAATCATCTAAAAAAGTTAGTTTAAAACGTAGTCGCTTACATAAAATATGCAAAAGTTGTAATAAAAAGAAAAGAAAAAATGTTGGAAATCAAAAGGACATTGGATGTCGTTGTATTGAATCAGATAAATCTGATGAGGGCAAAGAGGTTACGAATATTTCACTTGCAAAGCAACCTATGTTACAAACGATTATTCCAGTAGTTGATAATATTAATGATCCAAACAGTAAATCAAAATCTCCAGTTGGTCGAAATCTTTACAATGAACTAGATGCGCCTCCTTACATTATTCATATTCAAAAGATACAATCCTCTGATAATGACGGAACAATATTGCACCCAATATCCTTTGGTAATTTTCTTCTAAAAAATAAAATCTATAATGTAGTTAATGGTAGTGTTAAAAGAATTGGTCGAAACCGTATGTCTGTCTCTTTCAAAAATTATATTGATGCCAACTCCTTTATTAGCAATAGTATTATTACCGAAAATAATTATAAAGCATATGTCCCTTCTTTTAATATTTTAAGAATAGGTATTATTAAAGGTGTTCCAACAGATTGGTCTCCTGAAGAAATAATTTCTAATATCTCAACCCCTGTTGGCTGTGGCAAAGTAGTTAAAGTTAGACGGTTAAATTATAAAACCATTGTTGATGGGTCTCCAACATGGAAACCCACTCAGTCTGTTGTTGTATATTTTGATGGTCAGGTACTACCAAAAAAAATATTTATTTGTTACAACTCTCTGCCCGTTGATCTATATGTTTTTCCCACCATCCAATGTTATCATTGCTGTCGTTATGGACACACAAAAATCCAATGTCGTTCCAAACCAAGATGCCTAAAGTGTGGTCAGGATCATGTTAGCGATACATGTAATGTAGAAGATGATTATTATTGTTGTCAATGTGCTGGTCGACATATGGCAAACAGTAAATCTTGCCCGGAACTTATTAGACAAAAAGAAATAAAACTATATATGTCTCAAAATTGTGTATCTTATCAAGAAGCTAGTAAAATTTTTCCTACACTACATAAAACATTTGCTGATGCCTTGTCCAGTCCTCCAAGAAATTTATCATTCCAAAACGTTAATTCTCCATCCCCTTATACTCCTCAAAAATCTTACAAGAAAACAGTAATATCTAAATCTTCCTCACCTATAAAACTTGGAAAAGGTTACGACAAAGCTGCACATGACAACATATTAAAGGAATATTCCTTTAATCAAATAGATAAAAATTTTAGTCCAGTTATAAATGATACTCCATCCACACAGGAAACAACTAGAATATCAGATATTATATCCTTATTACAAACCTTTGCCCAGACCAACAATAATATACCGTCCATCGTTGCCCCCTTAATGGAGTTAATTGTAAATTTAATTAAAATAAATAATGGCCAACAAAATAATACAGTGGAACGCTAGAAGTATAGTTAATAAAAAAAGTGATCTAATTTACTTATTAAATAAATATAATCCACTTTTATTTTCATTATGTGAAACTTGGCTGAGACCAGGTTTTACATTAAATATTAAAAATTATAATACTGTCAGAGAAGACAGATTAGATGGATATGGCGGTGTAGCTCTTCTCATTAAGAAAGACTACCCTTTTAATATAATATCCATACCTGTACATAGTTCTGAAATTTCTATTTTAGCTGTAGTTGTAAATAAAATTTGTTTTGTTTCTGTATATATTTCTCATACTTCTATTAATATATTAAATGAAATTGGGGATATATTCTTATCCCTTCCTAAACCATTAATTATTACAGGTGACTTTAATTGTCATCACCAGTCCTGGGGCTGTTCGATGACAACCTGTTATGGTAGTAAACTTTTGAATATATTAGATAAAAACAACTTATGTGTTATTAACAATGGAAATGTCACTAGACGTTCTAATCTATCCGAAGGGAATAGTGTAGTTGATCTAACTATTTGCTCACCTCAATTTATATCTCAGTTGTCAAGCTCTGTTCTAACATCCACATTTGGTAGTGATCATTATCCTATTTTAACATCATTTCCTCGTGGTAAATTTATTAAAAACTGCATAAATCTATTCCCTAGATACAATATTTCAAAAGCAAATTCTGATACTTGGCACCAATTTAGTAATAAGGTTGACTTAAAACTTAAACAAAAAATATCAGAAAATATTAGTGATTCCTGCAATGCACAAATTTTTCTAGATGCATTAATTGAAAGTGCCAATGAAGTATTTAGTATAAAACATGAGGGCTCCTATATCCCAAGTCCTCCATGGTGGGATGATGAATGTAAAGAGTTTTTAAATAAAAGAAAAAATGCAGAAATCATATTTAATTGTAATATGACATTGGAGAACCTCTTATCATTAAAGGAGATTACAAATGAAACAAAATTACTTTTTAAAAGAAAAAAAAGAGACAGCTGGCGAGAATTCTGCTCATCTCTATCTCCCAATACTCCCTCAACCAGTGTTTGGACAAACATTAGAAGATTTAGATCAGCTTTTAATACATCCCCATCTTCATCTTTTCCATCTTCTTTAATAGACGATTTTCTTGATAGAATTGCTCCTCCAACCGTTAGTTTCCGTAAAGATAATTTAAATGATTTTGATACAATATACAATGAATCATCCGAATTAAACTCTTCCTTTTCTATGACGGAATTAAAGAATGTTTTAGAATATGCATCAGATTCTGCACCTGGTCCAGACGGTATTTATTATTCTTTCATAACTCACTTAAGTGACATAAGCATGACATTTTATTTAGATTTGTGTAATTCTATTTTTCACTCTGGTCACATTCCTCCAAATTGGAAATCCCAAATTATAATACCAATATTAAAACCTAATAAAGATCCTTCTTCTGCTTTGTCTTATCGTCCTATTGCCCTTTCATCTGTCCTCCTAAAAATCTGTGAACAATTAATTAAGAATCGTTTAGAATGGTACGTTGAAAGCAACAATTTGCTGTCATCAACTCAATTTGGCTTTCGACGAAACAGAAGTACTATAGATAATATTAGTTTACTTACAACTGATATCAGACTAGCCTTCTCTGTTAATAATTTTGTTCTTGCAGCATTTTTGGATTTATCTAATGCATATGACAATGTTGTGATTTCAATTCTTAAACAAAAACTGTTATGCCTAAAGATTCCCATAAAAATTATTTCTTTTATTATAAATATGCTTAATGATAGATCGATTTTTCTTATTGACAATGATCAAAAATATTCTAGAGTGTTATCTAATGGCCTTCCACAGGGATCCGTTTTAAGTCCCATACTATATAATTTATACACATATGATCTAGACTTGGCTATCGATAGAAAGATTGGTGTTTTGCAATATGCAGATGATTTATTATTATATGTTAAAAGCAACAAAATTGAATTAGCATGTACAGAGTTAACTTCATCTCTTCAATATCTAAAAAAATGGCTTGATGATCATGGTCTAAATTTGTCCCCATCTAAAAGTTCAGTAGTTTTATTCTCTCGTATGCGATCAATCACTCCAGTCCGCGTTTATTACAATGATATCATCATACCACAAAAAAACGATTTTAAATTTTTGGGTGTCATTTTAGACAGTAAACTTACAGGAGTACCTCATTGCAATTTTATCGCAACTAAGTGTGAAAAAATAATTAACATCTTAAGGTGTTTAGCAGGAGTTTGGTGGGGTGCTCATCCTTTTTATTTGAAACTTGTATATAATGCTCTCATACGTAGTGTCCTGGAATATGGCTCTTTCTTACTAGAACCGGGTCTTATTTCTGGTTTTAAATTATTGAACAAAATTCAAAACAAATGTTTGAGAATAATTTGTGGTGCAATGAAGTCTAGCCCAATTAACGCTTTACAAATAGAATGCTGCGATCCTCCGTTACATTTACGGCGTCAGTATTTGTCTGATAAATTTCTTTTTCGTCGTATACAGCTTTACAATCATCCTCTTATTGAAAAACTTCATCTTTTAGCTCACTTCGTGTCGAATTCACCATATTGGGTACATAAATCTAATCCATGCTTAGTCAATAGCTATTTTAAGTTTAAATCTCTTTCCGCACCTTTACATCAATCTAACATGTTACCTTTGTTTTCTTATCCTTTTGAATCTCTCATCCTATCGCCACAAATATTAAATATCGGTATAGCTAAGTCTGATTTTTTGATGGCTAATGAAAAATTTAATACAATTATTAACAATAAATTTAAAAATACCCATCTGATATTTACTGATGCTTCGAAACATGATTTTAACGGTACAGTAGGTGTAGGAATCTATCACCTTCAGTATAATATTGTTCAAAAAGTAAAACTCCCTCCAGAATCTTCTGTTTTTTCTGGAGAGTGCTTTGGTATTTTCAAAGCCTTAGAATATATAATAATAGCTAAACTCAATAATTCAATCATTTTTACGGATTCACTTAGTTCTTTACAAGCATTAGTAAAGAACCCGTTTAAAACTAAGCATAACAGTCCCATAGTATTTGATATAAGACAATTACTAACTATATGCATATCAAAAAATTATAATATTAAATTTTCTTGGATTCCTGGCCATTCTGGAATCCAAGGAAATGTTAAAGCAGACACTCTTGCTAATGAAGCGATCTCATGTGGTGACCTTGTTCCATATAAGATTTACTGCCCAGACTTGTTATCAATACCTAAACTCGATCTTGAAACATCTTGGAAAGCGTTATGGGATAGCAGTAGTAAACAAAAGGGTAATTATTATTACTCTCTTCAACCTGATATTTTATCCAAACCATGGTTTTTCTCTATGAATTTTAATAGGAGGTGCTCTAGTATCATCTCAAGATTGAGACTTGGCCATACTTGTACACCTGCTCATCTTTATAAGTTAAATATTATTAGTGACGCTTCTTGTATGTGTGGTTGTGAAACAGGCGATGTAAATCATTTTTTCTTTTCTTGTCCTTTATATAATCGTTCCGATTTCCTGCAATCCTTACTAGAATATCATATCCCTTTTCCAACCTCAATTACCTGCCTATTATTTATTAAAAAATATTACGTATATAAAATAATTTCAGACTATGTAATTACTAATAATATAGAGATTTAAATATTTATAACATTAAATATATATATATATATATATATATATATATATATATATATATATATATATATATATATATATATATATATATATATATATATATATATATATATATATATATATATATATATATATATATATATATATATATATATATATATATATATAGGTTTAATATTTTTATCTTCAGTGTCTTACATACATTCATGATATAAGTTATAATTTTAAATATAATTAATTTTTATATATTTTATTATTTCATATAGTTATTATAGGTCCTATATATCTATAGGTCATATATTTATCCTATATCTATTCCTGTCCTGAATGATTCCTAAATTTAACATCTCTCGTTCTTTTTAAATGCATGAAAAAATTTCTCCTGTTTGATAATGGCAAATGTACTATGTACGAGTATTGCCAGAATAAAAAAAAAAAAAAAAAAAGAAAACCGTAAAGTAAAATATTTAATACTTGCACGATGTAATTTTTTTTATTCGTATTACATTAGCTTTTTATTAATATTATATAATTTTATCTTTTTCAGAATTAAAATTGTATTTTGATTTTTTTTTAATTAATAAAATTTTATATTATAAACATCAGCCTATATAAGTCGGTAGAGAACTAACAAATGTGATAATTTCTTCTCGAGATCACGCACACATACACGCTTTTATTTATTACAACCTTTTTATTAGGGTTCTGTGGGATAAAGAAATACGTATGATCATTGAAATATTTTTTATTTATTTTTACCAAATTTTTGGACTATTATCTAATGACTTATGCCCGGGAGACTCTCCCGTGACCATGGTAGCTGTAAAGCATTCAACATTTTGGAACCCAAATCTGAAAATTAATCCGAAAAAATAGTTTTATTTACTTATTCTTTTAGTAGTTTGATATAAATATAAATCTGTTAGGTTAGGTTAGGTTAGGTTAGGTTATTTACTACAAGCTGCATCATCTGCTACATCTACATTCAATACTCTGTACTTTAAGAATTAAAAATGTCCCGTAGACTGTTCAAAAATTTACTTATAAAATAAAATATACTGAACCCAGTCTCTTTAATCCGATTCACAATTGAATAGTAAACAAACTATCGTGAGACCGACGCTACAGCGATGTGTTTCTAATTACTGCACCAAATGGCGTTCTTATATTATTCATAGTGTAGATTCAACAGCTCCGACGAAATGAGACGTAACGTTATTCATTTACGAGTTTATTACAAAATAAATATATTCTAATATTATTTAATATTTGAGGATTTAAGGATAATATTATTTAATATTTAAGGATTTAATTTAGTTTTTTATTTAGTTCCTTAGTCCTATCTAAATTTTTTTTCAGTGATTCTTTATTGAATCTGTACGTTAAATATTTTTTTGAAAATCTTATTGAAATAGTCATTGCTATCGATACAGAGGCTGGATATAATTTTTATATATTTTTTGTCTGCCTGTCTGTGACCACATTACGTGAAAACCAGTAAATAGATTTTAATCAAATTTAGTACGACAATAGTGAAACGTACGTAGGTTTACGGATGAATACAAACCGAGCGAAGCTAAACCGCAAGTATATACTTAATATAATATATAAGTCGGCAAATGTGTACACTAAAATGATATTTTACGAAAAAGAGCATTAAAACCTCATTACAATAAATTACGGTTTGGAAGCGAATAAGTCGGTAAACACTTTATCGCACTCGAGTTAAACGACGTCGCCTTAAATTATCGTAAAAAAAAAACAAAAAGCGAGAGATTTGAATTTGGAATGCTCTTATTTTGAAATGCGACAGTATTGTACGGACAATAGAGGTGTAGAGTGGTCATATATTAATAAAAATGATTTTTTATTTTATTTGTATAATATATTTAGTTCAAATGTAAAAGCTGCCGCGATGGTCGGAGGTTCTAGGTTCGGTCTCGGGTCGGGCAAAGGTCACTTAAAAGTATTTCTTTAAAGAAATACAGTCTAACAGCACAGAGCTGTGGAGTTTGATTTACCGCTTGCCCTTTGAGCATGTAAAGCCGTCGGTCACCCGAATGTTCCTGTCGAATTGTAATCCTTTCGGAGTGTGAGATGGACAGAAATTGAGAGCGCACTCGTGTCTGAGTCAAGTCTGAAAAAAAACAGAAATAGAGAATACAAGATCTTTTTTATTATTGGTTACATTTTAACGACAATTTGAGTATTCGTAAGAAAAATTAAAGCATTGTTAGAATCTCCACATATTTTTAGTTCAGAAAAGCTTCGAATTTTAAAATTCGGTAGGGCATTATACGTATCGAGCGCGATTTTTCATTGCGTCCCTTCTAAAAAAGCACGGCTGTTTTTAACGCTGCGACGGTATTTTTTTACAATATAGATATGGCGAGATACTAAAAAGGACCTACTTAAATGAAATTTTATTGTCGTGTTAACGTATGAATTAAGACTGACAATTTAATATTTATTAAACGATCTGTTGTTTGTAATATTTGGTTAGATTTTACACACAGTGCCTGCCACTTTAGGGATACATCTATACGCAAAGTAGTATTAGGGTTAAATGTCAATGTCAAAAATGTAATCGGTAAATATTGAGTAATGCTGTATTCTGAAAAATCTGGGGTAAATAAATATTATTTAAATTGCAGGGGCGGATCTATACATAAGTATATAGGTGATTTGGGCTGGAGACCAGAGACTATAAAATTAAGGCAATATGAAGTTGGTCCAATAAGTGGAAATAAAAGTTATTGTAATTTAAAATCGATGTTTATTGTTACATCTAAATGTATAAAAGCGAAAGCAATCACTCATAATCATCACGTAATATCTAAAACCGCTTGACATATAAAGATGTTTGGCTGGCTCATGGCTATAAGGTAGCTTATAGTAAGTGGACGTCCACTAAGAATTTTGCGACGGGACCGGATTAAGGAGGCCTTAGGGCTCACGCAAGTTTGTATGAATACCCTTCATATCATTAGGGATCCAGGGACGAACCAGAGTGAAGCAAGGGCATGTCGCTAATTATAATATATGAGACTATGTGACAGACAAATAAACAATTAAAATGTTTTTAATTAAAACTACTATAAATAAATAAAATAAATAAATATGTGGGACTAGAACCATCTAGTTCCATGGTAAGCTAGTGTTAGAAATACCAGTGTATACCTACATATTATTATAAATATACACACTACACTACTGACTGTATTTCAAAAATGTATGCTCATCATATAAATGAATGCCCTTAGCCGGACTCGAACCCGCGATTCACGATCCAATCCTGTTAATTAGTTCATTCTATTACATCACAAATGATAAAGTACAGTCAAGCAATTTGTAACACATGTAGTTTATAATTGGTGACAATTTTCAAAAATCGAATCAAGGAATTCCAAATAAAAAACGTTTTCGTCGAATAGTTAACAGAATAATTGGAAAAGGCACAATACGTACGTCGTACAGCCATTGTGACCACAACAATGGAGTTTTTATACTTGTTTATGCAACAAAAAGTAAGAAAAAAATCGAACCTGCTATATTTACCTCAGTGTGGATAATTTGTTTAAGTCAATCTGTCATTTTGAACGAACAGCTGATTTGTTAGTTAAGCGTGAAACGTGAAGAGGTGTTCAATGCAAATGCGATTGTCTGTATGGTTGATTTGCTTTACCTTGTTAACAACTGAATACATTTTAGTTTTTGTAATATTTATTTATATTTTGGTACATAATTTTTGTATTTTTTAATAACTGATACTTTTGAATAGAAAATTAGAAAAAGAAATAGAATAGAAATTATGTACTTCATTTGAAGCTCATGTAAGCTCTACAATTTGTAAACTTTGCGTGAATCAATAAAAATAAAAAAGTATTATCTATGCCTATAAAAAAGCTAGACGAGGATCAAATTCAAACAGCCAAGTCAAAAAGCCTGGCGTCAAGTGACATCCGTAAAAATTGCCGCAATTAAACATGGATGGAAAAAGTTTGGATTCCGAACGGAGACAATGGCCCATTAGAAGTAGATAAGTATCTACGAGCCAATTGTAGTTCCTTTTTGTATTTTAGAAGCGCGTTGTGTTAAAGGTTAGTGTACAATGTTTGTTTTAAAAAATATATTACATATTATAATAAGCGCTAACATATTATATGTCATTGTTTATTTGCCGTTGTATTTAAAATAGAACCTTTGGTGTAAAATGTTAATATTTTAACTAGCCTTAATATTAAATCCAAATACATATAATTAATTTTTTTATATTATGTTTAATATATATATAATAAATATATAAGGATAATATGAACATAGATAATAAATATAGTATGTCTGTAACGGGGCTATCGCGTTCCGCTCGTGGTGTCGATTTTTGCGGCTAACGATTTGGAAATGGAACCAGCATTCCAATTACAGATTGAATTCGGAACGGCAACGCATTTCGCGAACGTTTTGCTTTTATATTCAAAATTGATCAACTTCATTTTTCGAATATTGAATGTCATTTATTTTTCGGTAAATAATTACTAGAACCTTCTAAAACTTTCGTCAAAAGAAATCAATGAATAAAAATATAATCATAATGACTATGAAAATGTATGTTTATTGTTTATTTAGTTAGTTATGGTTGCTATAGTTGCTTACGATTCAATCAGTTATTTTTTTTTACTATATAATGCAATTTAAAGCAGTCGGATACTTTTGTCACTTTTAATTTACTAACAGTACCTACCTACCGTTACCACTTAGTTATCGTCTAACTAGTAAAAACTTAAAAAAACTTTATGATATTAATATTTCCTTTTCGTCTTAAAACACTTGCATTTTTGGTATTAAAATAATAAAAAAACAATTTTAGAATATTTCGCATAAAAAACTTTTTAGTAACAGGCATAGAGAATTTAAAATAGTTTGAATCTTGAATTTCGAATTCCGTTTAGGCGCGAACGGACCGCACACGTCGCGAATGTGACCGAATAAATCTGTATGTTAAAGAGAGCTAACCGCCGTTCTTCGGCCGCCGCTTTGAGATGACAAATATGAAGCTTTTCGTTAAAATTTTACAAAAACGTTTTTAAATGTAAATAAATAAAAATTAAATGTTGCTCGTTGGTAACAATTTGAGAACGTCTGGATCGATTGGGTGATTTATTTTTTTAAATGTTTGCTTCAGTTTGAATGCGGTTTTTAAAGGCATGTATGTAATTGGAAAGTTTCCCGGAAAATTAGGATAGCAAGAAATTCTGGTAAAGCTTAATTAAATATATTACTAGAATTTTTGTGTAAACACGTTACAAACATAATAGAAAAATACACATAAGTTTTTTAAAATAAATTATGCAAAGATTAAAATTTATAAGTAGATACTCTGTACAGAGTACTTTTTATTTACTGGAAATGCATTGAACATGATATTAGATATAGAAAATTAAAAAATGCTGCTTCGTTACAAATATTGCAATTTTTACGATTTCAGAGAAGTTAACTTTATTGCTCACCTTTATACAGGAAATATTGAGATAGCAATAAAGTTCAATGAAATGTCTATGTCTATATAGATAATATTTTGTACAATACATAAATAATATTTATGGTGGAGTAATTTTCTTTCACAACCTATTTATAATAAATACTGTTACTAAAATATTCGCGATATAACGCACATACAATTATATAGTCTGATAAAAACACCACAGATGATATAAATTTTAATGCATAGGTACTTAATAAAAGAAAAAAAGTTGACATATTACACAGTCCTTAAATTCACGAGAAAAATTTCGCACTATTAGTACTTTTAATTGATACCAACATGTCGACACATTTTTCAAAATAACAATTGCCTTAATTACGTGCAGGTTGTCTATGGCGTTTTTCTTGGACTTTAGTGGCTTTATATGAAGAAGCATTTCTTGTTTCTGTACCTATTAAGGTACAGTATTATGGTTTTTGTCGCTGTTCGTGTTTAATTTTGTCATAGATTATTTTCAAGATAAAGACATACCAGTGACACTTTTCTCATTCTTCAGCCCTTTTTAACGTCCCACTGCTGGGCACGGGCCTCCCTCAGTACGAAGGGATCAGGACATAGTCCACCGCGCTGGCCTAGTGCGTGTTGGCGGACTTCACAAATCTTTCGAAACACTTGCTAGGTTTTCTCAAAAATGCAGGTTTCCTCACGATGTTTTCCTTCACCGTAAGACAAGTGATAATCATGATAGAAATGATTCGCACATGAAAATATCGGAGACCCGGATTTGAACCCGCATCACTCGGTTATACAAGCGAGCGCGTACCCCTGTGCTACCACTGTCAATACACTTTAATACTGTCATAATATATTGACACAAAGTTTTCTAATAATTGTCCATAGATTGTGAGATATGAACTACTAAGTAGTAGTTGCGACTAAGTACGCTAAATAGGCACTGTATAAAACAAATTGTTGCCTGCCATTTTTTTCTTGGTACTTGCTTGTATTTTAAGTAAAATGTACAAAGTTTTGATTATAAACTTTTAAAATAGTACCTTAATCAATTATAAAATTGTATTTAATACGTCATATAATACGAGCGAACTTTACTGAAACAAAGAATTAATAACTTTGTTCATGTTATTTAAAATATTTGTATAGAACCAGTTCATTACAAGCTACATTTATGAGGACATTAATTATTATTCCCAATAATTGTAGTCGTAAGCAATTCAAAACAATGTTAATAAAAACTAAAATTCCATGAACATTGTCAACTACGAAATTAGATCTACTATCGCGATAATCACTTATTTTACATTGAAAGAAAATTTGACCGTTATCTTCTCTACAAACATTACAATATGTTTAACTCAACCGAAACCAAAATAGTTTAAATTGTAACCGGATGTAGTAAAGTGTATTAAAAATACCATAAAAACTTACTTCCGCCCCCAAATATGTGACTAGAATAGAAATGGTAGCATTATAGACATTAAGCATCGGCTGCGTTTCTATTGCCTTTGCTTTTTCAAATAAAAGATTTAAACCCTATCTATGGATAGCATTCGCGCGAACGCTAATGTCAGCGTGACATTTAAAAAAAATGATGCGGGTAATTAATCTACGGTTTTCGTTGAAGAGCGCGTGTGTGTTCTTTTACGTTAAATTAAGATTTATTTATTTTCGCTGTATATTTATTCTTTTATGCTTTAAAATTGCACAATTGTTACATGATTTCTTCAATTTAAGGGTATTTTGTTTTTAGATAATGATATTGTTATTTTATTATAATTATATAAATTTACAAAAGGCAGTGGTAGCCCAGCGGTAACGCGTCGCTTGTATAACCGAGTGATGCGGGTTCCAATCCGGGTCTCGCACCTCTGATATTTTCATGTGCGAATCATTTCTATCATGATTACCACTTGTCTTACGGTGAAGAAAAAATTGTGAGGAAACCTGCATGTCTGAGAAAACCTAGAAAGTTTTCGTAAGACATGTGAATTCCGCTAACACGCACTGGGCCAGCGCGGTGGACTATGGCCTGATTGTACAGAGGGAGGCCCGTGCCCAGCAGTGGGACGTTAAAAAGGGCTGATGATGATGATATAAATTTACTAGTGAATCATCCGCGCTCCACTCGAGATCACTAGGTAGTGGGTAATGGTAGTTCTCAGAGATGAAAAAAATTCCCGCAGTAAAAAGTATCATATACGTTGACTTAGACAACCAGCTATCATCATACAAAATTTAATTAAAATCCGTCTAGTAGTTTTCTCGTGATGCGTCCCCAAGCAGAAAGACGAACAGAAAAATTCTAAAAACTATAGATTCCGCCTATGTATCAATAATAATAAGAATTCAATAAAATTTTTCAAATTATGTTTTTGTGTACAGATTAATAAAAATTAAAAATGCAAGAATATTTTAGTTTTGTTAATAAACTTTATATTTCTTTTATTTTAGCATTATTCTTTTATTCTATCAAGCATAGAACACACAGCGAGCGGCAAAAAAAATAACTAGGCTAAAAAAAGGCAAAGGTAAACCTATCTAAGGTATCAAACGTCTTCCGACAAAGTTTAATGACAACGCAAAATATATAACATTCGTACAAAATTTATTATCTGTGTAAATACAATTGCGAAAGTGATCCGATCGGCACACGAAAAAGCACCCAGCTGGGAGGTATAAAGTACACCTCCGGTGCTTAAGAACCTTTTGATTTTTATGCTTGAAATTTGAAAATATTATGATTAGTTCGCTATTTCAGAAATTATAGAGTCTGAGGAGGCAGTGGTAGTCCAGCGGTAACGCGTTGCTTGTGTAACCGAGTGATGCGGGTTCAAATCCGGGTCTCGCACCTCTGATATTTTTATGTGCGAATCATTTCTATCCTGATTACCACTTGTCTTACGGTGAAGGAAAATATCGTGAGGAAACCTGCATGTTTGAGAGAACCTAGCAAGTTTTCGTAAGACATGTGAAGTCCGCCAACACGCACTAGGCCAGCGCGGTGGGCTATGGCCTGATCCCCCTCGTACTGAGGGAGGCCCGTGCCCAGCAGTGGGACGTTAAAAAGGGCTGATAATGATGATGGTGATGATAGAGTCTGAGAGATAAGAATTTTATTTTTAGCACTTGTATGTCCCACTGCTGGGATGGGCCTCCCCTCAATTGGTATGAGGTAGGTCAGACCATAATCCACCACGTGGGCAAAGACTATATCTTTCGAAAGCTTGTTAGGTTTTTTCAGGCATGCAGTTTCCTAACAATATTTTTCCTTCATCAAAAGGCAAGTGATAAACATGCTGGAAATGATTCGTACATGAAAATATCAGTAGTTAGACTTGGGATTTGAACTCGTTTCACGCGGTTTCTTAAGCGAGCGCGTTACCATTGAGTTACCACAGCCTTATACTTATGTCATAATCATTATATTATAATACCTATTATCTATATATATATATATATATATATATATATATATATATATATATATATATATATATATATATATATATATATATATATATATATATATATATATATATATATATATATATAAAAATGAATTGCTGTTCGTTAGTCTCGCTAAAACTCGAGAACGGCTAGGCCGATTTGGCTAATTTTGGTCTTGAATTATTTGTGGTAGTCCAGAGAAGGTTTGAAAGGTGAATAAATACGAAAAAAAGTTTAGGTCTTCTTTTTATCGATTGAGGCAGTATGAAGTCTGCCGGGTCAGCTACACTATCTTTACAATATCTTTGTTTTATAAAGCTATCTACTAATAAAGAAAACTGATTGTAAACTATAGAAATAGATGGGTAAATAAGCTTATCATTTATAATTTAGAAAGCTTTTAATTCTTTCTATCCAAAGAAATTAATTTAAATATAGGCGAAAGAAATGAATAGCATAATTTTGGACCATAACTCCATCTTTGTCGCTCATTGTTGTTCCACACAAAACATCAACAGACGCTAATAGTGGAGCGGTATTCGCAAAGCCATGCCTCCAGCGTGGAGCGTTCTTATTTTGAAAATATTTTGACATTAATGGCCGCCTTTGTGACGACGTGACGTATTGGTTTTTTTATTGGCGATAACATCAAAGTGCTTTGGGTGTTAAGGCGTTCGGATGTAAACTAGACCTCTTTTGTAGTTTTGGGTTTTAATCCTATTTATAAATGAATGTGCAATTTAATTTTACTTGTACCTTTTGACTTTTTTTCTTTTTGTAAGTGTCGTTACGTTGTGATACTATTATAAAAGGTAGAATGTTATAAGTAGTGAAAAGAAATTGTACCAAAAGGGGAACGTAGGGTGATTAGTGTGTTAAAAAGCTGTAAAGACAACTGTTTTTAAATGTTGCATTGTTGTGTGTGTTTAAACTGTTTAATTAAACGAAAAGAATATGTAGTACGCGCTTTAAAAGATAAATCATAATATTTCAGACAGGCAAGAAATATCAGCATTTCGAGTGCCACGATCTGTAATTTTTTCATGTATACGACGTTTAAATATTCCTCCATCATGACTTGTATTATTTAATGAACATTGTGATAAACAAGAAGTGACCACAAATAATTTTGAAAAATTTGAAAAGATCGCGTGCTGTAAAACATTAAGCTACCGGGAGCTTTCATGTAACATTACACCTGGGTACAACAAAAAGCTGTTTATCTTACAACACGTGTCTAAACAATTTGTATTTACAAAGGCTGAACACTTCACGACAAAGCCTAAGTTAAAGAAAAACCAAAGTCTAAGGTTGAATGAAAAAATACACAAAATGGCCGACAGCTGTCAACCGCAAACTGACCAAAATAATGACTACAATAGTCACAATTACGTATTGTCGGACAACAAACTACACTAATTTTATTTTTACATTCAAAATATAAATATTATAGAAAGAATATTATTGCATATGCCATTTTTATTAAAAAAAGAACCGCGACATTCTCGAATTGCCGCGGGCAAAAAAGAAAATCTAACTGCTATTACATATAAGTAAGTTTGTGTGTTTGTACATTTTAATGCTTTTTCTAAATGCCTGGACATATTTAAATAAAAAAATTAGTAGGTACAGTCTAAGTACCTACTAACACTGGTACTTTTAGGCACTCAAGGATCCAAGCGAAGCGAGGTTATGTTGCTAGTTAACAATAGTTAATTATATTTCATCATAACTATTTCAATAACTAAAGCAATCAGTAAATCAAGATTTCTGCATTAAAAAGCCATTATTAATACTTTGAAGCGTGCGATAGCTTTAAACAAATATTTTGAAAGTCCCTTGTCTTTCTAGTTGAGTGTCAACACTACCTGTTTTAAGGACTACAGTTTATACAAACAGAAAAAAGACTGTTTGCGTGTAAATGTACAATAAAATGTCGTTGAATTAAGAAAAATATTATATTTTTCATAAAATATTTGGCTTGTACTAATACGTTTATTCATTTACGTTATTGCTGAACAGATTTGTATGAAATTTAGATACATGGATAGATTACATCCCTAACCAAACATATATGCTAATATTGAAGCCTAAAGATGTCACAGTAATTAATTTTCTAAGAAAAATCACGCAGGATTCAAGCGAAGCGGGGTAAAGTCGCTAGTATATTTAAAATTGACACAAAAATTAATTGGTGTGCTTTACTTAATTATATAAATCTGTAATTATTACATTTATACAATATGGTCAATATTTATGGTATATTTATGCAATATGGTCGCTGTTGGATATTAGAATAACTTCTGTCACTAATAATTAGACAGTGTAAACTTAAAAAAGCAGGCAAATTTCAAAATTACTCTAAAATTAATCTCTACATAGAATAAAAATTGCTTCCCGTCGTCTGTACGCTTATATCTTTTAAAAAACGCAACTGATTTTCATGCCGTTTTCGTCAATAGACAGAGTGATTCAAGAGAAGGTTTATAGTTTATACCTATGTATAATACATGCATATTATAATAAAGAAAGCCGAGCAAATAAGTAATTTCTGAGAAATACTGACCGTTAAAAGGTATTCAAGGACGAACCCAATTATACAGAATAATTATATTAAGTTTCAATTTTTTTTAAATTAAATTTTAAATCAAATGTTAGTTATTAGAGTTTTTTTTTGGAGCTTTTAAAATTTTTAAATTTACTTTTATTTTGTCCTTTTTAAAATAGGTATAAATATTAGGAAGGTATTTATGTAGAAGGTACATAGATCTCCTCATTAACTAGAAAAGAACTGATGATCTTCAAACGGCTGAACAGATTTTCTTGAAACATGGTTAAGAACACTCGGGATAAAATTATTTATGACACAAAAAAACTAAACGAAAATCGGTTCATCCGTTTGAGAGCTACGATACACAGACAGACACGTTAAACTTTTAGCACCCCTCTCTTTTTGCGTCGGTGCTTAAACACGATTATTACGGTACTTCTCTTACGGTCGTTCTAACCTACATGTCTAAGATTACCTGACAAGTTTTCGAAAGACTTGAAAGTCCGCCCACACTTGGACTATGGCCTGATGCCCCTCGTATTGAAGGGATGCCCACCCCCAGCAGTGGGACGTACAAAATGCATAGTAAAAATATTAAAAACCCGTGCCACCAATCGATATCTAACTTCAAGTGATTTCACACACAACACAAAAACAAATTTGCTCTCCTTCGCTAAAATCGCACCCTTTTTGTTAAGCAATAAAACAATTATGAGGGTTGAGTATTAAATAAATACACCACAATCCCTATATGATCTAAGCGGCTTAGCTTTAACCCTTTATAGGCCATTTCACATGTAGCAGTTTTAAAATTAACTAGTTTAGTGTATTATATAAATGTTCACGGGAGACTCTCCACCGTGACCATGATTGTTGTAAAGCATTCGAAACGTCGGGAACCAAAAATCAAAATAAATCCGCGACAAAATCAGAAAAGGTAGTTTCATTTATAATGTCGAATATTCGCGTAAACCTAAGAAAGTGTTACTTTAGTGTAATTTATGAGAACTTCACGTTGAATTGGACGACATATATGGCTCAGTTTGTAGTGCATACTTGCTGTGCCAAAGGATACGGGTTCGAGTTCCTGTGGGTTTACATTTGTAGTTATTTCTACTAGAGACGAAACAGAGAAGCGAGGGTTAGTAGTTATTAGAGTTTAAATACTGCTACTGACAATTCAACTAAAGGTAGGTTTGAATGCTACACTATATGAATATTTAAGACAACATGTTCTACAAGAAGCTTTACACGTAATAAAATATAACGTCCTTTTTTAATTTTACTTAGCTTCTAAATTTAAAATGTCATCCATTATATTAGTTCAGAATATTAGCTAGAAATTCTTTTTTTAGGATTTTGCGTTCCGTTTGAATCGCGCCTTATATTCAAACTGACATGGTAGCAGCAAATCGTAATTATTTTCGAAACTTGTCAATGTATTCATGACCACGCATGCTCTTATCGTTTAGATGACATTATTTATTTATTTTACTTTATTTATTTATACATTTTATTAGATTGAGATAAGTAATGTAGGTATGTGAAGTACAGATTAGGCCTAAAATTTATTTTAAATTTTATTTTATTATTAATTTTTAAAATTTAATTTTATATAAATTTTTAATTTTATAAATTTTATTTATTAATTTTAACCGATTTTGACTAAAAAAAAATTTTAATAAACAACTTTTTTCCTTAATTAAGCTATTATTATTATTGATAGAAAAAGTAATGGATATTAAGTATATTGTTTTTTGAAGTAAAATTTATTATTATAAGTAAGTATAGTCAAAAATTTCAATTATATATTTAATAGTTATCTCAGGTACCTAAGTTTCCAAGTATGTTTAATCCAGCTCATAGTCTATCTAACCACTAAATTTCATCCAAATCAGTCTAACCGTTTAAAGGACAAACAAACATACATGTATTGTAATATTATATGTATTAAAAGATCTACACTTAGTTAATATTGCGGCAGATGATCTAGCATGTAACAGTTATTTGCAGTACAAAACGCCCCTCGCAGGCGTTAAGTATGTGTTGTGATTTCCACCCTACGTCTAATGGATTTTCCTTGTAAATGGTTTAAGTTACAGGAGTTATATTTTTTACGTATAAAGGTAAATATATATTTTTTTATGTGACAAAGGGGGCAAACGGGCAGGAGGCTCGCCTGATGGGAAGTGATCACCTCCGCCCATGGACATCTGCAAGACTGCAGGGCTTGCAGTTTTGCAGATGTGTTGCCGGCCTTTTAGGAAAGGGAGGAAGGGGGGAGGGAGGAGGGATAAGGACGGGAGGAGGGATGGGGAATGGGCCTCCCGGACTCTCACTTACCGGACGAAACGCGACAGCATAGCTGCCACTTCACGCCGGTCTTCTGTGAGAGAGTGGTACTATACGGGGCGTGCCGGCCCATTCGGCTGCTACCCGAAGGTAACAAGCATGGCACTACCACTTTGCAAACATTTAAATTAATTATAATTTAAATATTTATAATATTTAAATTAATTAATTAAATTTCTGTTTGTAATTTTAAGCTTTTTACTAGGTATTTGAAATTATATACGGTACAAATAAGAAAACTACTTTTTTGAGCAATAACTTAGAGTTCTGTTAAAAATAAAACATACCTTGGGAGTCTACAAACAAACACTACAATTTTATTATTCTATATATAGATTTATATCTAGAATCTAGAAATCATACAAGTTGCATTTTTTTGAATAGGTAATTCTTGATCTGAAATAAAATTGCACATGACAAAATCAGTGGTGCGAGACCCGGATTTGAACCCGCATCACTTGGTTATCCAAGCGAGAGCGTTTCTACTGGTCCACAAGTGGTAATCATGATGTAAATGATTCGCACGTGAAAGTATCAGAGGTGCGAGACCTGGGATTTGAACCCGTATCACTCAGTTTTCCGAGCGCGATACCGCTACACTATCCTTACCATATCCTTATAAAATTACAATCAAATAATTTTTATTTAAATACAATCGCTTTTCGCTCATAACTTAACAAGAGAGGTGCGTATTGAATTTTAACAAGGCTCTACCCTCGTCTTGTATGCCATTGTAATCTTTTATAGGGATTTGTAAAACAATTTCGCTTCCCTCCACTGGGGTCCTGTAGGACTGCGGTCGGATAGTGTTGTGTCATTGAATGTTATAGACCCCCCAGTCTGGCTAATTTGGATAAGTGCTGGATGTTTTGATTAGCCATGATTTACATAGTGGGGATTCGATTCTCGAATGTGACATGTATGGCTGTATGTTAAATAATTGAGATTAGCCAATCTCATTGAGACTAGCCAACTACGCAGGAGATATTATAGTGCACAAGTGTACGCGCAGACACAAGTGCACTCTCTGTTCCTATCACTCTCATACTCCGGTGGGACGACTGCTCGACAAGACCAATAAGAGCTAAGGCGCAGGACCGACGGCTTTACGTGCTCTCCGAGGCACGGGGATGACACACCACCAACTTTTCAACTCTGGGCTATTACTGAGAATTACTAAACAGAAGGACCCAAACCCAAACTAGGCCCGACCCGGGACTCGAACCCAGGACCTCTCGATGTATGACCGTACATGCTAGCCACTACACCACCGAGGCAGTTACTACCATTCAGACCTATCAAAGTAAAAAGACACATATTCCGATCGTATTCAGCCATTATACTAGAGAATGAAAGAAATCGCGCGCCCAACAAAACTACACAAACACTTGGCGACAGAGGTACCACAAATTACACGATTTACATAGAAAAAGTGACACCAACAGCGAAACATTTGTTAGAGGCCATTGTATTGAAATGTACTTTCGAACGTGTAGAAGTTGGCTGTATATGTATTACTTCGACTTACATGTTCAGAGTGAAAATAAAAAAAAATGTCTATGGTTGTGCGGTTGTAGTAACGTTTTAAATTTTGATTTTAATAAATATGTACTTACTTAAAAAATGTCATATAAGTTTTACTTATTATTTGTTGAACCGTTTGGCTCCGTTGGTAATGCTGCAGCCAACGAGTGCGGGTTCGAGTTTCATCAGATGCATTCAATACTAATATTACAAAGCCGAAGAGTTTGTTTGTTTGAACGCGATAATGTCTAGAACCACTAGTTCGAATAGCAAAATTCGTCTTAAAATTATATAAAAAAAAATAAATATCGTGTTACATGGAATATAATATTAAGTACTTAGGTACAATCTAAGAATTTGGTTTCCGGTCGTTTAAAACGCGCGCGGAGCCGCAAGGAATGCTAGTAAAAATAATTATATGGTAAATCAATCTTTTCCTTCTGCTTTAATTTAGACATAAGTGATGAATAAACTATAAACACTCCGTGTTGTTTTTATTATATAGGCTAAAAAAGCAAGCTTTTTTTTTAATTAAATTGAAATCTTGATTTCAAATTTATTTTCACTACAGAGCGGTTTTTGACAAAACCGCCAATGTCACATTCAGAAAGTAATTTACCAACAAACCGAACGCACGACATTTCATTGGTTCAATTGTACTTAAATATTTATAAATCTTCGTATTTGGCGCTTACTAACAAGATGTTTACGCGGTGTCAAAAAGCCCGCCAAAAGTGAATGGGCATAGAGTTTTTTTCTTTTTTTCACGCTGCGGTAGGTAGCCATTGTGCCTAATCTTTTTTTGACTTTTGGATTAAATGTAACGGAAAATTGTTGTTTGAATCTGAAATTGCATATTGTGATATTTGCACGATCTTATCAAGGTTAATGGAATTAATTATGAAATAGGAATGAAAAAAATTAATTTGTTGTCAAAGCCAACTATTAAAGCGATTTCTTTGGTGTTGTGAGGTGTTCGTAGGTTTGTTACGTCTTTGAATTGATTTTATTCTTTTGACGTAATAAGTTTAACTTTTTAAGCCCACTTCAAAAAAGAAGGTTCTTAATTCGCCGGAATCTGTGTTTGATTAAAAAAGTTTTTAGATAGTTTTCTAAGTATTATATTAAGTGCTTCAATTAATAGAATTATTTGTTACTTTGATTTGATCACTTTTCTTCGGTCTTCTTCTTTTCCTATTTTAATTTAGTCTGAAACAATAAAAAACAAAAGATTATTTAAAATTACTTTTGCCAAAACTATTAAGAAAATTTAAATCTATATAATAATATGACGACACGCTTTGCTCAGTTTGTAGTCACCCTACTTTCTGCGCCAGCGGTCGCGGGTTCGAGTCTCGTTGGGGGCATTCATTGTTGAGCACGAATGTTTGTACTCCAGTCACGTGTATTTATATTTATAATATGTATGTATTTAACATTTATATATGTGTAACATATCATCTATCTGGTATCCGTAACACAAGCCTCGTAGCTTACCACGGAACTAGATGGCGCTGTTCTAATAATGTCCAACATATTTATATACAACAATTGATTTAATTTAAATGTCATTATCCTATATACAATCATAAAGTTGACATACAACTTTTCATCTATTCACAAGTCATAAAGCCACAGAACCCCACAATATATGAGAGCTAATATCGAAGGACACCGACTCAGCTAGGATATGTAATAAGAGGATCCAATAAAACTGAAATTTTGCGGACAAGTGATGATGCCAAGTTGTTTGGGACATATGGCGTCCCCATGTTTTCTAATATAATATCTAATAAACGCTGTAAATAACTTTTGTGATATATAGAGTTATTAGTTTTCGTAGACATGTATTATTTACTTTATATTTCCGGTTATTTTCATCGGACATGTTGTTACGGAATCAGGTTTTTTTATTACATTTTATTTAAAATGAACCAGTTCTTGACGTGTTCCTCTCAAGGTGTATGTACCACGATTATGTATACTCAGTTAAAATAAATATATGTATATACATTTCATATTTGTATGGTTATCAATAACAATATTTTCTTAAAATTAGTTTCATCTATGCAAATTTTATAATTTTAAGATCAAAAATTTTAAGAAAAAAAAATATATTAAAAATATATAAATTTAAAAAAATCTCTGCCCCAAAGAGATGTCTTTTGAAAATCTATAGGTATGGGATTGATTTTGAGGTATTTTATTCATCGAAAAAGGATTTATTACATTTACACATTAAAAGTTATTTATATTGATAAGGACTACGTCTTTGATAAAATAAAAAAAAAACATCTGTTTGGTAAAATTATACTTGTAAGTACAAAACTGTACTGTTATAATGAACTATAAATTTTCAATGGAAAAAATTAGTATCTCGTAAAGCCTCTCACAAAAGCTATGTAAAAATTGCCTTATTATATTCAGTAAGTATAAAAACAAAGTCAGTTTATTGTCTAATCATTGTAACGTATCAAGATGGAACGAAGTCTTTAGCTTCCATAAGCTTCTCAATCATAAAACTTGATAGAAACTCGTAAACTACAACTTTACGGCTCTGATAGTGGAGTTCATCAGAGGGTTAATAATTATATCTGGTAAAACTGGGAATGTTTTGTATTAAAAATATTATTTAATAAAAATGTATAAAGATTACAAAATTAAAAAAATCTATGGTTTCATAAAATTTTGATTCGAATCTGTGGAAAGAGGATGATTTACCTACGCGTGAAAAATTAAATTAATCTGTACATATTTAAAATAAAATTGAAATTTCTATTTTTAATTTCAAATTAACAGCTTTTCACTATGTATATGAAAGTATATACGGTACAACAACAAAAAACCAATTTTTAAAATTTTTGTCTCTCTGTCTGTTTGTTCCGGGTAGGTACTCCCTGAAACGGCTGGACCGATTTTCACTGGTACTAATGATGTAAGGAGTAACTTAGGCTACTTTTTAACCGACTTCAAATAAGGAGAAGGTAATTTTTTTGAAATTAACTAGCGGAACCCGTGGCTTCGCTAACGATAAACCGACCCATTATATATTTTATTTACAGATACGATAGATAAGTAAGAATACTTACCTACTAATGTTTTTCAGGCCACAAGATTTATTATTATCTGTACCACTCAATCTTTGGATATTAAAAAAAGCCAATTAAGGATATCATCAAAATAGAAATACGGAAAACGTAAAAAATCAATCCCAAAACAATATAGCTAATTTACACAACAATCAAATCGAAAAGAGCCACCCCATGTAAAAACACCCAATAACGTAACGGCAGCTGTCGATGATAAAAAACCTGCCGCCATTGGTCGAAAATGGCGGGAACATTAACCGCATCTGTCATTTTCATATTGTCTATGCTACCAAATGCTATTTATTATCTTTATGTAACGTTAGGTAAAACAAAATTCCTGGAGATTTAGAAGTAAATTGTTAAAAATAAAAATTGTAGGATACTTTTTTTGAAGTTTTATAATAAAATAGAATACTAAACTTTGCGATCGATGTGTATTCGAATATAATTTTCAAATTTATCTTTACGACAATTATGTCGATTGAAAAGTACAAAAATTTTTAGAAAAACTTTCCTATTGTGAAGGAATTAATAAAATCGGCCTAGTAGCTTCGAGTTTATTGATATCAAACAAACAAATTTTCGAAACACATCTTGCGGCCCCACCCGCGTTGTAACCACTATTAAAAAATTGGGATTGGTGCTAGAAGGATGAAAACTAAGGGTTATATGTGTTTTTTGACGCCAAATCATAAAAAAATAAACATTCAAATTCAAATTCAAAATATTTTATTCAGCATAAAATTATTACAATTTTTTACTGAACGTCATGAGTCTACTACCAGTTCGGAAAGAAGAAGCCACTGACCTGAGAAGAACTGGCGAAAGAAACTCAGCGGGACTAATATTTTTTGTCTGTTTTAATAATCAAAATTTGATCTAAAAACAAAAAAAATAGAAGTCTGGAGAGTGAGGAGAGAGAGGGTGGCCACCCTTATCACCTAGGGGAATAAAAAATATTTACTTTAATATCTATTTTCAGTTCTACTAAATATACACAAAATAAAACATAAAAATCGGTCAAGCCGTTTCGAAGGAGTTCTATAACAAACACTGTGACACGAGATTTTTATATATTAGATAAATCTATATATTTTTCCATATTCGAAGCACACGTGGTGTTAGAATAAGAAAACTTTTCTTAACACATTGGTCACAACATTAAAAAAGTCAGTTTCTTCCATGTAGTAGATTATTTCACAAAACCTTAATTTCAAGAAATAACTCCGACTGAGTAAAAAGTGAATCTGGTACAACATTAACCTACAACTATAGTAGTCGTCAGAACATATTTAAATAAGCCTAGCCTGGTTCTTTCATAAATACCTCAAAAGCACATAACCCTCCTTTGTGCTTCATAATCACGAGTATGCAAAATATTATTATTTTCAAAATACTAGCGTATAAATCATAAATATCGATACAGTTTTTAGAATATTTGTGTCTATAATACTTTCTTAGATTTACGCGAATATTCGACATTATAAATGAAACTACCTTTTCGTATTTTGTCGCGGATTTATTTTGATTTTTAATTCCCGACGTTTCGAATGCTTGTAATTGCTGTCATTGCTGTAATGTATTGCTGTAAAGCATTCGAAACGTCGGGAATTAAAAATCAAAATAAATCCGCGACAAATTCCGAAAAGGTAGTTTCATTTATAATATTTGTGTCTGTCTGTCTGTGACAGTAGAAAAAATGAAAATCACTGGCCAGATATTACTAAAATTTTGTGATAGCTGGTTATCATATAGGATCCTTTTTACTGCGGGAAAATTTATGGAATAGATACGAACGAATCCGAGCAGAGCCAGGATGGATCGCTTGTGGTATATAAATTCATTTAATTTGTACTTAATTTAGCGTACCTGTAGGCAGAGCGCGTTGAGGCCCGTGCCTTATCTCGTCCGGGGCTGCGGCTTCTCAAATAACAATTTATATGTTAATTCTGGCTGAAGCGAGACGAGTTCAGTTGATATTTTAGTTTATTATTCTAATTTATGTTCTTTTCCTTTATTTTTTAAGGACTTTTTCGTGAATTTATTAATTAAATAGACGAGTGTTTAGATTGAAATTGTTAACATTAATCCGTTACATATCTTTCCGTTTACTTCATGAAAAAAAATTTTTTTTTAATATTAACAAGCTTTTATCTAAATGCGCTAAAAAGCATAAAAAAAGACGTGTGGCACTCGGAGACTGCCGCGGTAAAGCTATTGCATAGCTGTTTAATTCAACTTATGCAATTATAATTATTTATTTATTTTATTTATGCAGTATTTCTTTTCCTTTGTTTTTTTTTCTTTGATATTAATTCAAGTTACACTTTTTGAGCGTGGTGACCGATAAGAAAACAATTTTTTTTCTTTTATTATATAAATGAGAAGTTAATATTGTTCAAAATATTTTTATTATCTATTGAAAAAACCCGGATGTCCGCCATATTGGATTTGAAAATGGTCCTCATTTTCGCAATCAGCACAAAATGTGTTAGGTTATTTTCGTTACGGAATTTCTGGATTCGGTCTCCACGCTCAAGGCCCGCGATAGAAGCTATGCAATAGCTTAATAAACTTCTCCTTTAAAAAAACATCAATACACAATTTATTTGATAATAGCGACCCACCTTCGCTTCGTTCGGGTTCATCCTTAGATATAGCGCGGACAAAGCCGCGGTTGCCGCTAGTGAAAATCTCTAAAATAAAAGTAGCCTAAGTAACTCGAATGTTTAACTTATTTTAACTTACGCCCAGCGAAACGGGCTGACTACTGATTTCGTATCGAGCAATCCACCCATGATAGCGAAAATCGTACAATAATTGCTGTCCAATCGCAAAATTGTATTAAACTTAATAAATTTATTCGTAGTTTTTCATAAATACAGTGGTTATTGTATTAATTGATTTGGTAATAGTTTGTATATTCTATTAATGGTCGGTTGAACACAAGAAAGCTAACATTTTATTAAAACTCTTTTTGATTTTAAACTGAAGTGGACGCGAATTAGATTAAGCATTCTTTACAACGTCTAGTGACTCGACCCGCAGTTTTAAGTTAAATACGATAAAGTTAAGTTAAATACGATTTTGCGATTGGACAGCAATTATTTTACAATTTTCGCTTTTGCGGGTGGATTGCTCCATACGAAATCAGCCTGACGGGTTTCTAGTTGGATACATAATACCACGTACAGCCTACTATAAACGCAATTTCCAATATATCACACGATCGTCTTACTTAGAAAATCTCTAAAAAGTTTATATATATATCAATAAAGTTTTATCGCCAATAAATAAGCTCTTGAGTCCGACACTCAATTAAAAATTTATACGAAATATAATTTCTTTTACAACGTCATCTATAGATTATATATGCCTATAACGTATTGAGGTACAATATTGAAGTATGAGGCAAAACAAACCTTTTACGCTTTTTTATTTGCGCTAGTCGCTAGCAAGTGCGTTTAGAAAGCCGAAGGTATTGAGTTCGAACCCGTGTCAGGCCACAGTTATTGAGTTGTCTATCAATAAATTATTAGTATTAGTAGAGTTGAAAAATTGGCGGTGTTTAATCATGCTGAGGTAGAGCCTGTATTTCAAATATGTATTAACTACCATAGCTTTACAACTTTATATTCGTGGTCATTCAACCCGCACTTGGCCAGTGTGTGGACTATGACCCTCGTATTGAAGGGAGGCCCACCCCCAGCAGTGGGATACTAAAAATGACTGAAACATAATATATAAGGTCTGTCCATCCATCCCTTAAACATTATAAACACGCTCATTACGAAAACTGAAAGAATCTAAATGTATATATTAAATTATCTTTTCGGATTTTGTCGCGGATTTATTTTGATTTTTGGTTCTCTCCCGTGACCATGATTACTGTAAAGCATTCGAAACATCGGGAACCAAAAATCAAAATAATCCGCGACAAACTCCGAAAAGATAGTTTTATTTAGAATCTAAGTAGCCTTTTAAAAGACTTGTAAAGCCAGTCGACACCTGTTTGGTCAAAGTGCTGAAATATAATTTGTCCTCTCCCCTCCTCTCGTATTAGGAAAAGCTCAAGCCCAGCTGTGGGGCATAAACTGGATTATTGATAGTTTTTTTTTTAATTAAATAACGCCGCTTTAGAAATTAGGTAATTGCCTGCGAATTATAAAATTTTTGCCACTGAAGCAGTAAACTATTTTTTATCTGTTAATATTTTCGGCAATCAATTAAAATCTAACACCTTTCGTGACGCACAAACATAATCATTAAGTAACAACTGTATATAAAAACATCGATTACATTAATTGATTGATAGCTTTGATTTACACCATTTAATTAAAATGGACGTTAGGTCATAAATACATTTATGTTATTGCGTTACGCATTTTAAAGAAATATTCTTTCGAGAATGCATTAAAACTCACGGAATTGCTTGTTTTTTTTTATTTAGGCTTATTCTTATAAAGCTTATACAGATAATAAATACATCTAATATCAATATTTGTGTAATTAATTATTCAATGTCAATCGATTTTAATTGTCAAATCGATTTCAATTTTATACTAGAACTGTGAAATAGATTAATTCTAATGATTTTTATAAAAATTAAATTAAAAAATTAATAACAGAAATATAAAATAATTATAAAATATATCTCAAAGACTGAAAAAGTTATAGAAGCTTAATGTTGCGCGTTTAACAATAGTTTCGTGACGTCACACGACATGTAATTGAGTGAATTTCCCAGTTATTTATCGATAGATTTCAAAAATTTATTCACTGATTTATTAGTTTTGATCTTAAAAGTAATACCATTGAGTTAAATATATTATAAACATCATGAAACTTCTCCATTGGTGTATAAAATTGGTATAAAATAGAATAATTTATATTTTCAACCGACTTCCAAAAGGAGGAGGTTATCAATTCGTCTGTATTTTTTTTTTTTTTTTTTTTATGTTTGTTAGCTCATAACTTTGAGCTGGGTGAACCGATTTTGATGATTCTTTTTTTATTTGAAAGGTAGTGCTTCCCATGTGGTCCCATTTTAATATTTTCCAGTTCTGATAATGGCATCCATGAGAAAACCATAAAAGTCTTAAATTTGCATTAAGTATTTGCGCGACAAATGGACGAATAACTCAATATCACGCTAGCCGATTTTGATGTTTTTTTTTTTAATTGAAAGGGTATACTTCAAGGGTAGTTTGATGAGAGTTTGGTAAGGTTCTGATGATGGGATCCATGACAAAATATCGGAACTCTTCAATTCTTAGGAGCAAATTAACGATGCTCGGCCGAATCTTTTATAGGCTATATGAATATTTGAGTCACGTACCGTAACTGATGATGGAAGGTACAACTCCTCAACGGTTAGCAGTTTAAAGAAAATTCTTTCAATATAATACGCAATTATGAACGGATAGTTGTATACTTTCAGGCTATTAGGTTTACCTCATAATAGAAGGTAAATTTTTATAGTCATTAACACAATACGTATCTACTTTCCGCAAAAAAGTTAAAAATAAATTATTTTTAACAAAAAAACAAAAACCGACTTCCAAACTTAATAAATCTAAACTAAAAAGTAGAAAATAATACTTTTAAGGACTTTGTTAATTTTGAAGTCGGCGCCAGCCAAAGCAAAATAGCCCTAAATAGATACATATTTGATTAATCTATCAATTTGTAAACATAATCAAAATACCTGGCTGGCGCCGACTCCAAAATTAACAAAGTCCTTAAAAGTATTATTTTCTACTTTTTAGTTTAGATCTATTAAGTTTGGAAGTCGGTTTTTGTTTTTTTGTTAAAAATAATTTTTACATTTATGATATTATGTTTTATGCCCGTCTTTGTCAATATCTGATGTCGCAGGACCGTTTAAGCATTCAACCATTACACCCCGACGCGGACGGCAGATCTGCTGAAGTAGACCACACAGCCAAAGGGTTGCTCCACAGTCCACACTGCTATCAGAGAAGTACCAGGAGCAACTCACATGGCTCACCACCCTCCAAAGTGGGCTTCCCACATACGAACAAATGTGTAATAATATTTAGTACTTATAGTTGGGTAATTTACCAACATTTCCCTAAATAGCTGGCCAGTCTCATGAATTTTTGTGTTTTATTAGTTATTTGGGGAAGACAAACTGACGGTTGACACGCGAGCCGACTAATCTGCGGGGAATTAAGTGAAATCATTAGCTATGATTTATATTGTGTCTATACGAAGGTATTAATAGCTATGTAGAATAAACTTAAGTATTTTTATGAAATGTCTTTTTTTTAAATTATTTGTGTTTAACTGAATAGAAGTTTCTGTTTGTAACGTTAAAATAATAATTTGGATTGGATTCAGCCCTTTTTAACGTCCAACAGCTGGGGGTGGGCCTCTCTTCAATATGAGATCAGGCTATAGTCCACGCCGGCCTAGTGCGTGGTGGCGGACTTCACATGTCTTTCGAAAACTTGCTAGGTTCTCTCAGACATGCAGGTTTGCTCACGAAGTTTTCCTTCATCGTAAGACAAGTGATAATCATGATAGAAATGATTAGGACGTGAAAGTATCAGAGGTGCGAGACCAGGATTTGAACCCGCATCACTCGGTTATACAAGCGAGCGCGTTACCGCTGGGCTACCACTGGTAAATGCTTTATTTAAATGGAATTATAAACGGCACTTCTAAGAAAAACGCTGGACTGATTGTCACGGGACTTTCACAGACAGATAGCTGATGTTCTAAGAGTACTTATATTTTGAAAAATAATGAGGGTACCGTAAAAAATCGATACCTTTGTAATAAAAATTTTAAATGTCAGCTGTTTCTAATTGGTGCTTCTCTTTTTTTTTGGACGTTATAATTGAAAAGATATTTTAATTTAAGGTTAGGTTAGGTTAGGTCATTTAAAAGCAGTTCTTATCTATTTTAAAAAACGATGCATACCCCCAGAGTGGACTTTTAAAAAAAAAAGTAAAGGTTTAAAAAATGCCACCTTATTTTGGAAATTGGCAAAAAGTTGTCAATTTTAATCCATTTGTTCTTATATTTTAGTAAACTTTTTACGTAGTCATTTTTTCTTTTATTTTTTTTTCTTTATAGCTTTTTAGTTAGCGAGGTAAGTATTTAGAGTCTTTTTTTTTATTAACAGCTTTTCACTAAATGCATATGAAAGTATATACGGTACTAACATCAAAAAATTAGTACGGCTAATCTCTGAAACGGCTGGACCAATTTCGACGGGACTTTCACTCGCAGATAGCTAATGTTATAAGGAGTGCGTTTTAACTTACGGCTTTGATAGTTCTATTAATTAAAGTATTCAAAGAACTATAAAATATAACTATTGATTTCCCCCCACAAAGAACTTTTTGAATCCTTCTGTTCGTTAAAAGCTCGTAAACTGTTACGTTTTTGATGTGGTTTTGCTTTTTGGAGCTTAAAGCTTCCAACCGCGTGTAATTTAATGTTGTGGGTAAATATTGGGTTTCTTAATTATAGACTATAATATATAAATACGCTTTAAGTTTCAGAGGTAACGGGTTCAAGTTCGAGTAGAAAAAACGGTTAATTTAATTTAATTAAAGTACGTTCTACAGATGATAAACTATGATGTAACGAAAACACCACTCTCAATGAGAGGTCAGTCGCCGACCGATGGTTAGATGAGAATGATGTACGAATAATACTAATTTTTCAACACTAGGCCGCTATTTAGATGTTTGAGAAACTTAGGATGTACGTCCCGACTCGGGACTCGAACCCGGCACCTCAATCTCCGTATAAACTAGCCATTAGACCAACGAGACGGTAAATAATCCTGTAACTACACTTGTTAACTCCAAAAGGATTACGAGTAATCTTAACACCATCGATGGCGTTTAAACATGCAGGGTGTATAATAAAGTGAACTTAAATTAAAAACTTACTCCATAAAAAGTCGTAGTTCAATTTCCTTAATACACTTTCATGTTATTTTTAATATCAGCCATTTTAGGTTATGTTATTAGGTGTGAGATTATCAACGATAAAAACAAGTTGTTTTTATAGTTAAGGGTTAAGTGACAAGCCTATGTTTGTTCTCAGAAAGCTATCTATCTCCTTGCCAATTTTTATCAAAATCTGTTCAGTAGTTTAAGCGTGAAAAGGTAACAGATTTACTTTTATATTTATAATAATAGGCAGTGGTAACCCAGCTGTAACACGCTCGCTTGAGTAACCGAGTGATGCGGGTTCAAATCCGGGTCTCGCACCTCTGATATTTTCATGTGCGAATCATTTCTATCATGATTTCCACTTGTCTTACGGTGAAGGAAAACATCGTGAGGAAACCTGCATGTCTGAGAGAACCTAGCAAGTTTTCGAAAGACATGTAAAGACCGCCAACATGCTGGACTATGGCCTGATCCCCCTCGTACTGAGGATGGCCCGTGACCAGCAGTGGGACGTTAAATAGGGCTGAAGATGAAAATTTTAAATATAAGTATGAACTAGGGACTGACTTTTGCTTCGCTCGGGTAAATTTTTTCTTATTGTGAACCCTAATTCTTTTACTTAAATAAGTACTGTTTAGCGCTTAAGAGATTAGCGGGAACAAGCAGACAAACTTTTTAAAAATTGTGTTTTGTAAGTTTAATATATAATTACATATGCCTTTAATAAATAGTTGTTAGGTATATTGTTGTTATATACACTTTAGATATTTTACCCATAATTTATTTTAAAGGCAAATTTTTTCTGCAAATTATATACACAAACCTTCCTGTTTTATCGCTTATCCAATTAGAGGAAACCGTATCAAAATCATACGTGGTTTAAAAGAAATGAGCGGACTAACACACAAACGCACAGCGACTTAATTTCACACTACGAATATGTATAGAAGATCATTTCCTCACAACAAATTCCTTTCTAAGAACATGATATCGACTTGAATGTAATGTGAGTTGAAGCGATTGCGTATTTGCATTTCAAAGTAGAGAATTTATTTCACTTGTTCCGATCTAAAATATTTTTTCTTTTAAGTCAGAAGTTCTTATACTATAATATTTATTAATATATTAATTCAAGACAGTATGTTTGGCTCAGTTGCAAGTACTTGCTGCGCCAGCGGTCGCGGGTTCGAGTCCCGCTGGGGGCATTTGTTGAGCACGAATGTTTGTACTCCAGTTATGGGTGTTTATATTTATAATATGTAATAAAGTAAAAGCCAGTTACTCTTTTTCGTTTTATCGTTACTCTTTATCCTCATCGTTATTCCATATAACATTAGCTATATGAAAGTGAAAGTCCCGTCAAAAACGGTCCAGCCGTTTCAGAGATTAACCGGGACAAACAGACAGACAGACAGACAAATTTTAAAAATTGATTTTTTGATGTACGTATCGTATATACTTTCATATGCATTTAGTGAAAAGCTGTTAATTTGAAATTACAAACAGACACTTCAATTTTATTTATATGTACTGATATATAAACAAATCTACATTAAATGATAGAACCGATCCATATATTTCAATTGCAAATGCTTTTATGAATGTCATGACATTCTTTAGTTCAAGGAACAAATAAACATCCACATTATTACAAGTCGGTACATCAAATGTACTCTAATAATAACACAATAAGAAATCGGAGTAAATAAATAATGAATAATGTTAATATGAAGCGCCATTGTTACGCCCTCCTGTGGGATTTGTCAATGGTACGGTCTGTTTTACAGCGTTTTTAAGCATTATTATAGACAGAAAAGGACTTTTTTATCGGTCAATAATCGTGTGTATTATTATTAATGTAAGGGATAATAGGCCATAGCCCACTATGCTGACGGACATGCAGATTTCGGGTTTCCTCACGAAATTTTCCTATATGATATCAAATAGTAAAATATTTGAGATGCGAAACCCGGGATTTAAACACGTTTCACTTGGTTTCCCAAGCGAGCGCGTTGATACTGCCTACTGGGATACCACTACCTTCCATAATAATTCACGTACATAGTTTGTATGTTTTTATGTTTGTACGACCAATGTGATGAACATGTCTTAACATGATTTAAATTATTTATTTTCACACGTATTCTCAGGAAAAAAAGCTCTTCTCTTATTCTCTTTATTTTAACAACTCTAACTGCACAAAAATACTTTATTGTTTGCACTCCAAAATTGCCTATTTCTATATATTTTTTTTATTATCTATATATAGGTACAGATAAATAAAAAGCGAAACGCTGTAACTAACGCCATACACTAAAAGAGAGAGTTTGAAGGCGGGTAATTTGTGGGGTAATTATTGAGCCCCGGATCTAACGGGATGACACCCGGCGTGCTCTTGAATAGTTATCATACATATTATTATATACCGTATGTATAATAAGATGTTAGACATTATTTTGTACTAGCAATTCCCGCGGCTTCACCCGCATTCTTATCACTATTAAAAATAGGAAGTGGTGGTAGAAAACAAAAATAAATCTAGAGAGGGCCACCCTTATCACCTAGGGGAATAAAAAATAGCCTACGACCTCTTCTCAGACCTACCAAATATACACAAAAAATTCATAAAAATCGGTCAAGCCGTTTCGGAGGAGTTTGATAACAAACACTGTTGACTGTGACACGAGGTTTTAGATTTTAGAAGTAGAAATTAGCGACTCAGAGGAACAACGACTCTTTGGAACCAGGGCCTATACAACCGGCATTCGTTATGAAGCGATTCGATTTCTACAATCGTCATCGCTTAAACGCAGCGTATGCATCTTGAACTTTAAATCACTAATAATTGAAATGAATGTACATTGTCTAGCATCATCTATTCGTTGACAACAGATCACGTGACATATCTAAGTCATATGTCAAACCCATACATTTTGGACTTTTCTACTATCGCTTTCGCTAATCGATTGTTACTTTGTCTAGGCTGTCGCCGGCGGTCTTTCCGAACCGTTACGATCTGACAACCTTCAAGAAGAGTTATTCTTTCCTGAAAGGCCGGCAACGCATTTACAAGCCCTGTGGTGTTGCAGATGTCCATGGGCGGCGGTGATCACTTACCATCAGGTGAGCCTCCTGCCCGTTTGCCCCTTTGTCCCATAAAAAAAGAGGACCTTCGCTAGGTATTAACGGTTAGTGTAGATCTGTCAGAGGTGTGAAAGCTTCCTGTAGATTAAATAGTTTTTGAAAATTCTTATCGAAATAGTAATTATTATCGATAACGAAGCCTAATCTATAGTTTTTAGACCACAGGACAAATTTTGATGAAATTAGGTACGATGGTAGATGATTATCCGGGTCAACTTAAATATCAACTGAAAATATCTTATTCTTGATAAATCTACACTTACTAAACATCAAAACATATGTAGCAACGAACCCTAGCGATTGTGCGTACTTAGGTAATTATTAATACTAAAATGACAGCATCCTTCAGCTTTTGCTAAACCTTATGATTAACAGTATCCTTTACTAGATCTATTAATATACAAAAAATTCATTCGAATCCGTTCAGCCTTTACAGTGTAAATGAGTGACAAACATACACACAAATACTCAAACATATAGCATACTACATTAATAACAAGTGTAATTTATACCCCCTATAAAAATAAAAAGCTTTAAAAGTACCTTTATCTAATCTAATTACTTTTACGACGTCAATCCCTTGAAACCGTAAAAAATTACGTATAAGTCAGTTCGTTCCCGCTAATCTCCGATACTAATTAATCGATTTTATAGAAACTCTCACTTCAAATAGTGAATTATTATAGGTATAATTGGAGTTTAGTTCGTGTTCAGCCCTTTCCTAACGTCCCACTGCTGGGGGTGGGCCTCCCTCAGTACGAGGGGGATCAGGGCCATAGTCCAGTGGGAAGTTGGCGGTGTTTCACCCCCGTGCCTCGGAGAGCACGTAAAGCCGTCGGTCCTGCGCCTTAACTCTCACTGGTCGTGTCGAGCATTCGTCCCACCGGAATATGAGAGTGATAAGGAACAGAGAGTGCACTTGTGTCTACGCGTACACTCGTGCACTATAATATGTCCCGCGCCGTTGGCTAGTCTCAATGAGATTGGCCGCCGTCGCCGTAACCGGCCGGGAGGACATTATTATTATTATCGACACAGTGGGTGAATCCACTATTATTAGAATTTCTGTTTGTCTTTCTGTCTGTCAACAGGAGAAAATCCCTGTACAGATTTTGATGAAATTTGGTATGATCATAGTTACTTATCCAGGTAAACATGTAGGATACTTTTTACTGCAAGAAAATGTCTCATTTCTCAGAAATCTTCACTAACAGCCTAAAACACTTGACGACTCATTTGGCTCAGTTGGTAGTGACCCTACTTTCTGCGCCAGCGGTCGCGGGTTCGAGTCCCGCTGGGGGCATTCATTTGCAATCACGAATGTTTGTACTCCAGTCATGGGTGTTTATATTTATAATATTATGTATGTATTTAAAATTTATACGTGTAGTATATCAACTATCTGGTATCCGCAACACAAGCACGTTACGTAGCTTACTACGGAACTAGATGGCGCTGTTGTAATAATGTCCCAACATATTAAAAAAAATAGTAACGAACTAGTTTTGCATTAAAATGGCATCTTGTTTAATAACAAATTTTACAAGCAATCAATTGTTTAAATCAAAATATAAAGACTCAACACGTATAATGTATCACCGAATATGTTTCTAATAAAATATTTCAACGCGGACAACTAAATAAAACAACACTGTTATATACGACCGTACAAAGTTGCCGCGTAAATCCTTTTATCCGTCAGAAGTTTCCCACCAAAAAGGTTTCTATTGAATTAAAAAAAATGTCTATGGAAAAAATATACCTACTTTATTGCCGCAGATAACAAACTAATCTTCAAAGGCTTTAAAAAACTATATAAGTTTCTTTTTTTAAAAAACATTCGTCGGTTACTTGGAAGCGGATTATTTTACAAGATGGCGCTTAAGTATATTATAAAAGGTTAAACCGATTTTGATGGAAATGCTTGAATTTTTTTAAACATATTTTACATATTACCTGATAAATACAATCGGTTCAGATTTAAATTTAAGGAATTAGAATTCTTTAGAGTAGAACTTAGTGATGTAGAGACGCAACTGTAAATGAGAAAAAGCTAAAAATATTAATATTTTAAAAATAATATTATTAAAAAAATGCACGTTATTTATTGACATGATTTTTTAAACGCCCTCAAAATAAAATAAAAATATATTTCTAGTATATGTTCGTGCAATAAAGCTAAAGCCAAAATAAAGAAAAAAAACGAAAATAAAAACCAGTATTTCCTCTCAAAAACCACACCTCTATTCCTTTAAAATCGGTACAATATAGGGCTATTTATTACTGATAAACTAATCTTCAAAGGGCTCGGGGATATTTAAAAAACTATAAAAAGGTAGGCACTAGTGTCGGGCGATCACAGGCCGCCGATAAACTTTTAATTTATACTGTACCCAATATACAACATCATTCCGTTCTTTATATTTTAAATGCTACCTTATGTATGGGTTTAAAAAAGGTTGTTTATGTTTATATGCTTTACGACCTTGACAGTTTTGGTTTGATGTTTTTTTTTTTACTTAATTAAGAAAGGAAATGGTTTGGGTGGAAATAGATTGTTTTAATATAGATTATAAATAAAAATATATGATTTATAATTAAAAAAATATATAATTATGGTTACTTATAGACGAAACTATTTTTTCGGGAGAGACAGTCTCTTCCGTGACCATGATTGCTGTAAAGTATTCGAAATATCTGTAACCAAAAATCAACATAATTCCGCGAAAAAATTTGAAAAGATTTTGATGATGTGATTCTCGTAATTGTAAAAATGTTTGATAATATAGTCAAATATAAATGTATTAAAAATTAATATTGTTATGAAACATGTCTAGGAAGAAGTTTTGTGTTCAAACTACTTTTTAGAGTAGAAAAAGTCTCTATTGTAAAATAAGATTAAACATGACTGACTGAGCTGATCACTTAGCTTATATCATTTTCTTACACGAGTTTTAGATCATTAGGTAAGTTTTGGCATGCCGAAGGGTAGTCATGTTCAGCTCATGAATTGTTTTTTTTACACATAAGATCTGCTTTGTAAAATCACTGAAACGGTTTTAAGTTTCTTTCTCTAAAGAAACACTATTATTGCTTAAGAAAGGTTTTATAACAATCATGGGAGAAAACCTGAAAAATCATTCGTAAAAGTTCATTCATTTTACATTATTCTAATAAGATTTTACAAAATAGACTATAACATTTTCCAGCTAACCACAAGAAAACTTGTTAAAATAGTAATATCTTCCCTCTCTCTCACTCTTACCCTCCAACTATCTACCTATATACGATTTAAAAAACCGATGAGGTAACGAACGCGGCGCGGTTGGCGCGTTCCTTTTTCAAACCGCGCGACGTGTGTGGTCCGTTCGAAATATGGAATTCGAAATTCAATTTGAACTTGTTACGTTCCATTTTCGTTTGCGTTTGACGTTGTTTATTTTTTTTTAATTTTTCTTTTATTAGTAATTGCCTGGAAAGTGTAGGGCCTTGTGTTAATTATGTATTTTGTTTTATATATTAATTATGGCTTGTAATTTGTAAGATGATGTATTGATGTAGACGTCTACGCCAGGTTTTAATATTTTGGTAATAAAATTTAAATTAATGCTTAATTCACATTTCAATAAATGTTTTGTACGAAAGATACGGCTTATTCCTTAACTTTTGCTTGAAAACACCTTTAAAAAAATCCTCTCTCGCCACCTTCTGAGAGATACTCGATACTGAGAGATGCAGATGAATGACCTTAAAAGGATTATTAAGTGAATATTTTTAGTATAATGGTCGAAATTAAACGATATTATTAAAATTTTGCATTTTAATAAGTAACTCTCGTGTACAGATTATAAAATTTACATAAAAATAATGGCCCTTACTTAGCGCATGTCTTTGAAGCTTAACAAATTACGCATTATAATAAAAATACTTATTTTGTAATCGCTACTTCGTTTGTGAGAAAATTAGTTGCATTATACATTCAATTTTAATATAAACTGAAAGTGTCCTTTATTATATGACTAGTAATGCATGCGGCTTCACTCTATAATGTATTCTGATTAAGATTTGGGCAAAAATTATATGTTTGTAGTGATTAGTATATGCTGTGTCAGGGGTCGCGGGTTCGAGACCTGCCGGAGGCATCTGTGATGAGCACGAATGTTTGTACTCTAGTCATAGGTTTTTATATTTATAATATGTATTTGTATCAAGTATCTGGTATCCGTAACACAAGCCTCGTAGCATACCACGGAACTAGATGGTGCTGTGTGATTTATTTATATATATCTTGCGCAAATAGCTAATTATTATGGTCCAAGAAGAAATATTATTTATAGAAGAAAAACTTGTATTATACATACAAATCTTCCTCTTGAATCACTCTATCTATTGATAAAACCGCATTGAAATCCGTTAACCAGTTCAAAAAATCTAAAAAGTTTTATATGGACTAATTAAAGATTTTTTTAAATTAATTTATTAAAAGAAACACCATGTACGAAGGCTAGTTAAAACAAAAAGCACTTGATTATAATAAAGATAATGAGTAATTCCATACTTAATACGAGTTTAATAACATTTTGTAATGTTTAAGACACATAAATAACTTTAAATTTTCTAAAGCCGATCAACATTTAAAAGCTAGTTATACTAAATATAGTTTTTGTTTTCCTTAATTAAATAGCTGTATTGTGTTTTCCTTAATTAAAAATATGGAGCTAATTTATTTTTAGAGTGCCACAGCTTAAAGAAAAATCACGGAACTCATATAATATTTGTGTGATACCGTACATTTGTCTGTCTGTAACAAATATTTTAACCTATTTTGTAAATAGGTGCGTAATAGTTACCCGTTAGAAAAACTACGCGAGCCCTCAGTAAGCTCAGCTTTTTGCTAGGATATTAATACGTAGCGAAAGCTTTGTACTCCTTTTTACGAAAATTGCGTGGACGGAGGAGTATAAAATTTTGGACACTTATTTATTATATATAGAGAAGGAGTGCAGAATGCTAAATTTTTTTAAATCACGCATTAAAATACTTTAAGTCCATGTATACCATGTATTTGACACATTGAATGTCAAACATAACCATAATAAATTCATTTATTACAATATATATGTAGGTGTTATATTAGTTATTAATTATGATTGAATTTCGACCACTAGTTCTAAGAAAATTGTAAAATTAAGTGACTGGTGTAAGCACAACATTTACTTTATAGACTTTTTATAGTTGTAATATTTTTGCTTTACCGCATACTTTCAGCGGCGGTACCAGTTGGGTTGGCCTATCTCAATAAGAGAAATCAGGCTATATTCCACCACGCTGGCAAAGTGTGGGCGGACTTCGCATGTCTTTCGAAAACTTGCTAGGTTCTCTCAGACATGCAGGTTTCCTCACGATGTTTTCCTTCACCGTAAGACGAGTGGTGATCATGGTGGAAATAATTCGCATATGAACATATCAGAGGTTTAAGACCCGGGATTCGAACCTGCTTCACTCGGTTTCTCAAGCGCGTTACCACTGGGCACAATCTCTTAATTTTTTAACAGTTTTAATTAGCATAAAATACCCACAGACCCATTAAGAGATAATTATAAGAAATTTGGTTTTATCGACATTTTTCAATAATTGAAGCAAATGATTCTGTTGGCAACACTGTAATTATAGCATTACGAGAGCGCCGTTTACAGATAGTCGTAAGTTATGAAAGGGCTAATTAACCGTCGAGCTTTAACACGCATATAGGTATCCTAACTAATTGGACTACTACCTATTATATATGCGAAAGTATGTTAGTGTGTATCTTCTCCGTATTGGACTGATTTGGATGAATTTTGATATAAATCGGCTGGACCTATGAATGAAAAAAGTCAGAGGACAACTCTGTAGCAACTTCGTTAATCAATAGTGAGGAAACTGGCATGCCTTGAGAGAGAATTTACCAACTTTTGGAAACTCTTGCTCAGTCGGTCTACATTTAGCCAGCATGGTAGATTACAGCCTGATCCCCTCGTATTGGAGAGAGGTCCACCCCTTGCAGTAGGACGTTAAAAAGGGCTGGATGATGATAACATGGACCACCTTTATGTCATGAGGATAAAAAACTAAACTAAAACTAACTAAAAGAAAAACTCAACTTAACCTTGACTTTATTAGAGTCTTGAACCAAGGATCCTCAAGCCTGCATTCCTACATGACAGCCACTATACGCTAGGCACTTTTTGTAGGTCTTAGAAGGGATGAAAAAACTAAAATTACAGACAAAGTCACGGACAAACATATATAGCGTACATTATTAATTCGCTACCCAAATCTTGATGATGAATCTTAAATTTTTAAAGAGTATTTATGAACGGACATGATGGCGGCTAGACCGCATGCCGCGCGCGTTTGTATCGGCGGCATAAGCCTTGTTACCTGGCTTTGCTTATTTAGTTTTTTTAAATTGCACAAGATCTTCATCGTTAATATGTTATTTTTTATAATTTTGTTTGACTGTCTTCGTTGTTTATTATACGAAAAGGCCATTTTATGTTCGGGTTATAATTTTGTTAAGCTTTCGATGGTTTATCAAAGATTTTTTTTTAAATACTTCTATTTAAGTTTAGAATTATATTTTATAGATTACTTCAATTTTCCTAAAATTGAAGTATGCAGGGAGTTCAGGTTTTACTCCAACTCGATGAGCTGGTGCGGAGCGGACTTCACAAGTCTTACGGAAACTACTAGTTTCTCTCAGACATGCAGGTTTCACAATGTTTTCCTTCACCGTAAGACAAGTGGTAATCATGATAGAAATTATTCGCATTTGGACGTAGGAAAAATTGAGTTATTAATTATATGGGTCAATTTAAAATCGGTGGCAGAAAAAGTGACACAAAATTTTGAATTTTTTCAAAAAATAATTGTTTGATTTCAGGGTAGAGGTAATAACATGACATGCACATAACATTGTAAAATGCAATTTCGTGGTTGGCCGCGATCTTTTGCGTATATTTTCAGAATTTTACGTGATTGAAACTAAGGTGAGGTGAAAATTAAACAACACTGTTGCCATGTTACATTTATTCATAGTTAAACAATAAATCACATTTTGGTTACCTTTCCTCTGAAATCAACATTAATTATATATTTACTCTCATGTTTAACATAAGGAATCAGAGGATTTATTCTTAAATACTAATAATAATGTAAATGAAATATACTCTGTTACTTTCTGTGTTTGAACAAAACTATTTTTCTTTATAAATTACTTAAATTGACTGATATTATAAAAACGTACCGATAATACTATGTAATAATCTGAATAGTACCTATATATTAAATATAGAAAATATGAAATCAAATATCAGTTTTCCATACAGTTTCAAAATTTGGTCTTTAATATTTAGGGACATACTAGTAACAGAGTGGTAGGCTAAGTAACATAGTACCTTTAATATTAAAGTTAACGAACTACTATCACAAAATCTTATATATTTAATAATAACTTTCTAAAAACAATAATATATTTAGGAACTGGGTACCTATTTATTATCCAAGTATGTAATAAAACTAAAAAATGTTTAAAATTCAATTGCTGAGATCAAATTTACTTTCTAGGGTAGTAGGAAATGGTAATATACTCTTTTGCCCTTTAATACTTTACGAGGCTCTGAAACAATACGCGATAAACTGTCATATTGTTGATATGATACATCAATCTCTCATTTCATGAAAACTATTTTCATTTCGCCGTCATCTACTACTTCGCTTAATGCTTTGCCAAGGTAAATGTATTCATTTTTTAAATAGGAATCGTCGTTCGTCATTCGTGATTGTTTCTGTATCTTCGTTGGTTATGAGGCACATCTTCACTTTTTTAGTATCTTTTAAAGACTGATAGAATGAAGAGGCATTGGAAATGTATTTTCCAACGGTAAAAAGTCGGTCCGCAGTCCGTTTAAGAAAACCACTAAGGCCATCAGCAGCCAGCCCTTGCCGTGTACCGCCTCGAAGAAATTCCATGTAACTTTACTGAAGTTGTACTTTGAGAGCAGTCTTGTGCATATGAGGCAGAAATTATATTTCTGACGGTACTGAGTAGCGGGTCTATCTGAAAATATGTGTATTGCTTTTACATGAAGAAAACGTGCTTGTATTGAGAACGGTATGGGGTAAAGGACTCCAGATTGCCAATGGGCCGTGGGTTAGATTGCTTAATACTGTGCAAAAGATTCAACGTCTCATGGAACTTGCAGTTATAATTTTCACTAAATTCAACATGTGGGGCTATTTCATTCATTCAGAGGTAACATAGTTGTGCAGTAACAGAGTTGTAAATTCAATACTTAGATTAATTTATTCTTAAAATAAAATTATATTTTGACAAAATAAAAACAGATTACACAATTATACCCTTAATGCTATATTTAATTTATTAAAATATATAGAAATATCTGAATACTTACATCAAAATGCCGGTAACATAGCACACACAGAATAAAACCACGCACCTATCACCGCAACTAATGAACGACTGATTTGCGTACCCCACGCCCCACCCACCTTGAAAAGAGTCGAAGCAACAGAACACATTATGACCTAACTATTATTAATGGAACGGTAGAGCAATCTCTTAGTATTTGTCTAATTTACACGGTAACAGAAAGGTGCGACGGTTTTTACAACCACCGCGGGACAAAATCTTAAATAATCATCGATGATTCAATAAATTTATTAAATAGTTGGGGGTAATGTTTTTTAAAATGATAAATCTGCTTAATTTTTATAAATATTAAACAAAACAATAATAAAATTTTAATAAAAAGATATTGTGATTTTTGCATAGTGCCATGAGACGTGGGACAGAATTTTTTTGTATGTAAAACACCTCTGTTACCATGAATTACTATTCGGTTACCTGTCAAAAAATTGATAAATCAATAATAACTCCGTTTTTCTTTTGAAAATATATTCATTAATTTGTACTTTTACTAAGGACGTTAAAACACAATTTTAATATTTTAAAAATATTGGTAAACAAATAATTTTTGCTTGGGGACGACATTTTCTGCCACCGATTTTAAATTGACCCATATATTATCTACATAAGCTTTTTAGTTTTCTTGTATATTATATTCATCGATCTTAAGCAGTTGTAGACGTCGATGATTATGAATAAATTATTTTCACATATATTTTTTTTTCGTGTATTCCGGAAACTGTTTTGACAATTTGGGTCTTGTATTTAGATAAGGGTTTGCTTTTTAAGTTTATCTGTACCTATATCTATTTTTTTAACACAGTTTTATATTAAAAAAAAAAAACGCCGAGTAAAGCTTGGTTAGAATTATACGTAATGTTCTCCTGACCGATTTTGACCACGGCGGCCAATCTCAGGAGGTCTAATAGTTCACAAGTGTACGCGCAGATACTAGTGCACCCTCCATTCCTTTTCCTCTCAAAAATAGGATGATACCTACTTCTACACGACCAATGAGTTAACGCGCAGGACCGCGACGCACGGCTTAACATGCTCTCTGAGGCACGGAGGAAACACCGCCAACTTCCCAACTCCAGGCGGTAACTGACTTTTACTAAACAGAAAGTTTTAATAACTAAAGTCAGCCTGACCCGAGACTCGAACCCAGGACCTGTCGATGTGTGGCCGTATTTGCTTGCTACTACACAACCGAGGCAGTTAATAATAAGTTTATTTATACATACTACAAGCAAAACGATTCTATTATAAAATAAACATAATATATTGCGTAATATTTAAATTTTAAGACAAATGTTATTATTTTTGGGTAAATTAAAATATTTGAACAGGTAAGACACAATGGCCGCCAGACCGCATGCCGCGCTCGCCCGACGAGCCCCGGGGGAAATCTTACTGCTTGTAATTAGGCGTTAGAAAGAGAGAACTATATACTTTTATTATTTTTTAAGTGATAAGAAAGAGAGAAAATACTCTTTTCAAGGTTAAAATTATGTAAAGAATCGTACGTCTTCAACATTGGAAATTTTTAAATGAATATTCTTTACCGTCGGATTTGAATATTGTTAGAATTGAAAATACTAGAAACCTAAGAAAATTCTAGAAAATTTTAGTTTAAAATACTTACATTCATTATTATATCATAATAAATTTCCTTATAGGCAGTGGTAGCCCAGCGGTAACTAGCTTGGATAACCGAGTGATGCGGGGTTCAAATCCGGGTCTAGCACCTATGATATTTTCAAGTGCGAATCATTGCTATCATAATTACCACTTGTCTTACGGTGAAGGAAAACATCGTGAGGAAACCTGCATGTCTGAGAAAACCTAGCAAGTTTTCGGAAGATATGTGAAGTCCGCCAACACGTACTAGGCCAGCGCGGTGGACTTTGGCCTGATCCCCTTCGTAATGAGGGAGGCCCGTGCCCAGCAGTGCGGCGTTAAAAGGGACTGAAGATAATAAACTTCCTTTTACATTTTTATATTCGCGTTTCTCGATGACTCTCTTCAGTTCTGCCTCTCGAGCTGGTGTTAGCTTCTCTGTAAATACTGTCATTTTATTGAAATTCTATTGATATTTAAAAATATTTATACTCGTAAAAGTTGATTTGATCCGAATAATGTATTCATTCTTTTTTAATAACTTCATTTTAAAGTAAACTCAATTTAGCCTATTTAAAAACGAGAACATTAGCCCTGCAAAGTAATTGAGAAAAACACGCAACTTAATTTTTACTTTGACATTTATTTTGGCGGGCCCCGGCATATAGGTTTTTTTAATGACTCTATGTTGCCGACCAATCTCCTTCGTGTCTTCTCCATTCTACGTGACATTGGCGAAGTAATCTGTGCTCAACTGGCACGCTTGAAGCCATTAACAAGAGAATTGAATTGAATTATAGTTTTGAAGTTTGAGGTAATGCACCTAAAATAAACTACATAGATTATAAATAAATATTATGTATTTAAAAGTAGTCTAAATCCTTTGTCATGGCTTACACTTTTTAAATTTACTAATCAAAATCGTTTAAGACATAAAATTGTACGGTAAATTAGCATTTTTGCACTATTTTAATATAGTACTATATTAAATTAAATTGACTAATATATTTTTAAAAGAACAGGTATATCATGGCAAGGTCTTAACAAATTACTTAGTAATTGTATAGTAACTTTAATAATTCCTTATATTAATGTAATAAGCAATTTTATTAATTTTTCAACACTTCTGTTTTACTACAATATTAATAGATCTAATCGTCTGCTTATATAATTACTAATTAGTTAGGAATAAATGTACTACATGTAATTCTAAGCTACTAACATATTTTTTCCTAGTTATTGCATACATTATTTAAAATAAATATTGTCATGTAACTATGTTATTGATATAACTTTATTTGAGTCAACAATTTATGTTTTTAAAACGATGTTGTCAGCATAAAAAATGTTTTATTGCAAGGAAATGTCAAAACACCTGAATACCTACAGTGCATGTCGAATTTCAACATGTATTCCCGAAAATAATAAACGAAATCGTACAGCAAAGAATACAACAACGTATTTCGCTTCAAAACGAATCCAATTTCATACACAGCACGATGTGACCAAACATGACCAACAATAAGCCCTAACGGTCACACTAAATTCACCTGATAATCAATTTCCCACAAAAGTTTACGACAGAACCAAAACAAAAATATTTATAATATATTTGTGTACGCTAATTTCAACTTTAAACTACACTTTTGGCACTTTCTAAGAAAACCCGCAGCTCAAATCCGATTCATTATTACAAGCGTACAATATTAGGCATTCGTCTATTGTCGAAAATTATCCTTAAATTTTTTACGTCAAAACCAACCATATTTCCATTACAAATAGTCGAATTTCTTAAAATATTTTTCGATGCACACCCATCACCCACTGCGTTTCGAATCGCGCCAAAATATTGACGTTAACTTTGACAGTTCATTTTTTTTAAATTGTATGTCACCTGGACCTAGACAATGGTGTTTACAGCGTTACAAATTAGCCTTTTTGCTTTTCTTTTTGTTATTGTTTCTTTTCATCGCATTGTTGGCTTTACGATTTGTATTCTACTGTTCTACGCGTGCCGAGGTGAGACTTGACTTATTTATAGAGTGATGATAAATATTGCTTATTAAAAGACTGCTTATTAAATAAATACCTAGTTATAGTATGTGGTTATAGTTTTCGAAAATGTTATTAAAGAAATGGCTTAATTATGGTGTAGCGTGACAGCATTTCTTGATTTGTTTAACGTTTCACTTGCTGTAATGTAAACATTTAATTTTATAGCATGCCGAGTAACATTTTAAATATTAATTTCATAGGTAATATAAGTGCTTATTATTTTATTTTTTATATCAACAGTGAAGTTTAATTACTTACAAGACTATATTTGAAACTTATTTTGTTAAAAAAATATTGACACAAGCACTTTTAAATTTAATTACATGACAGCGAAAGGTCGCTTCGCTTACTCACTCATCGGATGAAATTGGGTAGGGAGGTAGTTTATAGTTTTTGCGACAGGGTCGAATTAAGGAGATCTAAGGGCTTTTGCAAGTTTGTATGAAAGCCCTACATTTTTGTGCTACAAACTTTAAATATGGCAGGAAACATCTAAGGACGAACTCAAAGTCGCTAGTTTTTAGTAGTAGGTATAATTAAAGTAAGTTAATAATTAATATTCATTTAAAAATAGTTTTGCACTACCATCTTTGTCATTTACCCTATAACTTAAAATAAATGTGAACAACCTATCTAGTGAGATCTATGTATCGTACTTACTTTATATATTAACAGAGGCCAGTATGTATTGGACAGAATTTTGAAATATCGCACTTGAGTCTTGAATGAATAAATATCTATCAAGCAATTAATGATAATTAACTAAAATACCTCGCATCCAGCTGTACATTCTTAGAGTTAATTTTTTAACACAAAATAATTAACGTTATTACTGTTATAAATAGTCTCGTTGAATTGAGAAATAAATTTTATTTTATAGCGCGAAATTATATGTTCGTGACAATGTTGGCGAGTTTTTTTTGAATATGTTTCAATAACAATCGGTTTTTATAATAATAAATAGGTACATAATTAGGGGTAGTGGTCTAGAGCGAGTAGTATTTAGGGTATCTAGGTATATTTATATACAGTGTACCTAGCTATAAATTTTATTTTATTGTCTGTATGCTATATAACATGGCAGATCATGAAGTTGTTAGTTAGATTCTCAGGCTGGAATTACATACTAATTTTTATATCCAGTAGCCTAAAAGATGAATGTGTGTCCTCCTTTGCCTAAAACACAAAATGCCGTCGGCGTTTAGGGCTTAGCCTAGATCGTTAAACAAATATAAGTAATACTATAATAATTCCAGAATAAAAATTGTAATTACGGAATTAAATAATAATAAATAAATGACTGCTACTATTTATTTTACCTTACGACGATTACCTTTACGATTTTACAAAGGTAAGAAAAAAATATGTATTTGTACACTATCGCTCCCCTAGGGTTCGTCCCTAGGTTTTTTTTTTTTTTTTTTATGGGACAAAGGGGGCAAACGGGCAGGAGGCTCACCTGATGGTAAGTGATCACCTCCGCCCATGGACATCTGCAACACCACAGGGCTTGCAGATGCGTTGCCGGCCTTTCAGGAAAGGGAGGGAGGGAAGGAGGAGTTAGAAGGACGGGAAAAGGGATGGGGAGTGGGCCTCCCGGACTCACTCACCGGACGAAACGCGACAGCATAGCTGCCACTTCACGCCGGTCTTCTGTGAGAGAGTGGTACTATACGGGGCGTGCCGGCCCATTCGGCTGCTACCCGAAGGTAACAAGCATGGCACTACCACTATAAAGGTGCTTTTTAGAAATGAAATATTTTGCCGCAGTACAAAAATATTCTATCGTCATACCAAAATTAATCAAAATCCGTCCATAGATTTTCTCGTCATGAGGTCTCCGACAGACGGACAAAAACTCAATCTATAGATTGGACATCTGTATATTTCAATAGGATTCAAAAAATATTCAATGTACAGATTAGACTTAGTTAGAATTTTATATGTATAGATCAAACCACCGTTTTGAACAAACTAAACGCTGTGGACGTAAATCACACATTCTCTACGGTATGAGCTTAGTAACTCAACGGCCTTCTCAAATTTCGTTTGTAGATTGTACACGTTCGTTGGTGTCTAGCTTAGTATAAAATTTTCTAATAAATACCCTATTATATTATATTATATTATAATAAACTAGCAATTCCCGCGGCTTCGCCCGCGTTCTAATCACTATTAAAAAAATAGAATTTGTTATTAGCTAAACAGTAAGCAAGACGGTGCAGGGTAGGGTCGGGCGCGCGATTGCCTCAAGCATTTTTTCTCGCGTCCGTATTTTAACGACATTTTATGTCGTGTGTCGTGTATAAAAAAAATTAAAATAATTGATTAATTATATACTCCTCGAGAATCACTCTTTCTATTGGTGAAAAGAGCATGAAAATCGATGCAGTAGTTTTTGAGTTTAGCGCGAACAGACAGACAGACGCGGCGGAGGCCTTTGTTTTTATAATATGTATAGAGTTGAATGACTTATGTCAAACACATCATTGGTAATAAAGTATTTGAAATAATTGATAAAATACAATTTTAATTATGAAACTGATAGATTTGTTTTAAATAAAATTCAATCAAAAAATTGAATTGAATTGAAGAAATTTCAAATCATAAGCAGTCCTTTTTAAAAAAAATAGGAATTTTTAGGACCAGAAAAACTATAGGTAGGTACATATTTCTTCCAGAACTACTAAGTAGGTAGGTATACATATATTCTATACTCATATTATAAAAAGAAAAAGACCTGCATTTTAGTATGTTTGTTTGTAATTGATAAACTAAAAATCCACTGAACTGGAAATTTTATATGAAGATAGGACATAGATAACTTTTATCAACTTTAAAAAGGTGATGAAAGTTTGTATGGGGTATCATAAGTTTCTCAAGAGATATAACACTCATTCCTATCAAACACAAAAATACATTATTCTTTTAAAAGCTCTTTTGAATCGTCATTGTTACATTATTAAAATATTCTATTTAAATTATATGTCAGCCTGTCTGTGAAGAAGAACCACCGGCTCGGAAGGCAGTTCTGCAGATAAGAGCCGGCGAAAAATTGTACAGTTGCTCTTTTAAAATATTTGTCCTCATTCAGACCCGACCAGACATTAATCCCACACATTTACATCTAGGTAGAGGTACTAAGTATTCCGTGATGGTGTCATAAGCTTTATCCAATAATTAATAATATTATTGTATATCTATTCCATACTAACCGTTGAAACGAACCCAAGAAAAGCAAAGGCGAGTCACTAGTCTATAACCGAGCGCACAACATTATTCCTAAACAATAAATGTCTTACAGCGATCACAGAAATGATTGCAAATCACCAAACCACTTTAAAACTATTACAAAAACAAGTGAAGCGATAAAACTCCGCATACTGTACAACATGGCGAACACTTTAATTAGACCACACACGTAGTTCATTAAACAGGATTCGTTTATAATTTTGCACTAAAACAAAAAAAAATATTAAAACATAACCTTACCTTATTAATGTGTCAACAACTCAATTTATGGCGGGAAACCGACGGTGACGCCCTCTGAAACACAAAAAGCGACCAATCAGAATGCAGCGTTTCACACTGAAGTGTTAAACATATAGCTGTCTCGCTCATTTGTATGAGCTGAGGAGTTATGCTATCTTTTTCTAACATTAAAGCTGGTTTACCCTTATCAGAGTTAAGGGATTGAGTCCATTAATTGGTTAAATTAAATTGGCTTGACATTTTTTAGATTATGTTCTTAGTAATAAATAATTTTGTCTTTATTAAATATCGATGTTTGTATTTAGGTAGTTTGTCTATATTTTTAAATATAGGACTTTTACATTAGTTCCTTTGCATATTGTTAGAGTATTTACTTAAAAAAAATTTGAATGTGATCAAACACTTCAGTGTATTTAACTCTGTGTCAAATTATTTTTTTATACATATAATATTATACTTATAAATAAGTGGAATCTGTTTATAAAATATTTTTTGTGAAATTACTATTGAAAGTGTCATTATTATTGATATGGAGGCCGAATCCATAGTTTTTAGAATATTTGTCTTCAGCCCCTTTTTAACGTCCAACTGCTGGGCACGGGCCTCCCTCAGTACGAGAGGTACCGCGCTGACCTAATGCGGACTTTAGACTTTAGAATATTTACGTCTGCCTATTTATTTTTCTGAAAAAAAAATCTTATTGAATGTATTTAATAATAAATACTTATAACTTATTAAAAATACATTCAAATAATATAATAAGTTCTATATATTATATAAGTCTTATGTATGTAAATATTTCCTTTTGAGGATGTTTGCTAAATTATTATAATTATTAAATATATCCTAGTTGCTGACCCTCGTCCCGAATTATTTTTTAATTCTTAATTATTCGCTAATTCTTAATTATTTTTCTAAAACAAAAGTAGCCTAAGTTACTCCTTATAATATTTATCTGCCAGTGCAAGTTCCATCAAAATCAGTCCAGCAGTTTCAAATCTTATCGGGATTGAAGAGACAGTATTGTATTCATTTAGAAAAAGTTGTTTTATCGATGTTACAAACAGACACTTCAATTATATTTTTCTATAGGTATACCAATTTAAGATAAATGAAAAATATTTTTAAAAAGTTTTAAAGAAAAGAGGTCATAGTTACAAATATATTTCCATAAGGTCATATATGGTTAAAATAAATAAATAATGGCAGAAAAATATTTTAACGAAGTTAAACAAAAGCTCATTACTGTATGAAAAATGACAAAGTGTAAAAATTTATTACTATCGCCACATATAATAAGAAATCATGTAAAGGCATAACCAATGCAACTAAAATATCATTAAAATAAAAAAAACAGCTACCAAAGACAATCATTACTTTTTAAAGGCTCAAATTTTCAGAATCGATTTTAACGTTTTAAATCACCTCGATCCTTTAAGCATGGGATTTTCAATGAATGGCCCGCATTAATTAGGGTTTAAATAAATTCAGTATTTAGAATTCTGTTTGTAGAATCTTGGTTTTTGAGCGTTTTAATTTTAAAGATACATATCTTTAAAATTAGTATTAATATGTAATTCAGCCCATTTTAACGTCCCACTGTTGAGGGTGGGCCTTTCAATACGAGGGGGATCAGGCTATAGGCCGTCACGCTGGCCTAGTGCGTGTTGGCGGACTTCACATATCTTTCGTAAACTTGCTAGGTTCTCTCAGACATGCAGGTTGCCTTCACCGTAAGACAAGTGATGATAGAAAAGATTCGCACATGAAAATATCAGAGGTTCAAAAGCCGGATTTGAACCCGCATCACTCAGTTATCCAAGCGAGCGCCTTACCATTGGGCTACCATTGTGTAGTACGAATATAATTTGAAGTTATTACTCTGACTAAGGAAAAATATAGACAGACTGTCATAGAACTAAGCATGAGGCAATACAATAGTGTTTTTAAAAGTACTATACAAATGATAAACAAATAAATTCTACTAAAATAAAGAAAAATAATATTATTAAGATAGGTATTTTTATGCTATCTTACTTTGCTTACAAAATAATATAATAATATCGGTTTAAAAAAATATAGTATTATTTCATTACTAGTTGCTCAGCTCGGAGCGAAGCTCGGATTCCTCTTTACGGAGGTCGACATTCTCACGCAATAAAAGTAATATTTATGTAGACCCGGATAACCTAAGCTATCATTATACAAAACTTTTATCGAAATAACTATATCCAGTGGTTTTTTCGAGATGCCGTAACCGACAGACAGACAGACAAAAATTCGAAAAACTATAGTTCAGCTTCAGTATCGATTGTAATACCAGAAAACGTTCAAAAAGCTCCTATTGCCAAATTAAAAAAAATGTGAAAGAACGTTTGTGTACTAAAGGGTATTATTCAATTAACGATTTTTTGGAAGACAGTACACCTTTAATGATGTGATCGCCTCCAGGCTATTTCAAATTCTATAAGTTTTATTTCATTTTAATTTAAAAAAGAAAAACAGACTAAGGCAAAATAAAGTATTAGTCCCGCTGAGTTTCTTTTGCCAGTTCTTCTCAGGTCAGCGGCTTCTTCCTTCCGAACTGGTAGTAGACTCATGACGTTCAGTAAGAAATTGTAATAATTTTATGCTGAATAAAATATTTTGAATTTGAATTTGAATAATGACTAAGTATTTCAAAAGGATTTTCCAAATATTATGTAATGTACAGATTCGAATCTAAATCAATATGTACAGATTAAAAAAAAAAACAGCCAATAAACAAAAATTCCTGCCCCAAACCTTTCCGGCGTAAGCAGCTCTGGCTCAACGTATAATTATATAAAAAGCGTCGGCCATTTTGTAGCGCTTAAAAACTTAATTTCATACGTCGTTAGTGAGAATCTTTTTTGGAATATAGTAATCAGAATAAACTAGTTTTGTGGCGCGGTTTCTGTTACACTGCGATAAAAAGGTGAGGCTTTATAAGATGGTACTTACGCGTCCGTATTTATCTTTCAGTACCTTATTAGCGGGAGGAATATTTTGGGGAGGAATATTTTTTTCTTTAATATTATCTTTCTTCGAATAATGTAATAATATGGTATTATGCTTACTATTCATCCACTAAAATTATTTCTATATTTGTGAAATAATTCCAATCCTATGATTGACCATTCACTAAAGAAAATGTTTGAAAAAAATTGTGTACGCTTGAAAATAGATTTTAAACTAGTGACACACCCTCGTTTCGCTTGAGTTCGTTCCCAAGTTTATATTTTCTTGCAGAATAACCAGCAGTCATCATATCAAATTTCATCAAAATCGATCTTCTTTATCGATAATAATAGCTATTTCAGTAAGAGCTCTAATAAGTTATTTTTAAAAAAAAAATTAAACCGACTTCAAAAAATCTGCACTAAAAAGAGAAAAATAAAAAGTAGAAAATAATACTTTAAAGAACTATGTTAATTTTGGAGTCGGTGCCAGCCAGGTATTTTAATTTTGTTTACAAATTGATAGATTAATCGAATATACGGTTATTTTTCTTTGGCTGGCACCGACTCCAAAATTAACATAGTTCTTTAAAGTATTATTTTCTACTTTTTATTTTTCTCTTTTTAGTGCAGATTTTTTGAAGTCGGTTTAATTTTTTTTTTAAAAATAACTTATTTTTACATTTTTAGTGTGCCTTTTATTTAGCTGATTTAGTTATAGTGACTTACTATATGTCACTAATTTAAAATCTGTTTAAGCTTTATATTAAACAACGAGCATACCCATTAACGACGAAAATAGTAATTAATTATCGGGTCTGCCGAAAGGGGGGGGGGGGGTGTTGGTGTCCAAAGAGTACTCGATCTACGACTACTGTAGCTGTAACTAAACTACGAGCTCATCTTTATGTTTACATTTCCCATACGAAATAGTTTAAATAAACCACATCCATTATTCCACCTAACTCCTAGAGGTTAATGAGATTTACCTTCTATTATCATATTAACGTAATAGCCTGGAAGAACACAACTATCAATCTATATATGTATGTATAATTTTAAAGGAATTTCCTTTCAACTCCTAGCCGTTGAGGAGTTGTACCTTCCATCATCAGCTTATCTACATGAGATGGTAATTATCAAATGCAAATCCTTAAAAAACTTTAGAAAATATATGAAAAATGTACTAAGTGCCTATAAAATTTAAGAGTTGCCATCGATTTCCCTAGGATCCCATTATCAGATCCTAACTTGGTGACAATGGGAATATCTTGGAAGTATACCCTACCAAACAAAAAATAAATTTTTGAAATCGGCCCACAATTGACGCATAAATCGGTGAACACAGATAAAAAATAACATTTGAAGAATTCTACCTTCCATCATCAGCTCATCACATGAGATGACGATTTTCAGACGCAAATGCTTGAACAGCTTAAGAAAATATATAAAAAACATAATAGGTGCCTATAAATTTTGAAAGTTGCCCTGGATTTCCCTGAGATCCCATCATCAGATCCTGATTTTGTGATAATGGGACCCCCTCAGAACTATACCCTACCGAACAAAAGAAAAATTTTTGAAATCGGCCCACAGTTGACGGAGAAATCGGTGAACATACATAAAAAAAAAAAAAAATACATACATCGGAACATATAACCTCCTCCTTTTTGGAAGTCGGTTAAAAAAGGAATTAATTCGACTCAGAATTTTCTTATATTCGTATGTACCTTGGTTTAGTAAAATATTAGTGTGAATTTTTTTCTATGCCTAAGAAAAATACTCAAAACAAGTATGCTTTGACATGATTGCTTAAAATTAGACAAAGTACAAACTATAAATCTATTATTATAATATTATTAAAGTTAGGGTTTCAATTTTACTTGCTTTATTTTGTTTTGATCATTTAATCAAAGTTTAATTGTAAAGAGATTTTTAGTTTACAATCAATCGTTCTTGTTATTAAACTTGAATCTACGCTGGATTTTACCTTATATTTTTTAAGTCAAGTAACATATAGTAATATAGGTACATACATATTACTTGTAACCCTTTTGAACATCCCACAGCTGGGCACGAACTTTCCGTCTCTACGTGCCCAGCATTTCAAGGGTTATTAGGCCATATTCCACCACGCTGGCGTAGTGCGTGTTGGCGGACTTCTCATGACTTTCGAAACTGGCTAGGTTCTCTTAGACATGCACGTATCCTCACGATGTTTTCCTTCACTGTAACAAGTGGTAATCATGTTAGAAATGATACGCACATGAAAATGAACGCACTTATGACCCGGAATTAAACGGGGCGGTGCGAAGTTCGCCGGGAGAAACGTAACGTAAGTCGTCAAGTAAAAGATAATTGATGCATTGAATACTTAAGCTATTTAAAAAATGCCTAACGGTAAATTAAGAAACGAAATATCAAAATATGTTATTAAACAAAAAAGTTTTTATACTACAAAAAAACGACCCTTAATATAATTTACCTCAGCATAAACAACATATTCAATAAAATTACGACCAGATTAATACATTTATAATATATCCGTCTCTCTCTAACGTTTACCATTAATATACCCGTCTCGTTTCAATGTCATTTTGAAAATGGAACACTGCGTGAGCGCATGAAATTAGTCCCGCTTTTTTCGATTTGAATTTGGAAGCTTTTTATTTTTTTACCGAACGGCGAAGGACGTTGAAAGCAGCCATGTTGTTAGTTTTTTTTTAATTATCAATGTTTCGAAGCGAAGGTAGTTAATGTGGCTGCTTTATTTTTTTTGGAAATTTATATTTTTCGGTAGAATGTCATTTGAGTAAATTGCGTCTTTGGGTATATTTTGTATACAGGCTGCTTGTCTTATTAGGTTTATCATATAATTATACTTAAAAATGACTTACAATAATTAAAATGTTGGTTATTGTACTTAAAAAAAAGTGGTGAAAATAATTCAGGTAAACCTATACAGGTAGAAATTGGTTTATGAGATTATCATTCTAACACAGCGAACAAACAAAAACACTTGTTTTAAAACTATCATTAGGTCATCATCAGCCCTTTTTTTAACGTCCCACTGCTGGGCGCGGGTCTCCCTCAGTACGAGGGGGATCAGGCCATAGTCCACCGCGCTGGTCTAGTGCGTGTTGGCGGACTTCATATGTCTTACGAAAACTTGCTAGGTTTTCTCAGACATGCAGGTTTCCTCACGATGTTTTCCTTCACCGTAAGACAAGTGGTAATCATGATAGAAATGATTCGCACATGAAAATATCAGAGGTGGGAGACCCGGATTTGAACCCGCATCACTCGGTTATACAAGCAACGCGTTACCGCTGGGCTACCACTGCCTAATCCATCCATCATCCATAATAATGCCATCATTAGGTAAATCCTTGCTAATAATATAAATGCCAAAGTAACTACATTCTGTCTGTCGCGCTTTTACTCCAAAACTACTAAACCGATTTAAATGAAATTTGGTAGGTACACGGATAGCCAGAGAAAGGACATAGGCTTTTCATGGCGAAAAAAGGGCTGTAAGGGGTGGAAATAGGGGATGAAAGTTTTTTGATTGGTTAATTTTTGGGATATAATCCGAAAAGATATTTTGATTTATAATGGTAAGAAAAGTGCTTTTAGATAGCTTTGTATAATTAAATCATGTGCGAAATTCCAACCCGTAAATATTACTAATGCAAAATAGGTACCTACTGACGTTTTATTGTTTAAATTTACTAAAATGATACGAACCCGGGTGAAATAGGTAGTTTCAAATATTTAGATCACGCTGTATTAGATCTTTAAGCCGCTTGAACCCAACTTTTTCCTCTAACTTTATATGGATTATTACATTTTGTGTGTTTGTGTGTGCCGACTGACAGCTGATGTATTTTTATTGCCTCTGTAGAAAAGTATATAATACTTAATTGGTTTTCGAGATAGGATGTGATAGAATAGTGAAGACACGCTATAGGTAGGTAGGTACTAGTTGAAGATGTATAAGAATTGGTCTTCGTCATTTTAAACTTTGGAAAATCGGACAGCGAAATACATGACACCAATAAAATTAAATATTATGTAATATTGAATTAAAAATTTATAACCTCCGACATTAAATAGTATAACAAAAAAACAAAAACCGACTTCCAAACTTAATAAATCTAAACTAAAAAGTAGAAAATAATACTTTTAAGGACTTTGTTAATTTTGGAGTCGGTGCCAGCCAGGTATTTTGATTATGTTTACAAATTGATAGATTAATCGAATATGTATCTATTTAGGGTTATTTTGCTTTGGCTGGCACCGACTTCAAAATTAACAAAGTCCTTAAAAGTATTATTTTCTACTTTTTAGTTTAGATTTATTAAGTTTGGAAGTCGGTTTTTGTTTTTTTGTTAAAAATAATTTATTTTTAAATTTTTTGCGGAAAGTAGATACGTATTGTGTTAATGACTATAAAAATTTACCTTCTATTATGAGGTAAACCTAATAGCCTGAAAGTATACAAGTATCCGTTCATAATTGCGTATTATATTGAAAGAATTTTATTTAAACTGCTAACCGTTGAGGAGTTGTACCTTCCATCATCAGTTACGGTACGTGACTCAAATATCCATATAGCCTATAAAAGATTCGGCCGAGCATCGTTAATTTGCTCCTAAGAAGTGAAGAGTTCCGATACTTTGTCATGGATCCCATCATCAGAACCTTACCAAACTCTCATCAAACTACCCTTGAAGTATATCCTTTCCATTAAAAAAAAAATCAGCGAAATCGGTTGGCGTGATATTGAGTTATTCGTCCATTTGTCGCGCAAATCCTTAATGCAAATTTAAGACTTTTATGGTTTTCTCATGGATACCATAGTCTGAACTGGAAAATGTTAAAATGGGACCACATGGGAAGCACTACCTTTCAAACAAAAAAAGAATTATCAAAATCGGTTCACCCAGTTCAAAGTTATGAGCTAACAAACATTAAAAAAAAAAAAAAAAAAAAAAAAAAAAAAAAAAAAAAAAAAAAAATACAGACGAATTGATAACCTCCTCCTTTTGGAAGTCGGTTTATAAAGAGTATATTCTACTAGTAAATCCCTTCAATTTGATTACCGTTTTAAGGGAGTTGAGCTAAACGATGGCAGTTCAGCTCAGTGCTTCTTTGGGTGTCTATATGTTACTTAAGTTATATTTGCATACATAATATCATTTAATATGTAGGTACCTATTATATAAAGAAAACTTGATCTTTTTGTATCCAGTCGCAGCTGATAAGCCAAAAAACTAGACAAGTACAAGAGAAAAGCGAGAAATATAGGCTTTAGAAATCAACTCTATCTGTTACATTACTGTGCACTTATGCTATACTTTGTCAATTCGCGGGTGCGAGTCTCCCTCCCTCAGGACATACATTTGTCTGCTGAGCACGAATGTTTGTACTTCAGTTATGGTTGTTTATACATATATTTATTCAATTATCTGGTATCCGTAACACAAGCCTCGTTTTACTAGTGGTAATTAAGTTGAAAATGATTCGCACCTAAAAATATCTAAGGCAGATCACTTAGTCTTTTTGTTAGTATAAGATAGAAGCGACCCCTAAAATTCAAACGCTTCCAGGGGCGTGAGTAAAGCGATTATACTCATAGGTACATATAATATAACGTTAACATTAAAGCTGTGTTACATTAGCCGCCATTGTGGACGCACCTGGCCTATCCCATGTAGGGGGACTGTGCTTCTGAAAAATTGTATACTGTCCTAATCCGTTACATTTATGTTTACGTTACGTTATCACTATAAAAAACTGGAGAGGGCCACATTATCACCTAGGGCAGGGGTCGGCAACCTGCGGCTCGCGAGCCACATGCGGCTCTTCGGATGTGAAGCTGCGGCTCTTTAGTTCCATACGCAAATAATATTTATTTTATAAATAATAACAAAAAACAAAAACCGACTTCAAAACTAAACAAATCTAAACTAAAAAGTAGAAAATAATACTTTTAAGAACTTCGTTAATTTAGAAGTCGGTGCCAGCCAGGACGGATAGACTTATCTTGCCTTTGCAAGGAACTTTCGAACGGTATTTTGATTATGTTTACAAATATTATAGATCTAGATTAATCGAATACTTATGTGTCTATTTAAGGTTATTTTGCTTTGGCTGGCACCGACTTCTAAATTAACGAAGTTCTTAAAAGTATTATTTTCTACTTTTTAGTTTAGATTTGTTTAGTTTTGAAGTCGGTTTTTGTTTTTTGTTAAAAATAATTTATTTTCAAATTTTTAGCGGAAAGTAGATACTTATTTTGTTTATGTACAAAAAAGAATTTTCCAAATCGGTCCAGCCATCTTCGAGTAATGGGGAACATACATAAAAAAAGTCCCCAACGAATTGAGAACCTCCTCCTTTTTTTAGAGTCGGTTAATAAGAGCCTGAATGAATTTAACTATCGGTCTATAATTACGTATAATATTGAAAGAATTTTCTTTTAACTCCTAACCGTTGAGGAGTTGTACCTTCCATCATTAGCTCAACCACAGGAGATGATGATTATCAGACGCAAATACTTGAACAGCTTTAGAAAATATATGAAAAACGTAATAAGTGCCTATAAAATTTGAGAGTTGTCTTCGATTTCCCTGGGATCCCATCATCAGATCGTGACTTGGTGACTATGGGACCAACTAGAAACTATACCCTTTCAAACAAAAAAAGAATTTTCCAAACCGGTCCAGCCATCGTCGAGTAATCGGGGAACATACATAGAAAAAAAAAAAAAAAAAAAAAAAAAAAAAAAAAAAAGTCCCCGACGAATTGATAACCTCCTCCTTTTTTTGAAGTCGGTTAAAAAATATTCCAAAATCGTTCTGATTTAACGAGTATTAGGCACCATTTCCATCTTTTAGCCACTTATACTTGCTTTTCACCGAACCCATCCCCCGTGACACGCGTCGTCACAGTCGTTAGTTCTAATTTGTTGTGAAAAAATACTGCTTACATATGAATTAATATATATTTTTCTTATGAATAAATAAATTAGTTCTTTTTTTATCAAAAAACTTAATTTATGCAAGTACTATATTTTATGGTTGACAAGAAAAATTTTTGTGGTTCTTTAAAAACTTAGAAATTTTGTCAATTGTAATTTTTGACTCTTCCGACTCAAAAGGTTGCCGACCCCTGACCTAGGGGAATAAAAAATACCCTACAACCTATTCTCAGACCTACCGAATATACACAAAAAAATTCATAAGAGTCGGTCAAGTCGTTTCGGAAGTGTTCGATAACAAACACTGTTACACGAGATTTTTATATATTAGAATTTTATTTCTTTATAATTTTTTCCGATTTAATTCTCTAATATCTTTTCTAGATAATCCTCCTTTCTATTGATGCAAGGCGTATAAAAATCCATACAGTAGTTTAAATGGGTAGTTTTATTAATTACTCGTTACTTATCTTCGCTCAGGTGCATCCCTAGGAACATGCACATAGTGTTGCTCCAGTTTGAAAAAAAAAACAATTTCACAGGAATAATTCTGTAAAAAAAACGTCAATAAAACTGCATGTTGACATGATTTTTTCCGACATCTTTAACAGTCGTCTTCATAGTTACAACTTTGATAAATTATTTAAATATTATATTAATCCTCATAAACTGAACATGAACTGCATTATTTGTGGAAGCCGCATCTCCTCTGTTTATCAACCAATTTTTTGAAGTGAAACTTCTTTAGAATCGTTGTGATTTGAAACTCGATGAAACGAAAATGCGTCACGATAAAGAAAGAAATACATAAAAGTATAGGATTAAGTCGGAGAGAATGAGATAGAATACATTCCCATGTTGCCATGGTAACCGTTGTTTATTTTTTCACATTTCTTTTTATATATATTCATCTCATTCTTTTGTCGATTTACTAAAGTTTCACTTCTATCGTGTGTGAATCGCACACACACCTTTTTTTGTTTTTATTTTGTTTATTTTCATTATTTCTTGTTAAGTGTTATCACTAAAAATATAAAGTGATCGAATTTCGACGACTGAGCAAACACTGGTACATATTTAGATAAAAATACATGGACGATTCCCACATTTAGTAATCTTATATTCACTCTACACGGAACCCCAAAACGGGCCAATCATCATATTTCATAACCCAGTGAACATTTTTCTTAATCTATTCTCTGCCGCCCTTCACAGGTCTACATAATGCTAAGTAAATACTATATAAAAGCTGGATTTCCGACACTCTGTGGGTACATTTTGTGCCTGTTTTAACTGCCTCGGTAGTGTAGTGGCTAGCACGTACGGTCACACACCGGGAGGTCCTGGGTTCGAGTCCCGGGTCGGGCCAAGTTTAGTTATTGAGTCTTTCTGTTTCGAAGGCTCAGTAACAGCCCGGAGTTGGGAAGTTGGCGGTGTTTCACCCCCGTGCCTCGGAGAGCACGTAAAGCCGTCGGTCCTGCGCCTTAACTCTCACTGGTCGTGTCGAGCATTCGTCCCACCGGAATATGAGAGTGATAAGAAACAGAGAGTGCACTTGTGTTTGCGCGTACACTCGTGCACTATAATATGTCCCGCGCCGTTGGCTAGTCTCAATGAGATTGGCCGCCGCGCCGCCGTGGCCGTAATCGGCCGGGAGGACATTATTACATTTTGTGATGATATTTAGGTACTTATCTGATTTCTAAGAACAGTCACGCTAAAATTACAAAGAAAGAAATTAATTTTGTTAAGCACAAAGTGGTATAACTTAAAAATGTTTATTAGCGAGATGACGATTATATTGTTCGAGTTCGCCACTAGGTTTAATTTTTCTTTTTTTTATTCTCTTAAAATAAAAGTAGCCTAAGTTACTCTTTATAATATCAGTTCTCTACCAGTGAAAGTCCCGTCAAAATCGGTTCAGCCGTTTTTGAGATTTGCTTGAACGAACATACCGACATAGAGATACAAGGAATTTAAAATTGCATTTTTCTTGTTATTGCCGTGAATAATTCCAATTAATATTATAAACAGACACAATCTATTTTTTTTATCAGTATGTATGATGATAAAATCAAAATTTCTCTATTCAACAATAACAATAGTAATGGGTTTGAGTCAAACTAATACAGGGAAAGCTTTGTCCATTAGTATCGGTACCATAGAAAGTAATGGGGGGGTTAATATTTAAAGTTGTTTTGAAAAAGCCCGAATTTGAGGCACGTAACGTAAGTATTTTAATGCCCCCTTTCAAAATTGTCTATTTTTTTTTAATTTTGACTAAGTTTAGTGTTCATTTTCGAAATAGTTAACTCGCTTGCGCCTGGAAGTGTCAGACACGGGTTTGAAAAATGCTTTTTTTTTACACGCTTTTTATTAGCTTCACCTGTATGTTTGTATGTTTGTAACCGACCGACAAAATCCGAAAAGGTAATTTCATTAATAATGTCGAATATTCGCGTAAATCTAAGAAAGTATTATGATTTAGTTTTGCCAAGCATCGCAAGCATTTATAAGTTTTTGAATTTAACCATGTATCTTTTGTAATTAAGGTTAATATTTGGCGACTAGATTCGGAAACTTCTGGAATTATACCGAATCGTTTCTGCCTTTTCTGCTATTTCGTCGTCTCAATTACGGTTTGTCCAAACAACCAATGCAATGAACCGAAAGAGTTTTGGAATACAGTATTATTGACTTTATAATGTCAATTCTCGTGATATAAAGCAACCATTTAACTTACATTTTAAACTAATAGGCATTAAATTATCTCTTAGAGTAACATGATTTAATAGCAAAAGCGGACTGCACATGTCTTTCGAAAACTTGCTAGGTTCTCTCAGACATGCAGGTTTCCTCACGATGTTTTCCTTCACCGTAAGACAAGTGGTGATCATGTTGGAAATGATTCGCACATGAAAATAACAGGTGTGTAAGACAGGGATTTGAACCCGCATCACTCTCTTCCTAAGCGAGCGTGTTACTACGGTAAAGTAGGTACATTAGTACATAATACGTTATACCTAATAGATTTTATTTAATAAAAGTTCTAGCTATACACTGGAGAAAGAATCGGGCAATAATTTAAGATATTAAATTGACTATTCACAAATAATATATACATTTTATACAACCTTATTAACTTGACTATATTTAATCTGTTTACATTTGATAATGGCGGGAACTTTGACAGCTGTCATAGGAATTGATCGCGCCTGACGTCGATTAGTATAATACTTTTATTATGCGTTAGAATATTTGAGTGGTCATTGTTTGTGTTTTAAATATTGTTTGCGTCACCTAATGGTGGGTATTCTAATGTTAATTTTGCCATTTTTATATTTATTTTTGTACTAGCAACTCAACCCCGCTTTGCCTCGGCATAATAAAAAAATCTTACCAAATTTCTATCAAAATCTCGCCCAAAAATACAATTTTTTTGGAAAACTCGTTGAAATATTTATTATTATCTATGCAGAGGTTAGTAGTTCTTAGAAATATTTTTTCTCAAATGAAGGGGATTGATGAGCGAAACAAAATAAGCAAAGTGACGTCATTGTTAATCAAATATGGCGGACTGTGGGCTTCATAATCAAATCGAGTTCCAATTTGGGTCACGATATTTGGGTTGATTTATTACTCCTTACAGGACTACCGATGTCCTTATTTATAATGGCAATTACTTCCTTAAATTATGTATAAAAAACTGCTCCTAAGGATAAATAAACCTACTCAAGCGATACCGCGGGTAACAGTTAGTCTATCGTATTCGAGTCGTCCGAGTTATTCGAAGCATAACATAATATAAAAAAAAACATAAATAAAAAGTCTATTAAGTCTCGAGCGAAGTAAGAAAATAAATCCTAGTGTAATTTAAAGTAGTTATTCTACAATCATACTCTAGTAACGATATTTGTTCAAAGCGCTCTATAATCAAGGCAATGCGGCTGTAGTTTGTGCAAAATGCGTTAGGGTGTACATAATATTAGTATTTTCATAGACAGTCTGTAAGTTTTTTTTTATTTTATTAATAGCTAGCAAACCCGGCACGCTTCGCTGGGCGTAAAAATAAATTAAATGGTTTTTAAAATTTTCTAATAAATAAAAACAAAAAAAAATTTGTAACATTAGCTATCTGCGAGTAAAGTTAAAATCGGTCCAGCCGTTTCACGATTACCCGGAACAAACAGACAGACAAATATTTTAAAAATTGATTTTTGATGTAAGTGCAGTATATACTTTCATATACATTCAGTGAAAAGCTGTTAATTTGAAATTAAAAACAGACAATTCAATTTTATTTAAATATACTGATGACAAAAATTAACTGGTTCAAATGAGTTTTGAAGTTTAAATGAGGCGCCTCATTGCAGACGGTGGATTGTTCGGTAGAAGAATTACGTTTATTTTGGTATCAAAACTGAAATCCAAATTTTCTCTAAGAACTTTTTGATACTTATATTACTTCGTTTGACTAAACCGTTCGTTTTCATTTACCGGTTAAAAAACGAGCAATTAATGAACCATTACATTACCGAAATAAACCGTTAACTTTTAAAAGAAATTATAAAGATTTTCATGCAATATTTAAAGTTACTCGTAGTTCATTTCCACACTAAAAAGTTTGTTTTTCCTTTAAAGTCTCCTTAATAACTTTGTAGGGATGGTCCCAATAGTCGCAACTGGTTACAATAGACAATTTTACGACTCAATTATTCATCACGCCTCTTTGTGAGCATCGCCATTTTATTTCACATACGTACGTACCATTATTGAAAAAACACTAATTTTCAATGGTAGGCATATCAAAATAAGATAAGAAAATTATTATAGTATTTTTTTCTACTTTGATTATTTTTTTGTTTAATAGTAATGGACGAACTGAGTGTTGTGAATAAAACTAGCGAGCTTTACAGTAGGTGTATATGATAAGTAAAATTTAAAATACCATTATGACAGCGACAGTAATTAACTTCAAAACTTAAGTTACAGAATATTTTATCCGAGTAATTGCCTTTCATTTTCTATTATTATCAACAAATACATTTACTACTTTGACGAAAAACTCTACTACTGCACGTGCTCATTGCTTAAATCAAATATCGCGCGCTTCTCGCTTTCTGTTGCACACTTCCGTCCCTTATCACGAATTCACCCCACAGATTGAAAAGCGAGAGGAAAACATGTTACACATCAAAAACACTTATTTAAATCAATAAGTAACTGCAATAATACTAATAGTCCAGTTAACAAAAACCAACCTTCTAACTTTACTTTAACTTTACTGTAACTTTACGTACTTCTGGTTAGAAGAAGAGAGAAAGTACAAACTATATACCCCTCCTCCCTCCCTCCCTTTCCTAAAAGGCCGATAACTCATCTGCAAAACTGCAAGCCCTGCAGTCTTGCAGACGTCCATGGGCGGAGGTGATCACTTCCCATCAGGTGAGCCTCCTGCCCGTTTGCCCCCTTTGTCTCATAAAAAAAAATCTTCTATATTATGTAGATTAGCAATAATTTTGTTTCTACATTGGCTCGTTATCGTCCAGCAATCCAAGTGCCAAGAAGCGCACAAGAAAGTCCCACTTTTGTGGGTAGTTTACCATGATACTGGTTGTTCCAGGTACTTATACTCTGGTAGCAGAGTGAACTGGAGCAACCCCATGGGTATTGGGGCCTGCTTCCGAGGTTCCGTAGGGGCTTGTACCCGCGTTTTCCGGTATGTCCCACATTACCCAACCTTAAAATATAGGTGTTTTTAGGTATATTATAAGTAAATATCGGAAAAATTAATTAAAACAAATCGTGAATTTTTCATGTTAATTTGGGATTCCGTGCAGAGAAATATTCAACAAATATAGAAAAAGATCATGTTAAATCGGTCTAGCCGTTTTTAAGTCTTACTTAAATAGTGTAACTACACTGAATGTTTGCGTTTGTGTTTGTAAAACTTACAAAATGTAAAAATAAACCGTTATTAAATTAAAAGTGTTATTTTATTCCAAAAAGTAAAAAGTAATAATTGTACAGAACCATCGATGACAGAAAGACTGGAACTTTGTCTTCAAAGAAGGTGAACATATCCTTTCTAACGCATTTGAGGTTTGACCTTACGAAGGAAGTGGGTATGTTTGAATATTTTGACACTTACACTTATGGTAATGGATATGGTAATTGATACAACTCGTTAACTACAATACTTTCGATGGTGTGTTTAAAGTTTTAGCTGTTTGAATGTCTGTCTATTCGATTATAGATTTATTACGCACGTTGTTATTACAGATAATATTTAACGTGCAAATAAAGTGACACTAATATTCTATTATTATGATAAAATTCTGAATCGAAACATTGTTTGTACATTTTTTTTAAATACTACTTATAAAATCAAGTTGCATTATGAATTCTTTTAATCACGGGACGATCACTAGTTTTATGGAATTTTGCTTATGGCTTACCGAAACAAAAAAAAATCCGAAACGACGCAATTTTTTTTTATTTATGAAAATATTTTTAGTCAGCCAATTTGTTAGGTAGATTTTTTTTTAAATTGATGCCTAGTAATCGACACATATCTTATATTTATCCTATTTTCAACAGATATCTAATAACGTAAGAATTTTGAAAAACAGAATTTCTTTTGGGCTTCGCCGAAGTCGGGTAAAATTGATAGTGCTAAATTGGTCATCAATCTTTTAAAGAAGATTTATTTTGGAGAAGCAAACAATTCAATCTCACGGCTTACTAAAACTTACTCTATAAATGAAAGCGAAACATATTAAAAAAACGTATTCAGATAATCAAGAGTAACATCCTAGACGTTGGTAGTAAAAGACAGAAAAGAAAAAAAAAACATGGCGTCGCTAACGAGCCGACGGCTGTCACTCTTTCCCGCCTAAATAGCTGTCAAGTGTCAATCCGCGACGCCATTGTTGTATTTAATTGTTCGACAATTTTGTTTATTTAGAGCGTGCATTGTGTAGGTACGTAATTTTTATATGACTTGATGATAAGTGGTTCAGGAAAAGTGTACATTTGCAACTTTTTTGTCGATTTGCTAAAAAAATTTGGGTTTTGGCGCCAGCGGTTGCACATTCGAATCCCGCGTGTAAATATAAATTTGTGTGATGAGCATGATTTCATCCCCCATTCCTACTTATTAAGGGATGAAATTTGAAAAATTGTTTTTAGACGATTTTTGGATTAGGCTATCTGTTTCTAAATTATTAATGGGAGTGTCAAATGTACAGAAAACTTTAACCTGAAATGCCGTCTGAGTGTGCGAAATTCTATTGTGTAAATGTAAATGATGTTTGATTGAAGAATACATGGTTAGAAAGTTTAAACACAGCCTTTATTTAGTACTAATGCTATTAAGAAAAATCGGACAAGTGTAAGTCTTGCGCACGCGTCACTTTTCTGTGGATTCCGTAGCATAAACCATTAAATAAGTTTATAATCGCCAAAAATAGTGATGTACAGTTTTCGGATTATGATCTTTTTGGTTCTTCTTAAGGATTTTAAAGTTTTTTATTTGTAATATTTCAAATACTTTGCAGCAAGCATGGTCACTGGAAAGACTGGTGGATGTATTAATAAGAGAAATATTTTTTGCTATATTGATTTAGATTTACACTTGAAATGATTGAGCCATTACATCGTGAAGAATAATGTATAAAAATTAATAATTATTAAGCTATTGCATAACTTCTATCGCGGGCCTTGAGCGTGGAGACCGAATCCAGAAATTCCGTAACGAAAATAACCTAACACATTTTGTGCTAATTGCGAAAATGGGGTCCATTTTCAAATCCAAGATGGCGGATATCCGGTTTTTTAACTTCTCATTTATTTAATAAAAGAAAAAAAATTGTTTTCTTATCGGTCACCACGCTCAAAAAGTGTAACTTGAATTAATATCAAAGAAAAAAAACAATGGAAAAGAAATACTGCATAAATAATTATAATTGCATAAGTTGATAAAAACAGCTATGCAATAGCTTTACCGCGGCAGTCTCCGAGTGCCACACGTCTTTTTTTTTATTAAAATAGATATCTTTTGAAAGTCATTACAATAAAACACTTGAACCGATTAAGATAGAATTTAGTACATAGTCTATGACTTGGAGTAACATAGGCAATTGCTATTTATCTAGAGGCCCCCGAACTAAGAAAGGTTAATTTGGTAGCTGTTTGAATGTCTGTCTATTCGATTATAGATTTATTACGCACGTTGTTATTACAGATAATATTTAACGTGCAAATAAAGTGACACTAATATTCTATTATTATGATAAAATTCTGAATCGAAACATTGTTTGTACATTTTTTTTAAATACTACTTATAAAATCAAGTTGCATTATGAATTCTTTTAATCACGGGACGATCACTAGTTTTATGGAATTTTGCTTATGGCTTACCGAAACAAAAAAAAATCCGAAACGACGCAATTTTTTTTTATTTATGAAAATATTTTTAGTCAGCCAATTTGTTAGGTAGATTTTTTTTTAAATTGATGCCTAGTAATCGACACATATCTTATATTTATCCTATTTTCAACAGATATCTAATAACGTAAGAATTTTGAAAAACAGAATTTCTTTTGGGCTTCGCCGAAGTCGGGTAAAATTGATAGTGCTAAATTGGTCATCAATCTTTTAAAGAAGATTTATTTTGGAGAAGCAAACAATTCAATCTCACGGCTTACTAAAACTTACTCTATAAATGAAAGCGAAACATATTAAAAAAACGTATTCAGATAATCAAGAGTAACATCCTAGACGTTGGTAGTAAAAGACAGAAAAGAAAAAAAAAACATGGCGTCGCTAACGAGCCGACGGCTGTCACTCTTTCCCGCCTAAATAGCTGTCAAGTGTCAATCCGCGACGCCATTGTTGTATTTAATTGTTCGACAATTTTGTTTATTTAGAGCGTGCATTGTGTAGGTACGTAATTTTTATATGACTTGATGATAAGTGGTTCAGGAAAAGTGTACATTTGCAACTTTTTTGTCGATTTGCTAAAAAAATTTGGGTTTTGGCGCCAGCGGTTGCACATTCGAATCCCGCGTGTAAATATAAATTTGTGTGATGAGCATGATTTCATCCCCCATTCCTACTTATTAAGGGATGAAATTTGAAAAATTGTTTTTAGACGATTTTTGGATTAGGCTATCTGTTTCTAAATTATTAATGGGAGTGTCAAATGTACAGAAAACTTTAACCTGAAATGCCGTCTGAGTGTGCGAAATTCTATTGTGTAAATGTAAATGATGTTTGATTGAAGAATACATGGTTAGAAAGTTTAAACACAGCCTTTATTTAGTACTAATGCTATTAAGAAAAATCGGACAAGTGTAAGTCTTGCGCACGCGTCACTTTTCTGTGGATTCCGTAGCATAAACCATTAAATAAGTTTATAATCGCCAAAAATAGTGATGTACAGTTTTCGGATTATGATCTTTTTGGTTCTTCTTAAGGATTTTAAAGTTTTTTATTTGTAATATTTCAAATACTTTGCAGCAAGCATGGTCACTGGAAAGACTGGTGGATGTATTAATAAGAGAAATATTTTTTGCTATATTGATTTAGATTTACACTTGAAATGATTGAGCCATTACATCGTGAAGAATAATGTATAAAAATTAATAATTATTAAGCTATTGCATAACTTCTATCGCGGGCCTTGAGCGTGGAGACCGAATCCAGAAATTCCGTAACGAAAATAACCTAACACATTTTGTGCTAATTGCGAAAATGGGGTCCATTTTCAAATCCAAGATGGCGGATATCCGGTTTTTTAACTTCTCATTTATTTAATAAAAGAAAAAAAATTGTTTTCTTATCGGTCACCACGCTCAAAAAGTGTAACTTGAATTAATATCAAAGAAAAAAAACAATGGAAAAGAAATACTGCATAAATAATTATAATTGCATAAGTTGATAAAAACAGCTATGCAATAGCTTTACCGCGGCAGTCTCCGAGTGCCACACGTCTTTTTTTTATTAAAATAGATATCTTTTGAAAGTCATTACAATAAAACACTTGAACCGATTAAGATAGAATTTAGTACATAGTCTATGACTTGGAGTAACATAGGCAATTGCTATTTATCTAGAGGCCCCCGAACTAAGAAAGGTTAATTTGGTAGTTAGGTACTTATGTCTGTATTTTATTTTATGGGACAAAGGGGGCAAACGGGCAGGAGGCTCACCTGATGGTAAGTGATCACCTCCGCCCATGGACATCTGCAACACCACAGGGCTTGCAGATGCGTTGCCGGCCTTTCAGGAAAGGGAGGGAGGGAGAAGGGAGAAGGACGGGAGAAGGGATGGGGAGTGGGCCTCCCGAACTCTCACTCACCGGACGAAACGCGACAGCATAGCTGCCACTTCACGCCGGTTTTCTGTGAGAAAGTGGTGATACGGGGCGTGCCGGCCCATTCGGCTGCTACCCGAAGGTAACAAGCATGGCACTACCACTTGAGTCTGTCTGTATGTATGTATTAAGCTTTTTTCACACGTCTTGAGCTCAAACTTCCCTTCAATACGAGAGGATCAGGTCTTAGGCCATCACGCTGGTTGATTTTGGTTGGTGGACTTCACATGCCTTCTGAAAATTTGCTACTTTCTCTCGGACGGGTGTTTTCCTTTATCGTAAGACAAGTGGTAATCGTGTTGAAAACTATTCGCACATGAAAATATCAGAGGTGCTAGACCCGAGATATGAACTAACGCCCCAAAAAAGCGCGTTTCCATTGAGGTACTCGTTATTACGACTAATATAATCAATAAATTATTTAAAGGTAAAATAAATATGCATATATATTTTTCATATCTAAGAACGTGTTCTTAGATCCGGTTTTTAAAGAATATCGTTAAAACACTTATTTTTTAACGGGACTTACACACCGAGCTGTTTCCGCTATTAAGTACTCTGCAATCAAAGTGTCACCGCGGTGACAAGTGAAGGTATTTTAATTAAGCAAAAATATAAATAAACTAGTAATTCCCGCGGCTTCGCTCGCGTTCTTATCACTATTAAAATAGGGATTGGAGGTAGAAGGATGAAAATTTTAGGGTTATAAGTATTTTTGATGCCAAATCATAAAAAATAAAAATTTGGTTCCTAAAATAAAAAATAAAAAATCTGGAGAGGCCTTTATGACCTAGGGGAGTAAAAAATAGCCTACGAAATATTCTCAAAACTAACAAATATACACAAAAAAAACCATAAGGAGTTTCATAACAAACACTGTGACACGATATTTTTATATATTAGATGTGCAGATGGAGAGAAGAAAAATCAAAATTTCACTTTGCGAAGATGACTGACTTGAAATAAAGTTACAACTACTCTTACTATAAGAGAATCTCCTTAAAATAAAGTTACGTTAAGTTAGTTATAAATCTTACTATAAGAGATTTTCGTCAATATTTTCAAGTGGTAGTGCCATGCTTGTTACCTTCGGGTAGCAGCCGAATGGGCCGGCACGCCCCGTATAGTACCACTCTCTCACAGGAGACCGGCGTGAAGTGGCAGCTATGCTGTCGCGTTTCGTCCAGTAAGTGAGAGTCCGGGAGGCCCACTCCCCATCCCTACTCCCGTCCTTCTCCCTCCTCCCTCCCTCCCTTTCCTGAAAGGCCGGCAACGCATCTGCCAGCCCTGTGGTGTTGCAGATGTCCATGGGCGGAGGTGATCACTTACCATCAGGTGAGCCTCCTGCCCGTTTGCCCCCTTTGTCCCATAAAAAAAAAAAAAAAATATAGCCTCAAATGAAATCGAAGTTACGACCGAGTTAGTACCACAGTGCCTGTAATGTCTAAACACTGTTTTGACAGTGCTCTTTCATATTGAATTACAAATATAATTTCTCAGTAAAATATATGTATAAAGTTATATCGGTTCCATACTACGGAAGAATATATCCGACGCCGTGTGTGGTCCAGCTTTATGGGCTAATGCGGGATTAAGGGGAAGAAACTAAAATTTGTTAAAAATTATAACACAAGCCTCTACCACCTAAGTACGAGTGGATGCATTTTTTTTATTTCTATTCTTCTTTTCTTTTATTTAAAAATATTTTTATAAAGGCAAAAATTGCATTTGAAAAAAATCAAAACGCTACACGCTATTTATTTTCTGTGCTTGTCCCCTAAATCAGTTAACCGATTTACTGTAAAAAGATAAAGACAAACAGAAAAACTAATAAATGATCATATATTGCCCTTCAACTAAACTTTTTTATATGTAGACTATATATAATACGTAGATATTAATTCTTATCTAATCTTTCTAATATATAAAAATTTCGTGTCACAGTGTTTGTTATCGAGCTTCTCCGAAACGGCTTGACCGATTTTTATGATTTTTTGTGTATATTTGGTAGGTATGAGAATTGAGAATAAGTCGTTTGCTCTCTAGATATTTTATTTTTTATTTTTTATGATTTGGCATCAAAAAATACATATAAGCCTAAATTTTCAACCTTCTACCACCAATTCTAATTTTTTAATAGTAATTAGAACGCGGGTGGAGCCACGGAAATTTCTGGTAGTTCTATAAAAATCCACCGGTTCGTATATACAGGTTGTCCCAAAACTTTACGTCAAGCGGGCACGGGGTGATAGGTTTATGATAGTGTCGCACTTTTAGGCACGGGCCTTTCTTCAATGAGTGTAATATGGTTACAGTCAACCACGCTGGCAAAGTGTGACTTGGCGGACTGCACATGTCTATCAAAAACTTATTAAGTTCTCTCAAACATAGTTTTTCTTCACCGTAAGACATGTGGTAATCATGTTGGAAATGATTCGCGCATTAAAATATTGTGCGATCCGGGATTCGAACCCGCTCCAACCTCGGTCTTAAGCGAGTGCGTTACCACTGGACAACAAATGCCTTACAAAGTTATTCTTATATTTATATTTAAACTAGCTCCCCCTTAACAAGTCGCACTGTAATTTTGTAAACATGCCCCCGCCTGCGGTTTCTTCCGATTTTATTGCGATATAACTCCCTCAGTTTGTTTTGTAACAATTAACGACTTACGAAACACAGATTAAATAAAATTTAAACAAAGTGTTAAAAGTGAATTATCGCTTCGCTATTAAATATTCTATTCACGGGTAGAAAAATCTAATATTGAAATTGTGCAAAAGGTGCCTGATATATTATGTAAGTACTTCGCTGGGCGGAAGTTAATATAAATTAAACGGTTTTCATAATTTTACAATAAAATAAAAGTAGCCAAGTTACTCTTTATAACATTAGCTATCTGCGAGTGAAAGTTCCGTCAAAATTGGTCCAGCCATCTCGAGTCTCGGTCCTGAAGTCGCACTGACATAGTGGCGTTTTCGTACAGACACTTCAACATTTCGATATACCGGTAGTTAACTTGGTACCTTTGGAGAGTCTGCAGCACAGCCCAGGTCTCGATCGAATCAAAGGCTTTTTCGTAGTCCACAAACGCCAAGCAAAGAGGCAAATTATACTCGGTCTTCTGTATGAACTGCCGCAGCGTGTAAATGATCTACGTCTTCCTCTGCGGAAGCCAGCTTGTTCTGAAGGCTGGAAGTCATCAAATTTGCTTTCAAGACGGTTCGCAAGATATATACAATCATCATCAGTCCTTTTTAACGTCCCACTGCTGGGCACGGGCCTCCCTCAGTACTTGGGGATCAGGCCATAGTCCACCGCGCTGGCCTAGTGCGTGTTGGCGGACTTCACATGTCTTACGAAAACTTGCTAGGTTTTCTCAGACATGCAGGTTTCCTTGTTCAAATTTCAATAATAACTTTACAGTAAACGAATTCTTGTCTTCTCACTAACCCGCATTTATTAGCGTGGTGGACTGATCTGTTACACGGAGAGAAAGCCCACCCCCAGCGGTGGGACGTTTAAAAGAGCTAGCCCACAACTTACCCTCAACAAGGTTAACATTTTCACAATTTATTACTAAAAATACATTTTTCAAAAGCAGATGTTCTTAATAGCTTTATTATACAAGTGTTTACTTCGTAGTTAGCAGGTATTATATGACCACTGCATAATGATAGAGTAAAGGTGTCGATATAATTGACTATTAAGAAGAAAACTTTGGGTAATCGTGAACTTTGTTAATATATATGTGGTTCTGTATATATTTTCAATTTCAAAACACGTCAGAAATAATTTGGGAATTACTAGCAATTACTGCGGCTCTGCTCGCATTCTAACCACTATTAATTGGTGGTAAAAGGTTAAACATTTTGGGTTATAAGTATTTTTGATGCCAAATTATAAAAAAATAAAAAATCTAGTCTAAAAAAACTGGAGAGGGTCAACCTTAGCACCTAGCGAAACAAAAAAGATAACGACCTGTTAACAAAATCATAAAACTGAAATTTATATGACACTTAACTTTCAGCAAACACAACACAGTGTTTTTAAGTTCTTCTATTAAAATGACTGGACTGATTTGGATTAAATTCATTTCACAGATAGACCTAAGATAAGCACACTGTATTTAAATTGTAAACTATATTGGCTTGTCTTCATACAATTTATTTAGCTCTCAAAGGGGTTTTCCTAGCACTATTTTTAGATGCGGAATTCTAATCGTACACCGACACGTTGTCGTGCGTATCCTTCATAAAGCATAATATAAACTTTTTGTTAAAGTCCATATAAAAATTGTTTTGACGCAAATAGCTCATGTCTTTAGAATTATTTTTCATTTATGTAAAGAAATAATTGGAGTGAAAATAAATCAATAATGGATGTAGCGTACAGTAACAACTTTACGAGTTATTATACTACGTTGTTTTTACTCGACTGCGGTGAAGCTCAAAGGAGGGTTATGTGTTTGACCTGTATTTCCGGCCCTATATTTCTTCGTAGTTGTTAAACGGCTTAATCGATTTTGATGATTCTAGTCTCGATAGTGAAATCATTAAAATCAAAATGGCGGTTAAGTGTCAATTTTTCTTAAAAAAATTTTTTTCCGAATTAATCGAGTCGAGTAAAATATGTCATTGACAGTGTCTAATATGATTATTAATGGTTTTTAAGCTAGAAAGCAGTGGTAGCCCAGTGGTAACTTAGGTACTTACTTGGATAACCAAGTGATGCGGGTTCAAATCCGGGTCTTACACACCTGATATTTTCATTTGCGAATCATTTCTATCATGATTACCACTTGTCTTACGGTGAAGGAAAACATCGTGAGGAAACCTTCATGTCTGAGAGAACTTAGCAAGTTTTCGAAAGACGTGAAATCCGCCCGCACTAGGTCACTGTGATGGACTATGGCCTAATCCTCCTTGTGTTGAAGGGAGGCCCACCCCCAGCAGTGGGACGTTAAAAGGGCTAATACATAATGATTATATACCTACATTATTCTATCCAACAAGATCATCAACAGCAGAACTTTTATATAAATCGTTTGTACGTTGTACAGCATTTTTATGAAGTGGAAAAAGCCTCGGGCAATATTTATTAATTATTATATTGCTTAACTGAAACTTCTTTAAGACGTAGGTTTGATAAGTGAATATTATATACGTATAACTGCCTCGTTGGTGTAGTGGCTAGCATGTACGGTCGCACACCGGGAGGTCCTGGGTTCGAGGTCGGGCCAACTATAGTTATTGAGTCTTTCTGTTTCGTAAGCCTCAGTAACAGCGGGAAAGTTGGCGGTGTTTCACCTCCGTGCCTCGGAGAGCACGTAAAGCCGACGGTCCTGCGCCTTAACTCTCACTGGTCGTGTCGAGCAGTTGTCACCGGAATATGAGTGTGATAAGGAACAGAGAGTGCGCTTGTGTCTGCGCGTACACTCGTGCACTATAATATCACCCGCGCAGTTGGCTAGACTCAATGAGATTGGCCGCCGTGGCCGGAATCGGTCGGGAGGACATCATCATCATATACATATAAGTAATACCTACTCGCATCTAAAGTGTATAAAATCTCCTCCTTTAGGAGTATACTTTAAATTATACAGCTTTATGTAACAAACAGCAATAAAATAAGTAATGATCAAGATTTTCTCGAGAGAGAATGAGATCGAAATAGCCTCTTTCTCGAATATAATAGGTATAGAGTGAAGTGAGCAACAATTCAATAGTAACTGCGATGAAACAGACAATTTATGGTTTGGAGACTGACATTTAATACCTATTTGATATTTTAAGAGCAACTTTTTTTAATGTTGGGAAATGTATTTACGAATACCACCTTTATTGCACAGGTGTCCCGTGTCCGTGCTACCTACCAGTCTTAATAAGGTGTCGCGGGATTGCTTACGGTGAGGTTCCAAGGCCCGCCGGGCGACAGGCCGCGCCAGGCGTTGCCCCGCCTGTGTAGGCCTGTCGCGGCCTGTACTGAGCATTCCCATGGCCTGTGCCGGCCTGGTGCTGTCCGTTGTCTGACATTCTCCACTTCGTCATGTGCGTGTACACGCAGGCGCCGCCGCAGACGAAATGTACGATTAACAAACGCCGCGCCGCGCCGCGCCTTTGAACTTACCGACTCGCGATAGATCGGATGGGCGACAACAGGCCACCGCAGGCTTCATCGGATGCATCGGTTCCTACGGCCTGTCGGTCCGACCTGGCGCAGTCTGACCTGTGAGAAAGCAAGCCGTGGGACCCGGCTTTTACGCAGTACGCGTAACAATCATGAGGTTGCTCCACAGCCCACTCTGCTATCACAGAAGTACCAGGAGCAACCCGCATCACACACCGTCCACCGAAGTGGGCCACCTCATTAAGCATTCCTTGGCTTCGCGCCCGGCTAGATTGCCTAATGCTAACGGGTTTTTAGACGTTAAGTGTTGGTAATAGAATCGAATCTTAGACTATTATCGATATTTTATATTTCTTATCTATCTCTGTATTTAATATTACATTTTATAGCAGCGATATAATTTTATCAATTCAATCTACTGTTTAGTATTCAAAGGAATAATTTATGATTAATTATATAATAACCGGTTATCAGGTGGTTAATGGTTATCTATCGAGAATGTAGGGCCAAAGTGATTGAATGCATCTAGACTTGAATTAACTTACTAAGTAGATGCAGTCCAGGTATAATATAAATAAATAAATATAAAAAAATAAGTTGGGACATTATTACAATAGCACCATCTAGTTTCGTAGTAAGCTACAAGGCTTGTGTGACGGATACCAGATAGTACACATATAAATTGTTAAATACATACATATTATAAATATAAACACCATGACTGGATTACAAACATTCATGCTCAACAAATGAATGCCCCCAGCGGGACTCGAACCCGCGACCGCTCGCGCAGCAAGTAGGGTCACTACCAACTGAGCCAAACGTGTCGTCGACACACTTTAATTACCTGCAAAATCGATAAGGGCTGTTAAAGACCACGAAAATATAAACTATCCACTAGCTTTTTGTAGTTTTGGCCTTTGGGTATAGTAGTTGATTGGTGTTACACCAATACTCTATACTCTCTATAACTCTATAGTCCTTTCTAAATTAGAAGGATAAAATGTAACTTTTGATGCCAAAGCATAAAAAAATGAAAAATTAGTCTAATAATAAAAAATAAAAATCTCAAGAGGATCACCCGTATCATCTACTACGTAGGAGAATACGTAGAAGATAGCCAACGAACTATTCTCAGACATACCAAATATACGCAAATAATTTCAAAATACATAGTCAAGCTGTTTCAATAGGAGTTCGATAACAAACACTGTGACACGAGATTTTTATACATTAGAAGATAAAACTTTAATGAATAAAAAGAATTTCCAAAAATCCTTTCGAAGCATTAATATTATATTATATATTTATAATATGTATGTATTTAAAATGTATATGTAGTATATCAACTATCTGGTATCCGTAACACAAGCACGTTACGTAGCTTACTGCGGAACTAGGTGGCGCTGTTGTAATAATGTCCCAACATATTTATTTTTTATTTATATAATGTGACAAAATTTCATATTCCTAGTTTCACAGCTTTTGGAGATCTCATATACAGCCAGTAAGTAGGTAAGCTTTTATATATACAGCTTTAGCCATAAATAAAAAACCGCACGTCAAACACCCATCCACAAATCAGACGACCGTAACGTACAACTTAATTAAAGCCCGCGTAAATTAGGAAACTGTCTAATCACTAAAAATATAATTCAAGATGGCGTCCTGTCAATAAAATAATTCTGTCAAAATTTAATTGAAATTCTGCGCTGAGTTCAAAGAGCCCGCAGTATTATTGATACATTATGATCCCGAAGAGAGCCATAGCAATTTACAACTGAATTACAAATCTCCTCGCCCCTAAGTACACAATCACGTTAAATCAATTGTCAAGCATCCATCTCTGTCTGATCATAGAGAAAACAGGTAGGAGTGATAGAGAGGAACGATGTTGTGTCGTTGGGCAATCAAAACGTAAGCGACGCCTACTACCAAATAGGGAGGGGATAAAGCCTTGTTTGCACGAGGGCGTGTCGTTTCCGTCTCGCGAGGGGCGCAGTCGATCCGTGGCCGTAGCCGCGAGCGCATCTCGCGTCGACTTGACGTTTCTGACACAACTGACAGCTGTCACGACCTGAGAAGTGCAATTAGAACATGATACATTGACATTTATGTTGTGTTTGTAATGGCGTTCGAAGACCGCTGCAGTCCGAACCAAGCGAACAGCCCGGGACCCGTCGCCGGTAGAGTGCCTGCGCCGCACGCGAACTCTAACATGACTCTATATCCGCAAAACCAGTATACTTGTACGACGATCGATTCGCGATTTGACAGATCTAATATGACAGTTGTCAAGATCCAGCCCAACTCTCCACCGCCTAGTCCAGAGAACCAAAACGAGATGGACTATCAAAATTATTACAGACCGGAGACCCCAGATGTGAAACCGGTTATCCCTGACGACAGATTCGACCCGGATAAACGAAATCGACAGCAAGCGGCGGCATCGATTGCTTTTTCAATAACAAACATCCTTCATCCTGAATTCGGCTTGAACGCGATCAGGAAGACAAACAAAATAGAAGGCCCAAAATCGGTTGGGCCTAACCACAGTATTTTATACAAGCCCTACGATTTGTCGAAGGATTACTCAAAGTTTAACTTCGATTATATCAAGTCTAAGGATGATTTTAGTGCGCTGCCGCCGCTCGGTGGTCTCCGACAGACTGTGTCAAGTATCGGTGAAGTCCAAAAAGAAAAGGAAGTACCAAAGATTCTGGAAGCCCAGAAACGGCCAGATTCAGCCAGTTCTATAGTCTCTTCCACGTCCAGCGGTTTGTCCACTTGTGGGAGTACGGATACAAATAGTCAGACTTCTCAAGGCAATGCCTCGTTGTGGCCGGCTTGGGTTTATTGTACGAGATACAGTGATCGACCTAGTTCTGGTAAGATTTTTAGTTATTTTTTTTATTACTGTTGTGCAAAGGCAGATGTGATATACAATTAAGTATTTGTTTAACATTGAAGAAACGGTAGCTTCTATAATAATTATTATTATACGTGTTACTTTGTTCTTTTAAATTTTTAATTAGAATATATTCTACTAACCTTACATAATAGAGTTAAGCCTCTGCCTTTTTTTTCTTTAACAAAATGGCGACGTGAATTATAATTAACTAGATTTTAATCAAATGGATTTTGTTGAACAGAACTAAACTCAATAGCCGTAAGAAAGTTTGAGAGTATCTAATTTCCAAAGGCGCAAAGTGTAACGGAGTCGAATTACATAGCAATTATCACTTTAATTTGGTAGCTAGTTTTACTTTTAATTAACGATACAAATATTTTTTTTATATAATTCTAGTTGTTGGTCAATCTTTACATCTTTGGAGTTTCTTGAAGATGGAGTTTCTTACAGCTAATCTATGAAACGGCTGGACTGATTTTGACGGGACTTTCACTCGCAGATAGTTAATGTTATAAGGAGTAACTTAGGCTTGTTTTGTTTCATTAGACAATTATAAAAACCGTTAATTTATTTTCACTTACGCCCAACGAAGCGGTACGGGTTTGCTAATTCTAAATAATTTTCTAAGGAATATTCGGATTTTGTCACGGATTTATTTTGATTTTTGGTTCCCGACGTTTCGAATGCTTTACAGCAATCATGGTCACGGGAGAGACTAAGGTATTTGACGTCTCAAAGGCATTATACTTGTACTTATGTCTGTAACAGAAAAAATAAATCATTAGGAAGATATTCAATTCAATTTTGTTGTTGTACATAACCGTATGTCTTTAATTAAATATAATTTAAAATTACTCATAAGCTCAGTGGTAATATATTTTAGGTAGCGTAGGTTCAAATAATTTTGATAGAGAATCGTAATAATTGCTTAATTTAAAGCCGTCAGTGAATAAATGTATAGTTAGATATAGAAATACACTAGCATTAAATATTTTTTGGAGAATCTTATTGAAACAGCCATTATTATTTGGCTCAGTTGGTAGTGACCCTACTTTCTGCGCAAGCGATCGCGAGTTCGAGTCCAGCTGGGGGCATTCACCTGTTGAGCACGAATGTTTGTACTCCAGTCATGGGTGTTTATATTTATATTATGTATGTATTTAAAAATTATACGTATATTAGGTGTATCAACCATCTGGTAACTGTAATACGAGCCGCGTAGCTTACCACGGAACTAGATGGTGCTTTTGTAATGTGTCAACAGATGCCGAATCTATGGTTTTAGAGTTTTTGCCTGTTTGTCTGTGACCCCATCGAGATAACTACGAGGCAGATTTTGATGAAATTTGATATGCTGATTATCCAGGTCAACATATTGGATACTTTTTTCTACAGAAAAACGTCTTGTCTCTTAAAATCTACTATAAAATAAAATAAATAATAAAAATAGCCTTTATTGCTGTTTTCTTTCTTACAACTTCACAGTAGGTATATCAAATGAATGCCAACTTGAACTATTTAGTTTGAAAAAAAAAACTAGTTTTATGTAATTATAAATTTAACTTAAATTACTTAATTATTACTATCGGCAACTGGATGTCTGTCTGTAACAGCTTGTCTGTTGACAAAGGCCTCCTCTAAAGATATCCACTTATTCCTGTCTCTTGCTAAGCGGGTCCACATCGGACCTGAGGGCCTAGACAATGTAACAATCGATTAGCGAAAGCGCTAGTAGAAAAGTCCAAAATGTATGGGTTTGACATATGCCTTAGATATGTCACGTGGTCTGTTGTCAACGAATAGATGATGGTAGACAATGTAAATTCATTTCAATTTTTAGTGATTTAAAGTTCAAAATGCATACGCTGCGTTTAAGCGATGACGATTGTAGAAATCGAATCGCTTCAAAACGAATGCCGGTTGGCTATAGGCCCTGCTATTTTCTTCAAGTCGTCTTCCCATCTTTTAGTTTGTCTACCTCTCTTTCTTTTGCCGTCTCTTGGATACCACTCTGTTATTATCTTTGTCCATTTTTCCTTACTCTCTTTTATCATATGCCCCGACCATCTCAATTTTAACTGTCTGTAAGCAGTGTGTACGTTTTTGAATTTTGTTGTATTTTTAATATCTTGTAATTTCTATAATAAACACGGCATAATACATATTTCAAAAATTTTAAAATTTACTACTAATCATTAAAACGTACACGATGGACCTAAGCGAAGGGTGGTCGCTAGTATATATATTTGTTTAAGCGAGTAAAGCTCAGCTTTTTGGAAGCTTTATGTAGCTTTTATGGTGAACATATATGTTAGGACATGATTACAACAGAGCCATCTAGTTCCGTGGTAAGCTACAAGGCTTGTGCTACGGATACCAGATAGTTGATATACACGTATATAACTTTAAATACATACATATTATAAATATAAACACCCATGACTGAAGTACAAGCATTCGTGCTCAACAAATGAATGCCCCCAGCGGGACTCGAACCAGCGACTGCTGGCGCAGAAAGTAGGGCCACTACAAGAATAGTAATTCTAAATTAGCATTTCTTGTTCAAAGTAATTAACTTTCTTTTATTTAAATTTCTCCATTGTAATAAGAATCAGCTTCATTTCCTTCATAATTTCTTAATCAACACCATTTGACATAATTGGATTTCTGTGATCAATCTAGTGTATAATGTATGCGAATATTAATGCTTACCTAATAATAATGTAATGTAGTGAAAAAAGCTACTTTTTACAACCCTTTATTAAACTAGTAATGTTTGTATGTGTGAAACGCATAAGTTTAGTTTGGACGACAATGTATTAGCTAAGTGACGTCATTCTAAATCCAATATGGCGGACTCCCAAAGATGGGGGAGTATGTCTTTTTATGCACTCGCTTGATATGGATCAATTGAATGGGATTGCTGAGAACAATAAGAATAAATAACGTAAAATTGAAAATAAAATTAAAATAAATAAATTTAGTGCTATTTATAAAAAAATCGGAAACGGAAGTTCGTTAGGTGAATTATATATTCAGAATTGTTAACCTCGAGTTCTCAGCAGTAACAATGGTAAAATTTCTAGTTATTATTAATCACACATCTACAAAAGAACAGCATTGTTATTTTTGAGATGACTTAGAATGAAAAAAAAAACATAGACTTATCTAGATTTTAATATTAGACTAAATTTTAACCCGACTAAAACTATTCTAATTCCATATTTATGACAGCTTTTGCTCTACCTAGGAATCGAACGGGCGATACACTTCAAATATTTTATGGAACTGTGCTTTATATCATGTTACTTATAATATTCAGTTTCATAGCTAAGGTGTTGAAGAGGAGTGTATCGTATGAGAGTATCGCTTTCTTTTTACATGTAACAGCCGTGTCTATGGATTGCAACAAAGTAGTATCCAAGAAGACTACAATTAAGTGTGGGAATAACCTAACTTAGATATTATTTCAGAATATGATCTATCTGTGTGGAAAGTTTCATCGAAATTAGCTCAATGGTTTAGACGTGACGGTGTAACAAACATTGTTAGATCATTTTACGCACTTTCAAAATGAGAATATTTTATTAAAGAAAAAACGATTTTTAATTTTTTTCCATAGAACTTTTTTTCATACAAAGTATTTAGTTATTGCTTAGTTATTTGCTCGCGTTACAATTTCGATTTGATCAATAACCAAGAAACTTGATCTCCAGTTTATATGACGGCGTATATAAAATGAGCTGTAGTAATTCTGATAAGTTTTAAAGTAAAAAGTATTTATTCTTATAAGATACGAGTGTAATATTAGCTGTAGTAAAAACAAAAATATTTTTAACAATTTTGGTACTTTTGGTATATTTATTTGTTCTATTTTATAGATAATATTTTTTTTTGTTTTAATTAAGGCAGTGGTAGCCCAGCGGTAACGCGTCGCTTGTATAACCGAGTGATGCGGGTTCAAATCCAGGTCTCACACCTCTGATACTTTCATGTGCGAATCATTTCTATCATGATTACCATTAGTCTTAGGGTGAAGGAAAACATCGTGAGGAAACCTGCTTGTCTGAGAAAACCTAGCAAGTTTTCGTAAGACATGTGAAGTCCGCCAACACGCACTGGGCCAGCGCGGTGGACTATGGCCTGATCCCCTCGTACTGAGGGAGGCCCGCGCCCAGCAGTAGGACGTTAAAAAAAAAAGGGCTGATGATGATGATGATGATTTTTTAATTTACTGGTTAGGTACAATTAATAAATATTTTATTAATATATTTACACTAGTGATTTATCCTTGCTTTGCTCGTTAAGTTAGTGCATATTATAGCAATATTTCAGCGAATTATCATAGAACCTCTCCCTTCCTCATGAGACGCTATCTTTTAGTGAAAACCGCATGAAAATCAGTTCAATAATTTTTAAATTTATTTCTAACAGAACTTTTTGTGCTATACTTTTAAAAAAATTCAGATCCCGCGACGTATTACGCAGTTTGTTTTCCTTCAAAAGTAAATACAAATTTAACTTTAAATTATGTACCATCCATTATACATGCAAAGGGACAGCTCGAGGCGTATTTAAATTAGGCGTGACGACAGAGAATAAAGCTTGTTCTACATTGTATTAATGTATAATTCATACACAAACTACATCTCAATATGGTTTGACCGACTGCTAGGTGATGAGTTGTGGCTTAGAAAATATTTTACGTACTTAAATATAAGATACTTTTATAGGTGCCTGATAATAGCCTATTAATTTAGTTTATAGTCTATAGTCCAGTTTATAGTCTACTAGCGGTGCCCGCGGCTTCGCTCGCGCTAAGAGTGAATAAAATAAACATTTTTGCTTATATACTGTTACTTGTGCTACCCCCGTTAACCCCCATAGGGGTTGATTTTCAAAAAACGCTTAGATATGTATCTCATAATTTGTATTGCAGAGCATTATTTCAGTGTCACGCAAAATATTTCAATAGAATTAAATTTCCCATACAAACTTAGCCACCCCCTTTAACCCCCAATGGGGGTGAATTTCGAAAAACCCTGAAATACGTGTTTCATCATTTGTACTAAAAAGCATTAATTCAAAGTTTCATGCAAAAATGTGCAATAAAAATATTTTTCTCATACAAACTTTGCCACCCCTTTTAACCCTTTTAGGGGTTGAATTTCCAAAAAATAATATGCCTATTTCCTTCTCATGAATGCAAACTATCTACATACCAAATTTCAGCAAAATCGGTTGGGTGGTTTAGGCGTGAAAAGGTAACAGACAGACAGACAGACAGACAGAAAGACAGAGTTACTTTCGCATTTATAATATTAGTATGGATCTGTGCACAAAGTTTCATCGAAATCTGTGCAGCCGTTTTGTTTAAAAGAAGCTTTTGCATATCTTATAGAGGCTATTCAATGAAACTTAATGATTGAAAGCTAAATGACCTAAATTACAAGCTCTAAAATGTATGCCCTCGTTATTAGGATTAGACGATAAAACTTAGTCTGGATCTTAAGTAGGATAATAACGTACCTATGAGTAGGAGAACAATTATATCTTAAAAAGTGTCAAATTCAGAATTTTTTTTTCTTTTATGTCCTAAATAGTATTAGCTACCGAGTCGGTGGTTTACGGCTTACATACTTGCTTTATTTAAATATTAAAAATGTAAATAGTGTTGCTAGAAAACAGAGGATAAAAAAGCTACTGAAATATACACGTTCGTCTATTTATGAGTGTAATTTATATAGGTTTTTTAAAAAAATAACACATTATAGTGAACTTTATATTTGTGTTATTTTCAGCACTTTTCAGGTTTTGTTTTGATACATATACTAAAACTAGCAATTCCCGCGACTCCGCTCGCGTTCTAATCACTATTAAAAATAGGGATTGGTGGTAGAAATCATAAAAAAAATTCGAGAGGGCCCCCCTTATCACCTAGTCCTAGGGGAATAAAAAATAGCCTAAGACCTATTCTCAGACCAAATATACACAAAAAAATCATAAAAATCGGTCAAGCCGTTTCGGAGGAGTTCAATAACAAACACTGTGAAACGAGATTTTTATTAGACTAGTGACTTACCCTCGTTTCGTTTAGGTGATCTCCATACATAATTAACAGTTTTGAACTTCTCGTTTTTCCCTTCTTTTTGGGTTTCTTTATACTTTTTCATATTTAAATTAACCCATATTATAAAAAAAACTAAAATAGGTTCAGTAGTTTTTGAGTTTTAGCGAGACAAACACATATTTTAAATAATTTTAATTAAATACATTTTGGACATTTCTATTTAAAATTATTGTAAAAAATATTGAGATATATAGTATTAAGCTATAGCTTAGTACTAACATTCTGTTGACATTTAAAAGTTGATTATAAGTTGATAGGCCTTTTTGTAAACAGAATTAATAAGAAGTTAGAACCCTAGACAATAAATTTCGATGACTTCGAGTATCTAAAGGCTGTTTAAATTTTTTTTTGTTTTTTTTATTGACCTATTCCTATTTAAAAAATGTAAGCTTCTTTTACATCTTTTAGTACATCTGCTCCTTTTAGGTATATCATGAATATAATATGTACCCACAATTCACATGTTATAATAATAAACTTGTTAGTATAATAAAAAAAATACGCTTCGTAAGTATATCCACATTAAAACAAATGCAAGGTAACTTGTGCTTATAGTATTAAATATTAAAATTAAAAAATACTTATTTTATATTCTGTGCCAATATAAGATGGTGCCGCGATGACAGCTGTCATAGTGACATGACAAGTGAAAAAAACATGATCGATATCGATAAAATGTATACTCGGCTTTTATTTTTGCTTTAAAATTTAAAATTGGTATTACATATTTATTATTATTTTTATAATGAATAATAATATGTTAATGTGGATGCAACAAAACAAGATAGGTAAGTGAAGTGAACTCCTTTTACGGAACCTGAGATCGCAACATTATTTTACACTTTTATAGGTACGTTGAGTGTATATTAATTGATATCAATTTCATCAATATTCCCGCAGTAAAAAGTATCTTATATATGGAACGAACCAGCTATCATCATGCGAAATTTCATCAAAATCGGCTCAGTGGTTTTTCCGTGATGGCTCGTTATAGATACACAGACAAAAATTCAAAAAAACGAATGATTCGGCATCTATATTGATTACTTCAAGACTCTACAAAAAATATGTAATAATTTTTATATAATTAATTTTATTATACCTATGTATCTACCTATTACATTGGGCATTGACAAGGTTACAATAGATACCCTTTTTCCCAACATGTTTAAAAAAACAAATTTCTTTTAATTTTATAGAAAAAAACTATTAGGTATACTACCCGCGTATTTTAAGTATTATCAAGTATCGAGCATTATCGATACTATGAAAGAAACATCGATATCAATTAAACATGCTAATCTTTATATATAAAGCACTTCTGTGCGTGCGTATGTAATTGAACTCCTCCTAAACGGCTGGACCGATTTTGATGAAATTTTTTGTGTGTTCGAGTGGTTTCGAGAATGGTTTAGATTCACAATTCGGTCCACTACGAAATGTATTTTTTGAATTAATTAGTTATTTATACATTTAGACAATAAATTACATTCAATTATAATAAGTTGCTAGGCAACGTTGTTTTGCGCATGCGCACAGGACAACGCCTGTCGTGTCCGCTAGCATGTATATAAATGATTGTAAGTAATTATTTACTTTTATTATAATTGGCTTTTACATAATATGATAATACGAGTACAAGATAAGTGTTCAACGAAGACTTTGTTTTCAATACAAATATGGCGACGCGACATGCCAAGATAGTGCCGCGATGTTTTTTCTATGCTATTGCTACGGTTATTTTTAATGTATAATTAACTAGTTACTGTCGATGGATTCTCTCGTTTGATTATTTTTATATATTTTTTAGTTCATTTTGTACTCCACTGTAAAAACTTTTACGTTTTTTAGGATTTTGTAAAGTTATAGGCTATCTACGCGACAACTCTATGTGCCTAAACCACTCTACGAAAAGTATTGAATTAATGTTTAAAAAAAATAGATTTTCGTTCACAAATAAAAGGGATATTGTCATCAGCCCTTTTTTAACGTCCCACTGCTGGGGGTGGGCCTCCCTCAGTACAAGGGGATCAGGCCATAGTCCACCGCGCTGGCCTAGTGCGTGTTGGCGGACTTCACATATCTTACGAAAACTTGCTAGGTTTCTTAGACATGCAGGTTTCCTCACGAAGTTTTCTTTCACCGTATGAAAAGTGGTAATCATGATAAAAATGATTCGTACGTGAAAGTATCAGAGGTGCGAGACACGGATTTGAACCTGCATCACTCGGTCATACAAGCGAGCGCGTTACCGTCGGGCTGCCACTACCACAAAAGAAATATACGATACGGTATATAAATTATAATTTTAAAATATTTCAATGTTTTTCTCCAAGAAGGCTAGACCGATTTTGACCGAACTTTTGCTGTCTGATAGATGGCTTGTGAAGTTACTTAGGATACTTTCATTTTAGAAAAAATAGGGATCCGTACAAAATTAAAACCAATTGCGTAGAAAATCGTTAGTTTATAAATAAGTTACACGCGAAACTGAATATAAGAGTTGTATTATAAAAAAGTTATTCATATAATTAATTCGATTTCTCAATCTATAGCTATGGTTGTACCAATGACAACATAATTACACTCACTAAGTAACGATTTTGAATAATATTGAACTTGTTTTCAAACAAGTTTTTGTGGTACAAAGGATTAAAGCCTTTGGATGGTGTTTCTATAAGTTACGCCTGTGGCTTTGCTCGCTTTTTACGCGGAACCTTATTATTAAAAAAAATTAATGTAGCATAAGTTACTCCTTATAACATTAGCTATCTACCAGTGAAAGTCCCATCAAAATCAGTCCATTTATTTTAGAGATTTGTTGGAACAAACATACATACAGAATGTCCGACAAAATTTTTATATATGCATATGCATTTATTTCAAAGCTGTCATTTTTACAATACAAACAGACACTTCAATTTTATTTTATATAGACTAAGTAGATGAATAACAGTAATCTATGTATTTATGTATGTAAATAGGTAGTTAGCGTAACGTAATAATTTAGGTGGCATTTAATAAATATTACACCTTAGCACCATCTAGTTCTATAATTCACCATACGACAAGTGGTAATCATGTTGGAAATGATTTGCATGTAAAAGTATGCGGTGCGAGACCAGGGATTTGAACCCGCATCACTCGGTTATACAAGCGAGCGCGTTACCACTGGACTACCATCGCCTTTTTCAACCGACTTCCAAAAGGAGGAGGATTTTTGAAGTCGGTGCCAGCCAAAGCAACATAACCCTAAATAGATTCATATTCGATTAATCTAAAAATTTGTAAACATAATCAAAATACCTGGCTGGCACCGACTCCAAAAGTAAAAAAGTCCTTAAAAGTATTATTTGCTACTTTTTAGTTTAGATTTATTATTTACTACTCATTTATTATAAGTTTTTAAACAAAAATTATTCTGTAATACTTAGTTTAATAAAAAATGTATTTTGAAGTCGGTCAAAAATCTCATTTATAAGTGCGATAACGTGACAGAGAGAGAGAGAGATAATTTTTCTTCTCTTTCTAGCATAAACCAAGGAAAAAGATTTTTTCCCATTAGTTCCAGTTTCTGGTTATGTTAAACTCTAGAACCACATGCTGTTGCCTTTTTGGTGTAATTTATGTTTTTACAAACAAGATTTTTATGTTAAAGATGTTTGAATTAAGCAATTATGTATATAAAAATATATGTCTGATTGTTTAATTATTTTAAAGGAGATAAAAACACCTATGAGATTGTAACTCAATTAGTTATTATAGGTGCCTAGCCTTAAATTATTTAGTTTATTAATACTGATACTTCAACACGAGATGGATCAGGTCATAGTCCACCGCGCTGGCACTGGCGCTGTGCATGTTGGCGGACTTCACATGTCTTTCGAAAACTTGCTAGATTCTCTCAGACATGCAGGTTTCCTCACGATGTTTTCCTTCACCGTAAGACAAGTGGTAATCATGATAGAAATGATTCGCACATGAGAATATTAGAGGTGCGAGACCCGGATTCGAACCCGCATCACTCGGTTATCCAAGCGAGCGCGTTACCGCTGGGCTACCACTGCCTGATTTCGATAATATGAACAGTATAATATATGAATTTTCTCCGACAGGAGGCTTACTAATATTTTACTGGATTTTAGGGTTGAAATCTCAAATTTTATAATGTCGTAGTATTACATTGTTTCCTTAACACGTAATTAATAATTTATGCTGACAATGCGTTTTCAATTTAATATCAAAATAAAGCGGCCCCAATGTATCATTATGGGCAATTTTGACTTCATAACTTAGAATTAGGCAAAAATGAGTTGCGGAATTGAATAAGTCATTTTAAAAATTACTTTGAAATGCATGTTTATAGTTTTTCATCAATAGGTACATAATATAAAAAAAATTAAAGTGTCTGTTTTTAATTTCAAATTAATAGCTTTTCACTAAATGCATATGAAAGTTTATACGGTACACACATAAATAAAAAAATCTTTTTTTTTGTCTGTTTGTTCCGGCTTATCTCTGAAACGGCTGGACCGATTTTGACGGGACTTTCACTCGCAGATAGCTAATGTTATAAGGAGTAACTTAGGCTACTTTTATTTTATTAGAAAATTATAACTGTTCAATTTTTTTGTAACATACGCCTAGCGAAGCAGGCCGGGTTTGCTAGTATATTATATAAACGTAGGCAGTGGTAGCCCAGCGGTAACGCGTTGCTTGTATAACCGATTGATGCGGGTTCAAATCCGGGTCTCGCACCTCTGATATTTTCATGCGAATCATTTCTTCTTGATTACAAAACATCGTGAGGAAACCTGCATGTCTGAGAAAACCTAGCGAGTTTTCGTAAGACATGTGAAGTGTCTCTCGTAATGAGGAAGGCCCGTGCCCAGCAGTGGGACGTTAAAAAAAGGGCTGATGATGATGATGATGATGAAACGTTAATGTTTTACAAAAGCTCTAGTTATTTAGGTATATAGTGGTGTTAGAGAAACCTAGTTCATATCTGATATCTATCTAGGTCTAGACAATTATTATGTAACATAGAACACGTCATTAACTAATTTTAGAAGTTATTATTCCATTGTTAGTACTTAGTATGCACCAACTTAATCAAAATCAGCCAAGCCGTTAGGAGGAGTAGAATTTCGAACTCGCGTCTTTTAATTATTTAAAGTTATCACTCGCGTGATAAATAAAAAAAACCAGCTATTATTAATTATTATATTAAATTTCATCAAAATCTGTCCATTGGTCTTCTCATAATGTGGCCAGAGTTAAACAGAAAAACGAAAACTCCGAAAATATCCGAGATTCGGCCTCTATCGATAATAATGGCTTTTTCAATAAGATTTTCTCAAATACAATATTTAATGTACAGATTCAAATCAGCTCGAAATCTATTATAAGTATAAATAAATAAATATGTTGGGACATTAACATAGCGCCATCTAGTTCCGTGGTAAGCTACGAGGCTTGTGTTACGGATACTAGATAGTTGATATACTATACACATATAAATTTTAAATACATACATATTGTAAATATAAACACCCATGACTGGAGTACAAACATTCGTGCTGAACAAATGATTGCTCCCAGCGGGACTCGAACCCGCGACCGCTGGCGCAGAAAGTAGGGTCTCTAGTTTCTACCGACTGAGCCAAACGTGTCGTCGTATAGAATATAAGTTTAAATAATATCGTAATATACCCCCAAAGTAGACAATTTAAAATGCTTCACAGTATCCCTCAAAGGCCAGGTGGCAATCTCACGGTGTCACAAAAACTGGTGCAATTGACTCCGATCATCGTATCCTTAATTTGGTACGTCTGAGCCTAAAAATCTCCGGACAGTGATAAAGAAAAGCGGTTTAAGAAAAATTTTGCTAACTTTGAACTATATTTTTATATTAGACATTTTTATATATGGACGACAGATTTGGCTCAGTTTGTAGTGACCCTACCTTCTGCGCCAGGGATCGCGGGTTCGAGTCCCGCTGGGGGCATTCATTTGTTAAGCACGAATGTTAGTACTCCAGTCATGGGTTATATCATTAAAGTTATATATGTGTAGTGTATCAATTATCTAGTATCCGTAACGCAAGCCTCGTAGCTTACCACGAAACTAGATGGCGCCGTGAGTAATAATGTCCAAACATATTAGAGTTTAATATAATGTTACACTACATTTTTTAACATTGACATTTTAAATCTTAGATATTTTACTATTTAGGCTTTTGCACTTATGTAGTTAATAGGTTTAAAAAAAAACTTTTTTGTATTTATAGCGTTATATTAAATTCTCGAAGTTACGAATGTTTTAGAACAATCATGGTCATGGGAACGACTAAAGTAATTACTACATTAATTGTCGCAGTTGTAGATGGTTAAATGGACAGATGAATGTCTTCTGTCAACCCTTAACATATTTTATAGACCTCAAAGAGATATAATTAATGTTGCAATTTACGCGGCCCTTTTTAATATCCCACTGTTGGGGGTGGGCCTCCCTTGGGTGATCAAGCCATAGTCCACTACGCTGGCCTAGTGTGGGAGGACTGAGCTTTTTAAATAACTATGGTTGCTGTATTATATATAGTATTCTAAATTACAATAATTTAAATAGATTTAGAAATTTTTTTAATTTTAAGTAACAGCGAGTTCTACTATTATATTTCGGGTATAATATATTTTTTAAATTTTATATTTATTTTTAATTTTTGAAGATTTTTTTATTTTTATTTTTGATTAATTTTTTAAAATTTTTTTTGTGAAGATATGTTTGTAAACTCTTTTCACATTAACAGCTCAACGGATTTGATTGAAATTTAAAATACGGTAACACTATTTTTTTAAGCATAACTAAAAAACGAGTGGAGTCGCGAGCTAAAATTAGTCGAGTAGTCTAAGACTACTCGACTAATTTTATTTTTTTTATTATATATTATTTATTTTTTAATTTTATTTTATTTATGTAGAGGCTATGGCTTTACCTTCTAAGGACCAACTAATTTATTAATACATTTTAAAAAATAGAAAGGTAATAAATAATAAACCAACCATTGCGTTACGTTTACGGACAGACGCCGTATATGATGTTATTATGTAATTAAGCTATATATAGTCCTAGCAAGATTCTGCGTAGTACACTCACTGACAATTAGTTAACCGACTTAGAAAAGTTTTGTGTTTGTTTTTGTTAATTATCTAATTTTAGAATGCCTTTTTCTTGTATTTTTCAATAAGAGAGGGTAGTTTGCATAAAATTTTGTATAAATCAGACATGATCCTAAATAAAATGAAAATATTAGGCAATTTTTTTTTAAATTCTATTCTCTTAGCAAAGTTTTCTTACTCAAATTAATGTTACAATATTTTATCCTTGTCTTTTCATTTTAAAATCTAATTTTTGATATAGAATCGATTTTTTACTAATTAATTTAAGAATATTCAATAATTATTGAACATTTTAATAGATTTGCAGATGAAGTCAAGATATACAGTAAGTGTTAACAATATAACATTTAACCCCGACTGTACACGTCCCGAAGTATTTAGTAAACTTTAATTAGTATCCTTCTGGCAACTGTGACGATTGCTTTTGAGAAGCGTAGGGATGGGACTTTGGTAAATCGATATATTTCCATTGATATTTCTATTACTACATTATATTTTTGATTTTATACATGCAGCGTTTAATGGCGCTAGTTTCTTTTTATTTAAAATATGTTACTTTTGTTTGATATTTGTGGGAAATCTTCTAAATCAAATTTAGTTCTATAAATAAAAGAGTAAAAATAAAAATGATTATGAATTAATTTTTTTTTGTTTTTTTTTTTTAGATATTTATTCGCTTTTTTTACAACAAAGGTACATAGTTCGTCACCTTGGCAGTCTGTCGTGTTGGTATAACGTCACTGAGCTAACTAAGCGTGGTTAGCATCAAACGTATGAGCAAGATTTTAGTTGAAATAGTTCAGTACAACGGGTTCAAAAATTCGATTTCAAGATTTGACCTGAAGAAACTTGTGAAATAAGAAAAAAGATCTTGTGACATTTTAAGTTTCTTTTATATATTTTGTTACGAACAAAAAATTAATACACACACACCAATCATTTTTATCGATAAATTCTACACAAACGAAGCCAAGGGCAAACACTAGTACAATGTAATTAGTTACTACAAAAAATTTAGATTGATCCATCGATTTTGTTTCCACGTAACTATAATCGAATAATCAAGTGTAAATCGTTATTTCCTCTGCGCCAAATATGGCGAGTTATTTGAATAGCATTCAATGTATTACGTATTTACGAATGATTCTAGATTTTCTATTGAAACTCAGGAATTTCGTTTAATTAGTTGGTTTATGAGAGTTCCTAAGGCTGTAGAGACCCAGTAAATTATTTTTTTAGTTACTTCGATTCACTAGAATTAATCATGCAAATTTTGTTTATAACTAATCTTGAAGAGATGTGATTTATCTGTTTACTTACTATTTGTTGGTTTTAACATAATTATTATAATTTATACCCACTAAGAAATCCAATCAAAATACTTTATTTTTAAATTTATTAAATATAAATTACATTTTAATTTAATGTTGATTTTTTTTATTCAATTTTGTCTTCCGGTCCTTATACAATGGTTGTTACTGAGATTGAGATGCAGATTTTTTTCATTTTTATTATTTAATTTCTTTGATTTCTAAGTAAAATTAAATTAGTTTTTGTGGATAGTATTAAATCTATCGATAGTTGCACTTCACTATGCCTATGTGTTGTAACATGTCAAACTAGAAAAGACATTAGGCCTTAATAGTGAATAATTAAAATTCCTATAAATTAAATTTTTGTCTAAATAAATTCTAATTTATGGAAAAATAAATAGTTTTCTCACGAAACTCTTTTATGGTATATAGAATTTAAATTATATTATGAAATGATGAATGTTTTAAACGGATTTTTATTTTATCCGGTTTTTACGTTCAGGAAATCTTACGAGTAAATCGGTATTATAAATAAGAAAGTCTCCAAGTAAGTGAAACAATGTAACAGTATTCTGCTATGCCATATATAGCATTTAATTTAAGAGTGAAAGAATTTGGGGTATGTGCATTTTACATTATTTAAGATCTTAACTCATGCATTGTTTTTAAATATGATTGCCGAGTTCTTTTTTTATAAACGTCACTACTCACTGTCCTTCGAAAAGCATTGAATATAATATCCATGCTTTGATATCTTGATTAAACATTAAATATTACACAAACACTTTCCATTCAATCAATAAATCTAATATAGAGATATTTTTATATCGATAACATAACATTGACAATGCACATCCCTAACTACCGGGAATCGACCACCAAGTTTCACGGTTTTTCACCTAAAACATTCGCTAATAACTTGATCTCGCCGTAGTTTCGGTGTTTTTGCGCCGCGACGTACAGATTAAATCGTTTTCATGCTTAAAACTAATTACCAACTATATAAAGTTTCGTTATTTGTTTTACTTCACTAACAATTTACCGTGGTTTTGCTCGGCGTCCTGTAGAGCTTTTTGATGAGGTCCCTAGGAGGACCTTAGCCAGATCCCCTTCGTATTAAAGGGAGGCCCGTGCCCAGCAGTGGGATGTTGAAAAGGCCTGAATACAATATTATAACTAGAGACTTTGGGTTCATCTCTAGATACGTTTTAAAGGTTGAATTAATAGATTTCTCAGAAATTAGATATTTCCCCGCAGAATAAAGTTGTATTTGTTGACTATCATACCAAATTTCATCATAATTTATCGACTGATTTTCTCGTGATGCGGTCATAGACAGACAAAAAAGCTCTAAAAACTGTGATCTAGAGTACAACATAGGTTACAGGCAAAGGCATATAGGGACTCGTATTATATCGACAAAATTTTGTAATATACTGAAATTTTCAGGAAAACTCATTTGAACCGTAAGCACGTTTCACGTAACACACCCCAATCTCACCTTAGAAAAAATCAATTTCCCACATATACTTATGTACTAAACACAACCTTAAGTCATCGACTTAAAGTTCAAAACTGTTTTAAATTCCTCCAGATATAGTTGAAAAAATAGTTGAAAGCCATTTTTTTTCAATAATGTACCTAAAATACTAATGTTATTTGCTTTCCAAATACTACAGTAGAAATTCAACTTTAAGAATATTGGCACAGGTGTTATTTTTCTAAACATTACTTTATTTCTAATATTCACTAGTGAAATTGAATTTTATTCTAACGATATAAGGTTCCTTTTATTACAAATAGTCGAAAATCTCTACACGTAAGGAATATGTAATGAGACGTGAATGTATGAATGTAGAGATTTGAATGCGGCGTTTTGCTTTAGCATTTTTTAGATAAGTGTAGAGCACACTTTGTCCGTTTGTATGACGTGTTCTATTTACTTCACACTTAAGTAAACTTATTTTAAAGTTAATTGCCTCGGTGGTGTAGTGGGTACGACCGCATATCCGTAGGTCCTAGGTTGCAGTCCCGCTGAAGGCATTTATTTGTGTGACGAGCACGAATATTTGTACTCCAGTCATGGGTGTTTATATTGTATTTATATTAATAATATACTTATCAACAACCTGGTGTCCGTAACACAAGCCTCGTAGCTCACCACGGAGCTGGATGGCCCTGTGTGTATATACCAACATATTTATTTATTAAAAAGACACACGTGTTATTAGAAAGTCAAATATTAACTTAAAGAAAAACTTGACAGTTTATTTCATCAGAATGTAAATTAAAAGTGGCATTGTTTTAAAATATAATTACCAAAAATTTAAATTTGCTTCGCGAAAAACACAGTTTCTGAGTAAGCTATAAAATTAAAATCTCATAAACAGCACGTCGTTTTGAAGAGTTGACATTTGCAAAATACTTTACATTTTTTGTCTTGAGTTCTTTTGATGACAAGTTAACCGATTTTAAAAAGGAGGTAGTCTATTCCAGCGTTTTAAAATATTTTTTTTAGATTGAATATTTTTTTTTACGTTTATTCAAGAGTGTTACCATTTGAAAAAATATATAAAAAAAGTTTCTTTTCGTATCACGGAGAACTACAGAGCTTTTTTTTTAGAATTTTTACTATACACTTAATAAAATTTTGAGTTTCTTTTCTACCTTTAAGAAAATCTTCTTAAAATAGTCCTTATTAACGATACTAAAGCAGAATCTATATTTATTTTGCATTTTGTCTGTCTTTCTGTAACTACTTCACGAGATAACTGCTTGGCAGATTTTGATAAAATTTCGTATAATGATAGCTGGCTACCTGGCTTCATTGATTTGGTAATTGCTTGTATATATGCAAATACAAATGAATTTATGAAAAACTACTAAAGATTTCAATGATTTTAATACGATTTAGCGATTGAACAGCAATTATTGTACAATTTTCGCTATCGCTGGTGGATTGCTAGATTCGTAATAAGCCTACCGAGCAGAACAAGGGTGAATCGCTTGTATATTATATTACGAAAGCAAAATAAATATCAACTTATGCCTCAATCGTATCCAAGTTAGTTAACATTAACAATCGAGTAAGTGAATTATTTTTTAATAAGCTTAACTGCACTAAAGTGGTTTCAAGATTGCTTCACTATAACGATAAATGGCATTTAGTTTCACGAACATACATATTTTTTATCAGCGGTTTTTAATTACGAGGGAAGACTGGAAAAAAACCTAGTTACCAGCAATTATTGCACATAAAATTACTTAATTACCGAGGTAATCAATTAATAGGCCTATTTGCGGATGTGACGTCGTCTTGTCAGACATGCCTCTCACGTATTCCTTGTGAGATGAATTTTAAATAGTTTTTTGAATTTATAATTTATGTTTTATACTAGTAACTTACTGTTACTTTGCTCGCGCAGTATATAAAGCTACGCTTTAAAGTGAAGTAGCCCAGCGGTAACGCACTCGCTTGGATAACCGAGTGATGTGGGTTCAAATCCGAGTCTCGTACCACTGATATTTTCGTGTGCATAATTTCTAAAATGATTACCAATAATTGTCGTACAGTGAAGATTAACATCATGAGGTAACCTGCATGTCTGAGAGAATCCAGTAATTTCTTAAAGGCAGGTGCAGACCAGCATAGTGTCTAGACTGATTTAGACAAAATTTAGTGCACAGATACTCTATGATTTAGAAGGTTAGAATATGGCACCTCTTAGGAATGAAAATATCGCCTCCAGGCTACTTGATCTTTATAGACTTATTGTAAATTATAAAATTTAATTTATTATACTCTGAAAGGTTTTCTTAACTGGTAGTAGACTCATGACGTTCAGTAAAAATTGTAATAATTTAATTAATACTAATATTATAGAGCTGTAGAGTTTGTTTGTTTGGTTAAACGCGCTAATCTCAGGAACTTGTGGTTCGAATAGAAAAATTACTTCAGTGTTGGAAAGCCCATTTTATCAAGAAAGGCTATTAACATCAAATGGTATAATCAATATTATGTAAAATCAAACATATTGTAATCTGATCTTTAGAACGAGGGAAGCCACGGGAAATGCTAAACTAAATGAAATATTTTGAATATAATTTTGAATTTGGTTACTCAGGACGGACTAAAACGAAGCGATAGGTAAGTTTTATAATTGCATCAAAATTAGCACAGCCGTTTATCAAACACCATTAAAGGGTTATGTAGTTAGCAACAAGCATATAAATTGTTTTGTCGCCATTAACCTAACGACCAAGGGAGGAATGTTAATATACAAAGTTGCACAGTTTGTCTTTTTATCCACCACTAATTGTGTAGTGATGTATAGACACTGCGATGCTGTTGTCAAAATTAAGCTATTTCGGACTTAATTTTGCTTTTATGGGAATTATTTCGTCCCTTTCAAGTTTTACTTAACACAATTTCTCACTAATGGCATCTATATACATATAATAAACGTCGACTTTGTAGGATTAAATATTTATAGGAAAATCGTATTGAAATAGTAATTCTAATTATTAACTATTCAGAGTCTGAATATATAGTTTTTAGAATGTTTGTCTGTCTGTCTGTGATCGCATCACGAGAAAACCACTGTAGAGATTTTGATGAAATTTGATATGATGGCTGGTTTATTCGGATTAAAATATTAGCATAATTTTTACTTCGAGAAAATATCACATCTCTGAGAAATCTTAAATTCATCATCATCATCAGCCCTTTTTAACGTCCCACTGCTGGGCACGGGCCTCCCTCAGTACGAGGAGGATCAGACCATAGTCCACCGCGCTGACCTACTGCGTGTTGGCGGACTGAGCATGTCTTACGAAAACTTGCTAGGTTCTCTCAGACATGCAGGTTTCCTCACGATGTTTTCCTTCACCGTAAATCTTTAATTACTAGTTGTTATATACTTTTTGTAATAAAATTATATATTTTTTCCGACTCCTCTCTTTAATTGATTCTTTTTATAAGTACATTTAAGTGACTCATTAGACACTATGTATGAACTTTGCTGGAGTATATCCCACGTATAATAGTAGCTTATCATAAAATCATACACTATCTGAGTGATAAATTTCATCCCAATCCGTCCAGCTGTCTTTTGAACCAATAAGGACAAAACACATACAAACTTCCACTTTTAAATGCCACGGAGAAAAGAAACTAACAAAAAGTCCCTATATACGTAGATTTTAGGTACCTACGTAAATATTTTCGCCTAACGAAGTGAGAATAAAAAGAAAAAAGTACTTTCAACAGTTTCAAGAACGGACAGAATTTTTCACGTCCAGAATTAAGCCTCGTTACAGAAAATGCTCTATTTCAAGTTTGTTTAATTAAAAAGCTGGATAAAAAAACTTAGTACCAGCTTTTATCGAGTGATGAACGACCCTGGAGCTTTTACTACAAAATCCTCTAAAATCAACCGTATTGCCTTACTTTAAGATTTATTTTTGAATGAACGCTCGTATATAATATATAGGTATAAAACATACTCTAGTACGAAGGCGTAAAGCACATTTTTTATTATCACGACCCCATTTTTTTCAAATCACTCCATTTCCTGTTCTATTCCTAAGGCAATAAAAGTTAGAATTAATCTAACATCAAGCCATTTTGTGCTATAAAATGAAGGTATAAAAACCAAAATTACAAATAAAATTGTTTTTAAAAAGCGTATGTTTCTAGAAATTACAATCAAGATGCAATTTGGGAGATTGATATCGTTCAACGTTAATAGGGACTGTTAGTTTGCATGTGTGATGAAAACTAGGAAATATTCAGCCAATTTTAACGTCCCATTGCTGGGCACGGGCCTCCCTTCAATACGAGGGGGATTAGGCCATAGTCCACCGCGCTGGCCTAGTGCGTGTTGGCGGACTTCACATGTCTTACGAAAACTTGCTAGGTTTTCTCAGACATGCAGGTTTCCTCACGATGTTTTCCTTCACCGTAAGACAAGTGGTGATCATAATAGAAAAGATTTGCACATGAAAATATCAGAGGTGCGAGACCCGGATTTGAACCCGCTCACTCGGTGACCCAAGCGAGTGCATTATCATTGGACTATCACTGCATTGAATTGAAAGCCTAATGACACATTAGGTTTAAACATAATAATAGCCAACATAGAAACTTATTTTTAAACATAAAAAACTAATATTATATTATTAAACAAAATGGCTACTTACTATATCAAACTAAATAACTAAAATTGATACAATTAATCTCGTGGAAAGCGTAAAAGTGTTTCTGTATTCCGCTGATAGGGGTTTCCCGCGCAAAGATTTATTACGAATACAGACACGCTAAACGATCCTTCGCCACAGATAAAATAAAATTTACTGCAACCTCTACACGTGGGGGGACTGTAGGAAAGGATTAATTCTAATAAAACATTTTTGTGTATATAATCTATGTACAGAATAGGCAAAGGTAGAACAGTTTAGTGCCTTTTTCAACTTTTTTTAACAGATTTTTGTTTTGTTACTAAATAGTAACAAAACAAAAATCTGTTTGCGAGCTTTAGTGTATCAATAAAAAAAAACTGTAATTATAATTTCTATCATCATATAATTTCTATCAGCATCCATCTGTTATGTTTTTTTTCTTATTAATGATTATGGTCGAGTTTAAACCACTCAGTGAACACTAGGATTTATTATCTGTAATCTTTTATCAAATTTATGATACAAGTTATCTCGTAACAAATAAACTTTAAAAATATAATGAAATCGCGTAATATTTTATTGCACTTATAATTGAAATACGTTCTTTATTTCAACACATTTATTCAAGATTTAAGAGAGCAATTAAACAATATTTAAACTGCAGTGTAATAACAACTCAATTACAATTATGCTAATAAATTATATTGAATTATTTATGGCCACGATAAGAACTTTGTTGTGAAAATTATTATTTTTTTCTCTTAACCGGTTCATAACATGATCAAATTTGCATATGACTTATAATTAAATTGTTACATTGGCTGTGTATCCATCATGTAACTATATTAAAAAAAAAAACTTACGTATCTAAATATCTATACATGATTTCAAAAAAGAAAAAAAAATAATTTCATTATTAATTTGACAAGCACAATATTTTAACCCAAATATTATATATTTTCGTCCCCTCGGAACTTAATTGAATCAACGCGTGTATGTCTAAAAATATGTTTTCTAAAATTACTTATAATCTACTTAATTTTCCCTAATTTTAGGGTGCCGCGTGTGGGGCTGGCCTTACATGATATAACGCTGCCTTCCATCCCTAAATATGTAAATTATTTTTACATTTGAAATATTATTTTAAAACAGAAGTATTAATTAAATTTTAATTATAATTATTTTTTTTACGATTTTGTCTGTTTGTCTGTGATCGCATCACGAAAAAAACAAAAAAAAATGATGAATTTTGTATGACGATAGCTCGTTTTCCGAGGATCCTTTTTATTGCAGAGAAATATGACATCTCTGGGAATTCTATACTAACCGTCAAACCTAGGTAACGACTCTAAACGGAGCGAGGTTGAATCACTAGTTTTATAGTTTTATTATGTGTTATAGTTTACTAAATTATATATATTATATTATATTAGCTATATCACTATTATCTCTATTATACTAGCGAGAGAAATTATTATTTCGCAAGAAAAGTAACGGATACGGACGCGGATCTCATTTCTCCCGCGGATATCCGCGGATACGGATACGGATACAGATATCCAGAACATCACTAGTTTTTGTATACAACTGTTTGTACGTAAATCTACTGTGGAACAATTTTTATCGAAAGATTCTTTTACTAGATATTAAAGTCAAAACGAGAAATAATCGTGGGTTTTGCATATATTTCCTTATTCTTAATATTATCTAATGTCAGATCGGTTAACTTTATATTAACTATAATTATATTTTATCTGTATATAATTTTCTGTTTAATTATCTGTAATTACATTAAGTAATAAAGCCCTTCGTTCCGTTCGTTAATTTTTACCGTTCTGTAAACGATAGTTTTGTTTCAGAACAAAACAATTTTTATAGTCAATTATACATAATTACAAAAATTTTCCTTTTAATTAAACTCTTTTAGATAGTAAATATGTAATCATACAAAAATTAAAAAAAGTTTATAAAAATAACTACCTTCTAAAAAACGCCTTGGATGAATAATTACATACTTGGACATACATATTGTCCTTTGATTAAGACCTAAATTAGAAAAACTATATAATATTAATCTTCTTTGTTTTTGTTATCAGGTCCCAGAAGTAGAAGAGTGAAGAAGAAAATGAACCCAGAAGAGAAGAGACCAAGAACAGCGTTTAGTGCAGCACAACTTGCTAGACTAAAGGTAAAAAAACAGATAAAATATAATTAAGCAATACTTTCAATCAAATGCTAATGTTGCCAAAATAGTCACTTATCATTCTTTTTTGTTTGTTCAATTTATTTTTTATTCATTTGGTTGGAATTGGTAAACGACTGTCGACTGATAGGGACAATAAAAAAGAAATATGTACCTACTTCTTTACCTACATAGGTATTTTATTTTGGTTACATTTAGCCTTAAGTTACATGAGATTTGATGTGTAATTCAATTATTTTGTCAACAGCACGAATTTGCCGAAAACCGTTATCTGACGGAGAGAAGAAGACAGGCCCTGGCTGCAGAGCTAGGTCTCGCTGAAGCGCAGATCAAGATCTGGTTCCAGAATAAAAGGGCCAAGATCAAGAAGGCAACTGGCCAAAGAAACCCATTGGCCTTGCAACTGATGGCCCAAGGTCTATACAACCACAGTACTGTGACGGAAAGCGACGAAGAAGAAGAAATAAATGTTACGTAAAAATATTAAAATTATTGTTTTAAGAACTTAGCTTTATTACATGAGAGATTTTTGGACTTTGTAGCGTAAGTCCTAATTTAATTAGAATATTATTTGATGTTTTATATTATATTTCTAAAATTAATGTCACGAAACATTAAACATTTCACAGTTTAAAAATATATTTTTAATCTATGTAAGAAAAATGTACCTACCTAATATAGTCTGCTAAATTGCCTCCTTAAAGAAAAGTACAGAATTATAATAAAAAATAATTATATATAAAAAAACGGTTCCTCTATTGTAAATAAATATAATCAAGGTATTTATTATTAAAATAATTAACGTTAAAGTTAAACTTCTTTACATATTTGACAGCTGTCAAAAATAATGCCGTCCTAAAAATGCGAAAAGGACGATTGCGTATTGTGCATAAAAAAGAAATAGAGTAGAATATTACACCTAGAAGAGAAAAATTTAATGTATTTCCTCACATTTTAATTTGAAATATAATATGTATTATATTATAAGCGATTAATACAGAATCGATTTAGTCATTCGATTGTAAACACTAACTTAGTCAATATTTACATTATTTCTCAACTAAATGATACAAATAGGTTTCAAAGTAAAGATATAAAAACGAAACAATATTTTTTTTGTCATGACAATTTATTATAAACAGATTAATCATAGTTTTTCAGTCATTTGTGTCATACCGTCTTTAAATATTATATTAGATTTTAATAAAAGGATGCATCTTGACGACCATGCTTATTTTTCAGATCTGTCACTTTTTAGACGTATCTAATAGAAATTACTATTATAATTCACTATGTATGTATAAAAACATATTATTTACTAAATAATCTGTTTAAATATTGATGGCTTTAATATGCTGTTGAACTGTATTTTTCATAAATTATAAAAAATAATACGAGCACTGTTGAAACAAAATCCTATTAATAATAGTAAATGTCCAAAAAAGATGCGATTGAATAACCAAGTAAAATTAAGCATAGATTAATTTTATATAGAGGCTTATTTTAACGTTTTTATGTATTAAAAAAATAAAAACACAGATTAAAAATATCAGTACTTAAGTATCTTTTATAGTAATAAAATTTAAAAAGAAAGTAAAAGATATGTATGTGGTGGTAGCCCAGCGGTAACGCATTCGCTTGGATAACCGAGTGATGCGGGTTGAAATCCGGATCTCGCACCTCTGATATTCTCATGTGCGAATCATTTCTATCCTGATTACCACTTGTCTTACGGAAGGAAAACATCGTGAGGAAACTTGCATGTCTGAGAGAACCTAGCAAGTTTTCGTAAGGCCTGTGAAGTCCGCCAACACGCTCTAGGCCAACGCGGTGGAGACCTGATCCCCTCGTACTGAGGGAGGCCCACCCCCAGCAGTGGGACGTTATAAAGGGCTCAAGATATAAATGTTTGTTAAAAAGGTTAATAATGAAGGCTTTTCTTTTGTCTTTCTGGGTTACTTTAAGCTACTTTATATTTTACATCTGTGTTTTTAAAACTCATGTATATATTATCTGTAAAAATTGTAAATATTTAAAAAAGAAAAGTCATATTTATAACTAGTATAATAATTTTTAGTCGCATTTCTTCCATTTTCTTTGTTTATTGTAAATAGTATTTTAATTATGTTATGTTATAGACTGCATTAGGATACGTTTAAAAATAAATTATATCTCTGGTTTTTGAAATTAATTGTGTCGTTTTTTTTAATTATCCAAAATGACGTAAACATAATAAATATAAAAAAATATTATAAAAAAAATCAAAATGTAGCCTGTTTGTACGCGTTTTTCTCCGGAACTACTGATCTGATTTGAAAGATTCTTTTTGCAATAGATAGCCCATAATTGAGAAAGCCTACAAGTATATTATATGATTATATCGAACCTAAGGAACTAGAGCAGTAACTATAAATGTTTTTACAAAATATAATATTATAGATATATTATAAATTATAATATAACCGTTAAAACGCACCTAAAGCCGAGTGAAGCGATAGTGCGTTATTAAATAAAGACAGACAAAGAGAGACAACTATAATAAATTCAAAGCACAGTCGAATCAAAGCTTTATAAATAAGCAAATGAATAAAATGAAATGTTTAAATCAAGTAACATATATTATTAAAGAAAAAAAACCGTAGTATTACATTATTTTAGCCTATCTCGTTAGGTAACATGTTTTTTTAATGATTTTCTTTTTACTACTATATTACTTTACTACTATACTACTTTTTACTACTATGCATGTCCTACACATAGAAACCTTTCTCTTGAATCACTCTATCTATTGATGAAAACCGCATTACAATCCGTTGCGTAGTTTAAGAGATCTAAGCGTACAGAGGGCGGGAAGCGATTTTCTTTTATATACCATTTAGAAAATATAACTATAAAACTCCATCATTCAACTATAGAATTCTTAGAATTACTTTAATCCTACAAGACACAGTTTGACGTTGACATCTCTCCTATTCAATAAAGCGCGGGAAAATATCTCCGCAATTTTTTTTAAATTTTAAATTTAGTATACGCGAAGGTCGTATTAATTAACGTCTTCAATAAATAATTTAATATTATTTATATTTTTTAAAATTTGGAGACTAACACCCAACAAGCTATAACTATTTCGTAAGACAAGAAACTGAATGGCGTTTTTATCTCCAAAAGCATCGCGTGAAGTTATTTATGATTTAATTGAAAAATATAGACGTGACTAATTAATTTTACTCTGATTCGTCATGGGAGAGTTAAATACAAAAGTAATGTTCATTTCACACCTGTTTATTAAACCTTGGTATAGTTAACTCACCTTTATTTTTAAATGTTGGAAAGTACATTTATTGTGTTACGGATACCAGATAGTTGATATACTGCTCATATATAACTTTAATTACATACGTATCTATATATTATATTATAAATATAAAATAAAGTCCTCCGCCGCGTCTGCCTGTTTGTCTGTTCTCTCTACAAACTGAGCCAAAACGTATCGTCAAACGTGGAATGTGAAGAAAATATTCTATTTATCGTCGATGGTAAAATTTTACTTTGCCGTTTCTTTTTTTTACTATACTAGTTTATGTAAAAATTTATGAATTCAAAATATCCTGAAAATTGGTTTATGACAACACACATCCATTTTCAATTTTCTATTTCCTTTCAACTTCAAAAAGGAGGTTTCGATTCATTTTTTTTGTTTTCTATTCCAGAACACCGTGATGATAATCCTTTGTTTGTTTAAAAGCGTTTACTTCCAATTTGGTCGCATTTGAATTTGAAAACAAAAGTCCTTAGTTAGTTAGTTAGTTGATTAGTTTCCACCTTATAAATGAAACTACCTTTTCGGATTTTGTCGCGAATTTATTTTGATTTTTAGTTCTCGATGTTTTTTTTTTATGGGACAAAGGGGGCAAACGGGCAGGAGGCTCACCTGATGGTAAGTGATCACCTCCGCCCATGGACATCTGCAACTCCACAGGGCTTGCAGATGCGTTGCCGGCCTTTCAGGAAAGGGAGGGAGGGAAGGAGGAGTGAGAAGGACGGGAAGAGGGATGGGGAGTGGGCCTCCCGGACTCTCACTTACCGGACGAAACGCGACAGCATAGCTGCCACTTCACGCCGGTCTTCTGTGAGAGAGTGGTACTATACGGGGCGTGCCGGCCCATTCGGCTGCTACCCGAAGGTAACAAGCATGGCACTATGCAATCATGGTCACGGGAAAGTCTCTTCGAATATTCGCGTAAACCTAAGAAAGTACTAATTTTCCACCTAAATGATACAAATCAAAGCATAGCTTACATGACTTTTTTTTGACCGATTCTGAAAATATCTGATTAGGTATCTAAAGTAATTAATAAGTAATTTAAAACGAACGATCAGGTTTTTTCCTTTTTTTTAAAGTTGTTTTTTTTTAATTTATTAAATAACAGTAACACAGTGTTCAAACAAAATAATTCAAACATCAAAAATAGATCTAAAGTAAACGCATAGTTGACATCAAACAATTAGTTGCCCCTTCGATTCCCGGTAGAGCTAAATTGCACACTTGATTTAGTGTTATGATTTATTGGACTGCGTCTTATTTATTATGGAAAAACGAGAATAATTAACAAGTGTATGTCTGTTCGTTGCAAAAAGTACTGGAACAGATACTTGGACTATTTATGATATTTATTTATATGTTAGACTATTGTAAGTCCCCAACTTTGTTTCTATTGATTTAAAATTTGTTTTATCACTCGTTGATATTTTTATAAGTACTACTTTAGGGACCTTTAGGGGATTTCTTTTTTAAATTTTGTATGTGATGATCCACAAAAATGATAAATGTAAAAAAAAATAATACATGCCAAAAATATTTGAATTTTATTACTATAGTATAATGTCTAACTGACAGCAATAAATAATAAAATTAGGTAAGTGGCACTCCTGGAAGCCATTAAAGGAAATAATTGAATTGAATTGAAGATCAAGAGTGATCACGATTAGGACCAACTTTTACCTCTATCACTGTAAAAAAACTATATACATACTACAATAATTGTAGCCCATAAGCATGTAGGAAATAGTCCATCGATATTCCTACTCACACTTGACCAAACGACCGATTGTATAAAAAAAACTAAAAACTAACAAACGTGCCTTGTGTAAAATTCAATAATTTTACATTTTACTTCGTTACATCATGTAAAAAAAATATTTGAGTACTTTTGGAATTTCACTAACTGGATAATCGGGAAATATAAGAAATTTTACTTGCTACAAGTATGTATATGGATACAAATATGGATTCATTCTACTTACACAATATGTATCTTTTGGCCTAAATGTCCTTGAAAAGATCGAAGGCTTGTAAGAAAAAATATTTTTTCAAATAACTGTGAGTTTTGGAAGTAACTGAATATTGTAAATCTATGAAAAAGCGAAGATTGCAGTTTCTTTGAGCAAAGCCTTAGAGATTAAAGATCAATTCTCAAGTTTGACGATCCGCTTGGCTCAGTTGGTAGTGCTACTTGCTATGCCAGCGGTCGCGGGTTCGAGTCCCGCTGGGGGCATTCATTTGTGTGATGAGCACGATGTTTGTACTCCAGTCATGGGTGTTTATATTTATAATATGTATGTATTTAAAATTTATATGTGTAGTATATCAACTATCTGGTATCCGTAACACAAGCCTCGTAGCTTACCACGGAATTAGATGGCACTGAGTGTTGTATGTGATACTAATATATTTATTTCTTTATACGTGTAGAACTATACAAATATTGTATATTCTACACAAATTTTCTCATCGAGAAATATTTTCATATTATTACAATTAAATAGGTGTCCATTGAAGAGAGTCAGTCACGAGTCGGTTACGAATAATTTGTCGTGATTTATAATGCTTGTATAGGGTGAAGCAATAAACTGAAAAATATTAGTTTCAATGTCCATATTAACAAGCTGCCTCGGTTGTTTAGTGGCTAGCTGTACGGCCACACATCGAGAGGTCCTGGGTTCGAATCCCGGATCTGGTCAAATTAAGTTATTGAGTTTATTTAGTTAGTTAAGTAACAGCCCGGAGTTGGGAAGTTGGCGGTGTGTCACCCCCGTGCCGAGGCAGAACACGTGTCGCGTCGGTCCTGCGCCTTAGCTCTCACTGGTCGTGTCGAGTAGTCGTCCCACCGGAGTATGAGAGTGATACGAATAGAGAGTGCACTTATTTCTACACTATAATATCTCCTGTGGGCTCTGCTACTGTGCAATCTGGCTAGGATTCATGAGAGAAAGATGACATTATTATTATAAAGTAGCAAATCCGGCCCGCTTCGATGGGTGTAAATTAAAATAATTTAAAGGATTTTTATAATTTTCTAATAAAATAAAAGTAGCCTAAGTTACTCCTTATAACATTAGCTATCTGCGAGTGAAAGTCCTGTTGAAATCGGACCAGCTGTTACAGAGATTAGCCGGAATAAACAGACAGGCAGACAGACAGAAAGTAAAAAAAAAGATTTTTTGATGTTAGTACCGTATAAACTTTCATACGTATTTCAAACACGCAAATTACAAACAGTCACTTTTCACAGTTTCATAGAAAAACCTTGTTCTCTCTATCGCCATGACTTTCCTACAACTTCAACAATCATCATATTTTAGCGAATCAATCCTCTGAGGCTAATCACTATACCAAAGTATCCATACTAATATTATAAATGTGAAAATAAACCTGTCTGTACGTTTAACGTTTACTCCGTGAACAGATTTCAATAAGATTTTTAGGCCACTTATGATCCTTTCCCCAGTTACGATAAAGCGTAGCTATATGCATGAACTGGTTAATAGTAATGTCTTCTGAACTCTGAACCTAACAACAAAGTGCTCCAAAGATGCTGTAATGCTCTCGATTCAACTGATACATAAGAAATAAAACTCAAGACGAACAATTAAATATGATATAGGTACTAGACGATGACAATACCGCCAACATAAATATTTAGTAACAGAAAATACTTACTTTTTACACTCCCTAGGACTCGAACCAACGACTTCTCGATCTATGCTAGCCACTAGGCCAAAGAAAGTTAAGTTATAATATAATAGTCCATCGGTCCACCCTGTATTCCCATATTTCAGGACCATGACAGCTATAATTGGTCCAATTAACACGCGCGAGACGATATATCACAGCGAATACTCGAGATGGACTGCAAATGGTCCATGAATATTCCACTAATTAGATGCCTCCGTTTTTGTACTTTTCACAATATTTTCTAAGCTATTATGAAAAATTAATGCGTTTAAAAAAGTTTATGTTTCATTATACAATGTTGTTTTGTTAAGAGTTAAACAGATAGAGTTGACAATTTTTTTCTTATTATATAATTTGTATGGCCTGGAAATTTTGTTGGATTTATATTGAATTGGATCAAAAACGGTTCAGCAGTTTGAAGTCAAGTTGAAGGTGTCTGAAGTGTAATAATTCTTAATTCATTTTGTAATGAGTAAAGGTAAATACACATCCCAAATTATAATAATTATTACAAATCAAAAAGTTTTTTTAAATGATTGCTTTTTTAAATACAAAAGCACTCCTAAACTCAAACTTTTAACAAAACCTGACTGATAATTTACTAGCAAATCCCGCTGCTCCGCCCGCTTTCTAATTAATAAATAATAAATAAATATGTTGGGACATTGTTACAACAGCGCCAGCGCCTAATTCCGCAGTAAGCTACGTAACGTGCTTGTGTTACAGATACCAGCCCCTCTAGACAAGTGGCAAAACGCTAGTAGAATAGAATAATCAATGTATGGGATTGACATAAGCTTACGACTAGTGATTAGATTCAACTATGGGTAGAGATAAGGAGAACCATCTCATATGGGGGGAAAGTTGAAAAAGTGTCCAGCTGTATACTAAAAATAAAGTTTTCATTACCTACCAGAATAGCGCTGGCGTTCGAATAGTTTCAATATGAACATAGCTGTTATAAATGGAGTGAAGTTTGCTGAGTTCAAATATTTAAATTTTTTAATGACTCAAGTAGTTAGTAAAATGCTAGTATACAAAACCTCAACTATTTACGTAGTCTAAAAAATGTTTTAGTAAATATAAACAAAATACTGCAGAGAGAAAGCGTAATTTTTTTCTAATTACGTTTGGCGCTTTCTTTAAAATTTATCGACTGCTACTGCAGCGCCACTCTCACTGGACGCGTTTTTACGGACACTTTTTCGTACACGAGATGGTCCTCTTTAGGCGTTAGCGTTTATCGAAATAGAATCGGTACGGAGCGTTTGCCATTTGTCTAGAAGGTCAGATAGTTGATACACTACACAAATAAATTTTAAATACATACATATTACTATGTACACATATTACTATTAAAAATAGGGATTAGTGGTAGAAATTACACTACTAATAAACTTTGTCTAGAAATAAAAAATAAAAAATCTGAAGAAGGCCACTCTATCACCTAAGGGAGTAAAGAATAGCCTACGACATATTCTCAGATTTACCAAATATAGATAAAAAAATCATAAAAATCGGTCAAGCCGTTTCGAGGGAGTTCGCTAACAAACACTGTGACACGAGATTTTATATATTAGATTATATACTTAGGTAATTAAAACTTCATGTTTTATACTAGACTCACCTCGGGTTCCGTCCATACAATTCCAACCAGCTATCATTATATCTAAATTTCCTCAAAATCTGTTAGTAGAATTTCTCGCCACAGACAAACACACTGACAAACATGAATTCTTTTAAGTAATAATGACTTAGAATTTTATTATATGTATAGAAAAGCACATACACATTTATAAAGTTATCTCACAGTTAATTACAAGCGATGACATCTTAAGAACTTTTTGATAAACTTTAAATATAATATTAAATATTAATTAGCGTTTGACAGATGCTGTCAGTGGGTTGAGTTGAGTGTCGATACTGTATATTCTAATAATAAATTGTTTGTTTGTTGGAAACATTCAATATTTTATTCGTAAACTAGCTGCTAGCTTTATGGTTTTATTTGATCGTTAAACCATAATTTTCTAACTTAAATAAAAAAAATAGGAATAGCTTAGGCTGTATATGAACCTACCTTTGCCTTTAAAAATTTTTATCATTGAAAACAACCCCTCCAATTTTTGGTAAAACATTAATTATTTTCAAATTAATATTTAAAATCTTACAGTAAGTATTAAAATAATATAATTCATAACAATTGTAATTAAAATATCAACTCTGAATATTAGTTTTAATCTTCGATCCGACAGTTTCAATATAAAATTAAAAACAATATCACCTAAAGACAGTATACTTTTTACGCAAGATTATAGTAAAAAAAATATCATCAAAATCGGTTGACCCAGTTCAAAGTTCTGAGGTAACAAACACAAAAAAAACATACAGACGAATTGAGAACCTCCTCCTTTTTGGAAGTCGGTGGAAAATCGATCAAATTACTGTAATAATACAATAATTAGGTATTATACTCTTCTTTTAGTTTCTCTTCTTCTGCCGTTACACTCTTGACAGAGAAGTCGTGATCGTCACTTGACTGCTGAAGCATGCTTCACTAGTAGACGCCACTCCCCCCCAAAAGTCTGCTTTTCTTGGTTATAACGCAAGAACTTATAATATTATTATTTTTTATATCGATAAGTATGTATTGTTGATAAATTCAATTTAATTATTTTGTTCTAGGGCTTCTAGGAGCACCAGTATGCTGTTGATCAAAACAAAAAAAAATATACAAAAGTTAAAAATAAATAAATAGAAAAAAAATCAAACCAAAAGCAGTATCCCAGTTCTTCTTCTTTGTTCTAAACTAAACTAAACTAAAAACCAAGTAAACTCGTAGTAGAAGTTAGTACGTAACAAATGTAGACCGATGACGTACGCAATATAAATCTGTCGAGGCGGCTTTTAAATCATTTGAGCTAATGTTAGACGTGTCGGTCTGTGTGTTCATTGTTTTACCAATTTAGCCGAGAGTGGTACGGCTTTAGACATTCTAGTATTAGGTATAAGGATATTTAACTAATATGATTTATAATAAATAAATAGTAATAATAATAAATAAATATGTTGGGACATTATTACAACAGCGCCATCTAGTTCCGTGGTAAGCTACGAGGCTTGTGTTACGGATACTAGATAGTTGATATACTACACATATAAATTTTAAATACATACATATTATAAATATAAATCTGGTATCCATAACACAAGCCTTGAAGCTTACCACGAAACTAGATGGCGCTGTGTGTTAATGTCCCAACACATTTTTAGGATCGTGATCGTCTTATATGTCTGCTTTGCTCGTGTTTGTTCTCACTAACCTCTCTAATTGCGATAAGTACTTTTAAATGCGTTATCATTTGAAACAATATTGAAACACTTTGTTTTACCGAAGTCTATGTTAGTTTATTCAGTACTAGGTAACTACCCTCACTTCGCTCGGGTTCGCTGCTAGGTGCTCGATTTCAAATTTAAATGTAGCACAAAAATGAAGGACTTGCATACAAACTTGCAAGAGCATTTAGCCCTCCTTAATCCGGCCCAGTCGCAAAATCCGTTCTTAGCGGACATTTACGAACTTGAACTACCTTTTCTATCGTGTAGAGAATTTTTCCCGAAACGTATACAATAAACATACATACACGAGTCGAGACCTCTGTATGAATATATATTAACATTGTGGAATGACAGTAAAATTATGTATACAACAAGTTTGTGTTTGTTTAAGGATTATTACGTCACTATAATGTCTGAACCATTTTTGATAAAACTTGTATTGATCATAGATCATGTTCGTCGTTAACATACTTAGTGTAGTCACTTATTGCGGGATAATTCAAGAAAATTGACAAAATTTACCGTTTGAAGAATTGCACCAAATAAGCATCGAACCCCATATTTCCATCAAATCAGATAAGTATCTATGATTACGTTAAAATATTATCTAAATATGAACATAAGGGTCGGAAACACAAACACTCCTAATTGCTTCTAATGTATAAACTGTACCATATTTGACTTAGCAATTACTACTTAACGTTTCTTTGATTTTCCCATTTGGGCCTTTTACTTTTTCAATTCTGGTATTTAGATCAGGAGGTGTTTGTTCTGTTTGTCTGTTGCTTTCACTTAAACGGATGAACTGATTTTAATTAAGCTCTTTTTATTAAATAGATAACAAGATTTTTGTTTGAAAAATCAAAGCAACCAAAGTAAATAGATATGTAGGATTTTGTCTAAAAACCAAAGCAACTTTTGCATATGAAGTGTAACTACATCAAATTAATTCATACGCGTTAAAGCTTAAGAAATACAGACGAATTCACAACCTCCTCCTTTTCGGAAGTTGGTTGAAAACGGTCCGTTGCCACTTATCAATATAATAAGGATATTTTGAATACGATTCGCTTTATGTAGATGCGGAAATCTCCACATACATTAAAGTATGTAGTCACTATACTTGCTTTGCCAGCATTCCCGGGTTCGAATCCCGCTGGAGGCATTCATTTGTTGAGCACAAGTACTCCGGCCACAGGATTATATTTATATTTATTCAAATGGCCTACAATTAAGTAATTGAATCAATGAACTAACCGATTTAGGTCTAGTCTCACTGATACTAGACTGCGCAGGAGACATTATAGAAAGAGCAACTATTGAGTCTCTTGCCGGCTCTACTCAACTGCCTTCCGAGCTGATAGTAGATTGCTTAGATTTACATACTGACATTTAATTTTAATTCTATAATTTAATAATGTAGAAAAGACGATTCGAAAGAGCTTCTAAAAGTCTATTTGAATAAAGTATATTTTGATTTGATAAAACTTACTGTCATAGTGATGGAGTCACTCACAGATTGAGGAGCTTTTCGTTCCCTATAAACCTTCTGAACTCTGGATGGCTTCTGAATTTTTCATATGAGATACCCTATAATTTTTTCCCGACACAAGACTGAATTCCGGACTTAGATCATTTTGGGAAAATGCATTTTTTTCTTTATTTATTCATTAAAAATAGAATTACGTAAGTTAATAATAAAAAATAACAAGCAAACAAATTGAATCTTTGACTTCCTTTATGAAGTCGGTTAAAAATAGTTATATTGTGTTTTATTAATATGCTAGTCCGTCCCCTTCGCTCCGCTTACGTCTGTCCTTAGATAAGTACAATTTTAACGGTTATATAAGAGATGAGATGATTTCCCGCAGAAAAATAACCCTATATTATAAATGAAACTACCTTTTCGGATTTTGTCGCGGATTTATTTTGATTTTTAATTCCCGACGTCTCTCCCGTGACCATGATTGCTGTAAAGCATTCGAAACCTTCCACGAGAACCACTCTTTCCATTGGTGAAAACAGCATAAAAATCGGCGCAGCAGTTTTTGAGTTTTGCGCGAACAGACAGACAGACGCGGCGGAGGACTTTGTTTTATAATATGTATAAATCTTTATTTTCTATATTTTCTTACAAAAACAACTAAAAGCATATTAAAATTCGTAGTTATAGAAGGATGGAAAATTCGCTAATGACGTCACGAGTGTGCGAAAGAGAACGAATGTTTCAAATTAAACGGCGAGAACGAGATAAGTATATAAAAAGGCTAACGATAAAAGGTGAAATGTATAGATTAAATTTGCAGATGTGCTAAAATAGACATGTTGGGAAAATTATAAGATAAGTGAGAAGGAAGGAATTCTTGTATGAAGTTTTTAATAGTTTAATGGATACTAAAAAAACTTATCAAAAAGCTGAATATTTTTATATTTATTTGAATAATTATTCACTTTTCACTAGAATTTTTGATCATCTACACTTTTGGCAGGCATTTATTATTAATAGTAAAAATATATTTATATATATTATTGCGATCAACAGTTGCGCTCTCATTGGTCAAATCAAAAATCGTGTGCTTCGTTCTTCGTTACTTTCGCCCCTTTTAACAAAATAACTTACAAATTGCAGGAAATTGAGAAGAAACATCCAAAATTCTCATACATTTTAGTTTATCTCAATTCTAAGCATATACAGTAAATAAAATTTCAACTTAATAAATACTAGTTTTCGTAATATAGTTTTCTGTACACAAACTACCATAAAACTTTATTTTATTAGAATAAATTTAAAATATTATCTCAAAGTTTATTATAATTTAGACCTAATCTAATTCAACAACCATTTGAAATATCTAAATTATCAATAATAGAGATTGTCGCATCGTATTTGCATAATCTATGAAAGGCGTGAAAGAGACAGGTTGATGATTTTCATACGTGTTAGAGTGAAATAGCAATAGTCGGGACCACCCAAGTCGACGCGGTATTCATGTTCTTTGATTGCGCATTGTTAGTCTTGATCGTTTAATTTTTTTTTTGAATTGAGATCTAGGTTCTGAATGCTTTATGATTGATAGCTGATGATGAAATGTTAGTTTAAATTGTTTTTTTTTATATAAAAATTCTTAGGTTTTACATATACGATGTCATAATATTATACAGCATACAGCCTTCTTCAATAAATGAGCGATCAGGCCCTAAAAGATTTTTTCAATGTTAACCAGTAGTTCCTGAGATTAGCGCGTTTAATTTTTAACCAAACAAACAAATTCTTTAGTTTTATAATATAAGTAGATATATATTAAATTTAGGGCACTTTTAAGTAGTAGTTAAAATTGAAAATTGAAAAGAAGGGGAGTTTTAAAAAAAACTTAATTAGTTTTCTTAAGTATGTAACCATAACTTTTTTTATATTGTAAAGAGTATATTGGTCTTTAACAATTATTTAAAAAATAACATATATTATTCAAATATTGCATGAAAGACAGATTTTCGACCCTCAGACATTGAAGTATCAAAACCATTCAATCAACCCTCAATACGTCACATCGCGCTACACCGGTAATAGTGGAGCAATACATTTTTCGATCCGATTGTACTTGCCTTATTTTGATTGAAAACGTACGGGACGAAAATTGGTAGTAATAAATTAATGTTTAATATTCACGAATTCCGTAAATATAATGGAACTATCGACTTAGCTTTGCTCGGGTTCTTGCCTAGGTATTTTTAACGGCTGGTACGGAATAGAAAAATAATACCTTATTATTATACAATGTATATTATTTATTTATACTAACAAAACAAAAAAAGAATTAATAAAATCGGTCAAGTCGTTCCGGAGTTTTAGCGAAACTGATTGATTTTTTTTTATATCTCGAACTGACTTTCTTTCTTTAAATTAAAGTAACAATTAAAAGAGCTTGTAATAAATTTGTTTATTTTTTTTAATATACGGCTATAAGGATGAAAAATAGTTTTAAGAATTGACTTAGAAAACCAAATAGGCTGTAACCTATTAGTAATAAAATTTGCCAAATTTGGTACTGCTTATATATCATTATATATGCACATTACACAAAGCACGTGAAAGACGGGACAAAGCGAAGCTCTTCAGTAAATCCCTAGTATATTAATATAAATTACATAATTAGTTAAAGTAACTCTTAACCTTGAAAAGTGATACTACACTTTTCGCTGGTACAAATGCCAGTCCGTGTGTCCCCACTGTTAGTTTAACGCCTCGTCGTATGATAATTTGAGTGATGTCTGACCGAGTGTTATTCTTTGATAGCCGAAATGCTTTCACAAGCTATTTGAATTGATAGTTAATGTTTTAATAGTATTTATACCGAAGTGCTGTGAACGGTTAATCGGTTCGATTCCATGCTAGTACAATTACTTGAAAAGTTTAAGGTAAGGAGCTTTTACAGAAACCACGACTCGCTTCGTAAATCATTTCTTACACACGGTATTTCTTTATTTCTGGAGTTTAAACTGCCTCGTTGGTGAGTGGCTAGCATGTACGTCGCACACCGGGAGGTCCTGGGTTCGAGTCCCAGGTCGGGCCAAGTTTGGTTATTGAGTCTTTCTGTTTCGTAAGCCTCAGTAACAGCCCGGAGTTTGGAAGTTGGCGGTGTGTCACCGCCGTGCCTCGGAGAGCACGTAAAGCCGTCGGTCCTGAGCCTTAACTCTCACTGGTCGTGTCTCGCGTCGTCGCACCGGAATATGAGAGTAATAAGGAACAGAGAGTGCACTTGTGTTTGCGCATACACTCGTGCACTATAATATCTCCCGCGCAGATGGCTAGTCTCAATGAGATTGGCCGCCGCGGTGGCCGTAATCGGCCGGGAGGACATTATTATTATTATTATTTCTTTATTTCTGGAGTAACTAATACAAACTTTTTCGTCCAATTATACCTAGCACGCCCGAGAAGAAGCACTATGTAAAATCTGAATATTTAGCGACAGTTCCATTAACGTTTTTCAGGTAGGGTATAGGTAATGTACATCTAATATATAATAATAGTTAAAAAAAACTAAAAACACGCTTTTTATAGAAAATCAAACTAAAAAATTGAAAATAAATTTTAATGAATTTAAATTAATTATTTGATTTAAAAAAAAGCGTGGGGTGCATGGTGTCAATAGTTATAAATATTTTATTGACAGATATGAGTAGAGTGATTATCATTTTGATAATATCTTAAAAAACACCCCAAATATAAATTATTTGTTTTGTAGCAAAAATCATATTTTGCAATTTGAAAAATGGAATAATTTTATCAAATTAGTGTATTGTCATCGGTCCTCGATAGATCTACAAAGTTTGAACGAAATCTGGCCGTTTAAAGTGGGTCAAAATCGCGCCCAAAGAAGTCGGTTACAAACATACAAACATACAAACATACAGGTGAAGCTAATAAAAAGCGTGTAAAAATCTCGTATCACAGTGTTTGGTACTGAACTCTTCGAAAACGGCTTCACCGATTTTAAGATTTTTTTTGTGTAGTATATTTAGTAGGTCTAAGAATAAGTCGTAGGCTGTTTTGTATTCCGTTAGGTAATACTCTCCACATTTTTGCTAAATACATACTTATAAGATATAACGCTTTAATTTTGTACCCCTATTTTTAATTGTAAATAAAACGCGGGCGAACTTTTTTTGTGTTAATTGGCCAAACGCTTTCATGTCACGTTTAGTTTAATTTTCAACTCTACTAGCTCTTCAAGCAGTAGCGGGTTCGAGGTCCGCTGGGGGCATTCTATCGACGGCCCCAACTGATCAAAAAGGATCATTTTCGAATCGAATTTGAAATCATCGGGATATCTATGGTCTATTCACTCTATACATAGTAAATTTTGTCTATTGTAGATAGTGGAAATGAAGTAATTCTATAACTCGTAACTTATTATTCTGTTTACTCAAATTCGTTTAGACGTTACACGATGAAATAAGTGCCTGTTTTAAATTTCGAATTAACTGCTTTTCACTAAATGCATATGAAAGTATATACGGTACTTACATCAAAAAATCTGTTTTTAAAGTTTTTGTTTGTCGGTTTGTCCCGGCTAATCTCTGAAACGGCTGGACCGATTTTGACGGGACTTTCTCGCAGATAGCTAATGTTATAAGGAGTAACTACCGTCTGAGCCGAGTTTACTTGTTAAATTATGGCAAATAATTAAAATTTCTTAAATATATGGCAAAATTAGTCAAATCTAATGAAGATTTTTTAGTTCCCATAATTCTAGCAACATATTAGCATTTCGATTATTGCTTTAACTTGATAATAAGACCTGATTAGTAGTAGTTAGAATTGCAAAGTAAATAGCTAAAAACTAGAAAAAAATACATAAAACGTCAAAAATAAAAGCTGTCAATGTCAAATAGATCATATAATTATATTTTTTTGACAGTTCAATACGACATAATGGCTAACAAACACGCCCAAAAGTCATAAAACTTAGACATAATGGCTGATAATCATAATTAATATTAAATTATTTTGCATTTAATGGCGCGTACGCTACGACCCTCGAATACTACGGATACCTACTAGCAGCATTTTAAACAACACAATCATGACTATTTAAGGTTTTAAAAATATCCTTTTGCATATTTGTTTCAAAAATTGAAAAAAAACTTTCGAATCTATACTGATTGGTCATTGGATTTAGTTTTTATTTTTTTATTTTAATTTTAAATTTTGAATTTGAATTTCGAATTTGAATTTATCAGGTAAAAAAACGAACATTTTTGAAGGAACCCTAATTCTTTTTAAAACTAAAGCTTTAATTATTCCTTATCACATCAAGTATTTGCCATTGAAAGTTCTGTCAAAATAAGTTCAGCCATTTCTGATATTAATCAAAACGAAGAGGCCGACAAATATAAAAAAAAATGTTATTTTCGTCATTACTTTTAAGGACTTTGTTAATTTTGGAGTCGGTGCCAGCCAAAGCAAAATAACCCTAAATAGATACATATTTGATTAATCTATCAATTTGTAAACATAATCAAAATACCTGGCCGGCACCGACTGCAAAATTAACAAAGTCCTTAAAAGTATTATTTTCTACTTTTTAGTTTAGATTTATTAAGTTTGGAAGTCGGTTTTTGTTTTTTTGTTAAAAATAATTTATTTTAACTGGGTGTCTTCAAGGCATGAATAGGTGGCTACTGAATTAGTGCGACTTACCATCTACGACTACGTTACCACTTACCATCAGGTGGAACGTAGTCAAGCACTAATTCAGAATAAAAAAACTTATTATATGGCAGTAGTAACTGTGTATTTTTACCGTATCCTAGCAATTAAACTTAAAATTAAAAAAAATATATATATACTAAATTTAAATTTCAACCGGCAAAGGCATTGCGTAAGAGTACCATTTAATTACTTTATAGTCTGTGAATACTTTGATCTATATCTTTCGCCGCAGATGCGGTATTAGTAATAATTAATAGTTATATTATGTATGTAGAAATTGGAAAATACAAGAACAAAATCTTGTATATTCAAGAGTAAATTCTATACATTTAATAAATTTCTAACTGAGTCGAATCTTTACTTCAAATATTTTATGGAAAATCTTATTGAAATACCTAATCGTTATTATCGATACAGACACTAAAATAGGTTTCAGAATGTTTGTCTGCCTGTCTGGACTCTGGGACCGCGTCACGAGAAAACTACTGTGCGGATGAAATTTGGTATTACAGCTGGTTATTCAAGTCAACGTATAGGCTTTTTATTGCAGGAAAATATGCAATCTGCAAGTAATCCATAACAGTCGTTTTAAAACTTTTTTTTTTATGGGACAAAGGGGGCAAACGGGCAGGAGGCTCACCTGATGGTAAGTGATCACCTCCGCCCATGGATATCTGCAACACCACAGGGCTTGCAGATGCGTTGCCGGCCTTTCAGGAAAGGGAGGGAGGGAGGAGGGAGAAGGACGGGAGGAGGGATGGGGAATGGGCCTCCCAGACTCTCACTTACCGGACGAAACGCGACAGCATAGCTGCCACTTCACGCCGGTCTCCTGTGAGAGAGTGGTACTATACGGGCCGTGCCGGCCCATTCGGCTGCTACCCGAAGGTAACAAGCATGGCACTACCACTTACAAGCATGGCACTACCACTTACAAGCATGGCACTACCACTTAAATAACTATATGGTATTTATAAGAAAATAACAATTTAAACATGTTTGTCTGTCTATTTGTTCTCTCTTATCGCTGAATGGGCTGGTTTTTTACTAAAGAAACAGAATTAGAAATAAAAAAAAATTAAAACCCAGACCAACCCGTGTGAAGCGAGCTAGTATATTATAGTAAGTTAAAGATTATTTTCGTAGTTTCAATTTTAAAACAAATTATCAGATATTTTGTAAAATTATTCATTTACTCAGTGCGAGTCTAATTATACCATTTATTCGTACAGTAGAATAAATTAAAAAAAAAAAAATTGTATGAAAATACTTGCTAACGTAAATCATACAAAAGACTTAATAAGAGCAAGCATGAAGCAACGTCAAATAATTTGAGTCATATATTATGAATGCTCACAGCGATATCTAGTTTAAATTATCGAATATAATATGCAAAATTCCAACGTACAGACGCACAGTAATAAAGCATTTTAACATATATATAGTTATGTAACGTACATCGCCAGGTTCTACCATTAGTGTTATTAATAACGCTGTTACAGCTCCCGAGGCATGATATGGATATGCCTCGCTTAAAAGGGTTAATATTATAATTCTATAGTGAATTAGCATCTCGATAATATAATATTTATTTTATATATTTTGTGTTAGAATTTTTTTTGGGTGAAAAATAAATGTAGATAAATTTAAAGTGCAAACGATATCTGAATGCGAAATTTGATCAAAATTGATAGAGCCATATCCGAAGTACACGAAACTTACCTGTAGTTACAAGAATTTTATGTAGTTACAAAGAACTTTATGTAGTTACAAGAATGGTTAATTTATTATTATAATTGTTACTTTATGTATCTATTTAAAGGAAGGTCTCACTTGTGACCATGATTGCTGTAAAATATTTGAAACGTCGGGAACTAAAAATCAAAATAAATCCACGACAAAATCCGAAAAGGTAGTTTCATTTATAATGTCGAATATTCGCGTAAACCTAAGAAAGTATTATATTAAAGGTAGGTATTTATTTTTTGCAATCTGTGAGGGAATGAAGAACAGCAGTCAGTAAAACACGCATAGTATTAAAATATACAAATATAATAATCAATCTATTGTTAAACTTCAAAATATTTTAAAAAAAGTAACACTTCATTAAAAAAATCGCATTTCGCATAAAAATATAAAATTAAACACTGTTACTTAAACCGATTTAATCTTTACTTTTTAAATACGTACAACGAAAATCACGATATCCTATATGTAGAGTACACGATTCAAAAATAAAAAGCCATGTCCACTACACGCTAGCGTTAGCGTCGTGTGTGGTCCGGAGCTCCTATAATATCATACATACATATATTGTTTTTTTACTTCACTTGCCAAAAAACCGGTTTTAATTTAATTAATTACTTTAATATCGATTTTAAATGTATCGTTTTACTAGTTTCGTTTTACTACTCTTAACTTCGTGGGAAAATTTTAATTTTAAATTCTAAGTCCTTAATGTGGCATAAAAAAGTGTTTTGATCGTGTCGTATATTATCTGCACGTGAAAATCTAAGAAAAAATAAACAAGTTTATTTTTGCCCACGCCATTTTTCTTCTTGCGGCTCAAACTACACTATCTTAGTCATACGTCATAAAGCCCTGAGATGTCATTTTCGTAATTGAGAATTTGACATTTTTTCTTTTCAACTCACTCTCGATCCACTCTGGTTCCTCTCTAGATACGTTTTAAAGCGTAGTATAGGTTTTACAGCGAACATATCTCAATTTTTCAGTAAAAAGTACCTTAAATGTTGACCCAAACAATCAATTATCACCATAACAAATTTCGTCAAAACCAGTGGCATTTCTGTGGTGCGTTTCAGACAGAAAATTCCGAAAATTTGGTCGCTGTATCGATATAATAATTCCATTCCATTGATTTTTCAAAAAATATATATCATAGTTAGCTGATTTTTAAAGTGTCTTTAATGAATAACATTTATTTTTACATTTACATTTTTATATTTTTATTTAGATGACGCGTTTGGCTCAGTTTGTAGTGAACCTACTTTCTGCGTCAGTGGTCGTGGGTTCGAGTCCCGCTAGGGCAGTCATTTGTTAAGCACGAATGTTTGTACTCCAGTCATGGGGGTTTATTTTATAATACATATGTATTTGAAGTTATATAAGTATCTAGTATCCATAATATAAACCTCGTAGCTTACCACGGAACTAGGTGGCGCTGTGTGTAATAATGTCCCACATATTATTTATTTATTTATTATTTATTTATATTCATCTCAAAAATTGCTTTGTATGTTATGGAGTTGGACTAGCACTGACTTCGAAAATATCTGGTTTGGTACCTATAGTATGTAAAAGAAAAGTACCGATCAGATATTGTTTACTAGGTTTTTTAATTTTCTTATTGTTTTACTGTTTTTCTTAATTTCTAATTTATTTTTTAATGTTCTATTTTTCAATTTACTGTAGACATAGTAGTAACAAAATTAAAAGTACTTTAAAAATTCAGTAGTTTAAAATGAATCATTCCACTTCAATCATAATAATAATAATAACTCTTTATTGTACACCCGAAAACAGAAGAAAATAAACAAAAACAAAGAAGAAATAGGAAAAAGTACAAGAGGCCTTATCGCCAAAGAAGCGATTTCTTCCAGGCAACCTTTAGGTAATAAAATGTTATAAGAAAGATCATTTAGGGATAGATTTTAATTTTAAAACTTAAATGAGACCAAAGTAAAAGAACATACTTTCATACAAAATATATATCTAAATCAGTTAATATCGGACCTCCGAGGTAACAAGCATATTATAAATAACCGATCTGAGAACCTCCTGCTTTTGAATTCGGTTAAAATTTATATATTATATATACACTTATTATAGAGCACTAATTATTGCGACACTCAATTAAGAAAAAAAAAGAAAGAGACAAAGCTATAACCAATCTCTTTCTAATACAACAGACCTGTCAAAACATTAAGAAATATCAAACTATCGGAATAATGGATCTAACGTAGATGAAATCTAAGGTCATTGGGTTTTACGATCGCAGGCTGATTATATTTAATCGATTTCGATAGAGTTGCCGTCTAAGACATGTGAGAGTTAAACGTTGAAATTTGATACGGTTCTTGTATTATGTCAAGTTATACGTTTAGTGAGTGTGGAACTAGATTAATTAATGATTTTATGACTAACTTTTGTTTTATAAACTAGGCTTGACACATGGCTGTGCTTATACTTTTTTAAATAGAATTGAAAAACGAATATTCTTAGTGACAGTGATTCTACAAGCTTGAAAAATAATTAGGTATCGACTAAACTGTACAATCGAAAAACCTATTAGTTAGTTTATACGATAACGAATTATAGGAAAAAATCAAATAAATATGAGAACCAATATCTTTAATGTGTCATACGCATTTAAACAGGCAGTGGTGGCCCAGTGGTAAACGCAATCGCTTGAATTGCGGGTTCAAATCCGGGTCTCGCACCTCTGGTACTTTTTGTGCCAATCATTATGCCCAGCTAAAGGAATACATTCATCTTAAGGGATAATTGAGATTAGGTTCGAAGACTTTACTAGTGGTTTTGATGAATTCCCCTGTCAACCTCCTGACACCACTATCAAAAGATCTAGAACTATAGAAAATCTAGATCAACCAAATTACACTTACAACGTTTAAATACTTCGTTCAAGTAAAACTAATAGGCGTTAAAAATAAGACATCCTTTCATATCTTACGAACCTTCAAGACGAGTTACGATTTAGATCGAAACGGATTAAAATACTAGAATCCAAGTCTGCTTTAACTCAATGGCGTTAGATTCTATCTGTGTGATCAATTGCGGAGATTGTTTGACAGATGTGACGTTTTGACAGGTGTCGTGACAGGTCCGATGGGAAGTGGTCACTTGTTGTGACATGTTATGATAAACTTATTTGTTAAGTAGAGCCATTGAACAAAATAATTGAATTAAATATTGTAATTTGTAATATATTTATTCTAATTTTTTATATGCCTACAGATTTACTTTTCCATTGATTTGGCTAGCATGTAGCCTCTGATTCGATTCTTTTGGGGGTTGCGGTTGAGTAAAATTGTGGGTTTTTTGGGGTTTTCTTTAACTAATAAGAAAAAGGAGTTGAAAGTTAAAACTTGCAGACTCAAGTGTACTCTCTATGCGATACTCGAAACTCGCGTTGAAAGTTAAGGCGCACGACCATTGATATGCCTACTAGGAAAAAAGGTGTAGATAAGTCATACGCGCTCAAAAAGTGGCACACTAAAACTAGGCTATTGGCCTACCAACGCGTTGACGACGCACTGTCGAGAATTATATTTTGACGACTAATCGTAATGTAGTGTGTTATTGCAATATTTTTAGTTATTCTGTATTCATGTGTGCGTTAGTGTGCCGTTTTTGAAGATAGAACGTCGTTTAGGTAACGTATCTACACCTTTTTACTTATAATATCATTGGCGCACGACCAATTACTTTACGTGCTCTTCGAGGCACGGGGGTGAAACACCGCCAACGTCCCAACTCCGGGCTGTTACTTAAGCATATTAAACACTAAGACTCAATAACTAAACTTTGACCGACCCGGGTCTTGAACCCAGGACCTCCGGATGTGCGGCCGTACATGCTAGCCACTAAACCACCGAGGCAGTAAATAAATATTATAACAATTTTATATTAGCAAAGTAAATCTAGCTTAAAAATATAACCAAAGTCATTTCATGATATTAAAAACGCCATATCCAATCGGTGCACCAGTTTTTACCGAATCGAAATCTCCGAAAATTGATTAAATTTTAATTAGATACTTTTTACTAAAGTATTTAAAGTAAAAGTAAACGTTTTATAATTTAAACCACAACTTTCTAAAAAAATGACTAAAATTGAAGTAACTGTTAATTTTTTGAACCTAGATACTTTTTAAATCTACTTTGCTTGTCTATATAATTATAATCTAATAATTATTTGACTTTGGTAGCCTCAAATTAAAGTCCTAAACTACTCGGGTTTTAATATAATTCATAATGCAGTTACTTTAAATCTCATATTCCAATAGGACATCAATTTTATACGACCGGTGAGAGATAAGGCAGGACCGGCAATTTGACGTGCACGAAAGTGTACCTGCCGAAAGAAAAAACAAGTAACTATTTTGACCTAACCCAAATTTGAACCCAGGACCATGTTGTACAAGCAAGACCAACGAGATGGTAGTAAAGTAACTATATATAGAAATGATATCGTGATGAATTTATTTTTTCTAATATTTTATCGTCTTTAAATATCTTATGGCAGTGGTAGCCCAGCGGTAACGCGTTGCTTGTATAACCGAGTGATGCGGGTTCAAATCTCGGGTCAAATCTCACCTCTGATATTTTCATGTGCGAATCATTTCTTACATGATTACCACTTGTCTACGGTGAAGGAAAATATCGTGAGGAAACCTGCATGTCTGAGAAAACCTAGTAAGATTTCATAAGACATGTGAAGCCCGCCAACACGCACTGGGCCAGCGCGGTGGACTATGGCCTGATCCCCCTCGTACTGAGGGAAGCCCACCCCCAGCAGTGGGACGTTAAAAAGGGCTGATGATGATGATGATGATGAAATATCTTATTTTTGTACCCTAACCTATCTAATGTCTTACCGATCGACACTCGACACGATACTTCGTCACCACTAGTGAGGAACGACTGGATTGTTAATGCGAATTTCTTGAAACTTAATAGGTTTGCCCGCCCCGGGACTGGAACCGAGGACCTCCTGATCTGCGTTCTTACTGGCTAGACCACTGAAGGAAGTACCTTGCATATAGAATCTAAGACAATAGTTACTATCTACCTACTTCAAAAATGCAAGCAAAGCCGCGTGAAACACCTACTTTTACTAAATCCTAATAACTTTTTAGCCAATTAGCTTGAAATAATTAAAAATTAACAGCACAGCGCAATATTTACACATAATTGGGTATAATCTGAATTGTAAATTGATATATTCGCGGCCACCCATGTCGCCGCGTTTGTTTTTATTTGCGTGATAGATTGCGCGTGCGCACGGCTCTGATTGGAGGGCCGGTAGGGTTGACACTTGCGTTGATTACTCGTATTTGCCAAGGAGTCGAAATTCGATAGTAATTATTATTGAAATGAGAAAACAAATATGAATAGAATTTCTTTTATTTAACTTGGTCACACTGGCTCTGCTCGCGGGTTTTCTAAGAGATGAGATATTTGTCCGCAGTTAAACATATCCTATACTTAAATCTGTCAGGTGGTTTTCTCATGATGCGGTTACAAACAGACAGACAGACAAAAATTCAAAAGCTATAGATTTGGCCTCTGGTTCGATAATTAAGAATAAGTCAATGTGAATTTTATTTAGAATTTTATTATTTGTGGGTATACATTATCACAATGTACTTACATTATTTTCATCTTTGCCTTTTTACATTTCAATACTTAGTTCGCGACTTTATACCGTTGTAATTTAAGACACGCAAGCTCTGATCGTGGGATAGCTTGTTTATTACGGTTATAAGTATTGTTTTATGTATTAAATTATAGTTAAAACTAGCAATTACCTCGGCTCCGCCCGCGTTGGTAGAAGGATGAACATTTAAGAGTATAAGTTTATTTAGCATTAAAGCGTCAGTCTGTTTGTCGCGCTTTCACACCAAAACTACTGAACCGATTTAAATAAAATTTGGTATACAGATAGTCTAGAGTCTGAGACAGGACATAGACTACTAGGCAAAAAAGGGCTGTAAGGGGTTTGAAATAGGGAATGAAAATTTGTATGGAAATTACGTCATTTAGAAGCTTAAAACTTATTTTTGAGGCTTTTGATTAGATATAAAAAAGTAGGACATTCAAAGTTTGTAAATATTTTTTACTAAAGGGGGTAGCAAATTATGTATAAGTACATGTAGAATTGGGAGTGGCAACCCTACATGCGCGTGCGCTATTTTCAAAACCTCGTATTGATCGCGTTCGATAGCTTTCAACTAATTACAAACATTTTTACTTTAAAACATCAACGTCAAAGAAACTTGCGTTTTAGATTCTTACCCATAAGGCTAGTTATTAGTGAAACTTTAATGTATATTTTTGTTATTAGTTCGAGATTGACGCGGCGCCTAATAAGTTTATTTTCTTTATAGTGTTTGAGAAAGTTTTGATGTCTGCTTGTTCTTTGGAATTTTAAGTATCTGACTGTAAATAAAACTATCCTTGTGTATTTTCTTAGGATAAGAAAGGATAGGATAGAATGGAATAGGATAGGATAGGATAGAATAGGATAGGATACAATACACATACCTTAAAGTATTTGTGCGTCTTTGTGTGTTTTGATAGCATTTTATTTACTCATTTTCAAAAACTTGTGTAAACTCTATATTTGAGAGAATTTAAATCGATCCCGAAAGACATTTGAAGTCTGCAAATTCGTACTTGGCAACGTTCTAGATCAAACTTGCCTGAGCAACCATGTATTACGGAGAGACCTTTGCCCAGCAGCCGGTCGTTATGAGGGCTGAATTGATAATTATACATATACTTCAGTCGAGTGTGCTCCTAGGTCTCTGCAAGAGTGGACTGTGGACCTACCCCATCGGTGGTGATCTACTTCGGTAGACCTGTCGTCGATACGTCGTGGAATGCGCAAGCGATCCTGCGACCCCCATTAAGACGGGTGAAGTCTGATAGGTTTTAGTGGATAGTTTTTTCGGCCGGTAAGTCCCACATGACGTTGGTTAATGAAGTATGCGTAATAAAAGAAAAGGTGTCCATGCACCGACTAATAAATTTCATCCAAATCACTCCAGCTGTTGCCTGTTTCCGCGTCGTAACACACATACAAACTTACGCATTTTTAATAGATTTGTGAGACTGTTAGCCAATTTAAAAACAATTTTAATTTCCGTTTAATGAACAGTAGATATAGATAATTAATGTACTGATAACAGAATACATTAAATGAGACTTGAATATGTAATTTAATTAATATATAAAGTTTGGATTTGAAGTCTGATGGCTGAGACCTTTTTATTGAAAGGCATTCTATTATTAGAGGATTGCCTTAAGAAGTGTATAGGTTGTAAGATGTAGTCATATAGGAAAAACCTAACCCTAACCTAAACCTAAACCCTTTATGTGTATATATATGTATGTTGTAAGTGTACTTTAGAGAAAAATAAATAAAGCCTATATCTTCTATCTATATCTATCTATATACATATTATAAAACAAAGCCCTCTGTCTGTTCGCGCAAAACTCAAAAACTACTGCACCGATTTTGATGCTGTTTTCACCAATGGATAGAGTGGTTCTCGAGGAACATTTTAGAATATAATTTGTTAAGTATTTTAATTTATATTGACGAGTATCTTCGGAGTAACCGCAAAAAAATACGGAGAATAAAAGGCAAGCGCTGCTTCAAGCGCCGCTTGTTGCAATCGCCGACTCTACTCCGCACCGACTTGCCTACTGTTTAGCTAATAGCTCTTCTGAAGAATTTTCAACGTTCTACCACCAGTTCCTATTTTTAATAGTGATTATCATATAGTTATGGATAAATCGTATTCGTATCGCAAGTAGGTAATAAAAAAACCTACTAAAAAGAACAAAAAATATTTTTGGCTTTATGCTATTGCTTATAAACCAACGATTGATTTTCCATTTAAAATTCCATTTTTGAGGACTACCCTTTACAACCAGTTATTGTTTTTTTTCTGAGAGAATAAAAAAAACTGTAGTAAAAGGTATTTTAAATGTTGATCCTAGTAATAATTTATCATTGTACAAAGTTTTGTTCATATCGGTTCAGTACACGATTTAATTCCCCATCCCCCATCCCTCTTCCATCATCGGACGACCCGACGAACGGCTGGTCTCCATCCTTACGTCGTGGACATTCCACCCGTCCGGACGAAGCGTTTCGCTTCGTCATTTATTGTACGTGCGGCAAAGGATTGGAACAATCTGCCTGCGTCAGTGTTTCCGTCCGTTTACAATATGGGTATCTTCAAGGCACGAGTGAATAGGTGGCTACTGAATTAGTGCGACTTGCCATCTACGACTGCGTTACCATTTACCATCAGGTGGAACGTAGTCAAGCACTAATTCAGAATGAAATAAAAAAAATATACTTTTTGCGTGAAACGCGCACATCGACTGGCAAAGTTATTGTTTTTTATGCGTACTGATCATAATAGGTATTGGGAGTGTTGTTTAGGAGATAGATATTTGATGAAGCCTTTTTAGACCTGCAATTTTCATTCTCATCCCGTAATATAGAGATATATATAAATTTAAAAAAAAAAATGTATGTTTATCAACGAGTTTTACAGGTTACAGGTAACTCCAAGGTAATTACACGTGTATTATATTATATTACAGGATACATTATCTTAAAATCAATTAACGTTATTTATACCCTATTAATTATTAATAGACAGCACTTTACCATTACAGAAATAACGTATAAAAAAACAAATCTTTGAATATGAAAGTATTAAAGCTTCTCTCAGAAATATTTTCCTGCAGTAAAAGTATCCTATGTATATATTTGACGTCACGTTTGGCTCAGTTGGTAGTGACCCTACTTTCTGCGCCAGCGGTCGCGGGTTCGAGTCCCGCTGGGGGCATTCATTTGCTAATCACGAATGTTTGTACTCCAGTCATGGGTGTTTATATTTATAATATGTATGTATTTAAAATTTATATGTGTAGTATATCAACTATCTGGTATCCGCAACACAAGCACGTAACGTAGCTTACTGCGGAAGTCGGAACTAGATGGCGCTGTTGTAATAATGTCCCAACATATTATATATAATTAGCTGGTTGTGAAGATCAACAACCAGCTAATTATATCATATCAAAATGGGTTCAGTAGTTTTCTACAGATGCGTTTCCAGGCAGACAGACCGACAGACTGACAGGCAGACAAAAATCTATAAACTATAGATTCGGATTTGTATCGATAATTAGATTTCTCAAAAATATTCAATATACAGATTTGACTAAGTTAGAATTTTAATAGGTACGAGTATGCGTATTGATTAAGGCAGTTAAGGCTCAGTAGCAACGCGCTTGGGAGTTCGAGTGAAGCAGTTTCAAATCCATGAACACACTCATTTGTAATAACATTAAATTTTAAATTAATTTAATTTTAATCTAATTTAATTTAATTATATTTTTTTTTAATTAGGAGTATTTTGTTTCTTTTTTTTTTGTTTTATTTAATGTTACTAATAATGTTGTGTTTACCTGTTATTGGTATTCTTAACCTATCAACGGGCGCGCGGTCAATATAGATTTATAACAATTAAAAATCTATTGTGTCTCGTTTGTTCGCGTTGACGGATTAAGATGATCTCTCCGTCCGGGAGGCCCACTTCCCATCCCTCATCCCGTCCTTCTCCCTCCTCCGTCCCTCCCTTTCCGAAAGGCCGGCAACGCATCTACAAGCCCTGTGGTGTTGCAGATGTCCATGGGCGGAGGTGATCACTTACCATCAGGTGAGCCTCCTGCCCGTTTGCCCCCTTTGTCCCATAAAAAAAATATCTCTATTATAATAATGATTATTTTTTATAACAAAAAACTTTTGTGTACTGCCTGCCGTTTTGCCTTGCCTGTTGTAAGCCTGAGTAAATAAATAAATAAATAACATGGCTTTCGACGAAGGAAACAATCGTGAGGAAACCTACATGTCTGAGAAAACCTACCAAGGTTTCGAAAGACATGTGAAGTCCGCCAATCCGCTCTAGGCCAGCGCGGTGGACTATGGCCTGTTTCCCCTCGTATTGAGTCCCACCCTAGCTGTGGGAAGTTTAAAAGGGCTGAATACTCAACAAAAACTGCTAACCCTTTAACATAATTAGCCCTTAATTATTTTAAACTTAAAGTCAATTAAACAAGCTAAATAAAGAAAGGTTTCTTTTAAGGGAAAGTATAATTTTTACTTAATATTTTTCCCTAAAAAGTATAAATTAACACCTACGTAAAATTTCCCTTATTCTTCAAAGAACTCAAAAAAAATTTTTGACAATGACATAATTTTTGGCGCGCTCCGTCAATATAACTTTATAATCTATGATGCAGGTGTACAGATTAAATATAGTTCCAATATTACTTACTACAAGTATAACATAAAAGTAACTTATAATTATATTTAGTTGGTAATAAAAAAATATATATTATAACTTTAAAAAAATCGATCCTACGACACTAGATAAATCCAGATAATCCTTTTTTAAGCAAAATAGTTACATAATAAGACAACTGTTAAAACACTTTAAAGCCTAACTACAGGTGAGACAAGGGAGGTGAATGACCTTTTGACGGAATAAAAATGGCTGACCACCCACGTCGCGGTCTCGACTAAACGACCAATATAACCTGACCTCAGCTCCAAACCAAAATATTAAACAGCACAGCTCAACTTCTCTTTGCATTTATGGTTGTATTTTGTCCATAATAAATGATGTTGTGTTATCAATAGCTTATTTTAAATGAGAGTTTTTCTTTATTGGCTAAGTAAAATATTACGGAAATAATATCTGTGCAAATTAAGTAACACTATGGTCCAGTAATCGTTTTCTACTTGCGAGAGTTATTTAATTGCGTAGTATAAACGGTTTTACGACGTTCCTTCGTGGATATAAATCTTAATCGTTCATTACCTTCATATCGGATAGTTCAGGAGTTATTGTCCATATATTCTTATAATACGTACTAATCTTAGCTTTGGATCTAGCCTAGCTAATTATCTAGAAAAAGGTTCTGAGTTCGAGTTTGTGGGTACCTTTATGACCTTGGTCTTTTTTCGATTTTTCTGCTGCTTTTTTTTATTTTAACGTATTTTTCTTGTCCTCAACTAAAAAATTGAATTATTCAAAGCGGGCTATACTTTTTTTAATTTTAGCGAGACAACGAGCAATTGATTTTATACCAATATTTTAATAACTAACGATCTAACGAAGTACTTAACTATTATACACACCACGTGAAGTAAGTACTTATGAAAATGTTGCCAGCTTTTAAGATATTCGATGAAACTGCCCTTAAAGAGTCCTATTATTATAGCTAACTTATACATACTTAGTTTTTTTAGAATTTCGTAAACAAAAAAACGGAACCCTATTACTAAGACTCAGCTGTCCATCTGTCTCTCTGTCGGTCACCATGCTGGATGTATCTCATGAACCGTGAAAGTTAGAGAGTTGGAATTTTCACAAATAATGTATTTCTATTGCCGCTATAACAACAAATACTAAAATACAGAATAAATAATTAAAGTGGCTCCCATACAGCAAATGTGATTGTTTTTGCTCATCATCTGCCCTTTTTAACGTCCCACTGCTGGGGGTGGGCCTCCCTCAGTAGGAGGAGGATCAGGCCATAGTCCACCGCGATGGCCTAGTGCGTGTTGGCGGACTTCACATGTCTTACGAAAACTTGCTAGGTTTACTCAGACATGCAGGTTTCCTCACGATGTTTTCCTTCACCGTAAGACAAGTGGTAATCATGATAGAAATGATTCGCACATGAAAATATCAGAGGTGCGAGACCCGGATTTGAACCCGCATCACTCGGTTATACAAGCGACGCGTTACCGCTGGGCTACCACGTTTTTGCTCGTTTTTTTCAATTCAATTCAATTTTCGAGTTGAGCCAAATTACCTTGTCAATGTATTTTTTTAAGTAACCATGGCAACAACGATATTATTAGTTAAGGCATTTTATATTAAGCCACAAACACACATTACTTTTAAATTTATAGTAGGTTTAGTATAGAAATTAATTTTATCAGTATTTATATCGTTAAATATGAAAGAAAATGTTTTAAAATCTCGTTTTTTTTCAAGTTAATTCCTGAGACCTTTATAGAATATAGAGTGAAGAAATAACAGACGGGGCCACTCCCGCTGAGGAATTTTAGGAACCCCCTCTGAATAGGCTTACATGCCGCCACTTTATAACAGATTATTTCTTTTTTTCTTTCCTAATGGCTTTGGATTGCGGTAAAAGACGCAATACATTCTGCCAGAAACAATTTTCTACATTTTAATAAGTAGGTTGTATACAATTCTCAAAATTGAAATATTTTCTTGGGGTAAAAGGTACCTTATACCTATCTTGACCCGGTTACCCATTTATGAGATACGAGTACCAAATTTCATCAAAATGTATACAGACAGACTAAAAATAATTCTTAAAACTTTAGATTCGGCCTCTGTGTTGATAATAATGACTTTCTCAGTAAGATTTTTCGTCAAATATTTAATGTACAAATTCGACAAATCATTTTACTATACCTTAAGATTATGCATTTAGAAAAGAATAATTAGATAATTTAAATAGACAATTTTAAGGTACAATACAATCAAGTATAAAAATAAATAAGGCATCACCATGTAAGTCGTCCCTTATTAGAGGTATTTCTAACGCCCTACGGCTTAAATTAACTGTTTTCTTTTTTACACTGGCAATTTCGCTGGATCGATTCGCGATGCCAGTCGAATTGTAAAATGAATTTGAGAGGGTGCTTGGAGTTAGAAATAGTGTTTAACGTGACTTTCCTTCACTTTTTAATAAATAACTCCTAAATAAAATCGTCTTTTTTTGATTTTAGTCTCTCCCGTGACCATGACTGCTGTAAAGCATTCGAAACGTCGAGAACCAAAAATCAAAATAAATCCGCGAAAAAACCGGAAAGATAGTTTCATTTAAAATGTAATAAGCAAAGTATTAAGTAAATAAGGGCTTATCTTTCCATAATTGTATGGTCGTCAAAGTCGTCTTCATTTCTTCATTTGACGACACGTTTTTCTCAGTTGGTAGTGACATTACAAATTATAGAGAAACCCAAAAAAAAAAGGCAAATTGAGTATTTCAAGACTGTTTATTTTATATGGAAATTACTAACTGTCAAAATAAACTTTGCCACAAACTTGAGCAAATCGAGGGCGAAACGATAGTGTAAAATAAAAATAAAATAAAAAAATTAATTATCGTTTATTCTAATTTTTTCGGTGGAATTATTGATATTTTATTTTAGTTTCCTTTATCAATCGATTTCACATTTAATGACAAACAAACCGACAAACAAAATAAAATATAAACAACGAAGAAAAATAAGATAAGTGAAAGAAACCCAAAGTTCAAGTGTTAAAACCCATGTAATACGTTCAATAAACTTCAGCCACCCTTTAAAAAACATTGATACCAACATTCTTGATTCGAAATGCTGCCGCAAGAATTTCAATAAAAAATACCGAACGCTCCAATAAAGTAGAGCTCCCTCTGAACGAGGCAAGGGGTTGAAAAACAATTTAATTTTACATACAAAATATCTGTTACACTTGTGTTCTTTGAAACTGAACGATAAAATTTTGTTTTGCAATGATAAAAATCTAAACATATAATAAATAAATAAATATGTTGGGACATTATTACAACAGCGCCATCTAGTTCCGCGGTAAGCTACGAGGCTTGTGTTACGGATACCAGATAGTTGATATACTACACATATAAATTTTAAATACATACATATTATAAATATAAATACCCCTGACTGGAGTACAAACATTCGTGATTAGACTGGGACGCACCGCCCGCGACCCGCGACCGCTGGCGCAGAAAGTAGGGTCACTACCAACTGAGCCAAACGAGTCGTCAAAATAAAATTCTAACTCGATCAAATTCGTACAATTTTATTTGGAAATTCTTATTGAAATAGTCATAATTATCGTAATAGAGGCCGCATATATGGTTTTTAGAAATTTTGTCTGTCTTCCTGTCTGTGACCGTATCACGAGGAAACCATTAACCAAATTTTGATTAAACTTGGCGTAATGATAACAAGTTGTCCGGTACAACATATATACTTCAAAATTAAATAACTATCAATTAAATTTCCTTTACTTGTCATGCTGGAAAAAATGAAACAAAATGATCGTTTTGTAATTTGTTTTTAATACTTTTTTTATAAATCGCTACTTTAAGTTACTGATATCAACAATATTTTTAAGAAAAATGTGTATGTTAATTTGTTTCCCTTAGTCTACTAACATTTAAAAAAAAAAAAGAAAAAAATAGACTTAAAAATATTGTTAATATGTCATTTTAACTAATACTGCTACATTGCACAATAAATAACTTAACTATTTTGTTAAAACTGATGCTTAAATATTTACATTTAAAATCATTATTTTTACAAGTGAAATGCGATTTATTTATTATATTTAACATATACATCTATATTAACGATTTTATTTTAACGATGGCAAGAATTTAATTGAAAATTAATGATAAACAATAAATACATAAAAATGTCAATAAAATAAATAAATATTGTTAATGATGCAATGTCATTAAATTATTAAGAGAGACCAATTCATTATTTGACAGATGTCATTAGCATGTTAATACTGCATTTTAATGATATTTTTATAATATTATCTGTAAAATTGTTTATAAAGTGTTTTTTGTTATTATTAACAGTAATAGCCTCCACAAGGACTAAATTTAGTGTCATAAGAGTTGTCATGACCGTTCAACAAAAATATTCTTTAAATCGTAATAGTTGAATCGTAGGTTTATATTATTTAGAAACGATTTAAGTCGATAGATGTGCCCTCCTGTCAACGTTTTTACGTAACCATGGTAACGCATTTAATTACCAAATGTAGCTCTCTCGCTCTCTCTTACTGAAATTTGTATATCATCTATCTCTGCCATCTAACATTTTATTTAATAGACTACATATGAAAATTATCACCTGTCATATTATTTGGTCTTTTTAAATTGTTTTAATTAAATAAATTCAAATAGCGCTAGCTATTTTTATATTATTTTCTTAAATACATTAAGTTTTTCTTAAATAAAAGTATCATTTCGGATTTCAAAGTAAATCCGAATAGTGTACTTAAACAACGATGTACTAAACCAAATCTGGCACTTTAGTGTATGAACTCAACATTAACCAACATTAACCATCTATTAGGCAGAAAGAAAAATCTGGTAAGTTACTTTTTTTTATGGGACAAAGGGGCAAACGGGCAGAAGGCTCACCTGATGGTAAGTGATCACCTGCGCCCATGGACATCTGCAACACCACAGGGTTTGCAGATACGTTGCCGGTCTTTCAGGAAAGGGAGGGAGGGAGAAGGGAGAAGGACGGGAGGAGGGATGGGGAGTGGGCCTCCCGGACTCTCACTTACCATACGAAACGCGACAGCATAGCTGCCACTTCACGCCGGTCTTCTGTGAGAGAGTGGTACTATACGGGGCGTGCCGGCCCATTCGGCTGCTACCCGAAGGTAACAAGCATGGCACTACCACTTGATTATATACATTATTTATAACTCACGAAAAACTGGGCCGATTTTAATGAATTTTGAGACAGAGATAGATTATAGTCCAGCATAGGCTAATTTTTATCCCAGAAAATGTACGAATCCCGTGGGATAGATTTGTTTTTGTTTTTTACTAGGAACGAACGATTACAATTAAAGCGAGGGTGAACTGCCAATTATTAATTATTTTAATATACTCTTTCACCAACAGATTTGGGCAAATCTAGCGACATAAATCTCTGCTATTTAGATGTCCACTTTATTCAATGACTAAAATTCTAGATCTAGGTTTGATCTTCCCGCTAAATATGCTAGAGCCCAGATACTAAAATATTTATATAATTAATATTTCATTTTCCACATTAATACTGAGAAGTTACATGTTCTTGAATAAATAACATCCGAACTATTACTTTACATGATTTTTCGATTTATCTTGTCTAATAAACAAAATAGAAAACGCCAAATTACATATATAATTGAACTGATTTTGATTAAACCTTTACGAAAAATTAGTTGATATACAAGGAATATCCGATATATGTAGTACAACAATATTACAAAACTTCTCAGTATAACGTCACAGTAAGAAACATCGAGAAACAAATTACGCTTACTGTCGACTCTGTTCTCTTTCTCTCGCTTTCATCTCTAATTCTTCTTCTTCCTTCGTTAAAGGAATTGTACTGTGGTTGTATAACCCTTGGGCCATCAGTTGCAAGGCTAATGGATTTCTTTGACCAGATGCCTTCTTGATCTTCGCTCTTTTATTCTGGAACCAGATCTTGATCTGCGCTTCAGCAAGACCTAGCTCTGCAGCCAGGGTCTGTCTTCTTCTCTCAGTCAGGTAGCGGTTTTCAGCAAACTCGTGCTGTTTGAAAAAATGTCATTTTATTGTCGATTGTAAGATTTGTATTAGCATTTCAGAATATTGACATCTTATTCTTTTGCTAAAATGGTTAGCTTTAGATTGAAAGTGTATCTATGGTTGTATTAGATATTAATCACAACAAAAATGAAAGAATACGTAATGCTTCTGTAGCTCAAGGCATAAATTATCGCCACATACAAACAAACATTAAAATTTCGGCTCTGTCTGATAAATGTATGTCTAATAAGTAATTACTTTCCCAAAAATGTAATATATACCTTTAATCTAGCAAGCTGTGGTCCAGAAAACGCGGTTCTAGGTCTCTTCTCATCTGCCGAGCCTCCGTCTCCAGGCGGCTTCTTAGGTCTTCTAGTGCGAGGACCTGATAGGAAAATTTTTGATCTAAAATATTTATTTTTCATAAGCAAACGAATTTCGCCCTAATATTAATTTCGAAATATAATATAACAAAATATATAATTTGTCTGGATGTTTACAATGTTTAATCACAAAAATAGACAAAAGATAAAAAATAAAGACAAAAGCACAAAAATATATTAGTAATGAACACAAAAACAAAAAAAGCACAAACAAAGCAAACACAAAACAGGCGCAAACACAAGGCACGTCCGTAGGCATTCCCGTCAAGCGGACGATGCAATATCTTAACCAATTCATACAATGATATCTTATTTTAAAATTGGTCAAAATATTGCACCGACCGCCTCACGGGTTCTCCAAAACAATGAATCTGGAAAAAAAAAAGATTAACACAAACATAAACACACAACAAAAAATAAACAAAAAATACACAAATACAAAACACACAAAATGTTAAAATATATACGTAAATACAAAGAATATATCATTATAATTTATCCAGTGAAAAGATATGACTAATTACATAAACAATAAATTCTTCATACAATACAAATAGCTAATTTTTTGTACGACACATACATTTCTTATTATTAAATCACTTTGACTTAGGAAAATTAATAAGTTTAATTCCAACATGTGATACGAGTATGGTTTAGTGATTTACTTTATCTTCCTATACATATTATGTATTCATTTTACAAGATTTTATTAAATTAGCAATGTTTGTTTGTATGTATGTCTATTCCTCAACCGATTGAGTTGAAATGTTGCATACACATTTAATTTCTATGGCTTTGTATGGTTAGATAAGTGACGTCATTCTAAATACAATATGGCGGACCAAACCATATTTTTGAAAGCACCCTCATAAAATGGATATCAAACGAAAATATTTTTAAGAAGTCTACAAATAAAATAAAAATATAATATATATAGTAATAGCATTTTAAAATAAGCATTTATTGAAATGCACCATAAATTACCCCATAAAAATTACACGAGGGTTATAGAAATTCAGAAAGTCGACTAGTTTTAGAGCTTCGATCAATTTTATTATGAACGTATACATTTTAACTACAAAATCTTTGACATTTAACCCTCAAAATCCTCGAGCATCGCTAACTACACAATGATTGATTATGGGGTCAATGGCCTTACGTTTTTTCGGGGACATTTCCAAACCCATTATAGGTGCTTAATTTAATACGTTTTTCTAAGTCACGGTCCATCGCCGTGACGAAAAAAGCTTAACAAAAAATAACCAAATCACACGTCATAGATACATTACTTTGTTAGAAGCTTATCAATCTTTTTTATATATATGGTTAATGTCTGTGTGTTTGTAACGTATATTTTTACTTATGATGCGATAGCTACGAAACTGGTAAGTGTTATTGCGAAAGCATGCAAATTATATCAAATATAATATTCATCCATGAATCAAAATATATATTTAAAAATATAAGGTTATACGTCTGTATACTTGTATGTATGTATGTACATATGTATGGATGAATTTGTACCATAAAAAAAAAACAAAAAAAATCATAATATCCTCTTTGAGAGTCGGTTAAAAGTAAAAAATATACTACAATAATGTCAGCCAATTGGTTTGGTTACAATTGAAGGGTACAGGGCAAAACAAATGTCACATAAAATAAAAAAAAGTTGAAAAGTATGGGAACATTAAGATTTTGCCGCGTGTTATAGATTGCAATGTAAATTAAAAAAATAATAATTTTGTGACATTCCTTGTTTTACCCCTGTACCCTTCAATTATTTTTACTTGATGTAAAAGTCTTGATCATAATCATTATAAGTCTATAAAAACTCAATAATAAAGGAGTTCATAGTTGTAAAGTATTATTAACTATAGTTAACAAAAATTCTATTATATTATTCAATACCCCTAGAAAAAAATATTATTAACAAAAAATTTTTACATCCAGACAGATATATATACTTTTATATATTAAAGATATTTATATAATTGTTTAAAAAATGAAATATTAAAAAAAAAACAGAAAAATAACAAAACATACTAAATCGATTTTGATTAAAATTTAGAGAAATTTATAGGAATTTTATAAAAATATTTTTTTTTAGTTTTGATATTATCTATTATTAATTCATTGTCTCTCACAGTTCATCCGTGAGCGGGTCCCGTACTTACTTCGTCCTGAAACAAAAGAAAAAATCATATCAAAAATGGCTTAGTCTTAACTTATATTTTACACTAATATGTTGAAAATTATTTTGTTTTCGTTTAGAAATAAACCGATGGATTGATTTTGGTGAAAATAAACAAACATAATGTAGTACTTTTAAATTTATATAATTAAAAGTTTTAATTATATAATTTGCTAAAAGATGGCGTTAATCAAAATTTATCATTTTTTTGTCGGGGCATTAACACACAGCGGCATCTAGTTCCATGGTAAGACGAGGCTTGTGTTACGGATACCAGATAGTTGATATACTACACATATAACTTCTAATACGTACATAATACAAACATTCGTGCTCATCACACAAATAAAAGCCCTTAGCGAGACTCAAACCCCGACCACAGCACAGAAAGTAGGGACAAACTGACATACAATATAATTATATATACTTAATACTTATTTCTCTGATCCCAAAACAGATTTCTTTTTGAAGTGAAACTTCTTTAGAATCGTTGTGATTTGAAACTCGATGAAACGAAAATTCGTCACGATAAAGAAAGAAATACATAAAAGTATAGGATTAAGTCGGAGAGAATGAGATAGAATACATTCCCATGTTGCCATGGTAACCGTTGTTTGTTTTTTGACATTTCTTTTTATATATATATTCATCTCATTCTTTTGTCGATTTACTGAAGTTTCACTTCTATCGTGTGTAAATCGCACACACACTTTTTTTAATTTTTAAATAAAAACATAAGCAGGCGAAACCAAATGAAACATTTATAGAGATAACTTATCAGCCATTAGATTTAAAGAGTCAAGTTCAGCGGTATACATTTCGATGTAATAATGTCTTAATTAGCCGGTTCGTGGGAGGTCCGTGACGTCACCAGCCAGAGCTCGGAGCTCTCAAACTTATTTTACTTCCAAGTGTCCGCTCAGAGATAGAAATTTTTGTAAACATTTTTAAAAATTTTAGAAAACGTAATAAATGAATAGAATTTACCTATCTATATAAGTTTCTAATATTTTTATCGATAGCATTAGCAATTCACGCAACTTCGCTCGTTTAAATACTGTTATATAGGGATTGGTGGTAGAAGATTGAACATTTTAGGGTTATAAGTATTTTTTGATGCCAAATCATAAAAAAAAAAATTGTATAAAAATGAATGTAAAAAATCCGGAGAGGCCTCCCTTATCACGTAGGGGAATAAAAATAGCCTACGACCTATTCTCAGACGTACCAAATACACAAACAACATACAACAAATTTCATAATAATTGGTCAAAACGTTTCGGAGGAGTTCGATACCAAAAACTGTGACACGAGACTTATATATTAGAAGAAGATAGAATAAAGCTCGTTAAAAGTTAGGTACTGCTGAACTTGATCACGTTGACCAACAGAGCAGAAAGAGGTACTGATTATACCTATTTTTATAAATACTAGCGACTTACTCTAGCTCTCCTCGTCTTTGTACCATTAGATGTTTTAACGGTTAGGAAAGAATTCTCTAAAATGTTATACTTTCCTTTAGTAAGAAGTATCCTATATAATATTAACCTGGATAACCGCTATCTTCATACTAAATTGAATCAAAATCTGTTCAGTGGTTTTCTCGTGATGCGGTCAGACAGACAGACAGACAAAAATTCTAAGACCTATAAATTCGGCCTCTGTATCGATAATAATTACTATTTCAATAAGAATTTCCAAACAATATTCAATGTACAGATTTGACGCAGAATTTGATTAAATTTACAAAAACAAAAACAAAAGCTTTATTGTAAGCTTATTCTGATAAAAAAAACAACTTTTTCTTAACCGAGTTCAAATAGCGAGTATAAATTAGTTCTGATTGATTTTGATTAACCGTTACATACATTTTATGGATAACTAAGAGCTCCCTGACAGTTCGTATCACAAAATTGACAATTGCGAGAGCCCTTAGACCACCTTAATCCGGCTCTGTCGCAAAATACGTTCTAAGCGGACGTATACTAAGTACTAACTATAAACTTCCTCCCTGCCAAAAATCTTTATACGTCAAGCGATTTTCTATATTTCGTAATGAGTGAATGAATTAATGAGTGACCTTTCGCTTTAGATTTGTCATTTCATATATTCTTTAAAAATAAAAACCTACCCATAATTACGCCCAGCGGCAACACACTCACTTGCATAACCGAGTGATGCAGGCTCAAATCAGTGTCTCGCACCTCTGATATTTTCATGTGCGAATCATTTCTATCATGATTACCACTTGTCTTACGGTGAAGAAAAACATCGTGAGGAAACCTGCATGTCTGAGAGAACCTAGCAAGTTTTCGAAAGACTTGTGAAGTCCGCCAGCCCGCACTAGGCTAACGCGGTGGACTATGGCCTGATCCCCCTCGTACTGGGGGAGTCCCACCCCCAGCAGTAGGACGTTAAAAAGGGTAAAATGTACTATTTGTAGGGTCAACGAACTTTTTAGTACAGAATTATATACTCCTATGGTACCCATGATACCATGATTCCATCTTATTTATTATTAAAAATTTATTGAGCTTTTAATTTCCTCAGCAGATGTACGAGAGATGCCACCAACGATGTTTAATGAAGACATTTTGCTGTTATACTAATATGTCGTTATTTAATAAACCAACCCCAATATGTAATAAACCTTATTTACATAGCAATAAAGCTTTATATTCACTAAATACATTTATAACAAGTAGATTTTACAATGTTTGATTCGTAATCTCTCAAAAAATATTCTTTATTAGATTTTCAACTCTATTGCCTTAGAAAAAGAGTGTTTTTTTAATAAGAAAATTGCTAAGTCCAAGATGGTAGATTCGGAAACATCGGGTAAAGTTCTTTAAAGGATATTTAACTTAATCGTTATTGTAGTAAAGTTTTAATTTGCTGATTTATTTTGATAAAAATTCAGTACTTGTAATTAATTAAAGGCAATATAAACTTTATTATCGTGAGATTAGAGTTTATTTCAGTTTAATTAGATGTTAATTAAAGATAATAAATAAAATCAGCAATTAAGGGGTATTTGTAGTTATGTTTTATAGTCTATTAAGGATCAAAGGATTCAGAAGCCGAAGCGTTTCCGCTTACTTTTTTTTATTAAAAAAAACTGGCTGAAAAACTAAATGTCTACACCTGTTTTCGAATTAAAAAAACATATACTTACCTAATAGAGAAATATATTATATAATATTTAATGAAACACGAAATATAACATTTTCTATATCCTACATTACATTACGGTCAACGAAAATATCGTGAGGAAACCTGCATGTCTGAGAGAACCTAGCAAGTTTTCAGCCAGCGTGCTGGACTATGCCCTGATCCCCCTCGTATTGAAGGGAGGCCCACCCCCCGCAGGTTTAAGACCCAGTACTACCCACTAAAACCAAACAAGACCTCCCCCGTCTTAATGGGGCGTCGCAGTTTCGCTTGCGCATTCAACCACGACGCCCCGAAGGTCTGCCGAAGCAGACCACACAAGGGGTTGCACTGTCCACTCTATTATCAGATGCTGAGGCTCCCCATATGATAAGATGAATCCCATGATTTAAAAAAACACCTAAGCCAAGTAAGGATATATCACTAGTTTTACTATACATACATTTTATTAGAAGGCGTTATTTATGCTTAATTAAGAGCCAGTAAAATTTAACTATACAAATACATTAATTAAGTATTATATGCACTTCCGGTTCTTTAGGACTGATTTATAACGTTATATTTTAACTACCTTTTAGGTACGACATTGCTTGTATAATGATCTGTCACTCAAATTACTATACGTTTTGTAATGGCTTCGATTCCCAGTTGAACAAACATTACTTAGCCAATGTCACGTGGAATGGAGAAGTCATAAAGGAGATTGGTATTGAAACTGCGACCTCAAAAATGTCGCGGATCAAAGAATGAACTACAATACATACGAATATCACTTCATATTATAAAACAAAGTCCTTGACCGCGTCTGTCTGTCTTATTTAAAATAAATAAAATTTCTAAAATAAAAGTAACCTAAGTTACTCCTTATAACTTTAGCTATCTGTGAGTGAAAGTCCCGACAAAATCGGTCCAGCCGTTTCAGAGATTAGCTAGAACAAACAGACAAAAAAATTTAAAAATTGATTTTTAATGTAAGTACCGTATATACTTTCATATGCATTTAGTGAAAAGCTGTTAATTTGAAATTTATAAGTAGGTATGTCTAGTAGTATATAATACAAAAAGTGTTAATTTAACAGTGCAGGTGGATTCAAAGTAGAATTTAACCTAGAAATACATTAAATGCTAATACACGAACAAGAATTTAAATTATTAACGTATTTTTGACTTTTATCGCTTTATCATCTGCGATACGGATATATTAGCACCGTTCGAAGGAATTATTTATTATAATTACACCACATTTCTTGCATAAGAATGCTATGTTTACGTTTTTGTGTGGCCAATATTAAAAAATAACTTAAAATTAAATAATAATATTTTTTATCTATGGCAAGACTATCTTTCACACGTGACTTCGCTTTCATTATCTTTATATATATAATTCTTCTGTGAGTGTGTATGTCACTGAACTTCTCTCAAACGACTGGACCGATTTTGATGAAATTTTTGTGTGTGTTCAAGGGGATCTGGGAATGGTTTAGATTCACAATTTTGTCCGCTGAAAATGTTTTTTTAATTAATTTTTAATTTATTAGTAGTTGTTGATTTTGGAATGTTTTACATTGGATCCGATCCGATCCGATTTCAAATTAAAGACGTGTAGACAGGACAACGTCTGTCGGGTCCGCTAGTTTATATATAAAGCACTTCTGTGCGTGTGTATGTAATTGAACTCCTCCTAAACGGCTGGACCGATTTTGATGTTATGTTTTGTGTGTGTTCGAGTGGATTCGAGAATGGTTTAGATTCACAATTCGGTCCACTACAAAATTTATTTTTTGAATCAATTAGTTGCTTATACATTTATACAATAAATGACATATTCAATTATTACAAGTCGTTGCTAGGCAACGTTGTTTTGCGCATGCGTACAGGACAACATCTGTCAGGTCCGCTGGTCTTCTCTTTATATAAAAATCAGTTGTTGTTCGTAAAATTTAGAAACGGCTAGACCGATTTGATTTTTTTTTATTGTATTGCAAATGGATTAGTGGTGGTTTAAGTGTGAAAAAAAACATCTTGGAAATCTAAAATTCAGTTTATTTTGTATGGGAAACACTAACCGTTGAAACGTACCTAGGGATGAATGGTATTAGTATGTAGAAGTAAGTAGTAGTGTAGTAGTAGTAGTGTAGTATGTAGTAGTGTTGTACAAAGTCACTTGTCCATCGATAAAAAGTCTTAAATGATAATATACGATATATGAAAAAGCTTCTCCATAGCGAATTTCCACCCTATTAATCATTAACAAGTTAAATATTATACATTGTCCTATATTTTATAATATTACTAGTAACTCCCGCGGCTCCACCTGCGTTGGGAGAAGGATGAAAGTTTAGGATCATAAGTATTATTTGATGCCAAATAATAAAAAAAAAAGAATTGGTCCAAAAATAAAAAAAAATATCTGGAGAGAGACTCTTATCGCTTAGTGGAATAAAAAATAATCTACGACCTATTCTCAGACCTACCAAGTGTACACACAAAATTGAAAATCGATCAAGCCGTTTCGAAGGAGTTCGATAACAAACTCTGTGACACGAGATTTTTATAATATAATATTAGAGATTAGAGGCTTAGCGCGAACGAAGCTGAGGGTTGCGCTAATAAATGTATACATGATCTTGTCAAATTATATACTAAAACCTTCCTCTTGGATAACTCTATCTATTAAAAAACCCGCATCAAAATCCGTTGCGTAGTTTTAAAGATCTAAGCATACATAGGGACAGACAGACAGCGGGAAGCGACTGTTTTATACTATGCAGTGACTAGTAACTCACCCACGCTTCGCCTGGGTTCATACTTATGAGAACGTTTTCAATAGATAAAAATAACTATTTTTGAGTGTACCTTAGAAAATACACCCACTATCGAATAATTTTTCGATTTTTCCGGGAAATCGATAATTCGATTTTTTCATAATTTTTAGGCTTTTCGATTTTCGCGTGGGAAACCTTTATATTACCGGAATAAAAAATACTCCTGTAAATTTCTCTAGCTGTCCGTAAAAGTCCCATTACGATGGGTTACGATTCGTTCCGAATATTATGCCGTACGAACAAACACATAACAGTTTTATATTAACAATTCTATATAGGTAATTGAGAAAACAGTTATTTTACAACAATAGACAGACACTCAATTTTTCTTATATCTATATGAAGTTATAATATTATTATCACTACATATTATAAAACAAAGTAGGTACTCCGCCGCGTCTGTCTGTCTTTTCGCGATAAATTTAAAAACTACTGCACCGATTTTTATGCTGTTTTCACCAATGGATAGAGTGGTTCTCGAGGAAGGTTTAAGTATATAATTTGTCAAGTTTTTGTATACATTTACTAGCGGAACCCGCGGCTTTGATCGTATTAATCTTGGGACGAAACCGAGCGAAGCGAGGCTAAGTCACTAGTATAGTATAAATAAATTCAGTTTTAGCTCAACAATAACATGTATAATTTATAGGAAAAATACACCATACCTTACAACTATCACGCGTAAAGTTACTTTTTTCGAAGTCAGTCAAACAATTTCGCTAGAACCTAACGAGGGTATATTAATCAATCGAAATGCTTAACTAATCCTGATGGCATTCTTTGTATATAATCATTCACATAACATGTTAAGGCATGCGCGGCGGTCTTTGATGCGTGCGGCTAATTAACGTAGAAGTTAGTTTTTCCGTTAAAGTTAACTGGAGAATAAGGTATGGCTATTTAGCATTTAATTAGCATATTTAATTTTACATTCGGTATTAATATGTGATAGGTGAGCCCGATTTTGATGTAATTATGAAATTTTTATATTTAGGTGAATATTGGACTTACGCCATCTAGTTCCGTGGCTTGTGTTACGCACACCAGATAGTTGATATACTACACATATAAATTTTAAATACATACATATTATAAATATAAACACCCATGACTGGAGTACAAACATTCGTCTCAACAAATGAATGCCCCCAGCTGGACTCGAACCCGCGACCGCTGGCGCAGAAAGTAGGGTCACTACCAACTGAGCCATACGTGTCATCATATAAAACAAGTCTTCGTCTGTATCCTTACATCTTTTAAACGCAACGGATTTTCATGCGGTCTTCATCAATAGATAGAGTGATTCAAGAGAAAGGTTTATATATATATATATATATATATATATATATATATATATATATATATATATATATATATATATATATATATATATATATATATATATATATATATATATATATATATATATATATATATATATATATATATATAATATATGCATATTTTGTCCGTACGTTTATATAATTAGCATAGATTTCGCAGATATGAGATATTTTCCCACATAAAAAATTATCCCATAGACTATCCCGTGATAACTATCATCATACTAAACTTCATCATAATATGTCCAGTGTATTTTTCAAAAGCGGTCACAGACAGACAAATAAGTTTTTGTAAAGATATTAACGGACCGTTTTTTCATAAAATATACTTATATATAAAACTCAAGCTAAACATTATCTAAATACAAAATTTAATCGAAATCGAAAGAGCCGTTTACGAGAAACACGAAATGTACCCAAGAATTTCTCATTTAATATTATAAGATTGTCCCAACACATTTTAATGAAACTATAATGAAAATGTACATTTATTTAAGAGCTGTAACGTTTATCCTTAGAACTAAGACTTGTACTAACTTTATGTCTAACTTGTTATTTAGTTACAATGTATTTAACTAGAATAAAATCTATATATTATACGTGAAGCAAAAACTTTGTAGTTTGTACCCCTTTTTGCGAATATTGCGCGTACGGAGGAGTATGACATTTCACACACTTATCCATACTAATAATTTAAAGAGGAAAGATTTGCATTTTTATATTATACGTACGGACGTAACGAATAAACTCAAAAACTACTGAACCGATGTTAATGAAATAAAAAGGCTACTTTTTAAGGCGAAAAAAGGGCTGTAAAAGGTTGAAATAGGTGATGAAAGTTTGTATGGAAATCACGATATTTATAAAGCTAGAAGCTTGAAACATTTCTTAGGCTTTTGATTAAATAAGAAAGACATTCAAAGTTTGTACAAATTGTATGCTAAAGGGGGTACCTAGAGACGAACCCGAGCGAAGCGAGGAGTCACCCTCTAGTCGCTAGTATTTTATATAGAGAAGGAGTACAGAATGAGAGTAGAGTAATATTTTTTTTATAATGCATAAAAATACACTAAACTCACTACCATGTATTTGATACACTGTATGTCAAACTTAACCATAATATACCTATTTATGCATTATAATATATTTATTATATTATACGAGCTATTCTCACGGCTCCGCCCGCGTTGGTAGAAGGATGAAAATTTAGGTTTTTTTTTGGCTATAAGTATATTTTGATGCCAAATCATAAAAAAAATAAAAATAAAAATTTGGACTAAAATTAAAAAATAAAAATTTTAGAGACCCCTTATCACCTAGGGGAATAAAAAATAGCCTACGACCTATTCTCAGACCTACCAAATATACACAAAAAATTATAAAAATCTGTCAAGCCGTTTCATAGGAGTTCGATAACAAACACTGTGACACGAGATTTTTATATATTAAATTAGTTATTAATTATGGTCGAATTTCGACCACAGGGCGACCACCAATCCTTTTAACTAACCATATTAAACTAACTTTATACGAAAGTTAAACAGTTAGTTACAATGTATTTAACTAGAATAAAATTAAAATAACTAAGTAATTACGTTAGAACATAAATAGTTATATCAGAAAGTCTGGATATAAACACTGTGCAGTACAGTTTGTGTACCGGCGCCTAATTCTCGTACAAATGCAGGCCTGGGTGGTCGACCACCCAACGAGGAGCAAAACCGTAGAGTCGATCGATTGCATTTTTTCTATGGATTTATTTGAAAATGTATAGATTTTTCATATTTTTAGCGTTTTGAATTAATCGATAATCGTTTACTCGATATATTAGAAAATAAGCGATAGTATATCTTCTCTATATAGAAAGTAAGATCTTTTATAAGATATAGAGCAAAGAAAATTGTTTATTTAGAACTGATTTTCATGATTTGTATAATAATAATTTTAAAAAAATTAAATTTTCAAAATTACTTAAATAAAACTTTATTAAAATCGATTTTTAACACCTACTCTACATTGCTTTTTTGACATTCAATAATAATATTATATTGCTATCATAGAGATAAGAATTGATAAAAAAGCACCTGTCAATATAAAAACACACATACATACATATCTATCACAAGTGCTGTATTAAATAAGAATTAATAAAAAAATATTAAACGAAATATATTTTTCCATAGATAAATAATATAATTAAAATCGATTATTTTCATCGAATATCGTCTCCACGCCCTCCAATCCACGCGTCGTACGCTCATGTCACCAAAACATTTCAAGTTAGAGCTACAACTGGTATTATATCGTTCAATTAAATTTGCACTCTATGTAATTATAGTAAAGTTCAAATTTACATACCAATACACACTCTATCACCACTCGATTAGCAACAATGACAATGTAAATACGCTTTTAAATGTTTATAAGTAGAGCTTAATTTTAATTGAAGATTTATTTTAAGCAAATTGTAATATATTATAGACTCTACTTTTAACATTCTTGTTTTTGATGATTTGCTTTATCGCCTAAGTAATAGAGTTTGAATTGCTTTAACAAAAATGTTATAGCTGTTGCAAAACAGTCACTATGTAAGTGTCAATAAGAATTAAACATTTTGATAGGTTTTTAATTAATTTTGTCAGCGTTTTGAGGAATTTCTTGCTCTTATTGGTCATTTGATATTAAGCTCTGTGCGTTTGAGATAAAATTGATTATTGTTTAAATACAATATTCTATTCACAGACTATATTTGTGTAAAGTAATTGAGTTGTCTTCCGTTTATGTTTTTTTGTCTGTCTGTCTGACTTGAGTTTAGTATTAATGGTTTTTTAGATCTTTACATGCCTTGATAAATCCTTCGAGTTTATCCCGCATTATAAATTTTACTTGCTTATATGGCCTTAAAACTAATAAAATCTATGAGAGATGTGGGAATATTTGTCACGCGAAACATTGAGTCAGTTTAAAATATGTATCTATATATAACTGCTTAGTATAATAATTGTAAATTGGCAAGTTTGTGTATGGATTGAACAGATTTGGATGATATTTAGTGCATAGATAAGCTATGAAATGGAGTAACTTAAAGGTTAGAGGTAGAGGGTATCGACAAACTTGAGAGCAGAAAGGGCATGTCGCTAGTACTCGCAAAAAGTTCTAGTTAAATAATTTAAATCGGTTTTGGGACATCTTATACTGTTATCGATAAAACAACATGCTACGAAAATACAATAGAAAAAACAAAAAAAAAACAATTGCTGACATTTGATTTTTTGTGGTTGATAAACGTCAAATATGATGACAGATCATTATAATAACGAAATTGTCACAGATATTTTAAAAAATCTATTCGTGCTAAATACAGATACATGCATCAATTTCAAAATTGAAAAAAAATTTATCGCATATTTATGGTTTATAAATGGTGTTTTAATCACATTATCAATTAGATTCTATTTTGAATTTATCTCAAAGATTAAATTGCAAAATTATTCCTTGTAGTTGAATAATGTGCAATAAAATACGCTATTTGCAGTATTCATGCTAATTGGCCTAATAACTTAAATAATGTTATTATAAAGCAAATTATATTGGTATAATTAAATTATTCACGAGTTATCGAATTCAATAATATTATCTTTTCTCGCGGCTCCGCTTTCTTCTAAAGACCGGAAACCAAATTCTTAGATTTTACATATTATTATACCATGTGACGTTTTTTTTTATGGGACAAAGGGGGCAAACGGGCAGGAGGCTCACCTGATGGTAAGTGATCACCTCCGCCCATGGACATCTGCAACACCACAGGGCTTGCAGATGCGTTGACGGCCTTTCAGGAAAGGGAGGGAGGGAGGAGGGAGAAGGACAGGATGAGGGATGGGGAGTGGGCCTCCCGGACTCTCACTTACCGAACGAAACGCGACAGCATAGCTGCCACTTCACGCCGGTCTCCTATGAGAGAGTGGTACTATACGGGGCGTGCCGGCCCATTCGGCTGCTACCCGAAGGTAACAAGCATGGCACCACCACTTCTATAGCCTTCCTCGATAAATGAACTATCCAACAAGAAAAAGAATTTTTCAAATCGAACTAGTAGTTCCTGAGATCAGCGCATTCAACCAAACAAACAAATTCATCAACGTTATGATGTTAGTACGTATAGATAATTTAATGTACCTACCTACTTGAAATAAATGTAAATATCAGAGCAAGGCTCGGGAATCGAACCCACTTCACTCGGTTTCCAAGTGAAAGAATAATATCCTTGTACGAGTGTGTATGAATATCAACATTATTTTCTTTCTAAAGGTATCGACTGCGTGTTTTTTGTTGACCGTACAATAGGAGATTTACGATATATTTTATTGAGTTCGTGATATCTTAATAAAATCAAGGATAACCTTAATGGTTCTGAGTTATTTAATGCCTATACATCTATATTATATATACATATAAATAAAATTCTTGTCCGTCTGTCGAAAAAATATTTAACTTTAACTTTGACGACACGTTTGGCTCAGTTGGTAGTGACCCTACTTTCTGCGCCAGCGGTCGCGGGTTCGAGTCCCGCTGGAGGATCATTTGTTGAGAATGAATGTTTGTACTCCAGTCATGGGTGTTTATATTTATAATATGTATTTATTTAAATTTATATGTATATCAACTATCTGGTATCCGTAACACAAGCACGTAAAGTAGCTTATCACGGAACTAGATGGCGCTGTTGTAATAATGTCCCAACATATTATTATTAAATAAAAAAACTGTTGACTGCGTAATGAAGCAACTATTTCTAATTTTATGTATGTTTGTTTATCCGGACTAATCTAGAAAACAGCAGATTTGATTTTAATAATGCTTTTGCAAAGGAACAAAAAAAAAATTAAGAGGAATACTACTATTCTATACTCGTAATTACATTAAGATAGAATATAACATGAAAGTATTTAAGATTTAAAATTTAAACATAAATTATTTTTTGAAAAACGATTTTTTATAATTGTTTGATAGAATACACATTACACGATAACATATTTTAGCTTTACAACTCATCTTGTACTCGACGTCAATTAATATGACATGTATGGGACATGTTAAACCTACACTCCGACCCACATTAGTAGCAGTTAAAGTAACTATCTTGTATATCTGGGAACAAAAAATCGTAATAAATCCGCAATAACAATCGAAATCTTTTATTTTAAACTAGCGACTTACCTTGGCTTTGCTTGGTTTCGTATCGAATATGTGGACTATAGGTACATTATTATTTTTATATAAGTGAACCACCGCTGATTTATAAACAAAACTAAAACAATTTTATTCAAATCGGTCCAGCCGTTTATGGTTTTTAACGGGACTAACGAACAGTAATAGATTTTTATGATACAGAATGTCAAATCTTCGTACCTAAATCTAAGAAGGGCGAAAAGGTCCACTGCCCAATTCTTGCCTTCATCGTTAGATTAACTCGATAAAATCTAATTAATGTATTGTTTTTCGCACATTCTAAACCGGCCTATTAAAAATGTTATAGAAATTACCAACTTCTATCAATTTTTGAGATCGATTTCGTATAAAGTTAGACGAAGTTTGTGTGAATTGAACTGTCATTTTTGTCGAATTGGTACTTCTTCTCAAAAAATTAGCGAAACGTTACTTTAAAGATCTAAGTTAATTCCCAAGTTTAATTTTAACTAAACCATGTTTTTTTCTATTTATTTTTAGTAATCGACATTTTTTAAACTTTAATCCGTCACTAGCCCGCTACCATGACTCATAATGCCACCCAAAGAGTTAGGAGTGCTGTCTCCCTTCTTCGTATAGCTGTGTCTCTCTCGCACATCTTTTTTTATCTCCATTGAAGTTTGCTGTCAAAATAAGGATTATAAAAGCTCTTGGATGTGTTCATTCGAGAGTGTTTATCCCTTAATTTGGCTGTTTTTTTATTATGCAAGCTAGCAAACCCGCTTCGCTGCGCGTAAGTTAAAATAAATTTAACGATTTTTATAATTTGCGAATTAAAAAAAGTAGCCTTACTCCGTATTACATTAGCTATCTTCGAGTGAAAGTCCCGTCGAAATCGGTTCAGCCATTTCAAAAATTAGTCTATGACTTCGTGTTTTTTTTTTCATTAAAAACCCAACAGCCGTTTCAGCGTTAAAAAACTTTATATATAGTTGACAGTTCAAGTCTTTGCAAAATTTAGTTCACTTTGGATTTCTAATTGACATTATTGTCGCATAAATAAAAAAAATCGAAGGTTCAACATAAACCATACATTAAAAACTAGCGATTCACTCTGTCTCACTCACTCTAGGTAATTATTTTGACCTATCTCGTAAGATTTTGCAATTAAAGTCCACAAAATTATGTTTTTTCGACATCACCTTATTAAAATCTTTGAAACTTTTCTTTTTTTTTATAAGTACATGTATTACATATAAACCTTCATCTTGAATGACTCTATCTATTGATGCAAATTGCATTTAAATCCGTCGCGTAGTTTAAAAAATCTAGGTGTACAGACGGCGAAAAGCGACTTTTTTTAATACTATGTAGAGATGAAGTAATTTGTACAATTATTTGTTATAGTCCTTGGAAAATACCACATTTAGCAGTAGAATATTTAGGAGAAAAACAGTAACATTTTCAGTGTCACAGAATCCTTTCTTAAATGAATCGAATCAAGATATTCTATTTAAATTATCTAAATAATGTCAAAAATTCATTGTTATTCAAATTTCATATATCGCATAGCGTCATCCATGTTGGTATGTAAAAAAAGAAGAGTTGGATCGCAGTGAGTGATGACTTAATTTTAAGAACCACCGCGGAGTAACCGGAGATCGCGTACAGGCGCAGGACACTTTGACTTTACCTACTGTACTAACTGACTGTAAATTTATAATCTACTACTAAATATATAAACCAAATTTCATCAAAATATATCCAACGGTTTTATCGTAATGCAGTCACAGAAAATTAAAAAACTAAACACTAAACTGAAATTAAAAAACTATAGATTCGGCCTCTATATCGATAATAATAAGTATTTTAATAAGATTTTCCAAAATATATTCATATATTAATAATTAATAATATATAATAATTGTATTATGTATAGATTAATAATATGCTTAGTTTCTAACAACCTCCTGCGCCTGTACATCAAAAACCCACAAGTGATATATGGTATCGAGACAGACGACATCGGATACTGTTATTATACTTTGTTTTTAATATTAATTACGCGGAGACGGGTATTATGGGTATAGCTACGTTACTTCACGCTTTAAGATGACAGTTCTATTTTTAAATTGAATAAAATGGTATTTTTTTTAATAAGGCCAAGAACACATGGTCATATATCCGAAGAGCTAAGATTTGTTGTAAGGCTAATTAAATTAATATGATACTAAAAGTACATTCGATATAATTAGTACAGAGAGAAATAACAAAATCACGTTTTTTATACCGATTTTTAAACACATTTTTCTGCATTGAGTAGTTTTTCTAATCTAAACGTGTTGTGTAGGATGACTGATAAATTTCTATTCTTAGTTAGTATAATATTATACTAGAGACTAACACTCGCTTCGCTATTTTTTTTTTGTAGAGGAACCGTAAAATAAAAGTATCCTTTTTCTAAAAAAAAAGTAGGTATCCTAAGTTAACTCCATACAACATCAGCTCGCTGCCATCGAATGTCGGATACTAGCCACAAGCATACTGTATACGGACAGACAAAAATATTATAATCTCCTCCTTTTGGAAGTCGGTTGAAAATTGAATTTTTCTTATACAGGTAGTATAAGAAAAAATCAATTTTTACTTTTTATTACAACATAATATAATGTTAGACGTAAAAAACGCTATGACCGTGACGGCAAAATCCTTTTATGCAGATTATAAATAAATAAGATAATAATTAGAGCGAAGCGATATTAAATGTAAAAACTTATTAGCTATATTTATTATACACATTTATGTAACGTATTACAACTAATTTGCATATCATATGTAAGTACATTGAATAATAGTGGCAGTTTATCACTAAACATTATATTTTCTTCTTTTTTAAATATATGATGCATATTTAACATTTAATTTTCCTGGAAAACTGTCCAAGTAATATCGAAAACTGCATCAATATCAGTAGCTTAGCTTAGAAGATTAATTACATAGACAGATATACTTTTAAATTAATGAATATGCGCAAAAAAGGACAGAGGCTACTGTTTATCTTGCTACATCGAATAGTCCCTAACCTAAATTAATGTGGTACAAAAACGTAGTGACAAACTTAAGCTACGCGAGGATAGCTTACTTGGTTAGGTTTGATAAATGAAACTAATTAAAAATAACATTTTTGATTACTTAGAATAGAAAAAAACAATTAAAAAAACTATGTAGGCAAGTATAATTATTTTAATCGCAAAATATAAAAATATTTCAAAATTACACCAACCAATTATTTACCACAAATTAGATTTTCATTGGCCTAAACATTAAAACCTGTGCCACTTCAAAGAGACCGCCAGCCATTTTGACGTTAATTTGACAGCTGTCAAAATAACATTTAACCCGCCATGATTGATAATGTCGGCATAACTTATCTGTTAATCGTTTTAATAGATTATTTCCTGTTTTTATTAATATTCAATGTAATATTAGTGATTTCTTTTGCTTAACAATAATATTTACGGTGTAATCACAGCTTAAAAAATAAGCAATAAATCAAGATGTTTTAAATTATTTATGTATCCTGTCACATAGAAAATCTAAGCACTAATTAAATAATCAATATTGTTATAAATTAAAAAAAATCAATTTTTTATCGATTTAGAATAAAGTAACGGTAATAAAATTAGTTTTTTTTTATTAATTATTTATTTGATTACTAATTAACGTTAATTCTAAGCCTTCGATCCTAACTAAACCTTTGCTGATTATGAACTTATTAAACTGGCGTAAGAATAATTATTTATTTATTACCCTTAACAGGTATCGAACCCACAACACCCTCCTTTATAATCAGATGCACTCTACAGATGTTCTCTCATTTACAGACCACTTAATAGTTTAAAAATAACCCACGATTCTTCAAAAACATTACGAAAACAATTCCTAAGTCGTCGCGCGCGTTGTGTGGCCGTTATGACAAATTTTATTAATTCACTCCATTTTTTATTCGTCTTATAATCACTTCGTATTTATTTTAGCCCGTTTTGTATAAATCATAAATGTCAAAGTGACAGCAAATTTGGCGGCAACTGCTGTCAATCCCGTTCCGTTCCACGTTAATTTTGGATGCATTTAATACGTGATTAGCTAAATTAATGGCGTCGCCAACATATTTATGCGACTTGCTGTGTGTATATTTTTGTCTTGAAACCTCTGAAATAGTTATTGCTCATTTCACTGCCCATTAGCGTGTAGACAATTTTTTTTCTTTGTACTCTGCGTTTGTTAATTGGTATGTGCTGTCAACAAATTAAAAGTTATATACATGGTTTGTTTTTGAACGATTTTTAAATTGTCTATGGTTAAATATAATTGTCTATGATTATCGTAACTTCTGTGGATTGGTTTTATTATCGTATTTTAGTAATACGAGACAATTATTGTGAATTATAATTCGATGTATCCACATAATTGTGGCTTTTTCGTCATTAGTCATCGCTTAGCTGCCCGTAAAAGAATTATAAAAAAATAATTGCTACGTACGCAGTAACTGCTTAATATCTTGTTTAGGTTTATTTTTGTACTTCATTGCAAATTAAAGTTACGATGAGTTAAAATTGATACTTAAAATTGATTTTTTTCTTTTATTCAAATACTAGCAGTACCTGCGGCTTCACCCGCGTTCATGGTTTTAAGCCCGCTAAAAAAAGTAAAAAATGTTACTTTTAATACTACCAAGAATATGTGTACAAAAGCGTAACAAACAAACTTACATTCACATTTATATTATTAGATATAATTACACAAGCGGCTCAACCTTGCTTCGCTTAGCTTACTTAGTAAAAGTACATTTTAATAGTGAGTATATATTTATCACAGATGTGATATTAACTTGCAGTAAAAAATATCCTATGAGCTCGATTACCAGCTATCATGATACCAAATTTCATCATAGTCTGTCCAGACATTTTCTCGTGTTGCATTCACAGAAACACTTACGTACAAATGATTCAAAATGAGATTTGGCTTCTGTTTCTATAATAATTACTATTTCAATTAGATTATTCAAAAAATATTGAATGTACAGATTATGTTAATTTTGAAGTCGGTGACAGCCAAAGCAAAATAACCCTAAATAGGTACATATTTGATTAATCTATCAATTTGTAAACATAATCAAAATACCTGGCTGGCACCGACTCCAAAACTAACAAAGTCCTTAAAAGTATTATTTTCTACTTTTTAGTTTAGATTTATTAAGTTTGGAAGTCGGTTTTTGTTTTTTTGTTAAAAATAATTTTAATCTATTCTAATATATAAAAATCTCGTGTCACAGTGTTTGTTATCAAACTCCTTCGAAACGACTTGACCGATTTTTATGAAATCATTTGTGTATATTTAGTAGGTCTGAGAATAGGTCGTAGGCTAATTTTTATTCCTCTAGGTGACAAGGGTGGCCCTCTCTAATATTTCAGTTCTTAGTAAATTAAGCCAAATTTTTATTTTTTTATGATTTGGTATCAAAAAGTTCTTATAACCCTAAATTTCCATTCTTCGGGCGCGGGCCTATATATAGCGGATATTATGTATAATTTGGGTATACTTAAACATCTGCTAAAACATAAAATTAAAAAAAAAAAACAGTACTTTTACCTATTTTAGATATAATGATTAAGTTGATACATTTAAAAAATGTTACAGCCTCTCTTTATCTTTTAAGACAAATCATCTTTTCATTTGAACCATTTAACTTGGATAAGTTTAAGATAACTTTAACTTTAAGACATTAATATAAACTAAGTGAATGGGATCTTTATCGATCTTGATCGTTTAGTCTAACGATTTCACAGATTATATAATGACGTTTTACTTTTTAATTTATTGCCATGTCTAAAGCTTGTATCTAAATTTATAGTCGTCGTATATTTTTTTATGAATATTTTGTTGCCTTTGACTAATTTTAATCGTCCAAATATTTTTATTAGAACTAATTTAAGGAACATGCTAAAAATTAAAATGTATTTATTCTTAAAAAAACTAAGCAGATATACAAAACATTTTTTTTATATCTATGCGACTAAATAAAATTAAGTTAAGTTAGTTACACCACTTGTAACTTGAGAATGACGGGACCGATTTTAATGATTTTTAATTTGTTACATTTGTCTCCGTGTAGATTAGCGTAATAGCTATTAAACTATTTAAAAAATTAAGAAAGTAAAATGTAAATATTAAACAAATTAACGACGATTGATTTATTATGATATGACAATTGCCATAGTGCGTGGAAATGTATAGTGTATTATAACAATTTCTTACATTTCTTGAAAAACAACTATACTTTCTAATCTTTAAAGCATAGTATTTAGTAGTTTTAAAGAAAAATATATATTTTTTATTTTTTTCGCGCATTTATTTTAATTTTTGGTTCCTGACGTTACTTACCTACCATTATTCTACTTCACTATTCATTTACACTACCAATAATAGTGAAAAATAAACGAAAATACAAACAAAACCGAGTAAAACTTTAATTTATTAAGTCGACTAAAACTAGTTTTTAATATAAATTTAATGTCACTGCAAATCCAAATAAAAAAAATGGATGTATCATTCAAATGACGTGGCCATTTGTTAAGCGTTTGATTGATTCATTCAATTATTCATTTCCCGGAACCTATAAATTATGTTTTAGGATTCTTCAGTTTTAATCATAAACCAGTTACATCATTATACGGTACTAATATAAAAAAAAAAAACATTTTTTTAATATTTTATCTGTTTGTTCCGGCTAATCTCTGAAACGGCTGGGCCGATTTTGACGGGACTTTCACTCGCAGATAGCTAATGTTATAAGGAGTAACTTAAGCTACTTTTTTTAATAGACAATTTTAAGAACCTTTTAAATTATTTTAGGCCTGGTTTGCTAGTAGAATATATGACCTATACTATATTATAGTACAAGCATTCAAGGCCTCATTACACGAATAATTGCTCCTAGCAGGACTCGAAACCGCGACCGATATCACAGAAAGTAGGTTCTACACACTGAGTCAAACTCGTAGAGATGATAAAATAATTATTTTTATTAATAAAACAAAATTAAGTATTAATTAATTTTATTAATTTATTACGTACGGGACCACAAGCCTAAGGACGTTTAGTACTTCACGATTTCCTATACTTATAACACGCATCTGGACGAACAAACAGATTGTATTACATTTTTTGTATACGTTTGAATTTCTCGAAACTGTTATGAAGTGAAAATAATATCATAAAGTGTGAAGCTTTTATACGGTCCTTATTAAGAAAACAATGTATGTGTGTTTTTGACATAAATATATCAATGACATGTCAGAAACTAAAAGGCTTTCGATCTTAAGTTTTCTCTTGGAAAAACAAGGTCGTTTTAATATGTTGGGACATTATTACAACAGCGCCATCTAGTTCCGTGGTAAGCTAAGAGGCTTGTATTACGGCTACCAGATAGTTGATATACTACACATATACATTTTAAATACATACATATTATAAATATAAACACCCACGACTGGAGTACAAACATTTGTGCTCAACAAATGAATGCCCCCAGCGGGACTCGAACCCGCGACAGCTGGCACAGAAAGTAGGATCACTACCAACTGAGCCAAACGTGTCGTCTAAGAAAATATCTCTTAAAGGAGTGAAATAAGGGGGGAGTAGGGAAGGGGGAGGTAGTATGGTAGTTTGAATGAGGTATCTATAATAACTTGTCTGTTATTAATAACAGTCGAATGTGAGAATTAAATATTTTAAAAATCTAAATTAAATAGCCATTATTATCAATACAGAGGCCGAATCTATAGTTTTTAGAATATTTGTCTGTCTGTTTGTCTGTGCCCGTATAACGAAAAAATGTTAAAAGTGCGAATCTCACTCGCGCACGAAAGTTTCCGTAGCATTATCTATAAATAATGGTTCACGGTTTATGCGTAAGGTTTATGTTTATGAAATTAAATGTTTTGTTTTGACACACATTTTACCACTTTGGAAGTGTCTCTCGCGCAAACTATTCAGTTTAGAAAAAAATGATATTAGAAACCTCAATATCATTTTTGAAGACCTATCCACAGATACCCCATACTTGTTTGATTAAAAAAAAATTTTTGAGTTTCAGTTCTAAGTATATAAATACAAATTTATTGTTTTTTTTTTCTATTTTTATGTGAAAATCTTAATGCGGTTCACAGAATACATCTACTTACCAAGTTTCAACAGTGTAGTTCTTATAGTTTCGGAAAAAAGTGGCTGTGACATACGGACGGACAGACAGACAGACATGACGAATCTATAAGGGTTCCGTTTTTTGCCATTTTGCTACGGAACCCTAAAAACCGCTGGACCGATTTTGATGAAATTTGGTGTGATGATAGCAGCTGGTTATCCGTGTCAACATATCGAATACTTTTTACTGCGGTAAAATATAAAATTAAAAAAAAATTATACTAACCCTCAAAAGGTAGAAAATAAAGCGATAAGTGTTAGAATGGTGTTATATAAATCATATGGTTACAATGTTTCTGGCATGTTCTGTGGGCGGCCCTCACACCGAGATGGAGATGTCAATACATTTTATAACCAGTATAGAGTGTTTATTATAGGAAAAAAAAAACCATAAATACCTTGTTAATGGAAAAAACGTATGTTTATACGAAAATCAATGTATTTCACACAAGAGGAAGTCTAGGTAATATGGTCATTTATATCGAATTAGTGTGAAATGATATAATGTTACAGCTGGGAAGCTAATGTTACAGCTATGTTTACTCTTTGGTTTTCTAACAGATGGTGTTAGTAGTACAATAACATTCTATCGAATGAACACAAAATTGTTAATGGTTATTGTTTAATGATTATATTTTTTTTGACATACATCTACATATAAATCAATAGGCGTGATAGTTTTTCAGTAAAGTGTACCGCAAAATGCTCAGGTTGTGGGATAGTGTTAGCCTGTTAGGTGTCGCTTCGCTCGCCCTAATTAAATGTTATAAACTTAGTACATTTTAACAGTTACTATAGGTCTAACCTGTAGACCTGGTTAACCAAATATTTTTAGATATTAAATTTCATTAAAATCTATGCAGTGGTTTTCGAGTGATGCAGTAACAGAGAGACTGACTGACATATAATAGCGATAATAATAATGTCAGTCTGTCTGAATGACTATTTCATTAAGATTCATCTCAAAGAAAGAAAAAAGAAATGAGACAAAAAAATCTTCATATTTTAAAAAAAATGTTGGGCGACGAAAATAAATATGGAAGTGATAACAGCTTCTTTAAAAATATTAAGAAGATAACAACAATTTGATAATTTTCATACCTTATTTTTAATATTATTAGTTAAGAAAATTCTTTAAAACTCAAGCGAAGTCGGAGAAAGTATCTTGTATTTCTATACCCACATATATCATAATACACAGTCATAAACAAAATAAAACACACTGTGTACAACCATAAAAACTGACGCCGCCCACACAAGTATTTTGCGACGTTAAAAAATAATATTGCAAGAATTTATCAACACTTTCGCTTCCAGAGGCAAATTTTGTAAGCATTTGAGATTACGTTTAATTTTATATATGCTAGGTACTATTTTTGTCGCCTTTTTGCAGTCCCACTGCTGGGCGTGGGCTTTCATTCAATACAAGGGGTATATCCAGATCAGACCATGTTCTACAAGTAAGTTAAAATAATAACCTTTAACCCGACAACTACTATTTTTATTGAATGCCAGTATGTGAGTCCGTGATGAATCTAGCACCGAGCCGGCTCGAAACTCGAAAGGCAGTTTACTGAGAAGAGGCTATGAGAAAGTCAACAGTTGCTTTAATTTTTTAATAACACTAATTTAATACCTGAATAATAATAAATAATTATAGTATGAGTTTAATAAAATAAGGGTTTTTTAAATCTAGTATAAGATAATATAACATTTCGTTCATTATATAAAAAAATGTAAGGTCATTTTGACCCCAAATAAATATCTTTAACTACTAACTGTACATAATTTATGTTTAATTTTTTTAAACAAAGTTGTTTTTTTTACGCCACTCGAATTTTAAATATCATTTTAAGATAACTAGGTCCTATATCTAGTAATATATTTAAGGGTTAGATAATTTATTTCAGTATAACCCTAGAAGTGAAGCAAACATAATTGACATAACCACCGATAAGAATCGAACCCCACATCTCCGGTTTTGATACCCGCAACTGACCGCATCTTGCTAAGCTCCATAATAAAAATGCAAATAGCCGCGTAAATTGATTACTTATAACCGTAAAATCGATATATGAGAACGTGATAAAACATTTTTTATCGCTTTCGTTACTTATTATTTCTAAAACTGGTAAAATGTGCTCGACTCGAACTTGAAGGTTACTCTATAATAATAATATAAAATTTAACCTGAAACCTTTCGGAAACCTGCATCTGAGAGAACCTAGCAAGTTTTCCAAAAACATGTGCAATCCGCCAACCTGCACTAAGCCTGCGTGGTGGACTATGATCTGATCCCCCTCGTATTGAAAGAAGGCCCACCCCCATGAGTGAGACTTTAAAATGGGGTGAATTCATGCATATAATAATCTAGTGTAATGGCGTTTGTGGTCGAAGTACTCCGAAACGGCACAACCGATTTTCATTTCTTTTTGTATATTTGGTAGCTATGAGAATAGGTCGTAATGAAATAATACTTTCTTAGGCTTACGAGACTATTCGACATTATAAATTTCGCTTTTCGCAATCATTTTCCTGTGACCATGATTGCTGTAAAGCATTCGAAACGTCGGGAACCAAAAACCAAAATAAATCCGCAATCAAATCCGAAAAGATACTTTCATTTATAATGTAGTAATGAATTGTTTAATCTTCTACCCCTACCAAACAAGCTCACAGAAACTAGCCAACTACGTAACCTATAGCTACGTATAAATTATAGTGCACAAGTATCAAGTATGCGCAGAAACAAATTTAGGTAGAATGATACTTTGACACGACTGGTGACAGATTATGCGCATGATCTATGTCATGGCTAATTTTATCGCTTTGCTTTAATGACTTTAAACCTCTAAAGCCTTACCGCCGCACTCAGAGTCACTTAATGAACCATTAAGTCGAGAAACTTCATACTAAAGAACGACTTAATTGTTAATTAAGTGACTATGAGTGCGGCGGATAGTCTCCCAGCTAACCATGATTGCTGTAAAGTTTAAAGCATTGGAACTACTAAATTTGGAGTCGTGAACCGAAAATCTAAAAAAACGCGACAAATTCCAAAAAGATATTTAAAATGTCAAATATTCGCGTAAATCAAAAGAAATATTATTCCTAATGCTATTGAAAATAATTTTACAGAAAAGCCATACACTTTGATCAAATGGGGATTCGAACTCAATGCCCAAGGCAGCTAATATCCAGTAAAATGTTCAATGAACAAACCAAAACCTGTCACTTGTTATATATGCTATATTTTTTTTTATCAGGATAATGTCAAGTGGGAGGTTGTTCCGATCGCATCAGTTCCACCATCGACACTGCCTCGGCTTATGTTTTGACAAATTCATTTTGCGGCCGCCATACTGGTAATTATGTTTCACGCCAGGGTTACTAATTATAGGATAAATTAAACATTTATAGAGATTATTATGAATGGTATTGATTATGGTTTTAGTAAGGTTTTGTAATGTAATATATTTTTTTTAATATAATATAATCTATATGTATTTATATCTGATTTAAATATGAATTTAGATAAAAAATATTAATAAAATATTATAACGACACGTTTAGGTCAGTTTGTAGTGCCTACTTGTTGTGCCAGCGGTCGCGGGTTTGAGCCTCACTGGTGGCATCCATTTGTGTGATGAACATGAATAATTGTCATGTTTACTGTTTATATTTATATTATGTATGTATTTAAAGTTATATATGTGTAGTGTATCAACTATTTTGTATCTGTAACATGGTGCTATGTGGTAATGTCCTAACACATTCCAAAACCTTAATTTAGATGTCAAATAAAATTTAAATTAAAGTTCGATCAAACGTTAAGAAATAAACTATTTAAAATATTTATTATATATTTACGTAGTAATAATGGCAACAAAACACCATAGTTTCAATAAAAAAAAAAGTATTTAAAACCTAAAATTGGCAACCCTAAACACCCCTCTGGGTGGCCCGTGCGTCTGATACCGTGGCAGCAAAACAAAACGAAATACACGAACGAGACACACTGTGTGACGTCACGGACCTCTCTTTTCCACACACAACCACTCCACTTAAAGCTAAACCTTATTCAAATAACAATAAAGTGTAATTTATGTTATACGTTTTTAATAGTTTTAATTATAGATCCTTCAAAGCACTAGCTAACTTCAAAATAGAGAAATTTACTGCAAATACTGATTAAGCATACAGTTTTATTGTAAAATATGACTTCCGGCTGTGATTTATTTTACTTGACCCTTTCCTTACATGCATTCTCAAAGAAATGATACAATAAAATTCTAACTTTTTTTTGGAAAATGTTATTGAAATTGCCATTTTTATCGATACAGAGGCCGAATCTTTTTTTTTATGGGACAAAGGGGGCAAACGGGCAGAAGGCTCACCTGATGGTAAGTGATCACCGCCGCCCATGGACATCTGCAACACCACAGGGCTTGCAAATGCGTTGCCGGCCTTTTTATAGTTTTTAAGATTAATGCCCATCTGTGACCATCTGTGTGGCAGATATTGATAAAATTTTGTATAATGATAGCTTATAGGATATGAATATGGAATTAATATACGATAATATAACTAAAATACAATTTTTAAAAGTTTTGTCCGTCTTTTTGGTCTGACTAATCTCGGAAAAGGCTGGGCTGATTTTGATGAGACACAGGCATAATATAGATTTCTTTAGTTTAAAAAAAATTTGGGCTTACATTAAAAAAAATAATCGTAGCCGATGCGAGGGTAAGTTGCTAGTAGAAAATAAAAACAAAACGTGGAAAAATTTAAATAGAAAACTGTAAAACATCTCCCCAAACAGATTGTAATAAATGACTCGGAATGAATTCGCTTTATCTACACCTTGCAAGCGTTTTAATCAATTTCGATACAGCAATGGCTGGGGTGTTTGCTTCATTGGTGTTACCATTAACTAAAATAGGTGGGGGAGGTTAAAAATAATACTTTTTAGAGGGTAAGTATTCGACTTGGTAATGTTTGTTTACTAGAACGTAGAAGCTAGTGTGTTGGTTTGATTTCCGATTGGAGAAAATTCCTTTTTTCTATTTTATACTACTCGTGTGTTTTTGTAACGGGTGATTTTTTAAGTCTTTGGTTTTTCATTTGAAAAAAAAATACCATAATATAGTGTTAAATATAAAATTTACATTGGGAAGTCAAAAAGCATCACTTGCCATTTATTGTTTAAAAATTATTTCATGCAAATGTTGGCCAAAACTAGGTTTTAAATGATCCATACGCAAAGTCCAATCTTGAGGTAATTTTTTAAGCATATCGGCTGGCATCCGGATTCAGCTTAAATATTCTCTTATGTACGCACCCTATGAGTAGTGAATGGTTTAATATCGAATAGTGTAAAATTGGTGCGGAATTTGGGCACAACTGTTTTGATAACTCGTTTCGAACCAGTCAGTAGGCCGCCTAGATAATGCGATTTAATGCTCTTGGACTTTTTTTTGTGGGGGTACGTAAAAACTCTTTTCTATGCAGATAAACCAGCATCAATTCGAGCACTAGAAAATAAAATTAACGTGTTATCCGTGATATTCCAGCCGATATGTTCGAAAAAGTACCTCACAATTGGACTTCGCGTATGGATCATTTAAAACGTAGTGGAGGCCAACATTTGCACGAAATAATTTTTAAAACATAAATGGCAAGTACTGATTTTTAACTTCCCAATGTAAATATTATATTTAACACCATATTATGGTATTTTTTTTTCAAATGAAAAACCAAACGCTTAAAAAATCACCCTTTATAATACATTCGTATAGTTATTTGGAAAAAATAATTTAAAAGTCTTAGATAATATATATTATTATTTATTATATATTAAAAGATAATATTTTTTATATAACTTCTACGTTAAAATTAGTTTATTTATAAATAAATAAATAAATATGTTGGGATGTTATTACAACAGCGCCATCTAGTTCCGTGGTAAGCTACGAAGCTTGTGTTACGGGTACTTGATAGTTGATATATTACACGTATATAACTTTAAATACATACGCAATATGAATATAATTATCGATATGAATATATAATTATTTCTTTATCGTGCTTTTTTGTATGTAACCAGGCATAATCTAATCAATATTTATAGAATTGAATACCTCTTTCTACTACAGTTTTAAATCTATTTTTATTTTTTTTCAAAATAAAAATTGAATAAATATGTTGGGACAGTAACACAGCAGCACCATCTAGTTCCATGGAAAGCTACGCTGCTTGTGTTACGGATGATCCCACCCGTGAGGATTATAAGCATTCGTGATTAGCACACAAATTAATCCCCGCAGCGGAACTCGAACCCGCGACCGCTTGCAGAGCAAATAGGGTCACTCATTACAAACTGATCTAAAACGTATCGTTAAACTTGCTAAAGTAAAATACCACAAAATGATAGACTCTTTTGAATAATCAGGAAAAAATTAAATATATGTGTAGTGTATCAACTGTTTAGTATCCGTAACACAAGCCCCGTAGCTTACCACGGAACTAGATGACGCTGTGTTTAATATCCCACAATAACACTGTAAGTATTTTTCAAAAATGGTACAGCATATTTAAAGAAGATCATTATTCAAATTTGCAATTACATCTCTATATTGATTTTGAGGGGAGAAGTTAACTGACAGTCAGCCGTCTTGTAGACTCAATAGCCTTAATGATTACTGAGGCGATTAGTCAAACTGTGGATGTTCTTAAACATTTACAACGTTGTGTAACATTGGTGTAAATCGCATTTAAGTATTTATAAACAAAAAATGCTTAATATCTGATTGAAAGATTTAATTTACCATAGTTACCTAAAAAACCAGTGGTAGCCCAGGGGTAACGCGCTCGCTTGGACAACCGAGTGATGCGGGTTCAAATCCGAGTATCGCACCGTTGATGATATCTTCATGTGCGAATCTTTTCTATCATGATTATCACTAGTCTTATACGGTGAAGGAAACACCGTGAGGAAACCTGCATGTCTGAGAGAACCTGGTAAGTTTTCGTAAGACATGCTCAGTCCGCCAACAAGCACTAGGCCAGCGCGGTGGGCTATGGCCTGATGCCCATCGCATTGAAGGGAGGCCCGTGCCCAGCAGTGGGACGTTAAAGAGGGCTGAATACAAAAGATACCTAACCAGATATTTTCAGAGACGTTACCACTTGCCAGCTACAATTTGTGATGTAAATTTTGCTTAATGAGTATCGGCTGGCTTTGAATCTGTTTATTTTATATTTTTTTGGAAAATTATTATTATTATCGAAATAATCATTATTGATACAGAAACTGATACAGAGGCTGAATTTAAAGTTTCTATAATTTTTGTTCGTCTGGCTGTCTGGGAAAGCAACACGTGAAAACCATTGACAAGATTTTGATAATATTTGGTATTATGATAGTTAGTTATGTGAGTCAACATAGAATTCTTTTTACTGCGTGAAAATATCTCATCTTTGAAAAATCATCTAGGAACGAACCCGAGCAGAGCAAGGGCGAGCCGCTAGTATGTTGTATATAAATGATGCAAGCAAGTGCTTGAGAACTAGAACACTTAAAACAGACATACGAACAAACGGATAATATCGATTTATGTATTAAAAAAAAGGTGTGTGTGCGATTCACACACGATAGAAGTGAAACATAAGTAAATCGACAAAAGAATGAGATGAATATATAATTATGAAAAAAGAAATGTCAAAAAATAAACAACGGTTACCATGGCAACATGGGAATGTATTCTATCTCATTCTCTCCGACTTAATCCTATACTTTTATGTATTTCTTTCTTTATCGTGACGCATTTTTGTTTCATCGAGTTACAAATCACAACGATTCTAAATAAGTTTCACTTCAAAAAATCTGTAAGTTCTTCCCTTTTTTCTCATAATTGACTACTTAGTTTATCATGACTGCGTCCATAATAAATACATAGTACACAATTTTCTAGGATAAAGTGTTTTTTCTTCCACAGTAAACATTTTGTGTAAAATCGCGTCGGTGTGAGAGGCTCCCAACGAGCCCTCTTAACCGACGCCCGTTAATTATCGCGTCCTCCTTTACTTATTACTCTCACTTAAATGACCCGAATACTATCTTAGAATTTACTTAAGTACTTTAGTTTATAATAATACAAGCGGTTTAAACTTACTTCACACATTTGCTTTCTTAAGTGTATGGTTTACGAACGCAAAGACAAACGCATATTTTTTTTAATTGTGCCAGGTTATTTTTCATACATTACTACTTGAGTTCCATCACTATCGGATCAGTGTTTTTAAAACGCATAAAGAACTATGGATTTACCCTCACTTAATATTCTATTTGTTTACTGCTAAGTAACATCGGAATCAGTCCAGCAATTTCAACGTTAAGTATATTAATAGTTTGAATTTTTTAAAATACTTCGGTGTCATTATATAAATTATAATATACTTATGTTTTATTAAATAAAGTTGTCTGCATACGTTTTCTTACATAACGCAAACTGAAGACAACTTATCCATATTACAGTTTTCCTTCATCGTAAGACAAAGTGATAATCACGTCAAGTCCGTCAACTTGCACGTGGTGGACTATGGCCTGATCCCTGTCGATATAAAGGAGGCCTATTCCCAGCTGTGGGACGTTAAAAAGGACTGAACACATTATCATTCCGGGAATCCCCTCGTAATGAAGAGAGGCCCACGCCCAACAGTAGGGTGTTAAACACACACTGTACTTTATTGTCTTTCGTATAGAGGCTAGTCTATTGAGAGTCTACTAAAGATTAGTGACTTTACACTCCGTGACAAAACTATGGCACTCATATATTTTTGTCGAAGAAAATAGTTATGTTATCAAAAATTGCGTCGTTTAACATTTTCAGACAAAAACAATATTTTGATAGATCTAATCGATATTAGCCCTTAAATTATTAGATAGATTTAATCGATTAAAGTACGCAATCGATTTTAGAAAAATCGAGGTAGTGTTGGTAGGTTTCGAGGCAAAAATAATATGTATATACAGACATTACATTGTATCTCAAAAACCTACGAAATTTCTAACAAATAGGTATCAGACAGAGCGTCACGCTTTTAAGCCAAATTTATTATAATCAAGTTAAATTTAACTGTTGTATGCTTAACAAAGTTAATAACATATACCGCGATGAAACGTTAACCTTTAGATGGGGGCTATGAGATAGACGGAAAATTTGATTAACTTTATACCACTATAAATCATGAGCGGAAGCGTTTTGATTAAAATTTTTTTAACTATAACTATTTTTTTTCATATATTTATAAATAAGGACGCACTTGAGCGAAGTAAAGGAAAATCCCTAGTTGTCCCGAGTCTCTCACTTCTGATATTTTCATATGAGAATTTTTAACACGATTACCACTTGTCTTATAGTGAAAGAAAACATCGTGATAAAACTAGCATGTCTGAGAGAACCTAGCAAGTTTCTGAAAGCATGTAAAAACCGCCCTTGACCTTAACTCGACCAGCTTAGTGGTCTATGGCCTGTTCTCTTTGTATCGAAAGAAGGCCCATGCCCAGCAGTGGGACGATCAAAAAAGGAGCAAATACAAATTAAAAATTAGTATATTTTATGTGAGCCAACAGACTTATATAATAATGTAGGATTAAATCGCTGTATCTTATAAATTGTGATGGAAACAAGTAAAGTGATCGCAAAAGTATTATAATTGAAATAGTTGTCGAAACGAATTGGCGACCGGTTTCGTGTCTATAGCTTCTACTATGAATACAACTTTGTTACTCGGGAACGAGTGCGTAAAATATATACCTATTATTATTTAAGGCAATGGTAGCTCAGTGGTAACGTGCTCGCTTAGGAAGCCGGGTGATGCAGGTTCATATTATTATATTCTAGGGCTTTGTGCAATTGTACCAATGTGTTTAATTTAAAGTCCTTTAAAAACCCGGGTCTCTCACCTCTGACATTTTCGCGTGCGAATCATTTCTAACAAGATTACCACTTGTCTGAAAGAACCTAGCAAGTTTTCGGCAGACGTACGAAATCCGTCAACTTGCACGTCCATCAAGTCACGTGCAAGTTGACGGATTGAAAGGAGGCCCTGTCGTATTGAAAGGAGGCCTACTCCCAGCAGTGGGACGTTAAAAAGGCCTGAATACAATAACTTTTTATATATTAAATGAGCTATTCTTATATGTATGTATATAAGTTTATTTCTTGTTTCTATTTCTATTATTTGTAAAAAAAAAATTTATAGCCTTTCCAAAAAACGTAGAACGAAGCTCGCTTATATGCTTTAAGTTCATTATGAATAGAATTTTAAAAATCCATATTTTTAAAATAAATAGGAATATACGTATAATTAACCTTAAAATTATATCTAATAATCACCAATTCAGCTAATATTAAAACGTGAAACCTGTAAAAGGTATGGATGTTTCATGTTTCTTATACATTTACGCTAAGAGTACGGATTTTTATGAAACTTTAAAGAAAGAGTAGCTTATACATCAAAGTTACACATAGGCTATAATTTTTAAAGAATTTGTGGTATATTACAAATATACGTGCATATCCGCGGGAAATGACTAGTTTAGACAAAACGTAAACTGAGTTAATAAAGCTCTCGCGTCCGTGTGACGTTTGACTGACTTTTAATTGGCAAAGTTGCCAGCAATTGAAATTTCAGAGAAGGGGCGAATAATTCAGTTAACGAAATTGTATGTTTAATTATATATAGACGCCTTGATCGTCCGTTTGATTATTTTAAACTAGTTTTTAACACGGCTTCGCTTACGTAATCTATTATATACCTACCTATCTTCTATACATACATACTTATTTATGATAAAATTATGACTGAGTTTCACTAAATGCATATGAAACTATATACAAAAACAATTTTTGATTTTTTTTCCTGTCTATCTGTCGGTCTGTTTGTTCCGGCTAATTTCTTAAACGGCTGGACCGATTTTGACGGGACTTTCACTCGCAGATAGCTAATACTATGAGGAGTAACTTCTACTTTTATTTTATTAGAAAATTTTAAAAACCGTTTAATTTAACTTACGCCCAGTGAAGCAGGCTGAGTTTGCTAGCTTATAAGACATATTACGTTATATCCGCAATTTCTCCTCTTATAGGTAATGTTCTCAATCACGCCATCCTCAATACTCTATTGACATCTATATACGGCGTATCAATGTTGGGAAATTAATTTTTTACGCTTTTCTACTTTTCCCTTCGCAATTGTATTAATTATAAAGTTTGTTTTCCATTAAGACATCATGCCATAGCTATACTAAAGCTATATGAAGATATTGTAAAATGAAAACTAATTGGTCCCGATTTTCGACATTTCGCAAACAAAAGTATTATTATTAATCAAAGTATTATTATTATTATCTCCGTAATAACAGTACCTCTATATATGAAAGCACCATGGCCATCTACATTTATTGTTTTCATTTTTTAGCTTTTAAATCTCCAAAGAGAGCTTTTTTAATTTATTTCCATTATATTTCAGGGACCGCCAAAACCTACTAACAAACCAATTTACGACACTCCAAGTTCACCATTGCTATAGCTTTAAAATCAATAGCTTAGCACTTCCAGTGGAAACAAGCTTTGCGTAATAATGGTTTCACACTTACATAAAAACTGTTTGAACCTACCATTAGCTGCTACAGTAACCTGCAATTATCGCGACCGCTTCCTTATTAACATTAATTATAACAAATTATAGCTTCAATCTTGGAAAAATCTGTTATTAATTGTGTACATACTCTGTAATCAATAAGATCGCGCGTTCGAGGCTTGGTTTAGGCCAAATATACAAAAAAAAAGATAACAAATAAATATTTTGGGATATTAACACAGCACTATCTTTTTTCTCGGTAAGCTACGTGGCTTGTGTTATGGATACTAGATAGTTCATGCGCTATTAATTTATTAAATACATACAAATTTCTAGATATAAGCACCCATGACTCAAGTACAACCATTTGAGCTCATGACACAAATTAATGCCTCCAGTGGAACTCGAACCCGCGACCGCTGGTACACGTACTTAGTGTGTCATCGAAACATTTAAACAAAATTATTATAAGCGGCTCTTAAGTGTTCTCCAAAAGAAGTGCACCATTCGAAAACGAATTTTTTTTATGCTTTTCGGGTAGGAAAATTACTAAGTATATTAGTGTTATAAATGTAAAACATGTCCGTACTTTCAACTCTTAATATGCTAAACAGATTTAGATAAGATTTGGCTACGAAATGAAATAAGTGGCTGATGGTAAACGGATATTTTTGATTTCCGTTTACCATTGAATCGAAGCCGCGGGCAAAAGGGAGTTAAGAAATAAACCAGAGCCTTCCTAGTAAAATTGTAACAATTCTGACAGTTTCATGTGCGAATCATTTCCAACATGATTACCACTTGTCTAACGGTGAAGGAAAACATCGTGAGGAAACCTGCAACTTGAAAGAACCAAGCAAGTTTTCGACACGCTCAGTCCACCCGCACTTGGCCAGTGAGGTGGACTATGACATGATCCCCATCACATTAAAAGGACGCCCACCCCCATCAGTGGGACGTTAAAAAGACCAGAATACATGTGCACAGCAATCCTCCAGCGAAAGTAACTCTGCCTGTCTGTCTGTCTGTCACGCTTTCACGCCAAACTACTAAACCGATTTAAATAAAAGTCTGAGAAAGGACCTAGGCTACTTTTCAAGGCGAAAAAAGGCTGTAAGGGGTTAAAATAGGGGATGAAACTTTGTAGGGAAATTACGTTATTTTCAATGCTAGACGCTTGAAACTATATATGTATATAAATCTATACTTAAGTAAGACATTCATAGTTTGTAAAAATTTAATACTAAAGGGGATACCTAGGGACGAACCCGAGCGAAGCGAGGCTGAGTCGCTTGTATTTAATACTTCAAGTCCCTTAATGAATCTCAATATCTATCGTATCGAATTAACTAAATAAACACATAACGAAACACATAAATAATTCAGACTTTCAATTACAAACTGAGGTAATAATTTAAACGTACGCAATTATAATTGATTACTTTTGAATTAATTGAATTATTATCGGTTTTTGCTAAACGTGCTCACGCGAGGACAACGGGAAGTGACGATTTTCTATTATGTGTATTGCTTAAATGACCTGACTCGGATACACTTGATTGAGCAGTTAAAAGAAATGGTTTAAATAAAACTATAATACTGTCTGATAGTTTCGTTTCTGTGAGACCGATTGTTGTAATTTGACACATTGATACACCAAAAATCATCAAAATCGGTCAAGCCGTATAGGAAGAAACGAATTACTAATCTAGAGACTTGCCCTCGCTTTGCTTGTGTTCGTCAATCGGTACATTTTAACAATTATGATTCATATCTCAGTAATTAGATATTTTCCCGCAGTAATATTTTCTATATGTTGACGCGTATACCGAACTATCATCATACCAAACTTCATCAAAATCTGTCCGTGTAGTTTTTCTCATGATGTGGTCACAGACTGACAGACAGACGAAAACTCTAAAAACGATAGATTTGGCCTCTGTATCAATAATAATAATGTTCTCCCATCGACTTCGGCCATGGCGGCCAATCTTAATGAAAGAAGCCAACTGCGCGGGAGATATTATAGTGCACGAGTGTACGCGCAGACACAAGTGCACTCTCTGTTTCTATCACTCTCATACTCCGGTGGGACGACTGCTCGACACGACCAGTGAGAGCTAAGGCGCAGGGCCGACGGCTTTACGTGATTTCCGGGGGTAGCACACCACCAACTTCCCATCTCCGGGCTATTACTGAGACTTACTAAACAGAAAGTCTGAATAATTAAACTCCGGGACACGAACCCAGGACCTCTCGATGTATGACCGTACATGCAAGCCACTACACCACCGAGGAAGTTGATTATTATTGTTGTATCAATAATAATGATAATTTAAATAATATTTTCCAAAAAAAATAAATATCTATGAACAGATTCAACTTAGTCAGAATTTTATTGTATACAGTATAGAAGACTCGTATAGAAGCATAATACATAACTACATATTAATTATTAACGTGAATAGATTAAAAAATTAAAATATATTAACTAAAGCTAAAGCCGTTAAGAATATTTTAAATGGCGACGTGACCACGCGTGTATTATTTCTTTGGAAAATGAATGCATAAAGTCGTCTCATTCAGTTCTTTGCCGCCAGGAAATAAATTTAAAAACTTAAAACTTTTTCGCTTATAAATATTGATTTTGTTTATATGTTCGTTTGTCACGCGAAAGTTATAAAAGTGATGGAAGTAAACAGTATGACGACACGTTTGGCTTAGTTGGTAGTAACCTTACTTTCTGCGCCAGCGGTCGCGGGTTCGAGTCCCGCTGGAATCATTTGTTGAACACGAATGTTTGTACTCCAGTCATGGGTGTTTATATTTATAATATGTATGTATTTAAAATTTATATGTGTAGTATAACAACTATCTGGTATCCGCAACACAAGCACGTAACGTAGCTTACCACGGAACTAGATGGCGCTGTTGTAATAATGTCCCAACATATTTATTTATTTATTTGTTTTTATAATTCGATTTGTAATTCATAAGAATTTTATTTAAAGATACATTTACTTATATCAATATAGATCATTAGCCTCAGAAAGTATGAACAAGCTTTAACAGCTTGGATACTCATCCCCTAAAGTCTAAGGGGGTTAAAAAGGGGGTTGGATATGTGTATGCAAATTCGTTATGTTTGAGTAGTCTACAAATTGCTTTGCAAGGAAACTTTTAGAAAAACTTATCGCCTGACATGAGAAATAGTTGACGAAAAATTTAATCGACGTTCAAATCGATAATTAATTATTTGTAAAATTGTTATTATAACTAGTGATTCATACTAAACGATTTAACGATTTTTAGCATACATTTCTTATAGATGACACATGTTCCTATTGAGAATGAAAATACATTAAGAAGTAGTTAAGTATTCTATATATTGACCCGAATGATGTCCTCCAGACCGATTCCGGCCACGGCGGCCAATCTCATTGAGACTAGCCAACGGCGCGGGACATATTATAGAGCACGAGTGTACGCGCAGACACAAGTGCACTCTCTGTTCCTTATCACTCATATTCCGGTGCGACGACGCGAGACACGACCAGTGAGAGTTAAGGCGCAGGACCGCAACTCCGGGCTGTTACTGATGCTTACTAAACAGAAAGACTCAATAACTAAACTTGGCCCGACCGGGACTCGAACCCAGGACCTCCCGGTGTGCGACCTTACATGCTAGCCACTACACCACCGAGGCAGTTTGACCCGAACAACATGCTATCATCATACCAAATTTCATCAAAATCTGTCTGATTTATTTAATTCATTAACATAAAAGGAGACAAACATACTCCTTTAACTAATACAATTATTATGTAACAAAACATAGGCAAATGTGCTGAGACGCACGCACTAGATTATACCTTTGTATCGATAATAGGGACTGGTACAACAATATTTCCCAAAAAATAAAACAATACTAATTCCCACGGCTGATAGTTGGTAGAAGGATGAAATTTAGAGTTATACTTAAGTATTTTTAGATGCCATATCATTAAAAAAATTACAAATTGGGTCTAAAAATAAAAAATAAAAAATCCAAGGAGGGCCACCCTTTTCGCCTAGACTCTAGAGGAATAAAAAATAGCCTATGACCTATACTTAGACCTACCCTATACCCAAAAAAAAAACATAAAATATCGATCAAGCCGTTTTGGAGGAGTTCGATAACAAACACTGTGACACGAGATTTTTGTATATTAGGAAGAAGATTACATTACATATTAGAAACATTCACAGCTGATTTTTTTATTTCGTACTAAGGAGTTTTCAATAAAAAAAGATCGAATTTCAACCGCTGATCAAGCACTGGTAATACTTTGTAACACTGCACAGTCTATATTTGGGCATACCTCCGGATTTTCATTATGGCCATTTTTCTTTAGTTAACAGAGTAATAAATTGTGTGTAAGAAGCTCTACACAAACACGACATGATACTATTTTTATAGTCATTAATTTTGCTTAACATGTGTAGTATTTAAAATGTTTTATTCTACATTTCCTTGAATAAAGAATAACGACGCCTTAGTTCTAGTTGTATTTTAAACGATAGGGTTGTCAATTATATATAGAAAAATATAAAACTAAATTAATTTTACTATTTGATTATTAGTGTATCTGTTCTTAGATTTTCTGGTTGTAGCCCAGTGGTTAAGTGCTGGCTTGGATAATTAAGTAGAGCGGATTCAAATCCCGGGTCTGGCATCTGTGCTATATTTTCATGTGTAAATTATTAATATGTTTCTTTAGGGCATTAACAAGCAGCACCATCTAGTTCCGTGGTAAGCTACGTGTTGTGACTTGTGTTACAGATACCAGATAATTCATACACTACACATATGACTTTAAATACATACATATTATAAATATAAACACCCATGAATGGAAAACAAGGATTCGTGCTTACTACAAAATGAAAGAATTTCTTAACGGGAATCGAACCTGCGACCGCTGGCCAAACGAGTCGTCAAATGGTGAAATATGGTAAAAAGTGAGTAAATCTACGAGTATATTACGTCTAGTAGAACCTAGCAAGTGTTGAAAGACATGCGTAGCGAGGCCTGATCACATTAACGAGTAACTGGGATCAGTGGGACATTACAAAAAGTTGAAACATATTATTACAAAAAGTTGATACATTAGCACAGAGTCTGCACAGAGAACAATTAGTGCTAATGAGTTTTGATTAAAATTAAAATAAGCGGACAAAACCACAGAAAATGACTATTATTATCTTTCTATATATACGATTGATAGCCCTATTAAACCCCTATATAGTATATAATGGCATTCGTAGGCTAATGATTGCTTTTTCATAGCTTCCCAGAGTCCTACTGTGCAGAAACGCACGGAAAGACGTTTTTATATACATATTTATTATATATAAATATATGTATACCTTGTTTCAAGAAATTCCTGAGTAATATCTCCCGCTGAGTATAAACACATTAATCGTCACAATAATGTCAATAAATTGATTTCTATTATTTTGTTATTATTATTTATAAGAATGTTTTAATGTGTATGTTTGTTACAGTTTTATGTTAAACGGCTGAACAGATTTTGATGAAATTAAGTGTGCAAATAGACTATAATATAGAGTAACATAGGCTAATTTTTAATGATATTAGGACATAACGATACAATTTTGTCTTTAATTGTAGGTGTTACGTTCTACGTTAGTTTTAGAGGTTTACCTACTTTTAATAAAAAATAATTTATATTTATACTAGCAATTCCCGCGGCTTCACCCGCGTTCTAATCACTATTAGAAGATAAAGATTGGTGGTAGAAAGCATATCATGTCCCGGAACCGATGGACCTCATTCCTGGACTCCATATAATACTGACATCAGGCGGCATGGGGTCATCTTGTCGAGCGACGATAAAAAAAATAAATAAAATAAAAACTTTGTCTAAAAATAAAAAAGCTACCTTTATCACCTAGGTCCTAGGGGAATAAAAAATAGCCTGCGACCTATTCTCAGACCTATCAAATATACACAAAAAATTATAAAAATCGGTCAAGCCGGTTTCAAATGAGTTCGATAACAAACACTGTGACACGAGATTTTTATATATTAGAGACTAGAATGTAAAACAAAGTCCTACTGTTTTTACACCATTTTTAAGTTAAGAGCAAATGTAATTTTCTTTAAATTAAATAACTTAAAGAAAATTTTGTCTTCAGCCCTTCTTAAAGTCCCACTGCTGGGCACGGGCCTCCCTTAGTACGAGGGTGATCAAGCCATAGTCCACCGCGCTGGCCCAGTGCGTGTTGGCGGACTTCACATATCTTACGAAAACTTGCTAGGTTTTCTCAGACATGCAGGTTTCCTCACGATGTTTTCCTTCACCGTAAGACAAGTGGTAATCATGATAGAAATGATTCGCACATGAAAATATCAGAGGTGCAAGACCCGGATTCGAACCCGCATCACTCGCTTACACAAGCGAGCGCGTTACCGTTGGGCTACCAGTGCCGCAGTTAATTTGGTTTCTTAAATGTATCTCGACATGGATTAGCATAATAACTATTTGCTAGTTAACTTACGCCCTTTTTACTAGTTATTAATAAAATTCAGTGTACTTTCACCCTACACTATGACGTAACAAGCCCTATAAAACCACCCTTCACACCATATTCACAATATTATCACTAACACCATGTCACGCCCCTTATATCTCAGCCCTGAGGGAATATTAAATTATAGGTACCCCTCCACCAAACCCCATGTTTCTTTAGAGGTCCCTTGCATTTTTTCTTAAAATTGAAAACGATTAAGCCTTTGATATAATTTATTAAGATTTTTTTTATATTCCGTATAGGTTTTTACTAATTATGCCTTGAATTAATTTATTGCTTAAAGCTGGCGACTATTTTTTGAATATACTGTACTATTTATTATAGACAGTGGTAACGCGATCCCTTGGAAAACCGAGTGAAGTAGGTTCGAATCCGTGTCTCGCACCTCTGATATTTTCTCAACAACACATATAGTATACTAGGTATATAGATAAATAATATTGTAAAGTTAAATTAATAACGTGTCACTAAATTAGTACGAAAGCATATTATGCGGTAAACATAAGAAAAATCTTGTATTGGCAATGTATTTTGCGTGTATGTTTGTTTCAACTAAACTCCGTAACGGCTAGAACGATTTAGACAAGACTTTGTCTAAAGATAACTGATGTTATAACGAGTAACTTAGACTCTTTAATAAAAAAAAGAATGAGACTTAATAAAATAGAATAAGAAGAAAAATCTGATTATGCGCTCGGAAGTCGCTAATCAACTATAAAAACCACTATATCGATACTAATACTAGTATTACATTGTACGATTATTTACAACCAAATAACCCCATATTACATGGTGTTTATAAACCTTATCGTCGTAACACCGACCCTCACCGCCCCTTTTATCTGCACTCCCTAAAGGACACTTGTCAAATTATGAGCCCTCTGAACATAAGGGATGCTCTTCACTTAAAATATTACTCTATATTGCGCTATAGAGTGCGTTTTTTTTTGATATTTTAAGAGAAGCCGAAGAATCGTTTGTGTTGTTTTTTTTGTTGTTTTAAAGCCTCTTTTGATTTTTTAGACTTTATGACTTAAAAATATATGAATATATTCTATTAATTTTGTTTTAATTGTCCACGTACATGAAATATTTGGATAATTCAATTTTAATGACTTGTACAAATTTGAATAAAATATAAAAAAATAATGTGTAGTAATTTATGGCATTAAAACAATTTAATTATAATAAAGATCAAAATTCAAATATATTAAGAATATGCATAATTAGTAAGCGAATATAGCTTAGCTATTATATCTTATAGCCAAGAGTGAATCGCAATCTTTATTTTTATAAGGGTACTCCTTACTTTTATTAATACAAATGATTTTGAGATTTAGCCACTCGGAGCGATTTTTTCATCCCTTTAAAAGCTTGGGGTGGTTAATGTACTGTGCATTGAATTGAATTTTATTTACTTCTTTCTTTATTTGTTCTTGAGGTTTGGGATAATATTGCTAAGTCATTATTTTTGTGGTTTGAAAAAAATAAAGGTGATAATTTATGTTTGTATTAACCCGTTTGACGACACGTTTGGCTCAGTTCAGCTCGCGGGTTCGAGTCCCGCTGGGGGCATTCATTTGTTGAGCACGAATGTTTGTACTCCAGTCATGGGTGTTTATATGTATAATATGTATGTATTTAAAATTTATATGTGTAGTATATCAACTATCTGGTATCCGTAACACAAGCCTCGTAGCTTACCACGCAACTAGATGGCGCTGTTGTAATAATATTCCAACATATTTATTATTATTTGATTAGCACTGACTTATTTATAGTACTTAAGTAAATGAAAACTAACAATCTGTTAATTTTTTTAATTTTTTGTTTTTATTTTTAAAGTCAGGTTTTTATTACTATTTTTTAAAGTTAATATTTTACTTTCAATCTAGACATAATTATAGCACTAGCATCTAATGCTACGTTAGAAGAAAGTATTTAAAAAAAATCAGTAGGTCAATCATCCTTATATTCTATATTTATGGGTAGTTTTTTTTAATTTAAATTAGATAAAATTGGAAACAAAGGCTTTCAAACAAAAATCACAATTACTTTACAAATCGCGTTACAAATGACGGAGTTCTAAGGTAATAAACGTACAACCGAATACAGATACTTCTGCTTTTTAAGTCGGTAAAAAGAAACAAAAGTGTTATACTGAAGCCATTAACGTTTAAGATAATCTTGGTTAAAAATACTTACCGGAACTGGGCCTATCGCTGTACCTCGTACAGTAAACCCACGCAGGCCACACCATGGGTCCATCACTAGTAGTACCTGCAAGAAGCAAAAAAGTCACTCTAATACTAATCCATACTAACTAATATTCAATTAGATTAGATTTCGTGAGTGAATGAGTAAATGATCTTTCGCTTTTATATATAAACTAGCAAATTAGTTCTAATCTACTATATAAAAATAAGTCGGGTTTTCCTTCCTGACGCTATAACTCCAGAACGCACGAACCGATTTCCACGGTTTTGCATTCGTTGGAAAGGTCTCGGGCTCCGTGAGGTTTATTGCAAAGAAAATTCAGGAAAAAATTCAACAGAAAAGAGGGAAAATCTTTTAAACTATACAAAAGAGGTTACACCTGGGGACGAACCCGAGCGAAGCGAGGGTGAGTCGCTAGTCACTATTAAAAATAGGAATTGGTGGTAGAACGTTGAAAATTCTTCGCTTCTTGTAAGAGCTATTAGCTAAACAGTAGGCAAGATGGTCCGGGGTAGGGTCGGCGATTGCATCAAGCGAAGCGGCGCTTGAAGCAACGCTTGCATTTTATTATATCGTCCGTATTTTTTTGCAACATTTTAGCCAATGTATACAAAATAAATTAAAACAATTGACAAATCCAATCTTTCCATTGGTGAAAAAAGCATGAAAATCAGTGCAGTACTTTTTGAGTTATCGCGAACAGACAGACAGACAGACACGGCTAAGGACTTTGTTTTATAATATGTATAGATATTAATTAATTTTAATAAAATTGCAATATTATAATATTTATATTACGTTTAAAATAAACTCAACTTTATAATATTTGGGAAGCTACTACCCTAAAAATGTTTCGAATTCGGCCTAAAGATCTGCGTTTTTTTTTAATTAGCATCATATATTATATAAGAAATTTATTTATTTTCATACCTGGAGTCGAAGAGGCGTTACTGGCACTGTCATCTCCTTTAGACAAATCAATAGCTCCTTTTTCACTAGGCTTTACCTCCGGTACTCTCGCCTCCAAATCCTTAGGCGGTGACGTCACTTCCTTCACAGGCGTAGACTTCACTTCAAACTGCCTAGACTTCAACGTTTTCCGTTTCGTCAATGGATCTGTAATTCGTCTACCAAAGTCAGCCTTCAATATATTGTCTATGCTAAATTTCAAACAATTTTGATTAATAAAATCCCTTTCCGACTCATTTTCTGGTGATTTTGGCGAATAATTTTGAATTTGACGTCGATTCTCATCGATTCTGTTCAAAGGTTCTTGGTTTTTTCTCACAAAACTCATATTGAATTGTTGGTTTAAGTTTAAACTATTTTGGGGTATTGACATCCTTGGAATTCCAGATTTGAGATCCACTTGATTCATTAAAGGGTTTTGGAACAATAAAGGCTGATTAAGGAACATTAAAGGATTCGGCGTTATCGGGTTCGGTCGTAAAAGGATGGGTTGGTTGATGTTTAAGTTTTGACTGAGTTGTGATATCGCATTTAAATGTGTTTGAATATGTTTGAAGGACGTCAGTTGTGGGTCATTTTTCTCGTTTTGATAATTAGCTGGCGCTTCATTTCCTACAGATAGTACCGTGTCATCGCTACAACAAGAATTATCATCAACGCTTATATCGGCCCTATCTGTCTGATCGTCTTCCAATCTCGGGCTAACACTTTCAGAATTCCTCGAACCATCCTCAAAATTCGGGGTATTTTGCAACAATTTATCCGTAGAAAAAACATTCTCTGGACTATTGCTTTCCCTTTCTTTTTTCAAAACATTGTGTATTGAGAAGGAAGAAGAATGTATTGGTCTTTCTTCTTGTTTCTCTTCTTCGTGATAAGGACTAATTGTGTCTCTAGTGTTAGGTGAATACGGTTCCTGGTCATCGTCGCTGTGGTCTTGAATTTTGATCTGATCTTGCATATGAACGGAGGAAACCGCCGCCATATTTCCGTATTAGGTTACTCCATCTGTTAACAAAATGAGAAAACATTCAAATTAACTGAAAAACTTCATTTCAATATTTACTTACTATGCCAGCGGTCGCGGGTTCGAGTCCCGCCGAAGGCATTTAATTATTGAGCTGAAATAATTGTACTCCTATCATGGGTGTTGATATTACATATAAATTGAATGTATTTAAAGTTATATATGTGTATCAACTGCCAATTCATAACACAAGCCTACAAGGCTTACCATGGAACTACTCGTAGATGGCGCTGCGTCCTAAATATTTCAAATGTTTCCCACATTGTTTTTCTTTATCGAACTCATTACATTTCCAAACCATCATCTCTTCTTATATAAGGCAATAATAAAACCCCGTCTCCGACATTTAATTCAATTTAATAACCATAAATGTTCGAATTGTATCGCATCGGAAATCATAAAATAAAGCCAAACAGCACCGAGATATTGTTTATGAAAACCTAACAAGTTAACCACTACGGTTGTGGCATCTGTGGTTACTTACAAAACGAGTTATATTGAACACAGATGACGTATGCTCCACTTGCTTTCAATAATTGGTGGGCATAACCGCAAAGGTGTCAGGTTCAGTTTTTGGTTTGGCACTTTATTTGCGATACCCTTGACTTTTTATTATTTAATTTGAAACTTATCATTTTCAATGTGCTTACGTGGGAAAAAATTGTTTGTTTATGATTAAAAATCGATTATCGAAATCGATAGGAATATATTCAACCGTTTTTAACGTATCACTGCTAAGGGTTAGTCCATTCGATATGAGAGGAATGAGGCTATAACCCACAACGCTGGTCAAGTGCGAGTTGAAGAAACTAACTAAGTATATACGAATATGATAATAATATCCTTTACATTAATATTAAAATACTGTATATTATATAGATATATAATATAAAATATTTTTTTATCTACTTTGTACCTATAACATACCGTAAAAATGTCAACATCTCTAAAGATTGTTTTTCAACCGCTTTAAATAAGAATAACCGAGAGAGATCACAGATAGACACTAGTCACTACTATACTAACATTAATAAATTTAATTTAAAATATACATAAGTATAGGTAATTTCATTATTTTTTAATATGGTGGCCAAAACCGATATACTCGTATTATATAACTGACCCCTAAATATCCCACCTAAACAATACAAGTACGAAATGAGTATCAATTTTATATACTGAGAAATCATTAGCCAAGTCGAGCATACTTCCCCCGTGAGGACCACACACGTTGCGCACGCGCCGTCTTAGCCTCTCGCTACATACAAACTTACATATGACACATCACACAAACAAAAATAAACCTTATTTCTTATATAGTAACGTCTTACTAACAGCAGAACTTACTATGACCGTTTAAAATGTTGTACAAGCAAAATTCAACTTTATATTTATTAAAATACAGTATATATTTCAAGAGCCGGTTAATAATGTCCTTATAAAGCGGTTATCAACGGTTTATCGAAGCGACTATGGACTTTATTACGATGTATTAAGGTTGGAGTTAAAGTAGAAAATTAATTTTATTTCCATACCACGACCCAGCAATTTTAAGGTGTTGCAGATTTATATAGTGAATTTTGATTTTGAGCATCCGTAATTGTGCTATTAATAAAATAAATCAATGGTTTTCTTCGCAATCGTTTTGAGTGTAATGTGCCATAAAACTATTTCTAATCCAGATGGTTTTTATCAATTAAAACTGATCGAATGTGTTTTTTATTATCTTAGATTATTATCTGTGGTACGTTTATTACGCGCTGGATGGTGGGCATTTAATCTAGTTTATTGATTTATGTATCAAAATGTAATAATAAGTTTTGAAACTGCCTTTATCCGTTAACTCGCGAAAAGTTAAATAAAATAAAAAAAATCAATTTCACACTTTCGCGCGGCGACTTAAATTTTCTTAATTTAATACGAATTTATTAATTTATTATTAATATTAATCTAATACAATTATTTTAAGATTTATTTCCTGATTTAAACGGTCGTACTATAAAAAATAGTACAGGAAGAAGAAAAACAAATAAAAAAAACACACGACACATAATTTTGAAAATATCAATTTCCATGTATCCCTTACTTTATCTGGAATTACATTATCTGGAATTCTATCTTTGGTAGTTTAAAAGTTTAATAAGTCAGTAAATTAATGTCAATTACAATTTAAAATGCAAATAATAACTATTTTTTTACGGTTGATTAAAATATAAATCTCTCTACATTTATGAGGACGAGCTAAGTGAGCCCTAACACTATCCCACAACCTGAGCATTTTGTGGTACACTTTACTGAAAAACTATCACGCCTATAGATTTGTTCTTTAACATAGTAATTTAACTACATATCTAGATGTGTTATCTGTCAAAAAATAATTATTTTGTAACTATAAAAAAAATGAACATAAACAACTGTCTGAAAAATTATAACCCGTTAAAAAAACTACGCGAGTCCTCATAAAGCTCAGCATTTTGCTAGTAATATTAGTATTGTACTTGAGAAATGATTGATTTCCATATAAAGTTTCATCCCCATTTTCACCCCTTAAGTGATGATTCCCGGAATAAAAACTATCCGTCTTTTCCATGGTCTCAAATCTCAATCTTCCTACCACGTTTTTCAAGATAACTTTTTACTATGGATACCAGATATATAGATACACGATACATATTTGGAGTACACCATTCATGTTTATTACACGAATGAATACCCCCAGCGGGAGCCGAACCCGCAATCACTGGCACACTACTAACTGAGCCAATAATCAAATCAATGTGATATGTTACATGTTACAAGTGTCATGATGACAGATTATTTTTTTTAACCCCATAAAATGAGCAAAAGGCCCATTAATGTTCAGCCTTACGTGTAACATGGAGTGAGAACTCCGTTAAATATAATGGGACCGTTAAAAAAATTATTATACTACATTTCGCACGATGCCTTGATAGTAGTGGTGATATTTATGTTTTTATACAGCTTAACTCGAGAACTCGTGTAACGCTTGAGCAGCTCTCCAGATTTGGTGTTGCCTATAAATATTAATGCTTAATAATCTTGTCCGTATGTAGCAAGGTTTGAATTTTTTTATTTATTTTGTTAATCTGTGTGTCAGAAAATTAAAGTACTGTAATGTGAAAGTTGGTACAAATGAACCCATTTGGGTGAAATTTTTTACACAGATATATAGGCTACTGTTAGACTTTGCGGCACATTGTAGAGTAAGTCGCTTCTATATATTATATTAATACTAGCGATTCCCGCGGCTTAGCCCGCGTTCTCATCACTATTAAAAATAGGGATTGGTATGAAAGAAATTATAAAGAAAAATTTGGAGAAAAGGCCACCCCTACCACCTAGTCCTAGGAGAATAAAATATAGCCTACGACCTATTCTCAGACCTACCAAATATACACAAAATTTATAAAAATCGGTCAAGCCGTTTCGGAGGAGTTCGATAACAAACACTGTGACACGAGATTTTTATATATTAGAAGATTAAATGAATTACAGATATGTACATAGAAGATGATCATTATCTATGATTACCTATTTGCGATTAAGATTTTATGTAAATACCTTATCAATAAAAAAACTTTTTTATACTCAATTACTTTTATTGTTTTTTTTTAAATATGAAACGGTCTAGAAAATGTCCGAGTTTGACTTAGATCCTAACTACAATAAACATAATATTATTTAATCAATAACTTTAAAATAAATTTTATATAAAATAATAAATTATTATAATAAAAATAGGTTTTAAGAATTTTTTTCATACAAAACGTTTAAACAGACAGACCGACTTTCATATTAAACCAAGGCCAGATTAGATAAGTGAGGCATTCATATAACGATTGGTGACCAGCTCATAGTTCCTGAAGATAAGATCTATTATAACTTAAAAGGTTTTATACTCCTGTTTCTACGTACCTACATGTTTCATAGATCATTTACGTCACTAATGATTTGGCCTTGTTTCACTTAGGTTCGTCAGTAAATAATAATAATAAATAATAATAAAAATCTATATTGGGACATTATTACAGCGCCATCTAGTTCCGAGGTAAGCTACGAGGCTTGTGTTACGGATACCAGATAGTTGATATACTACATATATATATTTTTTTAATACATACATATTATAAATATAAACACCCATAACTGGAGTACAAACATTCGTGCCCAACAAACGAAAGCCCCCAGCGGGACTCGAACCCGCAATCTTTATACTATCCACTAAAACGTAACTAGGAACGTACCAGAGCAGAACCAGGGTTAGTTGCTAGTAACATCCTATTGTTAACCGACGGACATTCATATTCGGCCATGTCGACCAATCTCATTGAAACTAGTCAACTGCAGGAGATATTATAGCGCAGACACAAGTGCACTCTCTAATCCTATCACTCTCATATTCCGGTGGGACGACTACTCGACACGACCAGCTAGAGCTAAGGCGCAGGACCGACGGCTTTACATGCTCTCCGAGGCGCGGGGGAGACACACCGCCAACTTCCCAACTCCGGGCTGTTACTGAAGCTCACTAAACAGAAAGACTCAATAACTAAACTTGGCCCGACCCAGGACTCGAACCCAGGACCTCCAGATGTGCAAGTTAGCCTCTACACCACTGAGGTTTCACATTACATGTATATTATTAGTTGACATGTAAGGCGTTATTGTGTTGTAGAAACGTAAAGAATGCATACAATGGTGTGAAATGAATTATCTAACATCAATGCGAGTGATCATAAAATTTTATTAAACATTGTACGTATATCCTATATAATAATTATTGTATATATAATAAAATATATCATTTATAAGTTTGTTCGTATATTATAGTGTTCCTATTCCAAAATAGCAAAAAATACCCATTATAATTAAGACTTTTCTAATACATAGAGTACATTATAAATTAGAACAAGTGTATCAACTCTGCTCCTGCATTTGACGATACGTTTAGCTCAGTTTGTAGGGCTTTGAGTAGGCTACTTGATTTGCCAATGGTCGCGGGTTCAAGTTCCGCAGGGGCATTTATTTATATTAAAGTTACAGGAATAGAGAGTGCACGTTGTAAGTGTAATATCTCCTACGCTTGCTTGTCTTCTTGTCTAGCTTGTCTCAATGATTGTTTTTAGGACAATGGACTCGAACCCAACACCCCAAAATTTACAACACGCACTAAACCAAATGCGATCAAACTTTTACAATGCAAAGTCGGGGCCTTAAACTAAATAATAAATTCCATAAATTAGTATTTATATGTACGAGTAACTATAACTATAAAATGTAACGAGCTGCCGCGTTGACACCTCCAGCCGCACTATAAGGCAAAAAACGCATTACAATATGAAATGTATTGTAAATCTTAACAGTTATTATCATTTTTCCTGCTCTATGTCACTTTACGCATAACTGTTATTAATGCGAAATTTTGTTATCACACTGAATCGGCTGGGCAGATTTTGGTGAAATTTAATATATAGATCTAGTATAGTATTATGTTATCTGTGATATAGATAGACTATCTGGAGTAATTTAGGCTGTTAAATACTTAGGAATCAGAGTGAATCAGGCTATGTTGCAAGTGTTGCATCATAAAATCGATATATAAAAATCGATTGCTGTTCGTTAGTCTCGCTAAAACTAAAAAACGGCTATATCGATTTGAACAATATTTTTTTGTTTTGTAGGGAATGTTTCAGGGTTGGTTTCGGAAAAATAGAGAAAACCAGAGAAAAGAGCTGGAACATTTAAAAGTTTCGAACTCACTCCGCTCAAGTTCTTCCCTAGACCCTATATTTTAACGATTAATATATATCTCTTAGAAATTAGGTATTTTCTCGGCTTTCTTCTACTATAATATGCATGTATTGTACATATAAACCGTCCTCTTGAATCATTCTATCTATTGGTGAAAACCGCATGAACATCCGTTGCATAGTTAAAGAGATCTAAGCGTATGTATGTTTTATAATATGTAGAGATGGGAATCACTTCTTCGGATTAATTCCAATATTTCGACTTTTAAATGCATTAATGAGTAAATATCAGCAAAATAAGTTGCTACTGTCAGTATTATATCAGACTTTCGTGTGACAACGAATATAATTCATTTTTTTTTATTTGGCATAGCATACATTCACGGAACTTTAAACGAATATGAAATCATATTACGTGCCACTTCTATTAACACCTTTGTCATAGATCAAAAAAACTTGTTATCAAACGTCAGATTCGTTAATTTTAAACTTTATTCCTATACGAATAAAGTTCATTTTGATTCACTAATTAATTGCGTGGCACAACCATAACATGCCGCAGTCAGATCGCGAGCGATAAGCTTCAAATTTTTATAGCACGAGTTAAAATATTTTTTGAATTATTTATTGCTTTTTAAAAGAATAGCTTTAATTAGAAACCAAATAGTGACTTTTTACTACGAGTTTCACACTTCTGTACATATTTTTTGTTAAAAAATAATTAAATTTTATTCGAAAATGTCCATTCTTATTTGTATTTTGGATTTGAAATTCAAAATATTTTAAAGACTTTATTATATTACTCTAAGTAGTTTAAGCTGCTTTGTACTGAAATTTAGTTTTTGTTTTAATTTAGTTAAAGCTTTGTATTTTTAAAAGCACAATACTTAATTAAAGAGCAAAATCTAACAAAACTATTCAATAAATATAATATGTTAATTTAGTATGTATAATTTAAATTTCAAATTATTCAATTATTATAAATAAAAATATAAGAAATACTTATATCACGAATTCGATTCCCGACTATTGCAAATATTATTAGATTATTCTTTTGATTACCGTTTTGTTTTTACGTAATGTTTAATACAACGTTACGCTTCAGCTATTTTTATTGCTTTATTAACGTATAATATTTTTGAATAAATGAAAAGTGAAAGCGGTTGCTTAGTAGTTTATTTTTTATCCTTAGAAGGATTCAATGTACCATGAAATATTGCACACACATAAAATATAATCTGTGGTATGAACAAAAGTTTAAACTAGCTAACCATGTAGGCTACCTCTAAGGTTTTTTAGGGTTCCGTACCTGAATGGTGCTAATGAGACTCTATAAAGTCTCTGACTCTATAAATCTACTTTACTTTTCGTCCATCAGCGGGCTGAATATAATGAAAAGGTAGACTGTTGAATATCTATTTTTTTATTGCCGCGAAAACTTATAAAATAAAATTGTTATTTTCGAAGTGGTGAAATGCAAATCAAAGATGATTTTTTGGAAGTTAGTTTGGTTCTTTATTTCCAACACCTCAGAGATTTTTTGGCAATCATTAAGAAAACCAAAATCAAATTAAATCTGTGAGAGAGATAATAATTAGATTTATTTAAAATGACAAATATTCACGTAAATCAAAGAATGTGTTTCGTTTCTCAAGTTATACTTTATTATTTGCAAATACAATATCGTGCTTTGTACGACGTTAGCCTTAGCCCTGTTGTATAAACGAAATAACCATATAAGTCATGTTTACATTCAACGCATCATTGCCTTGGTCTTGATAAAAAAGGTGTCCATGTTCGTCTTTGGTGTTACATTCAGACATTATGATAGATGTAATCTTCCTATTGCTTAACGGGTCAGTGGTCACCGATTACGTTCCCGTCTGGGGTAAAAGTGTTAGTAATAATGAAATCTAGTGCACAGACACAGACCTAGAGATAAAGCTAAGCGAAGATAACTCGATAAATAATAAATAAATGAATATGTTGTGACACTAAGACACAGCGCCATTTATTACCGTGGTAAGCTACGAGGCTTGTGTTACGGATACCAAATAGTTGATACGTTTTGATGAAATTTGGTATGATGATAGCTTACCTGGGATAGGTTACCTGGGTCAATTTATAGAATAAATATGTTGGGACATTTTTACACACAGCGCCATCTAGTTCCGTGGTAAGTTACGAGGCTTGTGTTACAGATACCAGAGAGTTGATATACTACACATATAAATTTTAAATACATACATATTATAAATATAAGCACCCATGACTGGAGTACAAACATTCGTGCTCAACAAATGATTCCAGCGGAACTCGAACCCGCGGACACTGGCGCAGAAAGTAGGGTCACTACCAATTAAGCCAAACGTGTTGTCAATACTTTTTATTACAGGAAAATATTAGATCTCTGAAAAATCTAAAACACTCAAACGTATCTAGGTAAAAATCTCTATTTAAAAATATTCAGGTCAGTAAGCAAAATGTGTCGAAACCCGACCACAGATCACGCAATTAATCGAGTGTTACATATAATGTGTTTAATATCAATGCAAGTGAAGTATAACTTTAAATCGATTAAATCGATGCACATCATTATGTATTTTGTAAGTTATTTGATATTCGTTTAGTTTTTGCGCGCATTAAACGCATACAGTAATTATTTTTAATTATTGGCAAGTTACTTAAAACGATTTTCACACTCGAATAAGTTAATAGAATAAGCCAGTGTTACAAGATGTAAATTATTATATATCACAATCGTATCGTAGTGGCCACATAATATATGAATTTTTTCAGTAATTTCAATCTGTACATTAAATTTTTTTGATAAATTTTATTGAAATAGTCATTAATATCGATACAAAGGCCGAATTTATAGTTTGTGTAATTTTTGTCTGTCTGTCTGAACTCATTATTTCGAAAGCACTGCACAGATTTCCATGGTATGAATGATAGCTTGGTATTTGGGTCAATATACATGTAGGTACCTATAGGACTTTTTACTGCGGTAAAATATATTACAGAAAAATTAAATTGTTCCTAATCTAAAATAAATGTTATTCAGTTTATAATCTAATATCAGGTCTATCTAAAGCTAAAATCCATCCAGATGATATCATAGGTAAAGAAAAAGATAGTGAAAATTTTGACGACACGTTTGGCTCAGTTGGTGGTGACCCTACTTTCTGCGCCAGCGGTCGCGGGTTCAAGTCCCGCTGGGGGCATTCATTTGTTGAGCACGAATGTTTGTACTTTAGTCATGGGTGTTTATATTTATAATATGTATGTATTTAAAATGTATATGTGTAGTATATCAACTATCTGGTATCCGCAACACAAGCACGTTACGTAGCTTACTGCGGAACTAGATGGCGCTGTATATATTTATATTAATATATTTAAATTAAAAAAAAATAAGTATAATGTACGTATTTAGTCCTTTGTTACGTCTCACTGCTGGGCCATGGCCTCCCTTTAATACGAGGATTAATAGGCAACAGTCCACCACGCTGGGCAAGGCACGCGGACTTCACGAGTATTTCGAAATGCTCGGTTCTGTCGGACATTTAGTTTTTCTCATATTTCATTTCGATTTATTTAGATTTCTTCTTTTTTTTCCGATTATAAGACAAGTGGAAATGACTCGCAGAAATTATCAGAGGTAGCAGGAACGGGATTTGAACGCGTTTCACATACTTCCTAAACGAGCACGCTTCCACTGAACTACCACGACATGATCAAAACGTATGACAAAATCCACGGCCTATAACTAGTTATGATTAGCCTTACAAGTATTTCAATTACGAGACAGGGAAATAAATATAAATATATATAATAATAAATAATGACATCTGTGAGAGTCATATTCATGCAACTATTTGCAAACCTAGTACCACGGTATTAGGTAGAATCTACATTTAACTACATGAACGGCTTTACACTTAGATGTCCCGGGTTCGAGTCCCGTGTAATCAAGTTTAATCAGTATGTTTCACTGTTAAGATATTGTTTGTAGACGCCCACAGTAGGAAGGCTGTTGTGTTTCATCCACAGAAAGCCGTCATTCCTGCGCCTGCTCTCTTACCGGTGGTTTCGTAGCGTCATTCCATTGTACTTTAAAAGGTAAAAGGTTTAGAGAGTAATACTTTCTTAGATTTACGCGAATATTCGACATTATAATTGAAACGACCTTTTCGGATTTTGTCGCGGATTTATTTTGATTTTTAGTTCCCGACGTTTCGAATGCTTTACAGCAATCATGGTCACGGGAGAGACTATCCCGGGACCAAATCCGAAAAGGTAATTTCATTTATAAGGTTTAGAGAGTGCACCTGTGTCTGCGCGTACACTTGTAAACTATAATATATCCTGCACAATTATCCAGTTTCATTGAGATTAATAGATAAAAGGTAGTGACATATTAAATTTTGTTAATTGACAGATTATGACCTGGACTAGCACACTGCTACGAAATGACGTAGCCAAGAAAAGTGAGAGTACATAATTAGTTATGCCTAAATAAATAACCAACTAATCAAGCAGAGCCGTAGAAAACCGCTAGTTTAACGGCGATCAGGCCATAGTCCACCACGCAGGCCATGTGCGGGTTGGCGGACTTCACATTTCCCTCAAAAACTTGCTAGGTTCTCTCAGACATGCAGGTTTCCTCGCGATGTTTTCCTTCACCGTAAGACAAGTGGTAATCATGTTAGAAATTATTCGCACTTGAAAATATCAGAGGTGCGAGACGCGAATTCAAACCCGCATAACTCAGTTATCCAAGCGAACGCGTTACCACTGAGCTACCACTGCCTCTACTAGTATGTGTAATTGAACAAAATTGTATCATTTAACGATATAATTTGAACTCTATTAGCACATAATATATAATCTCGCAATTTTGAAATCAGACCTAATACTCTTTCATTAGACCTTGTTTAGATGTGACTTCATTGCACGCGAAATGGTAAATTATAGAGTAGGCGTAAAAAAATATTATTTTAATATGGGTTTTGATAGAATAATAAAATTATCTATACTTATATATAAAGAAATTATAACTTATAAGTCGAGTCTGTACGTCACTAACTGCCTCGGTGGTGTAGTGGCTAGCATGTACGGTCATACATCGGGAGGTCCTGGGTTCGAGTCCCGGGTCGGGCCAAGTTTAATTATTGAGTTTTTCTGTTTAGTAAGTCTCAGTAATAGCCCGGAGTTGGGAAGTTGGCGGTGTGTCACCCCCATGTCTCGGAGAGCACGTAAAGGCGTCGGTCCTGCGCCTTAACTCTCACTGGTCTCGTCGAGTAGTCGTCCCACCGGAGTATGAGAGTGATAGGAACAGAGAGTGCACTTGTGTCTGCGCGTACACTTGTGCACTATAATATCTCCTGCGTACTTGGCCAGTCTTAATGAGATTGGCCGCCATGGCCGTAATCGGTCGGAGAACATTATTACATATTATAAAACAAAGTCCTCCGCCGCGTCTGTCTGTCTGTTCGCGATAAACTCAAAAACTACTGCACCGATTTTCATGCTGTTTTCACAAATGGATAGAGTGGTTCTCGAGGAAGGTTTTAGTATATAATTTGTCAAGTTTTTGTATACATTTACAAGCGAAACCCGCGGCTTCGCTCGCGCTAAATCTCGTCGCTAGTGAAATATAATTTGAAACGTTTTCTTCACTCTGATAACTAAACAATATCAAACACGCTGACTTTTATAGAGCTGTAAAGGTTTTTGTTTACGAAAAAATCTTTTTATGCGTGTTTTAATATTATTTAAAAACAGTTTTATGGTTGATTACATAATTTATAATCTGTTCCGAATTATTTTTCTATACAGTTTATTTAACGTGTGTATTTTTTTAATTATTTCGTAGTCGAATATACTTTTTGCAAGCTTTTATTGAACTTGCTTATATATCATCAGCCCTTTTTAACGTCCCACTGCTGGGCACGGGCCTCTCTCAGTACGAGGGGATCAGGCCGTAGTCCACCGCGCTGGCCCAGTGCATGTTGGCGGACTTCACATGTCTTACGAAAACTTGCTAGGTTTTCTCAGACATGCAGGTTTCCTCACGATGTTTTCCTTCACCGTAAGACAAGTGGTAATCAGGATAGAAATGATTCGCACATGAAAATATCAGAGGTGCGAGACCCGGATTTGAACCCGCATCACTCGGTTATACAAGCGACGCGTTACTGCTGGGCTACCACTGCCTCTTGCTTATATATATGCACTAGCAATTCGTCCTTGCTTCGCTCGTGCTCGTCCCTAGATTTAGCGCTAGCGCAGCCGCGGGTTTCGCTAGTAAATGTATAATAAATCGAAGTATACTGCGTTCTTACATGTGGTATGAGATCCCTTGTGTTTTATTAACTTTGGTATCATAATTGGTGCATTTCCTAAATACACAGGATTGCCTTTTTTTTTAATTTTGTAGCAGCGTACCACTCGTCGCCATGCGTGACACAGACTAAAGGCAATACGTCCCAATTAGGACGTTTTCGAGTCTTCACGATTGCGCGCTCACAACATATCTATTGTTAGAATATCATTGCCTCAGGTATAATATCTTCCCATACATATATGTATTCATTTTTGTTAGCGACAAATCCTGTAACTACATGTTAAAGCAATTTATATCCTCAATCGATAGCTGTAATAATTGTATCGATACAGAGGTCAAATGTCATATAAATAAGTATAAAGAAATATGTTGGGACATTATTACAATAGCACCATCTAGTTCCGTGGCAAGCTACAAGGCTTGTGTTACGGATACTAGATAGTTGATACACTACACATATATATAGGGTCAATACAAACTGTCGTCAAAGTTATATAGTTTTTAGATTTTCCGTCTGTCGGTCTGTGGCCGCATTACGAGAAAACCACTGAACAGTTTTGATAAAACTTATTACAATAATAGCCGGTTATCCGCAAATATGTAGGATAATTGTTACTGCGAGAAAATATCAAATAAATAAATAAATATATATGTATAACAGCGCCATCTAGTTCCGTGGTAAGCTAAGCTTGTGTTACGGATACCAGATAGTTGATATACTACACATATAAATTTTAAAGACATACATATTATAAATATAAACACCCATGACTGGAGTACAAACATTTGTGCATAACAAATGAATGCCCCCAGCGGGACTCGAACCCGCGACCGCTGGCGCAGAAAGTAGGGTCACTACCAACTGAGCCAGACGTATCGAGAAATCTAATGCTAACCGTTAATACGTATCTAGGAGCGAACAAAATGGCAGGGTCTGTTGCTAGTCGATACATTCAAATAAAATTGAAGTGTCTGTTTGTAATATCAAATTAGCAGCTTTTCACTAAATGCATATGAAAGTATATACGGTACTTACATCAAGAAATCAATTTTTAAAAAATTTCGCCTGTTTGTTTGTTCCGACTGATCTCAGAAACGGCTGGACCGATTTTGACGAGACTTTCACTCGCAGAAAGTTAGCTAATGTTATAAAGAGTAACTTAGACTACTTTTGTTTTCGAAGTTTTATTTATTTTAACTAGTAGAACCCGCGGCTTCGCGCTAAATCTAGGACTGAACTCGAGCGAAGCGAAGGTGAGTCGCTAGTATATTAAACAAATGTACTAAATACATTTTTAAATAATCTTTAACACCATTAGAATTTTATACCGTACATTAGATTTTACGAGATTTATCCGCATAAACAGACAGCCAAGTTTTATAGAGCCATTGAATTTATTATAAAATATCGTGGAATAATAAAAGTAATGTGAAATACCACCAAAGTAGGTAAAGCGATAATGCCGATTCGTGCCAAAACCGGTGTTTTAGCGCTTAAAAAACAAGTTGTGAGATAAAAACTGTTATGACTGTGGTACACTGCTTCTAAAGCGTTTATATATATCTTACCAAAAATATGATGATGTATGTGTGTTTGTTTGCCTTTTACTCAAAAAATACTGTACAGATTTTCATGAAGCTTTAGAGTAATATAGCGTATAAAATAGAGTAACATTACTTTACTTATTATAAAACAAATTCGCTTCCCGCCGTATAAATAAATAATAAATATGTTAGGGAATTGTTACAACAGCGCCATCTAATTCCGTGGTAAGCTACGAGGCTTGTGTTACGATACGAGATAGTTGATATACTACACATATAAATTTTAAATACATATATATTATAAATATAAATACCCATGACTTGAGTACAAACATTCGTGCTCTACAAATGCCATTAGCGGGACTCGAGCCCGCGACCGCTGGCGCAGAATGTAGGTTCTCAACCGACTGAGCCAAATACGCCGTCAAAAGTAAACGGTTATCATAATTTTCTAATAAAATAAAAGTAGCCTAAGTTACTCCTTATAACATTATCTATCTACTAGAGTAAGTCCCGTCAAAATCGGTCAAACCGTTTTAGAGATTAGCCGGGACAAACAGACAGAAAAAAATTTAAAAATTGACTTCCTGATGTAAGTACCGTATATACTTTCATATTATGATTTTAGTGAAATGCTGTTAATTAGAAATTAAAAACAGACACTTCAATTTTCTTCATATGTATAGATGTATAGTTAAGACGACTCGTTTGGCTCAGTTGGTAGTACTTTCTGCGCCAGCGGGCGCGGGTTCGAGTCCCGCTGAGGGCATTCATTTGCTAATCACGAATGTTTGTACTCCAGTCATGGGTGTTTATATTTATAATTTGTATGTATTTAAAATTTATATGTGTAGTATATCAACTATCTGGTATCTGCAACACAAGCACGTAACGTAGCTTACTGTGGAACTAGATGGCGCTGTTGTAATAATGTCCCAACATATTTATTTATTTATAGCTATAGTATATCTCATTACTGTGTAAAATCCTTATATGTTATAAAATGTCGAATAGTGTTTTATCGTTTAATTAAAGTATAAATTAAGTTTCGCTTTAACGCGTGAAAAATCGCTTCGTATAGATTTATTATATGCTGTAGATGCATAACTAGTCTGGTTAATAACCTTCGGTGTACTGCCTATAAAAAGTAAGGTTTTGTTATGGTTTTGTCTTATAAATAACGGAAAACACCATAATGTCTATGGGAGTTTCGAAAAATAACCTAGAAATAATGTTACGATAACGTTAGATGAGTTTATAACAGACAAGATTGTACTAAACAAGAACTTTTTCTTGGTTTCTTACCTTACCTATCGATATAAATAAAAAAATTGAAATATCTGTCTGTAATGTCAAAATAACGTCTTTTTTATTTGAAAGAAAAGGCAGTGATAACGCGCTCGCTTAGATAACCGAGTGATGCAGGTTCAAATCCGGGTCTCGCACCTCTGATATTCTCATGTGCGAATCATTTCTAATATGATTACCATTTGTCTTACGGTGAAGGAAAACATCGTGAGGAAACCTGCATGTCTGAGAGAACCTAGCAAGTTTTCGAAAAACATGTGAAGTCTGCCAACTTGGCCGGCGTGGTGGACTATGGCGTTATCCACCTCGTATTAAAGGAAGGTCCACCCCCAGCAGTGGGACGTTAAAAAGGGTTGAAAACGCATACATTACTAAATTTACGAAAGTATATACCTACGTTATGTATAAAAAATATTATAATGTTTGTTTATCTGCCTATTTGTTTCAGCTAATCTCCGAAAGTACTGGATGGATTTTGGTGAAATTTAGTTTAATAGACCATGATATAAGCTATTGTCATGTACCTAGGTAGAAACGAAGCGTAGATAATTTTCTAATTTATAATACTACTGGCGACTCATTCTCGCTTCGCTCGGGTTCGTCCCTTTTATCAAACAATTTTTCAAAATTTAAATGTCTTACTTATTAATGTCTAATTAAAAGACCAAATAATAAGTTTCAAGCTTCTAGCTTTAAAAATGACCAAATTTCCATACAAACTGTCATCCTCTATTTCAACCTCTTACAGCCTTTTTTTCGCCTTTAAAAGTAGCCTATGTCCGTCTCCCGGCTCTAAGCTACCTCCCCACCAATTTTCAGCCAAATCGGTACAGCCGTTGTTGAGTTATAAATAGTGTAACTAACACGACTTTCTTTTATATATATAGACTTAGAATACCCCCTCTAACTCAATTAAGCCCTTCCAATAAATTCGTTAGGGACCAATCTACTTCAAACCCGCATACGCCCAATAAAATAACTCCATTAATTCAGTAATCCTTTAATTTATAATAGGTACATAATACAATAAAATTCTAAAACTTGAATCTGCGCATTGAATATTTTTTGGAAATTCTTATTCGCCGAATCTATGGCTACTAGAATTTTTGTTTGTCTCTTTGGTCTGTTTGTGACACCATAACGAGAAAACCACTTGACAGATTTTGATGAAATTTGATATGATTACAGCTGGTTACATTTAGGATAGGTACTTAGCATGACTCGTTAATCGAGCGAGCGCGTCACCAATGGACTATCACTGCCTTATTATACTTATTAATATCACATGCTTTAATAAAGAAAAAAGTTAAGGAAACCTAAAAAAATAATAAAAAAACTATGCATTTCTCTAATCGTCAAAATGTGCAATTATCATTTTTAAATTGAAAGAAGACCAAAGTTTTATCATGGGACATTAAATGGGACTAAATCATTCAATTCAAATCATATTTATAATCTGTAAGTATATTGTTAGTACTAAAAATTTATATATGTAGTATATCAAGTATCTGGTATCCGTAACACAAGCCTCGTAGCTTACCACGGAACTAGATGGCGCTGTGTTAATGTCTCAACAAAAAAACATTAATATAAATTCTTTAATAAGAAATCAATCTCCATTATTTATTGTTGTAAAGAAACAAAATTATTTTAGAATATTATAGGTAATGGATCACATTAAAAAGCAAATATGTAAATCATTGGTTATAACTTATAACATCCAACGCCATCTATCGGCAGATTTTGACATTAAACTATGAAGACTCCTGCGCAATAATATTAATTAAATAAGAATAGATTTCTACAACGAATGGCGTAGGTTCGATTACTGCACATGTTAATTTTCCATAGTTAAAGTTCAAAACAGATCTGTAGAGTCATCCTTAGAAAAGAAGGGTGGAATTTTAAATCGGAAATCATAGCGCGAGCGAAGTCGCGGGGTTCAGCTAATATAATATATTATATGCGTATGTAAGGATATCAAAATTAGAAAAATAATGGGCTGCTATACATGTAGTTATTTTAATAGGTCCTTCATTACGTAGGTACATTATAATTAAGTTCTTTAATTAACAACTTTTTCGTTAATTAATGATTAATTATAATTATTTTTCTCAGAACTTCAAAAGTAAAAAAATACGAAAGCTCAGTCTACGGACAAGTGTATTTAATTATAGTCTTATTAACGAAATATTCTAGATTTAGCTTTTTTTATTTAACTGGACCTAGGTTTGTGTAGCATATAAAAAAGAAAGAGAGACAGAAAGATTTTTCTTATTCTTTTATTAGCTCTGTCTCTTTCTCTCTTTTAATAACTTAAATATATTGGTATAAATCTATTCAGATAAGTAAATTTTTAAGTGTCTGTGTGTTCTGTCAAAACAACTTTTAAGTGAATGCATATGAAAGTATATACCACGGAGGTTAGAGACCAGGAGGACCATCGCCCTAGAATATAGTGTCTCAGAAATATTGTCAAACTAAGGAGGCGCTGCGATCGCTATGTTGTCTCAATGCCTAACTTCACGTTGTCACAATAGTGACAATACTCATAAACAACTAACTTCACAAATACTACTTACCGACGACAGCGCGTTATAAATTCTATAAATTTTCAGGGACAGGCGGGTAATGCTTTAGTATGAAGCGATGGTCCTCCTGATCTCTAATCTCCATGGTATATACGGTACATTTAAATTATGTCTATTTGTCTGTTTGTTCTGGCTAATCTCAAAACGGCTAGACCGATTTTGACGGGATTTACATTTTATATTGGAAAAGAGTTCCGCTCAAAAAAGCTTACCTAGGAACGAGAGCTAGTTTTTTATGAGTAATAAATCATATGGAAGGATTTTTTTTATGGGACTAAGGGGGCAAACGGGCAAGAGGCTCACCTGATGGAAAGTAATTACCTCCGCCCATGGACATCTGCAACTGCTTGCAGATGCGTTGCTGGCCTTTCAAAGGAAGGGGGGGAAAGGGAGGGAGGGAGAGGAAGGGAGGAGGGAGTGAGGGGGGAAGGTAGGAGGGATGGGGAGTGGGCCTCCCGGTCTCTCACTTACCGGACGAAACGCGACAGCATAGCTGCCACTTTACGCCGGTTTCCTGTGAGAGTGGTACTTTACGGGGCGTGCCGGCCCCTTCGGCTGCTACCCGAAGATAACAAGCATGGCACTACCACTAGTAAAGGAAGGAAGAACGTATTTATTTAATTAGCACAAGTGTACATGTGAATTATTTGAACTATATAAATTTTAATATAATATAGTAATTGACATTTAATAATCTTTATTTTATAAAAAAAATAATCTTTTTCACCAATTCTCAGTCTCTCTAATCTCTTACTCTCTCTCTCTCTCTCTCTGTACTCAATTCTAATTCTACAAGTTAAGTTTTTGTAATCGATTTCCATACTTTTTGTTAATTTATGTAGAAGGTATAAACAGGATTAATTATGATTTTACTTGTACTTGCATATATGATATAGATAAATTCGATTTAGCGCGAGCAAAGCCGCGGATTCCGCAAGCAAATGTATACAAAAACTTGACAAATTATATACTAAAACCTTCCTCGAGAACCACTCTATCTATTGGTGAAAACAGCATGAAAATCGGTGCAGTAGTTTTTGAGTTTTTCGCGAACAGACGCGGCGGAGGACTTTGTTTTATAATATTAATGTAGTGATATTTATAAATCTTTCACAGCTTATGTTATAGTTATTTTCTAAGGTATTTAAAGTTTTTTTTCTAAGTTAAAAGTCATAATTGATAACTATATTCTAAACTCCTCGATACTAATCACGTATTTTACGTCAACAGTGCGTTAACTACTATCGCAACTATGTATTTTACTGCCGTCACGTTTTCTTCATAATAAAACGCTATAGCGTTGATAGAAACTGAACTAGGATAATTGTGGGTTTTTCTAGCAAATTCCATATTTTTATTGTTAAAAGAATCCTATTTTAAATTTTGATTCATACATATATGTATATATAGAGCCTCATTGTGTTCAGCACTTTTTAAAGTCCCACTGCTAGGGGCTTCCCTTCAATACGAGGGTGATCAGTCCATAGTCCACCACGCTGGCCTAGTGCGTGTTGGCGGACTTCACACGTCTTTCGAGAACTTGCTAGGTTCTCTCAGACATGCAGGTTTCCTCACGATTTTTTCCTTCACCGTAAGACAAGTGGTGATCATGATAGAAATGATTCGCACAATGATTTGAGCCCTCTTCACTCGAATACCCAAGCGAGCGTGATGCTACCAATGCCTTGAATCACATTATATCGTTCTAGTATTATTAATAAGAAAGTTAGTGAGAATGGATGGAATTTTGCAATGAATTTTTTGATAACAAGTTTGGTTCAGTTGGTAGTGACCCTACTTTCTGCGCCAGCGGTCGCGGGTTCGAGTCCCGCTGAGGGCATTCATTGTTGAGCACGAATGTTTGTACTCCAGCCATGGGTGTTTATATTTATAATAATATGTGTGTATTTAAAATTTGTATGTGTAATATATCAACTATCTGGTATGCGTAACACAAGCCTCGTAGCTTCCAACGGAACTAGATGTCGCTGTTGTAATAATGTCCCAACATATATATACAAAAATTACGCCCGAACGGCTAAACATATTTACTTTTAGATAAAATTTGGCACTATTCCACCTACTTTACTTATTATTCCAAAAAATGTTTTTTTACTAGGGATGAACGTGGGTAGCGTGAGGGCGAGTAGGAATTCAATAAGAAAAAAATTCAATGACAACGGCTCTTGGACTCTTCTTAGTAGGACAGCCTTCCGAACAGGTGGTGAATTCCTCACAGACTTACAAACTGACATTTTAATTAATATTAAAAACATTTTAATGTATACATAATATAATAAAATTCTAATTTAGTTGAATCTGTGTCTGTAAAAATATTTTTGGAAATTCTATTTTAAATCGTCATTATTAACGATACAGAGGTCAAATCTATAGTATAAGAATTTTTGTCTGTCTGTTTGTGACCGCATCACGAGAAAGCCACTGGACAGATTTTGATGAAATTCGGTGTGGAGATAGCTGGTTAGCCGGGTCGATATATAGGATAGTTCTTACTGCGGGAAAATATCTAATTTCTGAGGAATCTATATAAACCTTAAAATGTACCGAGGGACGAGCCCGAGCAGAGAACTAACTAGCTGAGTTAATATAAAAATTTTACAATTGACGATTCAAAGGGTTAACTAACGAATTATTCCAAAAAAAAACGTAAAAAATATTTAAAAAAAAAGTAAAAATCTAGTACAATGAGTTGAATTTGTACAAAAAGTATTTCTTGGGAAAGTGTTATTAAAATAGTCATTTTTAACGATATATGATGTTTGGGAAGGCTTTTTGCGGAAACCATCGACGGATTTCGATGGAATTTAATATAATAATAGCTGGAAAATAGAAATAAGAAAAATAGAATTGACATTTAAATAAACAAAATACGTTGCCGCTAAAAATATTAAAATAAATTATTTTAGACAAAACAAAAACCGACTTTAAGAACTTAGTTAATTTTGAAGTCGGTGCCAGTCAGAGCAAAATAAGATCACAAACATAAAAATAAAAAAAAACAGACGAATTGAGAACCTCCTCCTTTTTGGAAGTCGGTTAAAGAAGATAATTCGCTATTAAAACTCTGTAGATCAATGGGTGTTTGTACAAATAGGCATGGAGAATCGATAAACAAATTTTCCCAGAAAAATATGAATTATTTTATATATTGCTAAGTAAATTTTTAAAATTAATTAAAGATATATAATTACTGTTTAAACAATTGTTTAAACAAACTTTTAAATAATTTATATGCGCACTTGTGATAATAAAATAAATTAAACTCTTACTTCCGTGTCATTTTTTGCTTTTAATAATGTAACCTATATATTATACAAAAATATTTTTTAACTAGTGATTCATCCTAGCTTCGCTCGGGTTCGTCCCTAGATTTCACAGAAATGAGATATTTTTTATTTTATTATATTTAGGATAACCAACAAAAGTAACATTGATTCGTACATTATTTGCATTTACAAATATTGAGATGAATGTAGGTACTTTTTCTTACAGGTTACTTACATCATGCAATAATATAAGCAAAACATCATGTGTATCTACTAAACACTAAAAGTAGTATTATAAAATAATTGTTAATTGCTAATTAAAATTAATAGCCTAATCACATTAAATTTAATTCTTAAAAATATATAATAATAATAAAAAATTGAAAATTATAATAGAATTGTAATATTTAATAATTATTATATAATAATAATTTATAATAGCATGCTTAATAAAAAAAAAAGTTTAAAGTTAGTTATAAATAGTTAATTGTAAAAAAAAGTAAAAAGTATCCTATATTATGTTCACCCCAATAATTAGCTATCATTATACTAAATTTCATCAAAATCCAAAATCATTGTTTGTGATTCGCACAGACAGACAAAAATTCAGTTCATTACAGTTTCAGACTGTATATGGCCATAATGACTTCAATAAGATTTTTCAAAAAAATATATTTAAAGTACAGTTTTGACTCAAAATTTTATGATGTGTATAGACTAGCAATTCGCGCGGCTCCGCCCGCTTTCTAATCACTATTAAAAAATAGGGATTGGTGATGGAAGAATAAAAATGTTGGGTTATTATAACCTTATAAGTATTTTTTAAATAAAAAATCTAGAGAGGGCCACCCCTATCACCTAGCGGAATAAAAAATAGCCCACGACCTATTCACAGACCTAACAAATGTATACAAAAAATTTCATAAAAATCGGTCAAGCCGTTTCGGAGGAGTTCGATAACAAACACTGTGACATGAGATTTTTATATATTAGACTAGGGGCTCACCCTCGCTTCGCTCGGGTTCGTCCCTAGGTACGTGTTGTATATATTTTTTACTTTGCACCGCCCGCTATATATTTGTCTTGATTATAATATGAATTACCATTACACGCACCATGGCAACGGTCATAACTGATACGTCAAACGCCGTTAATTTTTAAAGTTTTTTTAAATTTTCTAATCTTACGCACAACTTTCTTATTTTTTTTTCTTTCATAAGAACCTTCTCCTAACAATAACAAACATAACAAAATAAAAAGCGTGTAAAAAGAATCGGCCAAATTGGTCCAGGCGTTGTTGAGTTATGCGCTTACCAACACATTTTGCGATTCATTTTTATATTATAGATTATGGTTAAAGATAATATACTTGTATATTAAATTATACATATTATATTATTAATAGTATGCAAATAACACTTGTTTTAACACTTATAATTAAATAATGTAGATACATAGACGTAGATACGTCTCATTTTACTAATAGCTCAGTTGAGATACTTATTATAGTGTACATATATTATACGTGAAGCAAAAACTTAGTACCCCTTTTTGCGAAAATTGCGCGGACGGAGGAGTATGAAATTTCGCACACTTATAGTTTTAGAGAAGTGCAGAATACTAATATATTTTTAACAAATTCATTTGACGACACGTTTGTCTCAGGTGATCCTACTTTCTGCGCCAGCGGTCGCGAGTTCAAGTCCCGCTGGAGAAATTCATTTGTTGAGTACGAATGCTACAGTCATGGGTGCTTACATTTATATGTATGTATTTAAAGTTATATATTTGTAGTATATCAACTATTTGGTATCCGTAACACAAGCCTCGTAGCTCACCACGGAACTAGATGGCATTGTTGTAATAATGTCCCAATTTATTACAATGCATTATCTATATTTTTTATATTATAAAGAGGAAAGATTTGTATTTTTGTATGTAACGAATAAACTCAAAAACTACTGGACCGATTTTAATGAAATTTGGTACACACTACACAGATAGTTAAGAGCCTGAGAAAGTACATAGGCTTCTTTTCAAGGTGAAAAAAGGGTTGTAAAGGACTGAAATAGGGGATGAAGGTTTGTAAGGAAATTTAATTACGTCATTTTTAAAGGTAGAAGCTTGAAACTTATTTTTTAGGATATTGATTACATATAAATTAATAAGACAGACAAAAATTGTATGCTAGTATTATATAACTTATTAATTATGGTCGAATTTCGACCACAGGGGCGACCACTAGTTAATGTTTAAAACGTCCAATATTATATTAAATTATGCAAAATTGTTGGTTTGTTCTTCTTTAGCGAACTTCCTGTACCTTTATTGATATTGTGATAATAGTTTTTAAACCGCAGACCATAAGCTAATATTTAACCGACTTTAAAAGGAAGTACAACGTTTCTATATAGAAATCGAATTTTGAAACGATTTCAAAAATCAAATATAGTTTGTTTTTTTTCAATCGATTCAAATTTACATAGAATGTATATAAATTTCACAAATATTATTACAAAATAGATTATTAAATGTAAGTTGATATTTTTTAATTTGTTAAAGGATTTCTGAGATTAAAAAATTATAAACTTTTAGCCTATTTAAAGTCATTAAAAAAAATGAATTAAATTCAACTCTTAGCCTAAATAATCTAGATTATGTTTTAAATACCACTGTCTTTTTCGAGTTTTTCGCGTATTTAAGTTTTTTTTGTTTATTTAGTTCACGGCTTTTCAAAAGCCTTACAGCAATAATTGTCGCAGGAGATACTGAGGTTTTAGACGCCTCAAAGGTGTAAATTATAATATAGTTAATATTTAAAACAAAAAAATCTGAGAAAGTAGGTACCTAGAATGCATAATTTTCAGGCAAACATAAATTCAAGGTCATTAAAATAAATTTTAAATTTTTATTATATCTAGAAACAGTCGACATGTGCGTCAATATGTGTTTTTTAATCTATAAATATATTTTCTTCAGCTAGTTTTTCAGCCAGTTCGGAAAGAAGAAGCCTCAGGACTGTGAAATAGGTGTTGGCGATAGAAAGTTGGCAATATTATTATTATAAAAATTAGATAGGCTACCAGTAGACAATAATTTTATGATTTTTCTCATTTAATTCGTTCTACACAGTAGAGCAAAACATAAGTGTTTTAAAATGACATATTACTATTATTTGTAAAAACGCGCAATTTAACCAAGTTTCGTACAAAAAATCTTAAAAATTTTACATTTCACATCAATAGATGAATTTGCAGAATTTTTATTTATTTTTAAAATACACCGTTTTAAACAACATTATGAAAAACGTCAACATCGTTAAGATATTATTTTATTTATGACTGCTCTATTTTATCTGTCAAATTACTTTATGTCATTTTTTCTCAGCAAATATTTTTTTATAATCTGTAAACACTATTTTTAACTTGTTATTCTAAAGCTTTTTCCGTGCTTAAAAAACATCCTTTGGAAATTCTTATTAAAATTGTCATTTTCATCGATTAAAAAGTTGAATCTATAGTTTTTATAATTTTGTTTGTCTTTCTGTGACCATATCACTAGCTTATCTAGGGACAAACCCGAGTGGATCGAAGTTGTTTCGCTAGTTTTATATATTTTTAATCCAAAGTAAGAAAACTTTAAGATTCGCCGTAATTCAAGTTTTTACTGTGACATGTAGTACTGTACCAGTCACTTTGAAAAGTGTCGAAAAGGTGATTAGCGAGATAACCTGTCACTAACTTGCTTTTACTTGTCTATTGACATTAAAGATTGATCGGTGTAGTAGTTATATAATCGATAGCCACTAATGATCTCTCGATTTATATGGAAGCGCGTAAAATCGATAATATAAATCGATTACAATATTTAAATCGATTTTGCCTTAGAAGTAATATTATAAATGCGAAATGTGTGTGGTGTTTGTTTGTAAGCTGCAAATGCTGGACAGATTTTGATGTAATTTAGTTTACAGATGTAGTACAAAGTAACATTCAAGCTAGAACCTTCAGATATAAAAAATATTTATACGCAGGTTTATTATATCTAGAATTAATCAAATAATATCGATTAGGCATAGAGTTTGACGTATGATATTTCGTATAAGGGTACTCTAAATATAAAAGGATATTTTGTGGGTTTTTGAAAATCCTCACCCCTAAGAGGCGAAATGAATGATAAAAGTTATTATTTTTAAAGTAGAAAATTTGAAACAGTCTAATATTTTAACGCTTATTTAAAAACTTCGTTTGCTTTGTTTCAACTATTTTGTTAACCAATTCCTTATATTTATGTACCAGAAATGTCGCACTTTGCTTCTATGCATACAAAATTTGAAAACAGTTTTTTGGGGTGCCTATCTTTTTTATACCTTGTTATATTTATACATACGAGTATATTAGAATTATTCAATACTGATTTTGGTCGAATTTTGATTATTATCATCATCATCATCATCATCAGCCCTTTTTAACGTCCCACTGCTGGGCACGGGCCTCCCTCAGTACAAGAGGGATCAGGCCATAGTCCACCGCGCTGGCCCAGTGCGTGTTGGCGGATAAGTAACTAACTTCTCCCGCGGCTTCGCTCGCGTTCTAAAGGCTGGAAACCAAATTCTTTCGCTCGTCCGCCCGTCTTTAACGCGGTTATCATTATTTTGTTGCGAAGTTATGTTAAAACTATGATAAATTATCTCCTAAGATATTCATTGAAATCCAATTAATTTATTCAAAATTAAATACTTGTGATAAATGTCTCATTTATTTAGGTGAGGATTAATATCATGTTTACGCTAACACCTTCGCAAATAATGCATTGTCTTAAAACAAATTTGATTCCATAAAAAAGGTTACAACGAGTCAACCTTAAAAGATAGACATATACTATCGCGGACTTTTTTTTAGAACCTTTAAAGGGAAACATTTCCGTCATACATAATTTTTGCATAACTTTAACCGTTTACGCAGCGCACGCAATGGAAGCTCTCAAAAGGAATATTTTTCTCTCGTTTTAGCAAAATTTGTCGTTGATTCGCTCCCAATGGTCGTAGCGTGATGTAATATAGCCTATAGCTTTCCTCGATAAACGGACTATCCAACACAAAAATAATTTTTCAATTTGGACCAGTAGTTCTGAAATTAGCGCGTTCAACCAAACAAACACACTCTTCAGCCTTATAAATAGTACTATAGAGTACAGATAAGTAACTCTATATAAAGTAAATAGTAAGTAGCAAGTTATTTAAATATTTAGTCCAGTTTTATATACTTACTAGCGATACCCGCGGCTCCGCTCGCGTTCTAAAGAAGTGAATGCCTTTTTTTATTTTTTCAGATATGAATTATTTTCCGGATATAAAAAGTATCCTTTATATTGACCCGGGTAACCAGCTAACATCATACCAAATTTCACCTTAATCCGTCCGGTAGTTTTCTCGTGATGCGGTCACAGACAGACAGACAGACAAAAATTCTAAAAACAATAGATTCGGCCTCTGTATCGATAATAATTACTATTTCAATTAGATTTTCCAAAAAAAAATAATGTACAGATTTGATTAAGTTACAATTTTATTATATGTAGAGATGTAAAGATATACCTACGTATAGATATGTAAGTGAATATATTAAATTAGGTACAACTTTATTTTAATCAAAGTTAAAAATTTAATAACTTAATAATTGTTATTACGGTCTTAGAGTTTTTTAAAATGCTTCAGGACATGTTCGGCTCACTTTGTAGTGAGTATTGACCGTACTTGTTGCAGCGGTCGCGGGTTCGAGTCCCGCTAGGGGAATTCATTTGTTCAACATGAATGTTTGAACTCCAGTCATTGATATTTATGTTTTAATATGTATGTATTTAAAGTAAATTTGTGTATAGTATCAACTATCTGGTATCCATTTAACGAGATTTGTAGCTTATATTCTACTTTAGTTTCTACTAGAAACAGAAAATTCTTAAGAACAATTTCCTAACAGTGAATTTTTTCTTTACTGAAAATTACATTAAGGCCCAAAACATTCTGCTAATGTTTTTTTCAAATTTTGGTTCCAAGTAATGGATAAATCACCAGTTATTTTTCCAACGTAAGTATGTAATTGGAGAAGGCACAATGGATATAATTTAACGTCACGTTATTATTAAGTTTATTGTAGTAGGTACTACTTGATGTTGTTTTACGATTTCTCAGAAATTAGATATTTTTCGGCTTTTTTTCCACTATAATATAAATGTATTATACATAGAAACCTTCCTTTTGAATCACTCTATCTATTAACGAAAACCGCATTAAAATCTGTTTAGTAGTTTAAAAGATCTAAGCGTACAGACGGATGCGACTTTGTTTTATACTAAGTATAGTAGAGATATTAAAAGACACCTTATTATTAAATTTATTAGTTAATTTTATGAAGTGCACAAACATTGAAAAAAAATAGATCAAATAAATAAAGGATATACGTTTTTTCATAATCAAATAGAGCCTTGCATTTCCCGCGGTTCTACCCGCGTTTTAAAAATCGGAAAGCAAATACTTAGATTTTACATATTATTTTACCATGTGACGTTATATAGCCTATAGCCTTCCTCGATAAATGAATTATCCAACAGTACAATAATTATTCAATTCGTGCCAGTAGTTCCTGAGATAAGCGCGTTCAAACAAACAAACAAACCCGTCAGCTTTATAATATTAAATATAGATAGTAGGTATACCTACATGTTAATTGTGATATAATTATTTTAAAGTATTTTTTAGTATCACAGTTATACCGTTGGTATACCTACCTGACTTATTATTTCTATTTGATAAAGGTTATAAGTCTGATAGGACTTTCCATCATCATAAGAAGCTTATTAATTACTTCAAATGTAACTTTAAAATGACTTTCTAAGCAAACTTTCATCTCCTATAGGGGATGAATTTTCAAAAGTTTTAAGTCCCCATGACTAAATTTTATTATAGACTAGCGACTCACCCTCGCTTCGCTCGGATTCGTCCCCATACTCTTTAGTATAGTTTAAAAATGACGTAATTTCCATATATAATCGCGTAAGAAACGCTTTCATTCGACCGTTTTTTCTCCGATTCACTTTGCAAAACGGACTACCACGTAAAAGCCTTTTTATTTTTCGGTTTTTTAAATAACCTATGACACTCAGCAATAATGTGGCTTTCTATTGGTGAGAGAATTTTTAAAATCGGTTCAGTAGATCCCGAGATTACCCCTTACAATTTAACAAACACACAAACTTTACTTCTTTATAATATTAGTATAGATTTTTATTTTTAAGAGCCACTCTTGTTCAAAATTACATGAAATACTTTTACTTCTAAAAATTTTATTAAATAGCCGTACAATAATTTGTTATTTGATGTATTTTTTTAAGATAATAATTAATAACTACAGATAAAAAACACTTATCTCTTATCGAGGATGCTAAATATACTTACGCAGAGTATGAAACGTCAAAATTAGATTTTTTTAACTAGCTAAATCTACAGGCCCAGGTCCAGTTTAGTATATAATTGGTTTTTAATTTATATCTTAAAGTTCATACAAAACCTTACTGAACTAGGACTTCACAGATTTTTTTTTATTTTTGATTTTTTTAATTAATTAAATTTAAATAGATTAATCCATCAAAGTATATTGAATATTTAAAAAAAAGTTTACCTTTTCCAAGTGATGCGTTCACCAACTTACAGCATTTTATTTTTATTTTATAATTTCTTCACCGAAAGTGAGAAAATATATCTCTACATTATAAAACAAAGTCGCTACCCGCCGTCTGTACGCTTAAATCTCTTAAACTACGCAACGGATAGTAATGCGGTTTTCATCAATAGATAGAGTGATTCAAGAGGAAGGTTTGTATGAATAATACATACATATTATAGTAGAAAAAAGCTGAGAAAAGCCGTTAAAACGTAGACCTATCTAGGGATGAACCCGAGTGGAGCAAGGATGAGTCGTTAGTTTATTTTGTAGACAATAACTATACCTAAGGGTAAGTTATATTTTATTTTTATATTTTTATAATTAAATGTCATCAACTGATACATAGGTAAATTATGTATGTGAAAAGTATAATAATAATTTTTAATTCACTATCACTTTCCGTATAATTTTATTTTTTTTAAATTGACACGCTATAAGGCTTTAGTTTTAATAAATTAATCCTAACCTAATTATTTGTATATATATTAATAATATATATTAATAATATATATAAAACTCTTCTGTCTCATGCCTTTTTTTAAATTTCTTATTAAAAATAGCTTAATTTTTACAACCCATATTAATTTCTCATATAGATTAAATTTGAAACCGTAACATACCTTAATAAAAAATCCAGCAAAACAACACTAGCACATCATAAAGAACCTTATTTTAAAACTTCAGAGTACATTTAAAGAACCCACTCACAACACAGTCAAATGTCAAAATAACGCGCGAAATCAATGTGACGTTTTTAAAACAGATTATGTATTATTTAGTTATAATTTAAAATAGTTTGATCAAAATAAGTTTATTACGAACGTTGTGTGAACTGCGAAAGCCAGTATAGACTGGCGAATAAGACTTCATCCCTACCACACAAAGGCGTGGTCTCCGACCCGGTAGGCGGAGCTGTTTTTTCCTTACACTTTTATTTCTGTATCGTTTATTATATTGTATGTTTGTTTGTTTGAGCATTTTAAATGATTGTGGATTGACGGGCATGATTTTATTTATATATGTATAAATGCTGTCAACGAACGCTCTATCTTAATTTTAGTTATATTTCGATTATCGATTTGAGTACGCGAGTGAGTTTGTGTTATTTTTATCGCGTGTGATGGCGAATTTAAAAATATATTTTTTAATGTAAAACAGATGTTTTTTATAGTTGCTACATTTAAAATAACTTAATTACTTAGGTTCCTTGTTGTGTTTCGATTTATACATTGGCAAAGGTTGACGATAGACAGCCTCTACAATTAATAATTGAAAATGATATTATTATTTTTTTATAATTTAATAAATAGTTAATATAAATTAAAAATATCGTTCATTTTATTAGTCTATGATGAATATCTTTTCAGCCATTAATCCATATTTTTTTCTCCTTGTATAAATAAATAACGTATAATTTAAAGCTCTGTAGTGGCATTCACCGCCGTTATGTAAATTAGATGAAAATTAAGTCTTCAAAATAATATATTCATTGTATTTATAATATAAAATATTCTTAAAAAATAATAGAAATGTATTAAATTGTTGGTTTGTAGAAGTATTCATAGGTATATATGGCAATAAGATTTTTTTTTTAAATTAAGTTAGCACTAACTTTAGTTTGGTAGATAATACCTTGTTTATGATGTCCCCTACACAAAATAACTATTCTAATGGGTAGATTAGGAGAATTCTTGTAATTTACTGGCAGATTTTTTCTTCGATGTTGAACGACCAATTGATTTCAGTGAAATATTTATGATAAAATGTGTATGAATACGGAAACAACACAAATGAAAAATTAAATAAACTTGATATTTTTTCCTGGAATCGAGATTCATGGAACATGAATGTCTAAAAACTATGCCTGGTCATTTTGAACAATGTACTTATACAATGACATTCAAGAAACTTACGAAATATAACCTAATATCTTCTTACGTTTACGCGAATAGTTTCTCCCGTGAACATGATTGCTGTAAAGCATTCATAACGTCGGGAACCAAAAATAAAAATAGTTTCATTTATAATATCGAATATTCGCGTAAAAATTGATGGAAAAAAATTGATGGAAGAAAACCTTACAATTATAAAATTTTTAATAGGTTGCTTACAATTATAATTTTTTAAAAAAAATTTAAGCAACCTATGCTTGCAAATAAAAAAAAATAAAATAACTTTCATTGGTGTTGCTATTGTTTATCAATTTAAAATTACTCATTTAAGGTTTCCAGCAATTTAATATACCTGTACATTTACAATTTTAAAGATTATTATGTAGGTATGTATGAAAGTAGTACGTAGTATAAACATTTACTATTAATTTCTATTACTGTGTGTCGTAGGAGGCAGTGGTAGCCCTGTGGTAACGCGATGCTTGTATAACCGAGTGATGCGGGTTCAAATCCGGGTCTCGCACCTCTGATATTTTCATGTGCGAATCATTTCTATCATGATTACCACTTGTCTTATGGTGAAGGAAAACATCGTGAGGAAACCTGCATGTCTGAGAGAACCTAGCAAGTTTCTAAAGACATGTGAAGTCCGCCAACACGCACTGGGCCAGCGCGGTGGACTATGGTCTGATCCCCCTCGTACTGAGGGAGGCCCGTGCCCAGCAGTGGGACGTTAAAAATGGCTGATGATGTAGGTACGTAGTATAAACATTTACTATTAATTTCTATTACTGTATGTCGCTGCCGACTTTCAGATGTAAGTACATTGAATATATTTTCATGGAAAATTAAAATTGTCATTATTATCGATACATAGGCTGAATCTACTATTTTTAGAATTTTCGTCTGTCTGTCTGTCTATCTGTGACGTCACGAGAAAACCAATGGACAGATTTTGACGAAATTTGGAGTGCTGATAGCTGGTTATCCGGTACAACATAATAATATAGTCTGTAATAAACAGTATTTAAAACAATAAAGCAAATTAATTGTACCCGAAGTACTTTAGTGATGTAAAAGTAAGTGAGAAGCGATCCCTATATTTTTCATTAAATTCTTCAACGCAATTATATCGTTCGCACCCCCTCGTGAGGGGGAGTTTTTTTAATTAGTCACCTTTCTTCGCTGTTACGATGTGTTTAATCTGTCAAGTTTACTGGAAGTACCTACTAGCTTTTATTTAATTTTACTTCGTTATAGTTTTTTTTTTGCTCTAAAAGGTAGCAACTACAGTGATGTAGTTGTGGGTTCGACTCCTGAGTCGGGGGATGTTAGAGTTTTTCTGGGAAATCCCATTAATTTCTAGAAAATGCAAGGGGCTTAATAAAAAGCTTAGTAGCATTGCTAAAATGCCTTTGATAGCAAGTCGGTCCTGTAGCTGTTGTTCTATCGTTGTCGATAGAACTTCTATTGGTTATCGATTTCGTCTCATTTGGCTTGAGGGCGGGATATTATTCTAGTCCTGATGAAATTGGCTGTCGTAGCTGCATGAAATGGGCTACTAGGATAATATTATGATTATTATTAAATAACACTATTATATTTATAGTATGTATTTATATCGTCTCTCTGGTATTCGTAACACAAGCATCGTAGCTGTAGCCGTATACACATAGCGCCATCTGTTGATATTTATTAAAAATAATAATATTTGTGTGATAGAGATTTATATATTCGTAGAGACACCCGAGCTCCGATCGGGTTCGTTTTGCTTACTCAGTCGAATTGGTATATCAACTACCTGGTATCCGTAACGCAAGTACGTAATGTAACTTACCACGGAACTGGATGGCGCTGTCGTAATAATGTCCAACATATTTATTTATTTATTTATGTTTACTGCTATAAAAATCTATTTTTTCAGACTTTTTCTAAGATTCATTTTAATATTAGTTTCACAACATTTCGAATAATTTATAGCAATCATGGTCACGGGAGAGTCAATAAAAATCCGAAGAGATAGATTTAATTTAAAATTTTGTATAATATTAAAGTGACTATTCAAGTACGTTCAAACGCAGCACAAGACACCTTAAACGTAAAAAATCTCGTAAAACAAAGTGATCTCAACAGTGTAAACTGTAACGTTAAGACTGAACGTTTTTTAATTAAACTTTTTTACAAGTCACTTCCTTGAGCGAGTTTTGCCATATTAAATTTCGTAGTAAAAAATAAAAATCGCTTTGCTTCGTTTGAATACCTACTTTACTAAAAATGGTCTTTTACATATAATAGTATATAATTTTAAATGATTGCCCCGGTGTAGTTGTTAGCATGTACGGCTGCTTATCCGGTCCTAGGTTTGAGTCGTGGGTCGGGCCAAGTTTAGTTATTGAGTCTTCCTGTTTGGTAAGCCTCAGTAACAGTCTAGTGTTGGAAAGTTGGTGGTGTTTCAGTTCCACGCCTCAGAGAGCGGGTGAAGCCGTCGATCATGCAGTAGGTATCCGTGACTCCGCCTGGGTTTGGGGTTCAAATTTTTGTAAAATCACTCGCTGAGCTAATCTGAAATTTGCCTGAAAATTCCATCATAATCTCTTCAGCTGATTTGAAGTCCATAAAAAACATGTATTTATGTGCGTCCATTTTTATATGTAGATAGATAGATTCTACCAATTTTTTTACTTCAACTTCGCTATTATTTTAGTAATTAAAGATGTTTTCACGGTTAGTAGGTAGGTATAGCTTTCTCAGAAGTAGGATACTTTCCTGCTACTAAATAAAGTATCCTGATACTAAATAGAGTATCCTGTAAAATAAAGTATCCTGTATATTAATCCGGATAACCAGCTATCATCGTACCAAATTTCATCAAAATCTGTTCAGTGGTTTTCTCGTGATGAGATCACAAACAGACCGACAGACAAAAATACTTAAACGTATACATTCATAAATGCTCCATCCACGCAGTAGGCCAGTGCGGTGGACTGATCCCCCTCGTACTGAGGGAGGCCCACCCCCAGCAGTGGGACGTTAAAAGGGCTGGAGAAACATACATTTGTCCTCTGATTCCTTAATAATTACTATTTCAATAAGATTTTACAAGAAATATACAGATTTGACTCAAAATTTTATTATATAAATAAATAAATAAACATGTTGGGACATTATTACAACAGCGCCATCTAGTTCCGTGGTAAGCTACGAGGCTTGTATTTCGGATACCAGATAGTTGATATACTACACATATAAATTTTAAATACATACATATTATAAATATATTTTATTATAATATGTATAGATTAATAGTATAAAACCTAGAAATTCGCTTTATTTTACGACATATTAGAAACACGAACTAAGGTAAGTTCATGCAAGTAAGATTTCCTCACAACTCATTACTTTTTGCGCGTCTTTCGTCGAGCTAACGATCTGAAATTACATAAATCAACTGATAATTGACTAAAAAACCAACACGAGATTATATCATCTTCACTTCACTTATATGACTTCATATTTCTAATTTATGTTAGTCTCGTGGAATTTGCAAGCTAAAACCTATGTAATGTAAGGTTTCACTTTTTTTTGATTTGTTAAACTGGCCATTTTGTAACTCTGGCAATCAATATTATGATAATTGTTAGAAGAATAAAGAATATTCAAATTGATATATAAAAATAATAGTTTAAAGAAACTAAAAACACGCTTTTTATAGAAAACCAAACTAAAAAATAGAAAATAAATTTTAATGAATTTAAATTAATTATTTGATTTTAAAAAAAGCGTGACAATATGTAATCTATATACAATACTAGAGGGAGCTGTTTGTGAATTAGTTTTTTAAACTATTATTTATTTTCTACTTTTTAGTTTGGTTTATATATCAAATTATTGTATTGTCATCGGTCCTCGATAAATCTACAAAGTTTGAACGAAATCTGGCCGTTTAAAGTGGGTCAAAATCGCGCCCAAAGAAGTCGGTTACAAACATACAAACATACAAACATACAGACATACAAACATACAAACATACAGGTGAAGCTAATAAAAAGCGTGTAAAAAGAATAACATGACAAAGAATGGCCTGGGGGAATTGTTCTGCAAGGGATTGATCTGCGGGAGTTGAGATGTATAATTGTGGACTGTGGTTGAGAAGATAATGGTTTAAATAATAAGAACTTGATATTTATGTATTATTTATAGGAAATTGTATGAAGATATCGAATAAATGTAATTACTACTGGAAACTGAAGATCTTTTTACTAGCATATAATAAGGCTTGCGACAAGAAATCTTGAGATATACTTGTTTTAACTTTTGATTTTAGTTATCATTGTACCAAATATCATCAAAAGCTGATCAGTAGTTTTCTTGTAATACAGTGACAAACAGTCAGACAAAAAATCTATAAGCTACAGCTGGCTGGACTGATTTTGATAAAATTTAGTTCAATGATAGACGATAACTTAGTAACATATTCTTGTGAATTTAAACCAGAAGTGAGCTTTTTTTTAAAAAAAAACAAGCTTACTAAATCGACCTCAATTTTTTTAAGTATCTGAAAACGCTAAAACACAATTAAGATAACCAAAAAGACTACTAAGCTACCAACAATGATATTTTAAAAAATAAACCAACAGAGTAACGACCTAACCATGCTACAACGATAAGTGTCAAGACGCAACTACCCCCCGATGCCGGTTATCCATCTACTTTTATAGTATTCTTCCCACTCTAACATACTCTTTCCTATCCATCTTCCACAATATATAATCCAACTTTTGATAAGCGACTATAGTAAAATGGCATCTTCACTATTACGAGATCTACGATTTGAATCCGCATCGCTCGGTTTCCCAAGCGAGCGCTTTACCACTGAGCTACATGTCACAGATTATATCAGTTTAATTTTTTTTTCTTGACTCTACATTTTTCTTACTTCCGTTGTACTTTGATGCCATTTTGATTTTTTTTTGTATATTGTGGGTAGGCACTGTCTGTAACAAGTATATAAACCTATGAGACGTCAAATACATTAGTCTCTCCCGTGACCATGATTGCTGTAAAGCATTCGAAACGTCGGGAACTAAAAATCAAAATAAATCCGCGACAAAGTCCGAAAATATAGTTTCATTTATAACTTTATTTATATTGTAGAAATGGCTTCGCTTTGTTGAGCGTAAGTTAAAATAAATTAAACGGTTTTTATAATTTTCCAATAAAATAAAAGTAGCCAAATAACTCCTTATAACATTAGCTATCTGCGAGTGAAAATCCCGTCAAAATAATAATATAGCAGCAAACAGACAGACAAAAATTTTAAAAATTGATTGTTTTGATGTAATAAGTACCATAGGTATATACTATCATATGTTTATATTGAAAAGCTGTTAATTTGAAATTACGAACACATCTTTTTTTACACGCTTTTTATTAGCTTCAACTGTATGTTTGTTCGGTTTTCTATAAAAAGCGTGTTTTTTAGTTTTTTTTATTATTTATATGTACTAATAATACTGATAATTGAATGTATATTGTATAGAGAAAACAAACTATGACATAGTTAAAATATTTTATTATATATATAGTTAAAATATTTTATTATATATTTATATTATTTTTGGAGCAAACAGACAGACAAAAATTTTAAAAATGATTTTTGATGTAATTACGGTATATATACTTTCATATGCATTTTGTGAAAAGCTGTTGATTTGAAACTACAAACAGACACTTCAATTTTATTTATATGTATACATTGTAGGTGCAGATTATTATCGTTAATTTTTCTATACACAAACGTACCTTCATACATTTCACACAATGAAAATTGTTTAATTTATAAACACGAGAACTACATAATATACGATTGAAGAGATAAGAAGATAAAAATCATACAACTTTATTGCGAACGTGCCGTCTCATATCTAATTAGTTAATAGCTTGTTTAGTGTTCAGCGCCATCTAGCGTCGAGTAGCAGAGCTAATTGTACGCTTTTTTAAATAATTTTCTTCATTTTAGGTCATTCATAAATCGGTATAACAGTAATTTGAATGTTTTTTTTATATAAATATTTATTCCATTTATAACATGAAGTTACAATAAAGAAAATTACAAGAAAACTTAACAATATATAATACAAAGTCAATGTACACTTAAATGGTGTTATTAAGTTTGTTATTTTTTAATTTCTTAATTTCAGAATTAAATATTATTATATACTAGAAAATATGTAATATATAAATAATATAAGTGTTGTAAATTAGTTTATATAAATATGAGGAGATAAAATAAATTGAATAATGATGTAAGAAATAAATAATTCAGCACAAATATGAATTCTCTATTTGTATAATATAGGCCATTTTACAAAAAACTTTGGGCAATGTAAAACTAACAGTCGTTCCTTAAATTAAATTTCAATAATTTTATTAGAATTTTCTGACGGTAGATCAGTTATTGATCAATAAGTATGTTTGTAAATGAATTAAAAATTCTAACACTTCTGCATTGAGTAATTCAATTTCAATTTTATCTTAGCCTTTTAGAGTTAAATAAAATGTTCTAAGAAGCTTTTCGATAAGCGCCATCTATCGTCGATTCACCTAAAACAAACAACCTTTATTAAAATCATTATGTGGAATTTTTGTATTAGTATAACCAAACTTTGTATTAAACATGTATACTTTTATATAATGTAAATAACAATTACAAAAAATACTGTATAATTAATATTATTAATTGTACGAAAATATTATTTAATTAATTTTTGGAATATAGCGCCATCTATTGACAGGAACTAATAACATACAATGGTCTTGCAACTAACGCCATCTATTATCTACAGGCTAAAAGAATAACGAACTAAGTACATTTGATTTTGCTAGATGACGCTAATAATAAAGCAAACAAAAGTTTTCCAAGAAGGTACCTTATAAATGTCAACAGATGGCACTTTTTTATATTTGATTAATATCGACGCTTGAAAGGCAAAAATATCTAAGCGACATCGAGTAAAATTTACAGATACATGATTTAAAGTTCATATTTTTAGAAAAAAAAAAACAAAAAAATGTACTTAATTGTCGCATTTTGATAGTATTATTTTTATAGCTATTAATGATATTAAAATAAGCCGCATAGCTCTTGCACAAAAGGCACTTTATGTCGCTTAGATAAAAATAACTGGTAAAATTATCTAAGCATTTAAAGTGTTGTAATAAATAGTGAAATTATATAAATTGTATCTAAGGTATTTGTAGCAACATGTTAAAGTAGGTAAGCTACCACTAAAATTTTTGTGGCAACATATTGTATTAACAAAAGAACAAAAACCGACTTCAAAACTAAACAAATCTAAACTAAAAAGTAGAAAATAATACTTTTTAGAACTTCGTTAATTTTGAAGTCGGTGCCAGCCAAAGCAAAATAACCTTAAATTGATACATATACATATTCGATTAATCTATCAATTTGTAGCGTGAAAGTATACAACTATCGGTCCATAAGTGCGTATTGTATTGAAAGAATTTTCTTTAGACTCCTAACCGTTGAGGAGTTGTACCTTCCATCATCAGTTACAGTACGTGACGCAATTATCTGGATAGCCTATAAAAGATTCGGCCGAGTATCGTTAATTTGCTCCTAAGAATTGAAGAGTTCCGTTACTTTGTCATGGATCCCAACATCAGAACCTTACCAAACTCTTATCAAACTACCTTTGAAGTACATTCTTTCCAATAAAAAAAGAATCATCGAAATCGGTTGGCGTGATATTGAGTTATTCGTCCATTTGTCGCGCAAATACTTAATGCAAATTTAAGACTTTTATGGATTTCTCATGGATGCCATTGTCAGAGCTGAACTAAATTAAAATGGGACCACACGGGAAGCACCAGCTTTCAAATACAAAAAGAATTATGAAAATCGGTTCAGCCAGTCCAAAGTTCTGAGGTAAGAAACATAAAAAAAACATACAAACGAATTGTTAACCTCCTCCTTTTTGGAACTCGGTTGAAAAATAGATATATTTAAAGTCTTTAGAATATACACTTAGGTGCAAAACTGTCCCAACCATACATGAAAATCGTATTTTCCGTAAAAAAAAGAAGTGAAATAATTATTCAAAACTTTAACTATATTTTTACAATAGCAGACATGACACAAAGTAAGAAAATGAAAAATTAAATTGTTACATCTCTATTATGTATTCGTAAGTAATTCACAAAATAATATTGGGAAACTTTTGCACCGCTTTGGAAAAAATAAAAATTCGAAGCTGTGATGTTTAGTTCGAAGACCTTTTGCTCTCATCACTTCTGCCAATCTCTTCAGCATACTTCTAACAAGTTTTAAGCAATAGTCAAGAGAAATTTTATATTTTCTCGTACTCGTTTCCATAAAATATTGACATCAGTCAACCATTTCTTACGAAAAATACGATTTTCATATATGGTTGGGACAGTTTTGCACCTAAGAGTATATACGAATATTTAGCTAAATGTTCAACTCTTTATAAGAAAATCAAAAACTATATCTATACTAATACTATAAAGAGGAAAGATTTGTATTTTTGTCTGTAACGAGTAAACTCAAAATTTATTGGACTGATTTAAAAAATTCTTTCACCATTAGAAAGCTACATCTTTCGTGAGTAACAAAGGCTATATCATATTTTCAAAAAAATTAGAGATCCCTACTTAAAATTAAACAATGTAACCCAAAGTATAAAAATGTTGCCTAAAAAAGTCATTATTCTGCGTGCCCTGCGAAAGCTATTGATAATATATAAAATAATGTTCTATATATTAATAGTACTCATGATTGCTCACAAAAAAGTCCGCGGTGGCATATGCCTAACTATTACAGTTAAACCACAATGACAGTTTTTGTTTAAATTATTAAGTTCAAATAAGGGTGAAATCGAATAGTGGTGATATTGGTATCATGATAGTAATCTTTATCCATTTATATGGTTTGATAATTAAGGTTGATTATTATTTACGTATAAATTCCACTTTAAATTAGACGGATCGGACTTTTCGTTTAGAAGTTATGACGGTTATAAAGATTCTAAAAGTAAAATGTCGTAGTTTGAACAAACGGTCCTATGTTTAGAATAAACTCAAAAACTACTGGACTGATTTCAAAAATTCTTTTACTAATTCAAAATTACATTGTTAGCGAATAACGTAACCTATTTTTTATCCTCGTGTTCTCCCGGGAACTTGAACTACGCGGGTGAAACCGCGGTGCGTTGCTACTTAGCAAAATTACATTTACATGATACGAAATTATAGTATCATGTAAATGTAATATCTAAAGCTTAGATTATATACGCGGGGAACTGCTAATAAATTATAATTTTTTTTTACATTTAGTATCTTAATTAATAAAATTAATGCGAATCTTTCTTCTTAACCGACAATATTTAACTAAAAATCTTCATTTAGTCAATTAAAATTTCGTTAAATTCAGACAGCTTCTAGATTTATATAAAGCTCAAGTCCGGTCGTGCGTGGAATAGGTACTGTAGTCACATTTGGGCTGGTGCTGCGAAATACCATCTGTCAGCCTTTGACTCGATTGACAGCTCGATCACCGACGTAGGGTTGCCAGTCTCTGTGTATTCTATAGGTTACATTCCGGAGATTTCAATTAATACATCCTCTTTCCATCATCGTACGACCCAACGTACGGCTGGTCTCCATACTTATGTCGTGGACATTCCACCCGTCCGGACGAAGCATTTCGCTTCGTCATTTATTATACGTGCGGCAAAGGATTGGAACAATCTGCCTGCGTCAGTGTTTCCGTCCGGTTACAATATGGGTGTCTTTAAGGCAAGAGTGAATAAGTGGCTACTGAATTAGTGTGACTTAAGTAGCAGTGGGCTCGTCATGTCTCCAGGCGTATGGATGGCCGACGGAGCCGAAACGTGTTAGAGTGGAGACCACGTTTAGGCAAACGAAGTGTAGGACGCCCTGTGACTAGATGGACTCACGATTTGAAAAAGGTGGCAGGTACGGGATGGATGCAGGCTGCCCAAGATCGGGATGGTTGGCGCTCTTTGGGGGAGGCTTTCGTTCAGCATTGGACGGCGATAAGCTGAAAAAAAAATGTATTTTAACTAGCGGAACCCGTGGCTTCGCTGACGTTAAACCCAGGGAGGAACCCGAGCGAAGCGAGGGTAAGTGGCTAGTATATTATTAAAAAGGTAATGTACATTACGTATGTAATCATAAAATCTGTATAAATAAGATCTAAAGCGGTAAATGAGGATTACAAAATAACAGCAATATTAAACTTCTTTATTAATGTTTTGTCATTTTATATATTGTATCCTTAGAATAATAACACAGTATCCAACAGCCTAGAATATAAAAAGAAAAGAACTGTGACATACGGACAGGACATTATATGGTACGTTTCCACTTTCCACAATTGGCAAGCGTCAACAAGCGCCCACAAGCTTCAAGGCACCGAACTAAAAGCAAGAAGGGCCCTACAGTACTCCGATCGCTCTAAATTGTATTCACATTGTAAGGTGTGAGCGCACACCATACTCCATTGAAACAATATTCTGTCATTTTGAGTGAAAGAGAACGAACGTTTAGTTTTACTCGGGAGTAAAAGAGACAAAATGTATTTGTCGGTACGGTTGTGTAATCGCAGTTTTGCCACGTTTTTCAAGGTCAGGGCCCTTCTTGCTTTTAGTTCGGTGCTTCAAGCCTTTACAAGCGCTTGGTTGCCATTTACATGCTTGCGAATGCGTTACCATAAAACAATTATTATCAGTTCCTTTTCTTTTCTACTTTTTTAAACTCAGCTAAAAACAATACAAATAATCGTTATATAGCAGTTTTAACGTTATTATGATAAGCTCGTTATCGTTATCATTTGAAACAATCAGCGATTATGACGATTAAATCCAAAATAAATGCCAATCACGACCGTCTCAAGGAATATTACATATCATCATTAGTAGTACATATAAATGAAATAGAAGTGTCTGTTTTTAATTTCAAATTAACAGCTTTTCACTAAATGCAAATGAAAGTAAGTATGTTTGGTACTAACATCAAAAAATCATTTTTTTAAATTTTTGTCTGTCTGCCTGTTTGTTCCGCCTAATCTCTCAAACGACTGGACTGATTTTGACGTGACTTTCACTTGCAGATAGCTAATGTTATAAGGTAACTTAGGCTAATTTGATTTTATAAGATAATTATAAAAATCGTTTAATTTAATTTGACTTACGCCCAGTGAATAAAATAGCTAGTAGAATATATTATTAAAAAAAATCACTAAGTGTCCCACTGCTTGGCAAAGGCCTGTCTCTTCCCCCACTGTAGTCTATTTTTGGCACTGAAGTACCAGTCTGCTAAAGGCATCCAGGTCATCTCGATCTACGCCTAGGTCTACGGCGGCTGCTTTTAGTCGAAAGTTTCGACGTCCAAAATGGGCTTAGGCCATATTTCTCCAGTCATGTAGCAGATACATCAAGCCCGATTCCATTCAATTGAATTTGAATTAATTGATACAGAGAGTACTTAGGTAAGTGAAGCTGCTCACAGCTTCACTTATCTAAGTACTTAGCTTAAGTTTTGGAGCGCAGTTGCAGTTTTTTAATTGTATCCAAAAACTGGCTGTCCAGAATATGGCTCACTGGTAGACCTTGAGGACAGAAATGTATTAATTACATTAAATCAATAAAAAAAATTGAAATTCTATTCTAAATTTACTTGAAAAACTATAATCATATTATTTTTTATAAGTAAATTTATGTCAGTAGTCCTTCTATTACATTAATTAGTAATAGTCCTTACAAAGTAGCGACGTGAAACAAAAATCATAATAAATTCGCTCTAAAATCGGAAAATATAGTTTTGTTTAAAGCTTTGCGTTTTAGTCTTTTGGATAAAATAAAAATAAAAAATGCATAAAATCGTATAATCGAGTGAGAAATAGTACGGTGTACCGACAACCAAAGATACTGAATGACATAGGTACATATTTCGAGTGCGATGATGTTAAATTTTTATACCTTGAAATTAACATTTTATATTCAACCCAAATTCCCGTTCATAAAGAATCAGAAAATTTCTCCATTGTACAAAAAAACCAATTCCCACGGAAAATATATAAATTGCCATGTCTAGAATTTCTGTACTCTATGTGGTCGTCCCCTCCACAAGCGACACAAATTCAATTTAGTCACCTGTTTTTAGTTCGATGAATTTAGTTTATCACGATTTACGGCGGTCGGTAGAATTTGTACACAATGGTCAAGGTTAGAATTAATCGTTATTTTATATTTTTTACGTAATATTTTATACATACTTCACTATATAATAATAACTGTCTCGCTGTGTGGCTACGGCAAGTAGAATATGGCCACCCCATATCTTCCCATGGGTGTCGTAAAAGGCGACTAAGGAACAAACTACCGAACACCATGGTAGTCACGGTGGTATGTTCCAACATCCGCCGACGGAAGAGTCACCACCACCCACCACTCAGCAGAAGTCGTGCCGCCAAGCGCCTAACAGCGCGTTCCGGCATGTAGGGCTGATGAAGCCGTATGGGGAATGGGTCTGAACAGTTGTGTTGCACAGGTGGATTGTTGTTTGTTATGTCGAGAGCTTAGTCTCGGGGGGTACCGGGATCCTAAGCACGGTATGCCGCTGGCTAACCGCAGATAATTGGGGGCCCAACTAGTGTGCTAGCCACCCATGAAAGGCTGCCCCGCAATCTGTAAATCTGTGAAATATCCCAGGGTGGCTTCATCGTGCTGTTTGGCGACCAGAGGCCCGAGGGCTATCCTTGGGGGGGTTCGGGCATCCCCACAGTCTCCAGACTAAGCCCTCTATGACATGATAAGCATTAAGCATCAATATCACCGCCAGGCTCGTGCACCACCTCGTTCAACTACCATTCTCCATCCTATTCACTCTTAAATTATAAAATCAATCATGGCTATGCACAAAAAGCAGATGTCCCCATAACCAATAAGAAGGTCAAGAGAGTATTGTGTCGTCTAGATGTGAATAAAGTCAGTGGTCCTGATGGTATACCAGCGATAGTGCTATAACATGTGCTCCCGAGTTGTCTCCGATATTGAAACGTCTGTACCGCCTTTCTCTTAGGACTGGAATAGTGCCTAAATCCTGGAAGCTAGCCAACGTGCAACCAGTGCCCAAAAAAGGTAACCGTGCCGACCCTGCCAATTATCGTCCGACCTCAATCACCTCCATACTCTGCAAGATTATGGAGCGTGTATTAAATAGTCGTCTAATGGCATACCTAGAACAGAATGATCTCCTCAGTGATCGACACTATGGGTTTCGCTGGAATCGGTCGACTGGGGACCTTCTAGTGTATGCCAATCACACCTTTGGCGAAGCTCTTGAGCGAAGCGGGGAGGCGATTGCCGTCTCCCTAGATGTCTCAAAGGCTTTTGACAGGGTCTGGCACGCGAGCCTTATACGCAAGCTTTCAGCCTACGGTATATCTCTTGGCCTGATCGGCTGGATTAAAGACTTCCTGACCGATCACTTAGAGTTGTGGTTGAGGGTTATACACACAACCCTTAAAGACCAACTCAGGGGTTTCTCATTGGTCTGTTCTCTCTGTAACCTTGTTCTTGCTGCATATTAACGATCTGCTTATACCCGGTATCTATGGGTACGCAGACGACAGCACTGTTGTAGAGAGATACCTGCCGAATCCGCGGGCGAAATCGATCAAATTCAGCCCAAAAGAGAGGCCATGATCAGTGGCAGAGCGAAGAGGGCAGTTTCCACTTGGGGCGTTGCCAATCTTGTGAGTTTCAACGCCACTAAAACACAGGCGTGCCTGTTCACTACTAAAAGGAGTCCCTTTATCTTGACTCCTACTTTCCGAAATGTGCCTCTGGAATATACTGACCGTATGCAGTTGTTGGGGATGAACATTAGCTCCTACATGAACTACGGGCGGTTCATCGAGTCTAAGACTAATGTAGCAGCGAGGAAAGTTGGTATCCTTGCAAAGGTGCGACAGCATTTCACACCGGGACAGCTTCTTGATTTATATAAAGCTCAAGTCCGGTCGTGTGTAGAATACTGTAGTCACATATGGGCTGGTGCTGCGTAATGCCATCTGCCAGCCTTGGACTCGATCGAGAGGCGTGCCCAGAGACTTATAGGTGACCCGACGCTGGTAAAAGCCAACCTACATAGCCTCGATCACCGACGTAGGGTTGCCAGCCTCTGTGTATTCTACAGGTTACATTTCGGAGAGTGTACGCAGGTATTACACGATTTAATTCCCCCATCTCCCTTTCATCATCGAACGACCCGACGAACGGCTGGTCTCCATCCTTACGTCGTGGACATTCCAGCCGTCCGGACGAAGCGTTTCGCTTCGCCATTTATTATACGTGCGGCTAAGGATTGGAACAGCCTGCCTGCGTCAGTGTTTCCGTCCGGTTACAATATGGGCGTTTTTAAGGCAAGAGTGAATAGGTGGCTACTGAATTAGTGCGACTTACCATCTACGACTACGTTACCATTTACCATCAGGTGGAACGTGGTCAAGCACTAATTCAGAATGAAACAAAAAAAAACTGTTTATTGTAGTGTTTGGTTGTTTGTACAATACATACTTTTTGAAGTGATTTTCGTGTTATAGTTTATGTTATAAGTTATGTTTCTCCGATATTGAAAAAATATATAGAAAATTTCCATCTTTTCGGTGGAATCTAAAAATAATTAAACTATTAACTATTAAAGTTGTATTTAATTTATATATTTAATTTATATGGTCTAAGATCCCACTGCTCGATTCTGCAGGTCGTCAATTATTTACCTATATATGATAATTAGCACCGGTTTTCCTTGCCATAACTTGAGAACGACTTTACCGATTTCATTCACTTTTTTTTAAGTCTTCACGACATACGACACATTTGGCTCAGTAATCAGTTGGTATTACCCTACTTTCTGCGCCAGCGGTCGCGGGTTCGAGTCCCGCTGGGGGCATTCATTTGTTGAGCACGAATGTTTGTACTCCAGTCATGGGTGTTTATATTTCTAATATGTATCATGTATTTAAAAGTTATATAATATGTGTAGTGTATCAACTATCTGGTGTCCGTAACACAAGCCTCGTAGCTTACCACCAGATTTCTATTTGAATTATTTTCTTGTTTCGTACGTTTTAGACACCTTTTTTACGTTCTCGGGTTATAGTTTTTAACACCATTTTTTTGTATAAATGTACTTTTCCGCTTTTTTGAAGTTAGAATTTTAGGTTTAAGTACCGTAGCATCATCAAGTAGCATCACTATAAACTGAGCTCATTAATTTTTTTTTCAGGTCAACATACCAACATTCAAACTAAACAATGGGCGGGAAATTCCTGCTTTAGGCTACGGGACGTACCTGGGACGTGTAGACGATAAAGTAAGTGATATATAAGTAACAAGCAAACCTGGCCCTTCGCTGGGCGTAAGTTTTGATAAATTAAACGGGTTTTACAATTTTTTTATTAAATAAAAGTAGCCTAAGTTACTCCTTATAACATTAGCTATCTGCGAGTGAAAGTCCCGTCAAAATCGGTCCAACCGTTTCAGAAATTAGCCGGAACAAACAGACAGACAAAAATTTTCTCAATAGATTTTTTGATGTCAGTACCGTTTATACTTCCATATGCATTTAGTGAAAAGGTGTTAATTTGAAATTAATAACAGACACGTCAATCTTATTTATATGTAGTGGATTATAGATATCTATATACTTAGACTAATAATACTATGTCTGTCTATATATATAAAAATGAATCCCTAATTTTCTTGGTCACGACATCACGCGTGAACGGCTGGACCGAATTGCTGCTAATTCTATTTTTGTTGTGTTTGTTATTGTCAGGAGAAGGTTTTTATTAAAGAAAAAATTAAGAAAGTCGCGCGGAAAAACAGGAAATTTAAAAAAAACTATAAAATTAACGGCGTTTGACGTATCATGTTATGACCGTGCAATTCATATAATCAACTCAAATATATACCGGGCGGTGCGAAGTAAATATATATGTACAACACGTACCTAGGGACGAACCCGAGCGAAGCGGGGGTGAGCCCCTAGTTTTAATAATATAATTTTCCAGATTGAAATTACGTTAGAAGATGCGCCTAAACTCGTGGAAGCAATGTCGTACGCCATCGACGTCGGATATCGACACATTGATACCGCTCACTTGTACCGAGTGGAACCAGAAGTAGGCTACGTTGTGAAGAAGAAGATAGAAGAAGGAGTGGTGAAAAGAGAAGATTTGTTTATAACTACTAAGGTAAGTTTCTATAGGCAATTGCCTCGTTTCTGCCTGTCTGTTAGACTGCAGATTCGATCACAAAGGAACACCGCAAAATCAAAACACGTAAAATCAGCACTGAAACTTTTAGAAAGTGAATTCTATTTTTATTTAACTTTAGCACAAAATTCCTTTTTAATTGGCCTTCGTTAATATTACATACTTTTACTCCCATACATTTGGTTAATCAGAAAATAAGTAAAATTAGTATTTAAATAATTACTTAACACTATCTCACTAATTAACTTAATTAACACTATCTCAGAACCTGAGCATTTTGTGGTACACTGTACTGTAAAACTATCACGCCTATAGATTGGTGCTTCAACGTAGTAATTTAACTTCATATCTAGATGTGTTATCTGTCAAAAATAATTTTTTATAACCATTAAAAATGAATATTAACAATTTTGTGTTCATTGGATAGAATTTTATTGTACTACTTACGCCATCTGTTAGAAAACCAAAGAGTTAACATCGCTGTAACATTATTACCCGTTAGAAAAACTACGCGAACCCTCACAAAGCTCAGTTTTTTGTTAGTAATTAATAATTTTAATACGCTTTCGTATGTTTCAGGTATGGAACCACAATCACAGGCCTGCTGATGTCGTAGCATCAGTGAAGGGATCTCTAAAGAGGTTGGGCCTAGATTATGTCGACTTGGTTTTAATGCACTGGCCTATGTCTATTTCCGTGAGTAGCATTAATATAATTACTGTAATTTTACATATTTCAATGTATAAAATAAATTTAGTACATAATTATGATCTATCTTCATGCATAAAAATATGGCAGTAATAGCGCAGTGCTAACATACTTGCTTGTGAAACCGAATGAACCGGGTTCAAGAGCCGAGTCTCGTATCTGATATTTTATGTGCGAATCATTTATAACATAAATACCACTTGTTTTACGATGAGGAAAAAATCTTAATAAGACCTGCATTTGAGTAATACTTTCTTAGGTTTACACGAATATTTGACATTATAAATGAAAGTAACTTTTCGGATTTTGTGGCGGATTTATTTTGATTTTTAGTTCCCGACGTTTCGAATGCTTTACAGCAATCTTGGTCACGAGAGAGACTGGCATTCGAAAAGTCGGGAACTAAAAATCAAAATAAATCCGCGACAAAATCCGAAAAGGTAGTTTCATTTATAATGCATTTTTCATGACACTACTTAGCAAGTTTTCAAGAGACATGGGAAAGCCGTCAACCCGCACTAGACCAGCGTGGTAGACTACGATCTGATCCCCTCGTAATGAAGGAAGGTCAACCCCCGCAGGACGTTTAAAAAGTGCTGAATACAATACAGTCATAAAAACGTCTTGAAGTACATTCTTTTAATTTTCTTTTTCTTCCAGGAGAACGGTGTTGACGAAAAAATCGACTATTTAGACACTTGGACCGGATTCGAATCTGTGTTGGAGCAAGGTCTTGTCAAATCTATCGGAGTTTCCAATTTCAACGTGGCACAATTGACACGGCTTCTGAAAAACTGTAAAGTGGTGCCAGCAGTTAACCAAGTTGAAGTAAGTCATATTTATTCTATACCATATTTATATATTCTATATAGCAAACCTGGCTCGCTTTGCTGGGCATAAGTTAAAATAAATGAAATGGTTTTATAATTTTCTAATAAAATAAAAGTAGCCTAAGTTACTCCTTATAATATTAGCTATCTGCGAGCGAAAGTTTCGTCAAAATCGGTGCAGCCGTTTCAGAGATTAGCCGGAACAAACATACAGAGAGACAAAAATTTTAATAATTGTCTTTTTAACCGACTTCAAAAAAAGGAGGAGGTTCTCAATTCGTCGGGACTTTTTTTTTTTTCTATGTATGTTCCCCGATTACTCGACGATGGCTGGACCGATTTGGAAAATTATTTTTTTGTTTGAAAGGGTATAGTTTCTAGTTGGTCCCATAGTCACCAAGTCACGACCTGATGATGGGATCCCAGGGAAATCGAAGACAACTCTCAAATTTTATAGGCACTTATTACGTTTTTCATATATTTTCTAAAGCTGTTCAAGTATTTGCGTCTGATAATCATCATCTCCTGTGGTTGAGCTAATGATGGAAGGTACAACTCCTCAACGGTTAGGAGTTAAAAGAAAATTCTTTCAATATTATACGTAATTATAGACCGACAGTTAAATTCTTTCAGGCTCTTATTAACCGTCTCTAAAAAAAGGAGGAGGTTCTCAATTCGTTGGGGACTTTTTTTATGTATGTTCCCCATTACTCGAAGATGGCTGGACCGATTTGGAAAATTCTTTTTTGTACATAAACAAAATAAGTATCTACTTTCCGTTAAAAATTTGAAAATAAATTATTTTTAACAAAAAACAAAAACCGACTTCAAAACTAAACAAATCTAAACTAAAAAGTAGAAAATAATACTTTTAAGAACTTCGTTAATTTAGAAGTCGGTGCCAGCCAAAGCAAAATAACCTTAAATAGACACATATTCGATTAATCTATATCTATAATATTTGTAAACATAATCAAAATACCGTTCGAAAGTTCCTTGCAAAGGCAAGATAAGTCTATCCGTCTTGGCTGGCACCGACTTCAAAATTAACGAAGTTCTTAAAAGTATTATTTTCTACTTTTTAGTTTAGATTTTTGATGTACGTATCGTATATATATACTTTCATATGCATTTAGTGAAAAGCTGTTAATTAGAAATTAAAAACAGACACTTCAATTTTATTTATATGTATTGATGTAGCACAAATCGACATACGACTTCAAAATTAACAAAGTTCTTAAAAGTATTATTTTTTACTTTTTAGATTAGATTTATTTAGTTTGGAAGTCGGTTTTTGTTTTTTTGTTAAAAATAATTTATTTTTCAATTTTTAGCTGAATTGTGTTATTTAATGATTATAAAAATTTACCTTCTATTATGAGATAAACCTAATAGCCTGAAAGTATACAACTATCGGTCCACAAGTGCGTATTATATTGAAAGAATTTTCTTTAAACTGCTAACCGTTGAGGAGTTGTACCTTCCATCATCAGTTACGGTACGTGACTCAAATATCCGAATAGCCTATAAAAGATTCGGCCGAGCATCGTTAATTTGCTCCTAAGAATTGAAGAGTTCCGTTAGTTTGTCATGGATCCCATCATCAGAACCTTACCAAACTCTTACAAAACTAACCTTGAAGTACATCCTTTCCAATAAAAAAAGAATCCTCGAATTCGGTTACCATGATATTGAGTTATTCGTCCATTTGTCGCGCACACACCTAATGCAAATTTAAGACTTTTATGGTTTTCTCGTGGATGCCATTGTCAGAACTATAAAATATTAAAATGGGACCACACGGAAAGCACTACCTTTCAAATAAAAAAAATCATCAACATCGGTTCACCCAGTTCAAAGTTCTGAGCTAACAAACATAAAAAAAACATACAGACGAATTGATAACCTCCTCCTTTTGGAAGTCGGTTGACAAACTAAAAATGAACAGACGTTTAATCTAATAGAGTTAGACGAAACGAATCAAATGATTGTACGAGTATAATACTTAAAACATCCCACACACCCCCAACACGACAAAAAAAATATTCAAATCAGAATGAAACTACCTAGATTTATTTTGATTTTTAGTTCCCGATGTTTCGAATGCTTTACATCAATCATGTCACTATCATCACGGTTAGCAATCCGCGACAAAATCCGAAAAGGTAGTTTCATTTATAATGTCGAATATTCGCGTAAACCTAAGAAAGAACTATATTCAAATCTGTCTACCCGTTTTTAAGTTCTAACGAGACTAACGAACAGCAGTTGATTGTTATATGTATAGATTTTAGATTTGTACCTATAGTTAAATTTCTTTAAAATTTGACAAATTAAAAATACGATGTTTTGACTAGTCAGTCAAGTTTGAAGTCTCAAAGTGGAGGAAATACTCGACTTTCTTTTAACTAATCCCATATAATAATAAAAAATCCCAAAAAAAACACAAAATTACCTTAAATTACCTATTTTTCCAGATAAACTTGAACCTTGGCCAGAAAGAATTAGTGGATTTCTGTCAAAAGAATAAAATTTTGGTGGTCGCATACACGCCGTTCGGCAAGATGGTGCCGAGCCGCACCGACGACAGCCCCGCGGTCAAGTACGACGACCCCATCGTCGGCGCTATTGCTAAGAAACATGGGAAATCCGTTACGCAAATTGCTTTGAGATATTTGGTAACTATACTTATGTTTATTTAGTAATTAGATTTAGCGCTAATAAAGCCGCGGGTTCCGCAAGTAAATGTATACAAAAACTTGACAAGTTATGTACTGAAACATTCCTCAAGAACCACTCTATCCATTAGTGAAAACAGCATTAAAATCGGTGCAGTTGTTTTTGAGTTTATCGTGAACAGACAGACAGACGCGGCGGAGGACTTTGTTTTATAATATGTAGCGACTAGCGATATCTTTTGAATGTATTTGTAGCATCATCTAAAGCAAATAGTATTGGTATCGACTGTACGCTAATGTTACTCTAAATTCTAACCTAACCATCCACTTCAAGTTCTTGGACTAACCTTACGAAAATGCTAGCTTTTTCTTTCTTTTTTCAACCAAACCATGAGTACTACGTGAAAAATATTGAATACAAAATGTCAGTCCTTATGATCTACAACTTCTGTGGGAAATATTTTTATTTATCATCAATGTAATCAGCCCTTTTTAACGTCCCACTGCTGGGGGTGGGCCTCCGTTCAATATGAGGGAGATAAGGCCATAGTCCACCGCACTGGCCTAGTGCGTGTTGGCGGATTTCACATGTCTTTCGAAAAGTTGCAAAATCCTCTCAGACGTACAAGTTTCCTCACGATGTTTTCCTTCACCATCACATGAAAATATCAGAGGTGCGAGACCCGGATCTGGACCCTCATCACTCGATTATCCAATCGATATTAATTACAATCCATACTAATATTATAAATGCGAAAGTAACTCTGTCTGTCTGTCTGTCTGTCTGTTACCTTTTCACGCCTAAACCACCCAACCGATTTTGCTGAAATTTGGTATGTAGATAGTTTGCATTCATGAGAAGGAAATAGGCATATTATTTTTTGGAAATTCAACCCCTAAAAGGGTTAAAAGGGGTGGCAAAGTTTGTATGAGAAAAATATTTTTATTGCACATTTTTGCATGAAACTTTGAATTAATGCTTTTTAGTACAAATGATGAAACACGTATTTCAGGGTTTTTCGAAATTCACCCCCATTGGGGGTTAAAGGGGGTGGCTAAGTTTGTATGGGAAATTTAATTCTATTGAAATATTTTGCGTGAAACTGAAATAATGCTCTGCAATACAAATTATGAGATACATATCTAAGCGTTTTTTGAAAATCAACCCCTATGGGGGTTAACGGGGGTGGCACAATTTGCGTAGGAGAAATATTTAACAGTAATTTTTACCATAAGTCCATAACAATGAACCACGTACATCAGTTTATCATTAACGAAAAACACACAAAGAAATTATGATACACATAGTAGCAAAATTGGTTAAAAATAGGAAATAAGTTTTAGAAAGCGCAGCAGTGGCGGCACGGCAGGATGCTACACAGTAGTTTTCAGAAAAGAGGGCCAGAACTTTAAATGGGGAATCAGTCCTTGGTACATTATAAGTAACAGTATATAAGCAAAAAATTTTATTTTATTCACTCTTAGCGCGAGCGAAGCCGCGGGCACCGCTAGTAAAAAATAAGGAAAAAAGATTTCGAATTATTATTAGGGGTAGGCAGATATGGACTATTAGGAAGTAAAGCTTACATCAACAATTATTATTAATACAGTTGCAAACTTTATCTTATTAATTTCATTATTTCCAGTACCAACGCGGCATGTGCAGCATACCAAAAACATTGACCAAAACCAGAGTTATCGAAAACGCATCGATATTCGATTTCGAATTGGACTCGGAAGACGTATCGACTTTACAAAAATTCGATATTAATTATAGAACTGTCACTCCAACGTTTTGGCAAAATATAGAAAATTATCCGTTCGATAAGGTAGAAACTGATGTACCAGCCATACCTGAATTCATGTTGAGATGGGAAAATAGTGCAAATCAAGATATTGATTGAAGTAATGAATTGATTATTACTAAATAAATATATCTATTAATAGTTTTTTTGGTTTTTATTCATTGACCCTTTGATCCTTACACACATCACTAAAGATAGTTCTAATTACTTATAATAATATAATAATAATAATATGTTGGGATATTACACTATTTTCACTGACATTCCAATTTCAACAACGAAATCACTTAATTCGTCTCCCGACATTGCTGAATTTGTGCTAAAGGAAAACATTAAAGAATGTAATGTTATATTTAAATTTAAACCTATAAACCCCAAAGATATAATAGTAGCCTTCAGAAGCCTGGACGTCAAGAAAACAGCTGATCTATGGGGTATATCTGTAAAAGTTGTTAGTTCGGTAATTGATGTTGTTGCACCTCATTTAGGTACTTTATTTAATGGCTGTATAGAACATGGTGTGTTTCCTGATCTAATGAAACACAGTAAAGTTATTCCAATTTTTAAATCATCCCTAGACCCTAATAATTTAGACCAACTTCAGTACTCCCAACATTTAGTAACATTTTTGAAAAAATCATACTCGGGCAAATGTTATCGCATATTAATGCACACAATCTACTTCATAAGAGACAATTTGGCTTCACAAAAGGTCGCTCCCCAGCAGATGCTAGTGTTGAGCTAGTTAAAAATATTTTGAGGCATGGGAGAGGTCGCAGGATGCTCTTGGGATATTCTGTGACTTATCCAAGGCCTTTGATTGTGTGCATCACGTGTTAATTTCAATTTAATTAAAAAAAGAAAAAACATTAAGACAAAAAAAAAACAAAAAAAATATTAGTCCCGCTGGAGGTTTTCGATTGTATGATGAGCACGAATGCTTGTACTTGTCAAAGGTGTTTAAATTTCCTCACTTATACCTAACTGTAACTGGTTCTGTTTAGTTACTCTAAGAAATGTAAATTGCTAACGCTAGCTAAATCTTCTTAGTTTGATTTCAAACTCTTACGAAATGGCTTGACCGGTTTTTATGAAAATTTTTATATATTTTTATATTTGGTAGGTTGTGTATATTTGGTAGGTCTGAATAGGTCGTGGCTATTTTCTATTCCCCTAGGTGTTAAGGGTGGCCCTCCAGATTTTTTTTTATGATTTAGCATCAAAAAATTCGTATAATCGAGCCGTGGGAATCGCTAATATCTATATAAAACTTACACAGAGAATAATCAGAAGTGTGAGACCCGGATTTGAACCCGCTTCTACCACTACTCACCAATGCCTATATATTTAGCATTGTTCTAGTAATATTTCATCGGTGATACCTTTTTTTAATGAATTAATCACCTTCAATATTTTCAAATGGATAAGGATATGACGAAATTCTTTTTCTCTCTTTCTATTTTCGTTCATTCATTCATTTTTCCCTCGTTTTTGATTTTGTTAAAAATGTCATAATATGTAGGTAAATAATTATTGTTATACTTATACTCGTATAATAATTATTATCATGCGATAAGGTTCATGCTATCTGTTTTAACAAACAACGTATACGATGTTTAAATATAATACTGTATATATTAATCTAAAAAACGCTATACTAGCGACTCACTTTTCAAAATATTTTGTAAGGACAAAATTTTAACTACAACCTAATGATAAAAAAAATTACATTCTTAATGTTAAAATTAAATGTAAATTTCTTTTAATAATAAAATCATGAGATTTTAGGAAATCATGAAATTTCTCCATATTACAAAAAAAATCGAACGAATCGATCTTTTATAACATAAAATATGCCATATCTAGAATTTATATCATCTATGTATTAAGTAATACATGTCACCTCCTTCTGAATTTATATTTCATTTAGAACTTCACAGCGCTCGGAAGCATTAATAAACTATGGCCAAGGTCAGCTATATTTATCTTTACTTACTGTTTACATTTTAACAGATATTATTTTTAATGTTACGTTAACACATAAATAATAAAACACCATATTTTGCAACTTTTCTTCCGTTAAATTATATAATTTTTGAACGCCTATATGCTGTTTGTTTTTAAGTGTGAGTTCACTTGGGTTGGTCCGAACGGCAATAACAAAAATTATAGATTTGGCCTCTATATCTTTGCCTTTTCAATCCATTTCTAACGTATTGGTTTAAGAAATCAAACTAAATAAACCTATATTTAAAATATTTACTTGCAGTCGTTGTATGTCTTACACACTCAGTTCGGCAATTCGGCATAGGGTAAACATACCGGTTATCGACCGTTTAAGCGACTTGTTGACTTCGGAGTTGATTTCTATTATAAGGTTGTACTCCAAGACTTTTCAAAAAATTTTCATTTCATCCTACAATATTCTAGTTTCAATAAACCTAGCGTCTATAGGCGTATCAGTGATACATAATTAAAAAAAAATATATATTCGTAAAAATAGCAAATATACCGGCTATCGGCCTTATTAATCAGTTATCGTCCACTAGTGCACTGTTTATCGGCCACCTAATTTACGGTAGAAAAATGACTCTTGTGTAATAGCATATAAGGTTTGTAATAGAATGGAAATAATACAATTAATAAATTCACAAAAGCTGTATATTTTTACTGTCTTTTACATCTTAAAAATAAAATTATTAGTAACAGATTAAAATCTCGACTGTAAACAAATAGCTTCTTTTGGCTTTAGGATCAATAAAAATCTCTTAACATAATTATATAAAAATAAAATTCAAACATAACATGAAATTATATGCCTACATTGCACAGTAAAACCAAGACTTAAGGAGGAACTAATAGGTGTCAATACCGTTAATAAACAATATAAGAATTCTTGTTTAGAGTAAATATTTAAAAATAAATCAACACAAAGTTTAATTAGGCACTAAAATTAGTTAATCAGTCTTATCATTCAGTCAATCTATTGTTATTTGTCTTCAAAACTTCTCTTCTTACATTTTTAGCAATTTCACACAACATACATTCATATGCTGCTGTAGCTGCTTCATTGTATGATAAATTCTTTAGTTTTGTGCATTTTAGGTGATACCAACGAATGCATTGATCACAGCCGATATTCATTTCACCCTCTTCTTCAGTGTCACTTATAAGATCATGATCACAAGAGCCACATTTCACACGGGATTGAGCTTCTTCTTCTTTTTTTTGCTTAATCCTCTTCTTTTTTGATGGTGGTTCTTTTCTCTTTAGTTCTCTTTCAAGCTTTCTTTTCTTAATTTGGTTTTCTTTGTCCTGTTTCGCTTTTTCCTTTTCTTCATAGTATTGTTGCCAAGCCTTAGATGTTATAGCACTCGGAAACTGGTTCGATGTACGACTTCCTTTGTTTTTAGTGACTATATCAGGAAATTTGAGGTGTTTTTTAAAAGGATCCTCATCTATAAGAGTTGCTGGTGTTTCAGTAGCTGATGCTATTAATATATTTTCTAAGACTTTTATTTTACTGGCATTTTCCGATTTCTTGTTTGAAGATTCTGTAAAAGGTATTGGTTGTTTTTCTGCTAACGTAATTAAATCATTATCGGGTTGTCCAATATCATTAACTTTCGACTCAGAAGAGGCCAGAACCATGTCAGAAATTGTCATATGGTAGTGGGGGTCATCGTTTTTAATTTGGACATTATTACCATGCATCGAGGGGCTATCATCAAAAGGAATAACAATCTCGTTACCAGCTTGACACATTTGTGATAATTGAATGTCACTAAATGGTGCTATTGAGATGTCGTTAAGAGATATATAAGAACCAATCTCTGGAATCTGAATAGAGCTGTGCTCCATATCCTGTACAGAAAAAAAACCTGAAATTTTCTCCGTAGCGCTTTTCGTAGGCTTGTCAGAAGGATATTTAATTTCAAAGGATTCTGAAAGTTTGGGAGTTGAATTGGATGGATGGATTAAACCTTGGAGTATCTTCGATGTCATGTTAGAGGATTCCTTAATTTCAAACGATTTAGAATTTTTCAGGATTGAACTGGATTGTTGAGGTCGGGGTGTCTTTGGGGTCTTGTCAAAGGATTGGTTAACTTCAAACGATTTAGAATGGCGGGGAATTGAACTGGATCGTGAATTTTCCGGCGTCTTTGAGGATTTGTTAACTTCTAATGATTTCGAGAGTCTGGCAGTGGAACTGGATTGTGAAGTTCGTGGTGTCTTCGATTTAGATCGCCGTTTTTGTAAATATGACTCCTTTGTGCGATCAAGTTCACGTAATATTATGCTAGGATTTATACCCAGCTTACTTATATTCTCCTCCATAAGGTAAAACACTTTTCTGGCCATTTCAAAATGCCTCTCATTCAGAGGTTTTTGTGAACCTGTTTGAGCAGCAATTGTATTTCGGATCTGAGCGTCTTTTACGCATTTTGAAAAGTCTACCTGTTCTACGTCAAATGGATACAGGCCGCATTTACGAAATCCATTCTTGATCGTCTGAGTCATCTCCATGTCCAGCGTCTCTTTAAAAACTTGGCAGAAATTTATTTTTGTAACGCATTTGTTTAGGTTTTCAGACCGACTCTGCCAATTTTTTACAGTGCGCTTCCATTCTTGTTTCAGTGGCTTGAAGACACTAACATCTGCAGGTTGTAGGATGTGAGTCGTGTTAGGCGGTAAAGCGTAGAGAATGATATCATTATCCTCACAAAACTTACTCAGTGGCATGGACATGTGTGACTTATGTCCATCAACGAAAAATAGTACAGGCTTTTTAACGTTTTGTTTCGTGAGCCACTCATTGAACCCGTTAGACATGTACTCGAAAAATATATCCGAACGCATCCACCCAGTCTCCGATTTCCCCAAAATCCAATCAGTCGGCATGTTGTCCACGACTGCTTTAGGTGGTCTTTTATATGGAAACACCACTAGTGGCGGACATATTTCCCCAGATGCACTCATTACCACCAGCACTGTTATATTCTCTTTCTCATTCCCCTTCTTGACAACGTATACGTTTTTATAGCCTTTAGGAGCTAGAACTTTCCCTGATTTAGGAGACAATGAAAAACCAGTTTCATCAGCGTTTAAAATACGACTCGGATCATCTAAAATGTCTAATGCATTTCGTTCAACTAAGAAAGAGTGTAAGTTTGCAAACCATTTTCGAATTGAACTTTCCTTAATGGCTTCTCGCGCCTTATTAATAGCTTCTGGCTCTCGGACGCTTATGTTTGGATGGCGTTTGAGAAAACTGAGATACCATCGTATACCAGGTTTACCTCCTGGAAAGCGATGGTCTATGCCCAACTCTTTTGCAAGCTCAGCCACCGTTTCCAGAAGGTCATATTTGTTGATTGGAATTCCAGCTTTCGCCAACTTAATTATCCAATCAACGATTTTCTTTTCTCCATCAAAACCAAATATAGGATCTGGGCCAACTTTTCTTCTTTGATCAGCAACACGACCGGAAAGCCGGTCCTGTATAGTGGATCTTGGAACTCCGTACTGCCGGCATGCTTCTCTGATACTGCAAACGTTGCCACGTATATCTGATAGAGCGTTTGTCAGTGCTTCTTCACTGTAAGCAAACCTTCGGGAAGGCCTTTCGTTTTTTCTCTTTTTCTTTTCTTTACTGCTAAATGCCATCTGAAAAAAAAACAAGCTCAATTCTAACCCCAAGCACATCAACCAAAATGTATCCATTACCACTGAAACATATAAGCGGTAAATAGGCTTGAATAAGTGGTAATTATTAGTGACTAGCAGCTCACCCGCGCTTCGCTCAGGTTCGCCTCTACAAAATAAAAACAGATATTATATCCCAAGGGAACCATACATTTTTCTGGGATAAAAAATAGTCTGTTTGTTATTTCAGACTATAACCTGTCTATATCGTTCAGCCGTTCTGACGTGATTGAGTAACAAACATTCAAAAATACTATAAACATACTATACATAACATTCAAACATATCACCTTTATAATATTAGTAAGATTATAAGTGAACTAGATAGTTTTGTCCCGCCTTAAAAATTAGCTTTTGTATTAATTCAAAGTAAGGCTATCTTTATGCCAAATTTCATTCGAACCCGTTGCCGTTGCTGCATAAAGGGGTAGCAAACATAAAGTCATAAACAAATGTAATGGCCAGAAATAGGTTACATTTTTACTACTTATCGGCCGCCTTCAATTTTCTAGCTCGAAAACTGATTTATTTTTTACTAATTAACGGCCGTTCTGTTTTAGAAAGGTCGGAATCAAGGTATAATTTTTACCAATTTTCGGCCGTCTTTTATTTCAAACGGCCGGTGACAGGTTTTGTTTTTACTGGTTATCGGCCGCTAATTATTTAGTATTTTTGAAGTTCATATTTTTGAAAATATAAGGTATACAGGCGGCCGGAATCTAGTTGTAAATTTACAAAATTCTAGCTGTTCACAAATATAGTGCATTCTATGTTGGTGAATTTAAGGTTTCAGCAATAAAGGCAAAAAGAAATGACGTGAATAAACCGGTTTTGCGACTACCCGGTCGGAAAGTAGATTTTGAAATTAATCGTTAACGTATTGTCCGACCACCAAAAATATCATAAATTATAAAAAGTTTGATGAGTTTACGCACTTGAATATTGAAATTAAACATTCTACATACACACAAACCAAATCAACCACCAATAAACCAACAGTAACACTGAAGAACTTACCTTTGAAAATGAATCCACCTGCTATTTTTTTCACTAAATTATACACACGTCCACACGCCACATTTTGAAAGGGCGACTGAGTGCTCAGTTTGAAAATTTCGAGGTCATGCCGTTGAATTATAAACTATGAAGTTCGTCCGGATCGATTGGCGCGAAATTAGAAAAGAACGGTCTATAACACTGTCTATTATTCAAAATAACGTGCGTAGTGGCCGAAAAGGGGTAGTGGCCGGTAAACCGGTATGTTTACCCTAGTTAGCGATCGTTATTTTATCAATTCTTATCGCTATTCATCAATTATGAATCTCTTCTATATACTATCGATGGCTAATTATGTCGTGATCGTCGACCCAGGTAAGATGATATTGAACTATTTTATTCAATTACTAAACTCTTATACTATCATCAGAAAAAAATTCTTACAAATTTTAAAAAGATTTATTAAAAACTTAAAATTTCTCTCTTTTTTCTCGATAAAAGTATACTTAAAGATATATTTTATGGAACCACTTCCGAACTTAATTTCGAATTCAGTCTCTAAGATATACATAGATAAGGAGCTTTCATCTCTGTCTATAATTATTAATTTCTTATCACATGTAAAACAGATGATGATATAAATATTAAAATATGTTAATGAGGATGCTTATCAGACAAGGAAAGATATGGGCCAAGCTAGTTGGATATATTTAAAATAATTAGAGCATTTAAAAATACTATATACTGATAAAAATAGATGTTTCGATATATTATTTTAGAACGCCGGCGGAGCCGCGAGAAATGCTAGTCTTTAATAAAACTGTTGACCTTGACTATTCGGCTTAGCCGACTAGTCGGTGTTTTTACAGCTGACTAGTCAGCTAGTCGGCTAGTCAGCCTAAGTCATAGTCGGAACATCCCTAGTTTTTTGTTCATCTCAGAAAGAGAGAAGAAATGTTATTCTTTTACTGTCGAAATTAAACAACCCAAATGTATAGCCAAAATAAATAAAAGAAATTCCGGTATGAATATTATATTATCTGTGACAAATAAAAAAATAAATAAAAGAAAACCATTTAAAAATCGATTATTTATTTATTTTAGTTAATTTCAGGGACATTTTCTTTCGAGCTGTCCTTTTCCGCCTTCGTCGTACTCCTGCGAGGATATCCACATCTGTTGAAACGACCCGATAGACGCTAATATTGATCCACCTGAAATTAAATAAAAAAAATATTGTTTTATGTCACAGTAAAATTGTTAATTCCTTTAGATTATAATTTCACTGTTTATTTACATTCGACATCGAACGAATAAAAAAAACGTGTGGTGTCGTGGGACACCGGATAGGAACGAAATTCCTTATTATAAAAATATTAATTTTAAGTTCTATTCGAGGTATAAAGAAAATAATTATTCGGGTATACATTTTTTATTATGATTTTTTTATTGACAAAAAAAGCAAAAAAAAAATACTTTACAAAGTTATCAACTTTATTATATTTACAAACCAGACGGTGTAATTATCGAATGATATAATAATAATAACCGTCATCACGTAAACTATACATTAAACGCTGTATAGCCATCATACAAAGACCATACATAAATAATGAAATTCTCACGTTACGGACGTTTTTTCCCGGTTAGGGTACTCCTCCGCATCGTCCTATAAGCAACTTTGTTCCAAAAAACCAATTCCCACGGAAAAGATATAAAATGCCATGTCTAGAATTTCTGTACTCTATGTGGTCGTCCCCTCCACAAGTGACACGAATTCAATTTAGTTCATCACACTTCACAGCGGTTGAATCACACAATGGCTAAGGTTAGAATTTTACGTCAAATAGTTGTTTTACACATTTTTATATTATTTTAAATATTTTTATATATACTTCACTATATGGTATATAATAATAAGTGTTTATTGTAGTGTTTGGTTGTTTGTATAATAGGTACATACATTTTGATGTGATTTTCGTGTTTATAGGTTATGTTTCTCCGGTAGTGAAAAAATACATATATATGTAAAAATTTCCATCTTTTCGATGTAATCTAAAAATAATTAAACACGAATAATTTTTTTAAGAGTTGTAGTTAAATGAGTTTAATTCATATGGTCTAAGATCCCGCTGCTCGATTTTGCAGGTCGTCAATTATTTACCTATATAATATGATAATTAACACCGGTTTTCCTTGCCATAACTTGAGAACGACTTTACCGATTTCATTCACTTTTTTTAAAAGTCTTCTAATACGACACGTTTGGCTCAGTTGGTAGTGGTCCTACTTTCTGCGCCAGCGGTCGCGGCTTCGAGTCTTGCTGGGGGCATTCATTTGTTAAGCACGAATGTTTGTACTCCAGTCATTGATGTTTGTACTTTATATTTCTAATATGTATCATGTATTTAAAAGTTATATAATATGTGTACCTACTGTATCAACTATCTGGTTTCCGTAACACAAGCCTCGGAGCTTACCACGGAGCTAGACGGCACTGTTGCAAAAATTTCCCAACATATTTTAAAAAAAAACCTTGTAGAAGGTTATTAGTAATTATTACAAAAAGAAAAATTAAGAAAATTGAATAATTGCGGTAAACATTACGACTATTTTAATTTCGCACGTTTGACAGGTTGTAGATTATACATACGGATCTACATTGACCATTTTTGTATGCATTTCTAGATTTCTATTTGAATTAATTTCTTGTTTCGTACATTTTAGACACCTTTTTTACATAGTCGGGTTATAGTTTTTGACATTTTTTTTAGTACTTTTCCGCTTTTTCGAGGTTTAGGCTTCAGTTCCATCAAATAAAATTTTGATAAAATGTATATTATATAGCCTATAATACCTGGGCTCTCCGAACTTGTTATTTTCTAAATTAACTAAAAATATATTACATAATAATTAAAATAATCTTATTCAAATTCAAAACATTTTATTTATTTAATATAGTTTTTTTACATTTTTTTACTCCATGAGAATCATCGGTTCGGAACCAGTTCGGAAAGAAAAAGCCCTCTATTGTTACGTCAAATAAGTAGTTTAAAAAAACTAAAAACCCGCTTTTTATAGAAAACCAAACAAAAAATAGAAGATAAATTTTAATGAATTTAAATTAATTATTTGATTTTAACAATGATATTCTAACAAACAGATATGTTGTGAGCGCGCAATCGTGAAGACTCGAAAACGTCCTAATTGGGACGTATTGCCTTTAGTCTGTGTCACGCATGGCGACGAGTGGTACGCTGCTACAAAATTTTAAAAAATGCCATCCTGTGTATTTAGGAAATGCACCAATTATGATACCAAAGTTAATAAAACACAAGGGATCTCATACCACATGTAAGAACGCAGTATACTTCGATTTATTAATATATTTCAATTATTTGCCTAATATTCTGATATGTCATCGGTCGCTAGAATAATGTTTGTTTACATTGACGCGCAATTGACAACACTAGCTGTCTCTTTTTTTCTTATTGATTTTATCGACTATCCCCTTTATATCATTTTGACTTGTAGTGAAATGTACTTTGAATGAAAAGTGTTTTCGGTTGTTTAGTGAGCGTATAACATATCTGTTTATTAGAATATCATTGGATTTTAAAAAAAGCGTGGGTGCATGGTGCCGATTGTTATAAATATTTTATTGACAGATATGAGTAGAGTGATTATCATTTTGATAATATCTTAAAAAGCACCCCACGCTTTTTTTAAAATCAAATAATTAATTTAAATTCATTAAAATATATTTTCTATTTTTTAGTTTGGTTTTCTATAAAAAGCGTGTTTTTAGTTTTTTAAACTATTATTTATTTTTTACTTTTTAGTTTCTAAAAAGCGCCATCTATTGAAGACAATATTATGTAATCTATACACAATACTAGAGGGAGCTGTTTGTAAATTTGTTTTTTAAACTATTATTTATTTTCTACTTTTTAGTTTGGTTTATATATCAAATGATTGTATTGTCATCGGTCCTCGATAAATTTACAAAGTTTGAACGAAATCTGGCCGTTTGAAGTGGGTCAAAATCGCGCCCAAAGAAGTCGGTTACAAACATACAAACATACAGGTGAAGCTAATAAAAAGCGTGTAAAAAGTAATGGAAATTTTAACAATCCTCAATAAATCGAAATTGAAAATGTACAAAAAATACATTACTCATTAAATTTTAATGATAATAAGTAATTAATTCCCCTTTAATAAAAAAAATGAGTAAGATAACTTTAATTACTTTAAAAAAGCGTACATTATAAATATAAACACCCATGATGAAGTACAAGCATTCGTGCGCAACAAATGAATGCTCCCAGCGGGACTCGAACCCGCACCGCTGGCTCAGCAAGTAGCATCATTATAAACTGAGCTCATTAATTTTATGTTTCAGGTCAACATACCAACATTCAAACTAAACAATGGGCGGGAAATTCCTGCATTAGGCTATGGGACGTGGCTGGGTGTAAACGATAAAGTAAGTGATATATTATTATATAAGTAACAAGCAAACCCTGGGAGTAAGTTTAAATAAATTAAACGGTTTTTACAATTTTCATATAAAATAAAAGTAGCCAAGTTACTCCTTATAACATTAGCTATCTGCGAGTGAAAGTCCTGTCAAAATCGGTCCAGCCGTTTCAGAGATTAGCCGGAACAAACAGACAGACAAAAATTTTCAAAATTGATTTTTTTATGTAAGTACGGTATATACTTTCATATGCATTTAGAGCTGTTAATTTGAAATTACAAACACAGACACTTCAATTTTATTTATAAGTAATGGATTTTAATAATATAATTTTCCAGATTGAATTTATAATAGAAGATGCGCCTAAACTCGTGGAAGCAATGTCGTACGCCATCGACGTCGGCTATCGACACCTTGATACCGCTCACTTCTACCGAGTGGAACCAGAAGTAGGCTACGTTGTGAAGAAGAAGATAGAAGAAGGAGTGGTGAGAAGAGAAGATTTGTTTATAACTACTAAGGTAAGTTTCTATAGGTAAGTATATATTACGCAACTGCCTCGTTTCTGCCTGTCTGTTGGATTGCAAATTCAATCACAAAGGAACACGACAAAATCAAAATTATTTTTAACAAAAAACAAAAACCGACTTCAAAACTAAACAAATCTAAACTAAAAAGTAGAAAATAATACTTTTAAGAACTTCGTTAATTTTGAAGTCGGTGCCAGCCAAGACGGATAGACTTATCTTGCCTTTGCAAGGAAGTTTCGAACGGTATTTTGATTATGTTTACAAATATTATAGATATAGATTAATCGAATATGTGTCTATTTAAGGTTATTTTGCTTTGGCTGGCACCGACTTCTAAATTAACGAAGTTCTTAAAAGTATTATTTTCTACTTTTTAGTTTTGATTTGTTTAGTTTTGAAGTCGGTTTTTGTTTTTTGTTAAAAATAATTTATATTCAAATTTTTAACGGAAAGTGGATACTTATTTTGTTTATGTACAAAAAAGAATTTTCCAAATCGGTCCAGCCATCTTCGAGTAATGGGGAACATACATAAAAAAAAGTCCCCAACGAATTGAGAACCTCCTCCTTTTTTTAGAGTCGGTTAATAAGAGCCTGAAAGAATTTAACTATCGGTCTATAATTACGTATAATATTGAAAGAATTTTCTTTTAACTCCTAACCGTTGAGAAGTTGTACCTTCCATCATTAGCTCAACCACAGGAGATGATGATTATCAGACGCAAATACTTGAACAGCTTTAGAAAATATATGAAAAACGTAATAAGTGCCTATAAAATTTGAGAGTTGTCTTCGATTTCCCTGGGATCCCATCATCAGATCGTGACTTGGTGACTATGGGACCAACTAGAAACTATACCCTTTCAAACAAAAAAAGAATTTTCCAAATCGGTCCAGCCATCGTCGAGTAATCGGGGAACATACATAGAAAAAAAAAAAGTCCCCGACGAATTGAGAACCTCCTCCTTTTTTTGAAGTCGGTTAAAAACACGTAAAATCAGCACCGAAGCTTTATAAGAAAAGTGTAGTATTTTTACTTAACTTTAGCACCTAATACCTTTTTAATTGGCCTTCGTAAATATCATATACATCTACTTCATCCCATACATTTGGTTAATCAGAAATAAGTATAAAATAAATTATTTTTCAACCGACTTCCAAAAGGAGGAGGTTATCAATTCGTCTGTATTTTTTTTTTTTTTTTATGTTTGTTAGCTCATAACTTTGAGCTGGGTGAACTGATTTTGATGATTCTTTTTTTATTTGAAAGGTAGTGCTTCCCATGTGGTCCCATTTTAATATTTTCCAGTTCTGATAATGGCATCCATGAGAAAACCATAAAAGTCTTAAATTTGCATTAGGTATTTGCGCGACATATGGACGAATAACTCAATATCACGCCAACCGATTTCGATGATTCTTTTTTTAATGGAAAGGGTATACTTCAAGGGTAGTTTTATGAGAGTTTGGTAAGGTTCTGATGATGGGATCCATGACAAAGTATCGGAACTCTTCAATTCTTAGGAGCAAATTAACTATGCTCGGCCGAATCTTTTATAGGCTATATGGATATATAAGTCACGTACCGTAACTGATGATGGAAGGTACAACTCCTCAACGGTTAGCAGTTTAAAGAAAAAAAATTCTTTATAATACGCAATTATGGACCGATGGTTGTATACTTTCAGGCTATTAGGTTTACCTCATAATAGAAGGTAAATTTTTATAGTCAATAACACAATACGTATCTACTTTCCGCTAAAAATTTTAAAATAAATTATTTTTAACAAAAAAACAAAAACCGACTTCCAAACTTAATAAATCTAAACTAAAAAGTAGAAAATAATACTTTTAAGGACTTTGTTAATTTTGGAGTCGGTGCCAGCCAGATTATGTTTACAAATTGATAGATTAATCAAATATGTATCTATTTAGGGTTATTTTGCTTTGGCTAGCACCGACTTCAAAATTAACAAAGTCCTTAAAAGTATTATTTTCTACTTTTTAGTTTAGATTTATTAAGTTTGGAAGTCGGTTTTTGTTTTTTTGTTAAAAATATTTTATTTTAAAATTTTTAGCGGAAAGTAGATACGTATTGTGTTAATGACTATAAAAATTTACCTTCTATTATGAGGTAAACCTAATAGCCTGAAGTATACAACTATCGGTCCATAATTGCGTATTATATTGAAAAAAAATTCTTAAAACTGCTAACCGTTGAGGAGTTGTACCTTCCATCATCAGTTACGGTACGTGACTCAAATATCCATATAGTCATTTGTCGCGCAAATACTTAATGCAAATTTAAGACTTTTATCGTTTTCTCATGGATGTCATTATCAGAACAGGAAAATATTAAAATGGGACCACATGGGAAGCACTACCTTTCAAATAAAAAAAGAATCATCAAAATCGGTTCACCCAGCTCAAAGTTATGAGCTAACAAACATAAAAAAAAAAAAAAAATACAGACGAATTGATAACCTCCTCCTTTTGGAAGTCGGTTGAAAATTAGTATTTGAATAATAAGGTTGAGCGGAGCGAGACCTAACACTATCCCAGAACCAGATTTGTGCTTTAACATAGTAATTTAACTTTATATCTTGATGTGTTATCTGTCAAAAATGTATTTCGATAACCATTAAAAAAATATACCTTTAATAATTTGTGTTCATTGGATAGAATGTTATTGTACTTCTAACGTCATCTGTTAGAAAACCAAAGAGTTAACATCGCTGTAACATTATTACCCGTTAGGAAAACTACGCGAACCCTCACAGAGCTCAGCTTCTTGCTAGTAATTAATAATATTAATACACTTTCGTATGTTTCAGGTATGGAACCACAATCACAGGCCTGCTGATGTCGTAGCATCAGTGAAGGGATCTCTAAAGAGGATGGGCCTAGATTATGTCGACTTGGTTTTAATGCACTGGCCTATGTCTGTCTCCGTGAGTAGCTGCTTGTTATTTTGATTATTGTAAAACTTATTCCAACAAATAATTAGTCAACACTTATTTATTTATTTAGGGAACAAACGGTGTAACATAATAGATATAGCATCACAATCAATTAATAGTACAGAACCAATGAAAGTTTCCATTGTTAAAATGATGATGTCCTCCTGACCGACTCCGGCCACGGCGGCCAATCTCATTGAGACTAGCCATCTGCGCGGGAGATATTATAGTGCACGAGTGTACGCGCAAACACAAGTGCGCTCTCTGTTCCTCATCACTCTCATATTCCGGTGCGAGACACGACGTAAGAGTTAAGGCGCAGGACCGACGCGACACGTGCTCTGCCTCGGCACGGGGGTGACACACCGCCAACTTCCCAACTCCGGGCTATTACTGAGGCTTACGAAACAGAAAGACTCAATAACTAAACTTGGCCCGACCCGGGACTCGAACCCAGGACCTCGCGGTATGCGACCGTACATGCTAGCCACTACACCAACGAGGCAGTAAAATATTGTTGTATAAGTGTATTGTTAAAATACACTTATAGTAAAGAAATAGTTACAAATGCAAAAATTAAAAAAAAACAGACTTACAAATTAATAAAAGAGACAGAGAAACATACAATTATTAATAATTACAATTAAATTATAAAATCCTCAAAATATAAATTCAAAATACAATATTTAAAAATGAATAATGCAAAAATGTAAAATAATAAAATCAAATATAAACATAAACCTTTTGTGAATTAAATAATAGCAGTGATAACGCAACAAACAAGTTTGGTTGAGAAACCAAATGAAGCTCTGAGTCTCGCATCACTGATATCTTCTTCATTCTCATGACTCTTTACGAAAGAGAAAAACGGAAGGAAACCTCCATTTTTGAGAGAACCTAGCAAATTTTCGAAGGACTTGTGACGCACTAAGCCAGAGTGGTGGACTATGTCCTGATCTCCTCGTATTGAAGAAAGAGCAGTGCCCAGCTGTGGCACGTTTAATAAGTGTTGAATACAACACAATATGTTACGAAAACGGCTTGAAGTAAATACTTTAAAATTTCTTCATCTTCCAGGAGAACGGTGTTGACGAAAAAATCGACTATTTAGACACTTGGAGCGGGTTCGAATCTGTGTTGGAACAAGGTCTTGTCAAATCTATCGGAGTTTCCAATTTCAACGTGGAACAATTGACACGTCTTCTGAAAAACTGTAAAGTGGTGCCAGCAGTTAACCAAGTTGAAGTAAGTCATATATACAATACTAGCGACTCACCCTCGCTTCGCTCGAGTTCGTCCCTAATTTTAGCACGAGCGAAGCCGTAGGTTCTGCTTGTTAAAATAAAATTAAAATAATTTTTTGATGTAAGAAACGCATATATACTTTCATATATATTTAGTGAAAAGCTATTAATTTGAAATTAATTTTGGGTTAGTACCTATAGTTAAATTTCTTCAAAATTTGATAAATCGAAAATCGATGTTTTGACTGACTTCAAAGGAAATTCTCGACTTCTTTTTGACTAATCCCGTATAATAAAAAAAACCCAAAAAATCACAAAATTACCTTAAATTACCTTTTTTTCCAGATAAACTTGAACCTTGGCCAGAAAGAACTAGTGGATTTCTGCCAAAAGAATAAAATTTTGGTGGTCGCATACACGCCGTTCGGCAAGATGGTGCCGAGCCGCACCGACGACAGCCCCGCGGTCAAGTACGACGACCCCATCGTCGGCGCTATTGCTAAGAAACATGGGAAATCTGTTACGCAAATTGCTTTGAGATATTTGGTAAGTATACTTATGTTTATTTAGTACTAGCGACTTGCCTTCGCTACACTCGGGCTCGTCCTTAGAGTTAGCGCGACCGAAGCCGCGGGTTCCGCTGGTAAATGTATGCAAAAACTTGATAAATTATGTACTAAAATCTTCCTCGAGAACCACTCTATCCATTTGTGAAAACAGCATGAAAATCGGTGCTGTATTTTATGAGTTAATCGCGAACAGACAAACAGACGCGGCGGAGAGCTTTGTTTTATTAAAATCTATACATATAATAAAACTGTAGAAAAGTCGTTTTTGTACATCAAAAAAAAATACAAAAAAAATAGCCAGGGTGTTAAAGGACAACCAATAGAACCCATTTCCAGCATTTTTAGAATTTTTGTCTGTTTGTCTGTTTGTCTGTTTGTCTGTTTGTCGGTTTGTCTGTTTGTCGGTTTGTCTGTTTATTTATCCGGGCATCACGTAAAATGTACGAAAGCAATGTAGATAACTTTTATACACAACGATTAAACGTAACTAACTTTAAGTAACATTTAGTTTTTGTTTCATTGCAATCGGTTCAGTCTATCAAAAGATATTTGAGTTTAAAGTGAAGAAGTAGAGAAATTCCAGAAGTAAAATTAGGGCTATGTGCATTTGATCTCACAACTTCAAGTAACTTTTATACACAACAATATGTGCGTAAATTGAAGTAACATTAAGTTTTTTGTTTCATAGTAATCAGTTCACACCTTATAAAAAATGTAAATTAATAAAATTATAATAGTGTTTCCGAAGTAAAATATTAAAACAGCGCCATCTACGAGTATTCGAACTAGAGATCATTTTTTTTTAATGTTTGTTAGCTCATAACTTTGAACTGGGTGAACCGATTTTGATGATTCTTTTTTTATTTGAAAGGTAGTGCTTCCCGTTTGTCCCATTTTAATATTTTCCAGTTCTGACAATGGCATCCATGAGAAAACCATAAAAGTCTCAAATTTGCATTAAGTATTTGCGCGACAAATGGACGAATAACACAATATCACGCCAACCGATTTCGATGATTCTTTTTTTAATGGAAAGGATATACTTCAAGGGTAGTTTGATGAGAGTTTGGTAACGTTCTGATGATGGGATCCATGACAAAGAATCGCAACTCTTAAATTCTTAGGAGCAAATTAACGATGCTCGGCCGAATCTTTTATAGGCTATATGGATATTTGAGTCATGTACCGTAACTGATGATGGAAGGTATAACTTCTCAATGGTTAGCAGTTTAAAGAATTTTTTTTCAATTTTCAATACGCAATTATGGACCGATAGGTGTATACTTTCAGGCTATAAGGTTTACCTCATAATAGAAGGTACATTTTTATAGTCATTAACACATTACGTATCTACTTTCCGCTAAAAATTTAAAAAAATAAATTATTTTTAACAGAAAACAAAAACCGACTTCCACACTTAATAAATCTAAACTAAAAAGTAGAAAATAATACTTTTAAGGACTTTGTTAATTTTGAAGTCGGTGCCAGCCAAGGCAAAATAACCCTAAATAGATACCTACATATTCGATTAATCTATCAATTTGTAAACATAATCAAAATACCTGGCTGGCATTGACTCCAAAATTAACAAAGTCCTTAAAAGTATTATTTTCTACTTTTTAGTTTAGATTTATTAAGTTTGGAAGTCGGTTTTTGTTTTGTAGGAGTCATTAAAGTTCTGTCTTTAAAGAGGTTTGTCTATGTAAAGGTCTTGAATTAAATTGATAGTATCGTAAATCGTTCGTTCGTTAATTCATTATTTCGTTTTATCTTTCAAAAAATTTTGGTTAGTTAGATTCGGTCTTAATTTCGAAGTGTGATGTAAATAATAACTTGCAATTTGAGTCAAGTAGTTTTATTTACTTCGTAGTTTGAAATTTTATTAGTCTTCATTCTCATTTTGAAAGTTTGTGTTGTTGTAAATTGTTGATTTATTTGGTTCAATATTTTATTTGTTTGGTTCAGTTTTTATTTTGAAAATGACTTCTAGAAAAAAAAACAAAGCTTTCGCAGCGTAGCCAAGATGCGAAAAGGAAGAGACTAAGTAGGTCCCAGGAATCAGAAGAAGATCGTGAAGTGAGGCTAACAGCAATTCGATTATCCGTTGCGGGGGTGGACCTAAGTATTGGATGCTTTTCTCGTGGTCAACTATACGTAGCTCTTTCCCACGTAAACAACCCCAATAACCTTTTTGTGAACGCTCCAGATGGTTCCACAGCCAATGTTGTTTATTAAGAAGCACTAGCATAAATAAAAAATAATGATTTGTATCGGTATCCTCCAACAGCGCTTCGCACTAAAAAATACATTGTTAAGTTCCGACATCCACGCGAACGAAGTCGCGGGCACAGCTAGTTTATAATATGCAGTGAGTAGCGATATATTTTCGAATGTATGTGTAGCGTCATCTAAAGCAAATTGTATTGATATCGACTGTAATGTTACTGCAAATCCTAACCTAACCAGTCCATCCACTTCAACTCCTTGACCTAACCTTATGAAAAGGCTAGAGGCTGAGGTAGCTTGTTTCAATCTTTTTTCAAGCAAACTGGGCTCTACACGAGCAATATTGAACAAAAAATGTCAGCCTTTATGATCTGCAACATATGTGATAGATATTTATATTTGACATTTAGTTATTGCAAAAACCGCAAAAAAAAATAAAGTAGGTAGGTATTTCGAATAGCAACCTTTTCTAACCTAACCATTATTTTCTTTATTTCCAGTACCAACGCGGCATGTGCAGCATACCAAAAACATTGACCAAAACTCGAGTTATCGAAAACGCATCGATATTCGATTTCGAATTGGACGCAGAAGACGTATCGACTTTACAAAAATTCGATATCAATTATAGAACTGTCAATCCGACGTTTTGGCAAAATATAGAAAATTATCCGTTTGATAAAGAAGAAACTGATGTACCAGCCATACCTGAATTCCTGTTGAGATGGAAAAATGGTGCAAACCAAGATATTGATTGAAGTAATGAATATTGAATTGATTATTACTAAATAAATATATCTATTAATATTTTTTTTGTCTTTTATTCATTGACCCTTTGATCCTTACACACATCACTAAAGATAGTTCTAATCTATATATATATAAAAAGAAAGTCGTGTTAGTTACACTATTTATAACTCAACAACGACTGTACCGATTTAGCTGAAAATTGGTGGGGAGGTAGCTTAGAGCCAGGACACGGATATAGGCTACTTTTTAAGGAAAAAAAACGCTGTAAAGGGCTGAAATAGGGGATGAAAGTTTGTATGTCATTTTTAAAGCTAGAAGCTTGAAACTTATTATTTGTCCTTTTGATTAGATATAAATAAGTAAGACATTTAAAGTTTGTAAAAATTGTACGCTACGAGGGGGTACGAGCTAGGGACGGACCCGAGCGAAGCGAGGGTAAGTCACTAGTTACTTATAATAATATAATAATAATATGTTTTTTTTTTTTTATGGGACAAAGGGGGCAAACGGGCAGGAGGCTCACCTGATGGTAAGTGATCACCGCCGCCCATGGACAACTGCAACACCACAGGGCTTACAGATGCGTTGCCGGCCTTTCAAGAAAGAATACGCTCTCTTCTTAAAGGTTGCCAGGTCGTAACGGTTCGGAAAGACCGCAGGCGACAGCTGGTTCCACAGAGTGGTTGTGCGGGGCAAAAAATGTCTTAGAAAACGCACTGTTGTGGAACGCTGGACATCGAGGTGGTGAGGATGGAATTTTCGGTTTTGGCGCGATGTCCGATGATGAAATTCTGCGGCCGGGATCAGTCCGAACAATTCCTCAGAACACTCCCCGTGATAAATGCGGTAGAAGATGCAGAGTGATCCAACATCTCTACGCAGAGCTAAAGAATCAAGCCGATCGGAAAGAGCTTGATCGTTGATAATTCGAACCGCCCTATGTTGAATGCGGTCAAATGGAAGTAGCTGGTACTGGGGAGCTCCCGCCCAGAGATGAGAACAGTATTCCATGTGGGGCCGGATTTGCGCCTTATAGAGATTAAGACGCTGACCCGACGTGAAGTACTGTCTCGCCTTACTGAGCACATCAAGCTTCTTAGAGGCCAATTTGGCCTTACCTTCCAAGTGACCACGAAACTGGACGTTGCTCGAAATATCGACGCCAAGTATCCCGATACTGGCTGTGGCAGACAGGGGAGTGCCTGCAAATTGAGGAGTTACGACAAACGGCGACTTTTTAGCGGTCAACGCGCAAACTTGTGTCTTTTTGGGGTTAAATTGGACTAAGTTTAGTCGACCCCAATTCGAGACTTTGGTTAACAAGGTTTCGACTTCAGACACAAGTTTGTTCCGGCACTCGTCGACGTGCTCCCGAGAAATGTTAGCGCGGCCAGTGTACAGTGCATCTACAGTGCTATCATCTGCATAGCAATGAATGTTGCTGATTTGCAGCATGTCATTGATATGCAGAAGGAACAGAGTAGGAGACAGTACACAGCCTTGTGGAACACCAGCGTTGACATATTTAGGATCAGAGCAGGCACCGTCGACAACGACCTTGATGCTCCGATCTGCCAAAAAGCTGGTGATCCAGTTGCACAATTTCTCGGGAAGCCCATAGGAAGGCAGCTTCGAAAGAAGCGCTTTGTGCCATACCCGATCAAAGGCCTTCGCTATGTCCAGACTGGCCGCAAGCGCCTCCCCCTTGGTCCCAACTGCTTCTGCCCATCTATGTGTCAGGTAAACTAGAAGATCACCGGCTGAGCGACCTCGACGAAAGCCGTACTGGCGGTCACTAATCAGCCGGTGCTCCTCTAGGTACCGCAGGAGCTGGCAGTTGATAATGGACTCCATTATCTTGGAGAACAAGGAGGTAATTGCTATAGGCCTGTAATTGGACGGATCCGAGCGGTTGCCTTTTTTTGGGATCGGGTGCACTAAAGCGGCCTTCCAGGATTTCGGGACTACGCCTGATGAATAGGAGTGCCGGAAAAGACGCGTTAAGACCGGTGCCAACTCCGGAGCACATGTCTTCAACACGATCGGAGGGATGCCATCGGGCCCATTTGACTTATGAATGTCCAAGGAAAGGAGTGCTTTGCGAACTGCACTTTGCCGGAACTGAACTTCCGGAATCGTAGTATCACACCGCGGGATTGTCGGTGGTGAGTTTCCTTGGTCATCCAGAGTCGAATTGGACGCGAAAAGAGAGCCCAGTAGATCGGCTTTCTCTTTCGCGGCATGGGCCAGCGAGTCACCCTCCGTGTGTAGAGGTGGAAAAGAAGGCTGACAGAAATTCCCTAAGACAGCCTTGGTGAGAGACCAAAACGCACGTGTTCCTGAAGGGAGACGCGCTAATCGCTCGCCAATTCTGCCAATGTGCTTCGACTTCGCATCAGCAATAACTCTTTTTAACCGACTTCAAAAAAAGGAGGAGGTTCTCAATTCGTCGGGGACTTTTTTTTTTTTTTTTTTTTTTTTTTTTTTTTTCTATGTATGTTCCCCGATTACTCGACGATGGCTGGACCGATTTGGAAAATTCTTTTTTTGTTTGAAAGGGTATAGTTTCTAGTTGGTCCCATAGTCACCAAGTCACGATCTGATGATGGGATCCCAGGGAAATCGAAGACAACTCTCAAATTTTATAGGCACTTATTACGTTTTTTATATATTTTCTAAAGCTGTTCAAGTATTTGCGTCTGTTAATCATCATCTCCTGTGGTTGAGCTAATGATGGAAGGTACAACTCCTCAACGATAAGGAGTTAAAAGAAAATTCTTTCAATATTATACGTAATTATAGACCGATAGTTAAATTCTTTCAGGCTCTTATTAACCGACTCTAAAAAAAGGAGGAGGTTCTCAATTCGTTGGGGACTTTTTTATGTATGTTCCCCATTACTCGAAGATGGCTGGACCGATTTGGAAAATTCTTTTTTGTACATAAACAAAATAAGTATCTACTTTCCGCAAAAAATTTGAAAATAAATTATTTTTAACAAAAAACAAAAACCGACTTCAAACCTAAACAAATCTAAACTAAAAAGTAGAAAATAATACTTTTAAGAACTTCGTTAATTTAGAAGTCGGTGCCAGCCAAAGCAAAATAACCTTAAATAGACACATATTCGATTAATCTATATCTATAATATTTGTAAACATAATCAAAATACCGTTCGAAAGTTCCTTGCAAAGGCAAGATAACGGCTGGCACCGACTTCAAAATTAACGAAGTTCTTAAAAGTATTATTTTCTACTTTTTAGTTTAGATTTGTTTAGGTTTGAAGTCGGTTTTTGTTTTTTGTTAAAAATAATGAAGGATCTGGAGGCAAAGTTATACTCCTTTTTAAAAATGCTGGTATTTACATCACTAGACGCCGACGCGACAGCCCAGGCTCGGTAGCATTCCAGCTTTCGGCGAGATGCCGTCTTACAGGAGCGACCAAACCAAGGCTGGGATTTGCCGCCAATGGGCACCTCAGAGAACGGAATAAACAGTTCCATACCCTGAAGTACCACATCGGTGACAGAGTCAGCAACGACGCCAGGATCATCCGGCGAGAAGCAAATCTGCCCCCATGGGTAGGACGCGAAGAATGACCGCATCCCGTCCCAATCCGCTGACCTGTAGTGCCATACGCGGCAGTAGCCTCCGAAGCGAGGTCGTGATAAGCGCGTTACTGGCACTGTACTCCGGACAAGACAGTGGTCCGACGAGCCAAGAGGAGGATCGACAGAAACCAAGTAGCCGTCTGGATGAGAGGTCAACAGAAGGTCCAACAGGGAAGGTGTATGATCATCCACATCAGGGATTCGCGTTGGCAAGGTGACCAGTTGTGTCAGATCATATGCTAATGCGAAATCGTGAACAGATCTTCCCGCATGATCGGTGGTGCGTGATCCAAGCCATTCGGCGTGATGGGCGTTAAAGTCGCCAAGGATCACGATCTCTGCGGATGGGATCTGCTGCAGCACGGAATCTGTAGCCATTTGCAAGTGCTCAACGAGTAGGTCAGTTTCGGCATTACCGCTATGGGACCTATACAGGCACGCGTAGATTCGCGGATGGTCGTCGCAGTCTACACGTAGCCAGAGGATGGATAGGTCCCGCCCTTCAAGGCTGTCGAGGCGACGAGAGCAGATATCATCTCTGACGTACACACATACCCCAGCCCATGGTATAAAGGAATGCTCCAATTTATACCCCGGGTAAGAGAGAAAAGAGGTGTCAGCCGGAGAAGATATCTGCGTCTCAGTAAGGAAGAGCAAGGCCGGCTTCGCCGTCTCAAGGTGGAAGTGGACGGCGTTCAAGTTGGTATTTAGCCCCCTTATGTTGCAGAAGTCTACAGTAAGAGTTAAAGGGGTAGCCTTAAGTTGCCTGCTCCGTATGCCCCGAACAGAGGTCGAGAGCGCAAAATTGCCCCCCCCAGAATTCGGAGGGCAGCCTGAGCATCCACGCTCAGGTAGAGTATGGCTTGAGCATGGATGCCCAGAGAGGGATTCTCCACCGCGATGTGCGCTGGTGGTACCCTCCTGGGGTAGATTCACCGAATTTCGCACTATCATAGTATTTAGTGGTGTGGGGGAGGGAAGGGGAGTGGGCCTTCGGGACTCAAAACATTGTTGGGACATTATTACAACAGCGCCATCTAGTTCCGCAGTAAGCTACGAGGATGTGCTACGTATACCAGATAGTTGATACCCTACATAATATATATAATTTTAAATACATACATAATATATTTTAAATCTAAACGCCCATGACTAGAGTACAAACATTCGTGCTCAACAAATGATTACCCTCAGCGGGACTCGAACCCGCGACCGCTGGCGCAAAAAGTGGGTCTCTACAAACTGAGCCAAACGTGTCGTCAAACTTATTTGTGATAAAAGTCTAAACTCTAATACATTGGAAAGTGCTAAAGTAGGCGTAGTGCGTTTATTACAGTCAAATGGACGACACGTTTGATTTAGTTGGTTGCGGTTTCTGTGGTTGCGGGTTTGATTCCCGCTGGAGGTTTTCATTTGTGTGATGTGTACAATGTTTGTACTCGTCATGGGTGTTTAAATTTCCTCACTTATACCTGGCTGTAACTGGTTCTGTTTAGTGATTCTAAGAAATGTAAATTGCTAACGCTAGCTAAATCTTATGTTTGTTATCAAACTCTTACGAAACGGCTTGACCGATTTTTATGATTTTTTTTTGTGTATATTTGGTAGGTCTGAGAATAGGTCGTGGCTATTTTCTATTCCCCTAGGTGATAAGGGTGGCTCTCTCCAGATTTTTATTTTTTATTTTTTTGTAAAACTTACATAAAGCCGAATGATCGCAAGCGTTGATCATGTTAGAAATGATTTTCTTGATCGTCAGAATGCGAGACCCGGATTTGAACCCACTACTACTCACCAATGCCTATATATATTTAGCATTATTCTATTAATATTTCACCTGTGATACCTTTTTTTTAATAAATTAATGACCTTCAATAATTTCAAATGGAAAACGGAATAACAAATTATAAGTTTTCCATTTCCGCCTCTCATTATTAAACACTTAAAAATTTAAAACGAAATTGAGTTTTTTCCCTCGTTCATGAATTTAGTTACAAAATAGTGTCATATATACTAAACGTAGGTAAATAATTATTGTTCAGTTATACTTATATAATAATTTTTAATAATATTATAATGCGATAAGCTTCATGCTATCTTATAAGTTATAACAAACAACGTTTACGATGTTCAAATATAATATATGTATTAATCTAAAATACGCTGTACTATCGACGCACCCTAGCTTTGCTTGGTTTCATTCCTACAATCTAATGATTGAAACTACCTTTTCGGATTTTGTCGCGGATTTATTTTGATTTTTAGTTCCCGACGTTTCGAATGCTTTACAGCAATGCATACATCATGGTCACGGATGAGTCTCACCCAGGTAGTTTCATTTATAATGTCGAATATTCGCGTAAACCTAAGAAAGTATTATACAACCTTATGATTAACAAAAAATATTACATTCTTAATGTTAACATTAAATTTAGATTTCCATCAATAAAAAAAATATGAGAATTTAAGAAATCATCAAATTTCTCCATTTTATAAAAAAAAATCTAACGATATCAAATTTTGCATTTTATGCCATATCTAGAATTTATATCATCTATGTATTAAGTAATACATGTCACGTTCTAATGAATTTATATTTCATTTAGAACTTCACAGCGCTCGGAAGAATTCGTACACTATGGCCAAGGTCAGCTTTATTTATCTTTACTTACTGTTTACATTTTAACAGATATTATTTTTAATGTTAAATTAACACATAAAACACCGTTTTTTGCACTGTTTCTTCTGTCAAATTATTTTTTTTTTGAGTGCTTATATGCTGTTTGTATTTAAGTTTTTATTTTTCTACTAGCGATTTACTCTATGTCCACTTGGGTTGGTCCGAAAGGTAATTCTAATGTACTTTTCAACCGACTTCCAAAAGGAGGAGGTTATCAATTCGTCTGTATTTTTTTATGTTTGTTAGCTCATAACTTTGAACTGGGTGAACCGATTTTGATGATTCTTTTTTTATTTGAAAGGTAGTGCTTCCCGTGTGGTCCCATTTTAATTTAGTTCAGCTCCGACAATTGCATCCATGAGAAATCCATAAAAGTCTTAAATTTGAATTAAGCGCGTTATTTATTTTTACGTTTTTTATTTTATTAACGTTGAATTAAAATGCGCGACAAATGGCACCGACTCCAAAATTAATTAAGTTCTTAAAAGTATTATTTTCTTTATTTTAGTTTAGATTTGTTTAGTTTGGAAGTCGGTTTTTGGTTTTTTTTGTTAAAAATAATTTATTTTATATCGATTCTTATCGCTATTCATCAATGTTAACGACATCAAAATCATTTATAACAATATTATGACTTAACGATGAATCGATACTATCGATGGATAAATGTCGAGATTGACAACCCAGGTAATATGATATTGAACTATTTTAATTAATTACTAAACTCTAATAATCCGAAAAAAATACCAACTTAATTGGTAATTAAGTGACTCTGAGTGCGGCGATAAATACTTTAAATTTCTCTCCTTTTACTCGATAAAAGTACAGATATACTTTTAGGCAAAAGAAAGTTTTATGGAACTACTTCCGAACTTAATTTCGAATTCAGTCTCTAAGATATACATAGATAAGGAGCTTTCATCTCTGTCTATAATTATTAATTTGTTATCACATTTGAAACAGATCATGATAAAAATATTAAAATATGTCAATGAGGATGCTTATCAGACAAGGAAAGATATGGGCAAACTGATAAAAATAGGTGTTTCAGGTCAACATACCCACGTTCAAACTAAACAATGGAATGGACATTCCTGCTGTAGGCTATGGGACGTGGCTGGGTACAAACGACAAAGTAAGTTTTACTTACTCATTAATTGGTCCGACGGAATTATGTTCAATCCTTTATGGCTTAACTGATTTGAGTAAAATTCACAATGGTAATAGCTTAAAGCGTGGAAAAAGTCATAAAAAGGATATTTTGCTTTAAATGCTTACCACCATGGTAATTTTAATTTAAAAAAATTCAATTCAAAATTCGTACCATGAAGTCGTTAGCAGAAACTACAAATTCCATAAAATTTTCCAGGATGAACTTTTAATAGAAGATGCGCCTAAACTCGTTGAAATAATGTCGTACGCCATCGATGTCGGCTATCGACACTTTGATACCGCTCACTTGTACGGAGTAGAACCAGAAGTAGGCTACGTTGTGAAGAAGAAGATAGAAGAAGGAGTTGTGAGAAGAGAAGATTTGTTTATAACTACTAAGGTAAGATTGTATGAACGTCCAAATATAACTATTATAAATGAGAAAGTTTGAATGTATAGTATGTTACTTAATCACGCCAGACCCGCTGAAGTCTGAACGGATCTGGGTGTTTGATACAGAAATAAATCATAGGTCGATTACTTGTTCTAAGAAAACGAGTTAACAAATAAATAAGTTAGTATTCAATACTTTCTTAGGTTTACGCGAATATTCGACATGTCATAGTCACGGGAGAGACTAACACGAGAGACGAAACGTCGGGAACTAAAAATCAAAATAAATCCGCGACAAAATCCGAAAAGTTAGTTTCATTTATAAGGGTAGTATTTTATAAAAAAATTGCCTTCATGTTTTCAGGTATGGAATCATAATCACAGGCCTGCTGATGTAGTAGCGTCAGTGAAGAGTTCTCTAAAAAGGATGGGCTTAGATTATGTCGACCTGGTCTTAGTGCATTGGCCTATGTCCATTTCCGTGAGTAGTTTAATCTTATTAAAAGAATAATTTTACTTCTTTATTTCTATAAGTAGGTACTGGCAATATCGGTCCCACTGCACCGTTTAGGAGATTAGCTGGAACAGGCAAAAAAATTAAAAGTGTGTTTTTTGTCTTATAAGTAATTACTGTGCAAAAAACAATTATTTTGACTGCAGGATACTACTACTTACCCGGAAAACAAATTTGATACAGCCTGAAGTAAATTAAACATTTTTAATTTCTTATTACAGGAGGACGGTGTTGATGAGAAAATCGACTATTTAGACACTTGGCGCGGGTTCGAATCCGTTTTGGAGCAAGGTCTTGTCAAATCAATCGGAGTTTCCAATTTCAACGTTGAATAATTGACACGCCTTTTGAAGAACTGTAAAGTAGTTCCAGTGGTTAACCAAGTTGAAGTAAGTAAGATATTCTACGTCCCTTGGTGCGTTTTATATATTGAACGTCATACGTAACGTAAAACAAAAACTTTACCGTGGGAATGAAAGCCTTTCTTGTAATAAAAGGTATCCTAAATATTGATCCTAGTTCCACAGTGTAAAAAAAGAACTTCATAGGCTTTGCTAGTTCTATGAGTTATCACTGCACAAAATTTAGTTAAAATCGGTTCAGTACTTGACACAAGCATAGCGATTCGCTAAGTTACTACGATGTTTTATTTAAGTATTTCGATAGGTTAGGAGATAGATATAATAATGTAATAGGCTTTTTAAAAAAAGAGACAATTTATCAAGATTTTGCCACCGTTGGTTTTCTAAGGGCGAGTCACTAAAAATCCATTATCCCATACAAATAAAAGATTTACGTACTGTAAACGGTCACACACAAAAATCAAAAATTTTAATAATTAGGAATTTATTCAGTACACCATTTTCATCATTTTTAAAGAATACGTTTCGCTAAGTTACTGTTTTATTTTATATATAGATAAACTTGAACCTTGGCGAGAAAGAATTAGTTGATTTCTGTCAGAAGAATGACATTCTGGTGGTAGCTCACACACCGTTCGGCAAGATGGTGCCGAGTCGCACCGATGACAGTCCCGCGATCAAATACAATGACCCCATCGTTGGCTCTATTGCTAAGAAACATGGGAAAACTCGTGCGCAAATAGCCTTGAGATATTTGGTATGTATGTATAACTAACAGTAACGTCTTAATTTGCTTCACTCGAGAATTTTTTTAAACAATGGTCAAAGATTTAAAGGGGAAGTGCTCAGATTCAGGCCGGTACTGACTTCGAGTCTCAGATCGGGTCAACTTAAATTAAGTAAGTCCCCGAAGTATGAAGTTGGTGATAAAGACTTTCATACCTCGAAAAGGTGCGCCTTGACTCTTGACTGGTCGTGTCGAGTCCCATCAGACTTTGAAGAGTGATATAGGAATAGAGAGCGCACGTTGTACATAACATCTTCTGCAGATGGCTGGTCTCAGTAATATTTTCGGCCAGTTTCACGTCACGTGCCAATCATTTCCAAAATTAAATTACGTAACACTTGTATTACAGTGTAGGAAAAAGTGGTAGGATGTATTTCTGAGAGAACCTAGCCGGCTTACAATGCATTTAGAGTCCACCCACACTTAACCACTATGGTGGGCAAATACACATACAAAAATATGTTAATCTAGATAATAGTCTTTTTATATACTATCTAAATTAATTCCATTCACTAGCACTCATAGATTTTCACAATTATAATATTAATATCATTCAAGTCATTTTTCATTCCAGTACCAACGCGGTATCTGCAGCATACCAAAAACATTGACCAAAAGCCGAGTTATCGAAAACGCATCCATATTCGATTTTGAATTGGACTCAGAAGATGTATCGACTTTAGAAAAATTCGATATCAATCATAGAACTGATATTTCAACATATTGGCAAAATATGGAAAACTATCCATTTGAAAAAGAAGACATTGATGTACCGGAAATACCTGTACTCCTGTTGAGATGGAAAAATGGTGCAAACCAAGACATTGATTAAAAAATTAAAGAATTGTGGGAAGCAAGATTGATAATATTAAATAAGTAAATCTATTAATAATACTTCCTAGTTTTTTTATACACTGACCCTTAAGTTTACATTTGAAGAGTTCTAATGGGAGGTTTCACGCCAAGCTCGGCTCAAATGGCGCTACCAGCGCATAACGTCACCAACGAAAACCTCAATGCCGCGTATTTTGACAGACGCGTTTATTATTATAGAATAGTTTAATAAAGTTTTGTAAAATCAAATATAAGATGGAAAAATACGGCATTTTAACTATTGTTGAATTAAAAAAATTGACATAAAATAATTTGACATACACTACATACATAAAACTCGCAGTGAGACCTCCCATTACGAGAGGTAAAGAAAGGTAACTGGGAAGTGCCAAGAAGGCGTGGTTCACTTATTACCGTCATACACGTTTGGCTCAGTTTTTAGTTGTCCTACTTGCTATGGTAGCGGTTGCGTGTTGGTATCCCGCTGGGGATATTCATTTGTGTGATGAGTTTGAATGTACTCCAGACTTATATAATGGGTGTTTATATTTAAAACTAACGATTTACATAGCAATTACATTTTTGACGTGACAACGTCTTAAATTAGGTTAGGTTGGGAGTCACTTATGAAAAAGTGTAACGCTCGGTAACGTTACGATGAGTCACCGAACGAGAGAGAGGCCCGCCGAATGCCTTGCGTCTCTCTCCCACTCAACTATTAAAATATATTTCTATAGTTAAAATTTGTGCAATTCTTATTTTCATTCAATTCCTTGTTCCTATTGTGCAATTTAATTATATTCATATCAATAAATATTCTACCGAGAAAAAGACGTTGTCACGTAAAATCTTCGCCCGTAAAACCGACTTTACAGGCAACCATTTTTTTTTTTCATTACCAAACGCGAACATCAGAGATGTCATATCCGGGATTTGATCCTATTTCACTCGGTTTCCCAAGCGAGTACGTTACCACTAGGCTTCCACTACCCGTATATTATCTAGTTTTACGGTAATATTTTATCTGTGGTATATAATACATTTTTTTACGATGTAGGTACCTTCAAAAATAGATACAGCATGTCGAAATAATAAATTCACCATTTTTGATTTTGATTCCGTATGAACGCAAAACTCTTAAAAATATGAAACTGGATTGATTGATTAATTGACGAGTTCTTCCTTAGTTTTTGAAGTCGGTAAAAAATGATTACTTAGGTAACGAATTGATGTAACAAAAATAAAAAATATAATTAGAATGTGATAAGCTTCACGTTATCGTTTATAACAAACAACATTTAACGATGTTTTGATATACAATATTAATCCGACTTTTTTAAGTTTGTTTATGCCAATCAGTATCGTGTCAAAGAGTGTATACTAGCAACTCTTTCCATTAGTGTTCCTCTCTAGATACATTTTTACGGTCAGTATAGATCTCTCCTTTGCAGTAAAAATGTATCTTATATATTGATCCGCATAACAAGCTATCATTTTACCAAATTTCATCAAAATCTGCCCAGAAGTTTCTAGCGATGTGGTTACAGATTGAAAGACAAACAGACAAAAATATTAAAAGTATATATTTATATATAATAACTAGCGGACCCGACAGACGTTGTTCTGTCCACATATAAAATTTTTATAAACTTTTCCTCCCGGTGAAATGTTTTATTACGCATTCGCAAAACAACATTTACTTCGCACCACCCATCATGTATTCGCTGATTTAATTACCATTGCTGGCACCATGGCAACGTAATAACATGATACGTCAAACGCCATTAATGTTATAAAGATTTTTTTAATTTCCTAATTTTCCGCACAACTTTCATATTTATTCACCTTTTAAACCTTCCCTGGACTTCCACGAATAATTCAAGACCTAAATGAGCCAAATCGGTCCAGCCGTTCTCGAGTTTTAGCGAGACTAACGAACAGCAATTCATTTTTATATATATAGATATAATTTCAATGAGGTTATCCAAAAATATTTAATGTACTGATTCAAATCAGATGAAATTTATATAGATCGTTTTTAATTTTTTTTTATTTCCATCATCAATTGACAAACATTAATTAAATCATGAAATTTCATATTTTACCTAAATATAACGCTCCCGAAACGAGAATGATACAGGAATATTAGGCAAAAATAACATTTTATTCCGTATCTAGAATTTATATGCTCTATGAATCAAGTGATAGATGTCATCTCCAAAGGAATTCACATTTCACTTTAGTACATCACAGTGCAGCGGTCGGAAGGATTCATTCATTATGGCCAAGGTTAGCGTTATTTAAATATATACATCGCTGATTTACGTTTTAACAGATATTAAAAATTAAAAAAAAAACTTCTTTTACACTTTCTCTTTCTCGATTTCTCTGAGATATTTTCCCGCAGTGTATCGGATATCATTATACTAAATTTTATCAAAAACTGTCCATTGGTGTTCTTTTCTATAGACCTATATGATGCGGTCACAAACAGACAGGCTTCTGTATCGATAATAACGAATATTTCCAAACAATATTTAATGTACACAGTAGACTCAGAATTTTATTATAATACATACAATTTTTTTGTATATACTTAATAATAAGTTTGTATGAGAAAAGTATTTTAGTAAAATGGCGATTTTAATTACTTTGATTCCTATATTTACGTGAGGATGTGGCTTTTATTACTAATACTAACTAGCGATAGTATATTAGCTAATTAGTATATATTTTTGAGATTACTCCAAAGATATTCGTTTAAATTATATGATATAAAAGAGTAAAATAATGTGCATGAAATGCTTTAAAAAGCCTCTAACAGCTAACTTATTTAAAATGATAAGGATTAATATCGTATTTATATAAATAGCTTCCCAATTACTGCTTTATAATTAGCCCATTTTTTTAAGTATTAAAATCGATATAGGATTTTATCCTTTTAAAGAGATACACATATACCGTCGCAGACTTTTTTGTAGACCTATATAAGATGAACAATTCTACCATACATTATTTTATCATATATCAAAGGGTTCAGGCAACGTTTTCGTTGAAAGCTCCACGATGGCTTATTTTTTCCAACATGTTAGCCAATGTTTACAAAACGAATTGAAATACTTGACAAATTATATACTAAAACCTTCCTCAAGAACCACTCTATCCATTATGAAAAGCATAAAAATCGGTACAGTAGTTTTTTAGTTTTTCGCGAACAGATAGACAGACGCGGCAGAGGACTTTAGTTTAGAATATGTAGTGATGATACTAGAATTACGCTCCTAAATATTATTCTAACAATTCTAACGTACCTATTTGTTTAAAATCCAAGTAAATAAGCTTAAACTCAAAATATTTACAAGTAGATGTTCAACTCTCACACAAGTCAGGACAGACAGTCTCAGCATATTTAGCGATCACTACTCGTATTTTATCGATTTTAGTCGTATTCAACAATAATAACGACATGAAAATCATTCATAAATACGACTTAACGACACGAATCGATATACCAACTACCGACTGGTTAATTATACCGATACTGCAGGCCCAGGTACTTCCGACCACACTACACTGTCTTCAAAATAAATACTTTCTGAAAAGAAAAGTTATGGGACCAATTGGGTACTTAATTTCGGGTCAAACCCAAGATATAGTTAAGGCGCTTAGCTCTATGTCGGTTTGTTGTTAACACATTTACAATAGCTAATTACATTAATATCTTTGTTAATATCTTTAGTATATATATATATATATATATATATATATATATATATATATATATATATATATATATATATAGATATATATATATATATATATATATATATATATATATCTCGGAAACGGCTCCAACGATTCTCATTAAATTTAGCATCCAGGGGGCTTCGGGGGTGATACCTCGATCTAGCTAGGTTTTATTTCTAGAAAACGTTATTTTATCAATATTTTCAGGCAATGAAATAAAAACTACAATAACATTAGATTACGAAGGTAAGTTTCGCTGTCATCCACAAGATTATAATAGCTCAAATAGCGGGCGGTCTCTAACCAGAAGTCCTCGGTTCGAATCCAGGTGTTTCCAGTCCGATTATTATTTTTTTCTTTTTTTAATTTTTTCCAAAAAAAAACCGGGCGAAGCTCGGTCGCCTGATATTAGATGCATATGAGACAAGGAAAGCTACGGGCAAAACTAGTTGGAAATATATTTACAAAGCTAGAACAATAATAATACAAATGAATGATAAAACTAGCTATTTACTGTAGATTACTATGTTGACACCGACACCAACCACCACCAATATTGTAAAATGCAAGTACGCTTTAAATTGTTATTACTATAAAGTTAAAAACATTCATTGTTACAGAACCGAACGTGTGACATTGTAAGCTAGAGACTAACTCTGGCTTCACTCGGGTTCTTTCTTAGGTACGATTTGACGCTTAGTATGAAATTGATGTATACAACATATATATGATATGACTAGCGACTCATCCTCGCTTCGCTCGGGTTCGTCCCCAGGTGTAACCTCTTTAGTATAGTTTAAAAGATTTTCCCACGGAGCCCGAGACCTTTCCAACGAATGCAAAACCGTGGAAATCGGTTCGTGCGTTCTGGAGTTATAGCGTCAGGAAGGAAAACCCGACTTATTTTTATATAGTAGAGATAAGCAGTCCTCAGTGTTAATTTCTCTCTCTACACCGAGCAATTCTCAATCTCCACCGTGTCTTCTCCATTCTACACGACATTGGCGAAGTAATTTGTGCCCAAATGGCACACCTGGAAGACACAGATTAAAGAACATAACATATATGATATGATAAGTTTAATCTCCCTTAATTCAGAAATGATTGATTTCCCACATATTCTTCGTAATACCAACTACCATCATTAACCTGATCCTTTTGGACACCTGTTCTTCACGTAGTTTGTAGTAATTTAATGAACCTCAGCGAAGCAAGTTTAAATGTGATATTGCTGGACTGTAAAGATTTTAAAATTTGAAAATATCTCTTTTTTTACGCTCAAACTACTCAACAGGGATTGCATCTTGGGACTGACATATGATACTACCAGCTGCGAGTCACATTTCATATTTTCTTTTAATAATTTTCTGCCTTATTGATGTAATGGCTAGCACGTACGGTTGCCCATCCGAAGGTTCTGGATTCAAGTCTCAAGTTGGGCCGAAGTCAGCCAGTTGGAAAGCTGGAGTGTTTCATTCCCTTGCCTCGGACAGCACGTAAAGACTTCGATCATGCGCCTGATCTCTCACCGTTCATATATAATTAACATTAACGGATAGAGAGCTAACTTGTGAGATTGGCCGTCGCGTCGTGGCCGAAATAATTAGAAAATCCTTATTATAATACTAGCTGACCCGCCAGATTTCTTACTGCCTCAATCGATAAATAAAAGACCTAATTTTTTTTTCATGTCACCTTTTAAACCTTCTCAGGACTTCCACAAATAATTCAAGACCAAAATTAGCCAAATCGGTCCAGCCGTTCTCGAGTTTTAGGGAGACTAACGAACAGCAATTCATTTAAATATATATATATATATAGATTTATATATTTTTTTTCAGGTCAACATACCAACATTCAAACTAAACAATGGGATGGAAATTCCTGCTTTAGGCTATGGGACGTGGCTGGGTACAAACGATAAAGTAAGTTTTGCGTAGTATATCCAGGTAAGCAATTAACAAATCTTTCTTTAGTGCTATGGAGTTCACATTTAATCCTTGTATGTCTTCATTTGTAAATGAATTTATTGTCAACTATCGCCAAAGCGAAGGGTGAAGGTCACGCTTTTTTTAAAATCAAATAATTAATTTAAATTTATTAAAATTTATTTTCTATTTTTTAGTTTGGTTTTCTATAAAAAGCGTGTTTTTAGTTTTTTTAAACTATTATTTATTTTTGGCTTTTTAGTTTCTAAAAAGCGCCATCTATTGAACACAATATGTAATCTATATACAATACTAGAGGGAGCTGTTTGTAAAAATATTGGATTTTAAATAAAAAGCATGTTTTTTTTAGTTTTTTTGAACTATTTTTTTTATTATAACATTGCCATTAATTTAATATAATAGTAAATTTATAAATAAATTATAAGTAACAGGAAAACTTAAAGTTTTAAGAGTCAATTCAAAAATTTGTTAAAAAGCGCCATCTATTGAAGACAATATGTAATCTATATACAATACTAGAGGGAGCTGTTTGTAAATTTGTTTTTTAAACTATTATTTATTTTCTACTTTTTAGTTTGGTTTATATATCAAATTAGTGTATTGTCATCGGTCCTCGATAAATCTACAAAGTTTGAACGAAATCTGGCCGTTTGAAGTGGGTCAAAATCGTGCCCAAAGAAGTCGGTTACAAACATACAAACAAACATACAGGTGAAGCTAATAAAAAGCGTGTAAAAATAAAAGGAATTAGAGCTAATTTAAGTAATTAAAATATTTGCAAACGAAAAAAATGTTTTTAACATGATGTCAAGAATTTCGTGAGATATTAATGTTAGTAAATCATACAAAAACAAAGTTGGTATTTTGCATCATTGTTATCTTACATTTACTGAAGTATTAAACATTTATGGTTGGGAATGTGATAGCATGAGATTTGGTCATACTTCCAAGGGCATTGAAGCAGATGTAATTTATTGTTCGGTTGTTTTCCTTGGAGCATGCACATAGCGTTGCAACATTTTAATAAGCAGATGTAAGATGAATAATTCTATAATATATTATTTTAATATAGCTTCATCAGGTAACGCGGCGCACGTCGATAATACTACGGGAGGTAGCGTTGCATTTTTTTTAGTCATTTTATACCGAATTAATTTTACTTTAAACAGTTCTTTAATGTTGGGAAATCAGTAAAGTGAGCGTCAGTTGTCGCACTAGCGGTGGAGCTAAAGGAGACAGCATGACAAAGTCATTGGAAAAAAATCTGCTCCGATGAATTTTATACCAAGCGAAACTTGTATTAAATCATTGTTTTAATCTGTATTGACGAGGGGGGGTTCAATGTCAGTCACGTGCATAAACCTCATTAAAAATTTGACAAATAAAGTTATTTTATACCTTATGAAATTTATGTATCTCAATTTTTATACTTTTAAAATAATAAAGAAAATCGTCAGCTGCACTTTGGACGGGGGAAACACCGTCAGTCGTCGTGATAAACATGTCGCGCCCTCAACGCATTCGAGCGTTGCATAGTATCTTTGGAACATAAACTGACGATCTTTACACCCACAAACAATCAGCTGACGACGATTTTTTGTTTCTTTAACATTTAAATTATCTTATACTTAAAATTCACAGTATATTTATTTATTTCGTGTACGTTCCAAATTACTTACAGAAATATTTATTTATTAGAAGCAAAATACTTGAAGAAACTTTTTTAATGAACATAAATAAGACAAAAACTTAGATTTCTATTAATACGTAAAATATTATTCTACTTCCTCATATGCATCTTCTGCTGTGTCTGTGTCGTTTCCATCACTTTCCTCATAATTATCATCGGAACTGTCGATGATAAGATTCCGCTCTTCTTCTAATTCCTCTGCATCATGTTCTTCCATATTTAGTGATGTTTCAACAACATCTTACTTTTATTTAACTTCGGTGTGTTGTAAAAACTATAGATAAATACCTGCAGGATTTTCATCGTTAATTGTAACTCCAGTTACTGATGGTGGAACTTGGTCACCGTCGAACCACTTAAATGTGAATTTATTATTTTCTTCCTTCCATCCGTAGTGTAAGGGTGATGATACCTACTGATGGAACTGACCGATGAGCATGACTCCAAAGATGACTCCATCTATATTAATAATTTCGTGAAGGGGTACGGTAGACTCGATCGAAACTTTAGCTTAATAATAAAACATAAAAAAATAAAGATTTCGAGTCGACAACATATATCCGCAAAATTCGGATTGTGGAGTATTTCGTTTAATTCTAATGGTGCTGACAGACAAATCGCAGTCGCCATATTGGCCACTCTAGCGAAACGTCACTGACATCGGATAACGCCTGTACACAAAAACAATTTTTAGTCATATTTATGTAACTCTTCAATAATCATATAATAGGTAAATATAAAAAAATAAAAAATGAACAAACATTTGCAATATTTAATACATATTTTACAATAATTCCTGTTTAATTTAACAGTTCACTTGATAACTAAATAATAAATCAATCTCTGCAGTTAGATGAAGTCGTTCAAACAGATGTTAACAGATGGCGGTATTTTATATTTAAACATACTGTTTATATAGTGTATTTAATATTCATATAAAATAAAATAAAAGAATATTTAATTCCTTAAAACGTATTGTACTTTGTTTGTAATATATAATTTTAGTAAGTGTTAATTGTATTTTGCTATAATATTTTATATATTATATATTTAAAAAAATAACGATAATAGCCTTAATATGAAATGGAAAAATTGTCACGATTACGTTCTTTATTTTTGTGAATTGCTTTATAAAACTGTAGGTAAGTAGGTAGGTATGTATATGTTTATGTTTTTTTGAAAAGAAGCTTACCTCTGCTAAAATTTCACTCTTCGCCGCTGATACACAATACTTATTATTATTTGAATATTTATTTAATATTTTTGGTGGATAAAGAAGAGTTAAAGTATAACCAAGTTTTATTATCTTATTATTATGAATACAATCTGAGGCATATATTATAAGAAGTAAATTTTAAATAAATAAAATGTGTTTTATTATAAGTAAACTGCAGCCACTATTAAATATTTTGTACTAGCGACTGACCCTCGCTTCGCTCGGGTTCATTCCTAGATTTAGCGCGAGCGAAGCCGCGGGATCCGCTAGTATTAATATAATTTGGAGCCTACACGGAATAAGTAAATATACTGTGGTGTGATTTATATGAAATTGATATTATACTTATTGAATTTTAAGTATAAGATAATTTAAATGTTAAAGAAACAAAAAATTGTCGTCAGCTTATTGTTTGTGGGTGTAAAGATCGTCAGTTTATGTTCCAAAGATACTATGCAACGCTCGAATGCGTTGAGGGCGCGACATGTTTATCACGACGACTGACGGTGTTTCCCCCGTCCAAAGTGCAGCTGACGATTTTCTTTATTATTTTAAAAGTATAAAAATTGAGATACATAAATTTCATAAGGTATAAAATAACTTTATTTGTCAAATTTTTAATGAGGTTTATGCACGTGACTGACATTGAACCCCCCCCTCGTCAATACAGCTGACGATAATTTTTTGAAAAAATATGATGAAAACAATGATTTAATACAAGTTTCGCTTGGTATAAAATTCATCGGAGCAGATTTTTTTCCAATGACTTTGTCATGCTGTCTCCTTTAGCTTCACCGCTATCGGAGCAGCTGACGTTCAGAGCTGTTATGTATGAGGGGAAAACTATTATTGTTATGATTTTCAGCCGGTATAAAATGACTTGTTCAACTATAGCGCTACCTCCCGTAGTATAAAGTTGGTTGTCGGTTTTTCCGTCATTTTCAACCGACTTTCAAAAGGAGGAGGTTATCAATACGTCTGTATGTTTTTTTTTGTTTGTTAGCTCATAACTTTGAACTGGGTGAACCGATTTTGATGATTCTTTTTTTATCTAAAAGGTAGTGCTTCCCATGTGGTCCCATTTTAATATTTTCCCGTTCTGACAATGGCATCCATGAGAAAACCATAAAAGTCTTAAATTAGCATTAAGTGTGTGCGCGACAAATGGACGAATAACTCAATATCACGCCAACCGATTTCGATGATTCTTTTTTTATTGGAAAGGATGTGTACTTCAAGGGTAGTTTGATGAGAGTTTGGTAAGGTTCTGATCATGGGATCTATGACAAAGTAACGGAACTCTTCAATTCTTAGGAGCAAATTAACGATGCTCGGCCGAATCTTTTATAGGCTATTTGGATATTTGAGTCACGTACCGCTACTGATGATGGAAGGTACAACTCCTCAACGGTTAGCAGTTTAAAGAAAACTCTTTCAATATAATACGCACTTATGGACCGATAGTTGTATACTATGAACTATCAGTCTATTAGGTTTACCTCATAATAGAAGGTAAATTTTTATAATCATTAGATAACACAATACGTATCTACTTTCCGCAAAAAATTTAAAAATAAATTATTTTTAACAAAAAAACAAAAACCGACTTCGAAACTAAATAAATCTAAATAAAAAAGTAGAAAATAATACTTTTAAGCACTACCTTTCAAATCAAAAAAGAATCATCAAAATCGGTACACCAAGTTCTAAGTTCTGAGCTAACAAACATAAAAAAACATTCAGACGAATTGATAACCTCCTCCTTTTGGAAGTCGGTTAAAAAGTAGAAAATAATACTTTTAAGAACTTAGTTAATTTTGAAGTCGGTGCCAGCCAAAGCAAAATAACCCTAAATAGATACATATTTGATTAATCTATCAATTTGTAAACATAATCTGGTTGGCAGCGACTCCAAAATTAACAAAGTTCTTAAAAGTATTATTTTCTACTTTTTAGTTTAGATTTATTAAGTTTGGAAGTTGGTTTTTGTGTTTTTTGTTAATCGACAATCATTTTCATCTTTCATACAAAATCTCAACAAATTATACAGCAAAATCTTTTCTCATGAAAACCGCATAAAAATTCGTTTCGTACTTTTTTAGTTTATTGCGAACAAACAGACAGAAATGATGTAGAAGTAAGTAGTAGTGAGAAAAAAATATTTTATATTTAATGCGATCCCTGTGTGCTTAGTTGTTAAAAATAACTTCTGGACTTGATGGAAGCCTGTTCAAGAATTTGTAAAAATATTTTTCGAAAAAAATTGACCTGTTAACTATGATTCTTTACTTTTTTACACGTAGAGGACTTAACCTAAAAAAATTCAAAACCATTTAGGTCGGAGTCTTAATACATTCTGTTTTACCCGAGCTGAGCACTTTTCATTACTCGTACATCATACCCATGTGTGTACAGTGTATGTTATTTAAATCCTCCTGAATGGCCATACCGATTTTCATTTTATATTTTATGGGTAATGGAACAAAACATACATAGAATATTAGGCTTTTCTATGGTAGATAACAATGGCGCCGCTAGAAAAAACTACTTTTCAAATTCCGTATAAATTTCCAGTATGAACTTCTAATAGAAGATGCGCCTAAGCTCGTTGAAGCAATGTCGTACGCCATGGATGTCGGCTATCGACACTTTGATACCGCTCACTTGTACCAAGTGGAACCAGAAGTAGGCTACGTTGTGAAAAAGAAGATAGAAGAAGGAGTGGTGAGAAGAGAAGATTTGTTCATAACTACGAAGGTAAGCTTGTACATCCCACATTTAAATATTTTAATGGGAGAGTCTGATAGATTATTATAGACTTATTTCCGGAAAAATTTACGTTTTCCGAGAGACAAACTAGTTTTCGTTATTCACTTTCACTTCGTAAGTATATAATATGCTTCTATTGTATGCCAAAGAAGCATATAATATATACGCAAGAGCATCGCTGATCAAATGGCTGGTTTCTATTAAAACTTCTCAGTAAAATCTGTTTGTGGATTTTTATTTGGTTCCCTATATTTCAAAAAGAGATTTTTTGTTAGTAAACACCATGTGGTCTTATTTGCGAGGTCTATGAATGCCATTAGTTATAAAATATACGTCGTCTAAATAACCAACCACCGTGGCTTTTAACTAATCGGATCCGACAAATCCAATTTTCGATGACGATGATTCGCATAAATTTGACTGAATTTGAACCATAACCTGAATGATGTTGACTTTGAGGACGTCAGTCGATTATGGCTTATTGGCGTAAACCTGTGATTTTAGGAAACTTTACCGGACTTCCGATGGGGTCAAAACGCCCGATTTCGGATCTTGGAATTACCAAAGTAGGACAAGTCACTATGTATTTTATAATAAAGAATAATATTATTAATACGCTTTCGTATGTTTCAGGTATGGAACCACAATCACAGGCCTGCTGATGTCGTAGCATCAGTGAAGGGATCTCTAAAGAGAATGGGCTTAGATTATATCGACTTGGTTTTAATGCACACTCCTATGTCCATTTCTGTGAGTAATTAATAGTTTTGAAGAAATGTATTTCAAACTATTGAATCACCTTTCTTTGCTTGCTTACGTTTTATTTTTTGTATTGAGGGAACCCTTATTCATTTCTAATATACAGTCTACCGTATATAATTTCATAATGCATTTAGTAAAAGTTAGATTTATTGTAAAAAAATAATAATTTGATACAACTATAAATAAATTATACATTTTTAAAAATCTTATTGCAGGAGGATGGTGTTGATGAGAAAATTGATTATTTAGACACTTGGCGCGGGTTCGAATCCGTTTTGGAGCAAGGTCTTGCCAAATCCATCGGAGTTTCCAATTTTAACGAGGAACAATTGACTCGTCTTTTGAAAAACTGTAAAGTGGTACCGTCGGTTCACCAAGCTGAAGTAAGTAAGATATTCTACTCTAGGGACACTCCCTCGCTTCGATATGATACATCCCTAGGTAGGTTTTACGGCCTGTCCGCACTGTGAAATTTCACCGCGCGGTTTTTTTTTCCGCAATTCTGTAACACAAGGAATCTTATAGAATAAATAAATAAAATAAAAATCTTTATTTGGAAAAGTTTTACAAAATCAGAAGTATCCGCACTGCGAGTAAAATTTCGCGCGATTTCTCTCAGTAGGTCCCGTATTCTGATCGCGGAATATAAATCGCGAGAATAAAATTCGCGCGGTGAAATTTCGCAGTGCGGTCAGAGCGTTATATATCGCACTTACGCATACATCGTAAACTAAAAAAGCGACTTGACAGAATAAATTTTCGGTGGAAATGAAAGTTTTCCTGTAGTAAAAGGTATCCTAAGTATGGAACCGAGTAATATGTTATCACTACACAAAATTTTGTCAAAATGCATTTTTATATGTATATACATTATGTTATTATAGACCTTTCTAGTGGCCTTTTCTTTATTTAATTTTAATATTTGATGTATCTGTTAAGGCATAGTAACCGTTAAATAAAATATCCTACTAATATTATCCTACTAATATTATAAATGCGAAAGTTTGTGAGTATGGATGTTTGTTACTCTTTCACGCAAATACTACTGAACCGATTACGATGAAATTTGGTATGTAGGTAGCTGAAGACCCAGAATAATATATAGGCTACTTTTTATCCCGGAGTTCCCGCGGGATTGACTCCTAATATTTAAAAAATTAACGCGGGCGAAGCCGCGGGTACTGCTAGTTCAAAATAATTTCCCGTGGAAATGAAGGATTTTCTTTCAGTAACAGGTATCCTAAGAATGTAAGTTATCACTACACAAAAATTGGTTATAATCGGTCTAATACTTTTTGCTTGAAACACGCACACGTAAACAGTCCAACAGACAAAAATTATATAATTAACGTTTCGCCGTTTATATTATACTAGCGACTCACCCTCGCTTCGCTCGGGTTCGCCCCTAGGTACGTGTTGTATATATTTACTTCACACCGCCCGGTATATATTTGACTTGATTATATGAATTGCACGCACCATGGCAACGGTCATAACATGATACGTCAAACGCCGTTAATTGTATAATGTTGTTTAAATTTAATTTTAACAAAAAATATTTTTTAAAAAAACTTGACAAATTATATATTAAAACCTTCCTGGAGAACCATTCTATCCATTGGTGAAAACTGCATGAAAATTGGTGCAGTAGATTTTGAGTTTATCGCGAACAGACAGACAGACAGACATACGCGGCGGAGGACTTTGTTTTATAATATGTATACAATACGTTATAGATTTGTTTTTAAAAAATATTTCATGTATAGATTTCTTTAATTGATTATTTTATTTGTATAGATAAACTTGAACCTTGGCCAGAAAGAATTAGTGGACTTCTGTCAGAAGAATGATATTTTGGTGGTAGCTCACACGCCGTTCGGCAAGATGGTGAAGAGTCGCACCGACGACAGTCCCGCGATCAAGTACGATGACCCCATCGTTGGCTCTATTGCTAAGAAACATGGGAAAACTCGTGCGCAAATAGTCTTGAGATATCTGGTATGTATATTTGGTTTAGACTTTGGAGAGACTTAGTGGATAGTATGTACGGCTGCAGTTCTGGAGGTCCTGTGTTCGACTCTGAGGTCAGGCCAAGTTAAATTACTGATCTTATCACTTAAAATATATCTTCAGTAACAACATCGTATCTTGAAGAGCACGTGTCGCGTCGATCCTGCGCTTGAACTCTCTAAATTAATGTTCGTCCCATCAGACTTTGAGAGTGAAAGGAATAGAGAGTGCACGACGCACATCGCCGTGTCTGCACTATAATGTCTCAGTAGTCGCAGAAGTTGAAACTGGTCAGACGTTATTAAATAACCAAATGAAGCGGGTTCAAATCCCGGATCTAACAATTGCCTAATAGAGAATAATAAAAGATAATTTCCAAAGTTAATTTAGCTAACACTTGCATTGCAGTGAAGGAAAACATCGTAAGAAGTATGTCTGAAAGAACCTAGTAAGTGTACAAAGGACTTGGAGTCCACTTGCACTTAACCACATGTGGGTGGTTAAGTGCAAGTGGACTCCATTGTAATTCCAGATAATAGTCTATCTATTTACCAAATTCCATTCAAATCAGTCCATCAGTAAAAAGTAACAATTTTCACATTTATAACTTTAATGTTGTCTTTCATTCCAGTACCAACGCGGCATCTGCAGCATACCAAAAACATTGACCAAAAGCAGAGTCATCGAAAACGCATCGATATTCGATTTCGAATTAGATTCGGAAGACATATCGACTTTACAAAAATTCGATATAAATCATAGAACTGATGTCATAACGTTTTGGCAAAATATGGAAAACTATCCATTCGAGAAAGAAGAAATCGATGTACCAGAAACACCTGAGCTTCTATTGAGATGGAAAAACGGTGCAAACCAAGATATTGATTGAGGAATTGAAAGTGATGGTTGAAAAATTATTTTAACTATGTCGTAGTTTGTTTTTCTATAGGTATATATTCAATTATATCAGTACATATAAAAAAAATAGAAGTGTCTGTTCGTAATTTCAAATTAACAGCTTTTCACTAAAAACATATTATATTATTTATGGTACCTACCTACTTATTACATCAAAAAATCAATTTTTTATTTTTTGACTGTCTGTCTGTTCGTTCCGGCTAAACGGTTGGACCGATATTGACGAGACTTTCAATCGCAGAAAATTAATGTTATAAGAAGTAACCTAAGCTACTTTTATTTTTTTAGAAAAATATAAAGTGTGGAAAGTGCGAGTCTCACTCTCGCACGAAGGGTTCCGTAGCATTATCTATAAATAATGGTTCACGGTTTATGCATAAGGTTTATGTTTAAGAAATTAAATGTTATTTTTTATATTTCAGTTGATTGAATGAAAGGTAAATTGCGGTTTACGATTTATGTCGTATTAAAAAACTACCTACTAGACCTCGTTTAATCCAATTTTCAGTGGAAGTTTGCATAGATTACTATATATAGTATATCATATATTTTAGTTTTATCATTATCTTCTTTTAGAAGTTACAGGGAGGGACACATTTTACCACTTTGGAAGTGTCTCTCGCACGAAATATTCAGTTTAGAAAATAATGGTATTAGAAACCCCAATATCATTTTTGAAGACCTATCCATAGATACCCCACACGTATGGGATTCGTGAAAAAAAGAATTTTGAGTTTCAGTTCTAAGAATGGGGAACCCTCAAAATTTATTGTTTTTCTTTTTTCTATTTTTGTGTGAAAATCTTAATGCGTCTCACTGAATACGTCTACTTATCAAGTTACAATAGTATAGTTCTTATAATTTCGAAAAGTAGCTGTGATATACGGACAGACAGACAGACAAGACGAATCCATAAGGATTCCGTTTTTTGCCATTTGGCTACGGAACCATAGAAATCATTCTTTTTTTTTAACTTACGACCAGCGCGCCTGGTCTGCTAGTAATGGATAAAAAACATAATAAGTTAAAAAATGGAAGTCTCACGCAGTTCTACCGCAAAAACTTGTAAGAAGTTATAAGAAAGTCGATTAATTTATTCACCATTATGGTCCAATGGAATCATTGATACATGTTTGTCATAATTATTGAAACGAATAGAGACCGTATCAATATTAGATATTATTTAATAGCGAGTCGCTTTCGCATTACTCGGGAATCGGGATCGTACTTATTTTCAACCGACTTCCAAAAGGAGGAGGTTATCAATTCGTCAGTATGTTTTTTTTTATGTTTGTTAGCTCAGAACTTTGAACTGGGTGAACCGATTTTGATGATTCTTTTTTTATTTGAAAGGTAGTGCTTCCCGTGTGATCCCATTTTAATATTTTCCAATTCTGACAATGGCATCCATAAGAAAACCATAAAAATCTTAAATTTGCATTAAGTGTGTGCGCGACAAATGGACGAATAACTCAATATCACGCCAACCGATTTCGATGAATCTTTTTTTATTGGAAAGGATGTACTTCAAGGGTAGTTTGATGAGAGTTTGGTCAGGTTCTGGTGATGGGATTCATGACAAAGTAACGGAACTCTTTAATTCTTAGGAGAAAATAAACGATGCTCGGCCGAATCTTTTATAGGCTTTTCGGATATTTAAGTCACGTACCGTAACTGATGATGGAAGGTACAACTCCTCAACGGTTAGCAGTTAAAAGAAAATTCTTTCAATATAAAACGCACTTATGAACCGATAGTTGTATACTTTCAGGCTATTAGGTTTACCTCATAATAGAAGGTAAATTTATATAATCATTAAATAATACTTATATCTACTTTCCGCTAAAAATTTAAAAATTTAAATTATTTTTAACAAAAAAACAAAAACCGACTTCCAAACTTAATAAATCTAAACTGAAAAGTTGAAAATAATACTTTTAAGAACTTTGTTAATTTTGGAGTCGGTGCCAGCCAGGTATTTTGATTATGTTTACAAATTAATAGGTTAATCAAATATGTATCTGTTTAGGGTTATTTTGCTTTGGCTGGCACCGACTTCAAAATTAACAAAGTTTTTAAAAGTATTATTTTCAAATTTTTAGTTTGGGCGAAGCCACCCAGATAGAACAGTCGTCATTCGTCACCTCTGGCGCTTGAATTTTATTCTCTGCGATTTTTTTGCGATTACTCCTAAGATATTCGTTTAAATTGTATGCTGTAAAAGAGTAAAATAATGTGCATGAAACACTTAAAGCCTCTAACTCATTTAAAATGAAAAGGTTTATTACCATATTTGTGTAAATAGCTTTCCAATTACCGCTTTATAATTGGCCATTTTTTTTAAATATTAAAATGGTTTTTTTTTATGGGACAAAGGGGGCAAACGGGCAGGAGGCTCACCTGATGGTAAGTGATCACCTCCGCCCATGGACATCTGCAACACCACAGGGCTTGCAGATGCGTTGCCGGCCTTTCAGGAAAGGGAGGGAGGGAGGAGGGAGAAGGACGGGAGGAGGGATGGGGAGTGGGCCTCCCGGACTCCCACTCACCGGACGAAACGCGACAGCATAGCTGTCACTTCACGCCGGTCTTCTGTGAGAGAGTGGTACTATACGGGGCGTGTCGGCCCATTCGGCTGCTACCCGAAGGCAACAAGCATGGCACTACCGCTTCAAAATCCTGATGATACGGAATCCTTATTGTGCGTGCCCAACTCGCACTTTGCCTTTTTTAATAGAATATCTGTAACGAATATATATTTATTCTTATAACATAAATTAATATTACTTTATGTAGATGTCAACAACCAGCACCTTATAACAATTACTTTTTGTAGTACATGAAAGTAAACTTTATTGCGATTGAATAAGGCTTCAAATCTAATCCTATATTTCTATTGTCAAGGTTATCAAGTTTGGTTAGAAGCGATAAATAAAATCTTTGCTTAGTCATTTTATACTTCCTTTTGTCAACGGCTTCGTAGTTCAAATCACATGTTATCTAAAGAGAACTTTTGATAATACTAATATTATAAAGTTTGTTTGTTTGTTTGTTTGGTTGAACGCGCTAACCTCAGGAACTAGTTCGATTTTTTTTTGTGTCGACTATCCAAGTCGAGAGCTATAATCTACATAACATCACGCTATCACCAATAAGAGAGGAGAATTAATAAAGAAAAAATATTCTTCTAAAAAAACTGAAAAAAATATTCTTCTAAAAGCTTACATTGCGTACGCTGCGGTGAAACGGTTAAAATTGCGCTCGGAAATCGTATATTTTCTGTCAGAAAAAGTATACTATAATATCTCTGTGTCTAATGTCATCTAGATTCGTACAGCCGTTCTTGCGTAAGGAACAAATACCCATCCATCATTACTCATTAGGCGTTCGGCAATCCAGCCGGACGCGAAGCCAATAAACGTACTGATTGGCTTGGCAAGTGTTGTGCCATGCGGGTGGATCCAAATACTTTTCTGATAACAGAGTGGACTATGAAGCAGCAACCTTGACTGTGTGGTTTGCTTAGGCAGGCCTAAGACGTGAGACACCCTTTAAGATTTTCTAGCCAGTAACCTCCACATAACCATTACCTACAGGTGGTTTGCATAAATGCATTTAATGCAATAATTGGTTAGAAATGAGGTGTTCAATAGAAAGCAATTAAAATTCACGTCAGATGGCATTAATTAAAAATTATTTAAGCCGATTGATATCGATTTTGATTGAGCTGTGCATTAGAAGTGTGAAATTATAATTTTTAGGTTACTACGATTAATGAAGTTATTTATCCTTACTTCCTTACTAATATTATAAATGCGATAGCAACTCTGTTTGTTTGTCGCGATTCGCGCCAAAATTAGTGAACCGATTTAAATCATATTTGGTATATAATAATAGTTTGTACCCTAAGAAAGGACATAGGTTACTTTTCAAGGCGACAAAAGGGCTGAAAGTGGTTGAAATAGGGAATAAAAGTTTCCCCCCCAACGTGCGTTTTCCTTGTCGTGGTGGTCAGTGGGCGGTGTGTCGTGTGGGTTGCACCTGGTACTTTTCTGATGCAGAGTGGACTGTGGAGCAACCCTATTAGCTGTGTGGTCTGCTTCGACAGACCTGCCGGGTCATCGGGGTGTCGTAGTTGAATGCACAAGCGATCCTACTACGCCCCTTTAAGACGGTTGAGGTCCGTAGGGTTTTAGTGGGTAGTACTGGCTTATTTTAAGCTGGTGAGTCCCACATAACCACCTGGTGGTATGCGTCAATGCATTTCCCATCGTTAAAAACAGAAATAAAAGTTTGTATGGAAATTACGTCATTTATCCAAAAGGGAGTACTGAATTATAAGCCCGATTTAGTTATAACGTCTCACTGCTTTACCCACCATTTCCTAAAATAAGATAGAAGATATATTTGAAAACTTTTAGATTCTCTCAGAAGCGATGCTTTCATTTTACATAGCCTTGGTGGAGTATTGGCTAGTACATATAACATACGCCTGGGTTCGAATCCCGAGTCGGGCCAAGTTTAGTTATTAAGTCTTTCTGTTCAGTAAGTCTCAATAACGGACCGGCCTTCAGATGTTGGCGGTGAAACCCTCGAACCTCGTGCCTGGAAGAGCACATGTCGCGTCGGTCCTGCGCTTTAACTCTCACTGGTCGTGTCTCGTGTCGTCCTACCTGAGTATGAGAGTGATAGGAACAGAGAGTGCACTTGAGTCTGCACGTACACGTGCTGCACTATAGTAACTCCTGCGCAGTTGGTTTGTCATAATATAACATATAATAAAATTTAACTGAGTCGAATTTGTACATTTAATAGTCGATTTTATCGATAGTGACTGAATATATAGTTCTATAGATGGGTTTGTCTGTCTTTCTGTAAACGAATTTCGAGAAAACCACTGCACAGATTTTGATCAAATTTGGTATGATGATAGCTGGTATCCGGGTCAATATTCATCATCATCAGCCCTTTTTAACGTCCCACTTCTGGGCACGGGCCTACCTCAGTACGAGGGGGATCAGGCCATAGTCCACCGCGCTGGCCTAGTGCGTGTTGGCGGACTTCACATGAGAAAACGCGCACGAAAAACGCGATGTTTTCCTTCACCGTAAGACAAGTGGTGATCATGTTGGAAATGATTCGCACATGAAAATATCAGAGGTGCGAGACCCGGATTTGAACCCGCATCACTCGGTTATACAAGCAACGCGTTACCCACAGAGAGCGTTACCGCTGGGATATCACTGCCGAGTAATATATATATATGATATTTTTACTGCGGAAAAATATTTCATTTCTGATTTCATATGTGGTAATCATTAAAATGTATCTGGGGATATAATCATTATTATTTTTAATTATAACCGCTGTCACTTTGACAATAAACAAATTATCGATCATAATTGAGCAAGAACTCGTTTCAATTTAACCAACCGTTAACTTTTAATTAAAAATGGACTGTCAATATTAACTGCTTTGTATAGCTCGTATTGTTTTTCAAGGCTGCATTTTTTAAGCTATCTAGTAAATATTTTAATACACCTATTATAAAAAAAGGAAAGGTGTCTGTCGGTATGACTGCGATAAACTCAAAAACTACTAAACGGATTTTTATACGCTCTTCACATTTTATAGGTTATTTATTGAGTATTCATAGGAATTTAAGAAAAGATATCCTTAACAAAGACCCAAGTAATAGGTATAGAAATAATATAAAAATAACAAATTAAAATAGAAAGTACAAACCAAGAGACAAAAATTTTTATAACTACCTACTGTTTGAGGTCTACACTAAGCAACACGTAACCGTAATTATTTTTAAAAACGATTTCCTGTACTTAGATATCTCGTTTGTTACTATTTAACCGACTTGAAAAAATGACTCAATTCTTTTTTTTTATTCACCGATCACTCGATAACGCTTGATCCGATTCCAAAAATTCCCAGGTTGGTCCCATTTAAATTTTATCGACATCGATCGGGCTATTTTTTAACCGACTTCAAAAAAAGGAGGAGGTTCTCAATTCGTCGGGGACTTTTTTTTTTTTTTTTTTTTTTTTTCTATGTATGTTCCCCGATTACTCGACGATGGCTGGACCGATTTGGAAAATTCTTTTTTTGTTTGAAAGGGTATAGTTTCTAGTTGGTCCCATAGTCACCAAGTCACGATCTGATGATGGGATCCCAGGGAAATCGAAGACAACTCTCAAATTTTATAGGCACTTATTACGTTTTTCATATATTTTCTAAAGCTGTTCAAGTATTTGCGTCTGATAATCATCATCTCCTGTGGTTGAGCTAATGATGGAAGGTACAACTCCTCAACGGTTAGGAGTTAAAGGAAAATTCTTTCAATATTATACGTAATTATAGACCGATAGTTAAATTCTTTCAGGCTCTTATTAACCGACTCTAAAAAAAGGGGGAGGTTCTAAATTCGTTGGGGACTTTTTTTTATGTATGTTCCCCATTACTCGAAGATGGCTGGACCGATTTGGAAAATTCTTTTTTGTACATAAACAAAATAAGTATCTACTTTCCGTTAAAAATTTGAAAATAAATTATTTTTAACAAAAAACAAAAACCGACTTCAAAACTAAACAAATCTAAACTAAAAAGTAGAAAATAATACTTTTAAGAACTTCGTTAATTTAGAAGTCGGTGCCAGCCAAAGCAAAATAACCTTAAATAGACACATATTCGATTAATCTATATCTATAATATTTGTAAACATAACCAAAATACCGTTCGAAAGTTCCTTGCAAAGGCAAGATAAGTCTATCCGTCTTGGCTGGCACCGACTTCAAAATTAACGAAGTTCTTAAAAGTATTATTTTCTACTTTTTAGTTTAGATTTGTTAATGAAAAATCTAGAAAAATCTTTACTTTATGTTTGTTCATATGAGTATCATTTTGAAGTCGGTTTTTGTTTTTTTTTTTAATTTTTTCATAACTAGTAATATATATGTCCGTAGAATATGCTAAAAACTGACTGAAATCACTTGCATAATAAAATGGCACGAGCGAAGCCGGAGGAAAACGCTTAATCTTATATATAAAAATCTAGTGTCACAGTGTTTGTTATCGAACTCTAGACCGATTTTTATAATTTTTTCTGTGTATATTTGGTAGGTCTTAGAATAGGTCGTAGGCTAATTTTTATTTCCCTAGGGCCTAGGCGATAAGAGTGGCCATCTCAAAATATCTAAAATTTTTTTAAGACCAAATTTTTTTTTTTTTTTTAATTTGGCATCTAATAATTCTTATAACCCTAAATTTTCATCCTTATAGGGCAGAGCCGCAGGAATTGCTAGTAAAATATAATAGAGTTACAGTTTGAAAAACGCTGCCCTAAGACATTTGAACAGTTGCAATTCTATATGAAACTTGATAAACTTGTTAGTCACACTGTATCGAGCACAGTCGTAAGGTCATTTAAGTAGTTTACGTTGATCGCGAAGCATGTTGCGCTTCGCAATACTCCTAGCTGTGGTCGGGAACTGTGTAAGTACTTTAGAATTATTAGTAGCAAAACCGGCTCGCTTCGCTGGGCGTAAGTTAAGATAAATTAAACAGTTTTTATATTTTTCTAGTAAAATAATAGTAGCTAAACTCCTTATAACATTAGCTATCTGCGAGTGAAAGTCCCGTCAAAATCGGTCCAGTCGTTCCAGAGATCAAAATAGATTTTTTGGTATGTGCCGTATTTAATTTCATTTGCATTGAGTGAGCTGTTAATTTGAAATTAAAAACAGACACTTCAATGTTATTTATATATTATGTACTGATGTACTGATTATTATATATTCTGTAGTATTTCTTCTGTATTTCTAATTAAGAAGCAATATTTTGGCTATTAAATTACTTGCTATAATCTAGATCATAGCTTATCTATCTCTAGTTCTTTGTCGATAATAATTACTAAATAATGTGTGTTCTGGCTCATTTCCGCAACGGCTGTACCAATTTAGGTGATACTTTCACTGTCTGATAACTGACGTTAGAAACAATTTTATATTAGATTATTTTTAAAAAAAAAACAAAAACCGACTTCCAAACTTAATAAATCTAAACTAAAAAGTAGGAAATAATACCTACTTTTAAGGACTTTTTTAATTTTGGAGTCGGTGCCAGCCAGGTATTTTGATTATGTTTACAAATTGATAGATTAATCGAATATGTCTCTATTTAGGGTTATGTTGCTTTGGCTGGCACCTACTCCAAAATTAACAAAGTCCTTAAAAGTATTATTTTCTACTTTTTAGTTTAGATTTATTAAGTTTGGAAGTCGGTTTTTGTTTTCTGATAAAAATAATTTATTTTTAACTTTTTAGCGGAAAGTAGATACGTATTGTGTTAATGACTATAAAAATTTACCTTCTATTATGAGGAAAACCTAACAGCCTGAAAGTATACAACTATCGGTCCATAATTGCGTATTATATTGAAAGAATTTTCTTTAAACCGCTAACCGTTAAGGGGTTGTACCTTCCATCATCAGTAACGGTATGTGACTCAAATATCCATATAGCCTATAAAAGATTCGGCCGAGCATCGTTAATTTGCTCCTAAGAATTGAAGAGTTCCGATACTTTGTCATGGATTCCATCATCAGAACCTTACCAAACTCCCATCAAACTACCTTTGAAGTATATCCTTTCCATTAAAAAAAGAATCATCGAAATCAGTTGGCGTGATATTGAGTTATTCGTCCATTTGTCGCGCAAATACTTAATGCAAATTTAAGACTTTTATGGTTTTCTCATGGATGCCATTGTCAGAACTGGAAAATATTAAAATGGGACCACATGGGAAGCACTACCTTTCAAATAAAAAAATAATTATCAAAATCGGTTCACCCAGCTCAAAGTTATGAGCTAAAAAACATTAAAAAAAAATACGGACGAATTGATAACCTCCTCCTTTTGGAAGTCGGTTGAAAAACGATTGACGTTCCGCGCGTAAAAATGCAATACATTGTGATAAAATTCCACATACTTAGAGATGAAAATCGCTAGTACCTATCTCATGATAAGATATAAATGCTATAAAATACCTTTAACTAACTTTATAAAAAAAGTTAAAAATAATTAATTAGTAATTTTCATTCGGATATATTAAGAATTGTGCCAGCCGATTATTATTATCATCAATAGTTTAAAATATAAATGTACAACTAGCGCGTCAGCGCGTGATTTAGCGCAAGCGAAGCCGCGGGTTTCACTAGTAAATTTATACAAAAACTTGACAAATTATATAGGAAACCTTTCCTAGAGAGCCATTCTATCCATTGGTAAAAACTGCATGAAAGTCGTTGTAGTAGTTGTTGAGTTTATTCAAATTTCAAATTCAAATTCAAAATATTTTATTCAGCATAAAATTATTACAATTTTTTACTGAACGTCATGAGTCTACTACCAGTTCGGAAAGAAGAAGCCACTGACCTGAGAAGAACTGGCGAAAGAAACTCAGCGGGACTAATTTTTTTTTTGTCTGTTTTAATATTTTTTTAAATGGAAATCGAAATGAACAATAATTCTATTGGTTGAAATAGCCTGGAGGCGATCACATCATTCCCAAGGCGTACTGTCTTCTAAAAAATCGTTAATCGAATAATATCCTTTACTACACAAACGTTCTTTCACAATTTTTTTAAATTTGGCAATAGGAGCTTTTTGAACGTTTTCTGGGATCCTGTTGTATAAGCGTATACATTGTCCATAAAAAGAATTTCTGACTCGGCGTAAGCGAGTCACAGGCATTACAAGTTTATTTTTACTCCTAGTGTTAATACTATGCATATCGCAGTTCCTGGGAAATTCGTGTATGTTTTTATGAACATATAAAACATTTTCGTACACGTACTGAGAAGCAACAGTCAATATTTTTATTTCTTTAAACTTATCTCTTAATGATACTCTAGGGCCTAAACTATAAATTGCACGAATAGCTCTTTTCTGCAGGACAAAAATTGTATTAACGGTAGCTGCATTTCCCCATAATAAGATTCCATATGACATAATACTATGAAAATAACTAAAGTATACTATGCGAGCTGTATCTACGTCAGTAAGAAGTCTAATTTTTTTAACCGCGAACGCTGCAGAGCTAAGCCTATTCGCTAGCTCCTCAATATGGAGATCCCACCGCAATTTCGAATCTATGATAATACCTAGGAATTTGGTAGACTGTACCGGTTTTAATATTTCCCCGCCTAATACTACACCATTATCAACAAGTTTAACATTAGGTGTTGTGAATTTTATTAATTTTGTTTTTTTGTTATTTAATAATAAATTATTCGAATCAAACCAATAGACAACCTTTGAGAGAGCATCGTTTACATCGTCATACACAAGTAAATTACGTTTTACCTTAAAAATAAGTGAAGTATCATCAGCGAACAATACTATCTCATGTTTGTCCTGCACAAAAAATGGCAAATCATTTATGTAAACTAGAAAGAGAAATGGACCAAGAATAGAGCCTTGTGGAACCCCCATATCTAACGGAGCCCCAGGAGATCTCTTACCATTTACATCAACCCTCTGTATTCTATTACTCAGATAGGAATTCAGAAGGTTGAGTGCCTTATTTCTAATCCCATAATGATGCAGTTTCCTGATCAACGTCACGTGATGCACACAATCAAAGGCCTTGGATAAGTCACAGAATATCCCAAGAGCATCCTGCGACCTCTCCCATGCCTCAAAAATATTTTTAACTAGCTCAACACTAGCATCTGCTGTGGAGCGACCTTTTGTGAAGCCAAACTGTTTCTTATGAAGTAGATTGTGTGCATTAAAATGCAGTAACATTTGCCCGAGTATGATTTTTTCAAAAATTTTACTAAATGTTGGGAGTACTGAAATTGGTCTAAAATTATTAGGGTCTAGGGTACTACCCGATTTAAAAATTGGAATAACTTTACAATGTTTCATTAGATCAGGAAACACACCACGTTCTATACAGTCATTAAATATAGTAGCTAAAAGAGGTGCAACAACATCGATTACCGAACTAACAACTTTTACAGATATACCCCATAAATCAGCTGTTTTCTTGACGTCCAGGCTTCTGAAGGCTACCATTATATCTTTGGGGCTTACAGGTTTAAATTTAAATATTTCATTACATTCTTTAATGTTTTCCTTTAGCAAAAATTCAGCAATGTCGGGAGATGAATTAAGTGATTGCGTCGTTGAAAGTGGAATGTCAGTGAAAAATTTTTCAAACTCAGACGCAACTTCTCGTTCTGAGGTAATATAATTATCATTAATATTTAACTTAAAATCGAAGCTGCGATCTGTGACTCTTCCACTTTCACAAGCAATTATGTTCCATGTCATTTTGATTTTATTTTGCGCATTTCTTATTTTGTCTTTAATATACAAGGATTTTGCCATGGAACATACTCTTCTAAACATTTTTGAGTAGGCACTTACAAAAGAAGCAAAAGATACACTATGATTATAGGTTCTTTCACTGTACAATTCATATAGCCTTTGCCTGCTCTTACATATGCCAGGAGTTGCCCATTCACCAAATGTCAAGAGACCCCCTGAATTGACTGTTTTAGAAGTGAATATTGTAGAAAATTCAGTTTTTACTAATTTAAATAAAGAGTTATATAAGTAGTTGGGGTCATTAATATAAGATAAATACGGAAGCTTAGCCACAATATTACCTCTAAACTTCTCCATACGTGTAGTATTTATAGGTACAAAAGTCTTTTTTGAAATATTTTTCTTGGCATTTAATATAGAATAAGAAAAGGAAGCTAACTGGCCACAATGGTCTGAGCTTAATTTATTAATAATAGCTTTAGAATATGGTTTACAATTTGTAAATATATTATCAATACATGTAGCACTAGTAGCAGTGATTCTAGTTGGTTCAGTAAATAAGTTATGTAGGTTATATGATAGAAGCATAGATTTAAATCTGAGACTTATATTAGAATTATCTGATAAATTAATATTAAAATCTCCACATACAATAATAACCTTTTTAGAAATATTTAATTTTAACAAAACTTCTTCCAATACTTTTTCAAAGTACTCATATAACCCACTAGGAGGTCTGTATACGCATACAACAATGAGGTGCTCAAGCTCTACGCAGGCTAGTTCAATAGTTTGCTCAACAGAGAGGCTCACAATATCTTTACGTTCTTTATATTTAAAAAGTTTACTAATAATTATTAAAGAGCCACCGCGTATAGCTTTTTCTCTGTTGAACATACTAGCTACCCGGTGACCGCTGAAGTTAAATATGGACTGAGAGCAGCAAAGCCAGTGTTCAGTTAAACATAAAATTTGAATATTTTCACCATTCATAAATAACTCCAGTTCAAGTTCCTTACCTAACATGCCCTGTATATTTTGGTGCACCAGGTTTACAGTATTTAATTTTTTACAAATATGGGCATTTCTTGCTAAATTATTGTGAAATTTATGTGATTTAAAATCATGATTTGCTAATATGCTAGAGGCAATGATATTTTAACTATAGATATGTTATGAGCGCGCAATCGTGAAAACTCGAAAACATCCTAATTAGGACGTATTGCCTTTAGTCAGTGTCACCGCATGGCGACGAGTGGTACGCTGCTACAAAATTTAAAAAAATGCCATCCTGTGTATTTAGGAAATGCACCAATTATGATACCAAAGTTAATAAAACACAAGGGATCTCATACCACATGTAAGAACGCAGAATACTTCGATTTATTAATATATTTCAATTATTTGCCTAATATTCTGATATGTCATCGGTCGCTAGACTAATGTTTGTTTACATTGACGCGCAATTGACAACATTAGCTGTCTCTTTTTTTCTTATTGATTTTATCGACTATCCCCTTTCTATCATTTTGACATGTACCTTGAATGAAAAGTGTGTATGTGTGCAGCGCGGATCACTTTTTTCGGTTGTTTAGTGAGCGTATAACATATCTATAGTTAAAATATCATTGGCTAGAGGTATTCTCTGTTGTCTTAATAATTAATTTAAATTCTTATTTGGAACGGGTTCCACATCACAAAATGTCAAAATATTACAATTTTGCTCAATAGGAGCAGATGTCAAAGTAACCAGATTATTGGCTATGTCAGTTTGTATATAATAAGATAGCACAGATGCTATCTGTCGTTTAAAAAAATATGGTAGGCTCAGCCTACTATATGTCAACATATAATTATTATTTTTCCATAAATTATTTATGTCAATAACATCAATTTTGTTACTTTTTTTAATATTTAAACTTAAATACTTACAAGTAGTCAAAGTGTGCATTAGATTATTTATGTCATATCTTAACCTATTTTCTTGTGGCAATTCAGCTAAATAAGGTAGTGTAAACAATAAAATTTTGTTTATATTTAATTGTTCCAATTTGTTTAAAATATTTTTCATTATTTCATTATTATTATATCGCGAATATACAGACATATAGACAGATGCGGAGGACTTTGTTTTATAATATATAAAGACGTACGTAAGTAAGACGTATCCATTTGTGATGCACTAAATCTGGAACAGTAAAAAAAAATTAACATTTACATATCTATCTAGGTTTCCTTACGTACTTGTGGAAATAGCAGGCAGTCCCTTTTATTACTTATATCATCTGTGGTCGAATTTAGACCAATTTTGCCCGTGAGTATAGACGTTTTTACTTTTTATGTATCTCTTTAGTTAGGTAAAAAATAAATCTGCTGGGACATTAACACACAGCGCCATCTAGTTCCGTGGTAAGCTACGAGGCTTAAAAAATTGAAGTGTTTGTTTGTAATTTCAAATTAACAGTTAAATATACGTTTCACCAAATGCATATGAAAGTATATACGGTACTTACATCAAAAAATCAATTTTTATAACTTCTGTCTGTCTGTCTGTTTGTTCCGACTAATCTCTGAAACGGCTGGACGGATTTTGACGGGACTTTCACTCGCAGATAGCTAATGTTATAAGGAGTAACTGAGTGTACTTTTTTTAGAAATTTTATTTATTTTAACTAGCGGAACCCGCGGCGTCACTCGCGCTAAATCTGTAAATATAAATATGATGCCTGGAGTACCTGGAGCATGCATACTCATCATACAAAAAAACGCCACTAGCGGGATGAAATCTAGATTTTTATTTAGAACTTGTTGTTGAAGTTTACAAGTTTATATTATTAATTATCTGCTGATTTTCATTGTTTTTTTCAATATTTCCTCAATCAAACATCAAATCGTTTTATAAATAAAATGGTATAAATTAACTGCGAGTCCGACTTGAATACTAAAGGTTCTGTACATTAAGTTTTAAGTGTTTTAACTTGTTGAGGTAAAAGTAAAAATATTCCACCAATACTACTCGTATAATAATACTATACGTAACCATGTTTCGTAAAATTTAACTGGTTTTATTTTTTATTTTAGATGTGCGATGAAATCGATGGCGGGAAAGCGCACAGACTGCCGTTAAACGATGGAAACTCTATCCCAGCTCTGGGCCTGGGAACTTTTTTGGGCTTCGACGAGGTAAAATTGTATCTAATATGCACCTACAATCTATTATCTACATATGTATAAGATTGAAGAGCTTATTTTTAATCATCCAAAGGCGTTTTTCTCGAAAACTACCGGTACTACTTAAAAAATTCGTTTTACTTATTATAGTCTACTAATAATTCCCGCGGCTTCGCCCGCGTTATAATCACTATTAAAAATATAGGGTTATAAATATTTTGCCAAATCATAAAAAACAATAAAAATACAAGTCTAAAAATAAAATATAAAAAATCTAGAGTAGGTCACCCTTATCACCTAAGGGAATAAAAAATAGCTCACGGCCTATTCTCAGACCTAACAAATTTAGACAAAAAAATCATAAAAATCGGTCAAGCCGTCTTGGTGGAGTTCGATAACAAACACTGTGATACGAGATTTTTATATATTAGATTTATTATAGTCCAGCTTCTAACTCTACAAGTCCTTTTACATATTCTACCCCTGATTCTAAATATATTCATCTTAGAAGAGCAACTGTTGAGTTTCTCTAGAGCTCTTCTCAGCAGAACTGCCTTAGTGGTGGTAAATTCCTCACGGACTTACTTAGCATTTAATTTAAATTTGAAAAAAATATATATATTAAAATAAAGTATATTTTGATTTGATACGAAATAGTCTTTACTATTGCATATATATTTTTTCAGCACGGTCAAAAAGAAGTGAAGCCTGGTGACACAGAACTTCCAGCTTCTTGGGCTTTGAATGCCGGATACAGGTATTCCTTTTCCTTGCGACTTCCCTAGCTGTTACTCGATTTTGACTTCGAATGAAACGATGATTGTTGTAAATAATAATATAGTTTTATTCAAGTAGGTCAAATCTAAAAAAAATATTTACTTAAGTAATTGTTACTAACATACTTATATAAAAAATTGACCATGATTAGAAAATGTTGGGAAATGCATTAACATATACAACCTGGTTCATCCGCTCCGTGTGCGTTTCTTGACTTCGCACTCGACTTCAAACAGTAACAAAATACAGACATACAAACTATTCTTAATAATATTATAAATGCGAAAGTAACTCTGTCTGTCTGTCTGTCGCGCTTTCACGCCAAAACTACTGAACCGATTTAAATGAAATTTGGTACACAGATACTCTAGACTCTGAGAAAAGGCATAGACTACTTGTCAAGGCGAAAAAAGGGCTATAAGAGGTTAAATAAGAGATGAATTTTGTATGGAAATTACGTCATTTTTAAAGCCAGAAGCTTGACACTTATTTTTTAGGCTTTTGATTAGATATAAATATTAAATAAGTAAGACATTCAAAGGGTGAGTCGTTAATTACATTTATAACTATTCTATTATATATATGACTATTCTAATTAGATATAATTTCCAGATTAATAGATACAGCTTCTATATACAATAACCAAGATCAGATCGGTTCCGCAGTGCGTAAGTCAGGCATACCCCGGGAAAATGTGTTCATTGTTTCAAAGGTAAGAAAATATCTTTTTTAGACGGTCAGGAGTTAAATAAATCTGGATACTGACTCCATAAGTGCACAAAAAACATAATACTAATATATAATGCCTTTGAGACCTCTTTTAATCTAAAGCTAATCTATCTAAAGCATTCGAAACGTCGGGAACCAAAATCTAAATAAATCCGTAACAAAATACGAAAAAATACTTTTATTTTAAAATAAACAAAAAAATCGTAAATACTATCTATAATGAAGAAATAATAAAAAATACCTACATATTATAAAACAAAGTCCTCCCCCGCGTCTGTCTGTCTGTCTGTCTGTCTGTCTGTCTGTTCGCGATAAACTAATAATCTACTGCACCGATTTTCATGCTGTTTTCACCAACGGATAGCGTGGTTCTCGAGGAAGGTTTTAGTATATAATTTGTCAAGTTTTTATACATTTAATAGTGGAACCCAGCACGGCTTCGCTCGCGCTAAATCTAGGGATGAGGCGCGTTGCTAGTAAAATTTAAAAATTTGCGTTCGTCATAAATGAAACTACCTTTTCGTAAATCCTTTTTATAAATGAAACTTACGGGAGAGGGGAGTCTCTCCCGTGACCATGATTGCTGTAAAGCATTCGAAACGTCGGGAACTAAAAATCAAAATAAATCCGCGACAAAATCCGAAAAGGTAGTTTCATTTATAATGTCGAATATTCGCGTAAATCTAAGAAAGTATTAGCGTTCGTCTGTTGATCCGCGTATAATTTACTTTGGAAGTTGGACTTTAATGTAATTTAAATGATATTTTACTGATAAAAAAAATACTACACTAGAGCCTTGCTCTCACTTTGCTTGGGTTCATATTACCCTAGGTCATCTATCTGTGGACTAAACATCCAAATTCAAATCAAACCAGCCGTTACAACAATCACCCGGTAAAAGTGACATTTCTATTTTAGACAGTATACATTTTTAAGAATTTATTATTTTAGCTCGGCATCAACGAGCAAAGGACGGTGATACCAGCATTGCAGAAGACTCTGGCACAACTAAACATGTCCTACGTAGACCTGTATCTCATACACTTCCCAATAGCTTATAAGGTAGGTATTTTGAAAGATTTAATGAATTTTCGGTCTAAAGAGTCTCGTAGTTGTTCAATTATTTTAAGTAAAGTACTTCAAAAAACTGAAAACATTTCTGAGGGCCTAGACAAAGTAACAATCGATTAGCGAAAGCGATAGTAGAAAAGTCCAAAATGTATGGGTTTGACATATGACTTAGATATGTCACGTGATCTGTTGTCAACGAATAGATGATGCTAGACAATGTACATTCATTTCAATTATTAGTGATTTAAAGTTCAAGACGCAGACGCTGCGTTTAAGCGATGACGATTGTAGAAATCGAATCGCTTCATAACGAATGCCGGTTGGCTATAGGCCCTGCTTTGTTATCTTAATGTTCTAGTTATTAACGTGGACAAAGACAGTAGCCCACAGAAATCTAAATAATTTGTTTAGATTTCTGTGCAGGATCCAGGATTCGAGTCCTGAGTCGAGTTAAATATAATTGGAAAGTTTCTATCAAAAAATTCTAAGTATATCGGACTTTATCATGTGAGACGTAAGCTAATTGACCTGTGATCAAATGACGATGCATAGGTAATAAGAATTAATTATTATTGCAATATTTTTTTTCATTATTGCTTTGCCTAATGGTCAAAAAGTGGTTTTATGAAATGTTGCTACTACAGTACATTTATATAACTTATAAAAAACACTCATGACTGGAGTAAAAGCATAAATTAATGCCCCAGCGGGACTCGAACCTGCGACTGCACAGCAAGTAACGGCACTACAAACTAAACCAAACGAAAAACGATGAACTAAATTTATATCATTTACAACAATCCAGCCAGATCACAGTGGATACGATGTAATAGATTACCTGGATACTTGGAAATCAATGGAAGAAGCCAAAAAGATGGGCTTAACAAAATCTATTGGCGTATGCAACTTCAATATCAGCCAAATGGAACGATTGTTGGCGAACAGTGAAATAAAGCCAGCTGTTTTACAAGTGGAGGTATGTTTTTAAAAATTTGCATATAATATAGAAATAATTCTGTTTAATAATTGTAGGTTGAAGGTTCCCAAACCCGTACTGACATGGTGATGAACTATGGTTTTTTCTCAAATTAAAGGAATTTCGTGCCTAACGTCGTCGTTAAAAAAGGCTAAATGAATGAAAATAGTTTAATTAGGCCTAATATTGTCCCACTGCTGAATGGGTCTTCGGTCAGTGCGATAAAGATCAAGCCGTAGTCCACCACAGTGATGAACAGATTGGTGGACTTCACATGCCTTTTTAATCTAGTTAGATTCTCTTAGACTTGCAAGGGTCAAAATCTTCATACTATTAACAAATAAAAATCATCTTTTGAAGGGACAAATGTAGTCTAAAAGACCAGATCTGAAGCCACTTAACTTCGTTTTAAAAACTAACCGACCTAATTAATCAACCAAATTATAAATAAAATAAATAATTATATAATAAGTTGATTATTTATTTAATCAACCAAATTACTAATACTTTATTCAAATTGACTAGAAGCACTTTTGAATTGTCACTTTTTACATTATGACAATATAGAATTTAAATTAAATGTCTGAATGCTAGTCTGTGGGAAAGCTACCACCGGTTCGGAAGGCTGTTCTGCTGAAAGAGCCGGCAAGAAACTCAACAGTTGCTCTTTTAAAATAATATTGGAGTACAATAACGTGAGGGGTGTTCTATTCGTAACACATTTTTTTTTCAGGTCAACCTAAATATGGCTCAGAACAAAATACTTCATTACGCTAAAGCAAATAACATACAAGTAATGGCGTATTCGCCTTTTGGTTCCCTCTTTTCAAAGAGCTCATCCCCTCCACCCCCAAGAGCTGACCACCCCACACTTTTGAATTTGGGGAAGAAATACGGCAAAACTGCTCCACAAATTGTTTTAAGATATCTGGTAAGTATAATACTTTCTATGTTTACGCGAATATTCGACATTGTAAATTTTTCGGATTTTGTCAGACGGAGTCTCTCCCGTGACCATGATTGCTGTAAAGCATTCGAAACGTCGGGAACTAAAAATCAAAATAAATCCGCGACAAAATCCGAAAAGGTAGTTTCATTTATAATATCAATTAATATCAATTAAAGTAATCAAATGTTCAATAAATTTATCAAACATAGTTAATTGATTATTTTCTTGTTAATTAATTATTTATTCATTAAAGTGACATACAGCAAGTAAAATAGCAGTGTCTTTTTTAATGTTTTGACAATAATAAGAGAAACACATTTTTTTATTTTTGTTCGTCTACCTGTCTATCTGTTCATTCCAGGTTATCTCCTTAACGGCTGAACCGATTTCGATAGGTCTTTCATTAGCAGATACGAGTAGTTGATGCTATAAGCAATAACTAAGGCTTTTATTTAAGAAATAGGATTATGATTACGCTAAATAAATTAACTCGTAGGTCCTTTTGAGATGGAAATAAATGCTCGAAAAATATCCGTGTTTTATTGAAAATACTAACAATTATTATCTACGAATAATATTTACTTGCAGGTTCAACGAGGTGTCGTTCCGATCCCAAAATCGACTAAAAAGGATCGAATTGAACTAAATATCGATATATTCGATTTTGAATTGACTTCTGAAGAAATGGATACATTAAGTGCGTACTATCTCTTATAATATATAAAAGTCTCGTGTCACAGTGTTTGTTATCGAACTCCTTCGACACGGTTTGACCGATTTTTATAAATTTTGTGTATATTTGGTAGGTCTGAGAATAGGTCGTAGGCTATATTTTATTCCCCTAAGTGATAAGGGTATCCCTCTCTATTGTTTATATATAAAGCACTTCTGTGCGTGTGTATGTAATTGAACTCCTCCTAAACGGCTGGACCGATTTTGATGAAATGTTTTGTTCGAGTGGATTCGAGAATGGTTTAGATTCACAATTCGGTCCACTACAAAATGTATTTTTTGAATTAATTATTTGTTTATATATTTAGACAATAAATGAAATATCCAATTATAAACAAGTCGTTGCTAGGCAACGTTGTTTTGCGCATGCGTACAGGACAGCGTCTGTCGCATCCTCTTGTGTTAATATCTTACTGATACTAGATACCAAGTACAAACTACTAAACTAATTATTAAGATATATTTTTTACAACAAGAAAATTTTCCCACGGTTTGTTACTAAAAAGATTTTTTTACGGGACTTTCCCCTTCTTCGAGAAGGGATAGCGTGGGGTACTTCGCAAAAATGATTTTAAATACTTGATTAATCTATACTTATATGATAAAGCTGAGAAGCTTGTTTCTTTGTTTGAACGCGCTAATATTAAGAACTACTGGTTCGATTTGAAAAATTATTTTTGTGTTGGATAGTCCGTTTATCGAGAAAGGCTATACGCTATATGACATCCCGCTACGACCAATAGGAGCGGAGCACCAATGAAAAATGTTGCATAAACGCGAGAAAATATTCCTTTTGAAAGCTTCCGCTGCGTGCGCTGCGTAAACGGTTAAAGTTATGCAAAAATCATGTATGACGAAAATTTTCCCCTTTAAAAATTCTAAAATAAAGTCCGCGATTGTATATATCAATATTTTACGGACATAGGCTACTTAATGGCGAAAAAAAGTAAGAGGTTGAAATAGGGGATGACAGTTTGTATGGAAATTACGTCATTTTAAAGCTATAAGTTAAAACTTATTATTTGGCCTTTTGATTAAGATATAAATAAATAAGAAATTTAAAGTTTGTCAAAAATGTACGCTAAAAGGGGGTACGCGCTAGGGACGAAACCGAGCGAAGCGAGGGTGAGTCTCTAGTAAGTAATATTATAAAGCTGAAAACTTTATTTTTTTGGTTGAACGCGCTAATCTTGTATATTAGATTATAATATTCTATTTTTGGAAGATATAAAGAATGTTTCGACAATCATGGTAAAGAAATACATACCTACATATCACTACATAAACCTCATAGAAATTATGTAAATAAAAGTAAAAATCATATCAAAACCGCCTGAGCGGTTAGGATGAAAATAAGCGCACATAATATAGACAGACAAAAATAAACCTTATTGTATACTATTTAGTACGAATAAATCTTTTTTTTTTGTAGGTAAATTCAACAAAGATTACAGAGTAGTGTTGCCCAGCTTCTGGCAAGATCATCCGTATTATCCATTTGAGAAGAAAGATGTACCAGATCCGGATCCTTTCAAAGGAGGAGCAGTGGAAGAGTAAAAATGTCATAAATAAATATTAAAATCTCTTACCTTTTATTTTTTATCATTTAGTGACCCTACTTTCTGCGCCAGCGGTCGCGGGTTCGAGTCCCGCTGCGGGCATTCATTTCTTAAAGCACGAATGTTTGTACTCCAGTCATGGGTGTTTATATTTATAATATGTATGTATTTAAAATGTATATGTGTGTAGTATATCAACTATCTGGTATCCGCAACACAAGCACGTTACGTAGCTTACTGCGGAACTAGATGGCGCTGTTGTAATAATGTCCCAACATATTTATTTATTATTTATTTATACAAATGTATGTTCTCAGCGGGACTCAAACCCGCGACTAACACTTAACAATTCTGATAGAGGCTTAAAAGCAATATGAAACCATTTTTAGTCCTTGGAAAATAGCATATTCGCCTTTTCTTAAGCTAACGATACCTGCGAATCTTATCAGTTATTGTTTTATTTTAGAGATTTGGTTAATTTTTAACAAATTTTACCAATGATTATCACTAATTATTTTTAACAAAAAACAAAAACCGACTTCAAAACTAAACAAATCTAAACTAAAAAGTAGAAAATAATACTTTTAAGAACTTCGTTAATTTTGAAGTCGGTGCCAGCCAAGACGGATAGACTTATCTTGCCTTTGCAAGGATCTTTCGAACGGTATTTTGATTATGTTTACAAATATTATAGATATAGATTAATCGAATATGTGTCTATTTAAGGTTATTTTGCTTTGGCTGGCACCGACTTCTAAATTAACGAAGTTCTTAAAAGTATTATTTTCTACTTTTTAGTTTAGATTTGTTTAGTTTTGAAGTCGGTTTTTGTTTTTTGTTAAAAATAATTTATTTTCAAATTTTTAACGGAAAGTGGATACTTATTTTGTTTATGTACAAAAAAGAATTTTCCAAATCGGTCCAGCCATCTTCGAGTAATGGGGAACATACATAAAAAAAAAGTCCCCAACGAATTGAGAACCTCCTCCTTTTTTTAGAGTCGGTTAATAAGAGCCTGAAAGAATTTAACTATCGGTCTATAATTACGTATAATATTGAAAGAATTTTCTTTTAACTCCTAACCGTTGAGGAGTTGTACCTTCCATCATTAGCTCAACCACAGGAGATGATGATAATCAGACGCAAATACTTGAACAGCTTTAGAAAATATATGAAAAACGTAATAAGTGCCTATAAAATTTGAGAGTTGTCTTCGATTTCCCTGGGATCCCATCATCAGATCGTGACTTGGTGACTATGGGACCAACTAGAAACTATACCCTTTCAAACAAAAAAAGAATTTTCCAAATCGGTCCAGCCATCGTCGAGTAATCGGGGAACATACATAGAAAAAAAAAAAAAAAAAAAAAAAAAAAGTCCCCGACGAATTGAGAACCTCCTCTTTTTTTTGAAGTCGGTTAAAAATTATAAAACTAAGTCCTCCGCCGCGTCTGTCTGTTCGCGATAACCTCAAAAACTACTGCACCGATTTTCATGCAGTTTTCACCAATGGATAGAGTGGTTCTTGAGGAAGGTTTTAGTATATGATTTGTCAAGTTTTTGTATACATTGGCTAAAATATATTGATATCTGTTGGAGGCGTCAAAAAAAAATAAGACATCTAGGAGCATTTAACGAAAACGCCACCTAAACCCTTTGAGATAATAACAAAATGATGTATGGTGGAATTGTTTAATAACATACTACATAATATAGACATTTCAATAAGTTTTAAATTATGGGCAATTATAATTTACACAAATACGGTATCCTTATCATTTTTAGGGTTCCGTAGCCAAATGGATAAAACGGAACCCTTATGGATTCGTCATGTCAGTCTGTTTGTCCGTCCGTATGTCACAGCCACTTTTTTCCGAAACTATAAGAACTATACTGTTGAAACTTGGTAAGTAGATGTATTCTGTGAACCGCATTAAGATTTTCACATAAAAATAGAAAAAAAAAATAATTTTGGGGGTTCCCCATACTTAGTACTGAAACTCGGAAAATTTTTTTCATCAACCATACGTGTGGGGTATCTATGGATGTCTTTAAAAATGATATTGAGGTTTCTTAATATATCATTTTTTTCTAAACTAAATAGTTTGCGCGAGAGACACTTCCAAAGTGGTAAAATGTGAGTCAATAATGAAGTAATTGTAAAAAAATAAATAATACTTTAAAAAACCTAAAAAACGCTTTTTATAGAAAACCAAACTAAAAAATAGAAAATAAATTTTAATGAATTTAAATTAATTATTTGATTTTAAAAAAAGCGTGGGGTGCATGGTGTCAATAGTTATAAATATTTTATTGACAGATATGAGTAGAGTGATTATCATTTTGATAATATCTTAAAAAGCACCCCACGCTTTTTTTTAAATCAAATAATTAATTTAAATTCATTAAAATTTATTTTCTACTTTTTAGTTTGGTTTATATATCAAATTATTGTATTGTCATCAGTCCTCGATAAATCTACAAAGCTTGAACGAAATCTGGCCGTTTGAAGTGGGTCAAAATCGCGCCCAAAGTCGGTTACAAACATACAAACATACAGGTGAAGCTAATAAAAAGCGTATTAAAATACGGATCGCCCGGACGTGAGACAAACTTCAAGCGCATCGTCTTGCGTACTGTTTAACCAATACTAGAGAAACCCGCGGCTTTGCTCGCGCTTAGTCTAGTAACTAGTTATCTAGTCTAGTTAATTCATAAAGTTCTATAACTACATCATGCTAGAACTTTTCAAAAATATTTTTTTAAGTTTCGTGTAATAATGGATAGCCTTGTATTGGCTTTAAAATATAACAGAGAAGACCAAACGATAGCGCGATTCAGAACGCGAAGTCAAATCAAGCAACGCCATCTGTTGAGGGGAGACGGTAAAAAATAGAAATTAAAAATATTTATCGCGTAAATAGTTTTACAGCGTTTTTTCTATGATTAAGCGAATATATTATATTATACTATAAGGATTAAGGAAAAACTCGTTATTTTTATATTTAATAATCTGTGCCCGAGCCGTTAAGTGTCAAGTTGACTACTTTTTCTCGTAATGGCGCGGGCCGCAGAGTTTAATAAATTATTAATCGTTAGAATATATATGTCTTACAGTTTTTAGTGTTGTTCTTTTGGGTTTATAATACATTTATCTTTACATAATATCTTAATATATATAACAAAGACGGGTTTGAACACAACTCGAGAACGTCTGGACCGATTTTTATGGTTTTTGTAGCTTGTAATTGTCTCCGTCCCGAATAGCAGAGTGATTATTAAAAGCATAGGAAAATTGATGAAAAATGTTAAACAAAAGAAACAATATAGGGAACACAGATCGGTGACTAGTTTAGCGCCATCTGTTGGTGAGGGGTGTGAACTAAAGAAAATATATTTTTCGGTTATAAGTTATCTAATAATAATATATTGTGAATATAAATAATTAATGTGTAATCTAATCTAATATATAAAAATCTCACAAATGTCGCACAAAAATACGAACATGAGAATAAAATGCAAGCGCTGCGTCAAGCGGCGCTTCGCTTGATGCAATCGCCGTCCCTACCCCGCACCGTCTTGCCTACTGTTTAGCTAATAGCTCTTACAAGAAGCTAAAAATGTTCAACATTCTACCACCAATTCCTATTTTTATCTTTATTATTAATATTTAATAGTGATTAGATTTAGATCGCGGGCGAAGCCGCGGGAAAAGCTATTATTTAGTCTTGGGTAGTACACGTACTACGTACTAATAGGTACTAGTACGCGGTACTGTACTAAAAGTAATGTTTCCGAAAGGCAGCTGTCAATCGGACATTTCGTACTATTAGTACACTGTGCAGTGTGCAGTGTGCGACATGCGATGTGGATTGTGGACACAGTTACAGACTAGAATATATACACAGTACACTTCAAAACTATCTATTGTTTACTCTGTCTACGCTAACTTCGTTCGTTGCTCAACGTATAAGTATTTTTGTTCTGTGGTACTTATAATATGACTATTGATATAATATTGATATTTCGAATATTATAACAAAAGAAATATATATTTTATTATTCGGACGGATATATTTTGGACGATATATCGATAATTTTAATAATGAGGTTGATATTCTTTTAAAAGAAGTTTTTCATTTTTAATTTTTCTTGTAAATTATTTAAACTTTATTTACACTGTATTATTATGTTTTTCCTCTTTCCCTGTTTTATTTATATGTTTATTATACAAAAACGAAGTGTCATTTTGTATAGTTATAACTCTGTGGTATAAAATATAAATTCTTTATTAGAAACCAATATGAATATAATAATAATAACACCACTACATAGTATTATTGAATAACAAATATTATAAAAATTGTAATAACTATAATAAAGTTAGCTAGTTTAAGCTAAAAATAAGTAATAATATTGAATTGAATTGAATTATAGTTATATAAATTAAAATACATAATTTCATAAGGTACTTTGGTGCTATTTTGTATATTTAGTAAATTGTGGATAAACACTGTCTGTAACAAGTTTATAAACCTCGGAAACGTCCAATACTTTAGTCTCTCCCGGTCCCGTGACCATGGGCGTTGTAAATCATTCAAAACGTCGGGAACCAAAAATCCAGACATTCCCGCGACAAAATCAGAAAAGAAAATTTCATTATTATTTCGAATATTCACGTAAATCTAAGAAAGTATTCATTTAATCACCACATATTTTTAAACCTAGAATGCCAGTCCTAAGCCTGTTGAAGTATGAAGGAAAATCAAATAGTATGCTATTTAGTATGTTTTATACTATTTATGTAAATATATAAATAGTATAAAAGTTAAATGTGAAGTAACCTAAAAATTCACATTTAAAAGTCGGACGCTTAAATTTTCATGAACGAGTACTATTCATGTTATTATGTTCTACTAAGACTGTTCAGTCATTCAGTGTTCACTGTACTAATAGTACTAATAGTACTACTTCACTGTACTAGTACAGTGTACGAAATGTACTAGTACGGTGCGAACTTGCAGATGTCCGATTAGGCACAAGACTACTATTATTATTTATTAATTATTAATTATTGTTAGTCTTGGGTAGTACACGTACTACGTACTAATAGGTACTAGTACGCGGCACTGTACTAAAAGTAATGTTTCCGAAAGGCAGCTGTCAATCGGACATTTCGTACTATTAGTACACTGTGCAGTGTGCAGTGTGCGACATGCGATGTGGATTGTGGACACAGTTACAGACTAGAATATATACACAGTACACTTCAAAACTATCTATTGTTTACTCTGTCTACGCTAACTTCGTTCGTTGCTCAACGTATAAGTATTTTTGTTCTGTGGTACTTATAATATGACTATTGATATAATATTGATATTTCGAATATTATAACAAAAGAAATATATATTTTATTATTCGGACGGATATATTTTGGACGATATATCGATAATTTTAATAATGAGGTTGATATTCTTTTAAAAGAAGTTTTTCATTTTTAATTTTTCTTGTAAATTATTTAAACTTTATTTACACTGTATTATTATGTTTTTCCTCTTTCCCTGTTTTATTTATATGTTTATTATACAAAAACGAAGTGTCATTTTGTATAGTTATAACTCTGTGGTATAAAATATAAATTCTTTATTAGAAACCAATATGAATATAATAATAATAACACCACTACATAATATTATTGAATAACAAATATTATAAAAATTGTAATAACTATAATAAAGTTAGCTAGTTTAAGCTAAAAATTAACAAAAAAACAAAAACCGACTTCCAAACTTAATAAATCTAAACTAAAAAGTAGAAAATAATACTTTTAAGGACTTTGTTAATTTTGGAGTCGGTGCCAGCCAGGTATTTTGATTGTTTACAAATTGATAGATTAATCAAATATGTATCTATTTAGGGTTATTTTGCTTTGGCTGGCACCGACTTCAAAATTAACAAAGTCCTTAAAAGTATTATTTTCTACTTTTTAGTTTAGATTTATTAAGTTTGGAAGTCGGTTTTTGTTTTTTTGTTAAAAATAATTTATTTTAAAATTTTTAGCGGAAAGTAGATACGTATTGTGTTAATGACTATAAAAATTTACCTTCTATTATAAGGTAAACCTAATAGCCTGAAAGTATACAACCATCGGTCCATAATTGCGTATTATATTAAAAGAATTTTCTTTAAACTGCTAACCGTTGAGGAGTTGTACCTTCCATCATCAGTTACGGTACGTGACTCAAATATCCATATAGCCTATAAAAGATTCGGCCGAGCATCGTTAATTTGCTCCTAAAAATTGAAGAGTTCCGATACTTTGTCATGGATCCCATCATCAGAACCTTACCAAACTCTCATCAAACTACCCTTAAAGTATATCCTTTCCATTAAAAAAAGAATCATCGAAATCGGTTGGCGTGATATTGAGTTATTCGTCCATTTGTCGCGAAAATGCTTAATGCAAATTTAAGACTTTTATGGTTTTCTCATGGATGCCATTGTCAGAACTAGAAAATAATAAAATGGGACCCCATGGGAAGCACTACCTTTCAAATAAAAAAAGAATCATCAAAATCGGTTCACCCAGTTCAAAGTTATGAGCTAACAAACATAAAAAAAAAAAAAAAAAAAAAAAAAAAAAAAAAAAAAAAAAATACAGACGAATTGATAACCTCCTCCTTTTGGAAGTCGGTTGATAAGTAATAATATTGAATTGAATTGAATTATAGTTATATAAATTAAAATACATAATTTCATAAGGTACTTTGGTGCTATTTTGTATATTTAGTAAATTGTGGATAAACACTGTCTGTAACAAGTTTATAAACCTCGGAAACGTCCAATACTTTAGTCTCTCCCGGTCCCGTGACCATGGGCGCTGTAAATCATTCAAAACGTCGGGAACCAAAAATCCAGACATTCCCGCGACAAAATCAGAAAAGAAAATTTCATTATTATGTCGAATATTCACGTAAATCTAAGAAAGTATTCATTTAATCACCACATATTTTTAAACCTAGAATGTCAGTCCTAAGCCTGTTGAAGTATGAAGGAAAATCAAATAGTTGCTATTTAGTATGTTTTATACTATTTATATAAATATATAAATAGTATAAAATTTAAATGTGAAGTAACCTAAAAATTCACATTTAAAACGGTCGGACGCTTAAATTTTCATGAACGAGTACTATTCATGTTATTATGTTCTACTAAGACTGTTCAGTCATTCAGTGTTCACTGTACTAATAGTACTAATAGTACTACTTCACTGTACTAGTACAGTGTACGAAATGTACTAGTACGGTGCGAACTTGCAGATGTCCGATTAGGCACAAGACTAATTATTGTTAATATAAGTCTCTAAATTCACATTAGAGAACTTATTAAAAAAATAAAACGGAACCCTTATAAGATCCGTCCGTCTGTCTATGCATAAAGATTGAAGCTCGTCTTATATAGTCGGACGGTGAACGTAACGATAGCGCGATGTAAATACGATCAGCGCCATCTGTTGGTGGAAGGCGAGAACTAAATAGAAAATTATTTTTATTTCTTTAATATAATTATGACATTTTATGAATGTGAATAATTAATTGATGATAAAATATATATTTTTTAATTTTATATACGTCTGAAGATATATGTAATATTGAATGTAATGTAATGTTGTCTTTGACGCATAGAATCCATTTAATTTTAAATTATTTAAAAATTTATTCTTATTATTAAAAATGGAACATTTTTATATATTTTTTTTATTATATTAAATATTATAAACTAGCGAATCTACCTCGCTTCGCTCGGGTTTGTCCCTAGGTTTAGCTAACTTGGGATACGTACATTGTTGGAGTTATAGTAAGGATCCCTAATTTTTGAAAGTAGTTTCAGAGCCTATTCAATATAAACAAACAAACAATATTTTTTTTTTACCTTTATAATAATTAGTATAGATAACTTAAGATTTTGGTAGAATTTCAAAAATTTAGTTCGCAGTTGTCTGACTTGCAAGAACTTTGATGTGTAAAAACTAAAAAGATATTTTTATTGTATAGTTATTTTTTTATTTGGAATCCAAAGCTTAAATAACTATATAAAAAAATCTGTCTGTATTTTATTTAAAACGTCATTAATTGCATTTATGCATATCATCTGCATACAATGAACGCCGAAGGTCCACACAACCAAGTGGTTACTTCTTCCACTCTGATTTCGGAGAAGTACCAGGAGCATATCGCAGGCTTCTACCTTCTCTTGGCTTTCCGGCTGGATTGCCAGTTTCTTTAATATAAAATATACGCACACTACATAAAACTACATATAATGTTATATATTTTACTAGCGTTAGCAAATTTTTTTTGTTATTTTACTTTATATTTTTTTCGTATAAAGTTTTACTCTTACTTATTTGTAATTCTTATATGAATGATTTTATATTTATTCTATATTTTCTTTATTTTTAAATAATAAATCATGATTTTTTTCCAAATAAACGCACCATTTAAAATATTCTACCCCCGTTTTAATATATATAATACACTATAGAAGTATAAATAGCATCCGTCTCTTTTTCACCCTAAGGGCTTGCTGAGACCAAATTACCCTCGAGGCTTTTTTAAGATCCTCTTAAAATATCTAAAGGCGATATTGGTAAAGACCAAAGTCCATGTAAATCGTAACAGACAGACTGACAATTTTTTTTTATAAATATAGATTCTTCTGTACTGTACTCTGATCCTGCGCCAGCGGTCGCGGGTTCGAGTCCCGCAGGGGGCATTCATTTGCTAATCACGAATGCTTGCACTCGTCATGGGTGTTTATATTTATATTATGTATGTATTTAAAATTTATATGTGTAGTATATCAACTATATGGTAGCCGCAACACAAGCACGTAATGTAGCTTACTACGGAACTAGATTACGCTGTTGTAAAATTTGTCCTAACATATTTATTTATTTATTTATTATTTATTTATTTATTCTGTACATGAATCACGACTGGCCCAATTTTGTTGATCTCAGAAAGAGAGAAGAAATGTTATTCTTTTACTTTCAAAAAAACGACCCAAAATGTATAGCTAAAATTCGAGCAACGTATCGCTTCCGCTATGAATATTATCTGTGACGGATAAAAAATGAGTGAAAACCATTTAAAAAATCGATTATTTATTTATTTTAGTTAATTTCAAGGACATTTTCGTTCGAGCTGTCCTTTTCCGCCTTCGTCGTACTCCTGCGACGATATCCACATCTGTTGAAACGACCCGATAGACGCTAATATTGATCCACCTGAGATTAAATTAAAAAAATATTGTTATATGTCACAGGAAAATTGTCAATACCGTTAGATTATAATTTCGCTGTTTTTTTTTTCATTCGACAACAAACAAATTAAAAAAATAAATATGGCAGTAAGTTCAACTAAACAGCGACCGAGGCTATTTTACAATTTGACAGTTTCACTTCGATTAATTATAATGTACTGAAAAAGAATGTGTTAAATTGTATGTTACGGTTATATGACGACACGTTTGGCTCAGTTCGTAGTGACTCTTCTTTATGCGCCAGCGGTCGCGGGTTCGAGTCCCGCTGGGTGTAATCATTTTTCGAGCACGAATGTTTGTAATTCAGTTAAGGGTGCTTATATTTATAATATATTATGTGTGTATTTAAAATTTATATGTGTAGTATATCAACTATCTGGTATCCGTAACACAAGCCTCGTAGTTTACCGCGGAACTAGATGGCGCTGTTGTAATAATGTCCCATCATATTATTATACTTATAAAAAATATAAATAAATAAACATACTCGAAGAGCTTGTGTCTCAAGTAGGGTATGTTGATAGTGTGATGGATGAATGTTTGCGCGCAGAAAGCAAAATATTGTAAGGTGGATGTATATTCAAACGCCCACATTAGAGAGAGTTATTAGTTGTCATTTTTAGGGTTCCGTACCTCAAAAGGTAAAGAAGGAACCCTTATAAGATCACTTTCTGGTCTGTCTGTCCATGTGTCACCACTGATTTTCTCAGAAACGGGTGGACCGAGCAAGTTGAAATTTATACCAGATACTGTGGTCTATAGTCCCTATTAGGTGTATAAAAATCAAGGTCCTGAGTCAATGCAGTAAAAGATATAGACAAATTTAAATTTTCGTCAAACATGTAAGTACCAAAATTTACCTTTTAATTTTCAATTTTTTTTTTTATTTTTCGGAACTTTCCCTTTACTTATGCTGTAAAAGCTTGTTTTTAACCAAAATTGATAATTCAAGCCGACCGGAAGTACTCTATAGGTTTTATGTGGAAAACCTATATGGTAGTTCCCGTTGACCTTTAATCACGAAATTCAGCAAAAAGCAAAGCCTTAGAGCACAAATAAAGGAAAAATTTCAAAAAAAAAAATGAACATTAAAGGGTATTCTCATACATATATAGTTGACGCTAATTACGATAGCCTTTTGAGTTGTATGGGCCGGAACCTTTCATGCACGAGTTCGACTCGTCCTTGACAAGGATTTTTTATATTGTTGTGTAAATCATCGAAAGAATCAGTGAATAAAGAGATGTGAAGTGATCATTGTATATCAGTGTGAATAAGAGTGATGTAATTAGGAAACTATTGTTATCATTTGATTTCCTCTGAGTTTGTTTAAGTTCATGATGAGTTATATCAAATTTTAGTATCAAGTAATCCAGCATTCTCCCCAAACTGTCTATTGAAAGTAAGTCAGTGTGTGGAAATATATATTATGTAGTGTATAACAAAGTGTAGTGTATAACCAAGTGTATTGTTACCAACTTTAGATATTGTTAATATTTAATAATGAAACATGCAATATTTTAATAAGTAATGAAACTATTTAAATTTAAATATTTTAAGTATATCTTAATTTCTTTGTTTGACCATAGACTAAAAGATGTTTATGGTCAAACCAAACGAAGGCGGGAAAAACGAGTGTATTCGGGAGGGATTAATTGAGCGCGAAACACAGAAAATATATTTTAAAGTTGAATTGTACGAACGTATTAATAAAGTCTTTAATAATAAGTTGTTTGAACTAGTTTGTGTTAAATTTTGATATATTTGTACTAAAGAACGCTGGGTTTTGTTGAAGAGGCTTTCAGTATTGTGTAACCAAGTGTAGTGTATAACCAAGTGTACTGTATAACAAAGTGTAGTGTGTAACCAAGTGTATTGTGTAACCAAGTGTAGTGTATAACCAAGTGTGCTGTATAACAAAGTGTAGTGTGTAACCAAGTGTGTTGTGTAACCAAGTGTAGTGTATAACCAAGTGTACTGTATAACCAAGTGTAGGGTAGACCGGGGACAATTAAAACAGTTCATGATTGCAACATCTTCAATTTCTCGAAAACTATGATAAGTAGGTGTGTGATGCTTCGTTCGTTGTTTCGTTGTCCATATTTGGTTTCGTAGTTAAGTGCGGCTAGAGCCAGCGAAAGACACAGTCGTGTACAGGTCTCTTCAAAGAATTTTGCGCCAAAAAGTAAGTATTCACTATGCCTTAATTTGTGTTATTTCCTTATTTAAATCTTGTTGTTTAACACTTTTTCTTATTTTGGTGTCTTGCTTAGCTATTTAAGAGTGTTTTTATTAATTTTAACTAATGTTAAAGTTAGTAAAAAACTAAATATTGAGTATTGAAGTAGAAGATATGAGATGGGTACCTTTGAAACAATTTGTATGTGGACGTTTGAAACGTTTCAAACGTCCGTAAATATTTTTCGCATTCTTACCCGGCTGCACAGAAGTAGGATTGTATTTTCTAGAGTGTAAATAATGTATGTTTGTAAGTTTAACGCTATTAATGACATTCCAGGCATAGTCACCACTACGCTTCCCCGGGCTATGACTTTAAGAAACATTCAAACTGGATTTCGAGTTTCTGGAATGTGTCTATATAATAGTCAATATTCAGTGATTTGGATTTTGCACCCTCTTTTGTTACAGACAGACCAAAGCCGCAAATTCAGAGTTTTAGAGATTTCAAAACCAATTTCTTTTGCTGCAGCTGAACCTCTAGTGCGATTCACTTAGACGAGCTAAGCAAGGCTCCACGACTAAATTTTGCGACAGGAATTCAAGTCTTTCCTCCAACTTCTCCGACACGCTTAGTGAACCTACTATCATACCTGTTTCGATAATTCAACATGACATAATTCATCAGCCAGAGCCTATCGCAGGACTTAAAGTGGATGTTCCATCTTCTCCGATATGCTCAGCCACTCCACAGCCAAGTTCTTCTCTAATACCTATGTTAGAAATACTGCATGATCCTACCAACTCGACGACCCCACAAAAACCAGAGTCTGCCATTCCATTTACGCAGATACCCCAGAGAAAAAAAACATTAGAATACGAACCGAAGACATAGTGAGAAAGAAATCTTTGCGAAAGTTCAATATTTAGTAACTCATGATGGCACTAGTTTACTAGATTTTTCCCATCAACTACTTATACTTAAATTAAGTAAGTTCGTATTTTTTAGTAACGGTTTAGTTCTTAATGGAGATCAGTCTTTATAGAAACCCTATCATAATATAGGTATTAATACCCAAAATATTATTTTACTCTTCAATACTAAATAATAACTAAGTTGGTTGATCTTCTCTGAAATAAATTTCACAAGAAGAGTTTTACATATCGTTATACTAGTTAGTAATTGATGGTTATGATTGAAACATTGTCATGATTAAAACATTGTTATGATTGGAACGAGTTGTTTTGTATGAAACTGGATTACCTTTTTTTCTCCCTCATGTAGTGGTATTACAGCGTAGTAAGATATTAATTCTGTTAACGATTTGAGATAGTATTCACTAGCACAAATTTGATCACTAAAATTATATAAATAAAAGATATATAGGGTTTTTATATTTAGAATGTTTTTGCTTTTATAACTTTTAAAATAATAATGTTACGTTGACGGATTTATCAAGATCTCAATAAATAAAGTAATTGTAAGATATATTGTTAAGAATGATTAAAAACCTTTAGTATTTCCTGGAATATTTTCAGTTTTTCAATTATCCCTACATAGTGTTTCAACCGTCCTTGGGGTGGGGTCAATAGAACCAGTGTGCCCGATCTTCTTTAATAGGTGATTGTACGTTAACTATTCCAAATAGAGTTACAGATTATGTTTAATTTAGAAGCTAGATAACTACCCTTTCTGGTATTTAAATATGAAGGATGTGGATACTATAGATACTTCACTGCACACGGTTAAAGCAAAATTGTTTCATTTGTCCCCGGTCTACCCTACTGTATAACCAAGTGTACTGTATCACAAAGTGTAGTGTGAAACCAAGTGTATTGCGTAACCAAGTGTAGTACCGATCCAGGCGGCGAAGCGGCGCTCGGGGCCGGCTGGCGGCGCGGCCAGCTTGAGGCGGTGCGCGGAGGGCGCGCGCGCGGCCAGCTCGCGGCCGGCGCGCTCCAGCCAGCCCGCCGCGCACGCCGCGCCGCCGCACGCCACCGCCGCGCCCCACAGCGCCGCGCGCGCGTCCGCGTCGCACGCGCCCGCCGCCGCGCACGCTGCACACACATTATTATTAGTACTAACTGTGCCTGCGACTTCGTTCGCGTGAATGTCGGAACTTAACAATGAATTTTTTAGTGCGAAGCGCTGTTGGAGGATACTGATACAAATTATTTTTTTTTATTTATGCTAGTGCTTCTCTAGAACCATCAATTCAAATCATTATCAATCAAAATAACTTTTCCATCTTCTTATACGGGGTATGTGCCATCGCCTATTTGTAACAATAAATTGGAAAACTCCTGTGCATTTTCGCAGCCTCCTAACTGTGCACGCATATTTACACTCAGGTGTGTAGATGAGTGAGACCAAATTCACATAACCCTAATTTTCCTTCTGGAATTTCTCTACTTCTTCACTTTAAACTCAAATATCTTTTGATAGACTGAACCGATTGCAATGAAACAAAAACTAAATGTTACTTCAAGTTACGTTCAATCGTTGTGTATAAAAGTTATCTACATTGCTTTCGTACATTTTACGTGATGCCCGGATAAATAAACAGACAAACCGACAAACCGACAAACAGACAAACAGACAAAAATTCTAAAAATGCTGGAAATAGGTTCTATTGGTTGTCCTTTAACACCCTGGCTATTTTTTTGTAATTTTTTTTGATGTACAAAAACGACTTTTCTACAGTTTTATTATATGTATAGATAAGTCGCGCAACGAATTAAGAGCGCTGACCTTGAATGCGCAGAAGTTAATTTTTGGGTATATTTAACGGGACGCGCGGGGAGGCGTGCGCTATTGGCCCGATCAGTTCCCGCCACCGCACGGACGTCCCGCTTACCCTTTAGTACAGTCGCGCGCGCAACTACCTTAGCAAACTTTTTACATTACGTAATTATATATAATATATATAATTTTTTTTTAATTATTAAGATGCCGAAAACCAAGGTTTTAACTCGGCAGGCAAGAAAAATGGTGTACGAAGTTAATAAATTTATTAAACCTGAGTCACATGAATTTATATGTGATTTAAAAGAAATAAAAAAATCAATAATAGGAACAAATGTTTCTTGGAATTTTTTATACATTTTTAACTAAATTTATTATATATAACGTTGAAAATGTTCCAGTTCCATAAAAAAATTGAATCAAAGCGTAGACTTTAGCAGTGTTTACCTATTAATTTATGCAATTAAAAATTAACTAAATGAGAAAATAATAGTGTAGATATAATACCTATTCAAAAATTATTAGGAAAAAATGAACCAAATTTAAATCACATGCATGTTCGATAATAAGAAATAAAAAATAATTAATACACACAAAGAATTTCTGTGCGTGATTGTACACATGCGCCGATTGCCCCCACTACTTTCCTCGAGCGATCTTAAACCATCGCGCGACCTATACCTAGATGACCGAGCTTTACTCGGTATTTTTAAGAAAAATGTTATAAAATATGAATCGGGAAGTCATATTTTTCTGTTTAAGTGTCAATATTGGGCTACCCAAACGCCATCTTTTTGTTATATTCTTTAATTAAAAAAAATAAGTTAAATTTGATTATCGATAAAGTATCGATAGAGATTGAAAACCCAAATAAAACAACATTTTCTAAAAATGAATCCTAGCTAGATCGATTTATCGCCCCCGAAATCCCCCTTAATTTTATGAAAATCGTTGGAGCCGATATATATATATATGCAGGTTTCCTCACGATGTTTTCCTTTAACGTAAGACAAGAGGTAAAGAATAATTATGATAGAAATGATTCACACATGAAAACATCAGAGGTGCGAGACCCGGATTTGAACCCGCATCACTCGGTTATACAAGCGAGCACATTACCGCTGGGTTACCGCTTAAAAGGTATAAATTACATAATATAAATATACATTCAACTATAAAAATGAATGAATGTTTGTTAATTCTTAAAATGAATGAATAAAAAAATGATAATATGAATGAAATGTAATTAAAATTTATCCAAATAACTTTTTACTACTAATTACAAACACTTATGCGTGGAAGATTTCATTTGAGAGCACTAGTCCGTAACAATTGCAATGGCTCAAAGTGAATAAAAGAATGGATAAACCTCTATATATTATAAAACAAAGTCCTCCGCCGCGTCTGTCTGTCTGTCTGTTCGCGATAAACTCAATAACTACTGCACCGATTTTCACCAATGGATAGAGTGGTCTTTGAGGAAAGTTTTTGATACATTTACTAGCGGAACCCGCGGCTTCACTCGTGCTAAATCTAGGGACGAATAAATAAATGAATGAATGAACTAACGAATGAATTAATGAACTGATGAATAAATGAATGAATGAATGAATTAATGAACTGATGAATAAATGAATGAATGAATGAATGACTAGACCGACCGAGGTGCGCCGCGCCGAGGTTCTGCTCGAAGAGGCACTCGGCGAGCTTGAAGCGCTCGGGGCCGAAGTCCTGGTGGTAGCCGCCGGGGAACTCGTAGTGCACGCCCGGCGCCGCCGCCGCCGCGCGCTCGTCGTACGCCGCCTCCGACACCTGCGCACACGATTCACGAAGGTCACACGACGGGAGGTCCTGGGTTTGAGTCTTTCTGTTTCGTAAGCCTCTAAATTCTATATTTCATCATGTAAAAATGACAAATCAAAAAAACTTGTATAAGTCTATTTGAAAGAATATTTTGATTTGATTTGACATAGCGCCATCTAGTTCCGTGGCAAGCTACAAGGCTTGTGTTATAGATACAACGTATGTGAGTAATAAAATGCATATTACTAGCGATTTCCGCGACTCCGCCCGCGCCTGAAGGATGAACATTTAGGCTTATTAGAATTTTTTGATGCAAAATTAAAAAAAAACTGAAAAATAAAAATAAAATATCTGGAGAGGGCCACCCTTACGACGTAGGGGAATAAAAATTAACCTACGACCTTTTCTCGGACCTACCAAATATACACAAAAAAATCATAAAAATCGGTCAAGCCGTTTCAGAGAAGTTCGATAACAAACACTGTGACAGGAGATTTTTATATATTCTAATATAATAGGTCGTAGGCTGTTATTTATTCCTCTAGGTGATGAGAGCCCTCTCCAAATTTTTTATTTTTAAACCAAATTCGATTATTTTTTACAATTTGATATTAAATAATACCTATAACCCAAAATTTTCATCCTTCTAACAACTTCTTTCAACTTATAGAATTATTGTTAATTTCAATTTAATTAAAAAAAAAAAACACTAAGACAAAAAAAAAAACAAAAAAATATACATTAGTCCCGCTGAGTTTCTTTCGCCAGTTCTTCTCAGGTCAGTGGTTTCTTCCTTCCGAACTGGTAGTAGACTCATGACGTTCAGTAAAAAATTGTAATAATTTCATGCTGAATAAAATATTTTTGTATTAGATATAACTTTAAATACCTGAGCAACACAATGCACGAAGTCTTCATACTGTCGTTTCAACATATACTGCTGCCAGGAGACGGTGAGACCAGCTGGCAAAGTCTTCAGTGTGTACCGAGCTCGCTCCCTCTCTCTTATCACTTCTTTACTCTGGAATTATTATAGAACACTTTTACAATTACATTATACACACAGCGCCATCTAGTTTCACGGTTAAGCTACGAGGCTTGTGTTACGGATACTAGATAGTTGATACACTACACATATATAGCCTATAACTGGAGTAAAAACATTTGTGCTTAACAAATGAATGGCAGCGGGACTCGAACCCGCGACTGCTGGCACAGCAACAAGCAGCATCATTACAAACTGATCCAAGCGTGTCATTAAAGTGTAATTGCCATTGGTTAATGTAATAAATAAAAAAAATGAATGAATAAAAGAATGAATATTCGTTAATTCTTGAAGTGAATGAATGAATGAATGATTAAAAGAATGAAACCTAGTTAAAATTTCCACTTTTGAATTTCGAATTAAATTTAAGAATGATAAAATAAAATTGCGACTAATGGGATGGAGCGAAACTTGTCAATGACCAGGTTGACAGAAAAATCTTATATTTTTATATGGATGTTTTAAATGCAAAGAATATAAATAAATAAATTTTCTAAGGGAACGTTTATGACGACTCGTTTGGCTCAGTTGGTAGTGACCCTACTTTCTGCGCCAGCGGTCGCGGGTTCGAGTCCCGCTGGGGGCATTCATTTGTTGAGCGCGAATGTTTGTACTCCAGTCATGGGTGTTTATATTTATAATATGTATGTATGTATTTAAAATGTATATGTGTAGTATATCAACTATCTGGTATCCGCAACACAAGCACGTTACGTAGCTTACTGCGGAACTAGATGGCGCTGTTGTAATAATGTCCCAACATATTTATTATTTATTTATCTGAGAGAGATGAGACTGGGACACCATAACTCTTTCGCCACCTTTTTCCCTCCTCCTGCGTAAGATTTACACTACAATTCTTAAAAAGTATAAAAAAATTAAAGAAATATAAGTTTTTAAATAAAATCCATTCATTTATTTAGAATTCTACATTTCCATAATGTAAATAGTGACGATTCAAAATATATTTCAATAAAGTATGTTTTGATTTGATTTTGAGATTTTACCGGAACCCCTTCAGCATTTTCATAAGGGTTGCACCCTTAATAACAATTGAACCTCACCTGTATACTGTAAATAGGTAACATCTGTATGTGCATATTATTCAACATGTTCTTGGCTTGAGCCACGAGGTGGTCTCCTCCCACTGGGGACCGGACCGCTGCACTTACTAAGGCATAGCTGTAACAATGTTTGTAGTACTAAAAATGTGTAATCTACTGAAAAATATTATGTTAGATTGTAAGCAGTATGTAGATAGATTATGATCTAACGGTTTTCAATTTTACAGTGAAATATAGACAAAAATGTTGTACTATAATGGTTTACAGTGTCATGATCGGGTCGTCCCAACTGCTTCTGTAAATAGTGCGGGGTGGTGTTCTGATGAGGATCTTAATGATTAATGTTAAATATGTATTTAAAAGGAAAATAAGAGTAGAGGAAGACCGAAAAAGAGATGGACGGACTGTGTAAAAGAGATGGATGTCACGTTGACGAATGACAGAGGAGAGTGGAAGAAGACATGTTGTGCCGACCCCACATAGCGTGGGATAAGGACAGGAAGAAGAAGAATGGTTTATAGTTCCAATCCTTTCACTAATCAGTGTCTGTAAAAAATTAGTCAAACCAATAAGAACTCATTTTGCATGCTTTTATATTTCTTTTTCTTTTAATTTTCTGTACTATCTCTGTCTGTGTGCAATTAATAAATAAAATAAAAAAAGGTGTGTGTGCGATTCACACACTATAGAAGTGAAACTTCGGTAAATCGACAAAAGAATGAGATGAATATATATATAAAAAAAGAAATGTCAAAAAACAAACAACGGTTACCATGGCAACATGGGAATGTATTCTATCTCATTCTCTCCGACTTAATCCTATACTTTTATGTATTTCTTTCTTTATCGTGACGCATTTTCGTTTCATCGAGTTACAAATCACAACGATTCTAAAGAAGTTTCACTTCAAAAAACAACAAAATACGCATAAATAAAAAAATTCTTACCCATCTATAACAGGTACAGCAGAAGTCTGACTTGCTCCGGCATCAATAACCAATGCTGTTGACTTTCCATTAGCAAAGGCGGCCAACACCGCATTCTTAACTAGAAAGAAAGCAGGGGCCTGATATTTCTCAAATAATAACTCGGCCAGCTTTTCCCTGGCTGGCCGGGTAGTCCAAGCTGCTTCTGTAAATAGTGCGGGGTGGTGTTCTGATGGAGATCTTATTACCTGTACAATGTGTAAAAATATATTACTATATAGAGATAACTTAGGAATAAAGCAGTCGAAAAATGTTAGTTTTATTCATAAAGTAACAAAATATATTTTAAAATTATAGAAAAACAAACTAAAAAATAGAAAATAAATTTTAATGAATTTAAATTAATTATTTGATTTTAAAAAAAGCGTGGGGTGCATGGTGTCAATAGTTATAAATATTTTATTGACAGATATCAGTAGAGTGATTATCATTTTGATAATATCTTAAAAAGCACCCCACGCTTTTTTTAAAATCAAATAATTAATTTAAATTCATTAAAATTTATTTTCTATTTTTTAGTTTGGTTTTCTATAAAAAGCGTGTTTTTAGTTTTTTTAAACTATTATTTATTTTTTGTTTTTTAGTTTCTAAAAAGCGCCATCTATTGAAGACAATATGTAATCTATATACAATACTAGAGGGAGCTGTTTGTAAATTAGTTTTTTAACTATTATTTATTTTCTACTTCTTTTTTAGTTTGGTTTATATATCAAATTAGTGTATTGTCATCAGTCCTCGATAAATCTGCAAAGTTTGAACGAAATCTGGCCGTTTAAAGTGGGTCAAAATCGCGCCCAAAGAAGTCGGTTACAAACATACAAACATACAGGTGAAGCTAGTAAAAAGCGTGTAATAAGCTCAATGTTTTAAGTTTTCTTAATCTGTTTTTGAACACCATACGGCCAGCACCACCATATGGCTGTGTAAGTAGAAATGAATCCATAATTTGTTCCGTGTTTTTCCACTAGTATTCTTGCATTCAGGAACAGCACACCAACGATAGGATAAAAATCCATACTAATATTATAAATGCGAAAGTAACTCTGTCTGTCTGTCTGTCTGTCTGTCTGTCTGTCTGTCTGTTACCTTTTCACGCCTAAACCACCCAACCGATTTTGCTGAAATTTGGTATGTAGATAGTTTGCATTCATGAGAAGGAAATAGGCATATTATTTTTTGGAAATTCAACCCCTAAAAGGGTTAAAAGGGGTGGCAAAGTTTGTATGAGAAAAATATTTTTATTGCACATTTTTGCATGAAACTTTGAATTAATGCTTTTTAGTACAAATGATGAAACACGTATTTCAGGGTTTTTCGAAATTCACCCCTATTGAGGGTTAAAGGGGGTGGCTAAGTTTGTATGGGAAATTTAATTCTATTGAAATATTTTGCGTGAAACTGAAATAATGCTCTGCAATACAAATTATGAGATACATATCTAAGCGTTTTTTGAAAATCAACCCCTATGGGGGTTAACGGGGGTGGCACAATTTGCGTAGGAGAAATATTTAACAGTAATTTTTACCATAAGTCCATAACAATGAACCACATACATCAGTTTATCATTAACGAAAAACACACAAAGAAATTATGATACAAATAGTAGCAAAATTGGTTAAAAATAGGAAATAAGTTTTAGAAAGCGCAGCAGTGGCGGCACGGCAGGATCCTACACAGTAGTTTTCAGAAAAGAGGGCCAGAACTTTAAATGGGGAATCAGTCCTTGGTACATTATAAGTAACAGTATATAAGCAAAAATTTTTATTTTATTCACTCTTAGCGCGAGCGAAGCCGCGGGCACCGCTAGTCAATTGAATATTTAATTAATATTAGGATAAATAATTTATAACTTCCTTAAAAACTAGAGCTCAGGTGCATACCTAAGTACATTTTAAACTAATATCTATACAATAAATAAAATTGAAGCGGCTATTTTTAATTTCAAATTAACAGCTCTTTCTTAAATGCATATGAAAGTATATACGATACTAAGAACAAAAAACTATTTTTTTAAAATCGTCTCTCTGTCTGAAACATTTATTTATTTGGCTTCGCTGACGTTAAACCTAGGGACAAACCTGAGTGAAGCAAGGGTGAGTTGCTAGTATGTTAATATTTATTGTCAATGTACCTAGGAATATAAATTGAAAAATCTATACATATATAATAAAATGCAGAGTTGAATTTACACACTACATTTTTTTAAAAAAGGTTTAGGATATTCTTAATGATATAGTCCTTATTATTGATACAGAGTCCGAATCTATAGTTTTTAGAATTTTTCTGTCTGTCAGCGTCACTAGAAAACTGCAGAACAGATTTTAATGAAATTTGGTATGATGACAACTGGTTATCTGGGTCTTAGAATACTTTTTAATGCAGAAGAATATCTCATCTGAGAGTGAGAAATTTACATAAACATAATATATTGGGAGAAACTAGAGCAGAGTGAGGTATATCTCTAAAGAACAAATAATGTGAACAACAGTATATAAAAAATTTACACTAACCTTTGAGTAACAATAATCCAACATTTTCTCAAATAAATCCCAATTATCCACTTGTCCATCTTTCATATAAGTTTGGACTTCCATGTTTGGTCTTGGCACATGTAGTGCTGTGACATCTATGTAATACCGAAGATCTTCTTTTTTGCTGGCTAGAAGTTAAAGCAAAGTTTTAATATTGATTTTTATTGAAATACCTTTTTTAATAACAAAATTCTTAAACTAATAGGTTCTAAGAATATAAAACTTACCAACATCATTTATAATTACTAATAACTGAATCTGGTGTTGAACCAAGCAACATATTATGGTAAACTGAATCAGTCAATACCAAGTAACACAAATATCTAACGCTACAAGCATATCACTCATAATAAAACAGAAATTTTAATAACTTACATCGTACGACTGCTACTTATAAACAAATTCTAATATAAAACTCATTTCAAGCAAAATAAGCAATAAATAAACAAGCAAAAAACAAAATATACTATTTAAAAAAACTATAAATAGCATAGTATGTAACTTGCCGGTTTGTGTGATGTTTCCATCTGGAACCTTCTCTTCAGCATCAGGTACATGTAAGGTACCTGGTCCCACACCAATAACTGATGGAATATCAGCTTTTGGGGTATCTTCTTGTGCATAACCAACTCTTAACGAATGATGCCCAGGATCGAACACTAGGGCTCCTATCTCATCGCCACCATACAGCATGCCGTTAGGGCCACTCATTTTATGTTTAAAATTACAAAAAACTAAATAATTATTGTTTTCATTGATTAATTCGGCGCGTTATGTTACTGTTTTTAGAATTTAGCATCTTTCAAGATTGACAATGCATACGATGTAAGCGTACAACGAAACGTAAATTTTAATTATAATTTATTTACAATTTAAAATGTCATGATTGATTTTTCTTAAAGAAGTACTTTTAGAATAGTTATAATTTATTCAAAAATGTTTTAGTTAAAATGATAAACTATTTTAAATAAGTTCATAACTTTGTAATAATGTGAGAGTTTGTCGTACTACGGAACGTTTTTGTTTATAGCATAGAGAAGCTTTGTTTTTTTGACTCAAATGCTAAATTTTTTGCTTTTTGAATTATTATTTTTAAATAATGTTAATTAAAGTTTTTAATGTGCTTAGAACCTATGTTTTTACTCTATAAATGCAATAGTTTATATACGATAGTGTGCATGTATTTATTACATAAGAAGGTTTTTAGGACTCAAAATAAAAATATTAAACTTTTTATTACACTAATAAAAATTTAAAGTACTTAATTTTTAACAGTATGAATATTGATTTTATTGAATTATGTATATAACTATTAAGTTATCTATTACATTATGCTCCATTTATATGTCTTACTTTGTTTTACGTTTATTATTAATAATAACCATTATTTATAAACCTGTCTAAATATTTTTATTTCAAAAAAACAATAGAAAAAAATTGCTATTATGCCATTCAACTGAAAGATATTTTTTTTATTTCAGTAAAAAAGACTTGATAAAGGACCCAAAAATAAAACAATAATTTATTCTTTACACAATTATTTATTACAGCACGAATGTTTAATGTGACATGTGAACATATACATACATAGGTACCTACTACACATCGATAACTTATCTCAAAATTATTCCACATATTATATAATAACAGACACATACACAAAAAATCTACAAAATGTTAGATTTTGATTTTAAATAAACTACTTTTAAAAGTGTTATATCAACATACTTATAATTAGTACATGCTTTGAATACACCATATCTTATAAGGGAGTCCTAGAGATTTCCCTTTAAGGGAAACCTATTAAAAGTAGTTTAATTTTACAAAATTACTAACATTCAGTTCTATGTCTTGTATAGAATATAGATAATATTGGTATAATGCATAGTACAATGATATATTATGGATATAAATCCCTCAAATAAAAAAAATGTCTTTGGTTTTAACTATAAGCAATATAAATTATCTAACAAAAATGGATGACTTCAATTTTAAAGTTATATTTTTAGTGTAAGCTTTATATAAAAAAATATTTAAAAAAAATTATTTTTAATTTTACAAAAATCAGTGACGTGTCATGAGAATAAATTAAGTGTTATTAAATTGTACAAAACGTGAAATATACAGATAATAAATAAATTATATATGAGATGAATGTGCCTTTTAGTAAACCTTTAGGAACTTTATGCTAAAAGTTTCGTGTACATCAAAATGTAGTATAAAATACGAAATCATACACCATAAGAGAAGGTATATTTTATTATCTACACACACAGATTACATATTATTTCATTTACACTTATTAAATATTTAAACTACGATTATCTTGTTAATTTACGGCATTAATAATAACTCATTTCTAATTAAAATTATAATAAACTTAATAAATATAAAAAAATAGAAGAAAAAGAAATTTTTAAGGACTAAACTAATAAAAAGGCGAATATATTAAAATAAAAAAAAATAAAAAAAATCTCTATAGTATAGAAAAAAATCTCTACTTAATCTACTCTACATTGAAAATGATAAAATACAGTGAAACTACCCTCAAAACGAACTCTCCTCATTCCATTACTTGATATTTTATCATAATACTTAATTTATTTTAAGCATTTTCAACATTTGCGTGCTATATCCACTCCAAATCAGTCTTAGAAACAATACCGAGGCCCCAAATTGTTTAGAACTATGTTAACCCGCGGATTTCTACACGTTTCATACTAATTAAAAAAATAATAATTGTAAGTTCGTGAAATTATATCAATGTACAGACATCACCCTTGTTCTTACATTTATGTATACATTACTTTATATTAGTCCAGTTAATATCTAAGATAGAGTATAGAAACTAAAAAAAAAACCTAAAAAGTAAACAAATACATACATACATATTTGATTTAGAATTAAGCATCGTGGCACACTATGGAGATAAAATAAATATAATATATTTGCCTCATACAGGATTGATCATTTAACTTCCACTCATTAAGTAAATTGCAGTCTGTACAATATTCAAACGTTTTTTTTTAATTTTAAACAGCAAATTGACGATTTATCTATGAAATTAAAAATTCAACATTTTTAATCTACAAACACACAGAATATATATTTTGCTTATATATTTTTTTTATTTTCTTAAAAATTAAGGCCGTTTAATGATTCATAGAGATGTGTCAAAAATAAACCACACATTCTAAAACTAAATATAATTAACTCCATTTACAATAAAAATATCATAATAAATCATTGAGTTATTATTACTAGAGTAGACGCGCCGCGAACAAAATCTGTTCGCCACTAGCGGCCGCCCGGGGCGCGGGGGAGGAGGCGACCGCATCATAGATTGCAAGATTACTATGCAGAAGGGACACGGACACTTTGTTTATATTCTGCCTAATGAGCATACAACTAATTATTTTAATTACAATTACTTTTTAAGCTATTGCATAGATTTTATTTAAACCTTATTGGTGTTAGGTAATAGGTTTTTTCGTTACGGAATTTCTTGATTCGGTCGCCGCGCTCAAAGCCCGCGATAAAAGCTATGCAATAGCTTAATAAAAAAGTATATATATAATAATATAAAATGTTTTATCTGATAGGGAACTACAAAATAATTTCATTATCTGTATTAATTAACATAGCAACTCGATATTGTCACTTCTGCGTAGACCTTTTTTTTACTCTTTGATTTCAACAATCATGGCCGCCGCCGCATGGCGCGTCGGCATGACTTTAAAATTATACAAAATTATTAAATTAAGCGTGATTAAACGAAAATGCAGTAAACTTACGCGTGAAAAGTCACTCCTTGACTTTTATTTGATTTTCCTGAACGGTTTGTACAGTACCTCACTACACATAACGGCATATTTAGACGTAATAATTTTTACTCCAATGCGTCAAGCTACCGCAGCCGCTCGGCACAGACTAAACGCGTATATGCCGATCGGCCTATACAGGTGTTTGAATAAATCTAGTTGAGGCGCCCACTCTATACGTAGTAATAATAACTCAATGTAATAAATAGCACGAAATATATCCCATATGTATCAACAGTTAGAGGGAGACAAATGTTCGGAAAGAGAGACAAAATAAAATATTAAACAATAAAAAGAATAATATTATTGCGATAATCATCGTGTATCTTGTTGCAAGCATAGTTGTATGATACATACATAATATGTATTTCTTGCATTAATTTCAATGTCCATAGTAAACTTATAACATCAACGTACTAGAAAGGGACATTTAGGATGTGGAAAGAGATAAAAGATTTTTAAACTATAGATATCATGAGAGCCTCATAAATGTATGATCTATACAAATGTCTCACAAACATATAACTCTCATTTCCCTTGAAAACTTAAAATATTAAACAGTCACTTTAGTTATTGTTAACGATCAAACAACGAAAACAGCTATGATTCAAATCAAAATGTCGGTTATTATTAACGATTATGTACAGATTTTTTTACACATAGAATAATCAGTAATTGTACATTTTATTTATAGATAGATAAAGACATCGTCTAAAAGTCAGTTATAGAATTATAAGAAATAGTTAAAAAGTGTGCCAAAAATAGTATTTTTATACATTATTATCAAAGTCCCTACCCTTCTTGAATTCAAGCACCCTTTCTGAAAAGGGCAAAATAGCAAAAAAAACCGCAAATTTTTTTTGCAGAGTAAGCATATATTCTATAGAAGTGCCAATTTTGTGTGTGTACCTATCGAAAAGACTGAAAAAATAACGAAAAATCAATTATCTACTGCATTTTTCCCCCAAAATTTTTACATGCAATTAAAAACTCGTTCTTTTTAAAGTCGGTTACAAAAAGGGTAACTTTGCTGTTTTTTATAAATTATTTAGTGCCTTTTGTCTGATAAACTTCAAACCTATAATTATTTCCTTCCCATTCAATTCACAATTTACCATTTTGGCCCATTTAATTGAATCCAGATCCAAAACTGGAGAACTTTCGAAAAATTACCTCCTTGCCTTCATATCCAAATGCAAATGACACCAAAAACTGAAGACATTAATCTTCTATAACATTGAGATCAACACACATTTCCGCCATATATTTACTGAACCTGACACCCAACATTGATAGCACTGAACAGGGGCGCAGCCCCTAGGCCTCCGTCCCCGTCACTGATGCCCACGAGGTACTTCGCCCCCGTACAGTCGACGCAGGTGCAACTGTCTGTGAGGGTACAGAGACCACGGGACGTTGCTATGGCCTCCCATTTTATTTGTTCGTCCAGAGTACCAGAACGACTCAGGAGGTTCTGTTAGGGAACAAAACGATTCAAGTTAAATGAAAATTCAATTTTCTTAAACAAAATATATCATTACATTTAGAATATAATCCAGAAATTAATTAATCTAGAATTTAAAAGTACGTCGACGTCAAAGTATATTATAATATAGCCAGTATGAATATAAGTGAACCATTTTAGCGAAAAATATCGACTTTTGTATACAATTTTTTGTGAAAATATCGCTAAATTTGAAACACTTAAGTTGTCACTTTGACCATAGACTACACTTTGCCATAACTTTCGATACGACACTTGCACTTTTCTATATTTTCATAATCAAAAAGAAGTGAAATTAGAAGATATTTATATTATAAGTAGTTTGATTCGCTTTTATTCAAATAACATACACATGAAAATGGTATATTTTCTCCAACTACATTAAAATCAGTTCAGCATTTTTACCTTTGAAATAGAACAGACTTACATACTAACAATATTTTAAAGATAAAAAAGCGTAGATTATAAATATAATATTCGCGACATTTAAATTACGATATGCGTTCTTATATGCAATGTTAGCTTTTATAAGCTTGTGAGAACTTCATTAAAAGTTTTGCTAAACACCTTTATAGCAGTCGGTTGAAACTTCAATGTATAGTGATACGATGCAGAAAATTACCCTACACTTTGTTAACTGGATAAATTAGAGTTGGGGATAATTATACCATAGCATTCTTGTATTGGAACGAAGTTCCTTATCGCACGTTGCGCGATAGGGGGCTAGACGGAAAAAATTAAGACCAAAAAAGTTGTAACGACACTTTTTGCTATAGTTGTGAGCCGTGCGGCGTGCGCGTGTTTCTCTGTCTGTCTCTCTCTCTCTCATAGAAAGCAAGCCAATTATTTTCGTGTCGTCTTTCTATTTCGCATTTAATAATTACTAAAATTGAGCCTACTGATTAAGTTTATATTACATTATGTTTGTTAATAATAAAAAAAATATTATTGTAACTTAAATAAATTATTTTTAACAAAAAAACAAGAACCGACTTCCAAACTAAACAAATCTAAACTAAAAAGTAGAAAATAATACTTTTAAGAACTTAGTTAATTTTGAAATCTTCTGGAATTGATTCATTGATAACCTCCTCCTTTTTGGAAGTCGGTTGAAAAAATAAAATTTTATTACAATTCCTTCACTAATTAATCGAAAGGAACTTCGTTCCATTTATAATTATATTTAAATATAATATACAGCATTGATTAATAATATTATTTAGACGTTTTAACGTCCCACTATTGGGCATGGGGTTACCTTCAATACGAGGGTGGCAGTTGGTTGGGTGGCCATAGTTCACCATACTTAACTAGTGCCGGTTGGACATTCTAAGATCTCTCAGACATGCAGGTTTCCTCGCGATGTTTTATTTCACCTTAAGATAAGTGGTAATCATTTTGGAAATGATTCGCATGGGAAAATATCAGAGGGAGAGAGTGGGAGAGAGGGAAAGGGAGGGAGATAGAGAAAGGAAGGGAGAGGGAAAGGGAGGGAGAGAGTGAAATGGAGGGAGAGAGGGAGAGGGAGAGATTAATTTGGTTGCTCAATGGTTTTTTGAATAACATGAGACACCAGATCCTTGGTCAAGACCCTCAGTCATATTACTACAGTAATTAAAATTCTATCGAGTTATTTTCAGTTACAGCTTGTAATCGAAATAAGTTTCAAACACATGCCGTAATGTTTAGAAAGTTTCTATGAGTACAACACGAAACTGTGTCAATTTCTTCAAACTTAATAAGAAAAAAAATGAATAGAGAGTGCACTTGTATCTTGTATCTTTTATCTCCCGCGCAGTTCGCCAGTCTAAGTGCAATTACCCACCGTGGACAAAACCAACTGTTAAATTTACAGAGTTTCCTCAAAATCTTTTCTTTTGGATCTTTAATTTTATTAATCAGTATTTTGGTCCAATATATTGGTACCATAAAGTGCACTTACATCCTCAATAACAGCATTACAGTCATTTTGGACTACAACATTAGCCATATAGTGAAAGCCGCATAGATTTATAGGGCGAAATTCACTAAAATTTCCTGAAATTTCCTGCAAAAAGAAAGAGAAGACCTGACAAAAAAGAACGAGATAAAAGCACTTACTTGCATAACCTCCACGTTGCTGGCTTGCCACATGTCAAAATCGGTCAGATGCTGTTCTTTAGACCGACTTTTCTTTGGTTTCTTCAACATTGCGCAGTACATCGATATATCCTCACTGGTCGCTATTGAGGTATCATCGAATTGGAGGGAGTTTGCGTCGTACGACGTAGAAGCATCGTCCTCGATCGTCACAGTTTTGTCTGGTTCGTCGTAAATTTGGATTTCGTCTAAATCCTCCAACGTCATTGTGGATGTACCGGTTGATTCGTTTTGCAGATTTTCGTATATAATCTAGTATATTGAAATTAAAACACACATTATTAATATTACGTTCAAATATAGAGATTATATTCTATAAAGATATATAAATTTAAGAACACAGATTTTGATGGGATTTGCACTGGTAGATAGCTAAGATTATTTTTACTTGTGAAAAATAGAGTCCACTAAAGAAATTAATTAAAACCTACATACGTTAATCACTAATTTAATAGGTGTTTAGTAATACTTATTAATTTAATTGTACCAATCGTTTTAAGTAAATCAGTCAGTAACATAAGAGCAAGCTTAATTGGCATAGCATTCAAGAAATTCTAGCTCTAACACTTGATAGGTTAGACCTAGGTCTAGACTTGTCATAATATAATATAACAAATGACCTAAAAACGTGATAGGTCCTGAAAAGTTAATCCACATCCAATATTAAAGAGTCCTCATAATTACCCGTTGCTCTGCAATCTTACTGCTCAAGCTCGCCTGTTGCGATTCCGGGTCGTCGCCGATAAACTATAAGGAAATTATACTTTTTAATACCATAAACTAACTGACTAACTAAAATAACCCCGATATGTTTATAAAAACACATACATATTTGCTAGTTTATAGCAATTAATATTCTATAATGTTTTTCATAAATGAGATATTTTTCTGCAGCAAAAATGCCTATAAGTTGCCCGGATAAGCAGCTATCATCATTCCAAATTTCATCAAAATCTGCCCAGTGGTTTTCTCGTGATGTGGTCACAATGTGTGGAAACAAACAAAGATACAGACAGACAAAAAATCAAAAAACTGTATACATATATTCCGTTCCATATCGATAATGATGAATATTTCACATTTGGCTCAGTTTGTAGTGTACTTGCTGCACCAGAGGTCGCGGGTTCGAGTCCTGCTGGGGGCATAAATTTGTTGGGCACGAATGCTTGTACTACAGTCATGGGTGATTATATTTATAATATGTATGTATTTAAGTTATATGTGTAGTATATCAACTATCTGGTATTCGTAACACAAGCCTCGTAGCTTACCGTGGAACTAGACGATGCTGTGTGTAATAATGTTTTAACATATTTATTTATTCAATAGGCTACTTGAAAATTCTAGCGATAAAATATTTAATCCGTTGGATACAGTAGCTTATGGGTCCACAATAATTATACAATATGTTTTTTTGCATTAAAATAAATTGTAAATATTTAATTTTTGAAAAATAAATTTGAGTTTTTTCATCTGTGGATTACAAGTACTGAAACGCTGGCGGCCATGTTTGAGCAGCGTGTGACGTCACATTTCACATAACAAAACATCGTGTGTTTTATCATTTGCAGTTTGCTGAGAAGATCACTCTAAAATATTTTAATTAGTGCTAGTGAGGTTTAACGAAATGGAGCCGGGCTACACAAAAGCTGATAGTGCAAATTTACCAAAAATACATCCATTTATGGTTGCAAATTTTTTGCATGTAATCCTAACTTTTGCTCAGCCGAGTTTCGGAATGTAAAAACTTCCGTGTAAGTACCGAAATGAACAAAGTAATTATATATAATTTATTTGTAAAAGTTGATGTGTAGTTGTATGTGTAGTTGTAGTGTGCAGTTCTTATGTCAAATAGTAAAAATTTTATGAAATAATTTTAAATTATTTAAAGGTTACACGACTTGTAGCTTGTCATTTTCTGTGTTTCTTTATATATATATATATATATATATATATATATATATATATATATATATATATATATATATATATATATATATATATATATATATATATATATATATATATATATATATATATATATATATATATATATATATATATATATATATATATATATATATATATATATATATTGTTAGGAATTAATAGTAAGGAACGGTAGCAAGTTGCATCGCATCTATAAAAGGAAGTGTCAAACCGATGACAGGGCTTTTTGCTTGTCAAACGTCAAAGCGTTCACACGTGTTCTTAGTCGTTATTTCTTTTTTATTTATAAAATCCACTTCTGGTTCCTAAAATCAGAAGTGGGATCGGATCTGCACATAACCTGACCGTTTGGACTATCAATTTAAATTTAACGCTTAACCAGTGCGCGACTCGTTAAATATGTAATTTTTTTGTACCGTGCGTTATTTTGCTCAAAATAATGAGTAGATCGCAGCGTCTTCATTCTCGTGGTGGATCATGTGATTTTCATAGACAGGAAGACATTCCAGTGATAGTGATAGGTGTCGTTCGCGAACTAGGTCACAGTCGCATCCCCGCGTTATGCATATGTCCCGTGATAGGCATAGTACTAGTCGCTACCTGCAAACGTTCTAAGGATCTTTACACGTATTGAAATGAAAGACCAGTAGTCGCGTTGAGTGTCAAATGTGGAATGTCTTTATTTAAAACGTCTGGCTTCTTTTATACATATTTGCTCGCGCGGTTTCTGAGAATCGTCGGCCATGCGTGAGGTCGTGACTCGGCGGCGGCCGGCTGCGCTTTTGATATGGCGGCCGCGGTGCCAGCGGCGGCTTTATGGCGAGGCGGCGGTGCCAGTTACAAAGTCGCGGCAATGACGGCGACGGCGACAGCGAGTCAGCTCGGTATGTACTTCTGAAAGCGCGCGCCGCGGAGTGGCGGCAGCGACTACAGATCAAAAGTTACCGAAGTATCCGAAGGCTGGATGGTGAGTCGGTGTCAGGTGAGGCCGAGTCCTCGCAAATTAGAAGCATTGGTAAGCATCCGTTTGCCACAAAACGTCAAGCCCGGCAGTTCTTAGGACTCGCTGGATATAGGTGGTGGCTGAGTATATGGTACCCCAGCGAGGGGAGTGGTACCATGAAACGTGTGTAGCGTTCTTTTAAAGTGAGTATTTTACACACACTTATGTTGTGTGGTTGGTTAAGTCTGATGGTTATCCATTTGACTGTGTTACTTATATCGACCCGATGTAGTTGTTACTGGGTCCGTGTCGATAGATGATCCGATGTAGATGATACTGGATCTATGCCTAAGATGATCCGATGTAGATGTTACTGGATCTATGTCGATAGATGATCCGATGTAGATGTTACTGGATCTATGCTGATAGGTGATCCGATGTAGATGTTACTGGATCTATGCCTAAGATGATCCGATGTAGATGTTACTGGATCTATGCTGATAGGTGATCCGATGTAGATGTTACTGGATCTATGCCTATAGATGATCCGATGTAGATGTTACTGGATCTATGCTGGTAGGTGATCCGATGTAGATGTTACTGGATCTATGCCTATAGATGATCCGATGTAGATGTTACTGGATCTATGCCGATAGATGATCCGATGTAGATGTTACTGGATCTATGCTGATAGGTGATCCGATGTAGATGTTACTGGATCTATGCCTATAGATGATCCGATGTAGTTGTTACTGGATCAATATCGTTGGAAACCCGATGTAGCTGTTACTGGGTTGTTGTGTATTGGTCCGATGTAGATGCTACTGGACCACTGAACTGACACACTGAGGCAAGTTTATTCTGTAAGGCCTGTGGCAGTGTGTAGAGGAACTTGTCCTAAAAGTAAAAGGTTACTAAAACACGCGCAACGTTGATTTTAACTCTGTATGGTTTGTATATGCAAGTGAGACTTTCACTAGGTCGTGATTTATTGTTGAGGTTGGTTAAAGAACTAAACGGTAAACTTGATGCGCTGCCTTTACCAGGAACCAGCAACAGACTAGATGCGGTCGAGGACGACGCACAATCAGGAGAGGCCGTGTTAGGAATTAATAGTAAGGAACGGTAGCAAGTTGCATCGCATCTATAAAAGGAAGTGTCAAACCGATGACAGGGCTTTTTGCTTGTCAAACGTCAAAGCGTTCACACGTGTTCTTAGTCGTTATTTCTTTTTTATTTATAAAATCCACTTCTGGTTCCTAAAATATATATATATATATATATATATATATATATATATATATATATATATATATATATATATATATATATATATATATATATATATATATATATATATATATATATATATATATATATATATTCCCCAGTGTTCAAGTTATTTTATTGCTTTATTTGCTAAAGTTTATTGGTTTTGTTGTTATTGCGATGCCTAAGCATACAAAAAAAACTGATTTTAGTAGTCAGGCCAGGGAGCTTGATATGAGTTTAGACGAATAAAATCATTTTTTTATATATGTTCTGTTGTTTCATTAATATAAGTATAGACTACAATTGAACTACTCCAAATTTACGTTTTTTATTATAAAAAAACATCGACTATCCATCGTAGCAATACATCCCATCACTAGCTTACGTCTATGGAGTTACGTTATACGCATAGCACTTTGCTTAATTTTTCTTTTCATTAAATTTTATTTGCAGACTCGAACATTCTGGTTGGGTTTAATTTAATTTACTACAGTAAATAATGATTTAATATATTACGAATGTGGTACAGCTGAAATACTAAGTCATAATTTGTAAATCGCGGCAACTTTCAAGAGTGAAATGAAACGTTACTGAAACTGTCACCCGCACCATGCTACAGCGCAAGTAGTACCTATAGCTTATCCAAAAAAATATATTAAATGTACAAACTCAATATTTTAATACAATACAGTAACAATACAAAACAGTCAAAGGTGCACACAAATTATATTAAAGTATCATCTTAATCGGTTTAGGAACACATAGAGAACAAACATACCAACATACATTTTTATTACCATAGATAATAGACAAGAAAATGCTCGACATATTTCGTCATCTATAAACAAAGAGCTTTTATGGCTTATTCAGAAAAATACATCAATATATTTAAAATTATATTATATTTAATATAACGCAAAATGAAAGATTTTATAGTATTCATCTTGTATAACGTGTAAATATCAAAGGCAACACGATGAAATTGTATGACATCCGTAATTTTCTATACTTGACGCTCGAGTTCTCGGGTTAACGAGAGCTTTTGACTTCACGTTTGATGTTAAAGTTTTATTTCAAGACTACGATATAAGATACGTAACGTTAACAGTTTTTGTAGATTACTCAAAATTGTTTTTAATAAAAAAACAAAAACCGACTTCCAAACTAAATAAATCTAAACTAAAAAGTAGAAAATAATACCTTTAAGGACTTTGTTAATTTTGGAGTCGGTCGAAAAAAAAATGTCACATATAATTAAAAAAGTTGAAAAGTATGGGACCATTAAGATTTTGCCACGTATTATAGATTGCAATATTAATTAAAAAATAAAGATTTTTGTGTCATTCCTTGTTTTGCCCCTGTACCCTTCAAATTACGACAAGGAGTAACAGGACGTTGTTAAGCGAAGCTAGGGTAAGCCAATAGATCTAATATTTTGTATATTTATATTTTATACTAGCGGACCCGACAGACGTTGTCCTGTCCGCATGCGCAAAACAACGTTGCCTAGCAACGACTTGTTTATAATTGGATATTTCATTTATTGTGTAAATGTATAAATAGCTAATTAATTCAAAAAATACATGTTGTAGTGGACCGAATTGTGAATCTAAACCATTCTCGAATGCACTCGAACACGCACAAAACATTTCATCAAAATCGGTCCAGTCGTTTAGGAGGAGTTCAGTCACATACACACGCACACAAGAAATATATATATTAAGATTTATTTGTCCTATCTCAGAAATGGCTTGAACGATTTGAGTAAAATTTTATATCTAGAGAAGGTTTTTGTTTTTTAAGTCTATCTTTATTGGTATAAATATAAATAAATATGTTGGAACACTACTACACACAACGCCATCTAGTTCCGTGGTAAGCTAAGAACCTTGTGTTACGGACACGAGATAATTGATAAACGACACACATTTAACTTTAAATATAATATTCTTCGACCGATTGCGGCCACGGCGGCCAATCTCATTGAGACTAGCCATCTGCGCAGGAGATATTATAATGCAGCGAGTGTACGCGCAGACACAAGTGCACTCTCTGTTCCTATCACTCTCATACTCCGGTGGGACGACGCGAGACACGACCAGTGAGAGTTAAGGCGCAGGACCGACAGCTTTACGTGCTCTCCGAGACATGAGGGTGACACACCACCAACTTCCCAACTCCGGGCTGTTACTGAGACTTACTAAACAGAAAGACTCAATAATTAAACTTTAGCCCGACCCGAGACTCGAACCCAGGACCTCTCTATGTGTGACCGTACACGCTACCGTACACGCTAACCACCAAGGCAGTTAACTTTAAATATATACATATTATAAATAAAACACCATCGACAAACATTCGCTTAACAACGCGCTTAACAAATGAATGCCCCCAGCGGGACTCGAATCCTCGACCGCTGGCACAGCAAGCAGGGTCACTATAAGCTAAGCTGACGAGCTAAAAGTAAAGATACAGAATATAATACTTACATCATCGTCGTCATCATCGATACTTAGCACGGACAATATGTCTAACGGAGACATATCATGCGCCGTGATGCCTTTACTTGTCGACGGTACTGGAGAGTCTGGCCTGTTCACTAAAAATGGAAAAATAGATTTATTTAAAACTAGCAAGCCTGGCCCGCTTCGCTGGGCGTAAGTTAAATTATTTTTAAATTCGTTAAAATGGGTCCAGTCGTTTCAGAGATTAGCCGGAACAAACAAACAGACAGGGAGACAAAAAATTTAAAAGTGATTTTTGATGAATGTACCGTATAATATACTTTCATATACATTTAGTAAAAAGCTGTTAATTAAAAACAGGCACTTCAATTTTATTTATTTAAATGTATTGACTATTCAAAGAACGTCGCTTGGATCAGTCTCATTCCTAGTAAAAAACCAAACAATCCCACGGGAACCGCACATTTACATCACAATCGGGATAAGAAGTATCCCGGAAAATTTTACGGCTGTCCGTATGTGCTAATGCAGTCTATTATAATCTATCCTTATGCCAATATTCATCCAGATCCGATCAGCCGTTCTGGCGTGAAAAAGTAAAAAACTATTTTTCATCCATCCATCCATCCGTCCGTCCATCCATTCATCCATTCATCCATCGTCATGAAGTTCTACCAATATAATAACAATTATAATTTTCATACAATTAATGGGATGCACTTTTAAAAATCAAGAAAAATCGGCCAAGTGCAAGTGTGAATTACACGCTGAGGGTTCCGTAGCATGTTATGTGTTAACATACATATCTAATGAAACTAAAATAAATGTTATACTCATCTGCATAATTCATTGTACTGACAGAATAAATAAAGATTGCATATTATTTCTATGATAAATAATGTGGATTTCGCTCAGCTAATAATGAATTAGACAAAAATTTCTTAAAGTGAAAATAAACGCTCAAGTATTTTCTACATAAAAACAATTGTGTTCAGCCCTTCTTAACGTCCCACTGCTGGGTACGGGTCTCCCTTTTAAACGATTAGGCCATCACCACGTTGGCCTAGTGCGGGTTCACATGTCTTTAGAAAACTTGCTAGGTTCTCTCAGAAATGCAGGTTTCCTCACGATGTTTTCCTTCATCGAAAGACAAGTGGTAATCATATTAAAAAATATTCGCACATGAAAATAACAGAGTTGCGAGATCCGGATTTGAACCCGCATCACTCGGTTATCTAAGCGAGCACGTTACCACTGGGCTACCACTGTCAATCAAAGCAATATTAGGTTACAACAACAACTCATTTCTATTCAAGGGTGATAAGATTTGGGGATGCATAGAATGACAACCCTATTTTTAACGCCACTATATATACGTAATTACTGTAGCCTTTTTTACGACTGCTGCGAGATAGACAGATAGATCGACATTTTTAGGAGTTCCACCACTACATAGAAATGACAGCGTCTATTTCCCAATTTCGCCTTTTCTTAGTAAAAATTTCTTCACTTAGTAACTGACCAAGGACTCAAACCTATGATCTCAGGATTCCGTGCGAAATGGCTATTACTGGAAGGACAATATAGACGTGAGTGCTTGCACCGAGTAAAGCGGGTTCAAATCTCGAGTCTCACGCCTTTGATATTTTCATGTACGGATAATTTCTAACATGATTACTACTCGTCTCACGATAAAGTGAGAGTCGTATCATCGTGAGGATAGTTTTCGAAAGACATGTGAAGTCCGCCAACCCGTAGACTATGGCCTGTGGACTAAGGCCAGCGCGGTGGACTATGGCCTGTTCCTGTTCGTATTGAAGGGAGGCTACCAGCAGTGGGACGTCAATAAGGGCTGAATGTATTAGAATAGTGTATTAATTACCTTGATCAGAGCTTGTGCTGCTTTGAAGTAAATTTTCCGTCGAAGGTTGCTCCGTATTGTCCCTACTTCTCCCCTTGAATATGCCAAATTTTGTTGGAGCCATATTCTTTAACAAATAACAGTTAACTGATTTTTAACAGATATTCATTTATCGGATTAAAAATAATACAGAAAAGCTTCCATACTTATGCAATTAATATTTCGCACAAAAAAGATTTAAAACATTAATAAATATTTTACTCGAAAAAAGAATTATCATAAATGACGCAACTGATATTACATGAATTGAAAAATATAACAAATAAGATATATTACTAATTCATAATATTTTAAGCTTACCAAAGAAATAATTTCAACAAAAATGTTTTTACATCGAATGCACTACAATGTCTGTAAATGTTAGAAAATATTATTCACTCTCACTTTATCAATGAAAACTCTTAAAAACACCAATAATTATATATTTTTGTTCCCTAAATCAGTGAATAATTTAGTTGAATAAATATATTTTCTAAGAAAATTGCGATAGCATCAATAACACTGTCATGTCGGTCTCAATGACACAGACTGAAAAGTGAAAAGTCCTTTACAGTACGCAGTTTCATTTTCGTTTCATTCACAGATTATATAATCGGAAACAATAAATAAAAATGAGTATATTTTATGATTTTTTTGTTTATAAGTAAATAAGTTTAGCGTAAACACTGTAATATTTAATTTGAAATGAAATTTTAATAGTAATAATTATAGTTATTAAGACAAAGATGATAGAAAAAAAGATTTACGAATATATTTAGTATCGAATATTATCTGATATGTATCTGAATCTGGTCTTCAAAAAAAGCTATATATTTAATTTATCTACTAAAATTATATTGTGATTGATTCATTGTAAAAATAAAAGTGGAAACTATCTTAAATTTCGTTATATTATAGTCACTTTAGTTTCTATAAACACAGCAATATTATTTTCTATCCGAATCGTTGAAATCTGACGATTAAAAAGAACCTTTTCTTTGTTTAGCTTCTAAGTTGCGCGCGCAGTGTGTTTGTAATCTACCTACTTATCTTCGATTACACTGTACAGACATTTTGTGACTCTAAAAACAAAAACCGACTTCAAAACTAAACAAATCTAAACTAAAAAGTAGAAAATAATACTTTTAAGAACTTCGTTAATTTAGAAGTCGGTGCCAGCCAGGACGGATAGACTTATCTTGCCTTTGCAAGGAACTTTCGAACGGTATTTTGATTATGTTTACAAATATTATAGATATAGATTAATCGAATACTTATGTGTCTATTTAAGGTTATTTTGCTTTGGCTGGCACCGACTTCTAAATTAACGAAGTTCTTAAAAGTATTCTTTTCTACTTTTTAGTTTAGATTTGTTTAGTTTTGAAGTCGGTTTTTGTTTTTTGTTAAAAATAATTTATTTTCAAATTTTTAGCGGAAAGTAGATACTTATTTTGTTTATGTACAAAAAAGAATTTTCCAAATCGGTCCAGCCATCTTCGAGTAATGGGGAACATACATAAAAAAAAGTCCCCAACGAATTGAGAACCTCCTCCTTTTTTTAGAGTCGGTTAATAAGAGCCTGAAAGAATTTAACTATCGGTCTATAATTACGTATAATATTGAAAGAATTTTCTTTTAACTCCTAACCGTTGAGGAGTTGTACCTTCCATCATTAGCTCAACCACAGGAGATGATTATTATCAGACGCAAATACTTGAACAGCTTTAGAAAATATATGAAAAACGTAATAAGTGCCTATAAAATTTGAGAGTTGTCTTCGATTTCCCTGGGATCCCATCATCAGATCGTGACTTGGTGACTATGGGACCAACTAGAAACTATACCCTTTCAAACAAAAAAAGAATTTTCCAAATCGGTCCAGCCATCGTCGAGTAATCGGGGAACATACATAGAAAAAAAATTAACAAAAAACAAAAACCGACTTCAAAACTAAACAAATCTAAACTAAAAAGTAGAAAATAATACTTTTAAGAACTTCGTTAATTTAGAAGTCGGTGCCAGCCAAGACTGATAGACTTATCTTGCCTTTGCAAGGAACTTTCGAACGGTATTTTGATTATGTTTACAAATATTATAGATATAGATTAATCGAATACTTATGTGTCTATTTAAGGTTATTTTGCTTTGGCTGGCACCGACTTCTAAATTAACGAAGTTCTTAAAAGTATTATTTTCTACTTTTTAGTTTAGATTTGTTTAGTTTTGAAGTCGGTTTTTGTTTTTTGTTAAAAATAATTTATTTTCAAATTTTTAGCGGAAAGTAGATACTTATTTTGTTTATGTACAAAATAGAATTTTCCAAATCGGTCTAGCCATCTTCGAGTAATGGGGAACATACATAAAAAAAGTCCCCAACGAATTGAGAACCTCCTCCTTTTTTTAGAGTCGGTTAATAAGAGCCTGAAAGAATTTAACTATCGGTCTATAATTACGTATAATATTGAAAGAATTTTCTTTTAACTCCTAACCGTTGAGGAGTTGTACCTTCCATCATTAGCTCAACCACAGGAGATGATGATTATCAGACGCAAATACTTGAACAGCTTTAGAAAATATATGAAAAACGTAATAAGTGCCTATAAAATTTGAGAGTTGTCTTCGATTTCCCTGGGATCCCATCATCAGATCGTGACCTGGTGACTATGGGACCAACTAGAAACTATACCCTTTCAAACAAAAAAAAAATTTTCCAAATCGGTCCAGCCATCGTCGAGTAATCGGGGAACATACATAGAAAAAAAAAAAAAAAAAAAAAAAAAAAAGTCCCCGACGAATTGAGAACCTCCTCCTTTTTTTGAAGTCGGTTAAAAAAAAAAAAGTCCCCGACGAATTGATAACCTCCTCCTTTTTTTGAAGTCGGTTAAAAAGAAATTTAGACTTTAGTTCTATTCACATAAGACATATATTACGTAGTTCACATTTCTAAATTTATTGGTATGTTTACAAAAATAACTATCATCTGTAATTGAGCTTATATTATTTTGAGCTTTGGAAGCTTAAGCCGTGAAAAGCTCGAGACGAATATATCGACACAATATAATTCATCAAATTTCAGAATTAGTGAGGCATCTTAGAGAATGAGTAGCGACTTTTGATAGAGATTAAAATACTTACTTGGAAATTGGAATGTACCTTCTGATATACTCGTATATATGTTCTTGTGGACTTTTCCGACTTCTTTTTAAAACTAATATTTTTCTAGTACATTGTTTTGTTTTATCGCTTTAGGTTTAGCCAGGGTTAGCCATGGGTGCTTTTAGTGGATAGTACACGTACTGTTACCTACAGTTGGTATGCATTTCCCAAGGATAAAAAAAGGGTTAGCCAAGAAAATTTTACTAACAACTCGACAGAATTAGTTATGATTTTTCCTGTTACAAAATACTATTTTTATTATCAAAACAGTCTACACAAAATTTATTTAAAATCCGTTCAGGTACTTTTGGCGTATAACATACAGATATACAGAACACGTAACAGTCATTATTTTAAAAAGTAATATCATATTTCGATAGGTTACTAATTATATGTATTATTAATTATTGCAATAAATCTATAATTTATTAAAAACATTAAATTTCTGAAGCACACGTAGCTTAACAACCATTTTATTGCAGACATTTAAGCTTAGCAAAGGCGTAATTTCAGAGCTTTTTTCAGTGGACTATAAAACTACTCTAATATGAACAGTAAACTATTAAATTTTATTTATTTATTAACCTTAGAAAATTTATTAAATGTGACTTGAGAATCTCGCGTAATGGCTGATTTTATACTGCAGAGCTTTTAGGGAGAAAGTTTAGTGTAGGAGGTACATTAATGTCGATAAATTAAATATCATGTACAAATTAATACAAATATGTTACATAATGGAAAATAAATTAGGATATACCTACTTTTTTAGGGCGAGCGAAGCGAGTCCTACCCCTATCCCACAATCTGAGTATTTTGTGGTACACTTTACTGAAAAACTATCACGCCCAAAAATTTGGGCTTTAACGAAGTAATTTAACTTCATACCTAAATTCGTTATCTGTCAAAAAATTATAATTTTATAACCATTAAAATATGAACATTCACAATATCGTGTTCATTGAATAGAATGTTATTGTACTATTAACGCCATCTGTCAGAAAACCAAAGAGTTCGCTGTATCATTATTACCCGTTAAAAAAACTACGACACAAAGGTCAGCTTTTTGCTAGTTTTAAAATGAATTTTATAAGTTAACAAAACCCATAAACCCAATAAAGTGATTGTTGAGTGATTTATAAATGAGGATATTCTAGACTCGTCTACCTATGGCCTTTCCTTCTAAGTCTTAATTTTATAGGTTAAATAAAACAATTGATCATAGAAGTGTTTCGGTTGCAATGCTTTATTTCTACAATATTTATTAACGCATAAATAAAATTAATGAATCAGTAGTTAAAATCGCCAAAAATATTTTCCACCCAGCCGGAAATATATTTTTGGGGTTTAAAAGATTTATAGATAAAAAAGAACAGTAATTGACTAGAATTTAGATTTTAGACGGATGTACATTCGATTGACTAGATTTTGAAATATAGAGATTCTTGAAATCTGTAAGCAAATAATAAAAAATTAAAAAAAAAATATAACAAAGAAGATCTTTCTAAATTTGACATATTAGTTTTGGCGGGAAAGTTAATCAAATTAAATACAGATAAAATAAATAGGTATTTACATTTTTATATGTAATAGGTATAGATATATTATTATATTTGGGTTTTAAATAATAATAAACTAACAAGGTCATTGTTTAAATCAGACATTGTAAGTTCCATTTGATATTTAGCCAAAGTTTTTAAACATGTCGTCGTTGAGATTGGGCTCGAAGAACGGCATTTCTTTAAAAATGACGGACGCGTCGGCTATATGCATTTGCCGTTTGCCATATCTGAAAAAAAATATAATTGTTTTGAAAAAAAATAGCAAGATATTGTAATTAGAAACAAAAATAACAAAATATAATTATTGTTATCATGTAAAATGCTTAGTGAAAAATAAATTTTATTAAAATATGGTGCCATCTGACGTTCATCGTTACAACTAAGTAAAAAGCTTTAGTAGCATAACTTTTCGACGCCATCTAGGCACAGCTGTGAATATTACAATCTACTTTAAAGGCAATTTAAAAATATACAACACTTTTTATATAAAGTAGACGAGAATTTGTGTTGTATGTAATTATTAGTCATAGACTAGTGGTAAAGTGCTCGCTTGTGGAACAGAGTGAAGCTGGTTCAAATTCCGTGTTTTACTCACACTATGGTAAGTGAAACAATTCCAAAACACTTGATTTAACGTGAATTAAAACATTATTATGAGAAACCCTGCATATCCGAGAGAACCTAGCTTATTTTCGAAAACCGTGTGCTATTTACCAACTCACACTTTTGTCGCTTCGCCCTTGTGTTTAAGGGAAGTATGCACCCATTAGTAGGATATTCAAAAAGGATGAATCAATTAAAATAGGTGAGAATGCTACGATAAATGATAATCTAAAACTGGCGCCCAAAGTGGGAATCAAGATGTGAATCAAGATGTGATACTGCTATAAAATAACGTTCTATTTCCTAGTAGCAATGCTTTTTGATTTTTTTACTCTCAAATTCTTGCAGCCAACTAGGCACGACGATATATTGGGACACTAACACACAGCGCCATCTAGTTCCGTGGTAAACTACGAAGCTTGTGGCGTACCACAAGCTTCTACTACTTCTACACTAAAGCCGTACTTTATCAAATAGTTGATACACTACAAATACATAACTTTAGATATATACAAATAGGATGCTAGATTAGAAACAAAAAGCTTACCGTCCTCTTCCATGCACAGAATAATACTCTTGTAGCTCCTTTAAATAGTTGGAGATCTGTTCCGCCGTGTCGAACCGTTCAGGGCGACGCGGGCGCGGGTACTGCGCTTGCGTCACGCACGACAAGATGGCGGAGAGCAGCAAAATGGCGGATAAAATAGCACGCATTGCTGGAATAAATGATATTTCGATTTTAATTATTGTCAATGTGGGTAAAAATTGTCACATTATTAGTTTTTTAAGAAACTATCCATAGGTTAATGTAAAAGTTCACAGAAAAAGTAACTAAATTTTCCCGTGGATCTGAAAGCTCGAATAAATATGTTGGGACATTAAGACACAGCACCACCTCCATTTCCGTGGTAAGCCAAGGCTTGTGTTACGGATACCAGATAGTAGATAAACTATGCATATATAACTTTAAATACATACATGTTATAAATCAATTACTGGTGTTCAAATATTTGTGATCTCTTCACAAAAATGAATGTACTCAGCGGGTCTCGAACCCGCAATCGCTGGCACAGCAAGTAGCAGTACTAAGTGAACCAAACGTGCCATCAAAATTTAATCGATCCACAAGTCCTCGATTATAATAACATCTGACATCAGATACATCAAATTGAAATATTTTTTAATATGATAATTGTTGACTAGCACCTACTTACTTTTACTTTTTTACTTTTGTTTTTTTTATTTGGTTTTTATTTTTTTAAAGTTACTATCTGTGTAACATTTTCTTCCGTAATAGATACTCATTGGTGTATCACATTTAATAATAAGACATAAAGTGGGTCTAACATCGATTATACAATTAAAAAGTAATCTAGGGATTTGACAGATAACGTTAATGTGTGAGTGTACGATGATTTTGATAATGGCTACAAATCTATACCTATCTATATTCTATAGGCATTATATAAAACTAGCGACTTGCCAGCTAATGCATTTCTTGGAGATGAGATTATAAATAATTATAATTATTATAAATAATAATAATAATAATATTATTATTTTCCCGCTATTGACCAGATAACCAACTATCATCAAACCAAATTTCATCGAAATCTGTCCAGTTCTTGTAACGGCTACGGACAGACAGACAGAAAGACAGGCAAAAATTCTAATAACTAGAAAAATTCTAGTAAATAAGATCGGCCTATGTATCGATAGTAAATTATTTTTAAAAAAAAACAAAAACCTACTTCAGAACTAAACAAAGTAGAAAATAATACTTTTAAGAACTTAGTTAATTTTAGAGTCGGTGCCAGCCAAAGAATTAACACTGTCCTGCAACCTGAGCATTTTGTGGTACACTGCTGAAAAACTATCACACCTATAGATTTGTGTTTTAACATAGTAATTTAACTTCATATTAAAAAAAAGAACATTAACGATTTTATGTTCATTGGATCGAATGTTATTTGTTCGAAAACCAAAGATTTCTAAAACGAAGAACCAAACTATTAAAAATAAATTAAAAATTGCCTTAAAAATTATTACCTACCCTATAGAAAAACTAGGCGAGCCTTCGCAAAGCTCAGCTTTTTGCTAGTTATTCGTATACATTAACTTTGTAATTCATAACCCTTTACATGAAATAGATTTTTTATAAAAAATGGACGACTGGTTAGATTTTGTTAAAATTTGGTATGACGATAACTTGCAGCACATATTAGGACATATAGGACACTTTTTACTGCGGAAAAGATCTTATTTCTGAGAAGCTACTAACAGTTCAAATGTATATATATGTTACTTTCTGCGCCAGCGGTCGCGGGTTCGAGTCCCGCTGGAGGCATTCATTTGTTGAGCACGAATGTTTGTACTCCAGTCATGGGTGTATATATTTATAATATTCATGTAATTAAAATTTATATGTGTAGTATAACAACTATCTGGTATCCGTAACACAAGCCTCGTAGCTTACCACGGAACTAGATGGCTTTGGCACGAAACTGGATGGAAAAAATTTGGCTTCCGATCATTTGAACGCGGGCGGAGCCGCGGGAAATCTAAGTATACCTACAATACGAATTTAGGGACGAACTCAAGTGAAGCGAGCGTGAACAGCTAGTGTACTTTTAAATAGATTCATTCATAATTATTCAATTTCAAAGAGCCAGCCATTAAATATGCTAAGTAAATTAAATTAAATATTGACTCGAGATTACAAAGTGAGAGTATTAATGAAATGATTTAAGGCTAAAATTTTCAAACTAAATATTAAATTACGTAAAAGAATATTATAGCAATAACTAATGTTTTACACTTATATAAAAAAGTTAAAGGTTGTAAGTTTGTATTAATTACTAATCCGATACTAAAAATTCTGAAATTCCACTTTTTTTTGTGCCACAATTTTTTTTATTTCGATAAGAATGGGTTAAAGTGAGGTTACAGGAATTTCTAATTAGAACTAGTAGTTCCTGAGATAAGCGCATACAACCAAACAGACAAACTCTTCAGTTTTATAATATTAGTAGATATAGATATTACGACAAAACTAATTAAACTAGGGTTCGTCCAGTTCGAATTACGTCCATAATCATATTTATTATTAATAATAACAAAAAATTAAAATTTAAAAAACACCCGACATAAAATAATAATAAAAATAGTATTCTACTAGTTAAAAGCCTTTAATTTGATACTCATATTGAGGGAGTTGCTAAAAATATGTAGCGCGCTATTTTGTAGCGGCGGCCATTTTAGACCGATTTTCATCAAACATAGCTAAGAACACTCCCCACTAATTCAACTTTCAAACAAAAAAAAAACAAATTAAACTCGGTTTAACCGTTCGTGCGCTTCGATGTTACAGACAGACACACAAACACACTCATCCGATCTTAACATTTTTTTTTAATTTGATTTGTCCCAACTTAAAATAGAGTTCTAATCCTGATAATTTCATTTTGGTACGAAAATTAATGAGCCTCTCCAATGTCCCAACATAACATATAATATAACATATTTATAAAAATTAATTATTTTTACAACTTTTCACATCTTCACCTGATAAAAGTTCTACAAACTCTACTCACAAGTTAAAAAAAATTAAACAATGCCACAATAAAACATCATACTCATCACACAAATGAATGCCCCCAGCGGGACTCGAACCCGCGACTGCTGGCGCAGCAAGTCACTACAAACTGAGCCAAAAGTATCATGTTTTATCATTGAGCTAAATGAAAAAGTAGCCACAGCAACGCATGGCCGGGTCTACTAGTTTAGTTAACAAAAAGCCATTGAAATTTTCCAACTCCTGACTCCATCATCAGATTTTTATAATTCTCTAATAAATGAAAGTAGCATGTTACTCTTTATAAAATAAGCTTTCTGCGAGTGAAAGTTCCTTCAAAATCGGTCCAGCGTTTCAAAGATTAGCCGGAACAAACTGACAGATAGACAAAAATTTTAAAAATTGATTTTTTGATGTAAGTACCGTATATACTTTCATATGCATTTAGTGAAAAGCTGTTAATTTGAAATTAACTTACTTTGTTAGAAAGTTTGAGAAAGTTATTTATAGTTAGTTAGATTCTAAAAACTTACAAAAGTTTGTAAAAATGTTATATTTTCTGAAATTAACCCAACCCGCGTAAGAATAGATTTACGACGCAATAATAGCCGTATTCTAGAATGCCATCGGAAAAAACATGATTTATTGCATCTAATTTATAGATTATTAATATTGTGTACGGAGTACATTATTTATTACTACTTTATGGCACAGCATCAGGTTTTCTATGAAGGATCAGAGGCTGGGCTCTCGGAGAAAAATGCTTTAGAATTATTTTTTAAGCTAATTCCAACAGTTTTTAGGGTTCCGTGTCTCAAAAAGAAAAAACGGAAACCTTAATTCTTATATTAAAATATATTTCCTAGCGCAGTCATTTTATTATGGCTCTGTACCCAAAGGGTAAAACGGGACCCTTTTCCTAAGACTGTCCGTCCGTCTGTCTGACAGTTTAGTTTCACAGATGATGTATTTCTGTTGCCGCTATAACAACAAATACTAATCATTTTTGTAGACCTATCCATAGATACCCCACACGTATGGGTTTAAAGGAAAAAAAAATTTGAGTTTCAATTCGAAGTATGGGGAACCCCCGAAATTTATTGTTTTTTTTTTCTATTTTTGTATGAAAATCTTAATGCTGTTCGCAGAATACATCTACTTACCAAGTTTCAACAGTATCGTTCTTATAGTTTCGGAAAAAAGTGACTGTGACATACGGACGAACAGACAGACAGACGTGACGAATCCATAAGGGTTCCGTTTTTTGCCATTTGGCTACGGAACCCTAAAAACAGAATAAAATAAGTATTTTAAGGGGGCTCCCATACAACAGACATGATTTTTTTGCCGTTATTATTGATAATGGTATGGAAACTATCGTGCGCGAGTAAGACTAACTCTTGGCCGGTATGATGAAATTCGGTATGATGATAGCTGGGTAAATATTTGATCGAATTTGACCGTGGAACACATCTGAACGAAATTCGGAATGAAGGCTCGCCACAGAGGAACAAGTTTTAAATTAAAACTAAATCTCTTTGGATCATTCGCCGATTCATTTTCATTTCGGAATCAAAAATATTAAAGATTTTTGTTAAAACGTCAAATATTCGCGTAAATCTAAAAAAATATTACAGAAACCCATGCAAATCCGTGGTATAATACTAGTTATATTTAAATAATCTACCCTTTTACAGCTTTGCGGAATCACATTGTATCATCGTCAATTAAATCGTTAGCGCATGTTTGAACTACTCTTGGACTCGAGATATTTATGGCATCGAAGGCAAACTAATTTGCGTAATGCATTATTTTGAAGTGGTTCTAAAGTTTACTTGTTGTTAACTTGTGTGTTAGATTTCAGAAAAGCTTTTCAACGACGTCTATAAGCTCGCTTCAATGATTATATTCTTGTAAAGATCGTAGCCAGGTTTTTTACAGACTTATTAACCTATCCCTCCTAATTAATCCGATAGAGAATTCGGATTTATTCTGGCTTTTAAAGAAGTCCTTAAATATCTATTAGATTAAATAAATAATATTGAATATTTAATTATAAACCCCATGACAATAAATAAATAAGGAGTTAAAATTAACAAATAACTTTGATGCCATTTTTGTATTTTTAAGAACATCCGCTTCTAGAGTCTAAATACTAAGTCTCTCCCGAGAACATTATGGAAAGTCGGAACCATAACATTAAAATAAATCCGCGAAAAAATCCTCAATTCATAGTTTTATTTAAAACTGGCAACATCCTCGCACCCTCGCTGCTCTCGGGTATATTTTGCTGCAATAAAAAGTATCCTATATTTTGCTACTATCATCATCATCATAGCAAATTTCAAAATTTGTAAATTTCCTTTCTAGGGATGCGGTCGCAAATAGAGAGACAAACAGACAAAAATTCTTAGGCACTTTATCGATTAATATGACGACGCAATTGTTTTTATTTTGCATATTATATTTCTTTCAGTGTTAGGCTCATTGTAAAAGCAAAGGCAAGTTTATAAGCAAGTATTAATTAAAAATATAAATAAATAAATAATAAATATAAATATGTCGGGACATTATTACAACAGCGCTATCTAGTTCCGTGGTAAGCTACGTAACGTGCTTGTGTTGCGGATACCAGATAGTTGATATACTACACATATAATTTTTAAATACATACATATTACAAATATAAACACCATAACTGGAGTACAAGCGTTCGTGCCTAACAAATGAATGCCTCTAGCGGGACTCGAATCTGTGACCGCAGCAAGGAGGGTCACTATAAACTGAGCCAAACGTGTCATCAAACACAACAAAAAAAACAAATAGGTACATATATATTTCCCTATTCACTCAACCCCTTACAGAGAACGTCGAAAATGTAAAAAAAAAATCTTTTCATCCTATAGCAACAATATGGTATTAAAATCTCGTATTTCCGCTTTCCATAAATGAAGGCAATTTACGAGCCTAGACTGGTACATTAGTACATATAAATACATTTGAAGTTTCTGTTTGTAATTCCAAATTAACAGCTTTTCACTAAATGCATGTGAAAGTATATACGGTACTTACATCAAATAATCAATTTTTAAATTTTTGTCTGACTCTCTGTTTGTTCCGGCTAGTCTCTGACACCGTTTAATTTTTTTAGCTTTCACCTAGTGAAGCAGGCCGGGTTCGCTAGTTCGATAATGAACCGACTCCAGAGATATATTAATGGTCCCTTTTGAAATCGATGTTCATATGCAAGTTAAAGTACGGTAGTGCAGTAACAAGTATGCACGGCTATCCTAGCATGTCCTGGGTTCGAGTATTGGGTCGGGTCAGTAAAAGCAGAGAGTTGGCGGTGAATCACCTCTGTGTCTCGGATAGTAGGTACGATGGGTATGAAAGTGACAGGAAGAGAATTATAGCTGAATCTGGCTGTCAATCTGGCTGGAATCTTCAGATTGGCTGCTATGGTCGAAATCGATTGGAAGAACAAGAAAAATACTTTTTATTATTGTCGGTTAAAATCGATTTTACATACTTAGTTTATAAATAAGCTGATAAAAAAGTGTTAAAAAGTAACGTAAAAGCTAACAGATATCGAGACTTACAGTGTTTAATCGATATTGTTTCTATCACGATAAGAATGATTTTCTAAACAAAAGATTCATTATGGGCGTGGGATCGATTCTGCGGCGGTCATTATACGCTTCATCTAACTTCAATGCAGTATAGGAATTATGCAAAGGTGTAACAATTTTCTTTCAATCGGGATGAAATTGTAGTGTTTAACTTTTACTCGACTACGACGAAGATCGATAAGAGAGTCATGTGTTAAGAAATATATGTGCACAAGTGTTTTTTGCAAATTTAAGAAAGTAGAAATGTTTCTTCTATTTAAAAAAAAAAGTTTTTAAAAAAAATAAGACTAGTGGCTTGCCCTCGCTTCGCTCTGGATAATTCCTAGGTACATACACATAGCTTTGTTAAAGCTTTACATGAAGTTATTATAAAGATTAATTCTGTAATTCTATTGGTGAAAACTGCATGCAATTTCGTTCAGTAGTTTTGAGCGTATCGCGAACAGATAGACAAACAGACGCGACGTTGAATTTTGTTTTTAATAATATATAGTTAAGTGATACATAGGTAGGATTTTGTATAGATATCAATAGAGTGTCGGTAAACTCGTCGTTTTAACAAATAAGCACTAAGTACACTCTATTCCCTTCACTCCCAAAGTCCGATGAATCTATTTCAAAAAGATATGTTAAAAATAAGGCGAAGCACAGACATATATGATATGTAATAAAACTCAACAAAATTTTTGACCTGACTCGATACTCGAACCTAGGACGTGACAACCCGCTTTTCTAGGGACTACACGAGGCTATAATCGTCATTCAAATTTAAGATTACTACACCTACTGTATTTAAGAAGATATAAAGCCTAAGACATACTCCTTAAAATTTAATGGGCCCAGTTAAGATTAGTATAATTAAATGTTTTTAGCCTTATGGTAGATCAAACGTTACAGACGTAAACAAAAATCGTAAAAGAGCTTTAGTTAAGACAGTAAAGGTTAAGCGGTATTTAAATAGATTTTGCCTTATTTGATTTGATTCAAATGAGGCGAGGATTGAGTGAGGCGACACTCCCTTAAACTGTTTTTTTTTAAATAGAAAGAATTATTTAAAACAGAAATTGAACCTGCTACTGAAATGAAAATTACCCTAGAACCAGATTATTTTAATCATCACAAAAAATATAAGCTATTTTATAAATTCTAAATACGTATCAACTTAATACAGATTATAATAATATTCATTACTAATTACCAAGTTCATCAGTGTTGTTAATTTGAATTTGAAGTTTGAATGTAAAATGTTGCCAGTCAAAGGTATTCTCGACGCGTCGCATATTGTTTTCACGGCTGGCAACACTATAATATGAAACGTGAGTGAAATGGCGGGAACACGTCTTTTGCATAATGTACACATTCCTTTAGAAAATGTGAGGTCAGAGGTTATGTAAATTAGATGGAAAGTTTAAATAAAGGTATATTGAAAGTTATGACTTCACTTGCGTTTTTTATATCAGAAATATTTATGAAATTTATTATATTGATCGATCAAAATGGGAGAGTATTCGAATTTGGTTGTAGGGTAGACCGGGGACAAATGAAACAATTTTGCATCAATCGTGTGCAGTGAAGTATCTATAGTATCCACATCCCTCATATTTAAATAACAGAAAGGGTGGTTATTTAGCTTCTAAATTAAACATAATCTATAACTCTATTTGGAATAGTTAACGTACATACCTACATTTCATGCGTGTCACGTGATATCTCTCTAATTATAAACGGCTTAAAATTATTTGTTGTACAATGTATTCAGTGCTTTTTACGGCCCACTGCTGGGCACGCGCCTGCTTTTAATACGAGAGAGATCAGTTTATTGTCCACAACGCTGAAAGGTTGGCGGACTTCATATGAATTTCGAAAACTTGCTAGGCTTTCTTAGACATGCAGATTTTCTCAAGAATTTTTCCATTACCGTAAGAGGTAAGTAGTAATTATGTTGATTGGCACATGAAAATATCAGAGGTGCGAGACCCGATTAGAACCCACTACACTCCGTTCCTTAAGAGAGCGTGTCACCACTGGTCTACCACTACCTATACTATAAACTTACAACAACTATTTTTATTTATTTATAAGAAGCATCGCAAACGAAGTAATGTATCGTGTACGAAGTAAGTAATGTACGAAAAAGTAATCTATCTAGACAGTATATATAAATAAATTTGAAGTGTCTGTTTGTAATTTCAAACTGTAAAACAGCTGGACCCAATTTGACGGGACTTTCACCCGCAGATAGCTAATGTTAGCCCAGCGAAGCGGGCCTTTGCTAGTAGTAGTAGTAAAAAGTAATAATTTTAATAAAAATTATTTATATATATTATTATATATATATATAATTAAAAAAAAAAAATAATTGTAAAAAAAAAATTCAATCAATTCATTACAAACAAGCTTTTGGAGAAATGGTTAAATCATTCCCAACAATGGCTTTGTTATCTACGAATATAATAAAGATTTATTGCGTGTTTTTGTTGAAATTATAAAATTCTGAAACTCGACTGTGTAAAGAACTATTAACTGGAAAGAGAAAATGGGATATTATCTCAAATGAATTTTATGCTAGCTTTACCCCGTGGATGCGCTCGCTTAGTTAATTAATTTTTTAATTCTACATATTATCACCTACTGTCGATATCTCAGAAAGCTTGAAGTATACAAATGATGATATACTATTTTATATAATACTTCTTTTAAATAAGACTAACAATCTTTTCGATTTTCGCGGATTTATTTTTACTACTATTTCCTGATAAGTATTTCGAACGCTTTATAATGACTATAAAAATTTACCTTATAGCCTGAAAGTATACAACCATCGGTCCATAATTGCGTATTATATTGAAAAAAAAATCTTTAAACTGCTAACCAATCAGGAGTTGTACCTTCCATCATCAGTTACGGTACGTGACTCAAATATCCATATAGCTCATAAAAGATTCGGCCGAGCATCGTTAATTTGCTCCTAAAAATTGAAGAGTTCCGATACTTTGTCATGGATCCCATCATCAGAACTTTACCAAACTCTCATCAAACTACCCTTGAAGTATATCCTTTCCATTAAAAAAAGAATCATCGAAATCAGTTGGCGTGATATTGAGTTATTCGTCCATTTGTCGCGCAAATACTTAATGCAAATTTAAGACTTTTATGGTTTTCTCATGGATGCCATTGTCAGAACTGGAAAATATTAAAATGGGATCACATGGTAAGCACTACCTTTCAAATAAAAAAAGAATCATCAAAATCGGTTCACCCAGTTCAAAGTTATGAGCTAACAAACATAAAAAAAAAAGAAAAAATACAGACGAATTGATAACCTCCTCCTTTTGGAAGTCGGTTGAAAACAACATTTATAGTTTTGGAAGACAATGTAACGGACATGACATACCCGCAAATTATTGTTTTTTTTAATATTTTTTAACAATATAAATTACACTATAATCATTAATTTTTCAAAAATAGATCTTGACTTTAAAACCATTACATATTTCTTTAAAAATCGCTTCTACTTTTTTAATTCAATCGAAAAGAGCTGGCTGCTTTCTTCAAAAATCAATGAAGGGTAAAAATTTATACTTATTATTAAAAAAATAAAAATTGGTCCAACCCTCCAGCTAATTTACTATAGAGTACACCACTACGTCACTTGACGTCAAAATGACATTTCGTAATGACAAAGAATGCTTTATTTATAGAAATAAATAATAAATTAGGAAGATATTTTATAAGATCAGCGACCCGATATTGATCTTGCTTGATATACTTAGATATAAAGTAGTTCACGAATATGTTCGTGTATTCATGTCTTTAACGTCCCACAGCTGGGAGTGGGCTTCCCTTCAATATACAAGAAATTAGGGCATTACCCACCACGTTGCGCAAGTGTGGGGTGGAGGGCGAACAAAGGGAGAGTGACTTACTAGATAAATTTTAAAAAGAAGCAAATTAATAATTATTCTCTAATCTTCTTAATCTTCTGCCTGTTTTTAACGTTACACTTCTGGGATCAGGCCATAGTCCACCGCGCTGGCCTAGTGCGTTTTGGCAGACTTCACATGTCTTTTAAAAACTTGCTAGGTTCTCTCAGACATGCATCCTCACGATGTTTTCCTTCACCGTAACACGAGTGATAACCATGATAGAAAAATGATTCGGACATGAAAATATCAAAGCTGCGAGACCCGGATTTGAACCCGCATCACACGGTTATTCGAGCAAGTGCGTTACCAGTGGGCTACCACTGTAATAATTTGTACGCTTAGTTAAACCCGCCTTTAGAAATAATATGAATCGTTTTGAATCAAAATTATTATAATTTGTAAGAATGGGGTTAATTGTAATATTTTTTTTCATACAAAAACAATAATTTAATATATAATTAAGTATATTTCATTGATTAAAAATAGGACAAGTACGAACTGAATTTGCAGTTTTGTGTTATACAATAGAAGTTAATAGTTATCAATTTCAATCCATATGCGATATTAACTCTGTCTGTTCGTGTGTTACTTTCACGCCTAAACTACTGAATGAAATTTGATGAATATTTCTATGTCGATCGACTTCCCCTGATTAAGGCCTGCCATTCTTTCACACATATAGATTTAATTTATTTTTATGCATAATTAAAAAAAAAATATTAGCATTCTGCACTCCTCTGTATAAACTATAAGTGTGCGAAATTTCATACTCCTCAAAAGTGCAAAGTTTTAGCGTTACGTATTAATTTTATAGAGATAGTAAAAGTACGCCATTATATTTAAATAAACTGTGAGCCTAACGAGATCTAACGTCTGTCAGCTTAGAAATAAAATGTACTCCTTCATCTTGTATACCAACATAAGGAAAAAAGTACTCAGTTCGTTTTTTACTCTGTATCGACGTCTAAAACGATTTTCATCATTTTGGCTGTTACTGAGGCTTACGAAACAGAAACACTCAATCTACACTTGGCCTGACCCGGGACTCGAACCCGTGTGCGACCGTACATGCTAGCCACTACACCACCGAGGCAGTTAGCTTTAAGTACATACATAGTATAAATATAAACACCCATAACTGGAGTATAAACATTCGTCTCATCACACAAACGAATGCCCACAGCGGGAATCGAATCCGCAACCTCTAGCACTGCAAGTAGGTTCACTTAATAATACAAACTAAGCTATTACACAGTTCCGAACTAAATATGGCAACTTGAAAATGATTTTTCACTTCAGCTTCTACCTTTTATCTTCAAAACTATTAAAATATAAATATAAATTCATTTGTTAAAAAAATCTAAGAAATAATAGTATCCGTTTCCTTATAATAATAGCATTGCATCTTTTCCGTAATATTTTTAAACAAGGTATTTGTTCAAAAATATTTATTTCGCGGTTGTTTCTGAGGAGGCTTATGGTTATTGCAATATGAGGTTTTATTTTTTAACAATCTATTGTTAGTGACTTTACTTGTAACTACAACGTATTTTATGTTATTTTTAAAGCTGGCAAGATCTAGAAAATTATTATGATAAAATGCATGCTTTAATATAATTATATATAATTATATTACAATATGGAATATTACAATTTACAGATTAAAAATTAATTAAGTCCTTTAGTTTGAAGTCCTTTAGTCTTTGGATGCGAATACTAAAAAGTAAAAATGTTAATATAAGCAAATAAATGAAAATTTTAGAGTTATATAAAACTAGCTCTCTATTTCAAATGACTTCAAGTTCATAAGCGCAGAGGAAAATGTCATCAAAATTAAAATTATATATAGAAAAGTTACTCTATTTGTGTGTCCGGTACACTCATAATGATAAAACTTTTTGTCGTGCTCGGGACTAAGTAAATCATAGATTTTTACCCGAATGTCCTAAGAGGAGGGTAATGTTTTTTCATGTCATTCTGGTAGATCAAATTTTTAAAAAATTTTTTTTCATTTGTTTGACGACATTCATTATTTTGTCGATTTGTTTGCTTACTTGCTGCGCCAGCGGTCGCGGGTTTGAGTCCCGCTGGAGCCATTCATTTGTTGAGCACGAATGTTTGTACTCCAGTCATGTGTGTTAATATTTATTACATATATGTATTTAAAATTATATATGTGTAGTATATCAAGTATCTGGTATCCGTAACACAAGCCTCGTAGCTTACCACGGAACTAGATGGCGCTGCGTGTAACAATGTCCCAACAAATATTTCTTTACTAAGAAAAATATAATTTTTTTTTTACATTTCGTAAATTTTTGACGTCTAAAGATACAGTATGCAAATAGAATATGATAAAATTGTCGAATCTGTAGGTACATTGAATATTCGATATAATCGATACAGACGACGAATCTATAGTTTTTGCCCATCCGTGTGTGAAAATCACTGGACAGGTTTCGATAAAATTTGGTTACATTATTACTGGCACATACATATACAGCATAGTTTTTGCCGTAAAAATGTTGCCATTTAAAATCTTATTTATCAATCGAAAATCAAAATAATTCCGCGAAAAAATCTAAAAAAAGTTTCAAAGTCAGTTTTAAAACATTCAAAAGGCCCAACCCATTAAATTACAGAAAAACGACTAAAATATTGGACAAAACAAGATTTTGAATGAGTTAAGAATACAGTTAAAGTTGAATTATTTAAATATGACACCTATAAATAAAACAAATAGTTTGAGAAAGAACATAAATAGAATTAATAATAAATTGGCTATCGTCAATGTCGATTGTCGGGTATAGAAGCTTAGTAAATAAATCACGATGTTATAATAAACTAGCTATACACCCTAGCTTTGCTCGCGCATCACGAATTTTTTTCACAATTTCATGAGTTTTTTGGACGGAAACCTAATATTTATTCCAAAATAAAACTGTTAACTTATATCAAATATAAACACCCATGACACACACATAACTGGAGTACAAACATTCGTAATCTACAAATGAATACCCCCAGCGGGACTCGAACCCGTGACCGTTGGCACAACAAGTGGTGTCACTACAAACTGTGCCAAACGTCGTCAATAAAATTTACTAATACTACGAGTAAATCTCATCCAAATCCGTTTAGTCATCTTCAAATTAATAATGTAATGTAAATCAGTTAAATTATTATTTTAAAAACCGTTCACGTAAAACCGCAGCAGAACACTAGTGTATACAACGGGCTTTACATCCCGTATTAACACATGAGATCCTCTTACAAGACAATTCGAACTTTTAAAAGCTATTTAAACGTTTATAAAGACGTCAAATCTTACTTCTGTGTCAAAGAGGGCCGCTTTAATTAACTTTTAATGGGTTCAGCGTAGTTAAGAAGTTTAGAACCAAAATATGTGGAAATTATACACTTTCAAAGATAATTAACCAAAAATTGTATTCAGCCCAGCACTGCGGGGCACGGGCCTCCCTTCAATACGAGAGGGATCAGGCCATAGTCCACTACGCAGGCCTAGTGCGGGTTTGCGGACTTCACATGTCTTTCGAAAACTTGCTAGGTTCTCCCAGACATACAGGTTTCCTCGTGATGTTTTCCTTCACCGTAAGACAAGTGGTAATCAGGATAGAAATGATTCGTGAAAATATCAGAGGTGCGAGACCCGGATTTGAACCCGCATCACCTGGTTATCCAAGCAAGCGCGTCACTACTTAGCATCACTATCCTTAATAAAAAATTAGAATTAACCATTGTTAATTGTGTTATATTGTTTTTTTATACAGATTTTAATACACTTTTGTTGGAAACTTATTCCATTCTTTTTTTTTCTTTTGTTTAACTTTAGTGACTTATAAGAGTGCCTTTTGAGCATTTCTTACCACAATGACGCGTAGAAATATTCACGTGACATAGAATGACCGGTAAAAAAATAACGTTAAAAGTTAGAACTTCTTTCAAACTGTCAATTGTTGTATAAAAACCGGAAACAAAGTAAACCGTCATTCATATTTTTTAATGGACAACGATTTTTTTGTATGGTTTTAGGGTTTCTTGAGCGTTTGTAGATTTTGAGCCTTAAGTAAACCTTATAAGATTTTTTACTAAATACCATGGGTCCTGCGAGTTCAGAAAGATGGAGTCTCAGAAGAAATCGAGAAGAACTGGTGAAATAAATTCAGCAAGACTAATATTTTACTCAACTGCGGCGAAACCCTAAGGAGGGTTATGTATTTGTATGATGTACATGTACGAGTATGTCCGATTCTAGGTTTCCTCGTAATTACTAAACGGCTTGATAAAAACGATTCATACGTCATTAAATTCACCGAAATAACGTGAATGTCAAATGATATAACAGATATCACTAGCGACTCATCCTTGCCCGTTCGGATTCATTTTAACATTAAAAATTAGTTAGAATTTACATAAGAAACACTTATTATTACAGATAATGACCATAATTGTACTTCGAATAATACTTCGAATTTTTAAGCGCTGCATTCTCTATAGATGAAAAATAGGATAAAAGTCGGGAGTAGAGCCATAGGAAAATGCTATTCAGATATTTTATAAAAGCTATTAGATAAAAGGAAAAATATATATAATATTAAAAATTAACCTCTACTAAAATAAAAAATCTGTACGTACGAAATACCACATCTGTGATAAACCTTTACCAACAATTAAAACACATCTATGGAACGAAGCCGAGCGGAGTGAGGATGTATCACTAGTATGAGAATATTACGATACATATGTATTTTAATTTAAGCAATTTCAATAAAGAGTTTACTATGATCGTTGTTTCCGGGAATAATTAAATGATAATTAAGTGCTTACGTCATTACATATTAAAAAATATAGTCCTCAGACGCGTCTGTCTGTCTTTTTGAACGCGATAAACTGAAAAACTAGTATACTAATGTGACGTGTACTAATCTTTTCAGAGTTTTTATCAATGGACGAAGTAATGCCTGAAGAATGTTAAGGCATATAATTTATTAGAGCTATGTATTAATAATGATTGTAGATGTTGAAAAAAAAATCATGCCCAGTGGGAACTTTATTGATACGCCGTAATAAAGGGTTAATATAACACTTTCATAGATTTACGCGAATATTTGTTATTTTAAATAAAACTAACTGCTTATTTTCGTGAATTGCAAACGCTAAAAGCAGTTATGTTAGAGAAACTAAGGCTTAAAATGTCGCGAATTACCTATACCACAATACAGAGATAGAACAGTAGCGTAACTCAGCCGTCTTTTTGAAATTTACACCTACAGCTGAGCGGAGCGCTAGGGTTGGTACATACAAAAAGTAAAACAGGTAATTTTTTTAGGAATGAAACATATGTTAATTTAATATTTATTTTTACATATTTATGTTATAAGTTGGTAACAGATAAATATTTGCGTCTATTGCGACAAGTTTTAAATGCTGTCTTGTTAAATTTTATTATATAAAAAATTCGCATTCTTATGAAAAGTTTCATTAGATGCCGCCATTATGAAATAGCTCAAACGTAATGCCACGTTACGGAATTCACGATGCAAACCGCGAGAAACAGCGACTATAAAAATAAATATAAATAAATAAATAAATATAAAATTATAAGCTCGGCGAAGCGCGGCGTGGCACTGCATAGCTTTGCATTGCCAAGATTGGTTAGCGGCCGTGTAAACGACGTGTATGTGTGCGTGCGTCGATTCAGGCGCTCTAGTATGAAGTTAAAGTACTGTTCTATCTTTGTATTGTGCCTATACCCCCAATTAAAAAAAAACACACTAAAAATCAAAATAAATTCACGAAAAAGTCAAAAAAATTTTTTTACTTAATACTATGTCAGAACATTTTAGTTATAGAGCAAATAAAAAATAATATAAAATATTCAAACAGTTAATACAAAATATATTTTTTTACACGATGAATGTAGAAAGTTTTAAGATACGATTAATTTATTTTTAAATTAAATGTACAACACTTAATATATTGTATAATTTATCATAATAAATTAGTTTTTCTTCTTGAGAACTGTAAATTCCGATGTGAATTTTCCTAAGGGCATTAAAATTAAGACGCCACGAGCTGAATCGCATCCTACCTCAGGTTGGTTAATTAACTTTTCAGTCCCATAATGACTTATTAAAACTGCACAGATAATATTTTTTCTTTACAGATTAAAAAACATTTTTATTTAAAAGTAGTTTTTTTTTATATAATTATTAATAATTTATTTTTCTATTTATTTTAATATTTTATGTGATTATTTTACTTTGTGTATATTTACGAAAAAGGTAATAATATGTAGTTAAATAATTGTCGTATATTTGTTTTTGGAACTTAAATAACACTTGATCCACTGATTATTATCTAAAATATAATTAATTAGCTACACCGTTTTATAAATTGCCTATCTCTAATCTTCTTCTTCTCCAATATAAAAATCTCGTGTCACAGTATTTTGTTATCGAACTCCTCCGAAACGACTTGACCGATTTTTATGATATTTTTATGTATATTTGTTAGGTCTTGTGTGAAGTCGTAGGCTATTTTTTATTCCCTTAGATGACAAAGGCCCTCTTCAGATTTCTATTTTATATTTTTAGACCAAATGTCTATTTTTTATTTTTTTATGATTTGGCATCAACGTTTTTTGTAAGTTTTTTGTAAGTAATCCTAAATTTTCAACCTTCTACCACCAATACCTATTTTAATAGTAATTAGAACACGGGCGAAGCCGCGAAAATTCTAGTATTTATTATTTAAAAAAATGACAGGTAAATATTTACGTCAAGTTAAACGTCAACTTTTTTTAATAATTTTTCGCGTTTTAATTGCAGTGCAATCACGTTTATAATTAAAAAAAAACTAAGTATATATAACGGAATTCATTCTTAGCACTTATTTAAAACCTTTATTTAATGTATTTTTTTAAATAAATATAATTTTAAATAAATATAATTTTTTTAAATAAATATAATAAAAACCAGAAGTATTAGGCTATAATTTTGAATTGCAACCATTTTTTTTTTCAGTCCGGTTTGATTTGCTTATTTATGTAACATTAGAGAAATAACTTATATATAAGTATTTTTTACATCGACTTAATGAATTCTAAAAAAATAAACAATAACTATAAAGATCTAATTTTAAAAATTTATTTTTTTTAAAAGAAATGTCTATATAAGTTCAAAATTAAAATAAATACCATTTCGTGTGAAATTAAACGATATACTCTATTCAAAAGAAATAATTTTTAATTACTTTTAAATCACGAATAATTATTATTTTAAAAAGTTGACTTTATTAAGACTACAATAAATCCGCGAATAATTTAAAATTAAAGCGCCGAATTTAATAATTTTTCAGATTTTCAATAATATTTAATATCAATTTAATATTAAACTATAATATAAAATATATTTAAATATCTTACCTGTAGTGATAATAGCGATGTGCTGTACAGAGCGGGTACAAGCAGAGTGGCGCGTTGGTTCGACGTCGAGCCTTTTATTGCTGCATGTGGGGTCCGAAGTGCCCGAGTTTACAGGTGGGCGGAGTGGAACAGAAAAACAGTGGAGTGGATTGCTTATTATATTTATTTTACTGATTTTTTATTATTATTACTATTATATTATAACATAATTTTCATATCGTAGTATAGTTTTTGAATATAAAATAATAATTGGTAAAGATAAGTAGTTTTTTTATGGACTACACAATTTATTTTTCTTTTTTCTTTTTTAATAAAGATTCTAGGGTGGTGGCAATAAAATTATTATTATTATTTTGTCTAAACTAAACTGTTTAAATACCTTAAATACCTTGGAACAGTAAGTATATACTATTATATAAAAATTAAAATACTTCAAATATTTACTCCACTCGTTCTCTGTTCTCGTACAATGATATCGCGAGCGCAGCCCCGCGTCGATTTTTATAATTAAACCACCAAAGATCGCTCGAGACCAAGCTTAATGAACTTACATGTACTTATGTTTCAATTGTATCCACACGCGACTTCTCTCATCTATATATCTTAAATATGAATTCAGCCCTTTTTCCCGCACGTTCCACTGCTGGGCACGGGCTTCCGTTCAATACGATGGATCAGGCCATAGTCCACCGCGCTGGCCTAGTGCGTGTTGGCGGACTTCACATGTCTTTCGAAAACTTGCTAGGTTCTCTCAGACATGCAGGTTTCCTCACGATGTTTTCCTTCACCGTAAGACAAGTGGTGTTGGAAATGATCACACATGAAACTATCAGAGGTGCGAGACCTGTTTGAATCCGTATTACTCCGTTACCACTAGGCTACCACAGCTTCAAATATCAATGTGACTTCTTCTTCCTGTCCTTATCCCACGCTATGTGGGGTCGGCACAACATGTCTTTTCCACTCTCCTCTGTCATTCTTTGACACTCTTATACATGTTGTAGTTGGTTTTGGCAAGAAAAATTAATAAAAAAAATCTTCAAATATGTATATATATGTGTAATATTTAAATATTATTATAAGTTGATATGTCTGTCTATTTTAAATAGCTATTGAGCTGATATGAGTATTTGCAAGACTTCAATGATAGTTAAAAAAATGTTTGAAATTATTTTTTTTTTTTATTTTTTTTTTTATTTATTTATTTATACTAAAACATTAATTAAATTAATGTTTTAGTATAAATAAATAAATAAAAAATAAATAAATAAATATTATATATTTTACTGCTGGCAGCTAAGTTCGTCTTTGAGAAGTTAATAAAAAAGCTTGCCATTACAAAAATAAAATGAGAAATACATTTTTGTATCATTTAGTACACCACACAAAATACTTTGTAGTCTATGACAAAGTGTGGGACTCATGTCTAGTTCAGTCTTGCGTGGGATAAATAGACAATTATAGTATCGCCAAATTGCACTAGCAATTTTATTTAAAAAAGCAATTGCCTTGTTTTATTCAGGCTACCTGAGAAATACCTTCCTTCCGAGACAGTGGTACCAATATTTTTTTTATGAACTAGATGGCTTTGGCACGGAACTGGATGGAAAAAATTTGGCTTAAAGACTACCGGAAAATACTAATCTTTGAGAAATATTATAATATTCGTCACTAGTGACTCGTCCTCGCTTCGCTCGCGTTCGTCGATAGCTATACATATACAAAACCTTCCTCGTGAATCACTCTATCTATTAAAAAATACCGCATCAAAATCCGTTGCGTAGTTTTAAAGATCTAAGCATAAATAAGGACAGACAGCGGGACGGGAAGCGACTTTGTTTTATACTATGTAGTGATGATGATAAACTACCTATGGTCAATCCCTAACCGAGCCAGGGTCACCCAGGCAGGGTGAGTATCTAGTTTAAAAAAAAAAGTTGTCTCTCAGTCGGTTTAAGCAAGGCAGCGAATACAATATTATAAGAAAAACAACAGAAGCTTGGTGTAAGATTTTTATTTCAAGTTTACACTGATCGGAAATCGGGAAATCGGAATCTGAAAAATCGGAGTGAGATTGAATGTAATATTTTCTTATTTTCTACTGTCAACGAGTTGGTTCTAGCGCATTTACCCTCACTCCGTCACAAAAAACAATATAGTTTCTGTATTGATTATATCTTAACAAGTCAACAAAGCAACTAATAGTCAATAAACTATCTAAATCTTAATATAATTTAGAAATAATTATAACTAGAATTAAACAATAATTTAATAATATTAAAAGACAACATATCCGAAGCTTTTGACAAATACAATCGTCGCGAATGAAGGTAATCGCGAAATAAATGTTAATTACTTTAATCATTATTTGTCATTGCCGTGAGGGTAGTACGAAAAAAACGATAGGATAGATCGCGATTTAAGTCTCTACGCGATATTATCGAAATAGATTTTATCCAACTGCCAACTGGCATTCCTAGAAGCCACTGGACAAAAGAATTGAACTGTTTACATGGAAGTGGCCTATTACACCGATTTTTGTCAGGTACGTAAGTGCGTGTACTTAATTTACTAGAATATGTTTTAATGTTTGAACATTTTTTTTTATATGTAAATGTTATGTTTTAATGTCTGAACATATTAATCTAATTATTTTTTTATATGTGAATATAATAATACGGTATTTTACTGTCCGATTCTTCGCGTCTTTTCCGTTCTAACACCACATTGGCGAAATGATTTGTGCCTTTATTAATTTTTAAACTATTAACTAGAGAATTGAATTATATTGAATAGTTTTTGCGTGTAAGTGGTTCTTACTTAATACTTGCTCGATAAGAAATCAGTTTAAGCTTTAACATAACGTTGGACCTAGCGGTGATACAATGTAGGAGCGGCATTGTAGCCACCAAAATGACATTGTCTTTTGGTTATGAAACTAAAGAAAAATTACTTAGAGGCATCGTTTAAGATCTTGTATCGTAGGAAAATCTACCGGACGGTCCTAAGCACTGGAATTTTATCAATGATATCATACCAATGCTTCGAAGGTAGTTAAATCATTACTTTAGCCCATATAAATAAAATTGACTGTTTTTAATTTCAAATTCACAACTTTCCACTAAATGCATACGAAAGTATATACTGTACTTACATCAAAAATTCAATTTATAAAATATTTGTGTCTGTTCGTCAGTCTGTCTGTCTGTTTGTTCCGGTTAATCTCTGAAACGGCTGAACCGATTCGACGGGACTACCACTCGCAGATAACTAATATTTTTCAGCTAACTTTTATTTCATAAAAAAATTATAAAAACCGTTTAATTTATTTTAACTTACGCCCAGCGAAGCATCCGGGCTTGCTAGTTATACTTAATATCAGAACAGTAACAGAACAGACCACTCTTGACACAGTTGTTTTATGAACGTTAATATCATCTCCAATCAATAATTGAAACGTACCTGTAGCATAGAACCGTAACGCGATGAAAATTTGTTCTAACACAGACAATGTCAATTTGCGATGCATAACGGGAGCTAGAGCAGGACATATTATATCACGAAGATGTACCACAGTATTCTTATTAAAGCGATATCTTAATTGAAATTCTTCATCCGTAAACATATCGAACGGATTTCTCCTGCGTTTTGTGTTTCTGGGTATTGATATGTTAGAAATAAACTCCAGCATTTCCAAATCAGACTCTGATGAGCTACTACTAATCATTGTTTTATCTTTATTTAATTTTACTAGGTATAACGGCAATTAATTTAAAAATAATACAATCACAATAAGCATTAAACAAAATCTAACCTATTAGTAACCAGGGGCTCACCCTCGCTTCGCTCGGGTTCGTCCCTAGGTACGTGTTGTATATTTACTTCGCACCACCCGGTATATATTTGCTGATTTAATTACCATTGCACCATGGCAACGGTTATAATTAATACGTCAAATCAAGCTTCTAGCTTTAAATATGACGTAATTTCCATACAAACTTTCATCCCCTATTTCAGCCCTTTAAAGCCCTTTTTTGCCTTAAAAGCCTATGTCCTTCTCCTGGCTCTAAGCTACCTCCCCACAAATTTTCAGCCAAATCGGTACAGCTGATAATAGATAATAGATGAGTCGACTTGCGAACGAAACGTCAAATAAAGTTATGGAACCGATAAACGGCACAGATTGGTCAGTTACGTTAACCTAAGTATAAACAGAGTTTAGTGTATATTGCGTTGTTCAGAAACGCACTTTTGTAAGTTATCGAGCCAATAGCGTTAACGAATAGAACGAATAGATAAACTACCGATAAAAGTACCTCAGAAACCGGCCATTATTAGTTTAGCTAGACTTGAGGTAGCTATAAGAGGTTGGAAGCAACAAGCAAAGAAGTCGCCTCGGGACTTGAACCCGCGACCGCTGACATATCAAGTAGCGTCACTACAAACTGAGCCAATCCTTAGGTTTGGAAAATAATTTTAATTTATTTTTGTTATAATTTGTAGGTTTCTTTTGCATCTAATGACGTACAATGGCTCTTTGTACTTGCTATGGCTTTGCACAGTTTTAGAATATTCATAAGTTACATGACAAAAGGATAATAATAATTTTATTTACTTAATGTTTAACAGAACAGATTTAGATGAAATTTAAATTTAAAATTTAGTAATAATAATACAATATAATATGTTGGGACATTATTACAACAGCGCCATCTAGCTACGAAGCTTGTGTTACGTATACCAGATAGTTGATATACTACACATATACATTTTAAATACATACGTATTATAAATGTAAACACCCATGACTGGAGAACAAACATTCGTGATTAGCAAATGAATGCCCCCAGCGGGACTCGTACCCGCGACCGCTGGCGCAGAAACTAGGGTTTTTCCCCTTAAAATTACTAGGATTTGACTCTTCGTTCATCTAAATAGATAAATAAAATTATTGAAGTGTAGATTTTGCTGAGCGAAGAGAGGCATAGTATAAAAATGAACGGCACTTAGAAACTAAATAACTAAACTCTTTATTAAATACAATGGTATTCATGTAACGTAAGTTAACCGCGCGATTACCCAGGGTGTTCGATGAGAGACGTGCGTCGTAACTTGTATGCGTAGTGAAGCACTAGGCCTTTCTTTGTAAGAAATAAAACTAAAGTTTCAAGACACCCAGTAATTGTTGTTTTACCTACTTTCTTTTGAATGTCAATGTGAATGTAAGGCAGTGGTAGCCCAGCGGTAACGCTTGTATGACCGAGTGATGAGGGTTCAAATCCGGGTCTCCCACCTCTGATATTTTCATGTGCGAATCATTTCTATCATGATTACCACTTGTCTTACGGCGAAGGAAAACATCGTGAGGAAACCTGCATGTCTGAGAGAACCTAGCAAGTTTTCGTAAGACGTGTGAAGTCCCCCAACACGCACTAGGCCAGCGCAGTGGACTATGGCCTGATCCCCCTCGTACTGAGGGAGGTCTGTGCCCAGCAGTGGGTCGTTAAAAAAGGGCTGATGATGATTTTGAATGTCTATCTAGTTCCGTGGTAAGCTACGAGGCTTGTGTTACGGATACCAGATAGTTACACTACACATATATAATTTATAATACCTATAATAATTAGGGTACTACTATTCAGTTTTGTTTTACTACAAATAAAAAAAAAAGTTACACAGAGTACCTACCTATACAGTATACTTACATCATTTCTCGATTCGAATTAGATATATTACGTCTCGATTTTTTTTTAACATGTACAAAAAATAAAATGTATTATTACTTAAATAATTGTAAACATTTATTTAACTTTATTATTTTATGATGGCAGGATAAATTGGATGATGTTATAACAGATAGGGTCAAGAATTTTTTCCCTATCCTTTAAATGTCATGTAATGCCTCTATTATCTGTAGCATTTCTTTATAAATTACTTTTTTTAAATAGGTACATAGGTCGGAAAAAGTGCATTCGGAAACATCAAAACTGCTGTGAACAGAATTTTATTGTTTACGTCACCAATTACATGACAGACACGATATATAACAATGTTAAAAAATAAAAAAGTGTATAACCATTGGTTAACCAATGATATTCTAACAAACAGATATGTTGTGAGCGCGCAATCGTGAAGACTCGAAAACGTCCTAATTGGGACGTATTGCCTTTAGTCTGTGTCACGCATGGCGACGAGTGGTACGCTGCTACAAAATTAAAAAAGATGCCATCCTGTGTATTTAGGAAATGCACCAATTATGATACCAAAGTTAATAAAACACAAGGGATCTCATACCACATGTAAGAACGCAGTATACTTCGATTTATTAATATATTTCAATTATTTGCCTAATATTCTGATATGTCATCGGTCGCTAGACTAATGTTTGTTTACATTGACGCGCAATCGACAACACTAGCTGTCTCTTTTTTTCTTATTGATTTTATCGACTATCCCCTTTCTATCATTTTGACTTGTAGTGAAATGTACCTTGAATGAAAAGTGTGTATGTGTGCTGCGCGGAACACTTTTTTCGGTTGTTTAGTGAGCGTATAACATATCTGTTTATTATAATATCATTGTGTATAACACAACAAAAACTAAAACAACAAAGACATTTAAATTATTCTACACCTACATACCTACATACAATTAAGATTAAATATTTTTTGTAAAATCTTATTGGAATAGTCATAATTAATAATTATCGATACTGAGGCGAAATCTATAGTTTTAAGAATTTTTGTCTGTGTATCTTTTTGTACGCTATCTGGGGAGGGCTTTTTTCATCACGAAAAAACCACTGGACATATTTTGAAAAAATTTGATATAAAGAGCGGTTATCCGGGTCAATTCTGGCTCTCTGTGAAAGAACTTACCGTTAAAGCATTCCTAGAGTAACTGGATCAATGATATTTTAACTATAGATATGTTATACGCTCACTAAACAACCGAAAAAAGTGTTCCGCGCTGCACACATACACACTTTTCATTCAAGCTACATGTTAAAATGATAGAAAGGGGATAGTCGATAAAATCAATAAGAAAAAAAGAGACAGCTAGTGTTGTCAATTGCGCGTCAATGTAAACAAACATTAGTCTAGCGACCGATGACATATCAGAATATTAGGCAATTAATTGAAATATATTAATAAATCGAAGTATACTGCGTTCTTACATGTGGTATGAGATCCCTTGTGTTTAATTAACTTTGGTATCATAATTGGTGCATTTCCTAAATACACAGGATGGCATTTTTTTAATTTTGTAGCAGCGTACCACTCGTCGCCATGCGGTGACACTGACTAAAGGCAATACGTCCTAACTAGGATGTTTTTTGTATTTGTGAAGTTAGCTGTCACTATTGTGACAACGTGAAGTTAAGCATTGAGACAACATAGCGATCGCAGCGCTTCCTTAGTATGACAATATTTCTGAGACACTACATTCTAGGACAATGGTCCTCCTGGTCTCTAATCTCCATGCATCACACGATGATATTGTTATTTGTTACTTTGTTCACTGACAGCACTAGTTTATTTTAGACTTTGAGCACTGTATTTCACTTCTCAATACTCCTTTACTAAAACTTCAACCAAATCTTCACTTTTCCACTATTTCGTATATCTTAGGCTTCGCTCAACTTCGAATATCAACTGATCTCTCGACACACTGCCGGCCTTTTTATATACATTAATATTAGAACATTCTAGTATCGAAAATTCAAATCGTTTCTAGTCATTACGAATCCTTTCTTGAAAATGCTTTGTCTCTCTCTGACTCATAAAAATTTGTAATAAACTATTCTTGTCGTCTAATTTTAAAAAGGTTAAAAATTGACATACGCCGTTGTAAAGCATGGTTCAAACGTGCCATTATAACGGGTTCACACTCTATTACGCGACAATATCATCATAGCTTGACATCATCACGTAAATTAATCATTTGTTTATTCGGACTTTTATATTTTATTTTTGAAGCCATTGTCAAGAGAATTGAATTGAAAATGTTAGTTGATACAAGTTCTAATGTTGTAATAGAACAGATAATATATGCCTTTTTAACACTGCTATAACTATACTTTAAAAAGTTTGTTTGCATGTTTTTAACTCCTTTATGGAAACGGCTGGATGGATTTCGATGAAATTTAGTACACATAGTAGGTACTAGATATAACCTGGGATAAGATATTGACTAATATAAGTCATCTACAGTCACATTTAAGCAAAAACAGTGTTGCTAATTTAATTTATTTAATTGAATTGCTAGAGTACAAGCATTTGTACTTACCATACAAGTGAATGTTGCCAGCTGGACTCGAATACACGACTACTGGCATAGCGAGTAGGGTCACTATAAACGTAAAAAACTTACGCTTGTGAAGTTGTTTTAATGTTCCTCACACAATTACGTAAAGCAATGAATGAATTCATATAAAATTTGGCATACAAATTAATCACGTCTTGGATAAAGACTCATAAAATTAATCATTATTCGATACTATCAATATGAATAATAAATCTGTTTAAGCAAGCGAAGCCGCGGGTTATAAGTAGTAACAAGTACTCGTAGTTTCCAAGTAAGAAAAATAATCTCAGCACAAAGCGATTGAAAGTGTACTCTTGCATAATGCGATCCCGGTATTGAATACACTGTAATATAAACTGATGATGTTTTCTATGAAATATAGCATTATGGCTTATGAAAAACATTTAATATACCACGGCTTTTCTAAGTTCTAATAATGGTATAACTGAGCAGACAATTGATTACTATGCAAGATATCACGGGTTCTATTCCCGTAGCATTAAAAACATTGTATGACTATAGAAATGTTTATTTGATGAAAACTAGTGATGTAACTTTACAATCAGTACATATATCTGTAAAAATAAATAAAATTGAAGTGTCTGTTTGTAATTTCAAATTAACAGCTTTTCACTAAATACATATAAAAATATAATACGGTACTTATATCATAAAAGTCATTTTTTAAAATTTTTGACTGTCTGTCTGTCCGCCTGTCTGTTTGTTCCGGCTAAACTTTGAAACGGCTGGACTGATTTTGACGGAACTCGCAAATAGCTAATGTTATAAGGAGTAACTTAGGCTACTTTTATTTTATTAGAAAATTATAAAAACCGTTTAATTTACTTTAACTTAATCTTGGTATATCTGTGGACTAAATTAGTTTCAGCAGAAAAAAAGTTACAAACATACATATACAGACTTTACTAATAAAAGTAATAGTATGTTTAGACATAAAACGAGACGAGAACAGAACCTTTTTTATAGAAGATAATTAATTTAATACTAAAATAAAAAAAAACAATCAAAAATAATTAGAAAAAACATTAAATAAAATCACTATTCACAAGCAAACTTGCTAACTCAAACTAGTCGTGTAAATCATTACGCAACTCTATAGAATTATTATTTTTAAAATATTCATTTTGTTTTCAAAATATCCCGCAGACTTGAATAGCTGCTTTATAATAGAAATACTTCCTAGACGAGCTATCAGTTGAAAAAGTGCATCAAGATGGGTGATTTCTTGCAAAAAATTATAATTTTGTTAATAAATGTAAGTTATTGCCTTACAAGCTACAACGAGCAATATCGAGGTAAGATTTTGTATATCTATTAAGAAATATTAAGCATTAATACACAGCGCCATCTAGTTCCATGGTAAGCTACGAGGCTTGTGTTACGTATACCAGATAGTTGATACACTACACATATACCTTTAAATACGTACATATTATAAATATAAACACCCATGACTGGAGTACAAACATTCGTGCTCAACAAATGAATGCCCCCAGTGGGACTCGAACCCACGACCGATGGCACAGCAAGTGCGAGTCTACTGCAAACTGACACAAATGTGCCGTTCAAAACGATAAATCATAATACTTAAATTTATGCGAATATTTGACAATTTACATAAAACTAAGTAAGTAGGTTTTCGGAATTTTTCGCGGATTTATTTAGATTTTTGGGAAACCAAAAAACCGTCAGAAATGACGTGTCACGGGAGAGACTAAGGAATATATTTTATTTATGACTTACATCTACCATTGTTGACCGACTTTACAAACGAAGTTTCTCGATTCTATATAAACTTATGATAATCTATGATTGCCGTTCAGTGGTTCTGAAGTGATTGAGCTACAAACTTGAAACATCCATCCAACTTTCACATTTACTATAACATTTATGCGATAGAAAAATTAGAATAAATGTCCGGAAAGAAATTCGAATGCAAATAAACTGATGTAAAAGTTATTACAATCTGGATGTCTAGAGACGAACGTTTGTCTAATTAACTAGAATTAAAAAAAAATATTTCAGTTCCACACAACACAACCGACAGATGGGAAACTTACATTTTGAACAACAAGGAATATTTAATACAGAATTTACCTGTGAATTGGGAAAATGCCAAAATACTGTGCAGGTATGTAAATTTAGTACAACAAATAAGTGTTTAAATAATATTAAATTATATGTGCCAAATTTAAAGCTTGGAATTAATCCTAATCAAAAATGTCGTGAGTTTAACATAATTTTTAACCGACTTCCAAAAAGGAGGAGGTTATATGTTCCGATGTATGTATTTTTTTTTTATGTATGTTCACCGATTTCTCCGTCAACTGTGGGCCGATTTCAAAAATTTTTCTTTTGTTCGGTAGGGTATAGTTCTGAGGGGGTCCCATTATCACAAAATCAGGATCTGATGATGGGATCTCAGGGAAATCCGGGGCAACTTTCAAAATTTATAGGCACCTATTATGTTTTTTATATATTTTCTTAAGCTGTTCAAGCATTTGCGTCTGAAAATCATCATCTTCGGTGCTTGCTCTGATCCTAAATTTGTCAATGCTGGTGTACCACAAGGCTGAGTACTGTCTCCTACTCTGTTCCTTCTGCATATCAATGACATGTTGCAAATCAGCAACATTCATTGCTATGCAGACGATAGCACTGTGGATGCCCTGTACACTGGCCGCGCTAATATTTCTCGGGAATACGTCAACGAGTGCCGGAACAAACTTGTGTCTGAAGTCGAATCTTTGTTAACCAAAGTCTCGGATTGGGGTCGACGAAACTTAGTCCAATATAACCCCAAAAAGACACAAGTTTGCGCGTTAACCGCTAAAACAATGCCGTTTGTCGTAACTCCTCAATTTGAGGACACTCCCCTGTCTGCCACAGCCAGTATCGGAATACTTGGCGTCGACATTTCGAGCAAAGTCCAGTTCCGTGGTCAATTGGAAGGTAAGGCCAAATTGGCCTCAAAGAAGCTTGGTGTGCTCAGTAAGGCGAGACAGTACTTCACGTCTGGCCAGCGTCTTAACCTCTATAAGGCGCAAATTCGGCCGCACATGGAGTACTGCTCTCATCTCTGGGCGGGAGCTCCCCAGTACCAGCTACTTCCATTTGACCGCATCCAACGTAGGGCGGTTCGACTTATAGACGATCAAGCTCTTTCCGATCGGCTTGATACTTTAGCTCTGCGTAGAGATGTTGGATCACTCTGCATCTTCTACCGCATTTATCACGGGGAGTGTTCTGAGGAATTGTTCGAACTGATCCCGGCCGCAGAATTTCATCATCGGACATCGCGCCAAAACCGTAAATTCCATCCACACCACCTCGATGTCCAGCGTTCCACAACAGTGCGATTCCTTAGGCATTTTCTGCCTCGCACAATCACTCTTTGGAACCAGCTGTCGCCGGCGGTCTTTCCGAACCGTTACGACCTGGCAACCTTCAAGAAGAGAGCGTATTCTTTCTTGAAAGGCCGGCAACGCATTTGCAAGCCCTATGGTGTTGCAGATGTCCATGGGCGGCGGTAATCACTTACCATCAGGTGAGCCTCCTGCCCGTTTGCCCCCTTTGTCCCATAAAAAAAAAAAAATCTCATGTGATGAGCTGATGATGGAAGGTAGAATTCTTCAAATGTTATTTTTTATCTGTGTTCACCGATTTATGCGTCAATTGTGGGCCGATTTCAAAAATTTATTTTTTGTTTGGTAGGGTATACTTCCAAGATATTCCCATTGTCACCAAGTTAGGATCTGATAATGGGATCCTAGGGAAATCGATGGCAACTCTTAAATTTTATAGGCACTTAGTACATTTTTCATATATTTTCTAAAGTTTTTTAAGGATTTGCATTTGATAATTACCATCTCATGTGGATAGGCTGATGATGGAAGGTACAACTCCTCAACGGCTAGGAGTTGAAAGGAAATTCCTTTAAAATTATACATACATATAGACTGATAGTTGTGTTCTTCCAGGCTATTACGTTAATATGATAATAGAAGGTAAATCTCATTAATCTCTAGGAGTTAGGTTAGGTTAGAATAATGGACGTGGTTTATTTAAACTATTTCGTATGGGGAATGTAAACATAAAGATGAGCTCGTAGTTTAGTTACAGCTACAGTAGTCCTAGATCGAGTACTCTTTGGACACCAATACAAGCAATTTTCTACTTTTTATTTTTCTCTTTTTAGTGCAGATTTTTTGAAGTCGGTTTAATTTTTTTTTTTTGTTTTATTGCAGAGGTCATCACAAGGGCAGCCTTGCTATCCTAGATACAAAAGAGAAAGCTGAGTTTCTGGCTGAAGCGTTATCGGAACTACAATTCTGTAAGTTGTCGGAGTACTTATTTAAAATGAGGAATATTTTATATGAGTGTGTGTGTATGTGTGTGGGTGTGTGTGTGTGTGTGTGTTTAATAAAGCGTCGCAAAATTTGCGCATTCAACCACGACGCCGCCGCGTGGTGGCTCACAGTCCACTCTCCCATCAAAGAAGTACCAGGAGCAACCCGCATGACACCCACCGCCCACCGAAGTGGGCCACCTCCATGTGTCTTTCTTAGCTTCGTGCCTGACAGGCTTGCTGAACGCTACTGAACCCCTCCCAAGAAGCATAGCGTACGCACGTCGAGTGGGAGATTGACTATGACCTGGAGTACGAGCCTGTATTACAGATTGCAGTTTCTTCCTCCATGACATAAAAATAATAATAAGCACTTAGCAATAATAGTCACACGATAAGATGGCCGCTGCTAGTTGCTTATAGTTTAACTATTTCAGCAATTGAGTCAGTTTGGGTGGGAGCTAGACGGGATTCGAGTGACGACCCTGAAGGGTACAGATGGGGGCAGGGTCTGGAACTGAAAAGAACATCTGCTGATGTGCTGCCTAATGAGGATGAGGAAAATGCACATTACCCTTTGGTAAGTCCTTTTTTTAATCCCGCCTTCTTTGTTATTCTCAGGACGTCCATTTTTTTTTGAAGATGGTGAAAGACCTGTGACGTTTAGTAAACAAAAATCTACGTCGACGATATCGTAAAAAATATGGGTCGAATTTGCAATTAACTATTTTTCGGAAAATTTTACTGAAAAGGCATTGTTATCGATATAGAGGCCGAATCTATTATCTTTCGATTTTTTTGTCTGTCTGTCAGGGAACGCATCACGAAAAATCCACTGAACAGATTTTGATGTTTGGTATGACGATATCCGAGTAGAATTAATATAATATTTATTACACAGACGCGATTCACCCTTACTCCGGACTAAGGACTAACCCTCGTTTCACAGGTAGTTTTCAGTTTCTGTCTGATAGACAAAAGTCCTAACAACTATACATTCGGCCTCTGTATCGATAATAATGACTAGAATTTTCAAAAAAAGTAAAAAAAAGTATTAAATGTACAGATTCACCCCGTTAAAATTGGCGAACAGCTTTGATTTAAAAATCTATAAACCAAATATAGTGTAGAGCTGCAGTATAATTTCAAGATCCTGATCCAGTTCACCACTTTTTTTCTTGCAGTGGTTAAATCGTACCCACATACCGGTACCAGAAGGTGGGGCAGATTGTGTTGCGCTTGAAAGGGTTAGACACGATAAGCCTGTCTTCTTGGATCTCCCTTGCAGTTTGGAGAGACCCTTCGTTTGTGAAAGAGGTACGTTATAGAACTATATGCAATAAATAAATATGATGGGACATTAACACGCAGCACCATCTAGTTCCGTGGTAAGCTACGAGGCTTGTGTTACGGATACCAGATAGTTGACTTAACTTAATAACTTTATATTATAAATACATTTTTCATTCATTCCAAGAACATTGAAATAGAATTATTTACAAAAACGTTGAAAGTAAATTTGAACGTCTTAAAATTTTGTTAATTTATTGTTATCTATCTATACTCTTAGATTCTAATATTATAAAGAGGAAAGATTTGTATTTTTGTATGTAACGAATAAACTCAAAAACTACTGAACCGATTTTAATGAAATTCGGTACACATGTAGGTTAGAGCCTGAGAAGGACATAGGCTACTTTTAAAAGCAAAAAAAGGGCTGTAAAGGGTTGAAATAGGGGATGAAAGTTTGTATGGAAATTACGTCATTTTTAAAGCTAGACATTTGAAACTTATTTTTTTTTGGCTTTTGATTATATATAAATTAGTAAGACATTCAAAGTTTGTAAAAATTTTATGCTAAAGTCCTAGAGACGAACCCGAGCGAAGCGAGGGTGAGTCGCTATTATATAATAAATATTAAATACGGTCTTAGACATGCAGCGCTCGATCACAGCACTTAGGTCGTTGTAGGACTAAAATATTGACCATTTTAACCGATTTCAAAAAAGAGGTTTGCGTTAAATCTAAAAACTTTAAATGACAGGGTACTGATAGTTCAGTAGTAATGTGTTGGGAAAGGGAAGGAAATCGGATCAAATTCAAAGACATGTGAAGTCCAATTGGGCTAAGCAGCATTTTGGACTAAAGCCAAATTCCCCTGATATCTGCCGCGAGACCCGTGCTCGGTGCACGCCAGTGGGATGATAAAAAAATGATTGCTTACATAATAACTGTGGGACAGACAGACATGTCGATTATAAGCGTTCCGTTTCCACCTCTAGCCTTAATAACCAAAAAAATTAAAGCTATTTTTTGATTAGCGGTCAATCTTATATTTCCCGGTAGATGCAAGTGTTGAAACGCAAGTCCAACAGTTAAAGACAGTGAGGTGTCGTGGCGGTCTCTACCATTTGTATGATGGCAGGCTCGATTGGACTCAAGCCGCGGCTTTTTGCGTTTTAAGAAAAATGACGTAAGTAATCCATACTTTTTTTTTTTTTTTTTTTTTATGGGACAAAGGGGGCAAACGGGCAGAAGGCTCACCTGATGGTAAGTGATCACCTCCGCCCATGGACATCTGCAACACCACAGGGCTCGCAGATGCGTTGCCGGCCTTTCAGGAAAGGGGGGGAGGTAGGAGGGAGAAGGACGGGAGTAGGGATGGGGAGTGGGCCTCCCGGACTCTCACTTACCGGACGAAACGCGACAGCATAGCTGCCACTTCACGCCGGTCTCCTGTGAGAGAGTGGTACTATACGGGGCGTGCCGGCCCATTCGGCTGCTACCCGAAGGTAACAAGCGTGGCACTACCACTTAATTAAGAATTAATTAAAACAATGGTAACCGAGTGATAACCCAGTGTGCGGGTTCAAATCCGGGTCTCGCACCTCTGATATTTTCATGTGCGAATAATTTCTATCATGATTACCACTTGTCTTACGGTGAAGCAAAACATCGTGAGGAAACCTGCATGTCTGAGAAAAACATGCAAGTTTTCGTAAGACATGTGAAGTCCGCCAACACGCACTAGGCCAGCGCGGTGGACTATGACCTGATCCATCGTTAAAAAGGGCTGAAGAAGAAGGTGAGTCGTATCTATACAAACTTACTTTTTACTACGGGAATATATCTCATTTCTTAGAAATATGTAATAATCTTTTATTAAAAGTAAATATTAAAAATCTGAGTCTAAATTTTGGCTGTCAAATGTGTACATTAAATATTTATTGGAAATATTATTGCAATTGTCAGTACCTAAGTATTATTATCAATACAGAGGCCGAATATTTAAAAATTTTATCTGTCTGTCTATATGTTAGGACATTATTACAACAGCGCCATCTAGTTCTAAGCTACGAGGCTTCTGTACCAGATAGGTGATATACTACACATAAGTATATAAAGTTTAAATTCATACATATTATAAATATAAATCCATGACTGGAGTACAAACATTCGTGCTCAACAAATGAATGCCCCCAGCGGGACTCGAACCCGCGACCGCTGGCGCAGAAAGTAGGGTCACTACCAACTGAGCCAAACGTGTCGTCAAAGATGGCAGTTGATTGTCTGGGACCACGTATAGGATACTTTGTACTGCGGGAAAATGTCTTATCTCTAAGAAATCTATATTAACCGTTAAAAACGTAATAAAAATCTCGTGTCACAGTGTTCGTTATCAAACTCCTCCGAAACGGCTGGACCGATTTTTATGATTTTTTTTTGTGTATAAGTATTTGCTAGATCTGAGAATAAATCGTAGGCTGTTTTTTATTCCCCTTGGTCAGGGGTCGGCAACCTTTTGAGTCGGAAGAGTCAAAAATTACAATTTACAAAATTTCAAAGTTTTTAAAGAGCCAAAAAGAATTTTCTTGCCAACCATAAACTTATCACCTAGGGCCTAGGTGATTAGGGTGTCCCTCTCTTATTTTTTTTATTTTTAGGCCAATTTTTTATGATTTGGCATCAAAAAAGTACCCCTAAATTTTCATCCTTCTACCACTAATTCCAATTTATAATTGTGATTAGAACGCGGGCGGATCCGCGGTAATTTCTAGTAGATAATATATAATATTTGGTTGTCAACAGGCTTGCGAACATAGGTACTATGAGGTGTTTAAAGAAACTTGGCCTCACTATGCTGAAGTCTAGACCGAGTAAGTACTATTGATAATTGAAAATATTTTTGATCTTATATTATCTATACTTATTATAAAACAAAGTCCTCCGCCGCGTCTGTCTGTCTGTTCGCGCAAAACTCAAAAACTACTGCACCGATTTTCATGCTGTTTTCATAAATAGAAAGAGTGGTTCTCGAGGAAGGTTATAGTATATAACTTGTCAAGTCTTTTTATTTATTTTATATACATTGGCTATAATGTCTTAAAAAATACGGACGCGAGAATAAAATGCAAGCGCTGCTTAAAGCGCAGCTTCGCTTGATGCAATCGCCGACCCTACCCCGCACCGTCTTGCCTATTGTTCAGCTAATAGCTCTTACAAGAAGCGAAGAATTTTTTGGAAATTCCGAAGAATTAACAATGTTCTACCACGAATTCTTATTTTTTAATAGTGATTAGAACGCGGGCGAAGCCGGGGAGATTGCTAGTTAGGTAATAAAATTAAAAATTTAAACTAAATATTAAAAAATGATGTAATTAATAAAAAAATTCTAAAAATTGTTGCTTGACCCTGTGTGGTTATTGCATTAGAAACCGTTGAATATTTCCTGAACTTCTTGAATGTCTGGCAATCTCAGTGAGATTGGCCACAATGCCCGAAATCGGTCGGAAATACATTATTTTTTTAAGTACTCGATAATCTTAAACTAGCATCTACAAAATATAGAAAATTAATTATCTATAGATTAATACATTTTTTATTTATTTTTATTTAAAAAGAAATTAAATTTTAAATTTTAAAAAAATAAAAAAAATAATAAATAAAAATAAAAATATTTTCGGAAAATCTTATTGAAATTGTCATTATTAACGATACAGACACCAAACCTATAGTTTTTAGAATTATTGTTTGTCTGTCTATCTGTCTGTAACAGCATGAAGAGAAAATCACTGGATAGAATTTGATGAATTTTCGTATAATGATAACTGGTTTTTCGGGTGTAGTACATATATAGAATACTCTTTACTGCTGAAAAATTTTACATTCATGAGAAATCTATGCTCTATAGGAATCTTTAAAACGTACATAAGGATCTGATAATGTAGGTAGATATATATATATATATATATATATATATATATATATATATATATATATATATATATATATATATATATATATATATATATATATATATATATATATATATATATATATATATATATATATATATATATATATATATATATATATATTCTTGTGAATATAGACCAGAAGTGAGCTTTTTTTAAAAACAACAAGCTTACTAAATCGACCTCAATTTATCTTAAGAATCTGAAAACGCTATAACACAATTAAACTAACCAAAAAGACAACAAAGCTACCAACAAATATATTTTAAAAAATAAACCAACAGAGTAACGACCTAACAATGCTACCACGACAAGCGTCAAGATACAACTACCCCCCGATGCCGGTTATGCATCGACTTTTATAGTTTTCTCCCCACTCCAACATCCTCTTTCCTGTTCATCTTTCACAGTGTAATAAAATTCTAACTGAGTCGAATCTGCACATTGAATATTTTTTGGAAAATCTATTGAAATAGTCATTATTCTCGATACAGAAGCCTAATCTATAGCTTTAAGAATTTTTGTCTGTCTGTCTGTCTGTGACCGCATCACGAGAAAACCACTGAACAGATTTTGATGAAATTTGGTATGATGATAGCTGGTTACCCGGGTCAGGAAATAGGATACTTTTTACTGCTGGAAAATTTCTAATTTCTAAGAAATCTCAACTGACCGTTACAAACTGGCTGTAAAACATCACACGGTATGTGAAACCTAAGAATTTAGTTTCTTTAAAACGCGAGCGGAGCCGCGTGAAGTCTGTTTTTAATTTAAATTAACACCTGTTCTAATCTTGTAAATTTAATTAATATACAGGTATAGAAAGTGCTTGGATCGGGGCTAGAGGATCTTTGGGTCAGTGGTCGTGGGTCGACACGGGGCTCAGTATATTCAGCCCCGGCCCTCTCACTGACACCACTGTATGGCCACCGATGAGGTATGATGATTATTTTTTTTACTTATTTATTGAACTACCAAAAGTTACAATATTATAGTAGTTAAAGGTAGAAGATATTAAGTATATAACATGGGATAGACCATGTTTTGTCTGTGTGTCTGTTTGTTTCGGCTAATTTCCAAAATGGCTGGACTGATTTTCATTGAGACTTTTTTAGTGTATAGTTTATGTTATGACGAGTAACTTTACTTACTTTTACTTTAACTTTAAAAAATGTACCAAGCAAAACGAGAGTAAGTGACTAGAAGTACTTTATAGCATTTATTTACATTGCATTTAGGTTCAACGATATTACTTATATCAATTTTAATACATTTTACGATATTAATAATTACATATCGACCTAATAAAATATAGTAACAGGCAGTGGTAGCCCAGCGGTAACGCGCTCGCTTGGATAACCGAGTGATGCGGGTTCGAATCCGGGTCTGGCACCTCTGATATTTTCATGTGCGAATCATTTCTATCATGATTACCTCTTGTCTTACGGTGAAGGAAAACATCGTGAGGAAACCTGCAGGTCTGAGAGAACCTAGCAAGTTTTCAAAAGACGAGACGAGTTTTCAAAGAGAGTTTTTTTTTTGCTGAGTCAACACGCACTAGGCCAGCGCGGTGGACTATGGCCTGATCCCCCTCGTACTGAGGGAGGCCTACCCCCAGCAGTGGGACGTTAAAAAGAAAGAACACAAATAAATACATTTAATATTTTTTCTAAGGCCTGTATGTATGTATGTATAATTTATTAGGGATAGAACAGCGATCAAACAAAATGGCTGCCTTCAAATAGACCGGCACACAGCTCGCTCCCCCGTGTTTATGGAAGCCAGGTGTGAGAGGAAGATGCAATTCATATGTTATGAAGGTATTAATTAATTTTGCTAACTCTTTATTCGACTTTTCGATTGCGCTACAGATAATATAGGCACGTGACAAAAAAAGTTCAAAACATGTAAATTTGTTATCTGTTAAGAAAAATTTAAGTACTTACTTAGTTTTATTTAAAATGTCAAATATTCGCGTAAATAAGGTATCTAATAGTAAAATAGATAATAGATATATATGTTGGGATATTATAGCATAGCGACATCTACTTTCGTGATAAGCTACGAGGCTTGTGTTACGGATACCAGATAGTTGATACACTACACATATATTACTTTAAATACATACATAATATTAAAAATACAAACACCCACGACTGGAGTACAAACGTTCGTGCTCATCACGCAAATGAATGCCCTCAGTGGGACTCGAACCCGCGACTGGCACAGTAAGTAGGTTCACTTCAAACTGACCCAGGTATGTCGTCAAAATAGCTTAATATTTCTTAATATTATGTTTTTATATTAAAATGAATTAAATCTTATTTTAGGCTTGCCATCTCTCCACAAAATGGCGCCACCTAGCGACGACAACTACTACTACATTTTGGTGAAACAACGCTTCTACTGGCAACATGCTTTTGAAAATTGCCAAAAAATGAACGGTTCGTTGGCAAGTGTTGAAAATAGCGACATCTTGGTGCAACTGCTGCTTGTTATGGGAGAGAATAAAGAAGAGCGTAAGTTAAACTGAATTTTAAGTACAGCGCCATCTAGCAATAAGAGGCTGAACTAACTTAATGTATTGTACAGCGCCATTTAGTATTTAATAAAGGAACTAACTTGATTATATGTCTGCATAGTGTAAAACAAAGTCGCTTCCGTCTGTACGCTTAGATCTTTTAAACTACGCAATGCATTTTAATGCTGTTTTCATCTTTAGATAGAGTAATTCAAGAGGAAGGCTTACATGTATAATACATGCATAATATAGTAGAAAAAACCCGAGAAAATATCTAATTTTGTGAGAAATCAACATTAACCGTTAAAATCTAAAATATATATTAAGCCTAACATAGTCCGTCAACGGACGTGACAGGCCAAGCTGCCATACATTAAAAACACATACATTCCCAAGCGAGTGTATGGCAGCTTGGGCTATTGGCCGACTATATTGTTTCATAGGCTTTGCATATATTATTTATTCTATATTGACGACTCGTTTGGCTCAGTTGGTAGTGACCCTACTTTCTGCGCCAGCGGTCGCGGGTTCGAGTCCCGCTGGGGGCATTCATTGGCTAATCACGAATGCTTGTACTAAAGTCATGGGTGTTTATATTTATAATATTTATGTATTTAAAATGTATATGTGTAGTATATCAACTATCTGGTATCCGCAACACAAGCACGTTACGTAGCTTACTGCGGAACTAGATGGCGCTGTTGTAATAATGTCCCAACATATTTTATTTATTTAATTCGACTTTTAAGTTATAGATTAAGATGGTTTATTTTATTAACATACTAGCGGTTCACTCCCTAGATTTAGCACGAGTGAAGCCGCGAATTCCGCTACTTTTGTAAACTATCTTTCTCGAGATTACCACTGTATCTGTTAGTGAAAACAGCGTGAAAATCGGTGCAGTAGTTTTTGAGTTTATCGCGAACAGACAGACAGACAGCCGCAAAGGAGGACTTTATTTTGTAATATGTAGTGATTAATTAACAAACTTAATTAGGTAAATAAAACAACGTGATTTAGCAAGCTATCAATCAGGCATGCTCAATCCGCTCGCGCTTGACCAACTTATATGTGAATAAAAAAAATATATAAAAAAGAAAATTACTTATAATTTCAGCGGTAGAACACATTTGGATATCAGGCCGTTTGAACATGACTAAAGATGTAACCAACGATGCAGTTTCATATTCTTGGTACAATCCCACCACCGGGAAGAGAATCCCGGACCCCAAGAGCGGAGACGCTTCCATTGGACTATACGTAAGTGTATTTACAATTGTTAAAATTATTAGATGGCGTTAAATATTAATTTTGTTACTCATATTTGTGTAAAGTGAAGTAAACAAATTATTCTAAAAAATATATATTTCATTTAGTTATAGTTTTTAGATTTTTTGTATGCCTTCCTGTGACTGCATAACGAGAAAACGCTACTATGAGACATCTCTTCAAGTATTTTTGTTTTATAAACACATTGCATCACCACAGCCTATGAAATATAGTCGGCCAACGGACGTGACAGCCCAAGCTGCCATACACTAATGTCCCAAGCGAGTGTATGGCAGCTTGGGCTGTCACGTCAGTTGGCCGAATATGCGTTTGATAACTTGACCGTTAAATGGCTTTGGCGATTTTTTAATCCCGACGCAAAACGACGGGGTGTTATAAGTTTAAAGTGTCTGTGAGTGTATGTATGTCTATTGCATGATTTTGATTTTGTTTTCTTTTTTGATTGAAAGATGAATTACTTGTTCGGGAATGTTCTTAGCTATGTTTGATGAAAGTCGGTCCAAGATGGCCGCCACCAGAAAATGGCAGATTGTATATTTTTTTTGGGTACCCTCAATATAGGTATCAAATGACAGGGCTTGAAAAAAACAAGTTATGTGTCGGTTTTTAAAATTTATAATTGATTTATTTAAATATATAAAATGTATATAGATGCCGCCATGGTTGGACGAGGAGTTCACTGTGGATAACTCTTGCTTGAACTTAGATCGTCAGGATCACCTTATAGGGCTGGTGTATGCCCTCCCCTGCGACACTGCTCAGTACTCTGTTTGTATGATTGGTGAGGTTTTACTGATATTTAATGAAATCCTTTAGTACGTAAGGTTTATGATGATATAAGCCAGGGGCGGACTGTGTATTCTGGAGGCCCAATTTTTAGTTTAACGTTGGGAAATGCAAATATGCATACCACCAATGGTTATAAGGGACTGACCAGTTTGAAAGAAGCAATGAATACCCACTAAAACCCAACAAATCCTTCAGTCTTAATGAGGCGTCATAGGATCACTTGTATGTACATTGAAATACTCTGCCCCAACGGCCCGGCAGCTGCCAAAGCATAGCACACAGCCGTGGACGCTCCGCAGTCCACTCAGCATTAGAGAAGTACTAGGAGCAACCTGCAGAACACACCGCCCACAGAAGTGGGCCCAGGGCGTTTCTTGGCTTCACACCCGGCCAGATTGCCGGACTCTACTGAGCAAATTAAAATTAAATTAAATTTATTACTATATATAACTTCTATACATTTTTTTATTAATTTCCTATTAAATACTTTTTTTCCAGAAAAGACATCTCTAACATCATCACCGAGTGATACTCAGACAGGTGGTTATGAAACTTCATAATATAGTTATTGTTTAGATAAAAATATTACATTATATATTTTTATTGATGATTATTAAATATTAAATTATTAAATATATTACAATAAACATACATTTTATACCGAGTTGTGTTTTAATTTATCCTTTTTGTATGATTGGTGAGGTTTTACTGATATTTAATGAAATCCTTTAGTATGTAAGGTTTATGATGATATAAGTCAGGGGCGGACTGTGTATTTTGGAGGCCCAATTTTTAGTTTAACGTTGGGAAATGCAAATATGCATACCACCAATGGTTATAAGGGACTGACCAGTTTGAAAGAAGCAATGAATACCCACTAAAACCCAACAAATCCTTCAGTCTTAATGAGGCGTCATAGGATCACTTGTATGTACATTCAAATACTCTGCCCCAACGGCCCGGCAGCTGCCAAAGCATAGCACACAGCCGTGGACGCTCCGCAGTCCACTCAGCATTAGAGAAGTACCAGGAGCAACCTGCAGAACACACCGCCCACCGAAGTGGGCCCAGGGCGTTTCTTGGCTTCACACCCGGCCAGATTGCCGGACTCTACTGAGCAAATTAAAATTAAATTAAATTTATTACTATATATAACTTCTATACATCTTTTTATTAATTTCCTATTAAATACTTTTTTTCCAGAAAAGACATCTCTAACATCATCACCGAGTGACACTCAGACAGGTGGTTATGAAACTTCATAATATAGTTATTGTTTAGATAAAAATATTACATTATGTATTTTTTATTAATGATTATTAAATATTAAATTATTAAATATATTACAATAAACATACATATTATACCGAGTTGTGTTTTAATTTATCCTTACTTTTAATTTATTTTAAGAGCCTATTACACTACTGTCTTGACACTGCATAGTGTAATAGGCCCTTTATTATATCATTATTTCAAAAGTAATAAATGACTCTGTAGCAAATACAACCTCATTTTGGGTTGACTTTTTTTAAATATATCCTTTGCCAGATTTCAATGTTCAAGAATATCTAATTTATTTTTAATTTATCCATTAAATGAGCCATAATTTATAAAGAAGTAATAAAATCCAAGGTGTTGATATGAAGTTTGCAGCACAAAAACTAAAGAAAGAGCCCTTAGACCTTAATCCGGAGAATGTAGACCTTAACTAACCCTCAATATAACCACCTCTCAAAATTTCATCTTTATATATCCAGCAGTTTTCGATATTTTGCATAAAATGACTGAATTTCGCTTTTATATAATATGTATTTAGATTACTGTGTTGATACAATGTAATGATCAAAATTAACATTAAAATGATTGTACATAATAGATATTAAATAAAACATTTAATAAAAGTTACTTTACACATTTATTTCTATAATTGACTTTTTACCTTGCATTTAATAATAATTAAAATTAATTAAAGTATATAATAAAATGGAGCAACTCATATTTCAGCCATAGTGTTAACTAAATCAATCCATTGTAAGTTAACTTTCTTTAGTTGTTCACAATTGTCGTTAATATCCTTTAAACCTTTTCTGAAAACTCGAAGGCTTTCTAAGTACACCTGCAAATTTTTTACCAATCTCCTTACAGCTTCTAGCTCTTGAACAAGTTCAGTTGAAGCAATCTGTAAAAAAGGTAAAATATTGTATTATTATATTTTATTGCAATGTCAACTGGCATGTACGATAGTAGTAAAATACAAGTAATAAAAAGGAAATTTAAATATGTACCTCTCGTTTAGATGAAGTGACCGATACACTAGACATGTTTATTATTTATTATACCTTTGTTCACAAATTTTAAGATAATATATTATACTTAAAAGATATCATGGGTTAGCTAATACTAGTAGTATGCAGTAGAGGTGTGGCGTATATACTGGAACAGGTTTTAAGACTAGGTTTCAGCGAAGACGTCTCTGTACTAAGTCTATGATCAACGTCCAAACGCGTCTTGAAGTATTTACAAGTATGCCGAGTACTAGTGTCTCGTAGTACTAGGGACTGATATACCATAGAGTATATTAAAAGATCTGTGAATAAGTACTGAGTACTAGAGATGTGTAATTCAGGAGTGATTGATACAAAAGATGTATAATCTTTCAAAATACGAAATCACTCTTTAAATCTTTAGTTTTGAAAATACATCTTTAACTCACTACGTTAAGATTGATTTTAGTCAGATGATATATGTATGTACACTGACCTCTATAATAATTAATACCACTGGACTGGCTGTTCCAAGCGTTTGACAGCAATTTTTTTGTGTCCATTTGAAGCGCCACTAGCGAGAGTACTGAGAACTAATTTTGACGTATATTGCAAAAGAGACGGCGAGAAGTGTTTGTTTACTGTAAAGTAATTTTGCATTTTCGTTGTTAATATAACATAAGTAGTAATTATGATGATACGGTTATTGATTAATAAAAATAAAAAAATAAAAATCTTTATATCGACATCATTAGTTTTAGTACCACGAACTCTCGCTACGTCCGACAGCGGCGGACAGCGCCAAAATGGCGAATATCAAGCAGCCACAAAAGCACGTTGACAACAGCCAGTCCAGTGGTAATATAGAGGTCAGTGTGTATGTAGCAATATACTCTATGGTCAGATGGAATGATGCAACTATAGTCTATACAAACAAACGAAAGCACACACACATACAGCCAATTAGATTTACCTTGAAATGAATAAATAAAATATTAAAAATTCCTTTTATTTATTGCGTATACAAAAAAATAAATAGGTATGCAAAGTAACAATTACAACAATTTTGAAAGTATAAATATTAATAAAATCATATCATATCCAGTTAAAATAATATTATAAGATCTATGTTATATGCAATGATATTTTAACTATAGATATATGTTATGAGCGCGCAATCGTGAAAACTCGAAAACATCCTAATTAGGACGTATTGCCTTTAGTCAGTGTCACCCAAAGAGTATAGATAATATACTGGGATGTCACCGCATGGCGACGAGTGGTACTCTGCTACAAAATTTTAAAAAATGCCAGCCTGTGTATTTAGAAAATGTACTAATTATGATACCAAAGTTAATAAAACACAAGGGATCTCATACCTCATGTAAGAACGCAGTATACTTCGATTTATTAATATATTTCCATTATTTACCTAATATTCTGATATGTCATCGGTCGCTAGACTAATGTTTGTTTACATTGACGCGCAATTGACAACACTAGCTGTCTCTTTTTTTCTTATTGATTTTATCGACTATCCCCTTTCTATCACTTTGACTTGTAGTGAAATGTACATTGAATGAAAAGTGTGTATGTGTGCAGCGCGGAACACTTTTTTCGGTTGTTTAGTGAGCGTATAACATATCTACAGTTAAAATATCGTATGGTTATATGTATATAAATATAAAAAAGTTACAAAAGTATAGTCTGTGTGGTAGGATGACCGTTGTAAGATTGGAGGATGTTGTTGTTTTGCTACTTTTTCTTTTTGGCAGAACCGTATAATATATAAATATTTTTTCTCTTGTTGAATGGTATAAAGATTTTACCCTTTTCGACATGAGTTTACAATAAAAATTACAATTAAACAACACGACAAATTTGACAGATGTCTAGGTTCGATAGTTATGTTATGTTCTATAATCTGTTTTCTGTGGTTTCCAGGCGTGCCATTTGGGCGGCTTTCTTAAGTTGGCGGGGGGTGATTGATCTTTTATTTTTTTTTTGGCTAATTCAATTGTTCTTTAACTGTTCTTCAATGTTCGATCAAAAATGTGTTTTGTTCGTTTTATTTTTTTGTTTTAATTTTCAAAAATTGAATCTCAAGTTAGCGACTACTATTGTTTTTTTATTATTTTTAGCTAATTCAATTGTTCTTTAATTGTTCTTGAATGTTTGATCAAACATTTTTTGTTCGTTTTTTTTTAATTTACAAAAATTAAATCTCAAGTTAGCCTCAACTAAAGATTTCTTAACTATTTTTTTTTTGTTTGTATTGTATCTTAAGTTAGCGCCAACTATATATTTTTTCAATTTTGTTTTATACTTTGACACCATCTCTTATGTGTTCGTCCAAAAAAAACATCTGTTCGGCCTTAATTACCTTTTAATTTAATTATAAACTTTTCTTATCCCACGTTAATTAATTCTTTCCGCGCATGCGCAGTCATCTTCGCCGTAAGACTTTACACCACAGACTTGTGATTAAACGACAATTAAAAAAGTTTGTTAACATGACTTACTGTTACTTTTTATATGTTGCAACAAATCCTAAATTTTAAATCTATTTTTAAATACGCATTTCATTTCAAAAACAAATATATCAAAAACTGTCAAGTATGAAGGAAAATCAGGGTACATAACTAAAAAATAAAATAATAAAAAAAAACTACTAAAACTAATACTTTCTTTAAATAATTGCTAAAAACTAAACAATTCATGTGCAATCAAGTTTGAAAAGTTTTATCACGCTTGCGTACAACTATATTGATAGCGTTTATCAATCAATCAATCAATCAATCAATAAAAGAAAGAAAGAAGATTTAATTATTCATCTATGATCATAATGATCAACTGAATGAATTATGTCATTCGAAACCAAAGATTTAAAAGAGTTAAAGATTTAAAAGAGTGATTTAAATCTTTCGAAGAAAAAGATTTATAAATCACTGATCTCATTGGTGATTTAGTTTGCGCATCACAACTGAGTACTCTGACTAATTCTGATATGCTAATATTTCATATTCACATTATCTCTGTAATAACCATTCAAAATAAGTCGGATAATATCGCTCGGATTCATTGTCACTTGTATAGATGGGTTAATACCGATATTTTCCAATATTACCTAATATTAATATATTAGTCTGGCAATATTATAATATCTTAACTAATATTTCAATATTACTAATATTTATAAAATAATATGTGTCACTCGCTACTCTATTCTTGTTCCATATTCAATATTACTTTTATCCTTACTAATATTATATAATCCTTTGCTATGTAAAATCTTATTAAAAGTATTATAAACTATTTTTTAAGCGGAAAATATTAAAATATTTTCTAATACAGTGCTATATTAGCTTTTTTTTAAATCAATAGAATTCCTAGTAATTAGTAATAATAATTATGTTAAAAAATAATTTGTTATATTAAGTATACTAATCTACCACCATTTATGAAATAATAAATACATACACATTTAACATTTATAAATAATATTAAAAAATGGTATGAAAATAAAAACAAATGTTGTTTTGTATCTGATATTAGTTTGGTCGCATCCATCTCACTTGCACGTAAGCATTTGTATGAACAAAAGAGAGAGAAAAAGAGATTTTTGCTCGATGTTCCCCTGACAAAACCGATACGCGTCAAGTGTCTGAATCTGAACGATATTAGCCGACTTATTTTGAATGGTTATTAGAGATATTATGTGAATATGAAATATTAGCATTATAGAATTTGTCAGATTACTAATACGTAGATCTTTCAATATTACTAATCTCTTAACGAATACTAATATATTAGCAACACCACTAGACTCACTTGGGGGTTGCTTTAGAAGTCGGCCACACGATTTTGGTGTTTTGGGGGGGTGGGGGGGTAAGGGGGGGTTGTTAGCTACCCGATGGTACCACTCCCGCGGCGCGGAGATCCTTATTTTTTTTTTTATGAATTTTTTAATTTCGTGTTTTTGTATGCGTATAACGGAACGTTTTTCCAAGTAAAAATGGTTTGGTAAGTAAAATGGAACGTAATTATAAGTGAAAAACATTATAAATTTGAAAATAAATAACACACAAAATAAATTTCTACTCAATACAAATAAAATTCAAATTAGAATTAAAAATATTAAAGTCGGTTATTTTTGTGGTCATGTTCTAACCTAACCTAACCAATCTGACCTAGTGTTTAGCAGAAAGTCGGTTATTTTTGTGGTCATGTTCTAACCTAACCTAACCAATCTGGCCTAGTGTTTAGCTGAAAGTCGGTTATGTTTGTGGTCATGTTCTAACCTAACCTAACCAATCTGACCTAGTGTTTAGCTGAAAGTCGGGTATGTTTGTGGTCATGTTCTAACCTAACCTAACCAATCTGACCTAGTGTTTAGCTGAAAGTCGGGTATGTTTGTGGTCATGTTCTAACCTAACCTAACCAATCTGACCTAGTGTTTAGCTGAAAGTCGGGTATGTTTGTGGTCATGTTCTAACCTAACCTAACCAATCTGACCTAGTGTTTAGCTGAAAGTCGGTTATGTTTGTGGTCATGTTCTAACCTAACCTAACCAATCTGGCCTAGTAATGCTTATGGTACTCGACTAACTAATTCTAATTTGAATTTTATTTGTATTGAGTAGAAATTTATTTTGTGTGTTATTTATTTTCAAATTTATAATGTTTTGCACTTATAATTACGTTCCATTTTACTTACCAAACCATTTTTACTTGGAAAAACGTTCCGTTATACGCATACAAAAACACGAAATTAAAAAATTCATAAAAAAAAAAATAAGGATCTCCGCGCCGCGGGAGTGGTACCATCGGGTAGCTAACACCCCCCCCTTACCCCCCCACTCCCCCAAAACACCAAAATCGTGTGGCCGACTTCTAAAGCCAACCCCTCACTTGTCAGTTAGGAATTAGGATTCTCACTATACACATTATACAACGGTGTGTATGTTAAGTGTTAACAATTAATTTCTCGGAAATTTGCACGGAGATGTTAAAATATACAATGAACCATCGCAAACGTAAGTATTTATTTTTCTTTTTATCATTATTGTATATTTTATTTAAAAGTTGATTTTAGTAAGGTTTTAGATAGCAATTTTACATTTACTTTTATTTTTAATTAATTTTAGGAAAAACTGAAATAACACCAGTAACAGAGCCAAATAACGATGATACCCAATGTGATAGCCCCTCATCCGAAAAACGACTCAATGAAGGCGGCGGTAATTAATCTGTTTACATAATATACTTGTTAAAATCTTTGTTTTTCTTTTTTTTTTTTTTTGGTTTTTCAAAGGATAATAACAGAATCTTTATATAGTATGTTTCTACATACTTGAGTAAAACTAGCAGGCTCCTATTATTAGTTCACACCCCGTGTCTTTTATATCTTTTAAGGTGTATCTTTTTTGATATGAATATTTGTGTATCCCTTAAAACAATATAAAATCACTATTAGTGATAAAATAAGTAAAAAATCGATATTTTCTTTGGTTTAATAGACCATTCATCTAAATTCTGAACTTACCTACTAAAAAGAAAAAATAAATAAATGACAATATTGAATGAGCGACATGCATACTTACATACTATTATGTACATATATTAAGAATTTTTTAAAAGTCTAGGTTCTTACTAATTACAAATTTACATGTTTTTATATATTACAGAATACCGAGTTGATGAAGACTCGTATAATATATTTGAGCCAAACTCTCAAAATTTGGACCAATACAAGGATTACGAAGCCTGTGATACTTTAAAAACAATTGAACTTACTGAGAGCAGTACCCAAACGTAAGCTAATGCCGAAGAAAACATTAAAAAGATGGACTTTGCAAATAATGCTTTTGGAACATTCGTTGGGCTGGAATTGGCTAATGTACCGGTTCTGAAGAGGCGCTACATTATGTACCAAATAATTAAAATTATAGAAAATAATTCATGAGTGTTATGAATAAATTATTTTAAATTAAATTAATATTCTAAATATTTCTTAAAATAAAAAGACATAAGTATTTATATAAGACTTTATTTTTTATTATTAATTATAAGTTTTTAAAGTACTTTCTATTTTTCTTCTTCTTCTTTTTTTACATGAAAAATTCAAAAATACAAACTTATACACTTTTACTTCTTTGCAACAGAACTCAGTAATTTTACTTTACAAGTTTTTGACAATAGAACTTAAACTTATCTTTATACAATGGTTTTGTAAACATATCGGCTATATCTGTAAATTTGTAAGACAATATTTTATATCTAAATCACCTTTCTTATAATTTTCATGAATGAAATAGAACCTTGTATCTATGTGTTTTGACCTTTTACTGAATGGACCTGTTTTAATTAACTGAATAGCACTCTGATTATCAATATTTAAACTTATTTATTTTAACACTATTTCCAATTAATTCACTTATAAAAGTCTTAAAATATAAACACTCTTTAACACAATCTGCAGCTGCTATATATTCAGCTGCAGTTGAAGATAGACTCACTATCGGCTGTCTCTTGGAGCACCAAGATATGGGTCCATTTGATAGCATTATTATAAATCCTGTTGTGCTGCGGCTGGTCTCAGTACATCCTGCATAGTCTGAGTCACAGTATGCATGTAATATTGTAATGTCTTGTCTGGTATTGTACATTATTCCTTTGTCTTTTGTCCCATTCAAGTATTTCAATATCTTCTTTACTGCTAATATGTTTGTCTCGATGAATTTTCTACCTTTTTACTTGCTTCATTCACAGCTTGGCTGATGTCTGGTCTTGATCTGGTTGATAAATACAGTAATCCTCCTACTAGTTCTCTATATGGAAAATTTGATGTAGTCGTCTCAGTTTCAATTACCTACCCCACACTGCATGGTGTATCTGCTGGCTTTGAACCAAACATATTGTAATTTCTTAGTGATTTTTCTGTATAGGTCTGTTGATGTAATATGATTCCTTTTTCTGATCTTCTGATTTCAAACCCAATATAATATTGTGGTTATTTATAAATCTTTATCATAAATTCCTTTTCTAAGTGATATAGGATCTGTAATAATTTCTCTTTTTCATAGATGTGGCCAAACCATCATCAACATATATTGCTATTATTATAAATTTGTCAGGGTTTTCTTGTCATCGGCCATTGATTCCCAATCAGTGATGAAGTAGTTTAGGTTACTTGGTAAACAGGATAATATTTTTGACATAACCATTTCTTCGGTAACATTTTCACCCAACTGATTCAGTCTAAACTGTAGATTTTTTATGTCACTTATTAATTCTGTAAGTGACTGACCTTCTTGTAACTTATTATTATAAATCCGGCCCTGAACTTATATGTGAAGAACTCTTGTAATAATGATGCCTTGTTTCTTTGTTCAGAGCCTTCAAATATGTCACATAACTTAGTGTACATTTGTAGAGCATTTTTACATTTTAAAATGTGCCCTTTCAATTTCCTGTATATACTGTTTATTATAATTCGTTGCACCATGGCATCCGTCATAATGAATGCATCAGATTTCTTAACTTCTTCTTTGACATCTGACGAAATTGCTGAAGTCAGATTTGCCGCCTTTATGTGGATGTTGAACTCAAATTTCCAAATTCAAAATGTCTCGCCATCCTTCAGTATTTCAAACTGAGTATCTTTATCTTTGTCCATTTTGCCTTACCCCTTTGTCTAGTTCTTGGCTTGGGTCACGCCACCTGGTTTTATTAATCGTTCTTTATTAGAGCGTTTCTGAGCCCATAACTTATTCCAAGGATATATTTTACTAAAAGATAAAGAATGATTGTTTATAGCAACCACTTTATTTTATTATGTTTACACTGGTTTTTATAATTTTATAGTAAAAAACAAATGAACAACTTTCTTTGAAATTTGAATATCCCAGAGACCTCCATATATTGGCTATATACATAATACATATAGATTATAGATTAAAATTATAAAATTTCCTTTTTTTTTCATAGCTGTCAAATACATTATTCCTTAATTCCTAACAATATCTAGTATCTACTTATAAGTTATAACTAGCTTCATCCCTCCGTACTTCCGTAGTATCTAAGTAGTAAGTGCTGTCCCTGTCACGCAAACGCAGAAAGTAGAAACCCAAACCTAGTATAGTATTATGTTATCTGTGCCCAAACTCATACTCGTGGAACTAGTCCTTGGAACGCGTATTTACAAGTACTCGTACTTGTAAGACTTAGTACGTAGATTGACGAGTATGACACACCTCTAGATCTAGCACATAGTACTGAGGTACCAATAATAATGTCACCAAATTCACCAATCCGACAAGACCATTGGTGCAGCCGATAAGCGCCATTAATTTAAGCTAAAAATATATTTTCCAGTATCAATAATTACAATAATCATGTAAAGTTAAACTACAAAAACATAAAGCCAGAAAATTTTTAGTTCTAGGGGGAGAAATGATTAATGAGGTTGTCACAGACCAAAGAGTATAGATAATATACTGTGACAAGTTATATTGAAAACTTAATAGCTTATAGTCTAGGTATGTTGATAAAGTATCGATATATCGAAATATCGATATTATTATTGAGAAATATCGATATTTATTACTAATACTTTTTTGGACGATATATCGATAGTTCGATATTGAAATGTAGATATCGACGCTCGATATTTTTTCCAAATTAAATTGAAATTAACAATTATTCTATAGGTTGAAATAGCTTGGCAGCGATCACATCATTGATTATTTCAACTTTCTTAAAAAATTGTCAATAAAAGCTTTTTTAAAGTTTCTATGGATCTTTCTCTGGGATCCTATTGTATAAGCGTATACATTGTAGAATTACTGACTCAGCGTAAGCGAGTTACAGGCATTACACAGCTTATGTTTACTCCTATAAATTATAGTATTAATGCTATGCATGTAGCAATTCCTGGGAAATTTGTGTTACATATAGTTTTTATGAACATACATAACATTTTCATTGTTAGTGCCTCTTTTAGTCACCGGGCCAGATAAGTATGTGGCACTATATTATACTATACTATTTTTTAAAACCTACAATTTCCTACTACAAAGTTTTGATGTATCTCTTAAAAATTAGCCACCGCCAGCTTTCTAAGAAAGGCTGGATAAAGCGAATTATTTCGTTTTCCTGTGAAAACGAAATATTTTGTCTGGAATAAAAAGTATCTTAAGTCACGACCGGGTACTAAGTAATCACTACGTGTGTAAAACGATAACATATTAACAGACAAACAGACAAAAAAATAATAAGTATTGTTTTGGAGTCTATATTCAATACACAATACGTTACAGTTATTGTTTTTAAAAAAACATTTAATGTACAGATTTTTTCTGGGTTAATGTTTTATAATATGTGTAGATTATAAACTTTGTAAGTTATTTTTGAGCCGACTTACGATTTTTTTAAAATATAATGATAAAATGATTTTTTTGAAATGATAAATTCCAATAAAATAAAATGAAAAAAAAATATCGATATATCGAAATATCGATATTTTTTGCCGATATATCAAACTCCGATATTGATATATTTTAAAATATCGATATATCGAGAATCCGATATTTTAAAAAATATCAACAAACCTAGCTTATAGCAGTATATTATCTATACTCTTTGCTTAATAGAAAAATTTAACATAGACGAATGTAAGCCGGTTTCAACGTGAGATGTCAAATGACTTATGACATTTTCAATGTCAATTATTTATAATTGTTAATAAAAAAAATTTAATGGATATATAAATATAAAAGCAAAACCTATAGAGACCAATACTGACCTAGTTCGATAAAGAATGTAGAAATATAAAGATTAATCAGTTTCCGTTTCAATGAGGTGCAAAAATTTTTTTAAGATAATGGTTAAATTTAAAAATTTATTTATTAAAAAACCACAGGTGACTAAACAAAAATGATAGTGGACCTCAATGATATTTTAACTATAGATATGTTATGAGCGCGCAATCGTGAAAACTCAAAAACGTCCTAATTAGGACGTATTGCCTTTAGTCTGTGTCACGCATGGCGACGAGTGGTACGCTGCTACAAAATTAAAAAAAATGCCATCCTGTGTATTTAGGAAATTCACCAATTATGATACCAAAGTTAATAAAACACAAGGGATCTCATACCACATGTAAGAACGCAGTATACTTCGACTTATTAATATATTTCAATAATTATTTGCCTAATATTCTGATATGTCATCGGTCGCTAGACTAATGTTTGTTTACATTGACGCGCAATTGACAACACTAGCTGTCTCTTTTTTTCTTATTGATTTTATCGACTATCCCCTTTCTGTCATTTTGACTTGTAGTGAAATGTACCTTGAATGAAAAGTGTGTATGTGAGCTGCGCGGAACACTTTTTTCGGTTGTTTAGTGAGCGTATAATATATCTGTAGTTAAAATATCATTGGTGGACCTATGCAGACCGAACGTAGACCTATCGATTTAGTTCATTTTAATTTCAAAAATTCTTCGATGGGGTCCTAAAATTGTGCAGCTACCGGCTAGGCTACTCACTAGCTAGTAGTTAATAGCTACGTCGCGGTCGCGTAGCTACGGCTACCATGGACGTAATATACGGCCTTTTCCAATTACAGCACTAAGGCGCATTATGCGGCATAATGCTCAACGTTGAATGTTCCAACTACAACAGCGCTTCGCACAATCGAACACTGCTTTTGCGTGATGCTGTGTTAAAAAAATAAATATACCGTGTATCGATGAAGGTTACAAGAGTAATAATAACATAGACTTTTTTTTATATTCCACGTTTATAATGTGAATACTATTTTATTTTAGAATTCAAAACTATAAACATATTTATTTTGCAGAAATATATAAACGAATCATCATATTCACGTTCCAATTAGCATCAGCACAAATCGGCATTGTGCGGCACTGAGTCGCATTATGCTCTGTAATTGGAAAACAGGGATACTAACATTACGTCCATGACGGTTACCGACTGACTACTCGCTAGCTATCGGCCTTTTCCAATTACAGCACTAAGGCGCATTATGCGGCATAATGCTCAACGTTGAATGTTTCAACTACAACAGCGCTTCGCACAATCGAACACTGCTTTTGCGTGATGCTGTGTTAAAAAAATAAATATACCGTGTATCGATGAAGGTTACAAGAGTAATAATAACATAGACTTTTTTTTATATTCCACGTTTATAATGTGAATACAATTTTATTTTAGAATTCAAAACTATAAACATATTAATTTTGCAGAAATATATAATCGAATCATTATATTCACGTTCCAATTAGCATCAGCACAAATCAGCATTGTGCGGCACTGAGTCGCATTATGCTCTGTAATTGGAAAACAGGGTATCTAAAAAGTAGCTACTAGACTAGTATAGTATTATGTTATCTATGCTACGAGCTAGTCAGCTACGCACGGCTGCATGGAACGGCTGCATAACGTAGTGCTTATATGTAATCTGTGGCAGCTATCCACTATAGCTATTTATCAGTATATTATCTATACTCTATGCTTTGGCTATTTAGCCATAGAGACTAGAGTATATTGCTACATGTATTTAGCTAAATAGCTGGTTATCGTATTGACGAATACCATAGCCGTGGCTATTTTGAGAATAGCCGCTATTTAGCTAGTTATGTGAATAGCTACCCATCTCTACTGTGTATACTAATTAGGTACTATAATATGTCTATTCTATGTATGGAGGGTACCTAGCTCGGATGAATTGGTCCTAGGAGGGTAGACACTGACCTCTATAATACCACTGGACTGGCTGTTGTCAACGTGCTTTTGTGGCTGCTTGATATTCGCCATTTTGGCGCTGTCCGCCGCTGTCGGACGTAGCGAGAACTTGTGGTACTAAAACTAATGATGTCGATATAAAGATTTTTATTTTTTTATTTTTATTAATCAATAACCGTATCATAATTACTACTTATGTTATATTAACAACAAAAATGCAAAATTACTTTACAGTTAACAAACACTTCTCGCTGTCATTTGCAATATACGTAAAAATTAGTTCTCGGGTCTCTCGCTAGTGGCGCTTCAAATGGACACAAAAAAATTGCTCTCAAACGCTTGTAACAGCCAGTCCAGTGGTATTATAGATATCAGTGAGAGTAGAGATAAGGAGGACCAACTCGTACACGAACAAGTGGCAGTAAAAACGCGTCCAGTAAGAGTGACGCTGCAGTAGCAGTCGATAAATTTTAAAGAAAGCGCCAAACGTAATTAGAAAAAAAATTACGCTTTCTCTCTGCAGTATTTTGTTTATATTTACTAAAACATTTTTTAGACTACGTAAATAGTTAAGGTTTTGTATACTAGCATTTTACTAACTACTTAATCATTAAAATTTTTAAATATTTGAACTCAGCTAACTTCACTCCATTTATAACAGCTATGTTTATATTGAAACTATTCGAATGCCAGCGCTATTGTGGTAGGTAATGGAAACTTTATTTTCAGTATACAGCTGGACACGTTTTCAAATTTCCACCTATATAAAATAATTAATAATTGGGAATTTAATTGCTTTTATGATCGAACAATCACCAATAGTCGTCGAACAAACGATAATTGATCAAAATTAATTAATTTGAGCGATAAAAATAAAGATATCTAGTAAGGGTGTCCAACTTAAGGGTGAACATTTGTTTAATTAATTATAAATAAATGAAAGACAAACAAACAATTTTTACATTCGAACATTAACGAACAAACGACGAACAGATAATTAAAAATAAAAAAAATCCGAAAATCAAAACAAGTTGGGTCAAATTCAGTGAGCCGTGGTGGCGTGTGGCGCCACGGTGCAAGTGGGCTAAGCACACCATAGATGAAAAATAAAAAGCACACTTCATTCTGTTTACCGCTGCTATGTTCATATCATACCTTTTGCTTCACTAGCACCATTCTGGTGGGTTTTTGTCACTGACCTCTATAATACCACTGTACTGGCTGTTCCAAGCGTTTGACAGCAATTTTTTTGTGTCCATTTGAAGCGCCACTAGCGAGAGGGTCGAGAACTAATTTTGACGTATATTGCAAATGACAGCGAGAAGTGTTTGTTTACTGTAAAGTAATTTTGCATTTTCGTTGTTAATATAACATAAGTAGTAATTATGATGATACGGTTATTGATTAATAAAAATAAAAAAATAAAAATCTTTATATCGACATCATTAGTTTTAGTACCACGAACTCTCGCTACGTCCGACAGCGGCGGTCAGCGCCAAAATGGCGAATATCAAGCAACCACAAAAGCACGTTGACAACAGCCAGTCCAGTGGTATTATAGAGGTCAGTGGTTTTTGTACTGTTATTTACCGCTTACAGGGCGACACTTTTTCAACTTTGCTTCTGTATAAGATTGCGCTCCTTATCTCTACCCTCCATAGTTCAAAGTTCAAACTTCAAACCCCAGTATATTCTATACTCTTTGGTTCAAACTTCAAACCAAAGACTACAAATTACAATATATATACGGGTACTTCAAACCGTTCAAACTTCAAACTTTAATTTTAATTTTTAAGTTTTGGCAGTTTATTTCAATGAATTACAAAACAATATATTTACTCTTTGTTACAAAACTTCTCTAACTGCATACTAGAGGTGTGTCATACTCGTCAATCTACGTACTAAGTCTTACAAGTACGAGTACTTGTAAATACGCGTTCCAAGGACTAGTTCCACGAGTATGAGTTTGGGCACAGATAACATAATACTATACTAGGTTTGGGTTTCTACTTTCTGCGTTTGCGTGACAGGGACAGCACTTACTACTTAGATACTACGGAAGTACGGAGGGATGAAGCTAGTTATAACTTATAAGTAGATACTAGATATTGTTAGGAATTAAGGAATAATGTATTTGACAGCTATGAAAAAAAAAGGAAATTTTATAATTTTAATCTATAATCTATATGTATTATGTATATAGCCAATATATGGAGGTCTCTGGGATATTCAAATTTCAAAGAAAGTTGTTCATTTGTTTTTTACTATAAAATTATAAAAACCAGTGTAAACATAATAAAATAAAGTGGTTGCTATAAACAATCATTCTTTATCTTTTAGTAAAATATATCCTTGGAATAAGTTATGGGCTCAGAAACGCTCTAATAAAGAACGATTAATAAAACCAGGTGGCGTGACCCAAGCCAAGAACTAGACAAAGGGGTAAGGCAAAATGGACAAAGATAAAGATACTCAGTTTGAAATACTGAAGGATGGCGAGACATTTTGAATTTGGAAATTTGAGTTCAACATCCACATAAAGGCGGCAAATCTGACTTCAGCAATTTCGTCAGATGTCAAAGAAGAAGTTAAGAAATCTGATGCATTCATTATGACGGATGCCATGGTGCAACGAATTATAATAAACAGTATATACAGGAAATTGAAAGGGCACATTTTAAAATGTAAAAATGCTCTACAAATGTACACTAAGTTATGTGACATATTTGAAGGCTCTGAACAAAGAAACAAGGCATCATTATTACAAGAGTTCTTCACATATAAGTTCAGGGCCGGATTTATAATAATAAGTTACAAGAAGGTCAGTCACTTACAGAATTAATAAGTGACATAAAAAATCTACAGTTTAGACTGAATCAGTTGGGTGAAAATGTTACCGAAGAAATGGTTATGTCAAAAATATTATCCTGTTTACCAAGTAACCTAAACTACTTCATCACTGATTGGGAATCAATGGCCGATGACAAGAAAACCCTGACAAATTTATAATAATAGCAATATATGTTGATGATGGTTTGGCCACATCTATGAAAAAGAGAAATTATTACAGATCCTATATCACTTAGAAAAGGAATTTATGATAAAGATTTATAAATAACCACAATATTATATTGGGTTTGAAATCAGAAGATCAGAAAAAGGAATCATATTACATCAACAGACCTATACAGAAAAATCACTAAGAAATTACAATATGTTTGGTTCAAAGCCAGCAGATACACCATGCAGTGTGGGGTAGGTAATTGAAACTGAGACGACTACATCAAATTTTCCATATAGAGAACTAGTAGGAGGATTACTGTATTTATCAACCAGATCAAGACCAGACATCAGCCAAGCTGTGAATGAAGCAAGTAAAAAGGTAGAAAATTCATCGAGACAAACATATTAGCAGTAAAGAAGATATTGAAATACTTGAATGGGACAAAAGACAAAGGAATAATGTACAATACCAGACAAGACATTACAATATTACATGCATACTGTGACTCAGACTATGCAGGATGTACTGAGACCAGCCGCAGCACAACAGGATTTATAATAATGCTATCAAATGGACCCATATCTTGGTGCTCCAAGAGACAGCCGATAGTGAGTCTATCTTCAACTGCAGCTGAATATATAGCAGCTGCAGATTGTGTTAAAGAGTGTTTATATTTTAAGACTTTTATAAGTGAATTAATTGGAAATAGTGTTAAAATAAATAAGTTTAAATATTGATAATCAGAGTGCTATTCAGTTAATTAAAACAGGTCCATTCAGTAAAAGGTCAAAACACATAGATACAAGGTTCTATTTCATTCATGAAAATTATAAGAAAGGTGATTTAGATATAAAATATTGTCTTACAAATTTACAGATATAGCCGATATGTTTACAAAACCATTGTATAAAGATAAGTTTAAGTTCTATTGTCAAAAACTTGTAAAGTAAAATTACTGAGTTCTGTTGCAAAGAAGTAAAAGTGTATAAGTTTGTATTTTTGAATTTTTCATGTAAAAAAAGAAGAAGAAGAAAAATAGAAAGTACTTTAAAAACTTATAATTAATAATAAAAAATAAAGTCTTATATAAATACTTATGTCTTTTTATTTTAAGAAATATTTAGAATATTAATTTAATTTAAAATAATTTATTCATAACACTCATGAATTATTTTCTATAATTTTAATTATTTGGTACATAATGTAGCGCCTCTTCAGAACCGGTACATTAGCCAATTCCAGCCCAACGAATGTTCCAAAAGCATTATTTGCAAAGTCCATCTTTTTAATGTTTTCTTCGGCATTAGCTTACGTTTGGGTACTGCTCTCAGTAAGTTCAATTGTTTTTAAAGTATCACAGGCTTCGTAATCCTTGTATTGGTCCAAATTTTGAGAGTTTGGCTCAAATATATTATACGAGTCTTCATCAACTCGGTATTCTGTAATATATAAAAACATGTAAATTTGTAATTAGTAAGAACCTAGACTTTTAAAAAATTCTTAATATATGTACATAATAGTATGTAAGTATGCATGTCGCTCATTCAATATTGTCATTTATTTATTTTTTCTTTTTAGTAGGTAAGTTCAGAATTTAGATGAATGGTCTATTAAACCAAAGAAAATATCGATTTTTTACTTATTTTATCACTAATAGTGATTTTATATTGTTTTAAGGGATACACAAATATTCATATCAAAAAAGATACACCTTAAAAGATATAAAAGACACGGGGTGTGAACTAATAATAGGAGCCTGCTAGTTTTACTCAAGTATGTAGAAACATACTATATAAAGATTCTGTTATTATCCTTTGAAAAACCAAAAAAAAAAAAAAAGAAAAACAAAGATTTTAACAAGTATATTATGTAAACAGATTAATTACCGCCGCCTTCATTGAGTCGTTTTTCGGATGAGGGGCTATCACATTGGGTATCATCGTTATTTGGCTCTGTTACTGGTGTTATTTCAGTTTTTCCTAAAATTAATTAAAAATAAAAGTAAATGTAAAATTGCTATCTAAAACCTTACTAAAATCAACTTTTAAATAAAATATACAATAATGATAAAAAGAAAAATAAATACTTACGTTTGCGATGGTTCATTGTATATTTTAACATCTCCGTGCAAATTTCCGAGAAATTAATTGTTAACACTTAACATACACACCGTTGTATAATGTGTATAGTGAGAATCCTAATTCCTAACTGACAAGTGAGGGGTTGGCTTTAGAAGTCGGCCACACGATTTTGGTGTTTTGGGGGAGTGGGGGGGTAAGGGGGGGGTGTTAGCTACCCGATGGTACCACTCCCGCGGCGCGGAGATCCTTATTTTTTTTTTTATGAATTTTTTAATTTCGTGTTTTTGTATGCGTATAACGGAACGTTTTTCCAAGTAAAAATGGTTTGGTAAGTAAAATGGAACGTAATTATAAGTGCAAAACATTATAAATTTGAAAATAAATAACACACAAAATAAATTTCTACTCAATACAAATAAAATTCAAATTAGAATTAGTTAGTCGAGTACCATAAGCATTACTAGGCCAGATTGGTTAGGTTAGGTTAGAACATGACCACAAACATAACCGACTTTCAGCTAAACACTAGGTCAGATTGGTTAGGTTAGGTTAGAACATGACCACAAACATACCCGACTTTCAGCTAAACACTAGGTCAGATTGGTTAGGTTAGGTTAGAACATGACCACAAACATACCCGACTTTCAGCTAAACACTAGGTCAGATTGGTTAGGTTAGGTTAGAACATGACCACAAACATACCCGACTTTCAGCTAAACACTAGGTCAGATTGGTTAGGTTAGGTTAGAACATGACCACAAACATAACCGACTTTCAGCTAAACACTAGGCCAGATTGGTTAGGTTAGGTTAGAACATGACCACAAAAATAACCGACTTTCTGCTAAACACTAGGTCAGATTGGTTAGGTTAGGTTAGAACATGACCACAAAAATAACCGACTTTAATATTTTTAATTCTAATTTGAATTTTATTTGTATTGAGTAGAAATTTATTTTGTGTGTTATTTATTTTCAAATTTATAATGTTTTTCACTTATAATTACGTTCCATTTTACTTACCAAACCATTTTTACTTGGAAAAACGTTCCGTTATACGCATACAAAAACACGAAATTAAAAAATTCATAAAAAAAAAAATAAGGATCTCCGCGCCGCGGGAGTGGTACCATCGGGTAGCTAACAACCCCCCCTTACCCCCCCACCCCCCCAAAACACCAAAATCGTGTGGCCGACTTCTAAAGCAACCCCCAAGTGAGTCTAGTGGTGTTGCTAATATATTAGTATTCGTTAAGAGATTAGTAATATTGAAAGATCTACGTATTAGTAATCTGACAAATTCTATAATGCTAATATTTCATATTCACATAATATCTCTAATAACCATTCAAAATAAGTCGGCTAATATCGTTCAGATTCAGACACTTGACGCGTATCGGTTTTGTCAGGGGAACATCGAGCAAAAATCTCTTTTTCTCTCTCTTTTGTTCATACAAATGCTTACGTGCAAGTGAGATGGATGCGACCAAACTAATATCAGATACAAAACAACATTTGTTTTTATTTTCATACCATTTTTTAATATTATTTATAAATGTTAAATGTGTATGTATTTATTATTTCATAAATGGTGGTAGATTAGTATACTTAATATAACAAATTATTTTTTAACATAATTATTATTACTAATTACTAGGAATTCTATTGATTTAAAAAAAAGCTAATATAGCACTGTATTAGAAAATATTTTAATATTTTCCGCTTAAAAAATAGTTTATAATACTTTTAATAAGATTTTACATAGCAAAGGATTATATAATATTAGTAAGGATAAAAGTAATATTGAATATGGAACAAGAATAGAGTAGCGAGTGACACATATTATTTTATAAATATTAGTAATATTGAAATATTAGTTAAGATATTATAATATTGCCAGACTAATATATTAATATTAGGTAATATTGGAAAATATCGGTATTAACCCATCTATACAAGTGACAATGAATCCGAGCGATATTATCCGACTTATTTTGAATGGTTATTACAGAGATAATGTGAATATGAAATATTAGCATATCAGAATTAGTCAGAGTACTCAGTTGTGATGCGCAAACTAAATCACCAATGAGATCAGTGATTTATAAATCTTTTTCTTCGAAAGATTTAAATCACTCTTTTAAATCTTTAACTCTTTTAAATCTTTGGTTTCGAATGACATAATTCATTCAGTTGATCATTATGATCATAGATGAATAATTAAATCTTCTTTCTTTCTTTTATTGATTGATTGATTGATTGATTGATAAACGCTATCAATATAGTTGTACGCAAGCGTGATAAAACTTTTCAAACTTGATTGCACATGAATTGTTTAGTTTTTAGCAATTATTTAAAGAAAGTATTAGTTTTAGTAGTTTTTTTTTATTATTTTATTTTTTAGTTATGTACCCTGATTTTCCTTCATACTTGACAGTTTTTGATATATTTGTTTTTGAAATGAAATGCGTATTTAAAAATAGATTTAAAATTTAGGATTTGTTGCAACATATAAAAAGTAACAGTAAGTCATGTTAACAAACTTTTTTAATTGTCGTTTAATCACAAGTCTGTGGTGTAAAGTCTTACGGCGAAGATGACTGCGCATGCGCGGAAAGAATTAATTAACGTGGGATAAGAAAAGTTTATAATTAAATTAAAAGGTAATTAAGGCCGAACAGATGTTTTTTTTGGACGAACACATAAGAGATGGTGTCAAAGTATAAAACAAAATTGAAAAAATATATAGTTGGCGCTAACTTAAGATACAATACAAACAAAAAAAAAATAGTTAAGAAATCTTTAGTTGAGGCTAACTTGAGATTTAATTTTTGTAAATTAAAAAAAAACGAACAAAAAATGTTTGATCAAACATTCAAGAACAATTAAAGAACAATTGAATTAGCTAAAAATAATAAAAAAACAATAGTAGTCGCTAACTTGAGATTCAATTTTTGAAAATTAAAACAAAAAAATAAAACGAACAAAACACATTTTTGATCGAACATTGAAGAACAGTTAAAGAACAATTGAATTAGCCAAAAAAAAAATAAAAGATCAATCACCCCCCGCCAACTTAAGAAAGCCGCCCAAATGGCACGCCTGGAAACCACAGAAAACAGATTATAGAACATAACATAACTATCGAACCTAGACATCTGTCAAATTTGTCGTGTTGTTTAATTGTAATTTTTATTGTAAACTCATGTCGAAAAGGGTAAAATCTTTATACCATTCAACAAGAGAAAAAATATTTATATATTATACGGTTCTGCCAAAAAGAAAAAGTAGCAAAACAACAACATCCTCCAATCTTACAACGGTCATCCTACCACACAGACTATACTTTTGTAACTTTTTTATATTTATATACATATAACCATACGATATTTTAACTGTAGATATGTTATACGCTCACTAAACAACCGAAAAAAGTGTTCCGCGCTGCACACATACACACTTTTCATTCAATGTACATTTCACTACAAGTCAAAGTGATAGAAAGGGGATAGTCGATAAAATCAATAAGAAAAAAAGAGACAGCTAGTGTTGTCAATTGCGCGTCAATGTAAACAAACATTAGTCTAGCGACCGATGACATATCAGAATATTAGGTAAATAATGGAAATATATTAATAAATCGAAGTATACTGCGTTCTTACATGAGGTATGAGATCCCTTGTGTTTTATTAACTTTGGTATCATAATTAGTACATTTTCTAAATACACAGGCTGGCATTTTTTAAAATTTTGTAGCAGAGTACCACTCGTCGCCATGCGGTGACATCCCAGTATATTATCTATACTCTTTGGGTGACACTGACTAAAGGCAATACGTCCTAATTAGGATGTTTTCGAGTTTTCACGATTGCGCGCTCATAACATATATCTATAGTTAAAATATCATTGCATATAACATAGATCTTATAATATTATTTTAACTGGATATGATATGATTTTATTAATATTTATACTTTCAAAATTGTTGTAATTGTTACTTTGCATACCTATTTATTTTTTTGTATACGCAATAAATAAAAGGAATTTTTAATATTTTATTTATTCATTTCAAGGTAAATCTAATTGGCTGTATGTGTGTGTGCTTTCGTTTGTTTGTATAGACTATAGTTGCATCATTCCATCTGACCATAGAGTATATTGCTACATACACACTGACCTCTATATTACCACTGGACTGGCTGTTGTCAACGTGCTTTTGTGGCTGCTTGATATTCGCCATTTTGGCGCTGTCCGCCGCTGTCGGACGTAGCGAGAGTTCGTGGTACTAAAACTAATGATGTCGATATAAAGATTTTTATTTTTTTATTTTTATTAATCAATAACCGTATCATCATAATTACTACTTATGTTATATTAACAACGAAAATGCAAAATTACTTTACAGTAAACAAACACTTCTCGCCGTCTCTTTTGCAATATACGTCAAAATTAGTTCTCAGTACTCTCGCTAGTGGCGCTTCAAATGGACACAAAAAAATTGCTGTCAAACGCTTGGAACAGCCAGTCCAGTGGTATTAATTATTATAGAGGTCAGTGTACATACATATATCATCTGACTAAAATCAATCTTAACGTAGTGAGTTAAAGATGTATTTTCAAAACTAAAGATTTAAAGAGTGATTTCGTATTTTGAAAGATTATACATCTTTTGTATCAATCACTCCTGAATTACACATCTCTAGTACTCAGTACTTATTCACAGATCTTTTAATATACTCTATGGTATATCAGTCCCTAGTACTACGAGACACTAGTACTCGGCATACTTGTAAATACTTCAAGACGCGTTTGGACGTTGATCATAGACTTAGTACAGAGACGTCTTCGCTGAAACCTAGTCTTAAAACCTGTTCCAGTATATACGCCACACCTCTAGCTAGATCGTTAATTCCGGAAGAGCCGGTCATATCGAAGAGTGTCACTGAAACGTGGGTGCCGATAGACGCAAAGACTGGGAGATATACACTGTAGTCTTTGCGTCTATCGGCACCCACGATTCAGTGACACTCTTCGATATGACCGGCTCTTCCGGAACTAAACGATCTAGCACATAGTACTGAGGTACCAATAATAATGTCACCAACGTCACGAATCCGACAAGACCATTGGTGCAGCCGATAAGCGCCATTAATTTAAGCTAAAAATATATTTTCCAGTATCAATAATTACAATAATCATGTAAAGTTAAACTGCAAAAACATAAAGCCAGAAGATTTTTAGTTCTAGGGGGAGAAATGAGGTTGTCACAGACAAGTTATATTGAAAACTTAATAGAAAAATTTAACATGAGCGAATGTAAGCCGGTTTCAATGCCGATGGAAACAGGTTTAAAATTGGAAAGAGGACAAAAAGAAGAAGAAATGAAGAACATACCATACCAGGCACTGATTGGTTCTTTGATGTATCTGGCTATAGCTACGAGACCAGATATTATGTTTACAGTAAGTTATTTGAGCCAATATAATACTTGTTTTGAAAAACGCATTGGCAAGCAGCAAAAAGGGTTTTGCGTTATTTAAAAGGCACGAAGAATGTTAGCATCAGATATAGTAAAACAGGAAGTGCATTAGTAGGAATGGCTGACGCTGATTGGGCAGCATGTACCATTGACCGTCGTTCATATACGGGTTACATCTTCAAGTATGGAGGTGGTCTAATAAGTTATGCTACAAAGAAGCAACGAGTTGTAGCTCTGTCAACTGCTGAGGCAGAATATATGGCAATGACGGAAGCCCTACACTTAAAACAGCTTTTGGAAGATATTGGAGTGACTACACAAGCTGTACCAATCTATAATGATAATTTAGCTGCACAGAAGTTAGCGAACAATTTAATGACTGGAAAAAGGTCAAAGCATATAAGCATAAGGGAACACTTTATAAGAGACTGTGTCCAAAAGAAACTAATAACGATCCATTACAAGGACACAGATAATATGGAGGCAGATCTTTTAACAAAGGCCTTAACCCAGCCAAGGTTAATGAAACTGCTGAAGATAATAAGGGTCACTCAGACCTGAGGTGACACCCCAAGATCTTCGTGAGGGGGAGTGTCATAGAGAATACTGTCTGGCCAATGATATTTTAATAGACAGATATGTTATACGCTCACTAAACAACCGAAAAAAGTGTTCCGCGCTGCACACATACACACTTTTCATTCAAGATACATGTCAAAATGATAGAAAGGGGATAGTCGATAAAATCAATAAGAAAAAAAGAGACAGCTAGTGTTGTCAATTACGCGTCAATGTAAACAAACATTAGTCTAGCGACCGATGACATATCAGAATATTAGGCAAATAATTGAAATATATTAATAAATCGAAGTATACTGCGTTCGTACATGTGGTATGAGATCCCTTGTGTTTTATTAACTTTGGTATCATAATTGGTGCATTTCCTAAATACACAGGATGGCATTTTTTTTAATTTTGTAGCAGTGTACCACTCGTCGCCATGCGGTGACACAGACTAAAGGCAATATGTCCTAATTAGGACGTTTTCGAGTTTTCACGATTGCGCGCTCATAACATATCTATAGTTAAAATATCATTGTGTCTGGCGATAAAATTTAAAATATAAGAAGAAAATAATTTTGATAGATGTCGTTGAGAAAAAATTGTGTCAGGTTATATTAATAAATTGTAAATGGAAATAAATAAAACTATGCTTATTTAAAAGGGATTTCATTAAAGATAACTCCACTGTAATAAAAACTACTCTCTATAAAACGTCATTAGAAATAAAAAAATGAAGTAGCGCGACATCTATGTTTTATCTTTTAGTTTACTTGTACTGTTATGTGTTGTTTAGGTTTGACGTTACCCAGATTTAATATAGATGGCGCTGTAGATTAAAGATAGATTGATTTTAGATTGACAGTTTTTAATAAAATAATTTAATAATACGTATAAAAGAAATTCATTTCTTTTCAAGGAAGTATAAAATAAAATAAGAAAATAAAAACCGACGACGATAATAATATGTTCCGTAGCGGGATTCGAACGTAGTCGCGGCTGCGGAGCTAACGTACTATCAGTCGGTTAGTGAGTTACCCAAATAGCCAAATAGCTGAATAGCTGGTTATATAGCTAGTTATTTAACCACAAATAACCGGCTAGCTAAGTTATTGAGATTTTGGTTTAGTCTCCTTAATCTGTGGATTTTGGCTAGTTACCCAGTATATTATCTATACTCTTTGCTAGTTACCCATCACTAATACACAGTGTATAAAGTATAAAATATAGTGCTGCCAGATTAAATATATAATTTCTTTAGACCAAATTATTGATAATTAACTATGTAGAAAAAATTGTGAGACTTATTAAAATTGATAAATTCAATTCAATATCTTTTAGGATCTGATATGTTTTTAGGGTTTTAAGTATTTGAATATAATACTTATTATAAAAATAAAATATCAAAACATAGACTTATTTACTATAAAATCTTATACATATATGTCCCAATATAAAATAAAATGATCAACAACTAATAATTTATAATGAAAAGTAATTCTCGATATTGACTTTTGAAGCAACATTAAAACGCATGCGCAATTCCGCAACGCCATCTGAAGAAAAAATTCTTCACTAGCAAAAGAAACGCCGCCATTTTGACATTTGTTTGGCTTTGTGTTTTTCAATTTAAGAAATACCAATTAATTACTTGTTAGAACATCACGCTCTAATGTTTTGTGAGAAATAACCGTTTAATAAAACATCCGATAAATAAACATGTATCTATTAGTGAAAGTGGTATCCGGTTATTGTACGCATAAATCAATAATGTGCTAGCGCCGCTTTTTTCTTTTTCGCAATAGTTATTTTATAATTATTTCGATAGTTCGGTGCTCTTAGTTAAAACTAAATTATTAAAATTAAGTCTTTCTGATTCTATGATTATTCATTCACAAGTTTAAAAATATAAACTTAAAAATTGCTGAAAAAAAAGGCGCGAAGTGAATTGCCGCGCCGATTTTTTTTACATCGAAAATATCTGTTTAGACAGAGAATATCATATACGCAATTAAATAATAATCCGTGTTAATATTAAATACACTGCAATGCATACATATAGACTCTTACATCATTTAAATGTCTGGAGCAAAACTTAACTTTCTAATGCTATAGAGTTCATGTAAGTATTTGTAACACTTACGTATAAATTGTTGTTAGTTTATTATTTTCTATTTATCAACAATGTAATCAATTACATTTCAAGTTAATTTTTCAACTGACATACTTTTCCTTATTTATTATACTGATATATACATAAATACATTTATTATTTATATTTATAGTTAGTATATATTTACAGTTTGTGTCTTCTGGTCTTGCGATGCGGTTAAGAAGTAGGAAGAGGGAGCGACCGCTCTCAGCGAAAAGTACTAAAAGAGTGACTAAATTAAAGCCAAAACCACTCAAGACACCATTACTCAAAGCCAAGTCTACTTGGAAAAAGATTCTTAGTGTTGAAAATGGTCTATCATCTGGACCGACTCTACATTGTATTACTAGGTCCCAAAAGAATTTAGACCTTAAAACTCGGCCAGTTAGAATAAAAGCAGCTAAAAGCATGGAGAAACCAGTTGAAGGAAAGAAATCAAAGCCAAAAGATGAGGCTAAGAAGCCAATTTTCCAAACAGTTGTGCGAAACACTAATAAGGATATAGTAACTTCAACAACAAAGCCCAAAACTATAATTGAGAAAATACCACCCTCTAAAACCAAACTAAAAGAGGTTCGCACAACAAAAAGTGCACAATTGAGGCAGAGCTCTTTAAACCGAGAGTTGAGAAAGACTGAATCTGTGTCATCAGCTTTGAGCTCTCCCCGCAAAACCCGCAGAATGGATAAACCAGATAAATCAGCATCATTAAATAGTTCACCGATACGCAAAGTGAGACAATTAGGTGTTCCAACATTGAAATCCAGCAAAATTGCAGTTAGCTCAACAAATGAGAGTCCTAAGAAGAGAATCAGATCAAAAGCACCAATAGTTCCGGAACAATCACCTTGCTTTTCTGAAGATAACGATGTAACTATGTATGAGCCGCACACAACATTTGTAGATTTCCCAACACCTAAAACAGAAGAATCTGACTCGGTTGGACAGGTGGAATCATCAGAACTTTGCCTTCCTAACGACTGTCTCAATGACTTGATAGCTATTGCGGAATGTGCAAAATTAATCAACAATGAACTGTCAGATGATGAAGATATAAATCTTCTAGCAGATAAAGCAGCAAAAGTGATGACAACAGAAAAAGATGATAAGGTGAAGTGTGATAAGAAGATGAAGAGAAGGAAGTCGAGCAATGATCTGGAAATGTACCAGCCAACTTCAACAACTGACGACTTAGATGCATGTGGAGATTTTCTTAATGGTGGAGAGAAATATATTCAGGTAAATATTGTTATGTTCACTAAAATTTATTTACTTAGATTTTTGATAATTTCTTTGTTAAGACAAATGATGAATGACTTTGATGAATTGTGTTTAATTATTTAATTAAAAGTTATTATAAAGAATGTATATATTATAGTATTTACACTAAAAACATAATTATATATTTTTTTTGTGTCTATCTATGTGTTTCCACTAAACTCTGAAGCAGATAAACAGGTTTAACTATATTTTCACTGGTTCACTGGTTGATGTTAAAAGGAGTAAATTAAAATAGAATTAAAATTTTGCTCAAAAAAATTAAGTCATACATAGAGGCTAACCCGGGCAGAGAGACAGTCCCTCGTTTAAAAGCTAAATATATTTTTACTTTTTAGATATTATCACTTTCTTTTTAACTTACATTCGTATCTCAGAAGTCTTTTCATTTGATACTCATATTGAGGGAAAGCTAAAAAAATTGTCCATCATATTGGATTAAGACTTTCTCTGCAATCCCTTTCATTTGATATCTGATATTTAATAGTCCTCTATTTTGTGTGTTACGCCATATTGGATTTAGAATGACGTCACACAGCTAACCATGCATTGCAAGTTAAGTAAAAGTAGTGTAAAATATGGCATATTAATCTATCCATCTCTCTCCCACAGCCCGACTTCGTATCAATGCTAGAGCAAGACAGCTATGTCCGAGACACAGAATGTGAGATATCATCAACGTGTGGGGATACACAGGGGACGGCAATAGAGAGCCTGGAAGCCCTATCAGCAAGGAGCCCTAGTTCAGGATTCCTGGCAGAGATCAGTCAGAGCTTAGCCGCTGAAGCAGCAGGATGGGTATGTTCATTCCAAACTATTTGCCGTTCATAAAAAGTTAATTTTTATTACTAAATAAGTAAATACTAATTATTTTACCGTTTTCGAAAAGAAGGAAGTACTGTGTTTGTATGTATTTTTGTTTGCATACATATAGTTAACAATTATTCTACCTATAGGGTGGACTAATTTAAAAGAAAGTCCTTTTTAGGGTTCCGTACCTGTTAGATACTTAAGCGGAGCGGTACACGTCAATCAAACGAGCTAGTTAGTTGCACACTGATTTATTGACAGTTGACTGCACTGATACACTCATCGTGCGCGGTAAGCGCATACATAACAGTACCCAAAGTAAAATCGGACCGTTGTTGGATCCGTCTGTCAGTCTGTCCATCTGTCACTAGGCTGTATCTCATGAACCGTGAGGAAGACAGTTTAAATTTTCACAGATGATGTATTTCTGTTGCAGCTATAACAACAAATACAAAAAAATAGAATAAAAAAAATATTTAAGATGCTGCCGTACAACAGACATGATTTTTTAGCCTTTTTATAGATAATGGTACGGAACCCTTCGTGCGCGAGTGCGACTCGCACTTGGCCGGTTTTTTACATAAATGTCATTTTCAAAGCTTATTATAGTATTTGTTTAACCTGAGTATTGTTTGCAGAGTGCTTCGGATGTGGTGGTGGATGAGAACTCGTTAAACTGTCACGATGAGACCGCACCAGATATTGAGGTAATAGTTTTTTATTATTATTATTATTATTTTAATATACGCGTTTTAACGTTATAATTTACTCCTTATAACATCGTTCTACTTAAAAAAAATCCCGTCAAAATCAGTCCAGTCGTTTGGTAGTAAATTTTTTTTTTAAATTCAAAAACAGATTTTTTTATTAGAAACAGACACTTTAGTTTTATTTATTTGTAAGGCCTCAGCTTAAATTGTTTACGGTCCTATAAAAGAAAAAGAAAAATTTAGAAAAAATGAATGGGGTTTATTATTAATAAGTAAATAAATATGTTGGAACATTATTACAACAGCGCCATCTAGTACTGTTACATACATCTAGTAATATGCTTAGATTTGACAGATTCTTTTGAATTATAATTTTTAAAATTTTTTTGAATTTAGATTGAAACATGGAGGTTAGATACAGGAGAACCAACGCTTCATACTAAAGCATTAACCGTCTGTCTCTGAAAATTTGTAGAGTTTATAGCGCGCTGCCGTCAATAAGTAGTATCTGTCAAGTTAGCTATTTATGAGTACTGTCACTATTGTGACAACGTGAAGTTAGGCATTGAGACAACATAGCGATCGCAGCGCCTCCTTGGTTTGACAATATTTCTGAGACACTACATTCTAGGGCCTTGGTTCTCCTGGTTTCTAATCTCCATGGATTGAAAGAAAGCTACTGCACGGTTCGGAAGGCAGTTTGTGCAGAGAAGAACCGGCAAGAAACTCTACACTTGCTTTTTTTAAAAAATATTTTAACAATATTGCAATATTGCAATACATACAATATTTAATTGTATTGCATATTTTGATTTGATTAAATTATTTTTAATTTGCAGTAGTGTTGCTTAATACTTTAAAATAATCAAAATTCAATTTATATTTTAACTTAATTTACTTATATCAAATTAATACTTAATTTAAATAATAAAATGCAACTTAGCATAAACAATTTATAGGTATGGAAATATACATAATTATTAGAATAGCAACACTACATAATACTTTTGAATAACTAATATTAAAATAAAAATTATAATAATTATAATAATACTAGCTAAAAATAAGTTAATAATATTGCCATAATTATGAATTATTTTTAAATTATTTAAATTTAAATATAAATGTTTAGAATTAATATTTTATAAGGTACTCTGATGCCATTTTCAAAATTTTTGTAAATTGTGGGTAGGCACTGTCTGTAACAAGTATATAAACCTATGAGACGTCAAATACCTTAGTCTCTCCCGTGACCATGTGCGCTGTAAAGCATTCGAAACGTCGGGAACTAAAAATCAAAATAAATCCGCGACAAAATCCGAAAAGGTAGTTTCATTTACTATGTTACGTGCCTGTGTTACGGATACCAGATAGTTGATATACTACACATATAAATTTTAAATAGGTTCATATTATAAATATTAACACCCATGACTGGAGTACAAACATAAGTGTTCAAAACTGATTATCCCCAGCGGGACTCGAACCCGCGACCGCTAGCTCAGAAAGTAGGGTCACTACCAACTGAGTCAAACATGTCGTCATTAATATTCAGTCATAATATATATTTTTTGTTAATATTATTTTTATGATGATTTCTCCCAAAAGGGTTAAAATTTTTGGCACAAGATGGTTGAACTTTTGGATACATATTGTGTTTATTTTTAGGAGGAAGCCGCGGCAGTAATCTCGTCTTGCAGCAACCGGGCGGACTGCGAGCAGATATCGTCGTGGGCGGATGCTTTTGATCCATATCTATTTATTAAACAGGTAACATTAACATTCTAAAGTTTAAATACCACTAGCTTTTCCGTTTTTTTTAATTTCAGCGAAAAATACCTACTAACAACTAACAAGTCTAGTTTTTACAAAGGCGTTTCGTGTAAACTAGTTTTGACTAGTTAAAACGCGTTGTAACTGAGAACGGGTTTTAACTGTAACAGGTACATACACAATATGCTCCAAGTCCTAAACTATTGGCGATCACGTTATAATTTTTTTTTTTGTATAGAATTAAGATAAAAGCTATAATGCAAAGTTAAAATATTAAAAAAAAGTTTGGTCGAAGTTAGTTAAAAATACATTTCAAATCTTCACTTCCGGTTTATTATACGTGAAAAGAAACAAATTTGTAATTCAATAAAAAAAATTAAAATTATACCCTTTTAACTTTAAGAAACAATATTTCTTAGAATCTCTTACAAATTGAATGACACAAATAATAAGCATTCAAAAAGTACGGACTTCATACTTTGTGAATTCTTAAAAGCTCATAAATCGGCAATTTAAATTCAAATTCAAATTCAAAATATTTTATTCAGCATGAAATTATTACAATTTTTTACTGAACGTCATGAGTCTACTACCAGTTCGGAAAGAAGAAACCACTGACCTGAGAAGAACTGGCGAAAGAATCACACAATAAAGCGTCTTACGAAAAAAAATAATGTATATGCATATCCATGTCCACTAGAACTATAACTGACCAGAGTATGGACAATTTTCACAACCTCACTTTATTTTCGTTGTCCGCTTCACGTGAAATCCCCCATGTATCAAGGGAATCACACTGCCAGGGAAGCCATCAATGGTTGCTTTTTTTAATAAAAATTCTGACACAGGTTGGGTTATTGTTATTAACAGAACTCAAAAGAAAAAAAGTGTATATCATTTTTTATTATTTTTTTTCAGTCGGATTTTCATACTCAGTAGGTTAATTTTAGTCGGTTTTATATGTATTGTTCCATTGTTACAGCTACCGCCATTGGAGACAGTCGCGACTGGTGCTTTGAGAGCCAGGTACCCCGCGCTGCCGCTGAAGACTAGGACCAGTCCGGACTTCAGTTTGGTATGTACATATTTTTTTTTATTTATTAAATTAGAAGCCATCGTTTATGCAATAATTCTTTGTTCTATAGCGTTTGTTATCAATTTAAATTGTCTCATTTATAGGCTCTCTTGCATCCTCATTTTTAGCAAGTTTGAATTTAAAAAATAAATAACTACTATATTTTTTTTATTAAATATATAAAATTATTTTCTTTAATATATTTAAGAGATACTAATGGCGGGAGGTTATCAGTCGAATTTGGATGAAATTAAGCAAAAAAATAGACAAAGACATACTTAAGTAAAGCAAGGGGAAGTAACTAGTGTATAAAGTTACTTATGTGTAGTGAATCAACTATCTGGTATCCGTAACACAAGCCTCGTAGCTTACCACGGAACTAGATGGCGCTGTGTGTTAATTACCATATATATTATTATTTATTAAGTTTTCGTTTCTCCAGGTGTTGGATCTGGACGAGACGCTGGTGCACTGCTCCCTGCAGGAACTCCCAGATGCCAGTTTTCACTTCCCAGTGCTGTTCCAAGATTGTCGGTACACTGTAAGTTATTTATTGATGAAATTTTTTTGGATAACCATTTATTATTAATGAAATAAAATCAAAATATACTTTATTCAAATAGCACCTTCGATATTTTCACCTGGAATAATTTTAAAAGTTATTACCACTTGTCTTATGGTGAAGGAAAACATTGCGAGGAAACCTGCATGTCTGAGAAAACCTAGCAAGTTTTCGAAAGACATGTGAAGTCCGCCAACCTGAACTTTGCCAGGGTAGTGGACTATAGAATTAGGTCAATTAAAGGACCGTGCCCAGCTGTGGGACTATAAAAAAGGACTGTATATAATAATTATTATATTTTTGGAACAAAGTTCCTTATGGGACGATGCGGAGGGGTACCCTAACCGGGAAAAAACGTCCGTAACGTGAGATTTTTATTATTTATGTATAGTCTTTGTATGATGGCTATACAGCGTGTAATGTATATTGTATAGTCTACGTGATGGCGGTTATTATTATTATATCATTCGATAATTACACCGTCTGGTTTGTAAATAACATAAAGTTGATAACTTTGTAAAGTAGTTTTTTTTTATATTTATCAATAAAAAAAATCGTAATAAATTTTTTTTTTATTTATTTTATATCTAATTAGAACGGCGAGGCCACTTACACTAACTAGATTATTATATATTATAAATTATTTACAAACTTATAAGGAAAGAGACAGAAAAACAAATATATAGAAACAAAAGTAAATTCTACTCAAGTTCAAGAATATTAATGAATGAGTTATTCAATATTTTCAGCATATCTTAGTAATTCAATAACCAAAGTTGACCATTTGTCATTGAATGGGTCCCATTGAGGATTATTGTCCAAGAGCGCGTTGAATGATGCAGTATATGTATAATGTATACCCGAATAATTATTTTCTTTATACCTCGAATAGAACTTAAAATTAATATTTTTATAATAATTATATATAACCACAGGTGTTCGTGCGCACTCGTCCCCACTTCGCGGAGTTCCTCTCGCGCGTGTCGCGTCTGTACGAGGTGATTCTCTTCACGGCGAGCAAGCGCGTGTACGCCGACCGCCTGCTCAACCTGCTCGATCCATCCAGGAGGTGGATCAAGTACCGGTGAGTTACTGACTGTGATGTGATCCATGGATCACTATCATACCTCTTAGTGATTGGTCTCGATTTTGCACCGTGACCGTTTAAAAAGCGCGTGTATGCCTTCAACTTGCTCGACCCATCCAGGAGGTGCAACTACCAGTGAGTTACTAGCTGTGATGTGATGTTACTGGCTGTGATGTTATATCATAGTATCACTATCACATCCATTAGTGATTGGTATCAATGTTGCACGGTGGTCGTTTAACACGTGTATGCCGAAAACTGGCTCGATCCCGCTAGGAGGTGGATCAAGTACAGGTGAGTTACTCACTGTGATGTGATAACCATGATACGTACCACTATCACACCTCATAATAACTGCCGGTGAGGTATTACTGTGATGATGTGATCACTATCACATTTCATATTATGATACCAGTAGACATTTCATAACTGCCAGTGCGTTGTTATTGTCTGTGATGTGATATCATGATATCACTCTCACAACTCTTACAAAATGGTCTGGATCTTGTATGGTGATAGTATAAGTATTTTATTTATCTTTTTTATTTACATGGGGTTTTGAATTATGACATTGTCTATGTCCCCTGTACACCATATAACTAATTATACTCCAAAGTAACTACAAACATATGACGGTATAAGTATTGGTGAAATGTAACTGACTGTGAAGTGTCACTATTATATTATATCAGTGATACTTATCACTATGACACAATGATAGGTCTCGGCTCGCTACTGGAACTACATCATACAATAAATATATAGAACATTAGTGTAATTTTATGAGTTTTTTCAGATTGTTCCGTGAGCACTGTCTGCTGGTCAACGGCAACTATGTGAAGGATTTATCCATTTTGGGCAGAGATCTGCGCAAGACAGTCATAGTTGATAACAGCCCACAGGTATATATGTGATTTTGATTTATGTAGTTGTGTTTTCTTGTGTGTTTGTTTGTCAGCCCTCTGGTGGGTGTTGCAGAGTAATATCTAGTTATATACACCTCGTCCATATGCTTTAGATTAGGATACATAGATCGGGACTCGAACCCGCGACCTCCTGCACAACAGAAGCTGAACCAAACTCCTATTTAAATAGTATAAATATTAAAAACAAATTATTTTTACAGGCTTTCGGCTATCAATTGGAGAATGGAATACCGATAGACAGCTGGTTCATGGACCGGAGTGACAACGAGCTGCTAAAGCTGTTGCCGTTCCTCGAACACCTGGCAACTGTGAGTAGTATCACAATATATGTATACACATAGCATTTCTCGTGACTTTGCCCGCGTTTTAATGATGGGAAACTAAATTCTTAGATGTCACATACCGTGTGATGTTTTACAACCGGTTTTTAACTGTTACTTGAGATTTCTCATCATTGAGATCTTTTCCAATTGTGAAAAGTTGCCATGCTTGTTACCTTCGGGTAGCAGCCGAATGGGCCGGCACGCCCCGTATAGTACCACTCTCTCACAGGAGCCCGGCGTGAAGTGGCAGCTATGCTGTCGCGTTTCGTCCGGTAAGTGAGAGTCCGGGAGGCCCACTCCCCATCCCTCCTCCCTCCTCCCTCCCTCCCTTTCCTGAAAGGCCGGCAACGCATCTGCAAGCCATGTGGTGTTGCAGATGTCCATGGGCGGAGGTGATCACTTCCCATCAGGTGAGCCTCCTGCCCGTTTGCCCCCTTTGTTTTATAAAAAAAAAAAAAAAACATCCTGACTCGGATAATCAGCTATCATCATACCAAATTTTATCAAAATCGGTCCAGTGGTTTTCTCGGAATGCTGTCATAGACAGACAGACAGACAGACAAAAATTATAAAAGCTATAGATTCGGCCTCTGTATCGATAATAATTACTATTCCAATATGAATTTCCAAAAAATATTCGGTTTGGTTAGAATTTTATTATATTATGTATAAATTTATATTTTAACCTATGCTACTATTATTAATAGGAAAAAAATGTGTTTTTACATGTTTGTACAAACAATAATTTTAATTAATGTATTTGCTCCTAGAATTAAGAAAATCGTTGAGTAATTACATTTATTATCATTAATGTTCTATTTCACGAAGTCGCTTTGGCTATGTTTGTGGTTGTGCATGCATGTGCATATTGTTTTAGTGTGCGTAAGCTCAGGAGCGCTCAGTCTCGAGTCTCGACCACGACGCGGTGCGGGTCACTATAGTTTGTCCATTTTATTAATGGTTTTTTGACAGCTCACGCCCACAAAGTTTCGTATTTAATGGTTAGCCATTAAAGTTAAAATGTCATACAAATAATATTGTACTTCATGGACGGACACCGCCCCCTTACTGCTGTGCCACACAACGATTACTACGATTGTGCCACAGATTACAAATAATCGGAAAAAATCAATGTTAATATTTAAATAAGGTGTAATATGTTATTTAATCAGGAAGACAACAAAATTTTAAGGTTGAAACCAATAAGTGAAAACATTAACATTATGTAAAGTTTTACTTTCTTCTTATTATATTATTACTTATTCGTCACAATCATCATTTATATTAGATTTGTCCGATGAGGAGTCTTCAGTTATATTAATTAGAAATCTTGTGTGCATAAATTATCAAATGCAATGTCACGGTCCAAATCAGACATTATGATTCTCTTAGTTCTTCTCCACCACACTTCATTTTTACGATAGTAATATTTATTTTCATATTAATAAATATAAAAATAAATATTATGTTATATTTAAAAAAATAAGTGATATCGATTATTACGTCCTTTTGTCATCACTATAGCTTGTCAGTCGTCGAGCTGTCAAAAAACCATTAACAAAATGGACAAACTGAAGTGCTTATTGTATTCACGCTACTTTTTTATTTCGAGTACTGTCGGCATGGAAACAAAGCGCAGAAAAATTGTTCTTCAGATAGCGATTGAATTACCATTATTATATATCTATTTGTTTTAATTATTGCCATTTACTTTTATATTTTCATCCTCATAGGCAATACATTTATTCTTCTAATCATTTGTACGTAAAATAAAAATATTTTATGATGGTGCTAATAATATTTTTACTTACTACCAATTTTATAATAATAATAATTATTATATTTATAATATACTAATATATTAACAACTAGCGGTGCCCGCGGCTTCGCTCGCGCTAAGAGTGAATAAAATAAACATTTTTGCTTATATACTGTTACTTATAATGTACGAAGGACTGATTCCCCATTTAAAGTTCTGGCCCTCTTAATTTGTATTGCAGAGCATTATTTCAGTGTCACGCAAAATATTTCAATAGAATTAAATTTCCCATACAAACTTAGTCACCCCCTTTAACCCCCAATGGGGGTGAATTTCGAAAAACCCTGAAATACGTGTTTCATCATTTGTACTAAAAAGCATTAATTCAAAGTTTCATGCAAAAATGTGCAATAAAAATATTTTTCTCATACAAACTTTGCCACCCCTTTTAACCCTTTTAGGGGTTGAATTTCCAAAAAATAATATGCCTATTTCCTTCTCATGAATGCAAACTATCTACATACCAAATTTCAGCAAAATCGGTTGGGTGGTTTAGGCGTGAAAAGGTAACAGACAGACAGACAGACAGACAGAGTTACTTTCGCATTTATAATATTAGTATGGATAGTAAAAGATGATTTTTTTGCTAACTTTACCAACGCTCACGCACACATAAGCGCTTATCGGTACACTTCACTACTACATAAAAAGCTGAGCGGACTTCGTGAAATAGAACAACTATAGTAAATTATTATCTAAGATTTTACATAGTATTAATATTATTATTTTAAAAATCGGAAATATAAACATCAATGTTGTGTAAGCCTATATTAATGCTTGTACTAGAACTTGTCACTAATAATTTTTGTCTATATAATTTAGAATATTGTAATGCAATAAATATTGTAATCAAATATTTTTTGAAAAGAGCAACTGCTGAGTTTCTCGCCGGCTCTTCTCGGCGAACAGCATTCCGAGTCGGTGGTAGCTTACTCCCAAGTCCCAGACTTACAGACTGACATTTAATTTAAATTTTATATAATAATGTAAAAGTGACGATTCAAAAGTGCTTGTAAAAGTCTATTTGAATAAAGTATATTTTAAAAAAAATGTAGGTACAATGTATTGTTGGCATATCTTATAAATAAATAATAAAAATACTAAAAATCCGCTGAACTAGTATGAGACCCTGTATAGTTTGAGACCCTGAGAAGGATATAGGATAGTTCTTTATCCCTTAGGGATTGAAGAGAGGGATGAAATTGTTTACATAATTTTGTATATACATTTGTGTACATAAAAACTAAATATAATTACATAAAAACTAAACTATCATTTAATTTCTATAAAATTGTCACATTTATATATACAGTGTAAACTCCATATAACGACACTCGATTTAACGACAAACGTCGAAATCACTCGGCTTCGGTCAACAATAAAATAATAAAGAGTACTTTTTAAGTTGTCAAAATTAATAAAAATTCTGCCGTGCATTAAAAAAGCTCTGGAAGCAGCAAAATTATTGGCAAAGTACTTTCTTTATCACCCAAATGCCTCAATATCGCAAGATATGAATAAAATAAGTAAAAATATACATCAAAATTACTGGTGCAGCAAAAGACGTCAGACGAAATTAACAAACTATACGCAATCGCGTTTTAATAGAATTGTTTTTATGCATGTCTGAATGCACTAGTCTGAAAGCATTTTTCAGATTTTAATTTTTATACAGATTTTTCTTCTCTCTATTAAACGACAACTCTTTATAACGTCGAAATATGCACGGTCCCTTGAGTGTCGTTATATAGAGTTTACACTGTATTTTGTAAATTCACCTACATGCTTACGACTCTAAGCATCTATCATGGGGGTTAGAGAAGAGGAGGACGATCGCTGTAGAATGTAGTGTCTCAGAAATATGGACAAACTAAGGAGACGCTGCGATCGCTAAGTTGTCTCAATGCCTAACTTCACGTTGTGTCAATACTAACTTCATCTACTTGTACTCATAAACAGCTAACTTCACAGACACTACTTACCGACGGCAGCGCGTTATAGATTCTACAAATTTTAAGGGACAGGCGGGTAATGCTTTAATATTAAGCGATCGTGCTCCTGTTCTCTAACCTCCATGGCATCTATATATCAATAGTGGCGCTCACGCTTGACCGATACATTTAAAAAATTATAATTATTATTATTTTAAATGTTTTAATGTTACAGAAAGACGACGTACGGCCGTATATAAGGGACAAGTACAAGCTCTTCAGTTATCTGCCACCGGACTAAAGTATCCACGGAAAGTAAATATTAATTATCTGTAGGTGTTTTTAAAATTAAAAAAAAAACGATAAAAATGACAGATTTTTTTTGGCCTAAAATTTATTTTTTTGTTTTTGATAATTTACAAAAAATGATTTTATAACTGTTTTTTTTTATTTCTTATAGTTTTATTTTTATATTTTAAAAACATCTCCAGACGGTGTTTTTTTTTACTATTAAATAATTCTAAATTCGTATTCTAATTGGTGTTAAGGGATAAACGTAAAAATAATTTAAATGAAATTCGGCAGTTATAGATATATATCATGGAAAAAAGTATTACGTATTTAATGTAGATTGTAAGGAAATTCATTTTTTTATTATATATACATTTATTTTGTTAATCTGTGATTTTTTATTTTTTTTTATAAACTTGAATACGTAGTACGTACAGTCGTAATTTTTTTTATATTTGTTTTTAAATGACTATTATTTATGACATTAATACGGCTACGAGGCTTGTCGAAAAATATTTTAATTAAATATCAATCGTGTGAACAATATCAATACTCATTTTTTTTTTATCAACAAAATGGCAACAGTCCTCAGTAATGTTATATGCACAATAATTAAAATTTTAATTATTAAAAAAATATTAACTTAAACAAATGCGAATGACGTCATCTTATTTAAATGAAATTATTTTTTTTTAATGTTTTTTTAAGATAAAATTTCAAACTCGGCCAAGACATCAAACGCAAATATTTTTTATTCTATTTTATTTATTGTGCATATAACTTTTAAAAACTATTTAAATAATAAATATAATAATTAAATCGTTTTTTTTTTCTTACGTTTTTTTTTTCATTTTAAATCTCTTAACTAAAAGTACTAGATGTTATAGAGGTGCTATATTTTTTAATTTAAACTTACGTCGTTCTGTGAATTGAATAGCATTTCGCAAATTAAATTAATAAAATAATACACATTTATAAATAATAATCAATATCGTATTATCGTATCGATGATTTTACTATCGATGCTTAGAGAAGTTTGCACATCCCTATTGAATATTATATTTATATTAATATTTTATGAAGCCCACAAACATTATTAATTTGAAATTAAATATCTTAAATATGTACAAATGTACATAAATCAGACAAGCGCGAGTCTCACTTACGCTGAGGGTTCCGTAGCTTGAAAAATCAAAATAAGTTTACTTTTTTTTGTGATGTAACTAAAAATTTACTAATTTCGATTTTTTTTTCTTTACTTCGAGACATTGTTTTAGTCAAATTTCATGATTCTATATCAACGGCATGTACTCTATAGGTCATCTTCTGCTAGTGTTGTCTTAGAATTGATATTTCTACAACTTTAAATAGATTGTAGGCATTCTATATTAAATAAAACTTTATACCCTCGAGAGTTAAGAGAAAAAAGGGTACAGACAGACGGACTGATAATGAAGTATAAATATAAAGGTTGCTTTTTTATTTTGTTTTACGGAACCCTAAAAACAGTTATTTTTTTGACGTTTTAAAATTTTTTTAATTCTGCACATTCATAAATATGTATATGCAATGCTATTCATTTCGTAAACTAAATAGTGTGTGGGTTGTTTTTTTTTATATTTTTTTATTATTTTAATGGGCAAAGTTATATCTGAAAAACTATAATTTGCTTATAACATTAGGTTTACACTATTGCTGTCTCTTTCTTTTGTATTAAAACTTTATTGTTGTCTCTTTAAAAATGTGAAAGATAAAGATAGTAAATTTTTATTTAGCATTTTTATTTTGAATTTATTTTGATATGATTTGTTTTATTTCAAAAACTATAGTTTTTTAGTACATAACTTTTTGTCTGAAAACCTAATTTTTACTTTTTTACTTAATTGTTGTGGAATGTATTGAAATATACTTATAGTATGGATTTTTAAAGCTATTTTTTTAGTTTTTTTCGAGGGTTTATTTTAATTTTTGGTTCCCGACGTTTCTAATGGCTTACAACAATCATAGTCACGGGAGAGACTAAGGTTTTAAATGTCCCAAAGGTCATTTAATACTTGTTATTAAAAATGATTTCAAAAATCAAAATAAATCTGCGAAAAAATACAATAAAACAATTTTATTAAAAAAATATTTGCGTATATATCTCTTATATTTATTTTTACTACATTTTTTTGATATCGCATTTCTTAAATAGTTAAGAGAAAAACTTATACTTTCGCTTGTAATTTTTTTTATTAACGAAACGGACAGACATTTTGTTTCTATATAACAAAATAGTAATATTGTCTTTTGATATCACATCCATACTATATGTATGTATGATATTAAATATGTTGTGTTTGTACATAATTTGACAAATTCATATTGACGTATAGAATAAATTTATATAGATATTTAAAAGTAGGTAAATATTTGGAAAAAAAAATTAAAAATATATCCCTTAAAAGGCTTGTTTTGTGAGGATAAGGACTTTTATCACCTTAAGGGATGATTTCTAGGATAAAAAATAACCTATGTCCTTGCCAGGGTCTGACATATTTCATATGTAATAAATCGGTTCAATGCATCAAAAACAAAATTAACATAAATTGCTTTTTTTATCTATACAGATAAATAAAATGAATTGTCTGTTATTTCATTTTTTTTTCTGAATGTCTAATTATATGCAGTTTTATATATTTTTTATTTTGTCTTTTTGTTTCGCCTAATCTCTGCTAGATAGCTGATGCTATAAGTAATAATTCGGACTACTTTTAAAACAAAATGGCTGCCATCAAAAAAAACTTTTTTTTATAAATATGATCTTGTCAAATTATTCACTAACATTCAAAACTGTAAATAAAAATATATTATACATTTTATATATATCTAATGCCATATTGTTAGTTTCTCTACAATATAGAATTGGATATATGTATTAAAAGTTATTTTTTTTTTCTTTTTTTTTTGTAGTCTACAGATTAAAAATATGATAGATAAAAAATAAAAATACATAAAATAATACAAACCAGTGTAAGTATAAATTATATTGTGTTGCGAAAATTTGATGTTTATTAGAGGATTTATATTTGTTTGTTGGTCGATCGTACATAAATTGTATATTTTTATAGTCTAAGAGATGGTGTTTTATTCTGTTACTACTGTGAACTAGCATTTTTAGCAAACTAGGGACTTTCTTAGATTGAAATACTTGAAAATTCGTTTTAATGAGATATTTTCCTAAAAAGTATCCTATATGTTTGTTCCGGATAACCAACTATCATCATACAAAATTTCATCAAAATCTGTCCAGAGGGCCTAGACAATGTAACAATCGATTAGCGAAAGCGCTAGTAGAAAAGTCCAAAATGTATGGGTTTGACATATGCCTTAGATATGTCACGTGATCTGTTGTCAACGAATAGATGATGGTAGACAATGTACATTCATTTCAATTATTAGTGATTTAAAGTTCAAGATGCATACGCTGCGTTTAAGCGATGACGATTGTAGAAATCGAATCGCTTCATAACGAATGCCGGTTGGCTTTAGGCCCAGTTGTTTATTCGTGATGCGGTCACAGACAGACAGACAGACAAAAATTCTAAAAACTAGATTCGGCCTCTGTATCGATAATAATGACAAATTTATTTTTTCAAAAAATATTCAATGTACAGATTTGACTACATTAGAATTTTATTATATATGTAAAGATGATGGATATTATATAATACTACTGTTGTTGACGTATTTTCTATGATTTTTTTAAATTATTATTATTAATTATGCGATTTATTTGGAGTTGTATTTTTTTTTACAGATAATATGTATAATATAATATTTATTTACGATCGATCTGTCCATCCAAGTAAATACAATATTTCTCTGTAATAAGTATTATTTCGGAAACGAAAAGGTCTCATCGATTGGATCACCGCCTATTTATTGTTTGTTTACTAATTATAGTCTAAGAGATAGATGCTGTTTGGGTAGCTTTTGATTATTTAAAAAAATGTTTTTTTTTATATATAGGTTTGAAAAAAATGAATTCGTACTATTATATAAAGTGATGTTGCATTTTTATTTATACTAATTATGTCTGTCTTTTTCACTCTGTTTTTTTTTTCGTGTGAGAAAGAGATGGAATTTTTTTTATAGTCAAAAGCTGTTCAAACAGTTTAGATTAGTTTCAAAATAAACGATTTTTTTAATTGCATGTAGCAATTATTAAAAATGTAAACTTTAAAAGACATTAAACTAACTTAATAACCATAATTATTATATATTTTTTAATATAATAAATGTGTTGGTTGGTCTTTCTTTCACGTCGAAAGAAAGTGATAGATTGGCGTGTTTTTTTTTTGAAGATTTAGAGGGCCATATTACTTAGGCTAGGAGATATTTTTATCTCCTTCTCCTTCCCTCTGGAAAATCTATTCCATACCAACCGTAAACTGATATAATAAGAAAGAAAGTTAAAAGATATTGTCTTGAGTATTTATGTGGGATCAAACTTTTTGTGATGTCGTCTCTTAGACTACACACATCACACTGTATATTACATATTTAAATCTTTCAATAATGTAGATAATGCCACATTAAAGTTTTCTACTTCTCTCAGTCTTCAATTTCGAATAGTATATATTTATACGAAAAATCATGTCAATATGTTCATCAGTTACTGCGTTGAAGTGGAACAAACTAACAAACACAAGGATTTATTATAATTTTAAAGTATTAAAGATATTCTTCAATTCAATTCTTATTAATGGCTTCAAGTGTGCCAGTTGAGCACAGATTAAACATACTTTTTTTGTCCTAATTTTCGGCCTTCATTATAAATTTGACATTTCTTATTACAGATTATATTATATTCTCAGATTTTTTTTTGGATGAGTAAATGTCAACGTCAAAAATGATTTAGCTGTCTATGCTATTTACTCAATGTTGAGAGTGTATGCATATTATTATTTTTAACAAAAAACAAAAACCGACTTCAAAACTAAACAAATCTAAACTAAAAAGTAGAAAATAATACTTTTAACTTTCTTTAAATATTTTCTTGTTTTAATTTTAAAATATTTTTATTTGTTGTTAAAAAAGTCGTTCATTTTGAAACGTAAATACGTATTAGTATTAAATTTTGTGTTTTAACTAGTTAAGTGAATTGAAAATGTTTATTAGTTGCTAGTGTAGCGGGTTTGGATCCGAGTGTAATCTATGAAATATGTAATTGTGACTTTTTTTGTTTTATTTATCTACCTTTTCCGACCGATTTCAGCTACTGCGGCTTATCTTATTGAGACTTTTTTTTATAGTACGAGAGCTAGCAACGTTGGGAAAGCAAGAATATCAGAAAGGCCAGTTTTTAGATATGTTATTTCTCCCACTCTCCCGGACATCATACGGGCTATCTGGCTGCCGGTAGTGGTTGCGCATCGTACTTGGATAGGTAAAATATCAATTTTTCATTAAGAATTTTAAGAAGGTTCCTTTTGTTTTTATTATGTTAATTGAACTTTTTGCAACATGAATCTTATATTGCCAGACAGTTTCATTGTTGTTTAAGCTGTGCAAGACGTTAATTTTGAATAATTTTTGTTAAGGGTCAACTTTAAAAGGCAATTATTTTGTTTAATCAAGTAATTGCTTCTCTTTTCTGTTAGGCGCATAGACAAATGTATGTGTAATTTAAGTTTCGCTACGTGTCGTCGTCCACTTTTGTGCAGACCTTCAAGCGATCAGTACACTCGCTAACATCATATAAAAATTTCAGCCATACTAAAACATTTTGAAAAAAAAAATGTCTCTTAGGAGTTAGGGACACAATGGAGACGAATTAAAGACTTCTTGCTTGTTTCTTAGTTTTATTAATTACAATAATTTACATGGTCAAATTTAGTATAATGGAAGTGAACACTGATAAACGCAACCACTACCGCCAGCGAGATAGCCCGTATTATGTCCTGGAGAGTGGCAGAAATAACATCTAAAAACTGGCCTTACTAAAATGTTCTCTCAAAAACGTTGCTAGCTCTTAGACAGAGAACAGATGGTTATATGAGGCTCTTTGGCCTAAAGCCAGTACTGCCAACTAAATCCCAACTTACCTTACCCGTCTTAATGGGGCGTCGCAGGATCGCTTACGCATTCAACTACGACCCGACGACTCGGCAGATCTGCCGAAGCAGACAATACAGCCAATAGGGTTGCTCCCTGTCCACTCTGCTATTGAGAAAAGTACCAGGAGCAACCCGCAAGATATCGCCTTGCGTGTTTTTTGGCCAGATTGCCTGACGCTACTGAGCCCCCCACGAGAAGATGAACGTACGTTGGAATGATCTCATTGAGACTAGCCAACTGCAGGAGATAAAATAGTGGAGATTCAAGTGCACTCTCTTTCGTGTTGGGGGTGACACCTCCAACTTCCCAACTCCAGACTGTTATGAGGCTTATGAAACAGAAAGACTCAATAACTAAACTTTGCCCGACCCGGGACCACAGATTAGTACATATGTAGCTAACTACCCGGGACTCGAACAAAATGACTGTATATTGTGTATAGAATAAAATAATATAAATATGTTGGGACATTATTACAACAGTGCCATCTAGTTCCGTGGTAGGCTACGAGGCTTGTGTTACGAATACCAGATGGTTGATATAATACATATATAAATTTTAAATCATATTATAAAAATTTAAACATCCATGACTGGAGTACAAACATTCGTGCTCAACAAATGCATGCCCCCAGCGGGACTCGAACCCGCGACTGCTGGCGCAGAAAGTAGGGTCACTACCAACTGAGCCAAACGTGTCGTCATCAGTCAGGACGTGGTTAATTAGAAGCTTAGCTGTACATGACATCTGTGATCTGATTACTTTTTGCCTTTTGGTGGGATTTAATATTTACTACGTATTTTTTTAATTTAAAAGTTTTACAGATTATAAAACTTTCAAATAAACATAATTTCTGATTTATGACATTGACAGATAAAACTACAATAAAACGCCGACATATCTGCGATTAAAAATTATCAATATGATTCCAATGAATAATAAAATATTATTGTGTTGTGATAAAATAATGCACTTGACAAATGTTATATGAAAGGAAACGCTTAATAGTGGCGGTAACAATAAATATTTGATTTTTATAGATTTTTATGAGTATTATTCGCGAATAAAATATTATTAAATGGCCCGACTTGATATTTAATATTGTTTTTAAGTATTTTTATGGCCTATTTCCGATACTTGAACGAAATATATGAGATTAATTACGAAACTATTTGGTTCGGCAGATGTATTTCTTTTTTTTTATGAGACAGGGGGCAAACGGGCAGGAGGCTCACCTGATGGTAAGTGATCACCTCCGCCCATGGACATCTGCAACACCACAGGGCTTGCAGATGCGTTGCCGGCCTTTCAGGAAAGGGAGGGAGGGAGGAGGGAGAAGGACGGGAGTAGGGATGGGGAGTGGGCCTCCCGGACTCTCACTTACCGGACGAAACGCGACAGCATAGCTGCCACTTCACGCCGGTCTCCTGTGAGAGAGTGGTACTATACGGGGCGTGCCGGCCCATTCGGCTGCTACCCGAAGGTAACAAGCATGGCACTACCACTTAATTCTGCAGAATTAATTTTAATGTTATCACTGGAGCATATTAATTAATGTTTAAATTTATTAAATATAAAACTAAAATCGACGATAAATAAAACGGACTAAAAATAAATGGTTGGTAGTTTTATTTACTTATAATATAATTAATAATTATGTAACAGGTATTTTCAGTCGGTACAAAAAAAAATGTTTGCGTTTTTTGAAGTCGGTTAAACGAAACTACGAAACTTAAATCGTGATTGACCAAGATGTAGCATAACATTTAAAATTGGAACACCCTAAAGGGAAAATGGTAAAGCATATCCTCAGACAATGAATAAGCTTTAAAGTTTAAGCCTACGAGTATATTAATACTTATTACTATATCTAAAGATTTTAATCACCACTAGTCGCCATAATGTTAAGAATAAAAATTACTTTATTTTCACCGAAATACCTTCTATGGGTAGTACTAGAGTCAAATCGGCCACTGCCCACTGTGACCGAAATCAGCGTGAAAATAATAATAGAAAAACAAAAACCGATTTCAAATCTAAACTAAAAAGTAGAAATTATTTTCTACTCTTTAGTTTAGATTTGTTTAGTTTTTAAGTCGGTTTTTGTTTTTGTTTTTTTTAAATAATTTATTGAACTCGGTTGAAAAGGCATGAATTTTAGACCAAGTTATGTTAAACCTTTTATTTATTTATTTTTTATTTTTTAATATACTTATCGACAAAAGTGTAATTTTTAAGTTCCTTAAAAAAAATTAGATGTACGGTATACCTAATTATTGCATTCTCGAATCTATGCTTAAATTTTAAAGCTGAAGCGTTTGTTTAGTTGAACGCGCTAATCTCAGAATCTACTGGTTCGAATTGAAAATTAAGTTTTGGATAGTTTATATATTGAGAAAGGCCCATAGGCTGTATAACATCACGCTATGACAATAGGAGCGGAGGCGGAACATCAATGAATTGTGTGAAAAATCGAAAAAAAATATTCCTTTTGAGAACTTCACAAAAAATATGCAATATGACTAATTTTTTCCCTTTAAATTCTACAAATACTCCGCGACAACATATTATGTATACCTTTTAAGGTTGGCTCACACACGACCTTTATCAATGATAACAAAGTTGCTCTAAAATAATGCACTGCATGTATTTTCTAAGGTGTTTTTATAAACATTATGTTAATCCTCATTCAAATAAATACGTTATTCATCACAATAATTAATAAATACTTAATATGTAAAGTAAAATTTTGTTTCCGGTCCTTCGAAAGCGAGCGAAAACGCGGGAAAAGCTAGACTGATAAATTCACTGAACATAGTTTAGTTTTACAATACAAAAATATCTTTGAGTAGAAATATTTTAGATAAAAATAGTTCTAGGTACAATGATTATTCCGAAAACGTAAGATTATATGGCGATTAAAACTAAACGTCACATAAGATATCTAAATCCTACAATAATTCATAACTTCTGTTATTATTTTTACGTTATTAATAAAATGTTCAAACTATCAAAATGATAGAGTCGTATTTACTATAGGGCCAAATTGGCCATGTCACCCAACCTGGCTACTTTCAATTTGTCGTGGAGCAAATCCTTGTAGCGTCCAGAAGTCTGGCCAGGCGCGAAGACCGAAGCTAAGAGATGGACATGGAGGTGGCCCACTTCGATGGGAGTTGTGCCATGCTGGTAGCTCCTGGTACTTCTATGATAGCAGACTGCGGACCCCGCGGCTGTTATCTGCTTCGATAGCTGCCGGGCCGTTGGGACCGGGCGTTTAATAACAAAAGTGTATGATCACTTTTGACGCCTCATTAAGACGAGGAGGTTTTCAGTGGGAAGTTTTCAGTACTGGCTTCTTTATCCGGTGAGCTCCACATAAGCACCTGTCCCGTACAAGTGATATGCAAAAAAAGGACCAAAGAAGCCAAGGCCTGGAGGCGGCGGTATTCACATTACCTATTTTTTTTCGCACCACAGTGACGTATTACTGTTCGCTTTCTGTACTCAAAAGGATGAAGAATTAGTCCTCGGGCTCAGCTCGAGGCCTCAGCTTACTTAGCTCGGGCGGCCAGCTCACTGGAACGGGGCGCCAAATCTTTAAATTCGTCTTTGCATGCAAAAACACAAAAATGTATTGTTTTGTAGTCTATGTTCTAGGCAATACTTGATAGTTATCAAAAGTGCGTGCGTAGAAAGTACACAATATGTCAGAAGTTAAACTTCTTTGGTAAAATAATTTTTAAATCTCATTTATATTTATACCACAGATAACATAATACTATACTAGTAATTTATACTAATCTAAAGCTTTAGATTTCCGAGACTTAGAGGAAGGGGAAAAGCAAGATATGATAGGAATGTATGAATTTTATTGTAATTAAAAAAAACATACAGACAAATGGAGAACCTCCTTTTTGGAAGTCGGTTGATAATAAAAGGTCGAAAATTAATACAAATGTACTTTCTCAGTCTCTCAATCGGTTTCAATCGCTCTCTCCCTCATCTTGGACAAAAACGTCCCACATTTTCGTGTCACTTATTGTTATTACGTTTTATCCGTAAAAAATTTACCCACATGCACGCAAAGAAGTTTCTAGTAGAACTTCAAAAACTACTGACTAACCCCGCGTCTCTGAGGTTCGTCCTAGGTACATTTTAAAAGATAACACGAACAGACAAAAAATTTAATTACTTTGTTTTGGGATCCATACTCTATAGTCTATACACAACACGTTACAGTCATTGTTTTTAAAATGATTGAGGTTAGTCACGCACTGATTACACAAAACTATAAATATATTATTACAAATCATAAATAATTTTAACCGACTTCAAAAAAGAAGGAGATCATATGCTCCTGCACTGTATAATTATTATTTTTAAGTATGTTCACCGATTTTTTTCGCTGACTGTTAGCCGATTTTGAAATTTTTTTTGTTCTTTTGGTCCAATTTGGTCTAATTGTCACCAACTTAAGATCTGATGATGTGATCCCAGGGAAATGGAGTGAAGCGGGTTCAAATCCGGGTCTCGCACCTCTGATATTTTCATCATTTCTAACATGATTATCACTTTTCTTATGAAGGAAAACATCGTGACGAGACCTGCATGTCTGAGAGAACTTCGCAAATTTTCGAAATACATGTGCAGTCCGGCAACCCACACTTGTCCAGAGCGGTGGACTATAAGCTGGCCCCTCTCGTATTGAAAGGAGGCCCACCCCCACCAGTGGGACGTTAAAAAGTGCTAAATATAATACAATAGAAAATTCCATATACAGGCTACAGCTTAGAACAATAATTTACAAGTTTTCAATATAACGAAATATTTCTAAAATATTCAAGAATAAACATTTATTAACCTCAACCGCTAAAGGGTTTAAAACGTCTATTTCTATTGAATAACAACAAGATTCCTGAAGTGAAAACGCACTTGGCCAGCGCGGTGGACTATGGCCTGATCCCCCTCGTACTGAGGGAGGCCTGTGCCCAGCAGTGGGACGTTAAAAAAGGTCTAAGATTCCTCTTCAATTTTTCTTTTATCATAACAGTTTTGTAGCATATGAGTTAAGCCCACCAGGTACTGTACAGGACTGTGGAGCAATCCTTTTGGCTGCATGCGGTCTGCCTCGGCAGCTGCCGGGCCTTCGCGTCGCGTCGGGGCGTCATGGTTGAATGCGCAAGCGATCCTGCGACACCTCACGGGGGCAGGTTTGGTGGATTTAAGAGGGTTGTATTGAATTCTTTCCAGCCGGTGAGTTCCATATAATTACCTGGTGGTATGCGTTTATGTTTCTGCCAAAAAAAAAATGTTAAACGCAGAGTTTGTTTTATCTTCGAACGACTTGTTTTCCAACAGCCTTTGTTTTTCCAAGCTTTAATATTCTAAGAACTAGACGATCGGCGAGTTACCGATGTAGATATTTGATATTCATTTCAACTTGTTGTTTTTTGATTGATATCTTCAGGTATTCCTGAGGTGGGGTTGACGTACAGACGGATAAAGACCTAGGATATTTTTCATATACAGTGTGAGATACCCTACAAAAAGTAGGTATAGGTCATGGACGCCGGCGGAACTATTTCCAGGGGGTTTCCATAAACATATTATATTTTTAATACTGCCTCGGTGGTGTAGTGGCTAGCAAGTACGACCACACATCGAGAGGTCCAGGGTTCAAGTCCCGGGTCGGGCCAAGTTTAGTTATTGGGTCTTGTTGTTTCGTTAGCCTCAATAACAGCCCAGAGTTAGGAAGTTGGGGGTGTTTCACTCTCACACGTGTCGCGTCGGTCCTGCGTCTTAGCTCTCACTGGTCGTGTCGAGTAGTCGTCCCACCGGAGTATGAGAGTGATAGGAATAGAGAGTGCACTTGTATCAGCGCGTACACTCGTGCGCATTATAATATCTCTATAGTTGTCATCAACCCTTTTTAACGTCCCACTGCTGGGCACGGGCTTCTACCGCGCTGGCCTAGTGCCTGTTGGCGGACTTCACGTCTTATGAAAATTTGCTAGGTTTTCTCAGACATGCAGGTTTCCTCACGATGTTTTCCTTCACCGTGAGACAAGAGGTAACCACGATAGAAATGATTCGCACATGAAAATATCAGAGGTGCGAGACCCGGATTTGAACCCGCATCATTCGGTTATACAAGCGAGCGCGTTACCGCTGGGATACCACTGCCTGCGTACTTGGCTAGTCTAAATGAGATTGGCCGCCATGGCTGGAATTAGTCGGAGAACATTATTATTTTTTTCAATTTAATATAGTTATAAAGGTCGTAATATGAGGCCGAACCGTCAATATTTAAAAATATTGATGTCCGTTTGCGACCGCATCACGGAAAAACCACTGGGCAGTATTTGATGAAATTTAGTATGATGATAGTTGGTTATCCCGGTTTACGTATAAGATACTTTTTACTGCGAGAAAGTATCTCATTTCTGATAAATCCATATTTTCAATATTCAATTTATATATGTGAGGACATTGTTACAACAGCACGATCTAGTTCCGTGGTAAGCTTCGAGGCTTGTGTTACGGATACCAGATAGTTGATACGCTACACGTATAAATTTGAAATACATACATATTATACATATTAACACCCATTACTGGAGTACAAACATTCGTGCTCAACAAATGAATGCCCCCAGCGGGACTCGAACCCGCGACCGCTGGCGCAGAAAGTAGGATCACTACCAATTGAGCCAAACGTGTCGTCAAATCTATATAAAACCTTAAATCGTGCCTATAGAATAAAATATTGTGTTGTCATTCAGTTTATATAATATTATGCCTCCTTTCATTGAAATTCGGTACATTACACTGTACATGGATACTAGAAACTTGATCATTTCTCTTTTTGAATGTTGGTAATTGATAACTGATAATATTTTTGAAAACAAAGGACAAAAATAACACATTTATGGCTGTTAAAAACAAAATTTGTTTACAACATTATAAAGCGCAAATACATGAGTAATTTTCGAAGGAATCGATTTCGAAAGAGATGCCGTTGACATCTACTCACATCGATAACGAATCAGTAATCTTTAATGAGGAAATTCTTCCTAATCCTTATCTATACAATATGTTTAGTTTTATCAAAATCGATTAAATTTATTGCGTGCCAATAAAGTCCATTTTATGTTACACTAATTAGATGTCTATCTATTGTTATTAATAGTAATTTGGTCACTTCTGTTGGTTTGTTTGTTTTAGATATTATATTTTAATTTTCTACGAAATCATACAAAATATACGGATTACGGATTAAATTAAACCTGTCTCTGATTGTTATGGGAATAGAGGATAAGGAGATAGGTGAAGTCAGAAAAAAACTATGTATGCATATAAAAAATTCTAACATTTTTTGGAAAATCTAATTAAATAAAAATAGACAGTGGTGGCCCAGCAGTAACGCGCTCGCTTGTATAACCAAGTGATGCAGCTTCATATCCGGGTCTCGCACCTCTGATATTTTCATGTGCGAATAATTTCTAACTAGATTACCACTTGTCTTACGGTGAAGGAAAACATCGTGAGGAAACCTGCATGTCTGAGAAAACCTAGCAAGTTTTCGAAAGACATGTGAAGTCCGCCAACACGCACTGGGCCAGCGCGGTGGACTATGGCCTGATCCCATCGTACTGAGGGAGGCCCAGTCCCAGCAGTGGGACGTTAAAAAGGGCTGATGACAATTAAAATAGTAATTATTAACGATACAGACGCTGAATCTATAGTTTTTAGGACTTTCTTCATCAAACGGACACTAAAATTACTTACGAACCATGTGGCGTAAGGTGATTCACGTCTGCGTAATAAATACTTATTATATAAATTCTACTCGGATATCGTCATACCAAATTTCGAGATGCGTTCCCTGACGGACAGACAAAAAACAAAATATCTGTATAGAATTGCAAGAGAAAGCAACTGGACAGATTTTGATGAAATTTGGGATGATGATAGCTGGTTATCAGGAACAACAGTTAACATATAGAATATATAATAATATAAATAAATCTATGTTATAAATTTACAGGACTGGAGTACAAACATTTGTTCTCATCACAAATGAATGTCCTCAGCGGGTCACGAACCCGTTACCGCTGGTACAGCAAGTAGGGTCAAAGTCATCGATCATCAAAGACAAAGTCGTTGAAGTTGTAATCATGTAAACTATTCGCACATGATCGCACACAGAAGAGGTGCGAGACCCGGAGTTGGAGCCCACTTCACTTTTTTCAAGCAAGCGCGTTACCACATACACGCCACTCACGCCAGTGACTAATTGCGAACCTTTAAGGAAAGTAAGGTATGTTTTCAATTATAGAAAAATATAAGTTGAATTCTAAGGTGGTATTATTTCAGTTTCCTTCACAGGACAGCAAGTTTAAAAAATCTAAGTATATATTTTTGTATATGTACCTACCAGCTATATTTAATATAAATATATTTTTTTATTTTTTTTTAAAAGTTTTGTGTTTTTAGCAAAATTGTAATTCAAACTTGCGAGAGTCTTTAGCCCTACTTAATCGAGACCTGTGACAAAATCCGTTCAATGCGGACGTCAACCATAAGCTACCTCCCTGCTAAATTTCATCTTTATAAGTCAAGTCATTTTCGATATTTCGTAATGAGTGAGTGTGAGTGACATTTCGCTTTTATATATTCATATTAAAACACCAATAACAAAGCGATAATAACAGCGCCATTTTAAAATATAATTTAATTAATTTTCCGTATTAATTAGCCAATTTTAAAAATAAACAAGAGAAGTCACGAGGCAGAGCCTATCATATTGCAATATAATTAATATATAAGATAAAGTAAACAGAAAGAGAATTAAACAGTTAGTGAGCAATAGTGTAGTGATAGTGACAACCATGTTCGGTGCGTATTTTAAGTTATTTTTTATTATTTTGTTTCACTACGGAGATACTTTTACGGAGAAAATAGGGAGAGAAAAGAGAATATAGTGATATCTCCCTCCCTTTTCACTACGTATTGTAAAACAGAGTCCTCCGCCGCGTCTGTCTGTTTGTCTGTTCGCGATAAACTAAAAAACTACTGCACCGAATTCCATGCTGTTTTCACCAAATGGATAGAGTGATTAAGAGGAAGGTTTTAAAGGGTATATAATAGTTTGTCAAGTTTTTTTAAATATGCTAGCGGAACCCGCGGCTTCGCTCGCGCTAAACCTAGGGACGAATCCGGACTATTATTCACATTCCGCATATTTTTTGGTGAACTTTATAATATTGTAATTTCTCCCAAAAATTTTACGGGATAGTTTTGTGTTTTGGAAGACAATGTAGTTTAATACAATATACATACAGCCTAATAATTTTGTACTTTTAAATCAAATACCCCCTTTATTAAAATTGTTTATAATGAACGTTAGTCCTGTGTCAGTTCGGCGTTCATCAATATGAAATAATCTTAATTATTTTGGATGCTAGAAATACAATATAAAAGGTATAGCTCAGTGGTTATGCTCTCGTGGGTTCAAATCTCGGGTTTGACAACTTCTAATATTCTCATTAGTCATTTGTTAATCATTTCCAACATGATCACCACCTGTCTTACGGTGAAACCTGCATGTCTGAGAGAACCTAGCAAGTTTTCGAAAGACAGGATTAATTGTTTTTTTTTCTTTATTGGCTCTACCTACTTTAGTACTTTACTTTCTTTTCTACTTTTAATTTAGTTTAGCATGGGGATAGAGTTCAAGGCATTTTCTCGGACAAATGAAGACTTACTATGTATTATTATATTTTTTTATTCGGATTTTCTTGCTAGCCCCGTTTCTTCGATATTTATTTGACAAAATTTATATATGAAAAATATATTTATATATTTTAGTACAAATAAAGAAATAAATAAATAAATATATTGGGACATTATTACAACAGCGCCATCTAGCTCCGTGGTAAGCTACAAGTAACGAGGCTTGTGTTACGGATACCAGATAGTTGATATACTACACATATAAATTTTAAATACATACAGATTATAATATTCATACTTTACACCTTTTTATTATTTCCACTGTACTTGTAGCCGTAATCTTCAGGAAGTTGTTTTTTAATCGTACTTCTAAATGTCTTATCGATTTTAAGCTCAATGACAAACAAGTATTTTTTTATAAAGACCAGCAATTCCCGCGGCTCTGCCCGCTTTCTAATCTATATATATAAAAATGAATCCCTATTTTCCTTGGTCACGACATCACGCGTGAACGGCTGGACCGATTTCGCTGTTTTTTTTTTTTGTGTTTGTTATTGTCAGGAGAAGGTACTTATGCAAGAAAAAATTAAGAAAGTTGTGCGGAAAATTAGGAATAATTTAAATAAACTTTTCGGCGTTTGACGTATCATGTTATGACCGTTGCCATGGTGCGTGCAATGGTAATTCATATAATCAACTCAAATATATACCGGGCGGTGCGAAGTAAATATATACACGTGTTGTATATATTTACTATATATATACTATTGTATATATATACTATTACCTAGTTACTAATAAAAAATAGGAATTGTATGTAGTAGAGTAGAAGGATGAAAATTTAGGGTTTTAACTTATAAGCATTGATATACTAGGAAAAAAGGTGTAGATAAGTCATACGCGCTCAAAAAGCGGCACACCAAAACTAGGCTAATGGCCCACCTGAACATTGACGACGCACTGTCGCGAATTATATTTGTCTCTTTTTCACTGGCGATACTTGAATCATGCCATCCTATTTTGACAACTAATCGTAATGTAGTGTGTACAGTGTTATTGCAATATTAATATGTGCGTTAGTGTGCCGTTTTTGAAGGTAGAATGTCGTTTAGGTAACTTATCTACACCTTTTTACTTATAATATCATTGCTTATAAGTATGATTTGATGCTAAATCATACAATTGTAAAAAATAAAAATTTTGGTATAATAATAATAAATAAAAAATCTGGAGAGAGCCACCCTTATCACCTAGAGCAGGGGTCGGCAACCTGCGGCTCGCGAGCCACATGCGGCTCTTTGGATGTGAAGCTGCGGCTCTTTAGTTCCATACGCACATAATAATATTTATTTTATAAATAAATAACATTCAAAAGTCATATAACATATTAAAGTACACGTTAGTATTGTAAGACTTACAATGTAAGTAAATGTTTAATTGTTTTAATTTTTTACTTAAATAATAAGTGATTATCTAACAATACCATATACTCGTATACATTATTATCTATTAATAAGATAATAATAATAGAAATTAGATTCGAATTTGTTGTGAAAAAACTGAAAGATTAGCTGTTTATGGAAAACCTTTATTCATGCGAGTACTATTTATGGTTGGCAAGAAAAAAAAATTGTGGCTCTTTAAAAACTTTGAAATTTGGTAAATTGTAAAATTTGACTCTTTCGACTCATAAGGTTGCCGACCCCTGCCCTAGAGGAATAAAAAATAGCCTACGACCTATTCTCTATTCCAAGTACATATTTTACAAAAGAACGATAATATATTGTATCAATCACTTTTTTTATTTATTATTATTTTGGTTTTTATATTAAACTTATCGTAAAGCTAATGAACAAATCTTTCTTTTATAGACAGAGATTTTGATTTACAAAGATTAAATATAAATATTCCTTGTTTTTTATGTGTCGTCAACCTAAATTTGATCAAAATATGTCCAGTAGTTTTCTCGTGATGCGACCACAGATAGCCTAAATTTCTACTTTAAACAAGACTATAAATTATTTTTAACAAAAAAACAAAAACCGACTTCCAAACTTAATAAATCTAAACTAAAAAGTAGAAAATAATACTTTTAAGGACTTTGTTAATTTTGGAGTCGGTGCCAGCCAGGTATTTTGATTATGTTTACAAATTGATAGATTAATTGAATATGTATCTATTTAGGGTTATTTTGCTTTGGCTGGCACTGTCTGTAACAAGTATATAAACCTATGAGACGTCAAATACCTTAGTCTCTCCCGTGACCATGATTGCTGTAAAGCATTCGAAACGTCGGGAACTAAAAATCAAAATAAATCCGCGACAAAATCCGAAAAAGTAGTTTCATTTATAATGTCGAATATTCGCGTAAATCTAAGAAATTATTTTGTTTTTTTTGTTAAAAATAATTTATTTTTAAATTTTTTGCGGAAAGTAGATACGTATTGTGTTAATGACTATAAAAATGTACCTTCTATTATGAGGTAAACCTAATAGCCTGAAAGTATACAACTATCGGTCCATAAGCATCGTATTATATTGAAAGAATTTTCTTTAAACTGCTCACCGTTGAGGAGTTGTACCTTCCATCATCAGTTACGGTACGTGACTCAAATATCCATATAGCGTATAAAAGATTCGGCCGAGCATCGTCAATTTGCTCCTAAGAATTGAAGAGTTCCGGTACTTTGTCATGGATCCCATCATCAGAACCTTACCAAACTCTCATCAAACTACCCTTGAAGTATATCCTTTCCATTAAAAAAAGAATCATCGAAATCGGTTGGCGTGATATTGAGTTATTCGTCCATTTGTCGCGAAAATACTAAATGCAAATTTAAGACTTTTATGGTTTTCTCATGGATGCCATTGTCAGAACTGGAAAATATTAAAATGGGACCACACGGAAAGCACTACCTTTCAAATAAAAAAAGAATCATCAAAATCGGTTCACCCAGTTCAAAGTTATGACCTAACAAACATAAAAAAATAATAATACAGACGAATTGATAACCTCCTCCTTTTGGAAGTCGGTTGAAAAACCAACTTCATATATATACAAACTTTTTTTTACCCTTTGAAAATGCATTAACGCATACCGACGAAGACGACACGTTTGGGTCAGTTGGTAGTGCCCTACTTTTTGTGCCAGCGGTTGCGGGTTCGTGTCCCGCTGGGGGCATTCATTTGTTGAGCACGAATGTTTGTACTCCAGTCATGGGTGTTTATATTTATAATATGTATACATTTAAAATTTCTACGTGTAGTATATCAACTATCTGGTATCCGTAACACAAGCCTCGTAGCATACCTCGGAACTAGATGGCTCTGTTGTAATAATGTCCCAACATATTTATTTATTTATTTATACCACCTGTAGAAAACAGGTATTTTGATTATGTTTACAAATTGATAGATTAATCGAGTAGGTATCTATCTATCTATTAAGATTATTTTGCTTTGGCAATCTACCATTACGTTGGGATTCTAATAAGCGGAGAGCCGATTGAAGAACTACTAAAGAATCATCCAAAAGTTTTTAGCCACTTTTAATTTAAAAAAAATTTTTTTTGAAACGAAACGAGACGAAAATTAATACAAATGCCCTTTCTCATTCTCTCTCAATCGGTCTCAATCGCTCTCTCCCTCTTCTTAGACAAAAATGTGCCACATTTTCGTGTCACTAATATTATTATTATTGCGTTTTTTTGACTGCCTCGTTGGTGTAGTGGCTAGTATTTACGGTCGCACACCGGGTCCTGGGTCCAAGTCTTTTTGTTTCTTAAGCCTCAGTAACAGCCTAGAGTTGGGAAGTGGCAGTGTGTCACCTCCGTGCCTCGGAGAGCTGCCGGTCCTGCGCCTTAATTCTCACTGGTCGTGTCGAGCAATCGTCCCACCGGAATATGAGAGTGATAAGGAACAAATTAAGAGTGCACTTGTGTTTGCGCGTACACTTGTGCACTATAATATGTCCCGCGCAGATTGCTGGTCTCATTGAGGTTCACTTCAATAAATGGAATTCAAAAAAAAATCTCATTGAACAAAGTATTTAATTAATTTAAGTTACTGAGTCCTTATCGGGCAAGGTAGCAAAAAGGTTTTATTTCAATAAAAAGATAAGCTATAATATATTTTTGTCACGATGATTCCGCATCCTGATAACGTACATAACATTTATAGGATTATACTGCCTCGGTGGTTTAGTGGCTAGCATGTACGGCTGCACATTTGAAGGACCTGGGTTCGAGTCGGATCAAGGCAAATTTAAAAAGTTATTGAGTCTTTCTCTTTAGTAAGCTTCAGTAACAGCTCGGAGGCGTCACCCGCGGATCTACGATTTTATTGAACTGGAGCGAAAATTCGGGTTCGAGTCCCAATGGAGGCATTCATTTGTTGAGCACGAATGTTTGTACTCCAGTCATGGGTGTTTATATTTATATATGTATGTATTTAAAATGTATATGTGTAGTATATCAACTATCTGGTACCGGTAACACAAGTACGTAACGTAGCTTACCACGGAACTAGATAACGCTGTTGTAATGAGGTCCCGACATATTTATTTATTTAAGAATTTGGTCTTAAAGTTCTTCAACAAGGGCGGAGGCGCGGGAAGTACTCGCCTCTACATATCATAAAACAAACTCCTCCGCCGCGTCTGTCTCTCTGTTTGTTCGCGATAAACTCAAAAACTACTGCACCGATTTTCTTGCTATTTTCAGCAATGGATAGAGTGGTTCTCCAGGAAGGTTTTAGTATATAATTTGTCGATTATTTGTATACATTGGCTAAAATGTAATGATATCTGTTGAACGCGGGCGAAGCCGCGGGAATTGCTAGTATTACTTAAGTTCAAAATGTTTAGACAGTGAATGATATTTAAGGAATGTATTTCTATGTTTTTAATTATAATAACTAGATATAGTTATGTTAGTTATGATATATACGGCTAGCGAAGCCGCGGGTTCCGTTAGTAAATGTATACAAAAACTTGGCAGATAAATTATATACTTAAACCTTCCTGGAGAACCATTCTATTCATTGCTGAAAACTGTATGAAAATTGGTCCAGAAGTTTTTGAGTTTATCGCGAACAGACATACAGACAGACACACCAAGACCAGAAGGCTTAGAAATCGGCTCAAAGTCCGGACCTCCAGGTGAACGTTACTTTAGGATATTGCACAGCTCAGAGATGTAGGCGTCCTCAGAAAAAGTCTTAGGCTTCTTGCCATACAGTTTTTCATGACGGATGTAAGATTTTCGCTTCACTCATAACTTCCTGACTTTGAAGCTAACTTCCTGACTTCCAAAGGAAGCAAACTAAAGTAGGTTTTGGAGCAAGTGAGAAAATACTCAATTAGGTTAGCTTCTTCTTACTCTCTAAAAACCAATGTGGGTTTTACAAAGCCGACTGGTCAAGGGCGTAGCTAGGATTTGGTTTAGGGGGGGGGGGGGGGGGGCAGGCTAGACAAACCAAGAATATAATCTAAGGTAAATCTATATACTATTTATAAAGAGGAAAAGTTTGTTTGTTTGTTTGTTTTAACGCGCTAATCTCAGGAAGTCTTCTTCTGCCTGGCATTAATCCCGGCTATTGTTGCCAGGGTCTGCCTTCCGACTAAGCCTACTCCACTTTGCACGATCTTTAGTGTCATCTAGGATAAGTCCGTTGGCTCTCATGTCCTGCTTCACGACATCCAGCCATCGCTTTCTTGGGCGTCCAGGAGGCCTAACTCCAGGAACAGACATATCAAGGCACTTTCTTCCAACATAGTTCTCAGACCGGCGCGCGACATGGCCATACCACCTCAGACGACGCTCTTGGAGCTTATCCGCTACGTCACGGACCCCGAGACTACCTCGGATGAACGTATTACGTATGCGGTCAACCCGCGTTACGCCGCACATCCACCTCAGCATCTTCATCTCCGTGACGCGAAGCTCCTGAGTGTGTCGAGATAGTGCAGGCCAGCACTCGCTCCCGTATAAAAGAACCGGTCGGATAATGCTCTTGTATATCTGTCCCCTGAGCTTGGGCGGTATTTTGCGGTCACAAACCACACCTGTGACCTCCCGCCATTTGGCCCAAGCAGCGCTTATACGGGCTTGAATGTCGTGATCGATGCTTCCGGACTCATGCAGGACGGATCCAAGGTACTTGAACTTCTCCGACTTAACGGCTGGTTCAAGCCCTATTTGAATGGTGCTAGAGTCCGGATTCCCGCAAGTCATGTACTCGGTCTTCGCCACATTCAGCTTAAAACCACCGTTCTCAAGCGTGCCCTTCCAGAGGTTCACCTTACGCTCCAGCTCCAGACGGCTCTCATCAACGAGCGCTATGTCATCGGCATACATCATTAGCCATGGAGGCTGGTCCTGGATGCATGTCGAGACAACATCTAATACTACGCTGAATAAGAACGGGCTAAGAGTTGAGCCTTGGTGGACCCCCACAGTAATCGGGAAGGGCTTGGTATCGCCAACAGAGGTTCTAACCACGGAAGCGGAATTGCAGTACATGTCTCTGACAATATCAATATAGACTTCAGGCACACCTTTGGATCGCAACGCCCACCAGATACATTGACGAGGCACACAGTCAAAGGCCTTCTGCAGGTCGAGAAATACCATATGGAGAGCTCTCCTTTTCTCCCTGTAGGCCTCGATCAAGGTTCTTAGGGCAAAAATGGCGTCTATGGTGCCCGATCCTGGTTGAAATCCATATTGACACTCAGAGACAGTACACTCTTGGCGGAGCCTGAGGTCGATCACGCGTTCGAAGAGCTTCATGGTGTGACACATGATTTTGATCCCTCTATAACTGCCGCATTCCTGAACACTGCCCCTCCCTTTGTAAATAGGGGTAATACAGCTAAAACGCCACTGGTTGGGCATCCTTCCAGTGTTCAAGATGCAGTTAAAGAGGTCAGTAAGCATGAGCACACCAAGAGAGCCCAACGATTTCCACGCTTCGATCGGTATGTCGTCAGGTCCCACCGCTTTCCGGTTCTTCATGCGGCGAAGACAATCCCGAGTTTCATCAGGTGATATTGGGGCAACAAGTCCGAGGTTAGGAGGCGGCTCGGGAGGAAGACTATATGAGTGCTGATTGTTCAGCAGCTCCTGAAAGTAGCCTCTCCATCTCTCCTTCACAGAGGCATGATCACAAAGCAGCTTGCCCTGGGAGTCCCTGACGCAAAGACATTTTGTGATATCTTGCGTCGCTTTTTCCCGGGCCCGCGCCAGCTTGTATATGAACTTTTGCCCCTCCGCAGTGTCTAGCTTATCGTATAATGGCGACAAACTATCGCTACGGGCTCTGGCTACAGCTCTTTTGCTGGCACGTTTGGCTGCATTGTACTTCTCTCTGTCTTCAGGAGAGTTGGTTTGCTGCCACTCTTTAAACGCAGTCTTCTTTTCTCGAACCGCTACCTGCACCCTGTCATTCCACCACCATGTTTCTTTGTCGATGACTCGTCCTCCCTTAGAAACGCCAAGAACTCGCCTTCCCGCCGCGGTGATTACAGACTGGGCTCGATCCCAAACTTCCTGGGCAGTTTCAGTGTCGACACTTAGATTTTGTCGTTCCACCTCTGCCAGGAAATCCGTTCGCATCGGACCATTCAACAACCACCACTTGATCCTAGGTTTGCGTTTCTCGGCTAATTTCTTTTTCGGGGTAAACGTATAGTCCATGACAAGAAGACGATGTTGGGCCGTCAGGCTTTCACCTGGAATGACTTTACAGTTTGTTACCTTGCCGATATGACACCTTCTCGTCAGCAGATAGTCAATTTGGGTTGAGTGGGACCCGCTCTTATACGTGATAAGGTGCTGAGCATTCTTTTGGAAGAACGTGTTCACGATGGCCAGATCAGACGCCATACAGGTTCTTAGAATGTTAACTCCCTCTGTATTGCGACGACCATAGCCAAAACCACCATGAACACGCTCATACGCATCAGCTGCCTTACCCACGTGACCGTTCAAGTCTCCCCCAACAACTATCACTTCGGTAGTCGGTATAGCACGTAGTACATCTTCAAAATGCTCCCAGAATGATTCCTTCTCGGCCTCACTGCAGCCTGCCTGGGGGGCGTAGGCACTGATCAAGTTCGTGGTGACACCCTCAATCAACACCTTTACCCCCATCAGCCGGTCACAGCGACGGTCAACTTCTAGGAGACCATTCTTGAGCTCTTCAGAAAGCACTACGGCTACACCGTTTTTACCTGAAGGTGACCCGGTGTATATAAGCTGGTAACCCTGTCCGATGTTACGGGACCTGTTGCCCTTCCAGCGAGTTTCCTGTAGAAAAACACACTGGACCCGACGTCTCATGAGTACATCTGCGAGTTCCCTGCATCGTCCTGTTAGAGAGCCAATGTTCCATGTTGCAAAGCGGAGTTTCCGTCTGGGTACTAACTTCTTTAGCCGTGCCCGTACTTGACACGGTAGCCCTTGCCCATTTGTCGCAGGTATAGGGCGATGTGCCTGCGCGTCGTTTAGCGGCGACGCCCTAGCCGTACCCAGCATTTTCTTTTCTTTACTCATTGAAGTGGCAAAGTTGGTTTTAAGTGGAGCGATTGCCATCTGACCTCCAAACTCACATAGCGTGAGAAAACCAGGGAAAGGAAAGGGTCACAAATGGAGGTAGGGAGTGGAACGAGTAGGAAGAAGGTAAGAGGAGGAGGACACCACTAAAACGGACTGGATGGAGGTGTGATAGTGGTGGCTCGAGGACCCGGGGTCGCGTACCCGTATGCCCTGAAATCAATATCGGACAGATACTGGACAGGACACCCTCTGAGAGAATAATCTCAGGAAGTACTGGTCCAAATTGAAAATTTCTTTTTGTTTTGAATAGTGCGTTTATCTAGGAAGGCTATAGGCTATATTACATCGCGTTACGACCAATAGGAGCGGAGCATCAATGAAAAATGTTGCAAAAACGGGAGAAAAATATTCCGTTTGGACAGCTTCCGTTGCGTGCGCCGCATAAACGGTTAATGTTATGCAAAAATCATGTATGACGGAAAAGTTCCACTTTAAAAGTTTAAAAAAAAAGCTGCGATAGCATATGTCTATCTTTTAAGGTTGACTCGCTGTAACCATTTTAATTGTTATTAAATTAGTTTTAAGACAATGCATTATTTGCATTAGTTGCATTGGTGTTTTTATAAAATAAATAAGTTACTCATCACAAGTATTTAATTTTGAACAAACTTGCTCTTGGCATCACTTGATTTCAATGAATACCTTACAAGGTATCATAGTTTTAACAACTCCGCAAAATAACGATGACTGCGTGAAAAATTTAACAAACCCCTGACACAAAATAATAATAATGTACTAAAAGCTAAATAAAAAAAAATTCGTTCGATTCTATGTACCAGTCTTCCATGTGGAGTGACAATTTCCTCATCAATCTAGGGCATTGATCAAACAAAAAAAATTACAAGTTTAGTTTAGTTTTCATTTCTTAGTTGAAGTAATTGAAAATTAATATACTTCATTATCTTTTAATATATTGAGGGAGTTGTGAAAAAAATATGTAATTCGCCATTTTGTGGTGCCGGCCATCTTAAACCGATTTTTATCAGATATAGGTAAAAATAATCCTAAACATATTCACCTTTTAAATGAAAAAAATAAAACAAAATGAAAATCGGCTTATCCGTTCGGGAGCTACGATACTACACGAAACGAAACACAGATAATGTCGAACTTATAACAAGATGTTTTTTTTCGGGCTTTGCTTTCGGTCACGTCCAAAGTGTTCTAAAAAATCAGTTTAGGTAGGCTCTCGAAGGCTGTCGACCCCCTCATACGCAGAGAACAAGCAGGATTTCGGTCCAATCGATCGTGTACAAATCAGATCAACACCCTCCGTATCATACTAGAACAGGCAACAGAATAGAGAAGGGAGATAGTATCTCACTATTGTAGATTTCGGAAAGGCCTTTGATACAAACGGTGAGGTGGGTCAGCATCTGGCCTCGATTGAATTAATATCACAAGAATTATTCTTGTAAGGTGACTCATAAAATGCTATTTCGGAGGACATAGAGGTACTCGCAGGCGTAAGACAGGGCTGTCTTCTTTCATCACTTCTCTTTCTAGTCGTTCTGGATGGAATTCTTTATAATAACACGAAGAACAAGCGCCGCGGCATTGATGGGGTATACCCAACACCTTAAAAGACCTGGACTGTGCAGATGAAATATGGCTCTTGAGCCACACTCGCGCAGACATGCAGGCCAAACTGAACGACTAACGAAAGGAGGCAGCTAGGAAGGGGCTCAAAGTTAAAATAAGGAAGACACGAGAAATGAGAAGCAGAACAACGAGTACACTCCCGTTGGTCATCGGCACAGAGGCAGTGGAGAGCGTTCATAAATTCACATACCTCAGTAGCTGCGTGTCAGAAACAGGACGAACCGAAGAGGACATCACTTCGAGAGTCGCCAAAGTACGAGCAACCTTCGCACAACCGCCCGCATGGCAATCACGCAATACTATGTATTGAAAAAAGTAGTCGACGTTGAGAGTCATCGTTGATCTCAGCCATGTTTTTCGCGCGTATAAAACCAAATCTAGATTCAACCATTCAGCCTGTCAATAGAATGAACTTTGTTTTTGTTTATTAATATGCATCTACGTAATATTACTTTATGGTTTGTGAGCCTTCCCGGCTCCTGCATCGTCTAGGGGGGGGCAGCTGCCCCACCTGCCCGTACCTCGCTACGCCCATGCGACTGGTAGAATTACTTTTCTTGTTTTTTCTCATATCTATATAGCAACACATGACACAAATTGAAATGTTTTGCAGCTTTTCGGACAATGCTTTTACTTTGCAAGACTTCAACAAATGCCAATCGTACACATCCTAACTTTAGGAAGCACGTTCATTTTTTGCTTTTATAGTGTCTCTCATTCAGAAATCGATAAAAATCATGGAGAAAAAAGAACAAGGAAGAAATACAAGCATGCCCCGCGTAATTTCTTAGTAGTACCTAATAGATAAAAGTGTTAAATTGTAACTTGTTACAACTTGCCCCATGGAAATGTTACAACATACCCCACTGCAAGGTTTTTTGAAATAACTGCTATAAAAAAATATATCGCTTGTTTGGTGTAAATTACAGTTAGCATAATAGAATTAGACAAATGCTAAATGTATTTAAATAAATCAATAACTGCTAAATAATTTAAAATCAACAAAAATAAATTTTGAACAAACAAAAAAGTCCAAACGTGACCTTATCGGAGCGCCTGCACACCACAGCCTCCTGCATTATCCTGCGGGATACTGATCGCGCTCATATGATAGAATGGGTATTAAATAGTAGGTTAGGTTAAAAATCAAATGAATATTCTTCTATTATCAAGTCAAAAAATGCCTGTTACTACTTACCCCTGTTACAACTAGCCCCCCGCTCCCCTACATATAAAATATAGATATACCTTAGGTAGCTTTTGTGGTAGAAGTATCTAAACATTTCGAACTAATATTTTATAAAGATTAGATCGACAGATATTAGTGTTATAGCTTACGTCATAGTATTCAAAGACACGCCGACCAAAAAATCCTATCTAAATCTTGATATTGTGGAAATTTTACAATCTATGATCAGATACATGTGTAAAATAGTTTGGTAAATTAAAAGAACAACGTATATTAATTTTACATATGTTTATTGTTCATACTGCTTCTGTAACTTGGTTCTGTAGTTTTTTAATTTTTTTAAAGAATTCTAAGTTTTCTGTCCTTCTAGAAGACATTTTTTTTCACATATCATTAGTATTAGTAAAATTATTAAATACGATCAAAACATTTACATGTAAAATGTTGCCAAGACGAGATCTCAAAAAGTTTCCAGATCCCATGTAAAGCCAAACTTATAGCTCTACACGCCCTAAATTCACAAACTCGACACCTTCAAAGTATGTGGCTTGACCATTTTGCTACATTCACATGGGCGTTAGATGGAAAATTGGTTCACTGTTCATTACTTTTGTGTTATACAATAGTAAATTGATCGTAGTATCGAAATAGCCAAGCCACATTTTGATGATCATCAGTGAGTCAGTGACAATATCCGATTTTTCTAGATATCCATAAAAGTTGTGCAATTGGAACTTTATATTTTTGATAAGTACACTATTGACTTCATGTTCCGAGAATTTTGTTTATCTAGTATAATCAGAACACAAGTTATGAGGGTTTAAAAAATTGACAAAGCATTTTAAGAAAAGATAGGTTACCCTTGCGCTTCGCTTGCCTTTTCTTTATATATAAATATTTAGGGACAACAACAATGTAATATACTTACTTATTTATCAAGAAGAAAATATTGATGACTAGGTAACGGTTATTTGGTGAAAATTGTTTTTTTTTACTCCTCGCACAGGGAATAGAAAAGATCCGCATGATAAACTTAAATAGAAGTTTTATGACATTTTAGGCACATGATTCTATTTTTTTAAGCTTAATCGATCGACTATAATAAATGCGAAAGATTTTGTGTATGTTAGTTACTTCTTTATACCTACTGAAATGGCTGGACTGATTTGGATGTAATTTAGTTCACAGATAAACTAAGGCCTGGCTAATAACGAGTTGGGTTTAAATAAAAAAAATATAATGCTAATTTATTTATATAAATATTTGATATAAAAAATGGAACTATCTTTTCGGATGTTGTCGCGGATTTATTTTGATATTTGGTTCCCAAAGTTTTGAATGCTGAAAAAATGTCTGAGAAAATAATGATTTCATTTAAAATATGCGTAAAAACAGTAGGTATATTCTCTTTATTTTTACTAAGTCCACGAATCGATTAATAATAAAGGTAATCAATTAAAAATCGGCCCATCTAAGATGCTATCGATGCATCGGAACAAGTGACAAAGTAGAAAGACACCGAACTTACATTAGTTATTAATGTTTATTACTTTAGATTCTATCGGTAATTTTATCGATTGTCTCGTATGATAGGCATAATTAATTATTATTTATTAGTCAGAAAACAATAATTTCAAAGGAAATTACAATATTTTTGATAGAAATCTGGGAAAGTTGCCGTATCGGCCTCCAACAAAAACGTGTTGTGTAACGATGATTAAACATTGTCATGTGAATCACTTATCTGTGTACTTAATTTCATCTAAATTGGTCCAGCCATTTTTGAGTGAAGGCTAACATATTGAAACATACTCGTAATCTTTCGCATTTTCAACTATTAAATGGTGTGCCGTTGGGGCATCCTTTCCTTCAATACGAGGGGGATCAAGTCATTATCCACCGCGCTGGCCTAGTGCGTGTTGGCGGACTTCACATGTCTTTCATAAACTTGCTAGGTTCTCTCAGACATGCAGGTTTCCTCGCGATGTTTTCCTTCACCATAAGACGTCGTATAATAGCGGTTGAGTTATTTTTAGTGTCAAATGACAAACCTCTTTTTTTTTGAAGGCACTTGTGTTTTGTGAGATTCAATATGTGCAGGGTAGATTGCGCCGCCTGTACTTATTTCTATTTTTAAAAACTGTTTAAACTTTTAAGGAACGTTTTAAACAAAAACCTTGTTCAATTTTGGCCATTTTTCTTTTAAAGTTGGGAAAAGCATTTACATATGACACATATATAGATATAAGACATATGTATATACATATAGGTGGTTAAGGGACTCATTGGATAAAAGAACCAGTTGGGATCCAAAAGTTGGGAAAAATTACTTACCTATGTCTTACGAAACTATAAAAAATATAAATTTAAATGTAACTAAATATTTACGTAACGAAAACTATTATTATTTCTTTAGATTTCAGTAAAGATCCTACATACTCCTATATTCGAACTAAAATAAGGTAGCAACCCTACCACTAACACCCGACAAAACCTCCCCCGTCTTAAAGGCACGTCAGAGGACCGTTTACTGCATAGTGCCTACCGACATGGGCCACCTCCTAACCTAAATTAGTCTCTACTGTATACTTGATTATAATAATCATCAGTTTATAATTATATTTTCTAGAGAGAAGTCTATTTGCTAATAAAAATTGTTTTTAAATTCTAAACTATATTGTTACAGTTCCAACTTTACTTATTTTCTTCGCTTCCTTCGGAGTCTTCTCCGCTGAAGATTCACCATTGAATTTGGAAGACGTTGATCCAAACACGCTGTCGTGTGACCCAGCTGGACATGTAAGTATATTTAACAAATTGTAGACAGACAAACATATAATATTATAATATAATTTATAATTTAGTAGCGACTCACCCTTGCTTCGCTCGGATTTTTCTCTACATATGTAAAAGAACCTGTCCAGTGAGTTTCTCATGATGCAGTCACAGATAAAAAAAATGTTTGTACTCCAGTCATAGGTGTTAATATTTATGATATGTATGTATTTAAAGTTATATATGTGTAGTGTATCAACTATCTGGTATCCGTAACACAAGCCTCGTAGCTTACCACGGAACTAGATGGCGCTGTGTGTTAATGCCCCAACATCTATACATAATATAAAAAAAAATCCTTCGCCGCGTCTGTCTGTCTGTCTGTTCGCGCAAAACTCAAAAACTACTGCACCGATTTTCATCCTGTTTTCACCAATGGAAAGAGTGGTTCTCGAGGAAGGTTTTAGTATATAATTTGTGAAGTATTTTGATTCATTTTGTATACATTGGCTAAAATGTCGCGAAAAATACGGACACGAGATTAAAATGCAAGCGCTTCTTCAAGCACCGTTTCGCTTGATGCAACGCGCCGGCCAGCTTTGAATTGGCATCATAAAGTACCTACTTATTAATTTTTTTACGTTCTACCACTAATTGCTAGTATAATATATTTCTAATATATTTTCAGATATTTCTTCTTCTCCCACACTTCACGAGCTGCAACAAGTTCTTCATGTGCGCGCACGGAGAGGAAGTGGAGTTCAGCTGTCCAGCTACGTTGATATTCAACTTTGTAAAACAGGTAATCTATACTTTATATTATAAAGCTGAAGAGTTTGTTTGTTTGAAAGTTCTAAAAAAAGTCCGCCATAGCATATATCTATCTTTTAAGGTTGACTCGCTGTAACCTTTTTTATGGTAATCAAATTTGTTTTAAGACAATGCATTATTTGCGAAGGTGTTTTCATATACATGATATTAATCCCTATTTAAATAAATAAGTTACTCATCACAAGTAGGTATTTAATTTTGAACAAAATTGCTTTCTGTTGGAAAGACCTACCAAAAATTAAATAGAATTCAAACAAAATGAAATAATTCGCGTCGAATTAGAAATGTAATTTCACTGATTAACACTTATTAGTTACTGGCGGACATTCACAGATCGTTTTTTTAAATTTGTATTTTTTCTTATATTGTGCTGCAAGGTTCCTCCCTTCAATACGAGGAGGATCAGGTCAAAGTCCACCGCGCTGGCCTAGTGCGTGTTAGCGGACTTCACATGTCTACTTGCTAGGTTTTCTAAGACATGCAGGTTTCCTCACGATGTTTTCCTTCACCGTAAGACAAGTGGTAATCAGGATAGAAATGATTCGCACATGAAAATATCAGAGGTGCGAGACTCGGATTTGAATCACTCGCCTTATTATCGAAGTGAACGCGTTTCTACTATGCTACCACTGCCTTAATTAAAGTTTTATAAATCGTTTATTGTAAAATATCTATAGTAGGTACCTATTTTAATTTAAACATACCAACATACTTAAAAATAATCAAATTACTTAGTTATTTGATACATAGGAGGAACGACATCTGGGCCTATAGCCAACCGGCATTCGTTATGAAGCGATTCGATTTCTACAATCGTCATCGCTTAAACGCAGCGTATGCATCTTGAACTTAAAATCACTAATAATTGAAATGAATGTACATTGTCTAGCATCATCTATTCGTTGACAACAGATCACGTGACATATCTAAGTCATATGTCAAACCCATACATTTTGGACTTTTCTACTATCGCTTTCGCTAATCGATTGTTACTTTGTCTAGGCCCTCTGTTATCTATTATCGTTGCTGTGTTTGAGTGTTTATATTGATAATAGGTACCTACTATGTATTTAAATATATAGGTATATGGGTAGTGTATCGACTATCTGGTATCCGTTACACAAGCCTCGTAGCTTACCACGGAGCTAGGTGATAATATCCGAATTTATTTTTCAAGTAAAGAAAAATAGCCCGAATCAGCGCTTTCCAAACTCTTTCAATATATTTATAGTCTCTCCCGTGATCATGATTGATGTAAAGCATTCGGAACGTCGCGTCGGGAACTAAAAATCAAAATAAATCCGCGACAATATTCGAAAAGATAGTTTCATTTATAATGTCGAATATTCGCGTAAACCTAAGAAAGTATTATTAATTGGATTAGTCATACCAGAGATACCGAAACAACAAACTAAACTGATTTGTTTAGTTGCGTAACTATAGATAATAAATAATTATGATAAAATATTTCGTTATCGTTCGTAGATCGTTTATTAAAGTAATAACTTAATCATGCTGTTCCTCAAGTTAACCTTTTTTATTAGTTAGTACTATTCGAAGGTTACTTAGACGGCTCTTTAATCTCTATATAGATTACTAGCGATATCTCTATATAGATTACTAGCTATAGCGACTCACCCTCGCTTCGCTCGGGTTCGTTCCCAGGTGTAACCTCTTTAGTATAGTTTTAAAATGACGTACTTTCCATTCCATTTATATAATCGCGTAAGAAACGCTTTCATTCGACCGTTTTTTCTCCGATTCACTTTTCAAAACAGACTACCACGTAAAAGCCTTTTTATTTTTCGGTTTTTTATATAACCTATGACACTCAGCAATAATGTGGCTTTCTATTGGTGAAAGAATTTTTAAAATCGGTTCAGTAGATCCCGAGATTACCCCTTACAATTTAACAAATATACAAACACACAAACTTTACTTCTTTATAATATTAGTATAGTCGACTATAGTAGAGTTAATACCTCGCTGCAGACTCGGCCATAAATCATTCGAGTGTTTCGCTCTCTTTCCCACTCACGGGCCTTATGGCACGGCATTGTGCATTACTACGCTGTGCATTACTGCAGTCGATGAGTGATATCGATAGTTCCTTTTTTTTTGTATCTTTATAAATGGGTGATAGAAATAAAAACACGTTTATTTGACACGTAATGGTCTAATTTATTTTTGTAGCGATTTAAATATACTTAATAGCACAGCACAACTAAAATAGTTATACTAAATAGGCTAAACATATTTGCTAATTACCATCTTTAGTTTTTAATAATTAGTTAGTTAATCACATTAGTACCCATTAGTTACCCTGCATACTTAATGAATGCAGTATGTTTACGTCGTAACCTTGATGATTCCGTTATCGATAGTGGCCTTGCGCGCGCGCAACTAGCGCACATCTCTAGTCCGATTATGATTTATGGCCGAGTCTGCAGCGAGGTATTAACTCTACTATAGCAGTGCCGGCCCGCTTCGCTGGGCGTAAGTTAAAATAAATCATAAATACAATGGTTAATTTTCTAATAATATAAAAGTAGCCTAAGTCAGGTACTCATTATAAGTTATAACATATTTAGTTATCTGTTAGTGAAATGCCCGTTCGGTTCAGCCGTTACAGCAGAACAAACAGACCGTCATATCTTGCCAAACTAAGTTTTCGCTACTTACGGCCATCAAATATACTACCATAATGTCAAAGCCGTATATACTGTTGACAATCTCTCACCAAATTGCGATGTTTACGATTTACACACAGCCGTGCCGCGGACACGACAGGCGTGATTAAGTGATTATTGGGCGGCATCCCTATGAACTCTTATAAAATAGTGGTGGCGTTGAATGTGTTAAATTGGGACAAATCGGATTTCCGGATTTATTTTGTATCATACGAAACCCTTGCTGCTCAAGTATAACTCACATTTGACCAATATTTTTTATGTACCCACAGGTATGCGACTGGCCTCGCGATACAAAGTGCGTGCTCCGCTCGGATCCTGATGATTTAGATGGATCTGGAGACGAAGAATTTGAACCACTCATGGATAAAGTACCAGAAGGTGAGAAAATATTTATATTATAAACTAAGGTTCACTCTGATTTGCCTTATAATATCAACTATGCCAGTGAGAGTCCCGTCTAAATCAGTCCAGCTTCGGAGATTAGCTGGAATAACCAGACAGGTGGACAAAAATTTAAAATTGTTTTTCTTAGTAAATACCATATAAAGATGTTAATGTTATGTTGGTGTTACAAACAGACACTTTCATACTTTTATAAACATCATACTAATATACTGGGTCTCCATAGATAGATCTTTTTGAATCTATTTATCTGTAGACAAAACAGTTCATGTTTTCCTCTTTTAACCCATGACGCATGGAGGTTAGAGAAGAGGAGAACGATCGCTATGTGCTAAAGCATTACCCGCTGCCGTCAGTATGTAATATCTGTGAAGTTAGCTGTTTATGAGTACAAGTAGATGAAGTTAGTTGCATAATGTACAAATTAATATAAAATAATAATAGAGTAAAGGATATTCGAATAATAATAAATAATTTCGTTATATTCCTTCTTTTTTTTTCTTTGAATGATATTATATACACGTAGGTATATAAACGTATATAGATTATTAATCCAAATTAGCGCACAATAGCCCGCTTTTATTGAGACAACTAAGCGATCGCAGCGCCTCCATACTTTGTCCATATTTCTGGGACACTAAACGCCACAGCGATCGTTCTCCTTTTCTCTCTCCTGACGCAAAAACGACAGGGTGTTATAAAGTTTGACGTTTTTTCTAATTTTTTTCACAACTCCCTAAACCCTAAATATGGGTATTAAATGAAAGGGCTTAACTAGTATGAAAGGGCTTTTTAATATTTAATTTAATTTATTATTTAATCATTAATAATGATGATAAACACACCAAAATGAAAAAATAATAATAATAAGAAAACTAAGACTTATAATCGATCATAACTATTATCTTTATCATCATTTTCATCAAGTCAGTTTTTTATTAATACACGCTATTTCCCAGAAGCAGTAAGCATCATGACAGCCGACCGCGTGGCCAACAGTGTGCGACCGCAGAGTATAGAGGCGCCGGCCAAAAACCTCAACTTCAACACTCCTATAAACTGCCTCCGAGCAGACTCTGCTTCTAAACACGTTGCCTACAAGTAAGTTTGCTTATTTCTTTATAATATTACTAGCGAGTCACCCTCGCTTCTCTCGAGTACGCCCTAGACTTAAGCGCGAGCGAAGCCTTGAATACCGCCAGTCATACTAAAACCTTCTTGACCACTCTATCCATTGGTAAGAATAGCATGAAAATCGGTGCAGTAGATTTTGAGTTTATCGCGAACAGACAGACAGACAGACAGACGCGGCGGAGGCCTCAAATAACTGTGATTTTGTCGTTATAAAATCTATCGGAATAAAGATTACGCTGTTAGTTGATTCTTAATTTTTTCATTGTAATTAGGCAAGCATTTTATAAAAATCACACTATCATCCGTTGTTTTCATCAGGGGGGGCCTTTTTAATTTAGTGGCCCTGGGCAGCTTATGAATGCCCCTGAGCTAGATTAGCCACCGAGGCCGAAATCAGTCTGGAGGACATTAATGCATAGTAATTATTTATTTATTTTTTGCAGAGGGGATTGTCAACGTTACTGGCGCTGTATCAACGGACTTCCTCAAGCGGCATATTGTACTGATGGACTCTATTTCAACGAACGCACCGAACAATGCGACTTCGAAGCCAACGTGAAATGTGCAGTGGAAGAGGAAGACGAATTGAACAGTGAATTTATTTTATATAAATAAATATATAAATATTCATCTTTTTTTTAATTATAACTAGGCAAGGGTTTCCATTTTCATTGTTTATGCCATATTGTGATGGATAATTTGGCAAAGGCATAAAAATGATGTTAAATTATTGTTATAAAACAATTTAAATACCTCAAGTCATCTAAAGGCGACTTTTTAAGATGCCTGCATTTAAAATGACGTGTTTTGTCCGTCAGTCCCAGGGACGGATTAATATTTGGGCTGTAAAACTGGCCGCCTTAGACATAAATGGCATGAGGGTTGAAGACAATAATATTGTAAATAAACTTAAGATAAAATACTTAATGACAGGTTGCTCTAATAAACCCGAAACTTAACTTAATTAGTGTTATCTTAATTTTGTCTAAATTTAGTCGTAGCCTTGGGCCCCCAACACAGTCCGCCCCTGGTTAGTTTTTATACGAACAATGTACAAAAATTTAGGAAAGTCTTAGTCTTGTATGTAAATATGTATAAATTATAACGCGTAATATAACTAACAAAATGAGTTTCGTGAGACATACTCGTTAATCAAGTTATTCGCTCATTGTGACTCTTTAAAAGCACCAAATATTAGTTTATAATCAGTTAATATAATATTTATATTTTATTATCTATTATAGCTTATCTACTTGTGATTTTAAATAAGATAAATATATTTGTCGGCGCTCTGACTGGGCTATACGCGTAAGGTTTTAGTGGAGAGGAAATGATAACTTCGTAGACTCAATTAAGTGTATATTAATCAACAATTAAGGCAAAGAGTAGTTTAAGTGAACCGACCCGGACCGTGGTTGCGAGTGAACTGTCAAGAATACGAAGCTTTGTTAAAATTAAAAATACTACAGCGGTCGGTGTCGGCTAACTTAAAAAGACAAAAGTGAATACCCAAAACAGAAAGCAATAAAACAATAACAGTGAAGCAAGTAATAAAGCAATTACAGTAATGGTACATGGGTACAGAGTTATGAGAAACAATAAACTTTTAAATATTAACTTACACAAATAGTCGGCATTGCAAAGAACGAATACAAAGGTAAACAATATAATTGCCGAATAAGATAAAAGAAATGGTAATAAACTCAAAGTAAAAATATTTTCTAACTTAATGACTACGGCCTTATAATAAAACACAGGCGTGAGAAATACTCGTACAGCTAAATTACAAGCTTAAAATTAAATACATTATTTACAAAGTTATTTGGTATAAGGCGTAATGTGGGACGTAGTCACCACAGGTACCCCCTTACCAGTAATTCAGGTGACAAAAAAAAAATAAACAAACATATACAAAAATAACGAACTATAGTAATGAAATATGAAAATACTGAATTACGAAAAATCACGCCAAACCAGCCTGGTAGTAATCGGGAAAACGAACGCGTCTACCAGACCGGCGTGGAACCGCACGTTGTAGGTTCACGTCCGATGAATCTGACGTTACATTATTAGGGATCGTCTCAGGCACGGCGTTCGAATCCGAATCATGATTCATGCTTTCTTCCTGAGGTTGCCGGTTACTATGAACGAAAAATTCGAGTGGATCATCGCTTACGTTACTATCGGGATGATGTTCCGGTTCCCGCAACACGTACGCTGGCTTGAGCCTATCGACAGATACCGTGGTCTCGCGGCCACGAATGTCTAGTACGAAGGTTTTGTCTGTCCTGCTAATTACCCTAAACGGCCCATCGTACGGCTGTTGTAATGGTGCCTTTACCGTATCGTTTCTAATGAATACATGACTACTTGTAGCTAGGTCTTTATAAATAAAGGTACTTTTCTTGCCGTGTTGCGTACCAGAAATAGGTCTGAGCTGGTTGAAGTTGTTACATAGCTCTTTAACAAACTCACTCGGTGACGTACTACGCGATGTACCAGCCGCTAGAAACTCTCCGGGAAGGCGTAGGCTCTGTCCGTATATTAATTCCGCGGATGTAGCTTGAAGGTCCTCCTTCCACGATGCCCTAATACCTAGCATCACAGTTGGTAGAATTTTCGTCCAGCTAGAGTGCCTAGAACCGTAACATTTTATTGCGCTCTTCAGCTGGCGGTGAAAACGTTCTACCATACCATTAGAGGAAGGGTGCAATCCAATTAGAATAAAACGCGCGAGCTACAGTCTCTGCCTCTTGGTTCTCAATAGGAATAGCTTCCGGCCATCTAGAGAATCGGTCAACGCAAGTTAAACAATAACGGTATCCCTCAGAATAAGGCATTACAATTATGTCTATGTGTACGTGATCAAAGCGTGACGACGGCGGCGCGAAAGTTCCGGGTGAGGTAATGACGTGTCGATTTACTTTAGATCGTTGGCAATCTAAACAAGCTTTAACCCACTGTTTACAATCTGAATTCATGGACGGCCATACAAAACGTCTAGACACAAGTTTGGTAGTGGCTTTACCTCCCGGGTGCGAATTCCGATGTAGCTTAAGGAAAGCGGTCTTTCTGAATGGCTCTGTAAGATACGGCCTTGCTACCTGCGTCGAAACATCACAATAGATAAGCTTATTACTACCGGGTAATTGAATAAGTCGTAACTGCAATGACGAACAATTGTTTTCGATTAATGACTTAAGTTGTGGGTCATTTCTCTGTGAAACCGCGAGAGATTCCCAATCGATGTCGCTATGAATGGATTCGATACGTGAGAGCATGTCAGCCGGTATATTCAGCTCTCCGCTAACGTGACGTATGTCCGTAGTAAATTGACCAATAAAGTCTAAGTACCGGAACTGCCTAGGCGTGCATTGTTGCTCTTTCTTCCTAAAGGCGTAGGTAATAGGTTTATGGTCTGTGAAGATACTGAAGTGACGCGCTTCGATATAATGTCTATTAAACCGACTTCAAAAAATCTGCACTAAAAAGAGAAAAATAAAAAGTAGAAAATATTACTTTAAAGAACTATGTTAATTTTGGAGTCGGTGCCAGCCAGGTATTTTGATTATGTTTACAAATTGATAGATTAATCGAATAAGTATACGGTTATTTTTCTTTGGCTGGCACCGACTCCAAAATTAACATAGTTCTTTAAAGTAATATTTTCTACTTTTTATTTTTCTCTTTTTAGTGCAGATTTTTTGAAGTCGGTTTAATTTTTTTTTTAAAAATAACTTATTTTTACATTTTTAGTGTCTTTTATTTAGCTGATTTAATTATAGTGACTTACTATATGTCACTAATTTAAAATCTGTTTAAGCTTTATATTAAACAACGAGCATACCCATTAACGACGAAAATAGTAATTATCGGGTCTGCCGAAAGGGGGGGGGGGGGTGTTGGTGTCCAAAGAGTACTCGATCTACGACTACTGTAGCTGTAACTAAACTACGAGCTCATCTTTATGTTTACATTCCCCATACGAAATAGTTTAAATAAACCACGTCCATTATTTCACCTAACTCCTAGAGGTTAATGAGATTTACCTTCTATTATCATATTAACGTAAAAGCCTGGAAGAACACAACTATCAATCTATATGTATGTATAATTTTAAAGGAATTTCCTTTCAACTCCTAGCCGTTGAGGAGTTGTACCTTCCATCATCAGCTTATCCACATGATATGGTAATTATCAAATGCAAATCCTTAAAAAACTTTAGAAAATATATGAAAAATGTACTAAGTGCCTATAAAATTTAAGAGTTGCCATCGATTTCCCTAGGATCCCATTATCAAATCCTAACTTGGTGACAATGGGAATATCTTGGAAGTATACCCTACCAAACAAAAAATAAATTTTTGAAATCGGCCCACAATTGACGCATAAATCGGTGAACACAGATAAAAAATAACATTTGAAGAATTCTACCTTCCATCATCAGCTCATCACATGAGATGACGATTTTCAGACGCAAATGCTTGAACAGCTTAAGAAAATATAAAAAAAACATAATAGGTGCCTATAAATTTTGAAAGTTGCCCTGGATTTCCCTGAGATCCCATCATCAGATCCTGATTTTGTGATAATGGGACCCCCTCAGAACTATACCCTACCGAACAAAAGAAAAATTTTTGAAATCGGCCCACAGTTGACGGAGAAATCGGTGAACATACATAAAAAAAAAAAAAAATACATACATCGAAACATATAACCTCCTCCTTTTTGGAAGTCGGTTAAAAATACTTAATACCAGCATAGATCGCTAGTAATTCGCGGTCGTATGCTGAATATTTCTGTTGAGCTGTGGTCAATTTCTTTGAAAAGAATCCGAGAGGTTGCCAACTGTTATCTACCTTTTGTTGCAAAGTCGCTCCTATTGTTTTCTCCGAGGCGTCCGAAAAAATAGCTAACTCGGCGTTAATAAGCGGGTGAGATAACAATGCTGCTTTGGCTAGGCTTTCTTTACACGTTTTAAAGTCCCGCCTCGCCTCATCTGTCCAAATAACAGGTGTCTTGCCTTTTTTACTACCTATGAGGTCGTTTAGGCTGGCCTGACTAGCCGCTGCGTTAGGTATGAACCTCCTATAAAAGTTAAGCGTACCTAAGAAGCGTCGCAACTCTTTCGCGGTGGCAGGTAGCGGGAACGTACGTATCGCGTTTACTCTCTCAGGTAACGGTCGGGTACCTACCGTTGAGACTAGGTAACCTAAAAACTCAATCTCGGTTTGACCAAACACACACTTTGCCGGGTTTATCACAACACCGTATTGTCTTAATCTATCAAATACAGTCTCTAAGTGTTTTAAATGTTCGGCTTCATCACTTGATGCGATTAAAATATCGTCTATGTAACAATAGCAAAAGTCTAATTCACGTAACACTTCGTCCATAAATCGTTGAAACGTTTGAGCCGCATTCCGAAGACCGAATGTCATATATTTAAACTCAAACAGTCCGAATGGCGTAGTTATAGCTGTCTTTGGTATATCGTCCTCTGCGATCGGTATTTGATTAAACGCACGCACTAAGTCTAACTTTGTAAACACTGTTTTACCACTTAAGCACTGTGCAAAGTCTTGAATATGTCGCACTGGGTACTTATCCGGTATCGTCCGGTCGTTCAGCTGGCGATAATCACCACAAGGCCGGTGCTCCTCCGTCGTGGCCTCTCCAGGTGTAGCCATGGCGAACGGTGCGGGTGTCTCCGGCTTACCGCGTACCGGTGGCTTCGGTACCATGACAAGCGGTGCAGCCCACGGGCTCTTAGATGGTTGCGCAATGCCTAACTTCACCATCGTGTCAAACTCTTTCTTAGCTGCCATAAGGCGATCCGGTGCCAGACGTCTCGGCTTCTGTGCTACAGGAGGCCCTGGTGTCACTAAAATATGGTGTTTCGTGTTGTGTTTAACTTCTTTCACGATTCCATCCGGGCGCGTAATATCAACGTACTTTGCTAGGAGATCGTGATAAGGTGTTGTGCCGTTTACCGTTTTAACAGTTGTTTGTTTACACCCAGCCACGTGTCCTTTAACCGTAAGCTGAGTGATAGCGTCAACAATGCCTTTGTTCCTTGCGTCGATCATTAGGTTATAGTGTGCTAAAAAATCCATCCCGATGATTGGCGTAGATACATCAGCCACAACAAAGACCCATGGGAAGTCACGTCGCAGTCCGAGGTTAAGGGTCAAGGCGACAGTACCGTATGTTGCAATCGGTGTTCCATTGGCGGCCACTAGTTCATAGGCAGAGACTTTGCGAGCCGTATGAACTAATGATTTCGGATAAACACAGAGATCCGCTCCACTATCGATTAAATATGTCACCTTACTGTCAGTGTCCGTTATAAAAATGCGACGCGTTGGATTAAGCGGGATGACGTCACTCGCCGCTAGTAACTCCCGCCGGCGTTTCCCTGCTGCGCGTGTGGTTTAAATGCACACGGTTGCACGCATTTGTTAGCCTTCGGTCCGTGTTTGAAGTGGTACCAACATAACCAGCCCTCTGGTCGGGTCCTCGATGATGATCGCGAGCGTGCATGGCTGCGTGAGCGCGGCCTAGCATTTCGCTCTGTGCTATAAATGGAAGCTTGCAGTTGTACCATGTTCTTTACCAGCTCTTTTATTGACGACACCTCATGCTCTAGGCGCCCCAAGCGTTCATTCGCGGGGTTCGCGGCAGCGACCGCTGACACGGTGGACGATGGTCTCGCACATCGCAGCCTCATATTTTCCGCGACGAGGTCTGCGATTTCCGCGAGTGTATCTAGCGGCGTATCCCTCTTCGCCACAATAGCCGCCTGCATGTCGGATGGTAAACTTTTCGTCCAAATGACACGAAGGACGTCGTCGGACATAGCGTTACCTGCCTGGGCTCTCAGATGCCGTAGAAACTGCGATGGTGTACGATCGCCGATCCCTTCGCCTTCTAGAAGTCGCTGGGTTTTAACGGTCTGCGATTCACCAAACCTCTGTATAATACTTTTCTTTAACTCCTCGTATTGTTCCGAAGTTAGCACCGAGAGGTCAGCTATAAGGTCACTAACCTCCCTAAGTGCGTGAGCGTCCATTTTGCTTACTATGTACAGACATTTCTCCGTTGGATCCGTAACCTTTGACATTCGCAGGAAGCTCTCGGCGCACTTCATCCATGTCTCGGGGTCAGTCGTGTTAAACTGGGCCATCTGTGGCCATGTCACACGTTGGCCGACGGAAGCGTTGGGCTGACCAGTTCCGGTCATTTTAAAATTACTATACTACCACTTAAACTAATGTCACAAATTGTCAATTAAATACAATAGTCTTTTTCACTAATAATAACTCCGCGGCGCGAAACAAAATCCTAATAAACCCAAGCGCACGTTAGACAACAGAAAGATCACGTCGGGGTCACCAATGTCGGCGCTCTGACTGGGCTATACGCGTAAGGTTTTAGTGGAGAGGAAATGATAACTTCGTAGACTCAATTAAGTGTATATTAATCAACAATTAAGGCAAAGAGTAGTTTAAGTGAACCGACCCGGACCGTGGTTGCGAGTGAACTGTCAAGAATACGAAGCTTTGTTAAAATTAAAAATACTACAGCGGTCGGTGTCGGCTAACTTAAAAAGACAAAAGTGAATACCCAAAACAGAAAGCAATAAAACAATAACAGTGAAGCAAGTAATAAAGCAATTACAGTAATGGTACATGGGTACAGAGTTATGAGAAACAATAAACTTTTAAATATTAACTTACACAAATAGTCGGCATTGCAAAGAACGAATACAAAGGTAAACAATATAATTGCCGAATAAGATAAAAGAAATGGTAATAAACTCAAAGTAAAAATATTTTCTAACTTAATGACTACGGCCTTATAATAAAACACAGGCGTGAGAAATACTCGTACAGCTAAATTACAAGCTTAAAATTAAATACATTATTTACAACGTTATTTGGTATAAGGCGTAATGTGGGACGTAGTCACCACATATTTTACTATTTGGCATCAACTATTATTATTCAACCTTTGATAGGAATAAAAAAAATTAAAAAAAATAAAGAGCAGGAATTTTGACATTTGTCATTTTTACCGCGCTTTTGACGTTCCCATTTACACTTTTATTGTTACAAATTAAAATGATTACAAAAAGTTATTAAACTTTACATACTAAAAATTTGGATCGAATCTACACTTTGACTATTTTTTTGGAAAATCTAATTGAAGAAGTCCTTATTATCGATTCACAGGCCGAATCTTCAGTTTATAGATATTTTGTCTGTCTGTCGGTCGGACTTATTTCGATGAAATTTGGTATGACGATAGGTTATCTGTGTACATATAGGATACATATTATTAATGTGGGAAAATTATCTCATTTAAAAGAAATGTGTACTAACCGTTAATATCTTATCTTTAATGTAAAGTTTAACGTGGATATAGTACCTAATTATGTACTTTCTATTAATATTAAATAATACTAAAAAAGCTATTTTTCTTTAATTCTAACTATAATTTGAGGTAACATACCTATAAGCAATGTGTTGTTGGGACATTATTACAACAGCGCCATCTAGTTCCGCGGTAAGCTACTTAACGTGCTTGTGTTACGGATACCAGATAGTTGATATACTACATATATAAATTTTAAATACATATTATTAATATTAACACCCATGACTGGAGTACAAACATTCGTGCTCAACAAATGATTGCTCCCAGCGGGACTCGAAACCGCGACCGCTGGCGTAGGGTCACTACCAACTGAGCCAAACGTGTCGTCGTATATAATATAAAATTATCTTTGGCTGTAATTTTTTAAATAATTTAAATTTACTTTCGTATTTTAATTAATTTTTGATCACACAAACTAAAAAGGGTTAAAAATAAAACGACACTTAAAAAAATCATTACGTATTTAATTTCGATGTTACTTAATATAATATTATTATCAAAATTAAAATTTTACCATATCACTTGTAAAGGAACATGAATTTTGCTTAATTAAAAAACTAAAATACATTCACACCTTAAAAGCTGGATTGATTTCGATTAAACTAAGATAAGATACTTTAAAAATTCTTTGTCAGAAAGTATCTCCCCTATAATATACTAAAAGTTAACTTTTTTATAACTCAGACTAAAGAATTATATATAGATTATCTATAACTGTCAAAATAAATCAAAGTCAATGTCAAAAAAATAGCGTGATTTGCGGCTATGGAGGGAAGAGATAAGGAGAACCGACTCATATGGGGGGAAAGTTGAAAACGTGTCCAGCTGTATACTGAAAATAAAGTTTCCATTACCTACCACAATAGCGCTAGCGTGCGAATAGTTTCAATATGAACATAGCTGTTATAAATGGAGTGAAGTGTTAGCCGAGTTCAAATATTTAAAAATTTAAATGATAGTAAAATGCTAGTATACAAAACCTCATTTTATACTGCCACTTTTTCGTGTACGAGTCGGTCCTCCTTATCTCTACCCTCCATATTTGCGGCTTATGATACTTTAAATAAAAATATAGACAGACAGTCTTTGAAATTTTTTTTTTTTAAATTGGAGGCAATGTCTAATTAAATTAGTAAATGACCTTAGCGACGTCTAAAACTTTAGTCTCTCCCTTGACCATGATTGCTGTAAAGCATTCGAAACGTCGGGAACTAAAAATCAAAATAAGCCCGCAAAAAAATCCAAAAAGATAAGTTTTATTTCTCAAGTATTAAAAATATTAGAAATCCGTTTGCAAAAATATTAGGGGCTATAGTTCCAAAAACTGCTACCAGTTGCGCTGTTTAACATAGTTACCAAGTGAACTTAGCTGTAAGTCAATAGCACGAAGTTAGTAACAGTTAGTGTTAATCAGTGTGAAACCCACGCGAAATCTTTTTCGTTGTGCGCCAACATACACTGCGTTTTCACTTGGACCTGGTTTATTTCGTGACGACCATGGTGCCTTGGCCTTGGAGCACTCCCTGGAGGTGATCGTGGACCTCTTGTTGTACTGGGCCAGGCCAGAAGCCTCATGATCAACATGACCTTACTCGATCCGGTGTCCGGATGGACTTGCTTGAGCACTTTGTAGATGTACTCTCCTTCCTTTAGTGCTTTCTCTTTTTCTTATCAGACTTGGAAGATGTTCTTTTGGGCCTTTCCCGATTTCTTCGCTGCCTTTCCGCTAAGTCTTGGGTGGGATTGTGGCGTAATGAGAAAAGTCTATATTTTTCATAGCTACTCGATTTTACCACAAATTAAGGCATTAAGTGACATTATCTATATTAACTTGCTATTTTGTCAATTAATTTATTAATTAATTAATTTAATTAATTTATTTTACTTGTCTCTAATTTATACCATATTTATAAGTGGAAACTTTGCTGGTCTATGATTTTTGTAATTTATTACCAACTAAATGTAATACTATACTGTATGTTTCCCTAATAAAATAAAATAAAAATTCTATATATTTAATTTTTTAGCCTGAGTATTATTATGTACTATAAAATTAGCTTTTTTTCAACGGTGGTTAAGCTTACATATTATATTAGCTAGTGAAATAATAAAGTAAAAAAATTGGTGGGCTTATTACAAAATACATCTAAAAATATAAGCGAAAAAAATTGTCGAAAACGACGAATATTAAAAAAAAATTCTTTTTCTTTTTGCAAAAAAATTAAAAAATGCTAACAATGAACTTTTTTTAAACAAAATGTTAACAATGAACTTTTTTTAAACAAAATGTTTTAAATTGACATTTTATGATGTTTTTTACAACTTTATAACCTAAATATACAAAAATAATCATTGATTTTACTTTATTATAGTTTTATGTTCAATCAAATTGTATGTTAGGACATTAACACAGCGCCATCTAGTTCCATGGTAAGCTACGAGGCTTGTGTTACGGATACCAGATAGTTGATACACTATACATATATAACTTTAAATACATACATATACATTAAACACCCATGACTGGAGTACAAACATTCGTGCTCAACACACAAATAAATGCCCCAAGCGGGACTCGAATCCGCGACCGCAAGAACATATTATAAAAATATATTCTTTTACATGATTTTGTTTTCAACTGAATTAAATGAAATTAATGAATTTTTAATATTATTCTTATTTCTAATGTACTTTATTAAATAGGGCTCGGGAATGCTTCCAACATTGAAACCGGTTTTAGTTTTTCCGGTTTAAGGTTTCGGTTATATTCATTAACCGGTTAAAATCCGGAAACCAGTTTTAGACGAATTAAGGTTAGAGTACTCTACATAGTATACTGTATATTACTATTTAAGTACAAAAAAAAATAATTTTGAATTATTGGTGTCAGTAGTATTTTTTTTATTAAATCGACAAACTGTTATTATAAGATTAATTTGATGATTAATTTATTTCGATATCAAAACCAAATAAAAAAAAAAACTTTTAATTTAGAAAATTTTTTAAGCTATCATTATTTTAAAAACCATTCGTTTTCATTAACCGGTTAACCGACCAATTAACCGTAACTTAACCGAAATTAACCAGTATTTTTAAACCGGTTCCGAGCCCTTTTTAACATAATTTGAATCGGACAAGCAGTTTAATTTTTACATTTCATATTGAATCCATTACGTAAGAGGTTCTTCTGTGAAATATGGGTGTTCAAGACAGTCCAATGCGGTGAGACGTTTCGCTGGATCGAATACAAGCATACCCTGAAATATAAACCGACAAGTTTGTACTTTGTATATATATTAAATACTAGCAAATTAGCCTTCTTTCTTTCTTTCTTTCTCATAAAATAAAAAAAACCGTCAAAATCGGTCGAGCCGTTTCAGAGATTAGCCGGAACAGACCCACAGACAAATTACAATCAGACACTTCAATTTCATTTATAAGTACTAATTAATTAAATATTTTGACAGTTTTATTTTTTTATTGGTGGCAGTGGTAGTTTAGTGGTAACACGGTTACTTGGGAAATAGAAGGATGTTGGTTCAAATATCAGGTCTCACACCTCTAATATTTTCATTTGCGAACCATTTCTAACACGATTACCACTTGTCTTACGGTGAAGGAAAACATCGTGAGCAAACCTGCATGTCTGAAAAAACCTAGCAAGTTTTCGTAAGACATGCTCAGTCCGCCAACACACACTAGGCCAGCGCGGTGGACTATGGCCTGATCCCCCTCGTATTGAAGGGAGGCCCACGCCCAGCAGTGGGACCTTACAAATCTCTACACTAATACCTTAATCATATCCAAAGCATGTGGGTGTACCCGGGGCAGGATATCCCCTAGGTCCTGAGGAGGGTAGTCGGGGAAGCTGTCCGGCAGGATGGACACGTTGTCCGGCCACTCGTGACGTGGAGGACGGCCGATTAAACTGGAAACAAATCATCTTATTAGGTACAGCATTTACGTTATTTATTGTATTATAGTTAAGTGAAGGTATGGGAAACCCTTCTTTAATACAATGTCAGATATTTCAAAAGCTTAGGCTAATATTTTGTATCTACTAGCTCGTCTTCGCTTCGCTCGGGTTCATCCTTGTAAGCGCAAGCGAAGCAGTCTATCTATTGGTGAAAACGGCATGAAAATTGGTGCAGAAGTTTTTGAGTTTATCGTGAACCGACAGTCAGACAGGACTTTGTTTTATAATATGTAAATGCTATGTAAAGCGAACAGATTTAACCAAACACACCCATGCTTCAGCTGCTAAGTTCTAATAATATGTAGTGATGATTGTAGTTTTTGGGTATTTTTTTCTGGTTAATGTATAAAAATTTGGCATATGGATGATTCTGTTACTATTTTGATTAAAAATGTCGAGATTGCAAAATTTAATTTTTTAAAGTTTTTGATGCATATTATTGCTCTATTTTAATGTAAAAATAGCAGCCTGAGAGGATTTTGCTACAACTTTAAAGCGCCAAGAATGATAATCAAATTTCAAATTTTTGGTTCCATGGGACTGACTCATTTACCCACGGTACTGACATAAAATAAATTTGGTACGCATTCTTTAGAAAAATTATCAAATTTATTTATTAATTATATGATAATACTTTTAAACTAAAAAAGTTTACCTATTATTAATTTTCCATTAATTAATTAAACACTTGATTGCGAAAAAAAAATGCAATTTATAGGAAAATTCTAGAAATGGACATAACACGGCACTGACACTTAATTTATATATTCTCTAAATAACAAGTTATGTTATACAAAACAAGCGATGAAAATTAAAATATGTTGTAATTAACACGAAAATGTTATAAATAGGTTGCCAATGGGAGGTTTCATGCCAGGCTCGGCTTAGATGGCGCTACCAGCGCATAACGTCACCAACGAAAACCTCAATGCCGCCTATTTTGACAGACGCGTTTATTATTATAGAATAGTTTAGTCAAGTTTTGTAAAATCAAATTTAAGATGGAAAAATACGGTGTTTTAACTATTGTTGAATAAAAAAAAATTGACATAAAATAATTTGACATACACTACATACATTCTTGACGTTGTTTACGTTATGCGCTTGTAGCGCCACCAACGGCTAAAACTCGCAGTGAGACTTCTCATTGAACAAACATACCCATCCTGCTTCAGCTGGTAAGGTCTCATAATATGTAGTGATGAGTAGTTTTGGATATTTTTGAAGCGAAACTTCTTTAGAATCGTTGTGATTTCAAACTCGATGAAACCAAAAAGTAAGTCCATAGAGACACAAACACGTAAATCAAGTACCAGGCGCTCAGAGACGGAGAGGAGTTAGCCACCACCCCTCAGACGGTCAGGATGCGCAGGTCGTGGATCTCGCCCACCGCAAGTCGGGGATTTTTAATGTGACGTCATGTGTAGCAAAGGTATTACAATATACAGCCTAACTTATGACAAGGCTGCTCTTGCTGGTGATCGTGAGGAATTGTTTTCGAAGTGAAATTACAATATCATTAGTATGTATACAGTGTGTAAACAGTGAGGTAAATTTATAAATAAAGAAGTTTCACTTCTGACATGTGTACTTTGTACGCACGCACTTTTTTTTTAATTTTTTTTTTTTTATGGGACAAAGGGGGCAAACGGGCAGGAGGCTCACCTGATGGTAAGTGATCACCTCCGCCCATGGACATCTGCAACACCACAGGGCTTGCAGATGCGTTGCCGGCCTTTCAGGAAGGGGAGGGAGGGAGGAGGGAGAAGGACGGGAGTAGGGATGGGGAGTGGGCCTCCCGGACTCTCACTCACCGGACGAAACGCGACAGCATAGCTGCCACTTCACGCCGGTCTCCTGTGAGAGAGTGGTACTATACGGGGCGTGCCGGCCCATTCGGCTGCTACCCGAAGGTAACAAGCATGGCACTACCACTTGAAAAATTATCGCATAGATTAAGAATGAAGTGTCACCGGAAGATGCAGTGCAGCTGCTCGGAGTCGCAGGAGCCCTGCAGCAGCGGCGCGCGCGTGTGCAGCTGCGCCAGCACGCAGCCGCCCGACCACACGTCCACCGCCGTGTGGTACGACGCGCCCAGCAGCACCTCGGGCGGCCGGTACCACAGCGTCACCACCTGCGGGTCAACACTAGGGGTGATGGGATTCATGCACTGACCTCTATAATACCACTGGACTGGCTGTTCCAAGCGTTTGACAGCAATTTTTTTGTGTCCATTTGAAGCGCCACTAGCGAGAGTCCCGAGAACTAATTTTGACGTATATTGCAAATGAAAGCGAGAAAAATTTGTTTACTGTAAAGTAATTTTGCATTTTCGTTGTTGATATAACATAAGTAGTAATTATGATGATACGGTTATTGATTAATAAAAATAAAAAATAAAAAAAAAATTTTATATCGACATCATTAGTTTTAGTACCACGAACTCTCGCTACGTCCGACAGCGGCGGACAGCGCCAAAATGGCGAATATCAAGCAGCCACAAAAACACGTTGACAACAGCCAGTCCAGTGGTATTATAGAGATCAGTGGATTCATGGTAAAGTAACGGAACTCTTCAATTCTTAGGAGCATATTAACGATACTCAGCCGAATCTTTTATAGGCTATCCGGATATTTGAGTCGCGTACCGTAACTGATGATGGAAGGTACAACTCCTTAACAGTTAGGAGTCTAAAGAAATTTTTTTCAATATAATACGCACTTATGGACCGATAGTTGTATACTTTCAGGCTATTAGGTTTACTAATAAAAATTGCAATTACTTTTGATAATAATAGAAGGAATACATACATATTATAAATATAAACAACCATGACTAGAGTTCATGCATTCGTGCTCAACAAATGAATGCCCCCAGCAGGACTCGAACCCGCGACCGTTGGCGCAGAAAGTAGGATTACTACCAATTGAGCCAAACTGTCGTCATTTCTAATAGCGATTTTAATATTTTTGTATGAACAATAAAATTATATGGTATAACGTTTGCCAAATCAGATAGTATATAAAAAAATATTTCACATACCACACTAGTAAGTTTCATTTCTGTATCATAAGTCTTGGCCAGGCCGAAGTCAGCCAACTTCACACGCCCAGTTGAAGTCACTAAAAGGTTGTGTGGCTTCAAATCCCTGTGGACTATTCTATGGGAATGAAGGAAGTCCACTCCTGATAATATGTCATAGGACATACTCTGAAAAAATTACATTATTTTTATTTGTATGATAAATAATAAATATGTTGGGATATTATTACAACAGCGCCATCTAGTTCCGTGGTAAGCTACGTTACGTGCTTGTGTTGCGGATACCAGATAGTTGATATACTATACATGTAAATTTTAAATACATACATATTATAAATATAAAAACACCCAGGACTGACCCCAGCGGGACTCGAACCCGCGACCGCTGGCGCAAAAAGTCGGGTTGCTTCCAACTGAGCCAAACCTATCATACATTTGCTTTTTTATCTTTTACAATAAAAGGTTATTTTTTTTTACTAACTAGCGATTCAGCCTTGCTCCGCTCGGACTCGTCCCCAGATTTAAAGCGAGCAAAGCCGCGGGTTCCGCTAGTAAATATATATAAAACTTGACAAATTATATACTTAAACCTTCCTCGAGAACCACTCTATCCATTGGTGAAAACAGCATGAAAATCGGTGCAGTAGTTTTTGAGTTTATCGCGAACATACAGACAGATAGATGCAGCGGAGACTTTGTTTTCAACCGACTTCCAAAAGGAGGAGGTTATCAATTCGTCTGTATTTTTTTATTTTTATTTTTTTTATGTTTTTTATGTTTGTTAGCTGATAACTTTGAACTGGGTGAACCGATTTTGATGATTCTTTTTTTATTTGAAAGGTAGTGCTTCCCATGTGGCCCCATTTTAATATTTTCCAGTTCTGATAATGGCATCCATGAGAAAACCATAAAAGTCTTAAATTTGCATTAAGTATTTGCGCGACAAATGGACGAATAACTCAATATCACGCCAACCGATTTCGATGATTCTTTTTTTAATGGAAAGGATATACTTCAAGGGTAGTTTGATGAGAGTTTGGTAAGGTTCTGATGATGGGATCCATGACAAAGTATCGGAACTCTTCAATTCTTAGGAGCAAATTAACGATGCTCGGCCGAATCTTTTATAGGCTATATGGATATTTGACTCACGTATCGTAACTGATGATGGAAGGTACAACACCTCAACGGTTAGCAGTTTAAAGAAAATTCTTTCAATATAATACGCAATTATGGACCGATAGTTGTATACTTTCAGGCTATTAGGTTTACCTCATAACAGAAGTAATAGTCATTAATATAGATAGAATAGTCATTAACATAATACGTATCTACTTTCCGCTAAAAATTTAAAAATGAATTATTTTTAACAAAAAAACAAAAACCGACTTCCAAACTTAATAAATCTAAACTAAAAAGTAGAAAATAATACTTTTAAGGACTTTGTTAATTTTGAAGTCGGTGCCAGCCAAAGCAAAATAACCCTAAATAGATACATATTCGATTAATCTATCAATTTGTAAACATAATCGAAATACCTGGCTGGCACCGGCTCCAAAATTAACAAAGTCCTTAAAAGTATTATTTTCTACTTTTTAGTTTAGATTTATTATTTAATATGTAGTGATATACTAGTTTAATAACTTAATTGCCTCGGTAATGTAACATATACGGCTGCAAAACATATCCGTTCGGGTTCGAGTCCTAGTTGAGCCAAATTTGGCTATTGATTTTATTGTTTCTGTTTAGTAAGCCTCAGTAACTTAACTCTCATTGTTTGTGACAGAAAAAGGCAGTGTACTTGTTTGCGTGTATCGCCTTTGCAAATGGCTAGTCTCAATTTTGACCTTGGCAGCAGTGGACAAATCGATCGGGAGGACATTACATTACTAAATATATGTAATCATATTATCATTATAAAAAAAGAGTATTTTAACTGCTACGAAAGTGCCACTTTTTAATGTGAGGAGGTTTAGACCAGGCAGATCTAATATGGGTTAATGGAGTTCACATATATAAGTATAATAATTTTTGCCTTGGTTTTACTTCACTCTACCAAAATTGTGGTGATTTGAAAGAGCTTCCTTTGGTTTTCCAAGATGGTGCAACACATTTTACTGCCTTAAATAAAATAACGTACCCTTATCCTATTTTCAGACAAAGGTCCGGGAGCTCGCTTCAAGTAGGAATCTAAATCTTGTTCCACATGTTCAAATACAAGGAACAGTACTAACTGATGGTCTCTTTCCATTGACTGGCCACCATGACATACATCTAGGAGTCTGTAAAAAAAAGAAATATTTTTAATTTTATTAGCTGGCAACATTAGCTGGCAACATCAGCTGTAGTGTAGTGAATAGTGATTTATTCAAATTTTATTATTACTGGCAACTTTATTGCTGACAGATAATTCACACTGGTACACTTTAAAGAAGACATATAAAAATTATAACAAAAATTAAAAAGAAAACAAAAGAATCGAATTTAACAGCACAAATTACTTTTTTATTCATTCAGTAGTTCCAAAGATAAGCAGAAACATACATATAGTTTGTTCTTCCATATATGCTTGAACTTCTCCTAATTAGAAGCTATATAAATTCAACATATGAATAAAGTTTAAGAACCACTGGTTCACAAAAACGACTTTAGATGAAAGTTACACATTAAGATTTAGTAAAGTTACTTATAATGCAAATAAGTTAAAATATGTGTTTAGTAGTTATAAAATGTGTTGGACATTATTGCACGTAGCGCAATCTAGTTCCATGGTAAGCTACGAGGCTTGTGTTACGAATACCAGATACTACGAATATATAACTTTTATAAATACATATATATTATAAATATAAATACCTATGACTTTGACTGGAGTATAAACATTTGTGCTAAGCAAATGAATGCCCCCAGCGGGACTCGAACCCGCGACCGCTGGCGCAGTCAGTAAGGTCACTACAAACTTTGACAAATGTGTCGTCTATCTAGTATCACATTATAAAATAGTTTCTTTTACATCTTATAGTACTATATCAAATATATTTTGATTAAAATGATGACATGTGTTCAAAACCAGCAAAAATCAATGCCTCTCAATTATTTTTAGTATCTACATTAATCAACTTAATACATACCTTGAAAAGTCCTTTAGTGAAGCCACACAAAAAAAGTTTTATTAGTACATTTGTAAGTTCAGAACAAATAAATAAGTTGTATAGAATTACATAAATTAATTTCAAACAAGAATACAATAAATTCAAAACAAGACCATAAATTGCAGTGGAAAATAAGCAATTTACTTTATTAAAAAATATAATTTACTAATAAAGTCAAATATTCTTCTCTAGTAGGGAGAAATAAGCCATGTTTTTTTATATTTTTTACTAATCATAATAAAATCATTTGTGTGCAAAGTAATCTAAATATATAAAAGTGAAAGGTCATTCACACTTCAGGAAATATCGAACACCTCTTGATGTATAAGGAATTAGGAAATTTGGCAGGGAGGTAGTTTATAGTTGTTAGATGTCGACGTCGGGTGGGATCAGATTAAAGGGATCTAAGGGCTCTCGCAAATGAAAGTCCTTCATTTTTGTTCTACAAAGTAAAAATTTGGCAGGGAACACCTACGGCAAACCTAAGCGAAGCAAGGGTTGAAAATATCAGTTTTATCACTAGTTGAAAATATCAGTTAACCCTTAGATTTATTTATTTGTTTCTTTTACCTAAAAAATTAAAAATACTTTACAGTTTGATTACATATAATAATGGATATTAAATACAAACCTAACAATATTTGGATGTCTGTATGCTTCCAACTGTCTCAATAAAGCTATCTCTCGTAAAGTTGATAGTGGTATACCATCCTCCGTTAATGCTACTTTAACTTTCTTCATAGCTACTATCTGCCCGCCATTATGTAGATCTCTTGCTTTGTAAACAGTTCCATAAGCTCCTGAGAAGAGAAAATTAAGTATAACTTTCTATAAATTATTGTAATAATATAAAGTTATTACAGTCATATGTTAAAATTTGAATGAATTTTTTATCCCTTGTCTTATTAAAAATAAACTTCAATAATTTCATCAATATTTTTTAAATACTTGGGTAACATTGAACTGGTAAGTGCATTAATTTTGAATTACTTCTTAAGTGTACATAATATCTATAAGTAGCTACTAGAATATTTACATTTTACAATATGTGCTGTAGAAATTTGTTCACCTTAAAAGTTATTAAGTCATAAAACACATGCAATTTTCAACTTTATTTTAATTTCAGTGAAGACTCAGAAGGCTGAATAAAAAGCTGCCTTAGGCATACACCATGAAAAAAGGCAAAGATGAGATAGACATATTATAATTGATAGAGCTCTGTCTCACTCATTCACGTACTAATTATCCTCGGGATTGAAAAATGACCATTAAAAAAGTACATTTTCACAATTAAATCACTTGTTTGCTAAAGAAATGCTATAATTTTAAATAATACATAGTAATATATCCATTAAAACAGTATCACAATTTTTCTAATTATGAAAAGAAAACAAAAAATGCGCGAGAACATTGTGACCGGCACATGGTATATTAAGGTTATTATTTACATGTAAAACAGAAACAATACCTGTGCCTATAACATTCAACTCCTCATATTTCTTAGCTGTCTGCAATAAAGCACTAACATCACTTATAGACGCCATAGAAGGCGGACTTTGCGACGAACTGCTACCACTCGACGACATTTTTGTTTTTTACTATTTTTGTAAATTATTTTTATTATTTAAAGACTACAACACAACGGAGAGTATATATTAATTCTAAACAAAGAGATTCGCGATATATTTACTTCATAATGACGAATAAACAATAACAAGTCTGATAAAAGTTTAACTCGTGAACTTTTTGATAATCGCCAATCGGTTAGTTTTGAGGGGCGCGGAGCCGAACACCTGTTGTGTAACATGGATAAATTAAAAATACTGTATATGTAAAGAATTACACTGTCAATAATGACAACTTAATTTGGTCGGGTAGCGTTTTATTTGTTTGTATGCCAAAGCCATCTTGCGGGAAGTAAAAAAATAACGTCGAACTAGACTTAAGATGGCGCCACAAAGGTATTATAAATTCAATTTTAAATTGATTACAATAATTAAAATATGCACTTCAATTAATTTGATTATATTTAAAAGTATGCTAAATTTATATTTTTATCGAATTATTTTTTATTTTTAAATATTTTTTTAAATGATGTATTGTTTTATAATGTAACCAATGATATGGCAGTACTAAATTAATTAAAATCACCAATCATAACTTCAATAGAAACCTATTTATAAAATTAATTAATAAATTAAATAAATATTTTTAATTTTATTTATGTTTGTATTAGGTTTTATCACATCACTTATTCACTTTGCCTTAACATATTATTTGATTTTAAAATCGATAAATAAATAATTATTAAAGACAATCGATTTGTTAATTATTGACAAAGTAGGGATATTTAAATGAACTATCTAACTTATATTTAATATCTATCAATTAAGAACAGTTATGACAACTGCAATACTAAACTTAAAATAATTAAAAAAACAAGTTCTTAAACAAAAATATACAAAATAAATGCATGATGTGATTTAGTACTAATTTTTATTTGAATTACTATAAAAATAAATGATAAAATAAAAAACAAGTAACAACGGGCTCGTCCGGGATTTGAACCCGGGACCTCTCGCACCCGAAGCGAGAATCATACCCCTAGACCAACGAGCCATGTAATGTAATGTTGAATTTTAACACCATTATTTTAAAGTAAATTTTATATTGTTTAATATTATAAATGTAATAAAAAGTAAAGTGTGAACCGCGAAATTAATACTTAAGTTGCGAATGTATCTTTTTGACGATTTTAAGAAATATTAACTTCATATACTTGACAGTCATTCATAAATCATATGCCTAATTTTTTTTAAACCCTTTTAACATTGGGACTAGTGGCTCAGCCTTGTTTCACTTGAGTGTATCTCTAATCACGGCGTTGCTACATTAGAAAAATCTATTTTAGAGGAATACTTTTGTAATACATTGTTTTTATTCAAATTCATTAGTTTAAGCGCGGCGCACGAAAATAAGACACCATGTCGGCCTAATTTTCTAATCTACATCCTCCACAAACATCTCATTTCCGCCAATGTATACAAAACCTTAATTAATTATCCACTTCTTCGTATATCTATCATTCTAATCAAGAATGAATCATAATTGGTAAATTTTATATAGGTGTAACCTCTTTAGTATAGTTTAAAGGATTTTCCCGCTTTTCTGTTGAATTTTTCCTGAATTTTCTTTGCTATAAACCTCACGGAGCCCGAGACCTTTCCAACGAATGCAAAACCGTGGAAATCGGTACGTGCGTTCTGGAGTTATAGCGTCAAGAAGGAAAACCCGACTTCTTTTTATATAGTAGAAATTAAATCACCAAAAAGTTTATGTTTTTGAAAGCATAATATTATTTAAATAATGACGTTTTTAGTCCCCTGAGAAGTGCACTTAAGCGATAGCCGATTTCTAAATTATGGTAACAACTAACAATACGGGAAAGAACCTTAAACCTCCTACCTTCTGCGGCAAGCATTCGCAGTGCCACTGAGCTAACCAGTTGTTAAAATAATCCCGCTTAAAACAAAAAGACTAATTTTCCTAAATTAAAATCTACATTCCATGTCGGTAATAGCGTAACGAAGAAATCCTTACTAATATTATAAATGCGAAAGTAACTCTGTCTGTCTGTCTGTCGCGCTTTCACACCAAAACTACTGAACCGATTTAAATGATATTTGGTACACAGATAGTCTAGAGGCTGAGAACGGACATAGGCTACTTTTCAAAGCTGAAAAAGGCCCATAAGCGGTTGAAATAGTGTATGAAAGTTTCGGAATAAACGTTATTAGGCAATCGAGATTTGTCCATGTCCAGTTTCCCGATTAACTCCCAGACGTTAATACTAATACTATTATGAGGTAAACCTAATAGCCTGAAAGTATACAACTATCGGTCCGTAAGTGCGTATTGTATTGAAAGAATTTTCTTCAAACTCCTAACCGTTGAGGAGATAAAAGATTCGGCCTAGTATCGTTACTTTGCTCCTAAGAATTGAAGAGTTCCGTTACTTTCTCATGGATTCCATCATCAGAACCTTACCAAACTCTCATCAAACTACCCTTGAAGTACATCCTTTCCAATAAAAAAAGAATCATCGAAATCAGTTGGCGTGATATTGAGTTATTCGTCCATTTGTCACGCATATACTTAATGCAAATTTAAGACTTTTATGGATTTCTAATGGATGCCATCGTCAGAGCTGAACTAAATTAAAATGGGACCACACGGGAAGCACCAGCTTTTAAATAAAAAAAGAATTATCAAAATCGGTTCACCCAGTCCAAAGTTCTGAGGTAACAAACATAAAAAAAAATTAAAAAAAACATACAGACGAATTGATAACCTCCTCCTTTTTGGAAGTCGGTTGATAAAATTTAAGGAAGATCGGCATTAGGCAAGTAGACTAAAGTCTAAAATCTAAATCTTCATTTTAATAAGTTTTCTATATAAATATATTATTTAAATAAAAAGGTACCCATAAATTCTTGTATTTATCAAAATATGATTGATAAATCAGAAATCACTAGGTGTTTTTAGAAAGTTGAGCGCGAAAGGAGAAAAAAAATTACCGCTACACGACACCTTATGTTTGTCTCTTTCTTTCATATGAGATAAGCGTCACGCATCCTTGTCTAACATGCATTCGGTAGAAGACGTCAGTTGTCCGACAACCGGTATCGTGTGTGCACGACGCACGTAGTAATTAAAAAATCGATTTTAATCGAAGATGATATAATATTATTTATTTATTTATACAATTGTTGACGAAAAAAATCAAACCTTAAAATAATAATTTTATGAAACGTTGCTTTTGTGTATTTAATTTTGATTGTAAGTGAAGCGGAACTCGTGTTGTGTGGTGAAAGTTTTCGTGCAATCTTATAAGTGTCTTTCCGCCACATTCAAAATATTCTACAGACAACAGCTGACTTTTGGAACGTATACAGTAAGTGCCTAAAATATATATTACCGTTTAAAATAAGATTAAAAATGTAACAAAAAGGAAAAACTAATAATCAAATCACTTTTTAATTCAAATAAAACAGCTTTTCACTTTTCACTAAATTCATACGAAAGTATGTGCGGTATTTACATGAAATAATCCTTTTTTTTTTATTTTTGTACGTCTGTCTGTCTGTTTGTTCCGGCTAATCTTTGTAACGGTTGGAGTAATTTTGACGGGACTTTCACTCACAGATAGCTAATTTTATAAGGAGTAACTAAAGCTACTTTTATTTCATTAGGAACATAGAATATCAATAGTGTTATTTTAAAAGTACCTATTACGACGTCGCTATAACCAAATACCATGTTCTTAATTTTGAAATACATAATACGTTTACCATATAAATAGTACAGATAAAGGAAAATGAGCTCTCATTTATTTCTCAGTTTTAAATGTTAATGCTTTACTTGCCAAGTGTTTACTTGTTGCCATCACGTATGTATGTAGGTGATGGTTGAGAAAAGCGGCGGATGTAAGTGAAACAATATCAATACTAGGTACTACTAGAAAAATTAAATAATTGTATTGTATTTAGCCCTTTTTAACGTCCCACCACCATGAGCTGGTGCCTCCATCGTTCCTCGTTCAATACTAGCTGGGTTAGGCCATAGTCCACCGCGCTGGCCTAGTGCGTGTTGGCGGACTTCACATGTCTTTCGAAAACTTGCTAGGTTCTCTCAGACATGCAGGTTTCCTCACGATGTTCACCATCACGGTAAGACAAGTGGTAATCAGAGTGGTAATCGGAATCTTATTATGGGGAAATGCAGCTACCGTTAATACAATTTTTGTCCTGCAGAAAAGAGCTATTCGTGCAATTTATAGCTTAGGTCGTAGAATATCATTCAGAGATAAGTTTAAAGAAATAAAAATATTGACTGTTGCTTCTCAATACGTGTACGAAAATGTTATGTATGTTCATAAAAATATACACGAATTTCCCAGGAATTGTGACATGCATACCATTAACATTATACTAGGAGTAAACATAAACATGTAATGCCTGTGACTCACTTACGCCGAGTCAGTAATTCTTTTTATGGACAATGTATGTTCAAAAAGCTCCTATTGCCAAATTTTAAAAAAATTGTGAAAGAACATTTGTGTACTAAAGGATATTATTCGATTAACGAATTTTTAGAAGACAGTACGCCTTGGGAATGATGTGATCGCCTCCAGGCTATAGAATTATTCATTATTAATTATTTATGTTTATTTCAACCTATAGATTTATTATCTCAATTATATATTATAGTCCCGCTGAGTTTCTTTCGCCAGTTCTTCTCAGGTCAGTGGTTTCTTCCTTCCGAACTGGTAGTAGACTCATGACGTTCAGTTAAAAATTGTAATAATTTTATGCTGAATAAAATATTTTGAATTTGAATCATGTTGTTAATGATTTGCACATAAAAATATCAGAGGAGCCGGAGAGCCGGAGAAAGCCGGATTTGCACCCGCATTACTTGGTTATCCAAGCGAGCTCGTTACCACTGGCTCTGGGCTTCCACTGCTTATAATAGAGAATTCTAATAGAAAATAAAATACTACCAATATAACTTTGGGAAACCAATGTCTGGGATTCAATTCCTGGTTCGCGTATTGAAGAGGTCCTCTATCCACCTCCTGGCTCCATCATCGAAACATATACCATATCATTTATACTGAATATACTCATACTTACTAAATTTAATTTCTAAGAGACACTTAAAAATCCCTCATTCATTTTTTTGAATATCTGGGTCGGATACAGAAATATTGTAAGCAAGGTATTCATAATTACCAAATTTCGAATTAATACTAGTGAGTAGTGACTAATCCTCGCTTCGCTCGGGTGCGTGCTATGACGTTTTATTTTTTTGGACGGAACTATTTTTTTTAATACATAATGCAATTGTCTGCCATCCCAGTCCCATTAAAATCGATCCAGTCTTGGGAGATTTGCAGAACAAACGAACAGGCAAAAATTATTTAAATTTTTTTATGCCTTAAATACCGTACCGTACGGTACCTATATAAGTTCATATTATGCATTAAGTAAAAAGCTGTAACTTTAACATTACTTCAACTTTTTATGTATGCGATGTACCTATATCTAAATTAGTGACACCGAAATACACTTATTGCTCTCAAAACAATTTCTTAATCATGAGCACATCTGCCAAAGGAAACTGTGAAAATTAAATTGCTAACCTTCTTGTAGAAGATGCAATAACTACAATGTTTAATATTTAACATGAAAATAATGAATAAAATATTATACTTTCTTATTTTTACGCGAATATTCGACATTATAAATGAAACTACCTTTTGGATTTTGATTGCTTTAAAGTTTAAAGCATTCGAAATGTCGGGAACTAAAAATCAAAATAAATCCGCAACAAAATCGGAAAAGGTAGTTTCATTTATAATAATGAATAAATGTTTGTACTTCAGTCATGGATGTTTATACCTATACTTAGAATAAAATTCCAACTTGTCGAATCTGTACATCATTATATTTTTTTGGAGGATCTAATTGAAATAATCATTATTATCGATACAGATGCCGAATCTATGGTTTCTAGAATTTTAAACTGTCTGTCTGTCTATCATCAAAAGAAACCCACTGGACAGACTTTGATGGGTATGGTAATAGCTCGTTTTCTGGAAAAAACGTAGATTGGCAGGAACATATCTCATTTCTGCAGAAATCACTTACTCGCCCTTACTTACTAATACTACTACTTAGTACTTACTAACCCATAAAACGTATCTAGGAACGTACCCGAACGAAGCGAAGGTGTGTCTAGTTTATTATATGTATCTATTCTATATAAAGTTATAATATACACTAGCAATTCCCGCGGTTGCGCTCGCGTTTTAATCACTATTAAAAATAGGAATTGGTGGGAGAAGGATGAAAAACTTTTGGCCTAAAAATAAAAATCTGGGAGGGCCATCCGTATCACCAGGGGAATAAAAAAGCCCACGACCTATTCTTAGACATACCAAATATACACAAAAAATTTCATTAAAATCGGTCAAACCGTTTCGGAGGAGTTCGATAACAAACACTGTGATACGAGATTTTTATATATTAGAAGATTAATTTATACATAACACGAGGTTTAATACCTTACCGTGGAACAAGATGGTGCTATACGTTAATGTCCTTACAATATTTTAAATTTATTTGCATTGAATAATACATGGAATCGAAACATTATGCGCTGTTGCTGCGTAAACGGAGACAAATAAACTTTTATCATATAAACCTAATATTAATATTAGGAATTGTGCTTTGCGGTCGGCGAGTAATTAGCAATAACAGTAATATTAAATGTTAGATCAAAATATTACGCTATGAAGGAAAAACATTTTGAGGAAACCTGCATGTCTGAGAGAACTTTTGTTAAAGACCAACCATAGTGTGGTTGGTCTTTACAAAAACAGTGCTGACGGACTTCACATGTCTTTCGAAAACTTGCTAGGTTCTTTCAGATATGCAGGTTTCCTCACGGTGTTTTCCTTCACCGTAAGACAAGTGGAAATCATGTTAGAAATGATTCGCACATGAAAATATGACGAGATTCAGGATTTAAACCCGCATCAATCGGTTTCTCCAGCGAGCGCGTTATCACTGGACTACCACTGCCTTTAAAGCAAGCGTGAATCTAAGAAAGTACTATAATATAACCATTCATTATAGAAATAGCAAGCCCGGCCCGCTTCGCTGTGCGTAAGTCAAAATAAATTAAACAGTTTTTATAATTTTATGATAAAATAAAATTAGCCTGAGTTTCTCCTTATAACATTAGCTACCTGCGAGTGTAAGTCCCGTCAAAATCGGTCCAGGCGTTTTAGAGATTAGCCGGAACAAACAGACAGACAAAAAATTAAAATAATTGATTTTTTTAATGTAAGGAGCGTATATAAGTACTTTCATAATTCATATGCATTCAGTGAAATTCTGTTAATTTGAAATTAAAAACAGACACTTCAATTTTATTTAAGTACGTACTAATAGTAATTGGCTATCTCAAAGGGTCAGTTCCCTTCAACTCAATCTCGACAGAAACCGGTTGCTCAGCTATTTAGGTTACTGGCACTACCTGTGTGCGTGCGCATACTTTACCCACGTTTACATCTACGACAGATTTCTTCTGTTTCAACTGACTTCAAAAAGAGGAGTTTTTTTTTTGTTTTTCAAGTAATTGCCAGCCAGCATATTGATGTATAATATTTTAAAGTATAACCATTGACAGCCTGCACCGACTCCAAAATATCTAGTTGGCATCTAGGTATTATATGTAATTTTTGGTTTTGTTTAAAAGAAAAATTGTGAAAACTATGATTGGTAAAACACAAAAAGCTCCGAGATTATAGAAATATACAAAGTATTATTTTAAAACAGAAAAATTACGTAAAAGTGAGCTTTTGAAAAAGGCATGTCTTCTAATGTGGTGTAGGTAAATACTGCTTCAATTCTGAACAATCAAAGTTAAGCGATTAAAGTTATTAAGATTTCTTACAGCAAACACATTTTTATCGGTACGAATATAGCCATAGCCTATTGTTAATGAAGGATTTTTTGTTAATAAAGTAGGCTATCTAGCCTAAACACTTGGATGATGCAACCGTCTAATAGAGAAATTATAATTAGTAAAATGGATTCAGTAATTTCAGTTTCTTTTATTTTAATTCCAACGACGAACCCGAGCGAAACGAGGGAGCGTCGCTAGTTTTTTATAACATTAGTATAAGTAGGTATAGTACTCCATACCACATGTGATTACTGATTGCACAGTTATTACACTAACGACTGAAATAACTAATAAAAACGTTCAGTTAAAAGTTAATTTATTCAACACAATTGATACCTACATTTTATAATTTAAGTACACGTCTTTAACGACGTCTGATGCGCCTGCGCACGCCATGAATTACGTCGTGACATCACACGCCGACCGCGACTGCTTACCGGAAACCTGAAATTTTAACACTTACTAGTGCTTGTAATCAAGTACCTATACCAAGAGTAGTGTCAATATATGTACACATATATATTTTATGTTTATTTTGTTATATGTTGAGGCACAGCCATCCCATCTAGTTCCGTGGTAAGCTACGAGGCTTGTGTTACGGACACCAGATGGAGACACACTACACATAATATTATGTAACAACTTTAAACACAATATATATATAGTCTAAATATAAAGCCATGACTGGAGTACAAATTCGTGTTAACAAAGGAATGTACATAGCGGGACTCAAACCCGCGAAGGCTGTGCACCCGCCAGTAAGTACTTAAGGTCAATATAACCTGGGCCAAACGTGTCGTCAATATTTTTATCACATTTACTGTAGTAATAACGTAGCTTTCTAATAGTGTATTTTCAAAATCGGATCAGTAATTTCAGTTACTCTTTACATACAAACGTAATAAACTTTGTATCTTTATATTAATCAGTCTACATATTAAATACTAATTACTAATTTATTAAAAAATATTATGAAAGTATGTTTATAAATCATGGATTTATAAATATATCTCCACTTTAAAATTTAATTATAGTTATAGAATTGATATTATATTGTACAAAGAAGCGCACGTCGTCCACAACGTGTGGTGCGCGCGCGCCGGCTTTTTATTAGCGCTGTGACATCACGCGTCCTCCGCGACTGTCGACCGGAAAGCTGAGGTTTAAATAATTTTAGGTAAATTATAATTATTGTTTAAAAGATTTACCGACGTTGAAATGTCAATATGTGAATAATTTACCTACATAGAATAAAATTCCTAGACGAATCTGTACATTAGTAATTTTTTAACCGACATCCAAAAAGGAGGAGGTTCTAAATTCTGTATTTTTTTTAATGTTTGTTACCTCAGAACTTTGGAGTGGGTGAACGGATTTTGATGATTTTTTTTGGACAATCTTATTGGAATAGTCATATTTTCACAGGCTGAATGTATAGTGGTTTACTGAATTTTTGTTTGTCTTTCTCTGAAAGCATCACGAGAAAAAACCTGGACAGATTTTGATAAAATCTAATATGATGATAGCTGGTTATCCGGGTCAACATAATATTCATAGAATACATACTTTTTATTTGAAACTAGCGGACCCGACAGACGTTGTTCTGTCCACATATAAATTTTTTACAAACTTTTCCTCCCGGTGAAATGTTTTATTACGCATTCGCAAAACAACATTTACTTCGCACCTCCCAGTATGTATTCGCTGATTTAATTACCATTGCACGCACCATGGCAACGGTAATAACACGATACGTCAAACGCCATTAATGTTATAAAGATTTTTTTAATTTCCTAATTTTCCGCACAACTTTCATATTTATTCACCTTTAAAACCTTCCCTGGACTTCCACAAATAATTCAAGACCAAAATTAGCCAAATCGGTCAAGCCGTTTTCATGCTATGTCGTGACAACGGAAAACTGGTTTCATTTTTATATATATATAGAAAATGTCTGTGAGAATACTAATTATTATTACTAACCAATAAAACGAGAAACGAAACGAGATAATAGCATTAACAGTAAATTATACTACTATTTTTACTACGTAGGTACTACATTTGTAAAATTCTTTAGATTTATGGATATTATTAATTTAGATATTTATGGATATAATGTAAACCAAATACTAATGTATCGAACGTCGTGTCGCGTCGCCCACATACTACATGACGTGACATGTCTGATGCGCCGGCGCATGCTCTGAGAATTGAGATTAACGCCGCGCGTGGTGATGTCACACGTTGACGACTGTCGAACGGAAGGTTAACGTAATTGCCTATAAGTATTTACAAAAAATATATAGGTATAATGTAGTTTATGCGTAATGTGATTTATAACTGAGACTATTTACTCACCCTCGCTTTGCTCAGGTTTGTTTCTAGGTGTAATTTAACGGTTAGTATGAAACGGATATATATTATTAGCAAATACAGCGGCTCCGACCGTGTTGGTAGATAAACAATTATAGGTTGGAAGTATAATATATAGTATGTATGTATAATATGTATGTATTTAAAATTTATATGTGTAGTATATCAGCTATCTGGTATCCGCAACACAAGCACGTTACGTAGCTTACTGCGGAACTAGATGGCGCTGTTGTAATAATGTCCCAACAAAAATAAAATATACTACTCTAAGTATAAGTAGGTATAACTTATTTGTCAATTTTAGCGTTAAAATGAATAAATCACAAAATCGCAAACAATAAGTGTTATTACTTATTATAAGAGACGATAATAAACTGGTTTACTCGTCCTTGTATCGATAAGAATATAAGACTACTCATCGAAGTTCAATGTGATTTTTCACTAAGAGATAGTCTACATTATGCCAAACGCTATAAATAATTATTTAGGTTTAGCCTTAACCGTGTCAGAAGAAACGCGTGTGTGTGTGGCATCGTAGCGCTGAAACGGATGAACCGATTTTGATTTAGTTTTTTTAACGAACAAATCATAAAAAAATAAAATTTAGCCTAAAAATAAAAAAAATGCCTACGGCCTATTTTCAGACCTACCAAATATGCACAAAAAATATCAAAATCATTGCGATACGAGATTTTTATATAATGTAATAGATTGTACTTAACATCATCTTTCATAATATATTTTAACACTGCAATACATAATCATAATAAAATATTTTATAAGTAATAATTACGTATTAATTGGTGTTACTTTAAAAGTTTCACTTCATTTTCTTCTAATTCTAATGTTGAATGAATTCCATTGTTTCTACTTGATTTCGTTATCTAACTTTAAAAGTGTGTCATAATTCATCCAATTACGTACGACGAAAAAAGAAACAAATGATAAACAAACAAAACGGGAGTTCAATATCTAATGTCACTATTAAAATATAGAAAACCAAACTAAAAAATAGAAAATAAATTTAATGAATTTAAATTAATTATTTCATTTTAAAAAAAGCGTGGGGTGCTTGGTGTCAATAGTTATAAATATTTTATTGACAGATAAGAGTAGAGTGATTATCATTTTGATAATATCTTAAAAAGCACCCCACGCTTTTTTTAAAATCAAATAATTAATTTAAATTCATTAAAATTTATTTTCTATTTTTTAGTTTGGTTTTCTATAAAAAGCGTGTTTTTAGTTTTTTTAAACTATTATTTATTTTTATCTTTTTAGTACGGTTTATTTATAAAAGCGTGATTTTTTAGTTTTTTAAAACTATGATTTGTTTTGTAGCAAAAATCATATTTTGCAAATTGAAAAATGGAATAATTTTATCAAATTAGTGTATTGTCATCGGTCCTCGATAAATCTACAAAGTTTGAACGAAATCTGGCCGTTTGAAGTGGGTCAAAATCGCGCCCAAAGAAGTCGGTTACAAACATACAAACATACAAACATACAGGTGAAGCTAATAAAAAGCGTGTAAAAAGTGTGTAAAAAAACAAGTGGATAGATGTACATACAAATTTAAACAAAAAAATAAAAACGAAAATTTTGATTACTACAAAGCAAGCACGGTAAAGGACAATCAACGAACTTTTTGATATACCTATGTATAATTTATAATCACTTATTTTTGGAGTCCTCGTCAGCCAAAGTCCAAGAAGGACAGTTTTATCCTGCCTTTACAACAAATTTTTCTTCTCCTCTTTGAAGTCGGTGGATTTTTAATTAATACATATTTAATAGGCGAAAAGTATAATTATCTTCTATTTTCTACACAGATGTGGATATTTATTTATAACAAGCTATATTTAGCGCGAACGAAGCCACAGATTCAAAATAAATAAAATTTATAAAATAAAAGAAGTATAAGTTATAAATGAAACTATCTTTTCTAGATTTTTGGTTCCCGACGCGACGTTTCGAATGCTTTACAGCAATATGGTCACGGGAGATTAATTAAAATCTAATATGCTTTCATATTATGCATTTAGAGATTAGTGATGATAATAAGTTAAAAAAGACACCTTTGCACTCTGTAGAAAAAAAGCCAAAACGAAACCAAATGTATTACGTTCATGTAAAAAGTTTCTTTCTTGGCATTCGACGGTCGTATGCGCTCGCGCAATACCGCGTGAAAACTATGACGTCACGTATCTGTGACCGATGACCGGCCTCGTAAAACATAAACCTATATGTTTTTAAACACTTCTTTAATATTATTACTATTAGGTTTAACATCAGCGAAGCCACATAACTTAAATAAAATTTCTAAAATAAAACCTCCTCCTTTTTTGAAGTCGGTTGAAAAGTAGCCTAGGTTTCACCTTACTTAATTAGCTATCTGCCAGTGAAAGTCCCGTCAAAATAAGTCCATCTGTTTCAGAGATTACCCGGAACAAACAGACAGACAGACAAAAAAAATTAAAAATTGTTTTTTTTGTTGTTAGTATTGTACCTATATACTTTCATATGCATGTAGTGAAAAGCTGTTAGTTGAAATTAATAACAGACACTTCAATTTTATTTTATAGATTATTATCTGTCGGTCTATTATTCAGTTGCTCGGTTATTTTATTTTAGCCCATTGTTAAAAAAAGGGTATACTGTTTCGAGTTTTTGTGTATTGATGACGCGCTTGGTTCAGTTTGTAGTGACCCTACTTATTGAGCCAGCAGTCGCGGGTTCGATCCCGGTATTGATTTCGCCGCATTACCGCTATTGATTTCGCGGCTGGCTTAGTTTCTTCATGTAATAAAACTCTAACTTAGTTGAATTTGTACATTGGATATTATTTTTTTGAAATAGTCATTAATTAATAACGATACATATTTATTAAGCCGATTCTATAGTTTTTAGAACAGCTGTCTGTCTGCGCGCACATCTCAAGAAAACAACCTGACGGATTTTGATGAAATTTAGTGTAGTGATAGCTAATATAATAGAAATAAATCATTTCTGAGAAATCTGTACTAACTTACATCATGAGTAGGTTAAATTAGTAGACTTGTGTGACGTGTGTCCAAAGTGCAAATGAAAGTGAGTGGAAACTCCTTTGTCAGCTTACAGAACAGATTATATAAACTTTCGCAATGGCCAATGTCGGGTGAATCATTACGGATGTGGGGTTTTAAATAATCTATATAGGTAATTGTATCTACACTTAAAATTAAATTGAAATCTGTCCGCGGTTGCAAAATAGCATTCAAATTTCAAAATGTCAATCCTTATATATAAAACTCATATTTAAATAACACTTCAGTTCCATTTATAATCGGATTAGTTGAATCGATTTTAAATACAACTTTCGATTTTAAATAAAATCTAATATAAAAAAATTCTTGTAACAGTTTTAGTGTTTTTACTCCTCCGAAACGGCTTGACTATTTTGATGAAATTTTATATGCTTATTCAGTAGATATGAGAGTAGGTTTATATCTAATTTTTACACCCCTAAGTGTGAAGGGTGGTTCCCCCCAAAAATTTATTTTTTATTTTTTGGAGAATTTTTTTTTGGTTATAAATTTTTATGGTGTGGAATTAAAAAATACATTTAGTATTATCATGTTATATCACATACATTAGTCCTAAATTTTTATCCTCCTACCACCGACCCCTATGTTTTAGACACAATGATTCTAAAACTCTCGCTATCGATAATAACAATGATTATTTCAATAAACAATTCTAAATAAAAAAAAACATTTAATGTAAAGATTCTATGTACTCAGAATATTATCGCCCTATAATTGCACATTTTAAAAGTATTAAAATGGATATAGTATGTTATCCTTAAGAGATAGACATGTGCCATCGCGGACTTTTTTGTAGACCTATTATATAAGATACACAATTCCACCATACATCATTTTGTTATATCTCAAAGGGTTTAGGCAGCGTTTTCGTTGAAAGCTCCCAAACGGCTTATTTTTACCAATGTATATATACAAAAACTTGATAAATTGTATGCTAAAACCTTCCTGGAGAACCATTCTATCTATTGATGAAAACAGAATGAAAATCATAGTAGTTTTTGAGTTTAACGCGAACAGACAGACAGACGCGGCGGAGGACTTTGTTTTATAATATGTATAGATGTCAAATAATATTTGTTTAAGACTAAGGTAGTATAATATGTAGGTAACAAAAAACGCTACGACTGTTACAGCCGTGTTGCAACTTTCCATGTTCGCTTTGAATCATAGTAGGATGTGACGATGAACTCGATGTGAAACCTGCGTAGAGTTCTTAGGAAAGCCATCTATTTACACAATACAAGATGACTTGACGTGTAATATTTGTAACAAGCAAACTAGCGTAAGTTTAAATTAATTAAACAATTTTTATTTTTATAAAGTTACTCCGTATAACATTAGCTATCTGCGAATGATAGTTCCGTCAAAATCGGTCCAGCCGTTTCAGAGATTAGCCGGAACAAACAGACAGACAAAAATTTTAATATTTGATTTTTGATGTACCGTGTATACTTTCATATTATGCATTTAGTGAAAAGCTGTTAATTTGAAATTAAAAACACTTTCACATGACACTTCAATTTTATGTATATATATTTATGATATATGACTAGCGACTTGCCCTCGCTTTCCTCGGGTTCGTCCATAGGAATATGTTTGCAGTTCGTAATTAGTATTTAGTGCGAGCAAAGCCGCGGGTTCCGCCAGTAAAGGTATACAAACACTTGACAAATTATATACTAAAACCTTCCTCGAGGACCACTCTATGTATTGGTGAAAACAGCATGAAAATCGGTGCAGTAGTTTTAAAGTTTTGCGCGAACAGACAAACAGATAGACGCGGCGGAAGACTTTGTTTTATAATATGTAGTGATATTTATCAGAAATGTGACATTTTCCCGCAATAAAAAGTATCCTATAAGTTGACTTGGATAACCAGCTATTATCATACCAAATTTCATCAAAATCTGTTCAGTGGTTTTCTCATAATGCGGTCACAGACAGATAGAGGGAGAAAAATTCTAAAAATTATTGATTAGTCCTATATCGATATTTTTTTTTTATGGGACAAAGGGGGCAAACGGGCAGGAGGCTCACCTGATGGTAAGTGATCACCTCCGCCCATGGACATCTGCAACACCACAGGGCTTGCAGATGCGTTGCCGGCCTTTCAGGAAAGGGAGGGAGGGAGGAGGTAGAAGGACGGGAGTAGGGATGGGAAGTGGGCCTCCCGGACTCTCACTTACCGGACGAAACGCGACAGCATAGCTGCCACTTCACGCCGGTCTTCTGTGAGAGAGTGGTACTATACGGGGCGTGCCGGCCCATTCGGCTGCTACCCGAGGGTAACAAGCATGGCAATAATTAGTAATTACTGTTACAATAGGATTTTCCAGAAAAAATATGTATAATAAGCGTAGCTTTTCAATTACCATTAGTTAAACCTTCAAAATTAGGCTATTTACATTTGTTTCCATCGATCCTATGTGTAGTTCTATGGGACCCATAGAAATTACCATTGAAATCAAAGCATTCATCAAAATTGGCTTTTTAATGTTTTTTAATTATAATACTATATTAAAGCATGTATGTTTGTACGAGCTTCCACTTAAGTAATGAGATACTCCATCACACGTTAAGAAGTAACGGTTCATACTCGATTAGTCTGACTGACACGCATTCTTCAGAACTAGTAATAGAAACAACAAAAATACCGTAAATGTTGAATGTGATATGTACTTTAATATCTAAACTAGCAATTTCCGTGGCTTCGCCCGCGTTCTAATCACTATTAAAAATAGGAATTGGTGGTAGAACGTTGCAAATTCTTCAGAATTTTCACAAAATTCTACGCTTGTTGTAAGAGCTATTAGCTAAACAGTAGGCAAGACGGTGCGGGGTAGGGTCGACGATTGCATCAAGCGAAGCGACGCTTGAAGCAGCGCTTGCATTTTATTCTCGCGTCCGTATTTTTTTTGTGACATTTTAGCCATAGTATACAAATTATAAAATAAATTAAAATACTTGACCAATTATATACCAAACCTTCCTCGAGAACCACTCTTTCTATTGGAGAAACAGCATGAATATCTGTGCAATAGTTTTTAAGTTTTGCGCGAACAGATAGACAGACAGTTAAATGAACTAGTTTTGAAGGTTTATAGTAACGTGAATAATTAAAGATTTTAAGCGCTATACTTACATCCTTAATGGGTAGGCCGTGCACCTACTGTGAGTTTAGAAGTTGATAATACTTATTTTTATTTACGATCAAAATTTAAAATAGTGATAGCAGCCCCCGACGGATATTCTTGGTTTTTTTTATCTCGCATTACATTTATTTTTAAGTCGGGTTTTTTTTTATTATTTTATCCTTTTTTAATAACTTTTTAACCGTCGTGGGTTTTTTTGTGAAACAACGCACGCGCACGTCGGGTGTCTCCGTCTACTGAAAAACTTCTGAACAAATTTTCATATGGTTTTAACCAATCAATCAAAATCAATCAATCAAAATATACTTTATTCAAATAGACTTTTACAAGCACTTTTGAATCGTCACCTTTACATTATTATAGGAATATAAATCAAGTGTCAGTCTGTAAGTCTGGGACTTGGGAGTAAACTACCACCGACTCGGAATGCAGTTCTGCCGAGAAGAGCCGGCGAGAAACTCAGCAGTTGCTCTTTTCAAAAAAATATTTGATTACAATATTTATTGCATTACAATATTTATTTATTTATCCTACGTGAGACACAACAAGACATTAATCCCACACATTTACATCTTCTAAGTATTCACTGATGGTGTAATAAGCTTTATTCAATAATGTATTTTTAATTTTAGACTTAAATTGCTCCAAAGGTAAGCTCAATATGGGCTGTGGAATTTTATTATACATGCGTACACCTTGCCCCATAAACGATCTATTTATTTTTTGAAGGCGAAAACTGGGTGTTACAAGTTTATCCTTATTTCTAGTATTTATATCGTGTTTGTCGCTATGTCTTGAGTAGTCATTAATGTTTTGTCGAACAAAAATGATGTTACAATATATATATTGCGAAGCAACTGTAAGTATACCTATTTCTTTAAAAAGTTCGCGGAGAGTATCCCGGGTTTTTATATTATAAATAGCACGAACGGCCCTTTTTTGAATTATGAATATGTATTTAATGTCCGCTGCATTACCCCACAACAAAATGCCATATGCTAAAATGCTATGGAAGTAGCTAAAATAAACAAGTCTAGCAGTATTGACGTCTGTTAGTTGCCTCACTTTTCTGACAGCGAAAACAGCGGAGCTCAGTCTACTCGCAAGAGACGAGAGATGAGGACCCCATTGCAGACCTAAATCCAATGTCAATCCCAAGAATACCGCGGAATCAACCGTAATTAATGTGTCGTTATTGAGTAATACGTTGAAATTCTGACTTTATACATTCGGTAATGAAAACTGCATTATATTTCGTCTTTTTGGCATTTAAAGCCAGATTATTAATGTTAAACCAATAAAGTATATTCCATAATGCACTATTCACTTCGTCGTAATTATTTAACTTTCTATCAACTTTAAAAATTAAGGAAGTATCATCCGCAAAAAGTACAATATCACAAAACTTGTCGGCATAAAATGGGAGATCATTAATATAAACTAAAAACAAAAATGGACCCAGGATAGATCCCTGTGGAACACCCATTCTAAGAGGAGATCCAGAAGAATTGACATTATTTACCGCGACCTTCTGAACTCTACCACTAAGATACGATGCAATGAGATCAAGAGCAATACCACGAACACCGTAATGAGCCAATTTAAGCAAAAGAGTTTCATGATCCACACAATCAAAAGCTTTGGACAAGTCACAGAATACTCCAATTGCATTCTGTGATTTTTCCCAAGCGTCATAAATATGCCTAAGAAGCGCTACCCCCGCATCGGCTGTAGACCTACCTTTAGTAAAACCATACTGTTCACTGTGGAAAATGTTATTTATATTAAAATGATCCAATAGTTGGCTTAAAATAAGTTTCTCAAATATCTTACTCATACATGGCAATATAGAAACAGGTCTATAGTTGCCAGGATCGTTTTTTTCTCCATTTTTAAAAAGAGGTATTATTTTACTAATTTTCATGAGATCAGGAAATATTCCAGTGTCTATACATTTATTGAAAATAAGAGACAATTGTGGTGCGATGTTTGTTATTATTGTGTTAAGTAGTTTAACAGACATGCCCCATAAATCACCAGTTTTCTTAGGATTTATTGTTTTAAATATTTTAATTATTTCATTCGAGTTTACGTGTGAAAATTTAAACTGGCGATCACATTGATGAATTTGATTTCTCAATAATTTGATTGCATTTATTGGGGAAGATTTTAAAGAAGATGTGACCTTTTCATCTTCATTAGAACTCACTATAGCATTATCAATTAACAGTTGGACAGGTTCACTAGCGGGCTTTGATCTTCCAGACGTGCGAGTAATCACGTCCCAGGTGGCTTTAATTTTGTTGTCCGAATTTAAAATTTTATTTTTAATATATATAGACTTAGCCTGTTGACAAACATTTTTAAAAATTTTAGAATATATTCTCACTCGACTATGGAAAGTTGGGTCATGATTCCACTGCTTCATCAATAGATGAAATGATTCATGAGGAAGGTTAAAGTGTATAATTCATCAGGTTTCGTTTAATTCGCGGAATTATGAAAATGATTGTTGGAAGATGTTGGAAAAAAATCATGCCGACATGTATGCATGTGTCATTGGCGTACGCCGTATCTATATCTATATACCAATGATATTCTAACAAAATATCATTGCTATATACATATATAAAAATGAATCCCTATTTTCCTTGGTCACGACTCACGACATCACACGTGAACGGCTGGGCAGATTTTGCTAATTCTTTTTTGTTGTGTTTGTTATTTTCAGGAGAAGGTTACGCAAGAAAAAATGAAGAAAGTTGTGCGGGAAATTAGAAAATTTAAAACTTTAAAAAAATTTACGGCGTTTGACGTATCATATTATGACTGTTGCCATGGTGCGTGTAATGGTAATTCATATTATATATAGAGCGGTGCAAAGTAAATATATACAACACGTACCTAGAGACGAACCCGAGCGAAGCGAGGGTGTGCCCCTAGTTAGATAATAAAGTTGTATAATAATATAATAATCCATACTAATATTATAAATGCGAAAGTAACTCTGTCTGTCTGTCTGTCTGTCTGTCTGTTACCTTTTCACGCCTAAACCACCCAACCGATTTTGCTGAAATTTGGTATGTAGATAGTTTGCATTCATGAGAAGGATATAGGCATATTATTTTTTGGAAATTCAACCCCTAAAAGGGTTAAAAGGGGTGGCAAAGTTTATATGAGAAAAATATTTTTATTGCACATTTTTGCATGAAACTTTGAATTAATGCTTTTTAGTACAAATGATGAAACACGTATTTCAGGGTTTTTCGAAATTCACCCCCATTGGGGGTTAAAGGGGGTGGCTAAGTTTGTATGGGAAATTTAATTCTATTGAAATATTTTGCGTGACACTGAAATAATGCTCTGCAATACAAATTAAGAGGGCCAGAACTTTAAATGGGGAATCAGTCCTTGGTACATTATAAGTAACAGTATATAAGCAAAAATGTTTATTTTATTCACTCTTAGCGCGAGCGAAGCCGCGGGCACCGCTAGTAATAATCCATACTAATATTATAAATGCGAAAGTAACTCTGTCTGTCTGTCTGTCTGTCTGTTACCTTTTCACGCCTAAACCACACAACCGATTTTGCTGAAATTTGGTATGTAGATAGTTTGCATTCATGAGAAGGAAATAGGCATATTATTTTTTGGAAATTCAACCCCTAAAAGGGTTAAAAGGGGTGGCAAAGTTTGTATGAGAAAAATATTTTTATTGCACATTTTTGCATGAAACTTTGAATGAATGCTTTTTAGTACAAATGATGAAACACGTATTTCAGGGTTTTTTGAAATTCACCCCCATTGGGGGTTAGAGGGGGTGGCTAAGTTTGTATGGGAAATTTAATTCTATTGAAATATTTTGCGTGACACTGAAATAATGCTCTGCAATACAAATTAAGAGGGCCAGAACTTTAAATGGGGAATCAGTCCTTGGTACATTATAAGTAACAGTATATAAGCAAAAATGTTTATTTTATTCACTCTTAGCGCGAGCGAAGCCGCGGGCACCGCTAGTATAATATATTATTACAACAGCGCCATCTAGTTCCGCAGTAAGCTACTTAACGTGCTTGTGTTACGGATACCAGATAGTTGATATACTACACATATAAATTTTAAATACATACATATTATAAATATAAACACCCATGACTGGAGTACAAACATTCGTGATTAGCAAATGAATGCCCCCAGCGGGACTCGAACCCGCGACCGCCGGCGTAGAAAGTAGGGTCAGGGTCACTACCAACTGAGCCAAACGAGTCGTCAAATTCGTCAAATTGTATGAAAACAATGTATTACAGAATTGTTCCTTTTTAAAATATGTTCGTATTAAACTATTATATAGCAACGCTGTGTTCAAGTAGGTACCTAGACGCACGAACTAACCCGAGCAAAGCAAGGGTAGCCTCAGAAAATCTCTTCACAAAGTGGTGTTGACATGTGACGTAACGTAAGTCGAACCTATCTCTACCCTCCATAGTGGAACCAAAGGATTCAAAAATCGTTAGTCCCATTGGTTAAACGCAAATCCGAACTTACGCACACCACATAAAGTACTTTTTTCAACGAAACAGTATTTATTTTTAACTTTTTCATAATCCAAAACCAATGAACAAAGTTATGTGGAAAAAACGCTTCTCTTTAATTTGGAATAGTGCACTTCTTTTTGAGGACACTTTTGTGACGCTAATTGTGTATCTTCAGTTCTTGTGTAATAAAAAGTATTGTATTTAGTCTTTTTAACGTCCCACTTCTAGGCATGGGTCTTCTTCTTCTTCTTTGAACTCGAAAAGATCAGGCAAATAATCCACCATGCTGGCCATATACGCGTTGGCGGACTTCACATGTCTTTCGAAAACTTGCTAGGTTCTCTCAGACATGCAGGTTCCCTCACGATGTTTTCCTTCACCGTAAGACAAGTGGTAATCTTGTTAGAAATGATACGCACATAGAAATATCAGAGGTGCGAGACCCGGATTTGAACCCGCATCACTCGGTTATACAAGCGAGCGCGTTACTACTGGCGTACCATTGGCTACAATAAATGCTATTATTAGAACATATTATGAATCAGTTTTCAGTAGCTAATAACGTTTATCAAACCACCGTGTTATGTACATAACAATTTTTCATGTGATTACGACCTCGTTACATACTATCACTAATGTTGGCAATTGCAAAATAAATATAAATTTGTTGGGACATTAACACAGCGCCATCTAGTTCCATTGTAAGCTATGTGGCTTGTGTTATGGGTACCAGTTAGTTATTACACTACCCAGTACACATTATATAATTTTAAATAGATAAAAACATAATAAACTAGTGTCTCACCCTCGCTTCGCTCGAGTTCGTCCCTAGATTTAGCGCGAAAGAAGCCGCGGTTTCCGGTAGTTAAAATAAATAAAATTTCTAAAATTAAAGTAGCCTAAGTTACTCCTTATAACCTTAGCTATCTGCGAGTGAAAGTCCCGTTAAAATCGGTTCAGCCGTTTCAGACATAAGTTGGAACAAACAGACTGACACAAAAATTTTAAAAATTGATTTTTTAATGTAAGTATCGTATATATACTTTCATATGCATTTAGTGAAAAGCTGTTAATTTGAAATTACAAACAGACACTTCAATTTTATTTATTATATATAAGGATTTATTTATTTAAGTTGTACAGAATTGTTACAGCGTTAACATATTAGACATAGAAGTCTATAAAAGCATGGTACCCATACCCCATACATCAATAGGATGTCTCGACATAACGGTGTGCCGTAACAGGTGGAGTGTGACCCACATAACGTCATTCAAGTTTGACACACGGTGCGTGCGCGTGATGGAACGAAGAACCGTTGCTTTGTTTTAATTACTAGTATGTAGAGTTTATTGTAGATTTTGCTAGACTGATTTTGATGTCGCTTTGATAGATTACTAAGGGAATAATCTCGCTTCTCTCTGGAGCGATTTTGTTCACAATTTTATCCCATTTTTTTATCAAATTAGCAGTAGCCTAAGTTACTTTTTATATCACTTATCTGCCTATGAAAGAACCGTCACAATCGGTCAAGCCATTTTGGAGATCAGACGAAACAAAGTACTTGCATACTTTTGCATATAATTTCATTTACATTTAGTAAAAAAACTATTATTTTAAGTAGTGCATTAGTTACTCTTTTGAAAAAGAGGGTTTCGTCAACGAACATTATAACATACTTGAACCTAAAGACTCATCCGAGAGAAGTGAGAGTAAGCCGCCAGTCTTACATCCGTACATTATATATAAATACATTTGAAGTGTCTGTTTGTAATTTCAAATTAACAGCTTTTCACTAAATGCATATGAAAGTATATACAGGACTTACATCATAAGATCATGTTTTTAAATTTTTGCCTGTCTGTTTGTTCCGGCCTATCTCTGAAAAGGCTTGACCGATTTTGTCGGGATTTTCACGCATAGATATTAGATAGATAATTTTATAAGGAGTAACATAACCTACTTTTATATTATTCGAAAATAACCCGCTTAATTCATTTTAACTTATGCCCAGCGAAGCGGTTTGCTTGTATACAAAAAAATTAGAAAATAATATGCTAGTTCTATTTAAGCAGTTGGATTTTAAATAAGTAGAGCAGCATGTACTTTCTCAAACCCGCATCCTGTGATAACTGTACCAAACAAGAATTTCACAATGCAATACGTAGCCGGGTTGTATTGAAAAAATAAAAAATGTAAACTTACTGAATGACTAAAATTTTATACTAACATATTAATTAAAACATATAATTTCATCATAAAATCAATCCCTTCTCTTTTTGAAATCGGTCAAAAAGAGAAAAAAATAACCTTATTCAGTAGTCAGTAGAAAACGGTTTTTATAATTTTCTACTGAAATAAAAGTTACTCCTTATAACATTAGCTATCTGCGAGTGAAAGTCCCGTCAAAATCGGTCAAGCTGTTTCAGAGATCAGTCGGAACAAACAGACAGACAGACAAAAATATAAAAACATGATCTTATGATGTAAGTCCTGTATATAGGGAGGCCCACTCCCCATTCCTCCTCCTGTCCTTCTCCGTCCTCCCTTTCCTGAAAGGCCCGCAACGCATCTGCAAGCCCTGTGGTGTTGCAGATGTCCATGGGCGGAGGTGATCACTTACCATCAGGTGAGCCTCCTGCCCGTTTGCCCCCTTTGTCCCATAAAAAAAAGACAGACAAAAAATTTAAAATTGATTTTTTTATGTAAGTAGAAGTACCGTATACTCTTTCATATGCATTTAGTGAAAAGCTGTTAATTTGAAATTAAAAACAGACACTTCAATTTTACATACTATATTATGAAGTGATAAGTTGCATCTAGTTCCTAAACCAGTTTAAAATATTAGCAAGTCTAGAATGTCCTTCAATGTTCTAGGTCACGCATACCAGGCCGTGCCAGTTAGTCGATGTAACCGCTCGCGCTATGTTTGTACTTTGTAGTTTATAAGTATCTATTGACGAGTATATCTCTGTATCTATATTCTATACACATCTATACATATTATAAAACATAGTCCTCCGCCGCGTCTGTCTGTCTGTCTGTTCGCGATAGACTCAAAAACTACTACACCGATTTTCATGCAGTTTTTAGTATATTATAGTTAATAAAGTTTTAGTATATAATTTATCAAGTTTTTGTGTACATTGGATAAAATATAATACATCTGATTAATTCGATTCGATATCTGTTGGAGGTGTCGAAAAAAGATAAGCCTTCTGGGAGCTTTCAACGAAAACGCTGCCTAAACCCTTTGAGATATAACAAAATGATGTGGACAACAATATATAACAAAGTGGAACTGTGTATCTTATATAGGTCTACATAAATTCGTTCTTCGTTTCATGCAAACGCCTACATCGCATCGTCTTGCCTACTGTTTAACTAATAGCTCTTACAAGAAGCGAAGATTTGTGAATTCTGAAGAATTTTCATCGTTCCACCACAAATTCCTATTTTTTAATAGTGATTAGAACGCGGCCGAAATCGCGAGAATTCCTAGTAGGTAAATAAAATAGAAGTGTAGATTAGCGGTTTAAAAAAAACAACATTTTTTTGCTTTCTTTAATATCATAATTTATGCCTATTTTTTCGCTTTGTTGTCTGTTAGTCAATGTTAACCCGTTATTTGTTATGTTATTTATATTTTTATAGTTTTACTTCTGAATTTATATCCGAAACCACATTTTATTTCTTTACTCTACAAATTTCTCTTTGAGTCAACGAACTCTATAATATGTAAGAAACCTTCACTTTTTCGACCGTGTCAAATAGCCTATCCAATTTTTTAAACTATCGGTACAATATAAATAAATAATTAAATATGTTGGGACATTATTACAACAGCGCCATCTAGTTCCGTGGTAATCTACGAGGCTTGTGTAACGGATACCAGATGGTTAATATACTACACAATACACATATAATATTTAACTACATATTATTATAAATATAAACACCCATGACTGGAGTACAAAAATTCGTGCTCAACAAATGAATGCCCCCAGCGGGACTAAAACCCGCGACCGCTGGCGCAGAAAGTAGGGTCTACCAACTGAGCCAAACGTGTCGTCAAATATAATAATGTATGACGTGACAAGTTTGTATGTTTGTAAGTATGTATGGCATAATCATAATCATTACTATTCAATTCCACGCCTAACCTATATAACTTTTTATGGCATGTTTACATCCTGTTAGCTTTGCGAAATATTTAATTCCTCGAACTATATTTAACACTTCCTACTATTAATACAATTTTGGGAGTTCGAAGGGCGAAAAAATTATTTTGCCAGATATATTGCTCAGGAAATGCGTTTTTTCCGTATTTTTACGTACGGGAAAGACCTGAGTTGATGATAAATAAATCATCTTAATTTAAAAATCTATGCAAATATATTGTAAAATTAATTTTATATTTTATTATCCTACCTTTAGATGTCGTTGTACAAACACAGTTCCCATCGATGTATTAAATAATTTAAAGCAATCATGTACAGCATAGAGACGAAGGTGTTTATTTCCCTATTTGCGGCTATGGTATCACTGCGACAATTAATTAGGTCTAATGTGATATCCACATTGTACACTAGAGTAGACAACTGAACCCTGTAGCTGAGATAAAGAGGTGTCGGAAAAAATAAGCAGTCTGGGAGCGTTCAACAAAAACGCTGCCTAAATCGTATGATATACTACAAAATTTTACCTTTGATGTATAGTGGAATTGTATATCTTATATAGATCTACAAAAAATGCATGCATCCGCGATGGCATATTTCTATCTCTTAAGGATAACATACTATATCCATTTTAATAGTTTAAAAATGGGTCATTATAGAGCGATATATGAAGAGCTATTTACACAAATACGGTATTAATCCTTATCATTTTCAGTAAGTTAGAGGTTTTAAACATGTCATGCACATTATTTTACTCTTTTACACCACATAATTTAAACGAATATCTTAGTAGTAATCGCAAAAAAATTACCGACGCGAGAATAAAATTCAAGCGCACGGAACCCGCGGCTTCGCTCGAACTAAATAGGCACATAAAACATTGTATAATTTGTCGAACAAGCTTTTTTATTTAACACTTTCGGTCCTTATCGTCGTCAGAACATCCGTATATTATGAATTCAGTGCCAATGTCCTCCTAATCGCTTGTAGCAGGGCTGTCCAAATCAGATTTTAACGAGGACCGTAAGGCACTGATTGGAGGGTATCAGAAAGAAATAACTACATATATAAATAATTTTTTTTAAAAGGAAAGAGTAAGACGACAATGTTTATTTAGTTTTAAATTGTTCACCTAAGATCTTTTGGAAAATCTTACTGAAATATGACTAGTAGACCTAGTACTACTATTATTACCAGTATGCAGAGCTTGAAACTAGTTTTTAGATATTTTTTTACAGCTGTCTGTCTGTGACAACATCACGAGAAAACCACTGTACAGGTTTTAATGTTTGTTATGATAACGCGTTTGGTCAACATATAAGTCAGTTTTTTAAATATGTTCTCTCGAGAAATGTAAACTAAACGTTATGTAGTTTTATATATTCACAATCTATCAATAATTATTAACATTAATATAATAGTTGTAATGACAGTGCTGTGCAATAAAGATAGGAAAATGTGCGTAATTTTGGTAGATTTAAAACATTTCGGTCCTCGGGCCGTTGTTTGGACAGCCCTGGCTGGGTGCATTGCCAAATGAGAAATATAAGCAAATTCTGCAAACCAATAAATAACGGTGATGTAAGATGTATACACTATACAGTTATAAAAGAGATCTGGCCTAACCTACAATTTTTATTATTTTAAATCATCACATCTATTATCAATAAGAAAGTCTGTTTTAGTTTGTTTTTTGACATAAAGGCAAATTTATTTGCAAAACTTTATTCTGCGGATTTTATGTAGAACTTTCAAAATCTATATGACACGTTTCGATCGTTTTCAACCGACTTCCAAAAGGAGGAGGTTATCAATTCGTCTATATGTTTTTTTTTATGTTTGTTAGCTCAGAACCTTGAACTGGGTGAACCGATTTTGATGATTCTTTTTTTATCTGAAAGGTAGTGCTTCCCGCGTGGTCCTATTTTAATATTTTCCAGTTCTGACAATGGCATCCATGAGAAAACCATATAAGTCTTAAATTTGCATTAATTATGTGCGCGACAAATAAACGAATAACTCAATATCACGCCAACCGATTTCGATAATTCTTTTTTTATTGGAAAGGACGTATAAAGTACGTCCTTTCCAATCCTTTAGAGTAGTTTGATAAGAGTTTGGTATGGTTCTGATGATGGGATCCTTGTAAAGTAACGGAACTCTTCAATTCTTAGGAGCAAATTAACGATGCTCGGCCGAATCTATTCGGATTCGGAATCTAATCGGGATATTTGAGTCCCGTAAAGTAGCTGATGATGAAAGGTACAACTCCTCAACGGTTAGCAGTTTAAAGAAAATTCTTTCAGTATAATACGCACTTATGGACCGATAGTTGTATACTTTCAGGCTATTAGGTTTATCTCATAATAGAAGGTAATTTTTTATAATCATTAAATAACACAATACGTATCTACGTTCCGTTAAAAATTTAAAAATAAATTATTTTTAACAAAAAAAAAAAGCCGACTTCCAAACTAAATAAATCTAAACTAAAAAGTAGAAAATAATACTTTTAAGAACTTTGTTAATTTTGAAGTCGGTGTTTTCTACTTTTTAGTTTAGATTTATTTAGTTTGGAAGTCGGTTTTTGTTTTTTTGTTAAAAATAATTTATCGACGACAAGTTTGGCTCAGTTGGTAGTGACCCTATTCTATGCGCCAGCGACAAACAAAGACTGAATAAACTATTAGAACGCATATAAGACAATCGCCCAAAGAAAAAAATGCGCTCGGGCGATACGTTCAGAATAAACATAAGAATTAAGAACATATCCTTTTCTTTACATACTAGCGACACACCCTCGCTCTGATCGGGTGACATAGATACATTTAAAAGATTATCGATTTCTCAGAATCGAGATATTTTCCGGCTTTTTTTACTATAATATGCATGTATTATACTTATGAAAGGCAGTGGTAGCCCAGCGAAAACGCGCTCGCTTGTATAACTAAGTGATGCGGGTTCAAATTCGGGTCTCGCACCTCTAATATTTTCATGTGCGAATCATTTTCTATCCTGATTACCACTTGTTTTACGGTGAAGGAAATCATCGTGAGGAAACCTGCAGGTCTTGGAAAAACCTAGCAAGTTTTCGAAAGACATGTGAAGTCTGCCAACACGCACTAGGTCAGCGCGGTGGACTATGGCCTGATTCCCCTCGTACTGAGGGAGGCCCGTGCCCAGCAGTGGGACGTTAAAAGGGCTGGAGATGAGATGATAACTTGACTTGACTTATAAACCTTCCTCTTGAATCACTCTATCTACTGATGAAAACCGCATTAAAATCCGTTACGTAGTTTAAAAGACCTAAGCGTACAAACAGCTGGAAGCGACTATAGGTTTTTTAAGTCATTTTTATAAAAATGTAGATGAAAGTGTTATTAATATTATGTTTTCTTGTTCCAGATTTCCAATGTGACAAGTGATGTAGTTCAATGGACAGAGCAGGGGTACTCAAGATGGGTGTGGGGTGGCGGGCGAGCCTCGTACTCGCTGTTTTGTTGCCTTTTGTGACTGGTGGGTAATATTTTTAAATTGTAATAATTAACATTTCTTAAATATTAAAAATACTATATTAGTCCATTGAAAGTTACATTTAGGGTTGCGTTTTTCAGAGGACGCAATTTTATTTTTTTGATGTGTAGGGGATCAGTATAAGCTTTAAGTTCAAGTTTGTGGGGTCACCGCCCTTGTCCCACGTTGCCATTTCGGAAAAACGGGTGCAAAGTGTTTTCGCGCTTTATCTCATAAACTAGTATCCCTACAAAAAAATGCCTAAATGTGTAACATTTCAATGGACTATATATGCAACTATAAAACTTATTAAAAATGTGATGTTTTTAATAAAAATTAATAAATATGGTAAGGTACTTTGTTGCCTATTTTGTAATTTTAAAAGTCATTGTTTAATTTTGTGGGTAGGAAGCTTCTGTAAAAATCAATAATCTTGAGATCTGACCTTTGAGACGTACAAGCTTAGACTCCCGTGAATTTGATTGTTGTAAAGCATTTCGTACATCGGAAACCAAAACTAAAAATAAATGTGGAAAAAACAGAAAAAATAGTTTAATTTCAAGTGTCAAATATTCGCGTAAATATAAGAACTAAGAAGCATTACAATATTGTTACTTTTGAATAGTACAATTCAGTTTTGAATTTTGTGACGACACATTCGGGACAGTTTATAGTGACTCTATTTGCTGTGCCAGAGGTAACGGCTTCGAGTCCCGCTGGAGCATTCCGCATTCCATTAAACTAGACTGAGCTCTGCTACATTAAGAATTACCTGGAATGGGATTTGAACGTAGTACCCTCGCTCATTCTGTAACACACACATAATATATATTTGGCCGATTTAAACATACTTAATACTGGAATCGAACTCAGACCCATGGTATAACTAGACACCTTCTAATCGTTTGTACGTTTACGTGATGTGTGAAATTTTTAATCGTACAATAAGAAAGCTATACATTCTCCCTGAGCACACATCTAGGCCAATGGATCAGGTACCACTGTATTATGTATAACTTACAGTATTATATACTTACTAGTGATGTTCCCTCGCTTTGCTTATGTACTTCTATGCTTTTGAAAACTTATAATTTGATACCCCACTCGATAGGTTTAGAATAATTTATTTTTTTCGTCCCACTCCTCCGAAACGACTTCACTGATTTTTAAGATTTTTTTGTGTTTATTTGGTAGGTCTGAGAAAAAACTGTTTAAACGTAGGTTATGTTTTGTAAATATTAATACATCCTATTTAAACGGATGAACCGATTTTGATGATTCTTTTACCATTAGATACATCTTGATACCGCATACTTAATCGATATGCTTCGTACTCGTACATAGAATATTATTTATTACTAGCAATTCTCGTGACTCTGTCCGCGTTCTAATCACTATTTAAAAATAGAGATTGATGGTAGAAGGATGAAAATATGATGTCGTAAAAAATAAAGAAATAATCTAAAAATTAATAATAAAAAATTTGGAGAGGGCCACTTTTATCACCTAGGCCCTAGGGGAATAAAAAATAGCCTACGACCTATTCTCAGAATTACCAAATATACACAAATAATTTCATAAAAATCGGTCAAACCGTTTTGGAGGCGAGGCCGAGGCCGACCTCAAGTGCATGCGCAGCAAAAAACTAAATTCTATCTATTTCAATATAGTTACTTCTTATAGAAATCGCAGTATAACAGGGCATTACTTGTTCAATTCATCACTTACTTGTTCTTACATCGACAAGTAGTCAACTAGCCATGTAGTTTGGTTATAATTTTTAGTTAATAAATGAATTATAAGTTAATTTGTATTTATCTGCATCCCCTGGCTGTTCCCAAACGTAACTAGTTCAATAACAAATACTGTGACACGAGATTTTTATATATAAGATTAATACAAACAAATATATAATATAAAATAATATAGTAAATTTTAATAGGAATTTAAAAAAATGTTTAGAAAATTTCAATTGAACCAATTATGCATACCTCACAGCATCTTCCAAAGATCGGTCACTGACTCCTCATCTTATGTTAGATGGTCTCGTTCCACGGAGAACCTATTTATTTGATACTCGTAAAAACTCTGTATCAAATCGTTCTATTTTAAATACGAAATAACAATTTACTCGTAAAAGAGATTTTTCTTTTTGTTTTTTAGGGTTCCGTACCCAAAGGGTAAAACTGTGATCCTATTACTAAGACTCCGCTGTCCGTCTGTCGCCAGGCTGTATCTCATGAACCGTGATAGATAGACAGTTGAATTTTTTCATATAATATATTTGTTACCGCTATAATAACAAATATTAAAAAAGAATAACAGATATTTAGGGGGCTCCCATACAACAAACGAGATTTTTTGTCTCATTTTCGCTTGATATTGATGACGGCAACAGGTAGATGCTTGAAATATTGACATAATATTTAGTTAAATCTTCACTTAAAAATAATACTTAATTAAATTAAAATAAAACAAATATTTAAGGGGGGCTCCCATTATATATCCAACGTGATTTTTATGCCATTTTTTTAGATAATGGTACGCAACCTTTCGTGCGAGTCCGACTCGCACTTGGACGGTTTTTCTTAAATAACTTGCCTATAAAATATCAGAGTTATATTAACTTTAAAGAGAAAAATCAAACTTTTTCAACTTCAAAGTTTAGTGTTTTTTAACCGACTTTAAAAATGTGGTTCTCAATGGTAATTTTTTTAAAAGTTAAATTTTTGTTGTTTATGAAGTTACATTACTTTTTACACCCTTTTTATTAGCTTCACTTGTGTGTTTGTTTGTATGTTTGTATGTTTGTAACCGACTTCTTTGGGCGCGATTTTGACCCACTTTAAACGGCCAGATTTCGTTCAAACTTTGTAGATTTATCGAGGACCGATGACAATACACTAATTTGATATATAAACCAAACTAAAAAGTAGAAAATAAATAATAGTTTAAAAAAACTAATTTACAAACAGCTCCCTGTAGTATTGTATATATAGATTACATATTGTGTTCAATAGATGGCGCTTTTTAGAAACTAAAAAGCAAAAAATAAATAATAGTTTAAAAAATCTAAAAACACGCTTTTTATAGAAACCAAACTAAAAAATAGAAAATAAATTTTAATGAATTTAAATTAATTATTTGATTTTAAAAAAAGCGTGGGGTGCTTTTTAAGATATTATCAAAATGATAATCACTCTACTCATATCTGTCAATAAAATATCTATAACTATTGACACCATGCACCCCACGCTTTTTTAAAAATCAAATAATTAATTTAAATTCATTAAAATTTATTTTCTATTTTTTAGTTTTTGTGTCAAAGCGTTTACTTCTAATTCGAAGTCTGACTACACTGTAAAAAGTTATGTGTGGTCACTGGTCAGTATGATTTATTCCCTATTTTCTACATATATGGGTGGATTTTTAATTTCAAATTTAAAGGGGACCAAGGAACTATACCTTTACAAACAAAAAAAGCTGACCCGGTAAATGTTTACCTGCCATAAACGTATAATAAGGTTGTGGCGAAATAAAAGAATTAAATTGTTGTAGTTATATATTTGCACATCTTCGATTAGCCTGCATCATTGGTATTTCCTAATTAAATTCACGCGTAGATGTAGTTGTGGGCGTATGCTACGACGGGGGACGGGTGGGTTTGAGAGAGGCTTTGGTAAGAGACAGATTTGCTACCAGCGATCAGTGGACTGGAGTAAGTTAGCGCTGGAGAAATGACTGAGGGAGCAGCGTAAGATAAGATAGAAGGTGCAGCATAAGACCAAGAAGGAACGGAGTATGTCACAGCAGGAGCAACTAAAGAACGAGCGGCAGCAGGTGACACGCCGGCTACAGCACCGTCGATCTCAGCGGCGGCTACTTGAGCAGAGTTCACTGCTTGCCAAGCATGGTCTTCAGCAGCATTGAGGGCTCTACCCTGGGCTTCAGCGGCTTGGTCATTCGCTTCTTGGACTGCGTCAACTACTGCTCGTGATTGGTCGGAAACTTCTACTTGGGCGTCGATAGCAGCAGCCTGAAGGTCGCCAGAGTTGACGGGGGCAACGGTTAAAGTGGTTAGAGGCAGTGCTCCATAGGTTAAGATACCATTGGTGGCCAGCAGGGCGCCAGAGGGCGCGGCTGCGGCGCAGGCGAAGACGGCGGTGGCTACAATCTGTGGAAACATATGAGATTAGAATACGGCTTGTGTTCAAAATTACAAGTAAAAGTATTGACGTTGTTTAATACCGCTCTAAAAATTCTAATTTAGTCAAAACTGTATATTAAACACGTTTTGAAAGCTTTAAGAATCTTTTTAACCGACTTCAAAAAAAGGAGGAGGTTCTCAATTCGTCGGGGACTTTTTTTTTTATATGTATGTTCCCCGATTACTCGACGATGGCTGGACCGATTTGGAAAATTATTTTTTTGTTTGGAAGGGTATAGTTTCTAGTTGGTCCCATAGTCACCAAGTCACGATCTGATGATGGGATCCCAGGGAAATCGAAGACAACTCTCAAATTTTATAGGCACTTATTACGTTTTTCATATATTTTCTAAAGCTGTTCAAGTATTTGCGTCTGATAATCATCATCTCCTGTGGTTGAGCTAATGATGGAAGGTACAACTCCTCAACGGTTAGGAGTTAAAAGAAAATTCTTTCAAAATTATACGTAATTATAGACCGATAGGTAAATTCTTTCAGGCTCTTATTAACCGACTTCAAAAAAGGAGGAGGTTCTCAATTCGTTGGGGACTTTTTTTTATGTATGTTCCCCATTACTCGAAGATGGCTGGACCGATTTGGAAAGTTCTTTTTTGTGCATAAATAAACAAATCTAAACTAAAAAGTAGAAAATAATACTTTTAAGAACTTCGTTAATTTTGAAGTCGGTGCCAGCCAAAGCAAAATAACCTTAAATAGACACATATTCGATTAATCTATATCTATATTTGTAAACATAATCAAAATACCGTTCGAAAGTCCATTGCAAAGGCAAGATAAATCTATCCGTCCTGGCTGGCACCGACTTCAAAATTAACGAAGTTCTTAAAAGTATTATTTTCTACTTTTTAGTTTAGATTTGTTTAGTTTTGAAGTCGGTTTTTGTTTTTTGTTAAAAATAATTGAAATATCTTCTTGAAGAAGACAGAGGGCTAATGTATAGTTTTTAGAACTTTTGTCTATCTGTCGGTCTGTCTGTCCATGATCGCATCTCGGGAAAACTACTGGACAAATTTTGATGATAGGTATGATAATTGCTGGTTACAACATATAGGATGCTTTTTACTGCGAGAACATATCTCAGCTCTGAGTATTGTACACTAACACGTAGGGCCGAAGTGACCGAACACGAGGGTGAGTCACTAGTCTATACATCTACACATATAAATAAAATTGAAGTGTCTGTTTTTGATTTCAAATTAACAGACTTTCACTAAATGCATATGAAAGTATATACGATACGAACAAGAAAACATTGTTTAAATTTTTGTCTGTTTGTCTGTTTGTTCCGGATAATCTCTGAAACGACTAGACCGATTTATACGGGACTTTCACTGGCAGATAGTTAATGATGTAAGGAGTAACTTAGGCTACTTTTTAACCAACTTCAAAAAAGGAGAAATGTATATTTTAGAAATTCTATTTATTTTAACTAGCGGAACCCGTGGCTCAACTGACGTTAAACCTAGGGATTAACCCGAGCGAAGCGAGGGTGAGTCGCTAGTCAATTACAAAATAACACAAATTATATCACAAATCTTGTTCGTAGTACACCAAACACTTATAACACTTTAAATTTACACTTAAGTCTAAATAAAGGACAGGAACCCACCAGAAATCTCATCGTGCACTTCTTTTAGACTGCTCGAAAGCTACTGATTGATGTTTTCACGTTCGGTACAGCTTTTATACTATTTTTTTATTGACGGAACTCGGTAATAACTTGATTTCAAGGGCGCAGGGTGTAGGAAGCTATAAGACCAAATTGACATATGCTATTTGGGAGAAGAATGCAGCCAATGTCGATTACATTTTAATTATAACTAGTTATTACATTATTTCTAGAGCACACATCGCGTGACAGTACTCTATCTTACTAGGAGAGAAATAGTCTAAGATCCGAAGTAGTATTGCACTTTACATATCTGATTACAAATAAAACGTCTTTTGTATTACATTAATATGTATACATATTACAGACCTTCTTAACGTCCCGCTGCTGGAGATGGGCTTTTCAATATGAGAGGGATTTGGACTAAGTACACCACAATGGTTAAGTGCAGGTCGATCACTTCATGTGTATCGAAAATTGGATAGGTTTTCAATTTTCATATATATGCATGCAGGCTTCCTTACGATAATGTCAAATTGTCACCGTAAGACTAGTGGTAATCATGCTGTAAATGATTCGCACATAAAAATAACAGAGAATACGAGACCCGAATTTAAATTTGATTATTTTCTCTTCGGATCTTAGACTATAACGGTATGCGTTCTTTTTTTTATAAAACATTTGTAATTATTTTTATATAAATTAGTGTAGTGTCAAATTTGATTTGTAATATTTTTAATTTTTACAAGCGACCTACTCCTGCTTCGCCCATGCTTTTACCAGTTTCTTGTATAACAGAGGTTTTTGCAATCCTGCGAGTACTACTTTATTATGAGTTGTGATCAAAACTAAATTACCAAATAAGTGATTAAATTAATTTTAATAATACATGAAAGAAGGTTTATAGAACAAATAGAATAAACTTTCGTATTTATTACTACTATTATTATATTGCTAATGTCTTCCATTCGCTTCGCTCGGTTGATTTTTTCTCGATAGAATCCTTCGATTTTTTGATTTAGCAGAAAGGCTGCCAATCTCATAGAGTCCACCCAACTGTACAGGAGATATTATAGTGGACAAGTGTACGTGCAGACAAAAAGTCTACGCTATTCATGTTACTTCCACAGTCTGCTAGGAGGATAGTTTGATACGACCAGTGAGAGATCAGACATACTCGTACCACCAACATCCAAATTCCAGGTAGTTACGGGGACGTGTTTAATAGAAACACTCCAAAATTTAACTTCTATTCAATTCTCTTGTTAATGGCTTTAAAGCGTGCCAGTTGAGGAAAAATTTAACTTAGCCCGACTCGGGACTCGAATCTAGGTTATCCGGATGTGCTAACACACGAACTAGTCACTATACATCCTGTATACCACCTGGCAGCATGCAGTTATCAAATAATTACGTAAAAGCTAATTATAATTATATTAAAAAAACTATAATTCTCAGACAGACATTCCAATTTTATTTATTAGTATATAAATATGCATATCGTAAATTAGTCTACGTACTAAATATCTTTCTACATACTTAAGATTGTAGTTAGCATTGATTATTATCAGCAATACAGTTGACATTCAATTTGCGCATTAAAAATTTGCCCTCAAAATGTATGTCACATTTATATTAGACTAGTGATTCAGCCTTGCTTTGCTCAGATTCGTCCCTATTTCTCGTATCCCGTACTGAAAGGTATCCTACACGTTTGGCTCAGCTGAATGACCCGGAACGGTCGCGGGTTTTAGTCCCGCTGGGGGAATTCATTTGTGTGTGAGCACAAGTGTTTCTATCTTATCATACTTATAACATGTATGTCCTAAATGTCCTAAAATATTTAAAGTTATATATGTGTAATGTATTAACTATCTGGTACCCGTAACACAAGCCTCGTAGCTTACCACGGAACTAATAATATAACCAATTTTATTGTTAAGTAATTTATTTGCAGATTTCCTTATCACATTGTATGGTGTTTCCCACACTGACGTTATGCCTAGAGTTATTTACTACTGCTTTTTGTCCGCGATTTCTTTTACAGGATAAGCAGATGGGATAAATGGTACAATATGTCCTATCCCAGGATACTATCTATGTTCTTGCTAAATGTTATCCGAATCTGTTAAGTACCTCTCTCAATCTACTCTGATTTGTCCAAACCTTAAAGATGGTACACTTTTTATCCTGGTTATTTTCTTATATAAAATAAAAAATAATGAAGAGAGAGAGAGATTGTCCAGAGGAGGACCGCGTAGAAAGAAACGGCCTCAAAATTGTAATCCGCTAAAGATTTTTTTATAAGACTATAAATAACTTTTTGATTTTTTAAGTATACTTAATCGAAGTGTCTATGTACTTTCCGTGAAACTTCAAAATTGCTGTATCGATATTCACGAAATTTTCAGGCATTATTCGAATTATCATATTCCTGTGAATAGTAGCGATCGTCGCAGACTGGCGAAGCCGCATGTACTGTTAGTTAGGCATTATTTTTTTTTAATTGAAACACTAGAGAGATATAGAGGCATATAGCATACACGTGTATTCAAACAGATAGACAAACAAACTGTACAACTTTATTTAGTGATATATCAAACTGTACAACTTTATTTAGTGATATATTAAGGATGTACTAAGTAAAGCGAGGTCATATTTTTGTCGCATTATATTCAAAGTTTGAAGTACGAAGTCCTATTCAAATAATAGATACAGGTATTTTTAACGGCTTCCGTATATTTGTATCTGGCCAGGAAGTTAAAGTATAATCTTTTACATACATCATGTATACATATTATAAAACAAAGTCCTCCGCCGCGTCTGTCTGTTCGCGATAAACTCAAATACTACCACCGCACTAGCACCGATTTTCACGCTTTATCACCAATAGATAGAATGGTTCTACAAGTAGGTTGCGCTTGATGCAATCGCCGACTCTACCCCGCACAGTTTGCCTACTGTTTAGCTAATAGCTTTGATTTGGCATCAAAAAATACTTATAAAATTTTCAACGTTCTATTCACCAATTCCTATTTTTAACCGACTTCAAAAAAAGGAGGAGGTTCTCAATTCGTCGGGGACTTTTTTTTTTTCTATGTATGTTCCCCGATTACTCGACGATGGCTGGACCGATTTGGAAAATTCTTTTTTTGTTTGAAAGGGTATAGTTTCTAGTTGGTCCCATAGTCACCAAGTCACGATCTGATGATGGGATCCCAGGGAAATCGAAGACAACTCTCAAATTTTTAACCGACTTCAAAAAAGGAGGAGGTTATCAATTCGTCGGGGACTTTTTTTTTTTTTTTTTTTTTTTTTTTTTTTTTCTATGTATGTTCCCCGATTACTCGACGATGGCTGGACCGATTTGGAAAATTCTTTTTTTGTTTGAAAGGGTATAGTTTCTAGTTGGTCCCATAGTCACCAAGTCACGATCTGATGATGGGATCCCAGGAAAATCGAAGACAACTCTCAAATTTTATAGGCACTTATTACGTTTTTCATATATTTTCTAAAGCTGTTCAAGTATTTGCGTCTGATAATCATCATCTTCTGTGGTTGAGCTAATGATGGAAGGTACAACTCCTCAACGGTTAGGAGTTAAGAGAAAATTCTTTCAATATTATACGTAATTATAGACCGATAGTTAAATTCTTTCAGGCTCTTATTAACCGACTCTAAAAAAAGGAGGAGGTTCTCAATTCGTTGGGGACTTTTTTTTATGTATGTTCCCCATTACTCGAAGATGGCTGGACCGATTTGGAAAATTCTTTTTTGTACATAAACAAAATAAGTATCTACTTTCCGCTAAAAATTTGAAAATAAATTATTTTTAACAAAAAACAAAAACCGACTTCAAAACTAAACAAATCTAAACTAAAAAGTAGAAAATAATACTTTTAAGAACTTCGTTAATTTAGAAGTCGGTGCCAGCCAAAGCAAAATAACCTTAAATAGACACATAAGTATTCGATTAATCTATATCTATAATATTTGTAAACATAATCAAAATACCGTTCGAAAGTTCCTTGCAAAGGCAAGATAAGTCTATCCGTCCTGGCTGGCACCGACTTCTAAATTAACGAAGTTCTTAAAAGTATTATTTTCTACTTTTTAGTTTAGATTTGTTTAGTTTTGAAGTCGGTTTTTGTTTTTTGTTAATATAGGCACTTATTACGTTTTTCATATATTTTCTAAAGCTGTTCAAGTATTTGCGTCTGATAATCATCATCTCCTGTGGTTGAGCTAATGATGGAAGGTACAACTCCTCAACGGTTAGGAGTTAAAAGAAAATTCTTTCAATATTATATCGGTCGGTAAATTCTTTTAGGCTCTTATTAACCGACTCTAAAAAAAGGAGGAGGTTCTCAATTCGTTAGGGACTTTTTTATGTATGTTCCCTATTACTCGAAGATGGCTGGACCGATTTGGAAAATTCTTTTTTGTACATAAACAAAATAAGTATCTACTTTCCGTTAAAAATTTGAAAATAAATTATTTTTAACAAAAAACAAAAACCGACTTCAAAACTAAACAAATCTAAACTAAAAAGTAGAAATTAATACTTTTAAGAACTTCGTTAATTTAGAAGTCGGTGCCAGCCAAAGCAAAATAACCTTAAATAGACACATATTCGATTAATCTATATCTATAATATTTGTAAACATAATCAAAATACCGTTCGAAAGTTCCTTGCAAAGGCAAGATAAGTCTATCCGTCTTGGCTGGCACCGACTTCAAAATTAACAAAGTTCTTAAAAGTATTAATTTCTACTTTTTAGTTTAGATTTGTTTAGTTTTGAAGTCGGTTTTTGTTTTTTGTTAAAAATAATTTTCTAATGATAGAACGCGGGCGAAGCCGCGGGAATTGCTAGTGTATAATAAATATGTCCGCCGGTTCCGGCCACGGCGGCTTTTAAGAGATTAGCCAACTGCGTAGGAGATGTTATAATTACTCATCTCTAAAAGAGTATGTATTCAGCCCTTTTTAACCTCCCACTGCTGGGCACGGGCCTCCCTTCAATATCAGGGGGATCAGGCCATAGTCCATCACGCTGGCCTAGTGCGGGTTTAAAGACTTTGCTAGGTTCTCTCATACATGCAAATTTCCTCACGAAGTTTCCCTTCACTGTAAAACATATGGTAATCATGCTGGAAATGATTCGTACATGAAAATATCAGAGGTTCGCGATCCGGACCTGAACCCGCTTCGCTCGGTTACCCCAACAAGCCCGTCACCACTGGGCTACCACTGTTTTATAACATGTGAAGTATACTGACTGTTAAAATGAATCCAAGCAAGTGCAAATCTCTAGTTAACTATTCGCTATCATAAAGCAAATCTCACTGTAATGTCGTTCACAGTATTAGTTCCCGATCCGATCTCGGTCTGGTTCAACATCGCTTGACTACATATTATAAAACAAAGTTCTCCGCCGCGTCTGTCTGTATGTTCGCGATCAACTCAAAAACTACTGCACCGATTTTCATGCTGTTTTCACCAATGGATAGAGTGATTATCGAGGAAGGTTTAAGTTTATAACTAGCGGAACCCCCGGCTTCGCTCGTGCTAAATCACTCAAATCGTTATCAAATCAGTTAATGTAAAATTTTCTTCGAGATTGATCGTGACGTGACGGAACGGTATGGAGCGAAGTTTGACTGTTACCAATAGTATGAATGAATATACATATTTCTTACTCGATAATATTTTACCAGACCTCGGTCTGGAACCGAACCGGTATCGAACTGAGAACGAACTGTGAACGGCATTATAGTGAGGATCTGGCCTAAGTACGAGATACGTCAATGAATTATTTTCACTGACGCAACTAAATCGAGAGCAGAGCCCGCACTTGCCGTTTACTTTCTCCGTGTACTTTCGTTTTTGTTTGAAATTCGGTTATTTGCGTGTTTAGATGATTCTATTACTTGTTAATATTTACTCGTGGTTTCTTTCGTATTCACTTCACTAGCGACTCACCCTCGCTTCTCTCGCGTTCGTTACTAGATTAAAATAAGATAAGAATCTTAATGAGCTCTGCAAATTTTTATAATTTTAAACTCATTTTGTTCGCACCCCTTCCCTAACAGTTAGTCATTTCCAACACCTTAAGGTTGCCTGGAAGAGATCGCTGTTTTAGCGATAAGGCCGCCTCATGTACATAATCATTTACATATTTGTATTTTTTTTCTCTTTCTGATTGTGTGTGTGTACAATAAAGAGTATTATTATTATTATTATTACTAAAACCATTTTCGTTTTATAAACTTAAACCTTCCTCGAGAACCACGCTATGCATTGGTGAAAACAGCATAAAAATCGGTGTAGTAGTTTTCGAGTTAATCGCGAACATACAGACAGACGTGGCGGAGTACTTTGTTTTATAATACTTATGTATTAATATGCAATATCCTCCTATACGGACTTCCCTTCAGAGAGGGATCAGGCCATAGTCCACCACGCTGATAAAGCGCGGGTAAGCGGGCTTCACAGTTCACATGTCTTTCGATAATGTGTTGCAAACATTGTCTCGCTCTTAATATTGAGACGAAAACATGATAAATATCGATTCCTAATACGCATAATAAGAAATAACTGTTTTTTTTTGTTTATGTTCTATTAGCTAAGATAAAACTTAAAGTCCGTCAAAGAGAACGTATCGTCGCACTGATTAAAGATGAAATATTAGTTTAATTCTAATTAGTTATACGAATTACCGATTTTAAAACACTTGATAGTCCAGTCCCCTTTTAGTCTTTCGGCCCTGTTAGATTCAGTAGCTGTACCCGTCCCTACTTCCGGATAAACGGACAAACAGACCTTTTATATATCGATTTAAAGTCACTACTTTAGTTATATTAGTTATAAAGAAATTATCTTTAAATATTATTAAGTAACTAGCGACTGACTTTCGCTTCGCTCAGGTTCGTCCCTAGATTTATCACCAGCAAAGCCGCGGGTTCCGCTAGTTAAAACAAATAAAATTTCTAAAATAAAAGTAGCCTAAGTTACTCCTTACAACATTAGCTATCTGCGAATGACAGTACCGTCATCATCGGTCTAGACGTTTCAAAGATTAGCCGGAACAAACAGACAAACAAAAATTTTAAAAATTGATCTTTGGATGTTATGTAAGTACCGTATATACTTTCATTTGCATTTAGTGAAAAGCTGTTTATTTATAATTAAAAACAGACACTTCAGTTTTATTTATAATATGTACAGATTCTATAATAATTGAATAAATAACACAATGCTTAAACAAAGTCTTGGAAAACAACGTATACAATGTAACTGTACCTACGTGTAAGTTGAATGCGATGCGTCCGTTATACCGACTTCTACACTACGAGGAATGCGTTGGATATTAATGAGTTTCTAACTAGTTTTTAGTTTAAAGTATTAGCAAATTATACTTTCTTTGATTAATAATACCTAGATGACCTAGTTTCGCTTTTTTTTTGTAAAATCGTGTTTTTTCGGATATATATACGTAGGTTTACTTGCGACTCACCCTCGCTTCGCTCGACTTCGTCCTAAGTACAAAGAACGGATTTTACGACAGGTCCGGATTAAGGAGGGCGAAGAACTCTCGCAAGTTTGTAGTAGTTTTTCATTTTTTACGCTACAAACTTTAAAGGCATCTAGAGATGAACCCCAAGTATTTGGATAAAGTTTAAAACAGAAACTAAGGCTTGACGCGTCAAGCGAAGTATGAGTATGTCATTAGTAATCGATAATAACCGTTAATCTACATCATCGGTAATACAAAACGGTAGTGAATGCATATAAAGGCTTTATCAGAAGCGAGGAAACCTATTGTGATAACTAATAAGCTGTGATTTATTCATTGAGTGTTAATGACTGTGAAGCTATATTGCTATTAATTGTTTGAACTTTCTGAGTGGTGTAGTTGTTAGTAGTGCGACCACAAATGATAGTCCAGGGTTCGATCCCCGATCGAGTCAAGTATAGTTTTTGCCGATTTTTCGAAAGCTATATATCAAACGTGGTCACAGTGGTCACGTTTGATCGGTCAAAACAGCATCATATAGGAAAATATACTTTTAAAATGTCAAATAGTGACGTAAATCTAAGAAAGTATTATCTGTTCTTATTTTACGGCTTTCTTTTATATAAAGATCTCGTCATAGTGTTTGTTATCGAACTCATCCGAAATTGCTTGACTAATTTTTATGATTTTGTGTATATTAGGTCGGTCGGAGAATAGGTCGTAGATTATTTTTTATTTCCCTACGTGATAAGAGTGGCCTTCTCCAGATATTTTTTATTTTTATTTTTAATTTTTTTTCTTTTCTATGATTTGGCCTCCTTAAAAAACTCATTACCCTAAATTTGTAATCGTCTACCATAGATTCCTATTTTTATTAGTGGTTAAAACGCGATATTTATTTCATTTGTGTATATAAAGTTACTTTATATACATGTAAGGCAGTGGTAGCCCAGCGCGTCTCTTGGATAACCGAGTGATACGGGTTCAAATCCGGGTCTCGCACCTCTGATATTTTCATGTGCGAATCATTTTCTATTATGGTTACCACTTGTCTTACGCTGAAGGAAAACATCGTGGGAAACCTGCATGTCTTAGCAAAACCTAGCAAGTTTTCAAAAGACATGTGAAGTCCGCCAACACGCACTAGGCCAGCGCGGTGGACTTAGGCCTGATTCCCCTTATAACACAAGCGTATCCATAACACGAGCTACGACAGCTTACCACAGAACTAGATGGTGCTATATAATATTAATTTACTAATATATTTAAAAAGTATTGATATGCTCAGATGCAGAAAACCGGGATCTAAAATTAGTATGTAATAACAGCATTAACGTCACAGTGAAAGTGAAGCCTAAGTATTGTTACTGTGTTTATGTCACTCATTATGTCACGTATTGTCGGTCATGTCACCTACATAATTTTACTGTCACAATTTTTTATTATTATTTTATTACTAACAAATCCGGCCCACTTCGTAAGTTTAAATAATTTTCTAATTAAATAAAAGTAGCCGAAGTTATTCCTTATAACATGTATATACGGTTGGTTTACCTTTGAAGGGTACAGGGGCAAAACAAGGAATGTCACAAAATTACTATTTTTTTAATTTACATTGCATTCTATAATACGTGGCAAAATCTACATGGTCCCATACTTTTCAACTTTTTTGATTTTTATCATTCATTCATTTGTTGGAGATGTAATATTTTCCCGTAGTGAAAAGTACTTTATATGTTTACTCGGATAACCAACTATTATCATACCAAGTTTAATCATAATCTGTTAAATGCTTTCTTGTAACGGGTTACGGGTCATCCATTACGTCACACTAATTTCGCGACTTTTTGACCCCTTCCCTGACCTAGTCACAGTTGGTCACATTGGTAAGACCCCCTTCCTCTCTACTGTGACGTCACATATTTTGCAATTACGGTATAGAAACATTAAATAACAAGCAATTCTCAAATTAGTTTTATTGTCATGAAACATATATTTTGTTAAAAAAATCAACACTAAGTCAAACATTAAAAAAAAAATAAAAAAATACTATATTTATTGCCATTAGTGGAGCAAACAAAGTTGCACAAACGCCAAAAATAATTAGATGATATATCTTTTAAAAATTGTGACTTTTAAAATCAATTAAAAATATAATTATATTCTTTCCAGGCTACGAGGAAATCTTCTCAATATCACAGCTGTCTCCAAAATCAGCGGCCAACGAGAGATTGCATCCAGACATACTTTTACAAACCAGTCATGTAGGAAATATAGAGTTTAGTATAGAACCTAGTGTTAGATATGATGACATCGAACCTAAACCAGAAGACTTGATCTCTGACGAAGAAACAGAAAACCATGTAATTGTAGAACGATCAGTAGAGCCTTTTAGAGGCTCTCGATCTATCAATATCGATGAAATACCCTTATCCAATAACAACGAAATTGACAACGAACTAGAATTACATAATAAGAGAAAATACTATGAAATAGTGCCAACAAAAACTTATGACTATTTAAGTAATGATGAAGCGATGTTGATGTCAACTGGATTCGGTGACAAGCTAGACTTTAAGTTTCCGGGGGAAGAGAAAAGGGCTCCGAAGGGGCGTGCACTAGCACCTGCGGGGCCCAAAATCCGGCCTACCGCAGTGCATCCGCCGACCTTCGCGACCGCAAACCTTAGAGACGGACGTCAGAATACAGAAATCCAAAATATTATAACTGGCATAGTTAAGCTATTAAATGGGAATGTCAATGTACAAGCTAATACACAGCTCTTAAACGGTAGACCTCGTCCTATGGCATCAAGAATAAATAACCGAGGTCCTCCTCGCATTACTGAGGTGCCATCACTATCAGATTATGAGAAACCTATAACACCACCGCCGATGCCTTTTCATCCTACAAAAATACCTCCACCTTACCCTTTCGACAGACCTCATGGTGTCAATTTACCTGAGCAAATTGTTCCATCCATGAATAATCGACCGGGATTCCATCGTCCTATCCCACCCTGGCAACGGCCAAGACCTAGACCAAATCCAAATCGTAGGCCGAACCCAGGACTACCTGTATACAAACCCACCCTAATACCTCCACCGGATATTCCCGATGAAGAAAAAGACGAAGTTGTAGTCAACGAAAACGAAACTCATTCTGAGAACAATATACACCATGATGAAGGTATACCTCTTAATTCTCTCCCTGAAACTACAACCGAAGTTAAAAATGTTACGGAAGCTACCGAAAAAGATGCTCCAGTAACAACTGAAACGTCTAGCACAACCACAACCGAAGCAACCACCCCTAAAACGACAACCACAAACAAACCAGAAGTAACCACAGAAGTAACAACAGAAAAACCCACAACACAGAAGACGACAACAGAAAAATCCAAAACCGATAAACCGTTGAAACCAGAGAAAGATAAGAAGAAAGATAATGGTTCAGAAAAAGATAAATCTAGGGATAAATACAAAATAGATATAATAGATAATATGAAAAATGACACGCCTATAATAGAAATAGAGCCGTCCATAGTCGATATATCTCCTTCAACAGTATTCACGAGTGCACCAACTCCTACTGAGGGCTTGGTTAGTCATAGACCGGTTATTGAACCTTCTGCTGCAAAAGATATAGAAACATCATCAATTAATATACAGCCTTTACAAAGTAAGTTTGTTGTAATATCTAAATTATATTCTAAGATTAAGGTCGCGAGTTCGATTCTCGCATGAGATAAATTACTAATAAGAGTGAAGATGAAGAAAGCATTCTTTAAGGTTCTATGGCAAAAAGACGAAAATGATTTTCTTATAGTTCTTCGTATTATTTATTCATGTCCAAAATTTTCTTTTTCTGTTACAACCATTTTATTCGGAAAGTGAAATAAATCTCATATTTCTACAAGAGCACGATTACGTATTTATGTATTTGTGGCAGCGGTCATGGGTTCAAGTCCCGTTGAAGGTATTGGCACTTCAGTATAACAAATACTGGATGGTGCTGTGTGTTATTGTACCAACATATTTATATTTATTTATAAGTATAGGAAAAGCTAATCAATAAAAATACAACTTTCTTCTAGAAAGCGACATCGAAAACAGCTTGTAATGTATAATGTTTCATAATCAGTCACAGTGTGGGCTTTCATTTAATTACTGCTGTCATTAATATTTACGACACGCTTGGCTCAGTTTGTAAGACACTATTTGCTGTGTCAGCGGTCGCGGGTTCGAGTCTCGCTGGGATTCATTTGTGTGAAGAGCACGAATGCTTGTACTCTAGACGTGGGGGTATTCCCATAACACAAGCCTCATAGCTTACAATGAAACAAGTATCTTGTTCAGCCGCTGTGTTAATTTAAAAAGCATATTTATCAATGTATTTTTTTCCACAGCATCCCAAACATTACCCCATCAGCCATACCGTCCTCGTCCCGGGATAGTACTAGACGATACCGATTTCAAACCCCATGGGACAAGGTACCGACCTGATGCACCAATCATAACTGCTGCAGAGACAAGATTGCCAGGGTATGGGGAGATATTCGATGTGACAGTGTCTGCTATTCAGGGTCCAGGGGAAAAAGGGGCGTCTGGTGAGTTGTAAATAAGTTTTATTTTTAACTAGCAAACCCGGCCCGGTAAAAGTAGCCTAAGTTACTCTTTATAACATAATCTATCTGCGAGTTAAAGTCCCGTCAAAATCGGTCCAGCCGTTTCAGAGATGAGCCGGAACAAACAGACAAAAAAATTTAAAATTGATTTTTTGATGTAAGTAGTAAGATACTACTTTCATATGCATTTAGTGAAAATCTTTTAATTTTATATATATATATGTATGTACAGACTAATTTCTATGTGTATATATTTATTGGTGTTTTTACCTGCCTCGGTGGTGTAGTGGCTAGTATGTACGGCTACACATATGGAGGTCCTGGGTTCGAGTCCCGGTCGGGCCAAGTTTGGTTATTGAGTCTATCTGTATAGCCTATTATGTTATGTTGTTATGTTATATTTAGTGTAATGTTATATTAACTAACTGCCTCGGTGGTGTAGTGGCTAGCATGTACGGTCATACATCGAGAGGTCCTGGTTTCGAGTCTCGGCTCGGGCCAAAATTGATTGATTCTTTCTGTTTAATAAGTCTTGGCCCGGAGTTGGGAAGTTGGTGGTGCGTCACCCCCGTGCCTCGGAGAGCACGTTAAGCCGCCTTAACTCTGACTGGTCGTGTCTCATGTTGTCTCGCTGGAGTATGAGAGTGATACGAACAGAGAGTGCACTTGTGACTGCGCGTACACGCGCTGCACTTAATATGATATCTCTAGCGCAGATGTCACAATGACATTGGCCGTAGCTGGAATCGGCCGGGAGACATTATTATCATAATTTATGTTTAAAATTTACCAAATATGGTGCTGTTAAACTAAAAGTATAGAAAGATATAAATAAAATTGTTAGTTTGTAAAAAAATTTTTCTTTAAAATATGTTTTTTTTTCAGTCCACATAGAAAACGTGAACATACACAACGAACACGACATAATAGTGAGCGCGTCTGGCGACCACGGCTTCGTATCCATTGACGGGAAGAGGACGTATCTCAATCTCTTCGACACATCAACTTCTGTGCAAATTCCCAGCATCACGCCTACTAGGGTGCAAAATACGCCATTACATACTGGTAAGTGATATAACATCCTAAGGTATAAATGTCGCAATGTGGGTCATAGTGTATCGCTAAAATAAATAGGACGCGATTACCTACCTTTTGATATTACGTAAAATTACCTTTTTACACAACCCTGTTGAATCGAGTGGTGGCTGTTATAAACTAATTCCACCGAAAATAGCATTCCCAAAGAGGGTTAACGTTAGGCAGGCGGCCGGTTGTGAAATTTCTTGCCAAACCAATTGCAACATGTATAAGAGTGCCAAAGAATGACAGAGGAGAGTGTAAGAAGAAGACATGTTGTGTCGACCCCACATAGCGTGGGATAAGGACTGGAAGAAGAAGAAGTGATATAACATCCCACTGCTTGGCGTGGGCCTTGCTCAGCGAGGATTTTTTTTTATGGGACAAAGGGGGCAAACGGGCAGGAGACTCACCTGATGGTAAGTGATCACCTCCGCCCATGGACATCTGCAACACCACAGGGCTTGCCGATGCGTTGCCGGCCTTTCAGGAAAGGGAGGGAGGGAGGAGGGAGAGGGACGGGAGGAGGGATGGGGAGTGACCCTCCCGGACTCTCACTTACCGGACGAAACGCGACAGCATAGCTGCCACTTCATGCCGGTCTTCTGTGAGAGAGTGGTACTATACCCATTCGGCTGCTACCCGAAGGTAACAAGCATGGCACTACCGCTTGAATAAGGCCAAACTACTGAACTGATTTTCATGCGGTTTTGTATTTGTTGATAGTACATCATCAGTATATCAGTACATATAAATAAAATTGAAGTGTCTGTTTGTAATTTCAAATTAACAGCTTTTCACTAAATGCATATGAAGGTACTTACATAAAAAACATTTTTTAAAATTTGTAATTGGTGTCTGTTTGTCTGTTTTTTCCGGCTTATCTCTGAAAAGGCTGGACCGATTTTGACGGAACAATTACTCGCAGATAGCTAATGCTATAAGGAGTAACTTAAGCTACTTTTATTTTAGAAGTTTTATTTATTTTAACTAGCGGAACGGACGAACCCGAGCGAAGCGAGGGTAAATCGCTAGTTGATAAATTTGATTGAAATGTCTGTACTCTGTAGTATGCTAAGTTAAAATGACAGTTTTTTATTAAATAAATATTATGTCATTATAATATACTTTATACCTACTTTAATAAGAAAAATACAAGTTTATTTTAATAATTCATTTATTAATTTCAATCTGTGTCTCTTTGATCCGTATAATTTCCGCAACGGGTGAACTAATTTTGACGAGTACGTCACCACGCAAAAATACTAAAATAAACTAAAGAAATACAAGAGCTTTTGATTTTGATTTTTTTAGATTCATTACGTAAAATAATATTCAATTAACAACTAACTTCATATTTCAGCGCCACCCTCAATAGCCGCCATAGGCACAGGCGTGGCGATACCGGCAGATGACGTGACTGTTCCACCGAGGAGGCCCCAAGTCAGACCGCACCAGCCGTATAGACGACCACAGCCTACAGTGCGGTGAGATAATATCCAATTCAATTACATTCATCATCAGCCCCCTTTTTTTAACGTCCCACTGCTGGGGGTGGGCCTTCCTCAGTTTGAGGGGATCAGGTCATAGTCCACCGCGCTGGCCTAGTGCGTGTTGGCGGACTTCACATGTCTTTCGAAAACTTGCTAGGTTTTCTCAGACATACAGGTTTCTTCACGATGTATTCCTTCACCGTAAGACAAGTGGTAATCATAACAGAAATGAATCGGACATGAAAATATCAGAGGTGCGAGACACGGATTTGAACCCGCATCACTCGGTTATACAAGCGAGCGTGTTACCGCTGGGCTACCACTGCCTAATGTGTGTATTATAATTTATTTAGGGATAATTTCATTTTTTTGAAGTAATAAAGTAGAAAAGTGTTATGTACTTTTTGTTAAAAAGTGTAATATATGAATATTTAAAAAGAAACATTTTTATTTCAGCATCGACACTTGCATTGTGGGTGATGACTCCACTTGCGATCAAGCGCAGAACGAGATGTGTAAGACGGAAGCAGGTAAAAGGCTTTTGCTATATTTTATTTTTCTCTAGAAAACCTATTCAGGGTTCCGTGTACAATGGGTCACTAGATGCCCTATGCAAGGGAATCCTAGGGTCTAGGGTCAAGACCCTATTTTCAATTTGTATTAGGTGTTAGTAGATATTTTAATCGAATATATGGTAATAGTATTCAAACTTTAACGTCCCACTGCTGGGAGTGGGCGTCTCTTTAATACGCGTGGGATTTAGATATAGTTCACCACGTTGGCTAATTGAAATCTTAAAATCTTGCTGGGTTCTCTCAGACATGCAGGTTTCCTCACAACGTTTTCCTTCAACGTAACACAATAGACCAGTGTCGATAATTTTTGAAACAAAAAAATAATAATAGTACGATGAAACCCATTGGAAAAGGAGGAGAATAATATAAAAATGAAAGGAACAATAATTTACGGGCGATCTGAGGTCGGAAGGGGAAAGGGGGGGTTTAATCGTAAAAAACGATTTATCTCGATTTCCGGCAAAACTACAAGTCCTATGGAAAAAAGTCAAAAAGCAAAGTTGTAGGTAATAAAAAAGAAAATATTTTTCACGAAATTTGCTGAATAGTTAACTTTTTTATGTCTTAAATACACTGTAATTTTTTTGATTTAAAATATATATTTTATTCACCTTATTTTGACTTAATATCGGAAAAGCAAGTTAGTAGTTTACTTACCCTAGTTTTCAATCGAAAATTCTCCTGTCAAAAAATTTGCTTTTTTAAAAAAGTCAGTGAGCTTTTTATTTGTTGAAATTTCTACTTTCCGATGGTGTAAAAAAAATATCCATTATTATAGTAAATTTTCTCAGAGAAGCTGCTACAAAGTAACAGGTAGTAAGACCAAGACACTCCCATTTTGAGAAAGTTGTAGTATCTTCTTTAAATTATATGTGTAGATGCCTATTTATGGCTATTTTCAACCGACTTCCAAAAGGAGGAGGTTATCAATTCGTCTGTATTTTTTGACGTGATAACGTCTTATAAATTGATGAACACCAGCAACACACATGAAAAATAGTAACGTTCCGCGTAACGTTCCACCTGAGCCTGTGCGTGCGAGCGAGAGCGCGCAACAAGCGATAGAGAGGCACGATAAAACAAACGATAGAGAGGCCTAATATAAGCGTTGGCTTGTGACACACATATCTCTCTTCTCGCGTGAAATAGTAACGTTCCGCCTGAGCCTTTTAACTCCTTTCTTGTATTACATAAAATAATGATTATGACGTTATCACGTAAATCTATCGTCCGTAAACCGACTTTACAGACAACCAATTTTTTTTAAGATAACTTATGTACTTTAGTGACCTACGGAAAATTTAAGCCCATCAAAAGGTATTTCATAGAGAAGTGGAAAGGGCTAGGAGGGCCTGGACCTTAATTACTTTGACTTTTCTGAAAAAATGTTCGTCGTTCCAGGTATATCGAGCTGTCAATGCCGGCCCGGGTACGCGCGCGCCGCGCACCGCGACCCCTGCCGCAAGGTGGTGTCGCTGCTGCTTAATTTAAAGATCGATAAGATATACGATAGAAAGGTAAGTTTACTTTAAATCATAAATTAAATTATAAATTAAAAAACCCTCTTCATAGAATAATAATAATAGTATTCTTCTAGTAAAGCCATTTAATTTGATACCTATATTGAGGGAGTTGTAAAAAAAGGTAATTCGCCATTTTGTGGTGGCGGCCATCTTAGATTTGAAAGGGTCTGGCCGGATAAGCATAACGAATCCAAATGGGAACCTATATCGAACCTTATGTTTTAACATCTACTTGATTTATAAATACGATTGATGTACATATCGCGACCAGATTCCGTTTTGAACTTAAGATATGGGAAAAAATAAAAATAAATTATTTGTTTCTAAAAGTATTCGGGTTGAAATTAATTACAACAATGACGATTGTTTATATTTTTTGTTTCTTATATTTTGGTTATACACGTAAAGGAATAAAAGTGGTGTTAATACTAAAAATGTATACTGGTTGTCTTTTCTTCTCTTTCTGAACAATTATTCTATCTTTTAAAAATGATTACCTATGTTTTAAAATAAGTTGGTGCCTTGTGCATGGTTGTGGGCCTTATACTGGCGTACATCACATTTAATTTTTTTTCGAAGTGTTACACCAACTTTTTTCGTACGTAATTTTCATGAGTAATAGTGCACATAAAGCAGCATAACATATATTATTTCTGTGATTGTAAGTCTTAGAAAGATTTTAGATTTTTAAATTATTATTTTTTAATTTAAACATTAAATTGTTTAAAATGCCTAAAATTAAAGTAAATAACTTTGTAAGGTATTTTGATGCTACATTGATTTCGTACGAATTCTCTCGCACAAGTAGTAACATTTAATAAGAAAGGTTGTATGTATGTTTGTTACTGCTTCACTTTGAAACGTCTGGATTTGATTGTAATTTTGTATACAAATAAACGACCTGGAGTAACTCATTGATTAGATTACTCAGTAGAGAACTAAAATAATCGTTTTTTTTTTTAATTTCAGCTGGCATGGGATTCAAAGTTCTTAGACAAGGAGTCTGAGCCGTACCAACAGTTGAGCTTCGAAGCTGTCAGAGCTGTAAGTAAATTATTGTTTATCTGTCGATTTAGATTTTAGGGTTCCGGGTTAAAAGGAAATTTGAACCCTTTTATGATTGCTCTATGGTATGTTTGTCTAAAGTTTAGTTTTAGTTTAGTTTAGACTCTAAACCCTGTTTTTCATGAACACGGAGGTATACATTGAAAATATACTTAGTAATCGCTACTGTATAAATTAATCTTCTAAATAAATGATTGTGATTATTAAGTTATTTTAATATTTCATGTTACGGAACTATCAAAGTGCGAGTTAGACTCGCACTTGATATATTTTTTAAATTTTTAATCTGTTATAATATTTTGTTCCTTTTTGGCATTCTCTATGGGGCTTTAATGGTGAGTGGTTTAAAAAAATATTATTATAGTATTATATTTAGAAAAATATTTGTAGTTAGTATACTCAAGTAAGTTATTTTTATATTTATACGTATCCTAATAATAAAATACAATTTTTAATATTGTTACGTACTACTGGTTCGGGATCGGAAATTAATAGCGTTCTTGTACCAAAGTTGTTTTAATTATTTAAAAACACGAGCACAGTCTGTACACAATACTAGTCTATGAGCACTTTAATACTCCTTCTCAATGCTTCTTCACTAACTCTTCACTTTTCCACAATTTCGTATTCCTTCTAGTCTTCACTCAACTTCGTCTCGATGTCAACTGAACTGTCGACACACTGCCGACCTTTTTATATGCATAAATATTAGAACATTCTAGTATCGAAAATTCAAAATGTTTCTAGTAATTTCGAATCCTTTCCCGAAAGTGTTTTGTCTCTCTCTAACACATTAGAATTTGTAATAAGCTGTTCCGGTCATCTAATTGACATAAGTTAAAATTTGACATTCTCCGTTCTAAGGCATGGTACAAGCGTGCTATTATGACGAGTTCACACTATATTACGCGACATTATTTTTATATTTATACGTATCTTAATAAAAAAATACATTTTTTAATATTTTTGTCTGTCTGTCAGTTTGTTCTAGCTAATGCCTAAAACAGTTAAACAGATTTTGATGGGACTTTTACTGGCAGATAGTTGATGTTATAAGGAGTAATTAGGGCTTTTTGTATTTTAGAAAATATAAGCTTCAGGTAAAAAAAAATATGAAAATAGCGTGAATCGCTACTTTCTCATATTTTCTACATAATACTAACGCTTGAACCAATTTTGTTGAAACTTAAAAGAAATGTTTGTTTTCCAGATCGATTCAGCATTTTCAATGACGCAGTTTTCTGACGACTTCGTGGCGGGCTCTGTGAATTCTATACACAATGGAGACGAGGAGAATCGCGGGGTTTACGTCAATTATACTTTATTGGTGAGTGGGTTTCGATCATTTTAGTGTTTGGAACCTTTGTGGGAAATTGGACCTTTTTTACTTCTTATTGTCTAATTTGACTTTCGCATAAGCCACTTCTAGCAATTTAATAGCAATTTGACAAAGTAAATTGGCAACAATGGCTTTATAAATTCTTAGATTTTTCAAATTATTTACTGTGGTGAATTACATATATGTATATTTGGATAAAGATTGACATTTTTATATAAAAAAAAACTTTCGAATTTTTTTTTCGCTTTTGAAATATTTTTTATTGATACTTTTTTACAAACCCTGACAAATTAATACAAAATGACTAATATATTCTTGCTTGTCTATATGCACAGCTGTAGGAGACAGCAGGACAGACGCGCCTATGAGATTATTGTTGACTGACTAACTAACTGTGTGTGTGCGCAGCTGCAGGACACCGCGGAGCTGTCGCGCGCGGCGGCGGCGGGCGCGCTGCAGCGCGCGCTGGCGGGCGTGCTGCGGCGCCGCGGCGGCGTGCTGGGCGCCGGCGCGCTGCACGCCGCGCCCGCCGCCGTGCCGCCGCCCACCGGTACGCTGCCATACCATACCATACAATACAATACACTGCCATACAATACAATACACTGCCGTACAATACAATACACTGCCGTACAATACAATACACTGCCATACAATACACTGCCATACAATACAATAAACTGTCATACAATACACTGCGATACAATACAATACACTGCAATACAATACAATTTATTGCATTATTTTATTCTTTATGATTTATCAAAATGTCACCTAAAACTTTTTTTGTAAATTAACTTACAATTCCTGTAGCTCTACCCGCGTTGGTAGGAGATTGATAATTTAGGGTGTTATTATTTGATACTAAATCATAAAAAGATAAAAAATTAAAATTTGATCTAAACATAAATATCTGGCGGTGGCCATCCTTATCACATGAATTTTTGATATATTATATATTTTTTTTAATTTTCCAGATTTAGACGAATGCTCGTCTCGCGAACTGAACGACTGTCACGCACTAGCTACCTGCACTAATAACTGGGGCTCCTTTAAGTGAGTATATACACTATACACTGTCATATAACTAAACATGAAGCTATATAATAGTGTTTTAAAATACTATGAAAATGATGATTTGTATACAGGATGATAAATAAATAAATATTGGTAAATAAAAATAGCCAATAGTTATATTAAAAAAATCGGTAATAAATTAGATATTCATTCTCCATTGTTGAGGCTTCATCTCATTAAATTATTTCATCAATTTAAGTTATAAGTTATTTTTATCAACATACTAATTAATGTATTGCCGTTTATTTTCGTCAGACGTAATATATTTGTCAAACCAGGCACTGACGGTGATTTAAAAATTATCTTTTGTACTTTTCTATTCGAATAAACCGTGAGACTGCGTGCTGCTTGGTCGTTATTTCATTTTTTCATCTTTTACTTAAATCCCAGTCTTTAAAAACCCCCTATACGAACATCCATCTGCTCAGATTTAGCGTTTTGATGGTTATTAAGGTATTAAGTAAAATATGTTGGATAACTAGCTATGATCTTATAAAATTTCATAAAAATTTGTCCAGTGGTTTTCTCGTGATGTGGTCACAGACAGACAGACAGACAAATTCTAAATCTGGCACGGTATCCGTAACGCAAGCTTTCAACGACGGAACTAGATGGCGCTGTGTGTAATAATGTCCTAATATAAATTTTTATATTAGCATTGTTCGAACGCGTCAGAACACGATCAAATGGCGCGTTGAAAACAGAACAAAACTATGACATCAAATGTTCTTCAAACCCGTAAATGTTTGACAAACTGTTTAAAGTAACTTTGTAAATGATCAATATAGTTTGAGTTAAACCAAACCTTACGTGTTTGAATCAAATCGTTTGACCGTCTCCGGGGCTCTTAACGGGTAGTTGAAATTTAAACGCAATAAAAGTTATCCTATATCTCGACCCGAGTAATCAGCTTTAATCATACCAAATTTCATAAAATTCTGTCCACTTGTTTTCTCGTGATGTGTCCACAGACAAAAAAATCTAAAAAGTATAGATTCGGACTCTGTATCGATAATAATGTTTATTCAAAAAAATATTCAATGTACAGATTCGACTACGTTAGCAGCTTATCATACATATTGACTAACCCCTCCCGCCTCCCCGCAGGTGCACGTGCGCGGAGGGCACGCTGGACGCGGCCGCGCACGCGGCGCACGCGGGCCGGCGCTGCGCCGCGTGCGCTGCCTCGCACTGCGCCGACCGCGGCACGTGTCGCTACGCGCAGGGCCGCCCCTACTGCGTGTGAGTGCATACTGTCCTCCCGGCCGACTCCGGCCGCGGCGGCCAATGTCACATTCAAATTCGAAATATTTTATTCAGCATGAAATTATTACAATTTTTACTGAACGTCATGAGTCTACTACCAGTTTGGAAGGAAGAAACCACTGACCTGAGAAGAACTGGCGAAAGAAACTCAGCGGGACTAATATATTTTTTTTGTTTTTTTTTGTCTTAGTATTTTTTTCTTTTTTTTTTAATTAAATTGAAATTAACAATAATTCTATAGGTTGAAACAGCCTGGTGGCGATCACATCATTCCCAAATCCCAAAGCGTACTTTCTTCTAAAACATCGTTAATCATAAATATAATATCCTTTAGTACACAAACGTTCTTTCACAATTTTTTTAAATTAGGCAATAGAAGCTTGTTGAACGTTTTCTGGGATTCTGTTGTATAAGCGTATACATTGTCTATAAAAAGAATTACTGACTCGTCGTAAGCGAGTCACAGGCATTACACGTTTATTTTTACTCCTAGTATTAATGCTATGCATGTCGCAGTTCCTGGGAAATTCGTGTATATTTTTATGAACACCCATAACATTTTCGTACACGTACTGAGAAGCAACAGTCAATATTTTTATTTCTTTAAACTTATCTCTTAATGAAACTGTAGGGCCTAAACTATAAATTGCACGAATGAGACTAGTCAACGGCGTGGGACATATTATAGTGCACGAATGTATGCGCAGACACAAGTGCACTCTCTGTTCCTTAACACTTTCATATTCCGGTGGGACGAATGCTCGACACAACTAGTGAGAGTTAAGGCTTAGGACCGACGGCTTTACGTGCTCTCCGAGGCACGACACACACACACATACACACATATACTTTGACGACACGTTTGACTCATTTGGTAGTGACCCTACTTTCTACGCCGCTGGAGGCATTCATTTGTTGAGCACGAATGTTTGTACTCCAGTCATGGGTGTTTATATTTATAATATGTATTTGTTTAAAATTATATATGTGTAGTGTATCAACTATCTGGTATCAGTAACACAAGCACGTAACGTAACTTACCACGGATCTAGATGGCGCTGTTGTAATAATATCCCAACATATTTAAATATTTATTTATATACACATACAACTATTGTACTAAACAGAGAGTTTTTTTCCCTTTCTCAAAAAAAAAGATTTTACCTTTCTACCTATGGAAATATCGTCAAAACCTATCTTACCATTTCAAACAATATCCGAAAGAAAAAAAAGAATGATAAATATAAAAAAAAATTGGTATTTCTTATAAATAATTAATACAGATCAGTATTTAAATTAAAACAATTTAATTCCATTTTGACGTTATCTTTTCGTTTATATGCTTAAATTTAACCACCAGCGTGGTTAACTATGGTCTGATCCACCTCATATTGAAGCACACGCCCAGCAGTAAATAAAATAAATAAATATGTTGGGACATTTTTACAACATCGCCATCTAGTTCCGAAGGCTTATGCTACGGATACCAGATAGTTGATATACTACACATATACATTTTAAATACATACATATTATAAATATTATAGCAATGGGTCATAATTTGAAATGTAAAAAGCAAATCTATTCTTCAGATGCGCGTCAGGCTACTACGGGTCGACGTGCGAGGTGGACGGCGAGGTGGTGGGCGCGGCGGTCGGCGCCTGCCTCGTCGCCGCGCTCGTCATCGCGCTCACACTCGCCGCGCTGCTCTCCTGGAGGTACCATTAGAAGCTGACGAAGAAGAAATCTCTTCTTCGTCTTCTTCTCGTTGTATAACAGTATAGAAGAAGAAGAAGAATATTCTCTTCGTCTTATTCTTATTATCTTTATCCTACGCTATATTTTGGCATAACACCGTCGTACGATAGCACAGAAGAAAAAGAAGACGAAGAAAAATAAGAACTTTCTTCTTCGTCTTCTTTTTAATTCAGAGCAGAGGGCAGAGGAAACCGTACTGAAAAAAAATGTTGGTCTGTGAAATAATCAGAAGCTTTGTCACGTCTTAAATCCGATATTTTTGAACCGTAATGATAAAGTTTTTTATAAGTAGAGTTATTTTAATTAAAAAAAAATTAACATTTTGTAGTGAACCGATTGTAAATTTAATTAAACGACTATCGAATCCTCTTGAACAGACTCAATAAATGCCATCTAAAACGGTTCAGCCATTTATATATAAATATATATCATGCATTAAGGACATTGTTAGTATATTACTATTTTTATTAAATAACTTATTTATTCAGTCTTAAGTTGCGAGCGGTGCAAACACGACGCATTCATATCGCTCAGAGTAAACAACTATTGTTTAATTCCAAGAATCGATTAGTGCGAGTGCGTCTTATCGCTGTTCGTATTTTAGATAGCAAAAATGATCTTTATTGATTATGGCTGAGGACTCAATTCTAAATAAAGATATTAACACAACGGATTCTTACTGCAATATGGAAATGAACACATTTGAGGGACAAACACATTTATATGAGGAGTCAATGGATGATTTGAGAAGAAAACGGATAAGAGATGAGGAAAATGGTTGTGAATGGAAACAAGTTGTGAATCACGCGAAGAAAAAATCTAAAATAATGAATAGTTCGGAGAGTGATTTAATACAAGTTTGTATCACAAGTAAGAATATGTTACCGAAGGCATTTGCTTTGGCAAAATTATTCCGCGAACAAAAAATTTTGGATGTTATAAAAGTTAAGTATATTAACCCATATAAAATTAACGTTAGTTTTAGTCATGAATCCAGTGCGGAATATTTAATATCATGTGAGGAATTTATAAAATTGGGATGGAGGTTTCAAAAGAGCTGGGAAGTTGGTTTATCATTTGGTATAATTAAAAATATAGATACAGAGTTGTCTGAAGAAGAAATAATAAAAAACATCTCTTGTGACTTTGAAATTGTTGTTGTTAAAAGATTAAATCGACGCGGCGAAAAAGAATGGATTCCTAGTGATACTGTTAAGATTGGTTTTAAAGGTTCTCATCTTCCCGGGTACATTTACATACTAGATCTTAGAGTAAAAGTAGAACAGTATGTTTTTCCCGTTACGCAATGCTCTAGATGCTGGAGGTTTGGCCATTTGCAAAAGATGTGTCCATCAAATAAACCTGTTTGCCCAAAATGTACTCAGAACCACCCTAATTGTGAAACATTAGTATATAAATGTGTAAACTGCTCCGGGAATCACATGGCATTGGATAAGATTTGTAGTGTATTTAACAAAGAAAAAAGAATACGAGAAATCATGTCAGAATTTAATTGCCCGTACAAAAAAGCACTAACCATGTATGTCCACCCATCCCCAGATACAAATATAGCGAAGTCAGCTCCTTCTCCAAAGAATCACGTATACATGCCAACAAATACGATAGACGCATCCCCATCATATTCAGAAGTTTTAAGAATGCCTCAAGATAATTTAACAGCAGTATCTCCACCTCAGAATGTCAAAACACCAAGTGTTAAGAAAAAGAAGAAACGAGTACAAATTTTTGAAAATGTTTACGCCGACTTTTCTACAGATTCCGATACAGATCTTGAAAATAAAAATGAAACTCCTACAATAAATGAAGAAGAAAATAAGCGACGGGAAGAGTATAAAAAACTGATACAAGACCTACTAAATAAATTAAAAAATATAATTTTTGATAGTAATTTAAAAATAACGTCCAAACTGAAACAGATTGCTAAAACTTTATTTGAGTGTCTAACTTTAGTAGTTATTAATTTTTGTTCTGGTTTACCATTTATTAAACAATTTTTTAAGTATTTTAGTGATGGATAGAAAAGTAAGTAAATTAATAAAATTAAATATTTTGCAATGGAATTGTAGAAGCTTAAAACCTAAATTAAAATCATTCGAACAGGTCTTGGTCCTAGAAAAAGTGCACATTGCAATTTTATGTGAGACTTGGTTTGAACCAGATGCCTTTATTAAAATTAAAGATTATAATATTTTTAGACTCGATAGGGATGACGGTTATGGTGGTGTGGCAATTTTAACACACAAATCTATAATTGCTCATAGAAAAAACGTCCAAGGAATAACTGCAGGAATAGAAGTTGTTTGCGTTAAGATTTTAAATTGTCCTCAAATTAATAATATATTCTCTATATACTGTCCTAATGGTATCAATACGGTACAAAGAGACTGGGAACATCTCTTTTCATTAGCTGAAAACAAATCATTATTATTGGGTGATTTTAATAGTCACCATAGTTCTTGGTCTAATAAAACCGATAACAGAGGGAATCAAATTTATAACGCTTTAGTTCAATCGAATTTAATTCTGCTTAACAACGGTAGTTTTACACGTTTTCAACTTACGAATTCTGTTTTAAGAGAATCTGCACCAGATCTATCATTTATATCATCAGATATTTCATTAAACTTTAATTGGGTAGTTACTAACGAATCACTTGGAAGTGATCATCTTATGATTAAAATTGATTCTGCATTACATTATGATGTCGCTCTCGAAAAGAAAAGAAACTTTAAATTAGCAGATTGGAAGGGATATCGTGATTATTTAGAATTCTTATTTAGTGATTTTTCTGCAACAAATGAAATTCAATATGATTATAATATGTTTGTGTCTCATATTAATGAGGCTGCGAACAAATTCATTCCTTTTATTAAATTATGTGATATTCCACTTTCTAGATTTATTCCTCGACCCTATTGGTCCGTTGAGCTCTCTAGAGCTGTAGCTATTCGCCGTATTGCTCTTAGAAACTTTCGACGCAATCCCACACCTCAAAACTTGGAGATTTTAAATGAAAAAATACAAATCGCTCATAAATTATTAAGAGTAGCTCAAAATAAGTCATGGCATCAATTTTGTACTTCACTTGACAATAACTGTACTTCTCATGAAGTATGGTTTAAAATGAAGTGGTTTAAGGGTTACAAGGCTACTAAGTCTCATGTCAATTTTAAAATTACTAATGATCTTTTAAAAAATTTATGCCCTGATTTCGTTTGTCGCGAACATCCTATATTTATACATGGCAATGAATTGCTGGAATCAAAGATATCATTACATGAAATTGAAGCTTGTATAAAAAATAAAGATACTGCACCAGGTAATGACTCGATTTCATATTCAATGATTAAACACTTGCCATATTCAGCTAAAATGATTCTACTTCATATATTTAATAATATTTTATCATTTGGTGTGGTTCCTTCACAATGGCGTAATATTGCAGTTATTCCCATACCCAAACCTGGACGTAATACTCAAGATGTTTCATCAGTAAGGCCAATATCATTGATCTCTTGCATTTGTAAAATTTTTCATTCCGTTATAAATAAAAGAATAGAGTGGTTTTTAGAAAAAAATAATTATTTTTCATCGGATATGGTAGGATTTAGGAAATCTCGTTCATGTTTAGATAGTTTAAGTATTCTTGTCTCTAGAATACAAATGGGATTTTGTAATAATGATGTTACTTTAGGATGTTTCCTTGATTTAGAAAGTGCTTACAACAACATTGATATTTTTAATTTATTACAAAACTTAAATAGGTTAGGTATAGGACCTCTAATATGTAACTATATTTGGAACTTTTTGACAGAAAGATATTTAGAAATTAAAGTTAATAATGTGTGTATTACCCGGAAAACCGGTCAAGGAATTGCACAAGGAGATCCTTTATCTCCCCTGCTTTTTAATGTTGCAACAATAGACATCTGTAAGCTTTTCCATAATGTTAATGTTTCTCAATTTGCTGATGATTTTCTGCTGTATACTACAAGTAAAAATATAGAAGATGCCACAGATAAACTACAAATTGCTATCAATTTATTTTCAAAAGCAATTGATAAACTTGGATTGAATATCTCTACTACAAAAAGTAAAATTTGCCTTTTTAAGAAAGGTAAGAATAGGAAGACTATTAAAATTTTTGTGAATGAAAAGTCATTAGAAGTTGTGGAACATATAAAATATTTAGGTTTATGGTTGGACAGATCGCTTAGGTGGAGTAAACATGTTAATGAAATTTATACAAAAACTTCGAAATTTTTAAATATTTTTAAAGTTTTAGCTGGACCTGGTTGGGGGGTTCATCCCAAGCACTTAAGACGTATTTATTTATCTATTATCCGTAGTCGCATGGACTACGCTAGTTTCCTATTTGACGATTGCAGTATTAGTCACTCTAAGAAATTAGACAAAATTCAAAATCAGGCTTTACGAATAATAGGTGGGTTTATTAGGAGCACACCAACTCATGTGATGGAGGCCGAATTGAGTATCCAACCACTTCGTTTTCGTAGATATTACTTAGCTGGTAAATTTTGGTTTAAATCATTTTCTTTTGAAAACAATATGTTAATTAAGATTCTTCAAGAGAGTTCGTCTAGAATCTTTGCTTTGTGGAAAAGAAAACGTATCCCATTGTTATCGTTAGTTCATGATACTTTTAAAGACACTTTCATGCATCGTAGCAAAGAACTTGAATCATTCTCTTTGAATACTTGGGTTAGTAACATAAATTTATCGAATTTAATTAAAATACATATTGGTAACGAACTTAGTCCTAAAAGATTATTTAATGTATATGAGATGAAAAACAAATGTGAAAAATATATTGAAGATGAATTTAACGGTTTTTATAAAATTTTTACAGATGGATCGAAACAAAAAGACCTAAGAGGTGCAGCGTTTTTAGACTTTCAAACTTTGGATTTTATTAAAATTACTATTAATGGACATATTTCGATTATGCATGTTGAACTATTGGCTATTTTGGAAGCGTTATGCTACGTCCAGACTATTAATACTGATAAAATTGTAATTTTCTCTGATTCTAGGAGTTCACTTCAACATATAGCTCGATGTACATCTAATATTAGAAGCACACCAGTAGCTTATGAGATTTTGAAAATGATGCATGACTGTAATAAAAATCATAAAAAAGTAGTTTTGCAATGGGTTCCGTCGCATGTTCATATAGTAGGAAATGAAATGGTAGATAAATTGGCTAAAGAAGCGACATATGAAGGAAATTCATTGACAGTTCCACCATATTATACGGAATGCCTTTATTTGGTTAGGAAAAATGTTTTTAAGATTTGGAAAGAGTTTTTCGATAAAAGGTCTACCGAAAAAGGCATCTGGTATAAAACTATTCAGGCTGAACCAATAATTCGTCCTTGGATTGACAAGACCTGTTTGAATAGATCAGACACAGTTCTTGCAATGCGTCTTCGCTCTGGACACATTCCATTAAACAAATTTGCTTTTTTAATGGGTAAAGTTTCTACTCCAAATTGTTTGCAATGTGGAGTTGTAGAAGATGTTTTCCATATATTAATGGAATGTGTGCGGAACGAGACTCAGCGTCAAAGCTATTTTTCAAATGACCCATTTTGTTTATCTAACGGAGGTTTAAATATCGTATTGTCAAATCCATCTTCTAATTTAGCAAGATTAATTTATAAGTTAGCAAAAGTTGTAACAAGTTCAAGTACTTAATACGTCTTAATACTATTTTTGTAAACATACTCTTTGTTACTATAAGTTTAGTTAAAATGTAATTATTAATTTACCATTATATACCATACCATACCATTGTAAATGTAACAGAGCGTCATAGTCGTATTTTTAACGACTAAGCTCTTTAAACGGAGATTAAAAAAAAAAAAAAAACTTATTTATTATATTTTAGCCGCAAATGGTCTCGCGAGCAGAAAGCCGTGGGGATGGGGTCACCAGTGTTCAACTACATGGCGTCGAACACCATAAAGACCCCTCCAGTTGGACAACCCCCATACCAGGTAAATACTAGACGCTATTCCTTGGGTTTGCTTGTGTTTTGCAAGCTTTATTTACAAGCAAAATTAAAAATTATACACGTTTAATTTGAATGACAATGCATATTAGCTGTGTGACGTCCGAAATCCAATATGGCTGTTAAAATTTTTTATGCTCTCCTACAATATGGTTATCATATGAAAGGACTTACTGAGAATACGAATGCGAGTTAAATAAGGCAATAACTAAAAATTAAAAAATAAATTAAAATAAAGAAAAAGGTTTTTATAATAAGCCTAATTTTTATTTATACTTTGTAGAATATATTCCCGATCACTAAAAAAATAAAAATAAAAAAAAAAATTCGAGGCCAATATTTTTTGTTTTAATGTGAAATTAGTTAAAAAAAACAGCAATTTCTTTTGTCATTTTTTGTATATGAAATAATATTTTATTAATATTTTCAGGTGACATTAGAGGAGAGAATGCGGTGGGCTCAGATAGCAGAAGCTATGGCTCAAGCTAACCATTACGCGGTAAGACCTATACCAAAGCCTATGTAACATATAGTCGGCCAACGGACGTGAAAGCCCAAGCTGCCATACACTCGCTTGGGACATTAGTGTATGACAGCTTGGACTGTCACGTCCGTTGGCCGACTATATGTTTCATAGGCTATATAATTAATTATTATTTCAATCAGAATTTTCAGAAATTACTCATAATGGACAGATTCGACTCAGAAAATCATAATTTAGTAAAATGGTAAAATCCGTTAGATTATGATATATCGAAGTGAAACCGTCAAATTGCGAAATTGCTAAAAATTCTAGTTGCTCATAGTCATGTTCTTACCTAACTTAATGGACTTAGAAAAAAAAGGGTTCTAAAACTTTGAGTTATTTTGAACACGAAATTAATTTACAATAACCAAAATATTGTTTGTTTTCATTCGACAACAATACATTCAACCAATCAGCGCGCGAGGTGTATTCCGTTTACAATTTCGCAAGATTGTAACCTGCGAAATTATAATCTAACTGTATTTACAATTTTACATTATTTTTAAATTTGAATTAGTGCTTGACTACGTTCCACCTGATGGTAAGTGGTAACGCAGTCGTAGATGGAGTCGCACTAATTCAGTAGCCACCTATTCACTCTTGCCTTGAAGACTCCCATATTGTAACCGGACGGAAACACTGAACAGACTCAAAAAATGATGAATGATGATTAAAATGAATGATTGAAATGAATGATGAATAAATGATGAATCGAAACGCTTCGTCCGGACGGTGATATAGATGTCAAATATTCGCGTAAATCTAAAAAAGTATTATTAAATGTATGATAAAAAGTGTATTTTAATATTGCAGTCGCCAGAGCACACGCAGACGATGGCCACCCGCCCGTCCTCCGCCATGTTTGGGGGTTACCCGCCGCTGCCGCCCGTGCCTTTACCTAGGTAACTAATATATCTTTATGTCTAGATCTGGAACTAGGTCTAGGACTAGGTATGTCTAGGTTTGTTTTCAATACATAAAATAGGAAATAGATATAGATATATACATAGATTCTATATTAGAAACGAAGCGAATTTTGGAACGAAGTTCCTTATGGGACGATGCGGAGGGGTACGTAACGGGAAGAAACGTCCGTAACGTGAGATTTTTATTATTTATGTATAGTCTTTGAATGATGGCTATACAGCGTGTAATGTATAATGTATAGTCTACGTGATGACGGTATTTATTATTATATCATTCGATAATTACACCGTCTGGTTTGTAAATAAAATAAAGTTGATAACTTATAAAATCATAATAAAAAATGTATACCCGAATAGTTATTTTATGTACCTCGAATAGAACTTAAAATTAATATTTTTGTAATAAGGAACTTCGGTCCTATCCGGTGTCCTACGACACCACACGTTATTTTTATTATATGATATTGAAGTTTATTAATAAAATTAATATTTTGGCAGGCTAGGTATGCACGGCGCGCACACCGGCACGCTCAATACTGTCACCTCGAGAGCCAACACCTCCGTCCCACACCACATGTATGGTAAGTTGTGTTCAAAAAAGGCATAATGTCTAATAATATTATTAAATGACTCAAAATATATTTGAAATCATTTAATATAACTGCTGTGACTTTCAGTTATTGAGGTTGGAAATGTATATGTCGCAGCCATCTAGCTTAATAAGGCGTTCAATTAACAGCCTAGCCTCTTTACTAAACAGCGCCATTCAACTAGCGGCCTAAATGATATTCCGGCGTAGCGTTAGTTACAACATTTAATAAATTGGCTGGCTAATGCTTAGGCCATTCATCGATTTCAACGAATATCTACCACTTTATTGCTTTCTGATCTAAACTAAGTGATTTTTAGGTGCAGGATATGTGCCAAAAATAAAAAAATAAAAAATCCCACGCGTGCTGCCCGGTTTACCAATTTATAAGGCGTTATCACGTCAAAAATGAACAGGCTAGGCAAGTAATTAAATGTCATCGACCCAAGTCATTTGCCTAGCTGTTCAATCAAATGGCTGAATATCATTTAGGCCGCTAGTTGAATGGCGCTGTTTAATAAAGAGGCTAGGCTGTTTATTGAACGGCTAATTAAGCTAGTTGGGTGACACATATATAAATATATTTTTGTCAATGGCTGTCTGTTACAAGTGAATGAACTAATAAATAAAAATTGTATCGGTTAGCAATCCTCATACAAAATAAGCAGACTACTAGTAGCTTACGATTTTCCAGCTGGGTTTTTAGGGTTCTGTACCCAAACGACAAAAAACGGAACCCTGAACGAAATCTAGTAGTTTTTTTAATACGTCATAAATCGTAAACCGCAATTTACCTTTCATTCAATCAACTCAAATATAAAAAAAAATCATTAAATTTCATAAACATATAAACCTTATCAATAAATCGTGAACCATTATTATAGATAATCGTACGGAACCGGCACATCTCAAAAACAATTCACTTATAATATTATAAACACAAAAGAACAATATTAACAACTTTATTACAAAATCCAAACAATTTATTATCTATTCTTACACTTTATTAAAACAATTTAACGCTAAACTACTCAGTGAAGCACCAAATCGTATTTTCGCGCCATTTTTAGAGCGGTAAAAATGTAAAGCTTGTTCACAGATAATATAAAAAAAACAAAGTGAGATTATTAATATTATTATATTATTATTATTATAAAGTGAGATTATCCTTATTATATATTAAAAAAAATGTTTGTACAGGGTACACGAACCATGCATCGGACACGACCAGCTCGGAGGCGTCCAGCCTGGCGCAGGACCGCGCGGACCTGCTGGTACCCCGCCCCAAGTCCCGCGCCCGCAGCATGCATGTCAGTACTTTAAGCCTTTATTATTACGTTATTCTCAAGTATTAATGTCTATATTGCACTAATCGGGGGCGTTCCACGTGAAGCGGACAGGTAAAAATTGTCGATGTTTCCGATTTTAGTTATATTCGATTGAGTTATACCTACATACGACCTCGACTCAGATACGAAATATTTTTGCGGTACAATGTATAGTTAACGAGTTATAGGACATTGAAATTTGGACCAACTTACAAGTAGGCGCTGCTTTAGACCAAAGTACCAAGTGTTATCAAGTTATAATTAAATAAACAAACTTGTGGAATGTAACGACGTTTAAATTCATTATTTTATAAACGTAAATATCTTTTCTTGTTAGGAATTGTTATACTGATTTCTTTTATTAACTCGAACATGATATAAATGAATAAATTGCGAAATTATATATTAAATATTATCTACAAACCATTATAAACAATATCATTTAAGATAATTATTTATTTAAAGATAAAACTTTCTTAAATTGAACATTTCTGTAAGCTCTCGCTAGCGGGCGGCGGACGCGGGCGCCGCGGCCTGGCGTTCCGACTGGTCTAGCTCCCAAACTACTTCTAGGCCCATTATGAAACTTAGCAAGGATTATCTGTACACTAACACCCATTTTGAGAAAAAAAATGAAAAAAATTAAAGAGGTCAAACTTTAAACAAATCAAGTTTGAAAAGTAAAATAGCGAAATTCATAAAGAAAATCAATATTTTTTTAATTTCCAAAAATACAGTTAGCAAGCCTATTAAGTCAAGTATACATTCCACAAGTTTGTTTATTTAATTATAACTTGATAACACTTGGTACTTTGGTCTAAAGCAGCGCCTACTTGTAAGTTGGTCCAAATTTCAATGTCCTATAACTCGTTAACTATACATTGTACCGCAAAAATATTTCGTATCTGAGTCGAGGACGTATGTAGGTATAACTCAATCGAATATAACTAAAATCGGAAACATCGACATTTTTTACCTGTCCGCTTCACGTGGAACGCCCCATCGGCTAAGTTATTTCAAAAATGTACTGGTCGAAAATTCTTGTATTTGATCCGTCCGTCTGTCAGCAGGCGGAATCTCATGAACCGTAATGAGTATAGTTAAAATTCTTAAAGAGTGTGTGTTACTGTTTGTACGTTTTTATCCAAATAAATATTACAGTTGAATTATTTCAAAAAATCCATTTTAAATAGTAAAAAAAATCATTTAATATAACAAAAAAAAAGATAAATGAAACTTTTTTTTTTCAGAATCAAACCGGTATTTATTACGACGTGGACTATGAAAACGCTCCTGAACCCATATACGGTACTAAGGGAATTCCCCTTTCTACTTATACAGTAAGCCGAGGCCCACCATTTTATAGGTAATATGGAAATATAAAAAAAGTCATTTTTTATTACCTTCGAATTTTGAATTGTGACGTTTTTAAAACGGAAATATAAAGACAAGCTGTAAATGATTTGATTCATATCTGTATATAATGAATCAATTTGTAATATTGATTTATTATTTTGAATCAATGTAAAATGGAATTTCAATATATTTTTTTATATTTTATTGTAAATGCTTAAGAGTATAAGGATTACTTACAAGTTATAAAATTTGGTATTGAACGCTCAGATAGGTTATTTAATGCTTTAATATATGGCTTTGATTCAACATTTTGTCTATTTAAAAGTGATTTTCTGATTTTTTTTATACATCCATAACTTTTTTTATGACTTGTGTCCTGACAGACGGACAGGCAAAAATTCTGAAAACTTGAGAGAGAGATTTTTTCTGAGAATTTTACTATATGCATAGACAATAATATCACTAAAAAGACAAATTTTAAATTAACATTCCTTTATAAAATTCCAGTGATAAAAATTGCGTTTTAAATATATATTTAGTTCGAAATTTTTAAGTTTAGACATTTATATTTTATTAAGGTTTTAGTAAAAGCATGGCTATCTTTTTTTTTCGATGTATAAATCTCAGCTTTTTTGTTATATTCATATCCATATATAGTAATGTATTACACTGCATAATATATAATTATTGGAATTGACTACTGTTTACAGCATCACAAACTGATATTTATTTAGTTTTTATAATGTTATTAAAATAAAATGTTATGTTTTTACTACAGCAATCATGACATTCAACTTATTTTACATATTTTTCTTTTAAAAATCCGAATTCATATTATATTTCTAATTATTATTCGTCATAATCTAACGTGACTTTGAAGCTTATATTTTTGTCACATTATACATTACCAGTAGATTTTTACTTAAACGATGAATCACGTCATAATAATTATGAATCAACTGACTGATTTTATAAATCCATTGAAAATGACTATATTTTTAAGCTAACTTAAGATGTTTTATTATAAACTGATTCAACGAAGATACGTAAATCACAATGAATTATTATAAGTTTTAATTTTACATAATATGTGTAGTCATTTTAATGCATAATTGGTATTGCTTTTAAGAATATGAATGTAAATATGTTTTTATTTTTTTATATAATATATTTTGTACGTTGAATTTCGATGAGAATATAATAATGTCGTAGTTCATAAGAAATAATAATAATAATAATATGTTTATTGATATCTTTATACCTTTACTATATATATTTATAGATTAAGACTCCAAATATTTTTTTAATATTCAACGGTATTAAGTTACACAGTATTGTAATGCATCTTTGATGTGTAGCATATTTCCTCTCGCTTCCCTGCAATCTGTAATTCGTGAAAAGGGACGGAAGTGTGTAACAGATAGTGATGAAGTAAAGTGGGCCGTCATTGTAATAAATGTTACACATCATATGCGTTTATTTATATACATATTTTAATATTCATTTTAATGAGATTTAACATTTTTGAATCAGTATTTTGTAAGTTATTTTTGATGATTATAAGTGGAATAAGACTCGTAAAGCGAAATTTCTATTGATTTAAAAATTCTCGCACGAATCAACTTATTACATCACAGTATTTAATGCTTGAATTTGTAATAAAAAGTTCAACTACGACATTATAGTATAAAAATGCATTTATCTATGTTGAAACTTTGTCGACTTTTGAGACAAAATCGAAATAAAAAAATATATATTTAAAGTTATTTTTTTTATCCTGGTAACCCTGCATTGATGAGGTATTTCGTACCCTCTATTCGCGATCCTGTAACGTTTTAATAAGACGGGAGAGGTTCTGTTGGTTTTTAGAGGGTAGTACTGGCTTTTACCGGTAAGTCCCACAAACCACCTGAATGTATGCAGGTGGTGTGTATGAATACTTTGTATTTTGTACATCTTAATTATATATTAATTATCAATTTAAATTCTATCAGTATTCTATAAGAAATATTCTCGATACGAATTTTGCTCGTAGGTATCGTGCTCGCACTACTATTTAAACGATGGAGTTAACAAGTAAGAAAAGCTGGTTGCTTTAAACATAAACAAATATACAAAAAAGTAATTTAAAAAATATTAAAAGCTAATTCTCCAAAAAGTGTGTTTTGGTTTTAAAATAATTTATATACGAGAAACTGCATGTTCTGTTAACTAATAACTTCCAAGTAAATAATAGCCCGAATCAGTGCTGCCCAAAGTTCTTGTATGGGAGTTTTGCGCAAACAGACATACAGACAGACGCGGCGGAGGACTTTGTTTAATAATATGTATAGATATAGATATATGCAGCCTGTAAAGGAAAATGAAAACAAAAACTATATTTAAGGCGCTTTATTTTAATATAAAAATAATAAAAATGCTCTCCTGGTCCTTCATAAATAATCTCATAAATAAGTTAATTAAATACATCAGTCGAGTATTAGCTTAAACTACATGTAGTTATAACGCATTCAAGCGTCTAAGAACTAATATTAATTGTGATTTTCACACTTTTCACACATATAGAGTATTTATTAATAGAGTATTTTTCTTATAAAACTGGCCTTAAAGTAAATAAAAAATATATAATATTCCTGAACTGAAAATTCTAAAAATACGAGTTTTACCACATAAATAAATTTAAATAATATTTTTTCTAAATTTTGGACTGATTCATGGCAACGTTTTATCTTGATTCATCCGTAAGCACCAATCAATGTGTTGAATCATTTTATTTCTTAAGGTAGCAATTGTTTAATACGTTGTAGTTGAAACGGTATCCAGCTTCATTCACATCTTTTGTTACCAAATTGTCACTCTTGAAGTACACGTACAAGGGGCCGGGAGGCGTGGCTGTGAAATTAGAATTAATAATTAATTAAAACCTTGTTTAACTATATAATTTGGTCCTCTCTAAAATAAATAAATGAATATGTTGGGACGTTAGCACGCAGCATGATGTGGTTCCATGGTAAGCTACGAGGCTTGTGTTACGCCAGATAGTATCACCCTATAAATAACGTTAAATACATAAATATTTTAAATAAGTATAAACGCATGACTAGAGTACAAACGAGAACGAATGGAGCATGAATTTAAGTATTTATGTTTATCCATGCCCTCAGTGGGAATCGATCCCACGACTCCTGGCACAGCAGGGTCACAGGCACAAACTGAGCCAAAACGAGTCGCTTTTAAGTTTAATAAGTCCTAAGTCCTCCTCGTTCTCCTTTAAACAGAAAGTGCACTTTGTCTGCGCGGTACGAGGGAAATCAGTCCGTAGTCCACCGCGCTGGCCTAGTGCGTGTTGGCGGACTTCACATATTTTTCGAAAACTTGCTAAGTTTTCTCAGACTTGCAGATTTCTTCACGATGTTTTCCTTCACCGTAAGACAAGTGGTAATCATGATGAAAATGATTCGTACATGAAAATATCAGAGGTGCGAGACCCGGATTTGAACTCGCATCACTCGGTTATCCAAGCGAGCATGTTACCGCTGGGCTACCACTGCCTATAAGCAAATAATACATAAATAAATAACTTACACGCAATGATCTGATTAGCAGCACTAGTCCCGCAAAACTTGGATCCTCTCAATCCATCAGCTGTTTCGGCTTCCGGCACGAACAAGTAGTCTTCCGACTGCGCGAACCCTTGCGTGACGGGGTTCAGCTGACAGTCCGTGTCCAGGTACAGGTTGGAGTCGTCGTGGTACGCCATGTCGAAGCTGGCTGCTGTTAACCTGGTTGAAAATGGTGAAATGTAATCAAATATTTTTTGAGAAGAGTAACTGTTGAGTTTCTCGCCGGCTCTTCTAAGCAGAAGAGCATTCCGAGTCGGTGGTAGCTTACTCTCAGACTTACAGACTGACATTAAACTTAAATTCTATATAATAATGTAAAAGTGACAATTCAAAAGTACTTGTAAATCTATTTCGTTGTCTATTTGAATAAAGTATATTTTGATTTGAAATGAGGTAAAATGCATTTGAAATGAGGCAGTGGTAGCCCAGCGGAAACGCGTCCCTTGTATAATCGAGTGATGCGGGTTCAAATCCGGGTCTCGCACCTCTGATATTTTCATGTGCGAATCATTTTCTATCATGATTACCACTTGTCTTACGGTAAACGAAAACATCACGAGGAAACCTGCATGTCTGAGAAAACCTAGCAAGTTTTCGTAAGACATGTGAAGTCCGCCAACACGCACTAGGCCAGCGCGGTGGACTATGGCCTGATCCCCCTCGTACTGAGGGAGGCCCACCCCCAGCAGTGGGACATTAAAAATCTAAACTAAAAAGTAGAAAATAATACTTTTAAGAACTTTGTTAATTTTGGAGTCGGTGCCAGCCAAAGCAAAATAACCCTAAATAGATATATCGATTAATCTATCGATTAATCTATCCATTTGTAAACATAATCAAAATACCTTGCTGGCACCGACTCCAAAATTAACAAAGTTCTTAAAAGTATTATTTTCTACTTTTTAGTTTAGATTTTTCTCTTTTTAGTGCATAGTTTTTGAAGTCGGTTTAATTTTTTTTTTAAAAATAACTTATTTTTCCATTTTTAGTGTGCCTTTTATTTAGCTGATTTAATTATAGTGACTTACTATATGTCACTAATTATTAACGTAGGTGGGGGGGGGGGGGGGGTTGGTGTTGGTGTCCAAAGCGTACTCGATCTACGACTACTGTAGCTGTAACTAAACTACGAGCTCATCTTTATGTTTACATTCCCCATACGAAAAAGTTTTAATAAGACACTTCCACCTTTTTTTATTTACCTTCTATTATCATATAAACGTAATACCCTGGAAGAACACAACTACCAGTCTATATGTATGTATAATTTTAAAGGAATTTCCTTTCAACTCCTAGCCGTTGAGGAGTTGTACCTTCCATCATCAGCTTATCCACATGAGATGGTAATTATCAGATGCAAATCCTTAAAAAACTTTAGAAAATATATGAAAAATGTACTAAGTGCCTATAAAATTTAAGAGTTGCCATCGATTTCCCTAGGATCCCATTATCAGATCCTAACTTGGTGACAATGGGAACATCTTGGAAGTATACCCTACCAAACAAAAAATAAATTTTTGAAATCGACCCACAATTGACGCTTAAATCGGTGAACACAGATAAACAATAACATTTGAAGAATTCTACCTTCCATCATCAGCTCATCACATGAGATTACGATTTTCAGACGCAAATGCTTGAACAGCTTTAGAAAATATATAAAAAACATAGTAGGTGCCTATAAATTTTGAAAGTTGCCCTGGATTTCCCTGGGATCCCATCATCAGATCCTGATTTTGTGATAATGGGACCCCCTCAGAACTATACCCTACCGAACAAAAGAAAAATTTTTGAAATCGGCCCACAGTTGGCGGAGAAATCGGTGAACATACATAAAAAAAAAAAAAAAACATACATCGGAACATATAACCTCCTCCTTTTTTGAAGTCGGTTAAAAAGGGCTGATGATGAGGTAAAATCCACCACTGGGCGTGGCCTAGAGAGTTATTTGGGTTTCCGTAACCAAATTGGTCATCAGTATATTTTCCAATTAAATATCTAAATGAAGCCAAAACACTGGGTGATCCACTTGGTGGACGGTGTACCATACGGTTGGCTCTAGGTACTTCTCTGACTTCAAAGTATCAAAGTAGACAGATGTAGCATGGTTATCGGCAGGTGATTGAAAATAGTAGCAATGTCAGGTAAACCATTTTTAACCCCCGACGCAAAAACGACGGGGTGTTATAAGTTTGACGTGTCTGTGTTTGTAAATATGTGTGGGCTTGTATGTATGTATGTCTGTCTGTGTCATCGTAGCTCCCGAACTTGCCGCTGAATCTCGATTCATTTTTTTTGTTTGACAGGTGAATTAGTAGTAGTGAGTGTCCTGTGTTTGATGAAAATCGGCCCCAAATGGCGGATTACATAATTTTCACAACTCCCTCAATATGGGTACGACATTAAAGGGCCTTACTACTAGAATAATATTTTTATTATACTGCAAAAAGGATAGACCTGGGACTTATCTTATACCATGCAGCGTGTTTCGTTGAAGCTCTTAGCAAAGCCAGCTCAAGCTGCCATACACTAATGTCCCTAGCGATTGTATGGCAGCTTGGGCTATCACGTCCGTTGGCCGACTATATGTTTAATAGGCTTTGGTGTTAGTATATTATGTAAATATCAGCTTAAATTTGACTTACTTAATACCGCACACGTCGGAGGTCCGCTTGAAGCAAGTAGCATACGCCAAGTTGGCGATGTAGGGGCCCGCGCCGCGGTTGTAGTTGAAGGACTCGAAGAAACCCGCGCGGTCTGGGTAGTATTGCAGACACCCAGGGGGGGCTGGGGTTCAAATGGCAAAGTTTAATTTTGTACGGATTTGGGTGAATAATACGCAGAAAAATTTAAGTTATACAAATAAATATGTTGGGACATCAGCATATAGAACCATTTAGTTCCGTGGTAAGCTACGAGGCTTGTGTTACGGATACCAGATAGTTGATACACTATACATATTGATGTATAACTTTAAATACATACACATTATTAATATAAAAAAAACACGACTTGAGTACAAACTTGCTCTTCACACAAATATTGCCGCCAGCCGGATTCGAACCCGCAATCGCTGACACAGTAAAGTAGAGTAACTACGAATTTAGCCAATCTTCGTCACACATAAATTACCTTGAGTAATAAAAATATCCCTACATTGAAAATTACTTATTTAAGTAAAAATGACGATTCAAAAGAACTTGTAAAAGTCTATTTGAATAAAGAATATTTTGATTTGATTTGATTTGATTAAAGCCTTAGAGGATTAAAAAAAGGAAGAAAGCAAATCTTCTTCGTTATTTTACTTTAAACTAAAAACATACCAATCAAATATTCGTCTCTATCAGCAGTAGATGTGAAGGGAGTGGCCGGCAGCGACGCGGTGATCGCGTCCAGTAGACCATCACGATATTTGCTGTAAAAATTATTTTTAACAAAAAACAAAAACCGACTTCAAAACTAAACAAATCTAAACTAAAAAGTAGAAAATAATACTTTTAAGAACTTCGTTAATTTTGAAGTCGGTGCCAGCCAAGACGGATAGACTTATCTTGCCTTTGCAAGGAACTTTCGAACGGTATTTTGATTATGTTTACAAATATTATAGATATAGATTAATCGAATATGTGTCTATTTAAGGTTATTTTGCTTTGGCTGGCACCGACTTCTAAATTAACGAAGTTCTTAAAAGTATTATTTTCTACTTTTTAGTTTAGATTTGTTTAGTTTTGAAGTCGGTTTTTGTTTTTTGTTAAAAATAATTTATTTTCAAATTTTTAACGGAAAGTGGATACTTATTTTGTTTACATACAAAAAAGAATTTTCCAAATCGGTCCAGCCATCTTCGAGTAATGGGGAACATACATAAAAAAAAGTCCCCAACGAATTGAGAACCTCCTCCTTTTTTTAGAGTCGGTTAATAAGAGCCTGAAAGAATTTAACTATCGGTCTATAATTACGAATAATATTGAAAGAATTTTCTTTTAACTCCTAACCGTTGAGGAGTTGTACCTTCCATCATTAGCTCAACCACAGGAGATGATGATAATCAGACGCAAATACTTGAACAGCTTTAGAAAATATATGAAAAACGTAATAAGTGCCTATAAAATTTGAGAGTTGTCTTCGATTTACCTGGGATCCCATCATCAGATCGTGACTTGGTGACTATGGGACCAACTAGAAACTATACCCTTTCAAACAAAAAAAGAATTTTCCAAATCGGTCCAGCCATCGTCGAGTAATCGGGGAACATACATAGAGAAAAAAAAAAAAAAAAAAAGTCCCCGACGAATTGAGAACCTCCTCTTTTTTTTGAAGTCGGTTAATAATAAAGTAATAAATAATCACAACAATAAATCAGTGAAGTAACCGAATGAAGTGGGTTCAAATCCCGGATCCGCACATTATATTTTCATTTGAGAATCAGTTTTCAAAGACTTGTAAAGTCTGCAAGCATCTGGCCAGCATGGTGGACTATGGCCTGATCCTGATCGTATTGAAGGGAGACCCACCCCCAGCAGTGGGACGTTATAAATTGCTGAACATAGTTGTCTTTATACATTTTCAAAGTAATTATCAACGAATCTTTTCCTAAAAATCTTATTTGGACTCGAAAATCTGAACTACGTAAGTAGAGAAATGGATCCAGACATTTCCAATAATAACATCTACTCCTCAATATTTCTATTAACCTCATATAATATTTATAAACAATCCTCCCCTACCCCAGAGTGTTGAAGCATTCCAGCTGAGTGACCTTGATCTTCCAAGTGGCCTGCGGTAAGTTCGGCTGCGACACGCGGTCCGCCAGCTTGAAGTTCAGGCGGATGGACCGGCTGTTGGTCGTCGCGTTCACTCTCACGTACACTGTGGAAATAGTGAATCGTTGAAGATATATTTACTTAGTAATTGCATTTAAATTTAACGTTATTATTAAATGAAGCTAAAAATGTCTTAGGGGTGATATAAATAATTAATTTTGAATTGATTTTGAAGTCACTACTGGACCGACACGATGACTGGCAAGTCGGAGATCTGGCGAAAACATCAGCAACTTTCCTACTATTGAGCTTTTCGTACTGAGATTTTTTGGACAGAAATACTCAATAACTATTGGTCTTGTATTGTAAATCTAGAGGAAGGTCACGATGCTCCTAGTACGAGCTCCTAAGCACTCTTTCTGGATATACTTTTCATATATGTTAAACAATTATGTAAAGAGTATATTTTTGTAACCTAATCTTCTGCTTTAAATAAATAAATATACAAAAAATAACTGAACATAGTCTAACCCAGGACTCAAACCCAGGACCACCTGATCTATGGCCATGCTGGCCACTAAACAGAGGTAGCTAGCTATATGGGTAAGTACTGTAGTAAAAGTGTAACGTACTGTGCTGTCCACTGTTGTCTCCGCAGAGGGACGGCAGCACGTCAGAGTTGGCTTGCAGGTTGGTCACTTGGAAGATGTCGTTCTTGCAGACGAATCCGGGGCGGTGGGTTACGTTTTCTACTTCATCGATCTAGAAATAAAGAAAGTATTATAAAAACTAGCGAATCACCCTCGCTTCGCTTGAGTTCGTCCCTAGGTGCTCCCTGCCAAATTTGTAGCACAAAAACCGTCCCCTAAGTAAACTTAATAAAATTTCTAAAATAAAAGAAGCCTAAGAGTTACTCCTTATTACATTAGCTATCTGCGAGTGAAAGTCCCTCATAATCGGTCTAGCTGTTTTAGAGATTAGCCGGAACACACAGACAGACAGAAAAAATTTTAAAATTATCATGTCTTCATTATATTCTCAACATTGTCAAAAATACTCTTTTACCCGACCACGACGAAAAAAGAGGATTATGTGTTTGACCCGTTTGTATGTCTATACTTCAGCCACTTTAGAGAAATAATGTTTGTACACAAACCACAACAGCTGATTTTTAGGGTTCCCACTTCAGAATAAATCACGATTTCACACTTTCAATAGTTTTACCCTAAATATCTATCAGAGTTTTCATAATACCTAATTGTAAAGACACGTAAAAGATAATACATCATTAATAAACATTTGAAATCACATGTAAGTAATTATTTTTTACATTTTTAATTATATTGGGTTGTGATGTTGGATAATTATGCCATCCCTAAAGCTTTCTGCCTTTTTTGGAAGATATCGTAAACATTTTTACATAATATTTTTATAATGTCATCAAATGAAAAATACCACCAAGTACCCTACACTAACCGGATAGTTTACTGTTTTTTAAATTAGTCGTATTATTTATCGATTCTTAAAAAATATCCAATGTTATGTGGTGCTGCCAAATCAATTGATTTCGCGTAAAATTAGACTTTGAGTGAGGAGTGAGGTAAGCGTTGGACGGGATAAATGCTTTGCTAACGGTTGATGAAACTTGTCACAGATTTCATTATAATTTGTTAATAATAAAAATTATAATAAATGTAAAAAATTAACTTCCATTTTGTTTTATTTTATCTTCTTAAGCAGTTTTATAGGTTTAAAAACTTAATTATTTGCTGACAATCATTATTAATTATCATTCTAAAGTATTAGCATTTACAACAATAAACATTAATAAAAAATGTTTTTCACCCATGCTTTCAGATGGTTGCCTAGCAACACTTTGTTATTAAACATTATTTCTCTAATGTGGCTCAAGTATAATTCTATGTTTACAGATTTTGAGGATTAATAGATGTGATAAAAATACAAAATGGCAAATCTAAGGCGTCACTTTCTGTATCGTAAAAATCGTTCAAGTGAGGTATCAAAATACTGGGTTTTAAGATGCGATTACAAAATATAGGTATATTTAACTATACTTAAAAGTATTAATTGTCTTCAGCCCTTTTTAACGTCCCACTGCTGGGGGTGGGCCTCCCTCAGTACGAGGGGGATCAAACCATAGTCCACCGCGCTGGCCTAGTGCGGGTTGGCAGACTTCACATGTCATTCGAAAGCTTGCCAAATTATCTCAGACATGCAGGTTTCCTTACGATGTTTTCTTTCACCGTAAGACAAGTGGTAATCATGATAAAAATGATTCGCACATGAAAATATCAGCGTTGCGAGACCCGGATTTGAACACGCAACGCACGCATAAAATTTGCTTAGCCGTTATATCATACTTACTGTGGTCGGCGGAGCCAAGTTGAAGGTTTCGAAGTCGATCCGCATTTGACACACGTTGTTATTATTTATCTCGATGTTGTAAGAACATTCTAGACCTGACGACTCCCTGCTTAAAGGTGGGTTGATGAACACTGCCACTTTAGTGTTAGTTCGAATGTCGCACGCATTCACTGTAAATAAATATTCGGGACATTAACACACTGCGCCATCTATATCCGTGGTAAGCTACGAGGCTTGTGTTACGGATACCACATAGTTGATATACTACACATATAATCTATACATATAATAAAACTGTAGAAAAGTCGTTTTTGTACATCAAAAAAAAATACAAAAAGAATAGCCAGGGTGTTAAAGAACAACCAATAGAACCCATTTCCAGCATTTTTAGAATTTTTGTCTGTTTGTCTGTTTGTCTGTTTGTCTGTTTGTCGGTTTGTCGGTTTGTCTGTTTATTTATCCGGGCATCACGTAAAATGTACGAAAGCAATGTAGATAACTTTTATACACAACGATTGAACGTAACTTTAAGTAACATTTAGTTTTTGTTTCATTGCAATCGGTTCAGTCTATCAAAAGATATTTGAGTTTAAAGTGAAGAAGTAGAGAAATTTCAGAAGTAAAATTAGGGCTATGTGCATTTGATCTCACAACTTCAAGTAACTTTTATACACAACAATATGTGCGTAAATTGAAGTAACATTAAGTTTTTTGTTTCATAGTAATCAGTTCACACCTGATAAAAAATGTAAATTAATAAAATTATAATAGTGTTTCCGAAGTAAAATATTAAAACAGCGCCATCTACGAGTATTTGAACTAGAGATCAACTGCGTGCAGTATTGTGCGTGTGAAGTCATTTTCTGAATCGCGGTGTTAAGATTTTCCTTGAAAGAATGACCTTCGCCCATGTCTGCCGGCAATCTTTGAATTTTCAACCGACTTCCAAAAGGAGGAGGTTATTAATTCGTCTGTATTTTTTTTTATGTTTGTTAGCTCATAACTTAGAACTGGGTGAACCGATTTTGATGATTCTTTTTTTATTTGAAAGGCAGTGCTTCCCATGTGGTCCCATTTTAATATTTTCCAGTTCTGGCAATGGCATCCATGAGAAAACCATAAAAGTCTTAAATTTGCATTAAGTATTTGCGCGACAAATGGACGAATAACTCAATATACTACAATATATAGTACACAATATATAGTTGGTGCCAGCCAAAGCAAAATAGCCCTAAATAGATACATATTTGATTAATCTATCAATTTATAAACATAATCAAAATACCTGGCTGGCGCCGACTCCAAAATTAACAAAGTCCTTAAAAGTATTATTTTCTACTTTTTAGTTTAACTTTAGATTTATTAAGTTTGGAAGTCGGTTTTTTGTTTTGTAGGAGTCATTAAAGTTCTGTCTTTAAAGAGGTTTGTCTATGTAAAGGTCTTGAATTAAATTGATAGTATCGTAAATCGTTCGTTTGTTAATTCATTATTTCGTTTTATCTTTCAAAAAATTTTGGTTAGTTAGATTCGGTCTTAATTTCGAAGTGCGAAGTAAATAATAACTTGCAATTTGAGTCAAGTAGTTTTATTTATAGTAGGGGAGCCCAAGCGGGGATTTCGGGATTTACTAAAGCGCGGCAGATTAATATGCAGGGGGATACCTTGTACCCGGTTAAGTACCTCCACAAAACATGAGGCCCATATATAAGGCCGCCCGTGAAGGATACAGGATCAGATTATTAAAAAATAATTGACCATCAGAAATTCTCGAGCGCGTCAGATTAAGGTAGGGTGAGTTAATTACATCCTAAAAAGTGTATATTCCACTAATCTGACAATTTGAGAGTGAAGAAAAAAAAGGGGAGGGCAACAAAGTTGTAAGAAAAAAACGTCTTCTCGACATTCTCGAGCGTAGCTAATTTTTTTTTATTTTGAAGGAAATAATTCAAGAATAATGAAAAATATATAATCTGACGATTTCCGCAAGCCGAAATTTTTTTTTTGCTATTTTAATATTATATAATAATATTTCGTTATTATATTATATAATAATTTTTTTTGCTATTTTAATATTATTTGTGTGAATTAGAGTTTATAAATATTTAATATGAGTGATATTAATTTGAAATGTGTATTTTGTGGTGAAAGTACCTTACAAAAAACAATTAAATTTACGGTAGAAACATTAAAAAAATGTGTAAATATTTTGGAATATCGTCGGAGCAAGCCGGTTATCCGAAAGTCTCGAGGAACATATGATAACCTCGAATTGTCGATGGAATCATCATTAAATGATTTATATCACGCACAGTGCTATAAATTATTTACTGCAATTAAAATACCGCGAGACTTTCAGTATTTACAAGATCAAAGTGTAGTGGAACATGACAATCAAATGCATAGAAGTATTATTTCTTTGAACTCAGGGAGCTCAAAATATCACATAAATTATATTTTGAGCTCAAAATACTTATGAAGTACAATTTTAAGCGCCCAGGAATGGAATTAGCGGGAAGTTGCAGGGCCATCCCTTTAAGGTGAACCGTTTTTCTAATTTTTTTTTTGTCAGATTAGGCGAATCCCTCTAGATAATCGTCAGATTATGAGACAGTACGTTTAGAACATAAAGATGAACCATATATATCTTAATCTGACGCGCTTGAGTATTTCAAAATGGCGATTTTTTTTTGCACATTATGAAAATGGCCGCGAGTTTGCGTCCCATCGAAATCGTCAGATTAGTGAATGAGAGCTTTTTTTTTGGTGCACTTAACACTCCCTTAGAAAATCTGACGCGCTCGAGGATGTCCATGCAACAGTTTTTTTTTACATATTTAAAAATCTATAGCCGCTTCCCCCACCGATGTAAAGGTATATATCATATAACATTTTTTTCTTCTTATCATCTAAGCTTTGCATCCCAATAGGTCTCTACGACGCTCGAGTAAATCCCCATTTAGCATCGTGGGCTCCCCTACCATTACTTCGTAGTTTGAAATTTTATTAGTCTTCATTCTCATTTTGAAAGTTTGTGTTGTTGTAAATTGTTGATTTATTTGGTTCAATATTTTATTTGTTTGGTTCAGTTTTTATTTTGAAAATGACTCCTAGAAAAAAAACAAACCTTTCGCAGCGTAGCCGAGATGCGAAAAGGAAGAGACTAAGTAGGTCCCAGGAATCAGAAGAAGATCGTGAAGTGAGGCTGAAGGCTGGCGTCCTTTAGGGACGGATCGGGGCGGGTCGCATTGGAACGGGCCGCGGCTCTGTGATGCTCTTGCGTCCATCTGTACGGGGCGCGGCGGACCGCCTAAGCGGATTTGATTTACAGACGTGTTTTCGTGCTTGGACTGATATCGCGCTACCATGGACAGCTCCGACGAAGAGATGTTATGGTTTCAAACCCTTCTTGAGGAAGAGCAAAAAAATAAAAAACGACGACTCTCACATCCGCCTGCCTGCGTCGACTAGACGGACCGGGGCGGGTCGCAGCGCACCGCCGACAGAAATACGCCTGCGAAGCGATCCGCCAATGCGTTGCCGCCCGCCGCGCTCCGATCCGTCGCTAATAAACGATATTTCATACAAAACATAGCCAGGCGTATTTTTGCGTTGCGATGCGGCCCGACCCGCCTAGTGGACGCTAGCCTTAACAGCAATTCGATTATCCGTTGCGGGGGTGGACCTAAGTATTGGATGCTTTTCTCATGGTCAACTATACGTAGCTCTTTCCCGCGTAAACAACCCCAATAACCTTTTTGTGTACGCTCCAGATGGTTCCACAGCCAATGTTGTTTATTAAGAAGCACTAGCATAAATAAAAAAAAATGATTTGTATCGGTATCCTCCAACATCCACGCGAACAAAGTCGCGGGCACAGCTAGTGTATAAATATAAACACAGGGCGACCGCTAATAGAGTATAATGAGCACTTACAAGAGCAACATGTAGCGAACACTCCACAGAATCCAATGGCTTTCCCTCCCTGCGTGTTGCACTGGTTGCGAGACAAGCACACCCCTCCGGTAGACCTGTCAGCTCCCAAGCACTGCTCTCCGTTGCCCACCGTGAAGATGCTGCCTGGACCAGTCTGTCTCTTCGCTAAGAATTAAAAGAAAATCATTAAGAAATTTATTATTATAAATTAAAGTTTATTGCACAAAAAATGAAGGACTTTCTTACAAACTTGCGAGAGCCCTTAGACCTCCTTAATTCCTAAACGGTCCTGTCGCAAAATTCATTCTTAGCGGATGTCTACTTTTTGATATTTCGTAATGAGTACTCACTCAGTAAAATTTCGCTTTTATATATTCAGTTATAGAGGTCGAATCAAATAATTATATACAGTACTTATAGGATGAACACTTTTTTTTCAATTCTGTGTATCTGTAGGTTCCGGCCAATTTCCGAAACGGCTGAACCGATTTTAACGATACTTAAGCATAAGCTAATGTTATTTACGAAAAACGATTAGGGTTCTTAAAAAAATATTTTTTTTCCAAGGACGAACTAAAATGAAGGGAGGGTGAGTCCGTTACTCGCTAATAATACTTTCATTATATAAATTATAAATTGTTGCAAACTAAGTTAAAAACAGCGCCATCTAGTATATAATTGCTTTTTAATAGGGTTTGAGTAGAAGACTTATGTAGTATATAGCGCCATCTTTCTTCTATTATTAGAACTTAGAATGCTTAAAGTCAAAAGAGCACAGATTACATAATTGTGATACATCGTCCTAGTTACATAATACTTAATTTAACGGTTAGACAGAGCTAATTCGGGCTATTCTAAATACTATTTTGTTTTCTTGAATAGGTAACAGATGGCGCTTATTCGCGAATAGTTAAACTTTTATTCTGGTGTAAATAATTTTTTTATGTCATACTAAATATTTTGGTTTAAAATAAAAATATTAATTTAAATCTAATTTCAAAATGAATTCTTTTCTTGAATTTATTAATTTACTTTAAAAGTTAATAAAACCCATCTTCCCACAATATAAGGATGTGGGGTTCAATCACACCACATGTGGGATTAATTTATCTACTGTAAGTCGGAGATCTCCTCCGGTAAGATCGAGATGTTTTCTCTTACCATAAGCAAGCGAGTATACGAGTTGAAAATGATCACACGTTCAAGAACCAAAAATTGAAGTCGCTTCACTCGGCTATCCAGGACAGTACATTACTAATGGGTCAATATGTATACGCATATACTGTATACATACTTATTACTTAATATACATAAAAATTAAAAATAGATATATTACATAATATGTATCTAATCTTTTTTAACGTCCCACTGCGGGGGGTGGCCCTCTATTCAATACGAGGGGGATCAGGCCATAGTCCACCGGCCACCGCGCTGGCCTAGTGCGTGTTGGCGGACTTTTTTTTCTTTTTTTTTATGGGACAAAGGGGCAAACGGGCAGGAGGCTCACCTGATGGTAAGTGATCAACTCGGCCCATGGACATCTGCAACACCACAGGGCTTGCAGATACGTTGCCGGCCTTTCAGGAAAGGGAGGGAGGGAGGAGGGAGAAGGACGGGAGTAGGGATGGAGAGTGGGCCTCCCGGACTCTCACTTACCGGACGAAACGTGACAGCATAGCTGCCACTTCACGCCGGTCTTCTGTGAAAGAGTGGTACTATACGGGGCGTTCCATTCGGCTACTACCCGAAGGTAACAAGCATGGCACTACCACTTGTAATATGTAATTCACATGTCTTTCGAATATAGCTAGGTTTTCTCAGACATGCAGGTTTCTTCACGATGTTTTCCTTCACCGTAAGACATTTATATTGTAATTTTACTTACTTCTTAAAAGATCGGACGCAACGCCACATTGGGCTATAGCGAGTAATAGCAACAACCTCGTGTAATTTATCACCGCCATCTTGTGTCGAATAGCTGAAACAAAAATAAATTTGAGGTTCTAGTTATAGTTTTTTCGGCCTAACTATACATATAATAAAATTGTAATTCAGTCTGTACATAGTTCTTTTTTGGAAAATCTTATTCAAATAGTTATTATCAATATTAAGTAGTCTTTAGTTTTTAGAATTTTTGTTTGTTATGACGCCATCTCGAGAAAACAATGGACAGATTTTGATGAAAATTTGGTATGATGGTAGCTTATCCGGATCAACATTTAGGATACTTTTTACTGCTGGAAAATATACTTAAAGCGGAGCAAATGTGAGTCGTTATTATATCATAGTCTTCCAAAATAAAAGTCAAAGTAGCATTTTTCACCACTATTCTCGATTATGTCGTAGTATACTCGTATGATGTAAGTGAATATTAAAAAAATAAATAAATATAACATAAAATATGTTGGGACATTATTACACACAGCACCATCTAGTTCCGTGGTAAGTTACGAGGCTGTAGTTACGGATACCAGATAGTTGATACACTACATATATAAATTTAAATATGTACATACATATTATAAATATAAACACCCATGACTGGAGTACAAACATTCGTGCTCAACAAATGAATGTCCCCAGCGGGACTCGAACCCGCGACCGCTGGCGCAGAAAGTAGTGTTAATTATAGAAAACCAAACTAAAAAATAGAAAATAAATTTTAATGAATTTAAATTAATTATTTGATCTTAAAAAAAGCGTGGGGTGCATGGTGTCAATAGTTATAAATATTTTATTGACAGATATCAGTAGAGTGATTATCATTTTGATAATATTATATAGACAAAACTGCGATCAAGTAATAGTTATTTTAATAAAGTATAATCATAACTAGCATACTACACTATTACATTATAACTCAACGGTTACCGTTACATTTGAAGGAAAATTACTTATTAGTAGATGATCGATGTATAAGAACATTAGTGTAACTGTCCGTGTTGTAAATTAGCTAAGTACTTTAATCTGCCCGCTGGCGATCAAATGTACTAACAAAAACATCCATTTATTTTTATAGCTCACTAGTGATGTACCCTTTCCGCTTGTATTCGTCCACCACATTTTGTCGGACATTTTTGACGACACGTATGGCTCAGTTGGTAGTAACCCTTATATAAAATATATATATATATATATATATATTTTATATATATATATATAGCAATATACCGACACATCACTACTCTCTCTCTCTCTCTCTCTCTATTCAATAGAAATACCGTAAAATACAAGTAAAGTCACATCACTAGCGGTAAACCAAGAGGTTCAAAGAAGAATTTGCATTCTATTGTTTACCATTTATGGCTGCCAATAAATAGTAAGAATGTTAGAAACTGTACATGATGCTTTATACATATACATAACATTGAAGTGTCTGTTTGTAATTTCAAATTAATAGCTTTTCACTAAATGCATATGAAAGTATAATATACGGTACTTACATCAAAAAAATCAATTTCTTAAATTTTTGTCTGTCTGTTTGTCCCGGTTAATATCTGAAACGGCTGGATCGATTTTGACGGGACTTTCACTCGCAGATAGCTTATGTTATAACGAGTAACTAGGCTACTTTTATGTCAGAATTTTTTTTTTTAATTACGGGACGAATTTTTGTGCAACTAACTTTAAATTTGGCAGGGAACTTAGGGACGAACCCGAGCGAAGCGAGGATAAGTCGCTAGTCTATACATGGAAAATCTTATTGAAAAAGTCACTATTAGAGATGCAGAGGCCGAATCTATAGTAATTAGAATTTTTGTCTGTGTGCCTGTCTGTCACAGTAACCGCGCCACAGTAAAGCCACTGAACAGATTTTGATGAAGCGTGGAATGATGATGATAATAGGATACCTTTTTACTGAAGGAAAATTCTTCATCTCCCAAAAATAAATTCTAACAATTTAAACGAACCCGAGAGAAACGAGGATGACTTGCTAGTCTTCTATACAGGGCTTTCTTTTGTGGGGGTCTAATAAAATAAAAGTAGCCTAAGTTACTTCTTAAAACATAACTCATCTGCGAGTGAGATTGAAAGCCGGAACAAACATACAGTCAAAAGTTTTTTTTGATGTAAGTATCATATATATATAGTAGTTTGACTGTATTTAAAAAGAAATTATACTTATATATATCTAGTTTAATTCATATTTTTTTTAAATCACTTGTTCTGTTCTGTTCTGTTTAATTATAATACATATATGTATATATATACATATTTACTTACATTTTATAAAATGATGTGCATTACTTTTAAGTTAAATTTATATTGAAAAAAGAGAAGTTTCTTTGTTTTGTTCCTAATAAGTATGTTATTTTATAAATTTAGTTAGTATGCCTTTTAAATAAATAAATAAATAAATAAGTATATACTTTCATATACATTTAGTGAAAGCTGTTAATTTGAAATTAAAAACAGACACTTATGTATTGATTAGTATCAAATCAAATCAAATCAAATCAAAATATTCTTTATTCAAATAGACTTTTACAAGTTCTTTTGAATCGTCATTTTTACATGATTTAACTTTAAATTTAAATTAAATGTCAGTCTGTAAGTCTGGGACTTGGGAGTAAGCTACCACCGACTCGGAATGCTGTTCTGCCGAGAAGAGCCGGCGAGAAACTCAGCAGTTGCTCTTTTCAAAAATATTTGATTACAATATTTATTGCATTACAATGTTTTTCTATTTATCCTACGTGAGACACAACAAGACATTAATTCCACACGTTTACATCTTCTAAGTATTCCGCGATAGTATAATAAGCCTTATTCAATAATGTATTTTTAATTTTAGATTTGAATTGTTTCAAAGGCAAGCTCAATATGGACTGTGGAATTTTATTATACATGCGTACACCTTGCCCCATAAAAGTTCTATTTACTTTTTGAAGGCGAAAACTGGGTGTTACAAGTTTATCCTTATTTCTTGTATTTATACCGTGTTTGTCGCTGTGTCTTGAGTAGCAATTAATATTTTGTCGAACGAATACAATGTTACAATATATATATTGCGAAGCAACCGTAAGTATTCCAATTTCTTTAAAAAGTTCGCGGAGAGTATCCCGAGCGCTAACGTTATAAATAGCCCGAATGGCCCTTTTTTGAATAATAAATATGGATTTAATGTCCGCAGCATTACCCCACAACAGAATACCATACGCTAAAATGCTATGAAAGTAGCTAAAATAGACAAGTCTGGTAGTATCGACGTCAGTTAGCTGCCTGATTTTTCTAACAGCGAAAACAGCGGAGCTCAGTCTACTCGCAAGAGACGAGAGATGGGGACCCCATTGCAGACCTGAATCTAATGTAAATCCCAAGAAAACCGTGGAATCTACCATATTTAGTATGTCTTTATTAAGATACAAGTTAAAATTCTGTCTTTTTACATTAGGTAATGAAAACTGCATACATTTTGTCTTATTGACATTTAAAGCCAGATTATTAATATTAAACCAATGAAGTATGTGTGATAATGCACTATTCACTTCGTCGTAATTATTTGACTTTCTATCAACTTTAAAAATTAAGGAGGTGTCATCCGCAAAGAGTACAATATCACAAAACTTGTCGGCATAAAATGGGAGATCATTAATATAAACTAAGAACAAAAATGGACCCAGGATAGATCCCTGTGGTACACCCATTCTAAGAGGAGACCCTGAAGAATTGACATTATTTACCGCGACCTTCTGAACCCTACCACTAAGATACGATGCAATGAGATCAAGAGCAACACCACGAACCCCGTAATGAGCTAATTTAAGCAAAAGAGTTTCATGTTCCACACAATCAAAAGCTTTAGACAAATCACAGAATACTCCAATTGCATTCTGTGATTTTTCCCAAGCGTCATAAATATGTCTAAGAAGCGCAACCCCCGCATCAGCTGTAGACTTGCCTTTAGTAAAACCATACTGTTCACTATGGAAAATATTATTTATGTTAAAATGAATCAAAAGTTGGCTTAAAATAAGTTTCTCAAAGACTTTACTCATACATGGCAATATAGAAATAGGTCTATAGTTGCCAGGGTCATTTTTCTCGCCATTTTTAAAAAGAGGTATTATTTTACTAATTTTCATGAGATCAGGGAATATTCCATTATCTATGCATTTATTGAAAATAAGAGACAATTGTGGTGCAATGTTTGTTATTATTGTGTTAAGTAATTTAACAGACATGCCCCACAAATCACCAGTTTTTTTAGGATTAATAGTTTTAGATATCTTAATTATTTCATTCGCATCTACATATGAAAATTTAAATTGGTGATCACAGTGACGAGTATGATTTTTTAAAGAATTTATTGCATCTGTAGGAGAAGATTTTAAAGAAAATGTAACGTTTTCAGGGATTTTCGAAAAATAACTTTCAAATGAATTTGCAACATCTTCATTGGAACTTATTGTAGTATTATCAATTAGCAATTGGATAGGTTCACTAGCAGGCTTTGATCTTCCAGCCGTACGAGTAATCACGTCCCAAGTGGCTTTAATTTTATTGTCAGAATTTAAAATTTTATTTCTAATGTGTATAGACTTAGCCTGCAAACAAACATTTTTAAAAATTTTTGAATAAGTTCTTACCCGATTATGGAACGTTGGGTCATGATTCCACTGCTTCATACTATATAATTCATACAATTTATGCCTACTTCGGTATATACCGACTGTCGCCCAGTCGCTAAATTTCATTTTAGAGTCCTTAATTATAGTACGTTCTTTAAATACGTCATTGAATGACTCTAATAGTATATTAAATACTTTATTATAATAAAAATTGGGACTATCAACAGTCATGTTCAATTGAAGTAATTGCTGCGTAACTTTCTCTTTAAAGTTGTTAATTTTATAATCATTGACGGGTCTACATTTAAAATTTTGTTTAGTATTAATGATATCGCTAGATATTGAAATTTTTTGACCCAAGTGGTCTGAGCTTAAATTTGCTATTATTAATTTTTCGAGAACTTCCTCATGACAGAACACATTATCTATACATGTGGAGGAAAAACTTGATATACGAGTTGGTTCGCAAAAAACATTTTTTAAGTCGTACGATCTAAATAGACTTAAGAGGCGATTACTATGCTGCGTTACTTGAAGAATATCAACATTAAAATCTCCGCTTACAATTATGGATTTACTACTAGTACATAGAATTCTAAGGATATCGTCCATCTTATTTTCAAATATATCAAAGTCACCCGAAGGGGGTCGGTACACGCATAATATAATATACTGTTGAGTCTCAACGCAGGATAGTTCTATAGAACGCTCGACAGAGAGTGCCACTATGTCCTGTCGGCCCTTGCAAACTACATCTTTTCTAACTAATACAAGAGAGCCACCGCGAGTAGCATTCACTCTAACAAACGAACTTGACAATTTATAATTTTCAATATTTAAAATATTACAATCTTTTCTGAGCCATGGTTCAGTTAGGCATATTATATGGATATTGTATTTCTCAAGATAAAGCTCTAGTTCTAGTTCTTTGCCACCTAAGCCTTGTATATTTTGATGCACAATATTTAACCTGTTAGACTTAGGCATTGTCTTAAGATTCAGTTTAAACTAGTGCTAGGACTTTCTCTAGAAATTGTATCATGTAAAGTCACATTATTTTTCTCTAAGTTATTCATAATATAAATATTCTTAGTAGTACAATGTACTACTGGGTTTTGTATATTATATGCTACTAAAGTAGCAAGTTTTTTCTTATAATATAAGGGCAGATACAATGTACCTTTTGTCACCTTAAGACTAGAATTAATAAATTTATTTATATCAAAATAAAAGAATGCGTCACTATGACGGTGAGTTGTAGCTAAAACCCAAACTGCTGGACCAATTTGAAGAATTATTTGTTTGTTTTTTTTTTAGGATTTTCAACCGACTTCCAAAAGGAGGAGGTTATTAATTCGTCTGTATGTTTTTTTTATGTTTGTTAGCTCAGAACTTTGAACTGGGTGAACAAATTTTTTTTTTGAAAGGTAGTGCTTCCCATGTGGTCCCATTTTAATATTTTCCAGTTCTGACAATGACATCCATGAGAAAACCATAAAAGTCTTAAATTTGCTTTAAGTGTGTGCGCGACAATTGGATGAATAACTAACTCAATATCACGCCAACCGATTTCGATGATTCTTTTCTTATTGGAAAGGATGTAGGTTCAAGGGTAGTTTGATGAGAGTTAGGTAAGGTTCTGATTATGGGATCCATGACAAAGTAGGGGAACTCTTCAATTCTTAGGAGCAAATTAACGATGCTCGGCCCAATCTTTTATAGGCTATTCGGATATTTCGTAACTGATGATGGAAGGTACAACTCCTCAACGGTTAGCAGTTTAAAGAAAATTCTTTCAATATAATACGCACTTATGGACCGATAGTTGTATACTTTCAGGCTATTAGGTTTACCTCTTAATAGAAGGCAAATTTTTATAATCGTTAAATAACACAATACGTATCTACTTTCCACTAAAAATTTTAAAATAAATTATTTTTAACAAAAAAATAAAAACCGACTTCCAAACTAAATTAATCTAAGCTAAAAAGTAGAAAATAATACTTTTAAGGACTTTGTTAATTTTGAAGTCGGTGCCAGCCAAAGCAAAATAACCCTAAATAGATACATAATCGATTAATCTATCAATTTGTAAACATAATCAAAGTACCTGGCTGGCACCGACTCCAAAATTAACAAAGTTCTACTTTTTAGTTAAGATTTATTTAGTTTGGAAGTCGGTTTTTTATCCGGACCGGTTATAGTATAAAAAATAATATCTATAATATAGTAACCGTTAAAACTTACCTGAGCGAAACCGGGGTAAGTTGCTAGTATTATATATTTGGACTTTTTAAAAAGCTTAAAGCTTAATAATTTTACATATAAAATAAAACCGGTTTCAAATTTTAACAAACACAAAAAAAAATTAAATAAGAATCACATTTCACAAACTAAAAAAAATAAACGAACAATATATACGAAACATTAATTAAAATTTGTTTAACATCCGCAAAAATAACGTTTCGATAGTAACATCCTATCGTTTTTTTTCAAAGCAAGCAAGTTATTTTAAGAATATAATTAATTATATAATTAATAATTATGTATAATATGTATGTAAAAAAATACGTACGTCCGTCCGTTACGTTCACAGGCACAGCTATGTTGTTAGAAGCTCACTACTCTTATATATGTAGGCCTTGACAATGAGCATAGGCTATGAGGCAGCGGGCAAATATGTTGTGTAAACAAAATTAAGTCAATATTAGAAACCGTTTAGTTGGGAGTTAATTTACAAATATTACTTAAAATGGCCGGTATCAAAGCTGTTTATTGTTTTTTTTTCATACAATTCATATTTTTGTTAGTGTGGGAACTTTTAAAATTGTTTCTTAGATTGAACTCCAAAAATGAGTGATCGTCGCGATACATGATCAATATCTCAGGGCAGGAGTGAAATATCCCAAAAATGTGCGTTCACCTTGGTCTTGGTCTCATTAGCGTTCGGCAATACAGCTGGGCGTAAAACTAATTATTGCTTATATTTGTAGACTAGCTGTGCCCGCGACTTCGTTCGCGTGGATGTCGGAACTTAACAATGTATTTTTTAGTGCGAAGCGCTGTTGGAGGATACCGATACAAATCATTTTTTTTATTTATGCTAGTGCTTCTTAATAAACAACATTATCTGTGGAACCATCAATTCAAATCATTATCAATCAAAATAAATTTTCCATCTTCTTGTACGGGGTATGTGCCATCGCCTATTTGTAACAATAAATTTGAAAGCTCCTGTGCATTTTCGCAGCCTCCTAACTGTGCACGCATATTTACACTCAGGTGTGTAGATGAGTGAGACCAAATGCACATAACCCTAATTTTACTTCTGGAATTTCTCTACTTCTCCACTTTAAACTCAAATATCTTTTGATAGACTGAACCGATTGCAATGAAACAAAAACTGTTACTTCAAGTTACGTTCAATCGTTGTGTATAAAAGTTATGTACATTGCTTTCGTACATTTTACGTGATGCCCGAATAAATAAACAGACAAACCGACAAACATACAAACAGACAAAAATTCTAAAAATGCTGGAAATGGGTTCTATTGGTTGTCCTTTAACACCCTGGCTATTTTTTTGTAATGTTTTTTCTTGATGTACAAAAACGACTTTTCTACAGTTTTATTATATGTATAGATTAGATTTTGACACTTCTTAGTGATCAAATATAGTATTTTAAAAAAAATAATTCCTCAATAATTTTTCATTATTATTGAAGCATGCAAATTGGTATGTATCATTTCATACTGTTAGCAACATGTAAAAATACGGCTCCGAAGAGGACATCAGACAAATAAAATAGCGTATCCAATACGATTTCTACTAAACTTATACCTTAGAAAAAAATTAAATCTAGCATAATTTACTTTAAATGAAGAGCTTCTTTCGACGCGATCTCCTAGACTATAAATGCATCTTGTATAGAAGCCTATGAATTTAATAAACATACAGTTATCGTCCCATATTCTCGAAAGATTCTATCTAATCCATACGCTATACTGTTTTAGAACGTTGTCGTAATCAGAAGTAATAAAAGCCTTTTTATACTAAAATCTAGCATTTTATTTAGAAAGCTCATATGAGTTTTAAAGTCAGTATTGAAGAAAAGAAAACAAACACTTGTCACTTCTACTCTGTAAGATGTCTATTTACATTATACATACATATAACTCGACTCGGAACTCGAACCCAGGACCCATTCTGACTCATTCACGAATGCAGATCCATTCTGCATTCGTACCAGCCATTCGACCACCGAGGTATTTTAAGAAAAAAGTTCACCAATCAATTTATACTCAAAAGTTTTTTTATATATATTCTTACGAAATATACTGTAAAACTTTGCTCACAGACTACTATATTCCGAACGACCGCGTTTTAATCAAACTATTTTTAATTATAATTTTTAAGCACATTCGATATTAAAAAACACGTGCTATCAAATATGACGACATATTTGGCTTATTTTGTTATGAAGTGACAGCTTCCTATGCCGATGGCCCCGGGTTCTAGTCCCGCTGGAGACAATCATGTGCGATGAACACAAATGTTTGTACTCCAGTCATGAGGGCTTATATTTATAATATGTATGTATTTAAACATTTATATGTATGTAGTATATGAACTATCTGGTATCCGTAACACAAGCCTCGTAGCTTACCGCGGAACTAGATGGCGCTGTGTGTTAATATCCCAATATTTAATTTATGGAATAAACTGCAAAATTATCATTTTACTTCTAAATATTTTCATATTATTCTACTATTTCCTCCAAATAATTACCATCTACTCGGAAAAATGCTTGTAATATTTGATATCGATTATCGACATCGATTCAATTTAATAGAATCACTCTTGATTCTCCCACTATCATCCTATTTCCATCGGAAGTCCTGCTATTTTTGAAGCTTTAGAACGATTTTGGCTCAATTAAATCATTGGCTATTAAGATAAGCGATATACTTTCTCCACACAAATCTGGTTTTCGCAAAGGTCATAGCACTGTGACAGCTTGTGACGATATCCGGTTTAATATAAACGAGAAACTAATAAACATTGTTTATCATCTTGAGTTAAGTTAAGAAGAGCTTAACTTCAGTAATACATTCAACACAGTTGACTTTGAACTCCATTTTTTAACCTTGAATTCACGCATATCACCTGTAGAAAAGGTTATGTGGAACTCACCGGCTAGCCAGTACTACCCACTAAAACCAAAGCACCCATCTTCCGTCTTAATGAGGTGTCGGAGGATCGCTTGCGCATTCAATGACGACGCTGCCCCGGCAGGTCAAAAAAAAGACCACACAGCCCAGGGGTTACTCCACAGAACACTCTGGTTTCAGAGAAGTACCGGGAGCAACCCGCATAACTTACTGCCCACCAAAGTAGGTACTCGCTGCGCGTTTCTTGGCTTCACGCCCGGCTGGCTTGCCGGTCGCTACTGAGCCCCTCACACCACGTTAAAGTGAATGGACAGAGGCGAACGACGTTGGGGGAACGTCATATGCACTCTGCGTTAAACTTAAAGCCAAAACTCTCTCACAGGAGACCGGCGTGAAGTGGCAGCTATGCTGTCGCGTTTCGTCCGGTAAGTGAGAGTCCGGGAGGCCCACTCCCTATCCCTACTCCCGTCCTTCTCCCTCCTCCCTCCCTCCCTTTCCTGAAAGGCCGGCAACGCATCTGCAAGCCCTGTGGTGTTGCAGATGTCCATGGGCGGAGGTGATCACTTACCATCAGGTGAGCCTCCTGCCCGTTTGCCCCCTTTGTCCCATAAAAAAAAAAAAAATTCGACAACATTCTCCTGGACTATGCAAATTGCAGAGGTACTCGTTGCATTTTAACAATTAAGAGTAGCATTTTACTAGCTTACTCACTACAAGTAAACCCGGCCCGCTTCGCTGGGCGTATGTTAAATTAAAAAGTTTTTATAATATTCTAATAAAATAGAAGTAACCTCAGTTACTCCTTATAACATTAGTTATCTGCGAGTGAAATCTCGTAAAAGCGGTTCAGCCGTTTCAGAGATTATTCGGAACAAACAGAAAGACAAATATTTTGATTTTTTGATGTAAGTATCATATTATATATGTTAATTTGAAATTAAAAAAAGACTCTTCAAATTTATTTATATGTAATTAATTAATTATTTATTATTATTATTTATTTATTTTTATTATTTATTTATTATTTATTTAATATTATTATTTATTTATTATTTATTATTAATATTTATATGTAATGTATGATTGCTAACTTAAAAATACCTATTTTACATTATAGCGTATAACATAACAACGTTGGAAAATGGTTTTTTGAAATTTACTAGTTATTATTATCTACTTCTTCATATATGTATGTATAATGTATATACTTATATTTATGTACAATCTATCTCTAATATATAAAAATCTCGTGTCACAGAGTTTGTTATCGAACTTCTCCGAAACCGATTGACCGATTTCTATGAAATTTTTCGTATATATTTGGTAGGTTTTAGAGTAGGTCGTCGGCTATTTTTTATTCTCCTATGTGATAAGATTCTCAACATTTTTGACTTTTTATTTTTAGGCCAAATTTTTACTTCTTTATGATTTGGCATCTAAAAATACTTGTAAACCCTACATTTTCATCTCTCTACCACCAATTCCTTTCTATTAGTAATTAGAACGCCGGCGGAGCCGCGAGAATTGCTAGTATACATACATAAAAATGTCCCTACGTACATAGATTTTACTTGTATATACACACTCGTATTGAATATTCAATGTACCGTCCCGTTTATGGTTCCACTAATCTTTTCACTAAAGGTTGTCTGTAAGACATTGCTCATAGCGATAAGGCTGCCTTTCAATGCCTTTCACTTATATTTACTTTTCCTTTATGTTTCTTGCAAAAATATTTTTCTAATGTCATGCTAATAATATGAACGTGGCTCAGAACCTAACAGTAGCCTTTCTGTTACTCCGTATTTTAGTCTATCTCATACGTGTATGTACTAAATTGCATGCAAATCGGTCCAGCTTTTTCGGCGTGAAAAAGTAAACAAACATGAGAAATGAGATTTTCTTACAGTAAAAAGTATTATACATCATAATCTGTCCAGTTTTCTCGTTATGCGGTTACAGACAAACCGACAAAAACTCTAAAAAGTCGGCCCCTGTATCGAAAATAATGACAATTTCAATTAGTTTTTTCAAAAAATAGTTTAAAAAGTTAGTTAAAATTTTATTTTAAGTCTAGATTTTAGATATTTTGAGCAGGAGAGAACCAAGGGATGAAACACCGACTACTACCCAACTTTTGGCTGTTGCTTAGGATTACTATACAGAAATACTCAATAACTACACGTCTCTCAACTAGGAACTCAAACCCTGGACCTTCGGATCTGCTAGCCACTAGACAGCCGAGTCAGTAGTTTAAAAAAAGTTCACCGATCAATACATAAACAGTTAATTATATATTTCCCTACGAAATCTAACAAAAAAATCATAAAAAGCTCTACAACGGTATCTATAAATGACTCGACAAACATGAGTCCGCTGTGTACACTTGACCACTTTAACTGAGGTCTTTAACTTATGACGCAATAACTGATTGATTAAACGGTAACTGTTAGTTAAAATTATATAGTTAATAAAGCTATGCCTTTTTTATAGAAGCGTTTTTATAATTAGATATTTATAGTTAGGGTTGCTCGTTTGGAAAACCGAGGGAAGCGGATTCAGATCCCGTGGTTACCTCTGTTATTTTCATGTGCGACTCATTTCTAACATGATTACCGCTTGTCTTACGGTGAAGGAAAACATCGTGCCTGCCTGAAGGAAAACCTGCATGTCTGAGAGAACCTAGCAAGTTCTCGAAAGGCATGTGAAGTCCGCCAACACGCACTAGGCTAGCGAGGTTTGCATCCAGTTACAATAATTTATCAAAATAAACTTTCCACAAAAAAAAAAATATCACCGAAAATTACAACTCATAAAAATTTTTAAATTTGTCTTAAAATTTTATTAGACAGTCGTAAATGTGTTATTTAAAGATACTACAAGTTAGTTGAATGAGAATTAGCTCTGAATTAACACAGACTTTACATACATAGCGAGCGAATGTGCACTCACAAAAATCGAATTTAGGATATAGAATGTAGATATAATGTCAAGTTCATTACCACTGTACCAAAAGTCGTTTCGTTGGAATGAATGAAAATCAACAAAATGTTAGATAACGTAATTATACATTGCGCAAGCGCTTGTCGATCTAACGGTAGTGAGTGCTGACCGGTTTTGTGGGGCCACTAACTTGGCGATTGTATGAAAACATTTTAATTCAAGTTTGACGCCAATTGCCCGACTACGAAGCAAAAGGAGGGTTATGATTGCGCCAGGTATGTATCAATCATGTTTTTTCATCATCATTGTTCATCAATATCCTAACATTTAAAATGCTAAATTATATTTTAAGACACATGTTTTTCAACCGACTTCCAAAAACTTTGGAACTGGGTGAACCGATTTTGATAATTCTTTTTTTATTTGAAACCTGGTGCTTCCCGTGTATATATTAAGGCTTTATTGCTTTGGCTGGCACCGACTCCAAAAATAACGAAGTAATTAAAAGTATTATGTTTTACTTTTTAGTTTAAGTTTATTTAGTTATGAAGTTGGTTTTTTTTTGTCAAAAATAATTTATTAAAGTTACAATAAAAGAATATTATGTAGTGACAATTTGCGCTGTCCAATATCTTGTATGGGAATACAAGGCATCTGTATTAGCACAGTATTATGGGATCTGTCCTAACAGAATTTATTCACAGGAAATTTAATAGTATATGCTTTAATAGTAACAATACTAAAATATGAGGTTTTGAATTAAAAATATATTGAAGACACTCAGAAGAACGACACAAATTAAATTAAAACATTTATATATACATAATACAATACGACAGCAAAATAGAAAAAAATGATGTATAAACGAAAGACATAAATGACTTTATGTTACCGACCAATCTCCTTCGTGTCTTCTCCATTCTACGTGACACTGGCGAAGTAATCAGTGCTCAACTGGCACGCTTTGAAGGCATTAAACAAGAGAATTGAATTGACATTAAAAAATATAGATAAGTAAATATAAAATAACTCAAACGGAAATCGAATTAGGGATCTCTTATCTTAGATATGATAAATGAAAGTCAGTACTAAATAGTAGTGACTGTTTAGTGGCCCGACAGCATACCTACGTCTAAGCAAAGTTTTCATTCGGTCATTGGCATGTTTCGACATAGTGGACGGCTCTACACCAACTAAAGCTATATAATGTGTATATATTATGATGAATAAATATATAAAACATAAATTATTTATATATTAGACAGTGGTAGCCCAATAGTAACGCGCTCACTTGAATAACCGAGTGATGCGGATTCTAATCCGGGTCTCGCACCTCTGATATTTTCGAATCATTTCTAACGTGATTACAACTTGTCTTACGGTGAAGGGAAACATTGATGAAGGAAACCTTTATGTCTGAGAGAACCTAGCAAGGTTTCGAAATACATGTGAAGTCCGCCAACACGCACTAGGCCAGCGCGGTGGACTATGGCCTGATCCCCTCGTACTGAGGGAGGCCCAGCAGTGGGACCTTAAAAAGTGCTAAATAAAAGCGAGCAAAGTCATAGGCAATAGTTGTATAGTTTCATCTTATCCAGTCTGAATCAATGACCTAGGATCAGCTCGGAGTGTTTCAAAAGAAACGCATATCTGCGAATGCAAATTTTAATCCTAAATTATTACTATGCTGTAACTTTAAGAGATGTTATTACCGACTATAAACCGTAGATTTGATTTTTTAAGGTAACTCAGCTGCTAGTAATTCTTTAAAAAAATGTTTCAATTGTAAAAAGAATATATATAAAAGCTAGTCTTTTTTACGACTTTTATTGTAGCATGGACGGCTGATACAGATACTTCAATTTGTGATGACCATTCTTGCTTGGTTGCGGGTTGGAATCCCGCTGAGGGTAAAGGTAAAGGAAAAGTACGAATGATTGTGCCTTAACATGTATATAATAAAAGTTATATATATAAAGCGTATCAACTATCTGGTGTCCGTAACACACCACGTCATGGAACTAGATAGCGCTATGTTGTGTGATGATACTGATTCATAATAGTGCATGCTTTTTCAATTATCAGTTAAGAACTAATTATATAGTGACATTTTGTCCATCTATATTTTTATCACATAACGGTCGAGAGTGTGTAAATATTTTTTAGTTAAGAAGGGGGTGTCAACTGTACCAAATTCATGTCCAACTGATTTTTTTATATACTTTTTAGTTGAGAATAAACTATGTAATTATTTATCGATAAGCAATGAATAAAAATTTAATATTTTCACTTCCCTATTTGACACTTTACTTTCTTTTAATATTGCTATACTTTATAACATTCTCTTTCTCAAATGCTTTTATTTTATATGGTAACTTTCATAGTACATACTATAATATATGTAGGCATTAGGAAAAGACAAAACAGTTTAGTAACATTAACGTTTTTTAGTGGCTTTTGATGTACCTTTTTTTTTATATATTTAGGTAGGTAGACTTGATCCCTCTCGTATGAAAGAGGGGGCTGTGCCCAGCAGTGGGACGTTAAAAAGGGCTGACGTACAGATAGATAAAAATTAAAAACTACTCATATATTACATACTTTTTCCTCAAATTTTCTATTAAAGACTGGTAAGAATTAAATATTAAAATGGTAATATCAGCTCAAGTAAATTTCAGGGTGCATTCGCGGGTGATTCGCGCTCGCCGTCAGCCCGCAATAAGTCTGGATTTACGAGACTATCTCTGTTACAGTTCAAATTATGGGACTGGGCGATGTGTAACCTGTCTAGATTATTTTTTAATCTTATTTTAATATAAGTTTTTAATTCTGACTTACAAAAATACGTGAAGAGAACGTATGCTTAAATACTTATAAGTGACTAGAATAGTTAGTATTTTTAATTAAAATGTTGTATTCAAACTGTTATCGCTTTTCAAAAATGGATAGGAAGTACATAATATTATGTGGTAAATATAATTAAAGTTAAAATGGTTATTAATTTAAAAAAAAAAACTGTTTTTTTTAATATAATTTTAATATTTATCAAAATCCGAATCATTAACTCCTATACAGACAGACAGTTAGATTTTATGAGGTTTCGTTTCATCATTTAAAATACTTAATCCTAAAAAATGTTAAGGTAAACTATAAGTCAAGTTTTAGTTAGAGCTACTTGACAGTACAAACATTTAAAGTAACGGGAAATACAGTTATAGAAATAAATATAAATATGTTGGGACATTATTACAACAGCGCCATCTAGTTCCGTAGTAAGCTACGTTACGTGCTTGTGTTACGGATAACAGACAGTTGATATACTACACATATAAATTTTAAATACATACATATTATTAATATAAACACCTATGACTGGAATAAAAACATTCGTGCTCAACAAATGAATGCTCCCAGCGGGACTCGAACCTGCGACAGCTGGCGCAGAAAGTAGGGTCACTTAAAATTTAATACTTTTCCAAAAGGAGCGATATTTTAATTAAAACATTTAATTAAAAAGTTCAATTAAACGAAGAAATGCGACAGATTACATTTATAAACAAAAATATTAGTATAGTTGTAATTAAATAATTAACACTAGAAAAAACCTGTACATGGCTAGGTAACGGGCTCACTTAGGTAACCAAATGAAGCAGGTTCTAATCCCGAGCCTCACACCTTTGATATTATTTCATGTACGAATTATTTCTAACATGTCTTACGGTATCTTCTAAACCTGCATGTCTGAAAGAAACTTGTAAGTTTTCAAAAGGCAATCGCAATAATGGTCGACTATGGTCTGATCTCCTCGTATAGAAGGAAGTCCCGTGCCCAACAATAGGTAAAAAGGACAAAATAATAAATATATCCGCCGCACTCATAGTCACTTAATGCACTATTAAGTGGAGAATCTCCATACTAAAGAACGACTTAATGGATCATTAAGTGAAAATGAGTGCAAAATAAATGTCATTCTCATATACATTTTTTTTAAATTTATTTTCGTCACCGATTTTTACCACAAGGTATAAAAAAATCTGCACTTTGTACTCGTCTCTAAATGTTTATAAAATTTGTGCCAAAGAATAATTAACATCGACTAGACATTTCATTAAAAAACCAAACAGTGCACAATACAACAGCATATCCATTAATTCCCGTGATCCGGGCATTATTGAAACGTACACGAGCAACAATTGGCCCTTCGCATTGTGATCAAAATATGTTTCATCTCCACATTTTTGTATGACTATTTTAATTTTCTACCCCTTATTTGTTAAGACTCATCTTTTATATAATGGATATATAACCTAGGTCTCTGCTTGTCAAACTGTAGTACAAAACCCCATGGGTGAAATAAAATTAAAAGTCCAAACATCACTTGAACCACTTTAATGAAAAAGCCAAAAGGACATAATTGTTAATTGGGTCGAGATTTGCGTTTGGAAATGTTTTACACTATATTTGGGAAACACTGGATTTGTCACTCATATTTTTCTAATTTCTAGTTTTTGGCCCTATCTCTGGTCAGAATTAGGCATAATGTTGTTATATAAAAAAATAAAGGTAATTTGAATGGTTCGTACAAATCTCAAGGATAAACTAAAACCTCTGGAGTATCTACGTCGAATAGAATATGCAGCAACGATAGAAAAGTTAATTTCTATACTGCCGTATAGACTAGGGACGAGCTGGAGCAAGGATAAATAGGCGGAGGTAGTCCAGTAGATGCGCGCTCGCTTGGGAAAAGGATTGAAGCGGGTTCGAATCCCGGGTCTTGCACCACTGATACTTCTTAGTGCGATTATGTGCCTAACAGTAAAGGAAAATCTTGGTCAGTCCGCTCGCGCTTGATTAGGGCCTGATCCTCCTTGTATGATGAAGATGAAGGGAGGCCCACCCCCATCAGTGGGACGTTAAAAAGGGCTGAATTCAAAACAAACATACCTACTAAAGATTTTTATAAACGTATAAATTAGATTAAAGATAGTGTTTGCAGCTTGTAACACTTGAATGGTTGAAAAATCAATGTCGCACATCACAACCGGGTAAACTCATTTGACGACAAAAAATGGCAAGCGTGAAGCCATTACTAAGGATCTGTTCCGTATAGTTTAAACTGTAAGAAGTTGTATTTTTAGCTCTGCTAATTTAGTAGAAATAAAAAAATTAGTTAATCAGTGCATATAATTAAATTTGAAGTGTCTGTTTGTAATTTCAAATGAACAGCTTTTCACTAAATGCATATGAAAGTATATACGGTACTTACATCAAAAAGTCAATTTTTAAAATATTTGTCTGCCTCTCTGTTCCGACTAATCTCTGAAACGGCTGGACCGATTTTGACGGGAGTTTCACTCGAAGATAGCTAATGTTATAAAGAGTAACTTAGGCTACTTTTATTTTATTAGGAGATTAAAAAACAGTTTAATTTAGTTTAACTTTCGAAGCAGACTGGGTTTGCTAATAAATTATATCTAGTCAGACGTTAATACGTATTTACTTGATACTGTTTTTATCACTTCTCTGAGGATCTCTAAATATTTTTTCCACCTGCCCGCGTACGTAATTTGGCACGTATCGTATGCGAAAACACGCTTGAAGTTCTTTTAGGCTTCTAGATAAAATAAGTAATAATATTAATTTATTTAATAATTTAAATAATACTTTCTTAGATTTACGCGAATATTCGACATTCTATGAAACTACCTTATCGGATTTTGTCGCGGATTTATTTTGATTTTTAGTTCCCGACGTTTCGAATGCATTACAGCAATCATTCACTTCTTCTTACTCATGGTCACGGGAGAGATTCTCCCGTGACCATGAGTAAGAAGAAGAAGAAGAAGAAAAGGTAGTTTCATTTATAATAATTTAAAGTTATAATATTTGACTGATTTTAAAAAGTGGTACTTTGTTTAGGCATTTCTGTGCGCGATATAACTATTCAGTTTTTATAAAAATACTTGTCTTATCCCGCGACTACCCGCGTATATACTTAGTTTATAGAATTTTGTCTGTCTGTTAGTGATACATTTTTCTTTGACAAATGTACGAAAGTTGATGTAATGTTATCCGAACTGAACCCAAACGAAGCGAGATTGAGTGATAGTGATAGGCGTGTACGGGACTATATAGTTTTATGACGTAACGACTACATTTGCCATTTCAACGCTTCAATGACTTCTTCAATGACTGTAAAAAGACATCTTGTTAGACTTATTGTAAAAAAATACTTTTGTTCTATTTTTTTAAGCAAATATCTTAATTTGTAATAATCTATGATGATGAAAGCTGAGAATGGTTAAAAGTAAGTATTCTGTGTCGATATTAAAAAAAAAAGGTTAATTTATATAGAACTAATTAATGGCGTTAATAATTATCGTGGTCTTGAGAGGGTGAAGTTTTTCCATTTGAACGGACACTGTCGTTTTAGAGGCAATGTCTACAGATTATCTAAACTCTGGTTAACTCATGGTTTATATAATTTTTATTTATTTTAGATGATATAATGAATGCGATAGTGTTCGTATTATTTATGTTGTAGCAATGGACTAATATATTTTGTTTAGATATTTGGAATTTTTGAATATTTTAATTTATATTTGACAAAAACTGCGTTGACAAAAATTGAAATGGAATTGGGTTGGACACATCTACGCACAACTGAAGAAATATGGTCTAAATCAAGGATGATTGAATGATGAAGGGGGGGGGGGGGGGGAAGAGAGTCTTTGCTCGGCAGTGGGACAATAACGCCTGAAAATAAATTGACCAAGTAAATCCATTCACTTTGTAAAGACTTTTAGTCAATATCCAAATAAATTACTTTATATTGCCAATAGATTATGTACCTATTGTAATCTTTAGAAAAACATCCTAAGTAATTATTATAAATATTATCATTTTTTCTCAATTTGGCATTTTTTATAATACAACTTTTATTATAAATGAAACTACGGGAGAGAGTCTCCCCCGTGACCATAATTGCTGTAAAGCATTCGAAACGTCGGGAACTAAAAATCAAAATAAATCCCCGTCAAAATCCGAAAAGGTAGTTTCATTTATACTGTCGAATATTCGCGTAAACCTAAGAAAGTATTATTACAACTTTTATTCATAAACAAATACAGATACTGAACATTCAGATTAAAGTTTAAATTTAAACCAATAGTTAAACTCTGGTACTGCTAACGGTATAACCGACAGGCTCAGGTGTTTACGTAATGTAAGTAGAGTGACTCGCACTTTACCAGGAGATACGGTAAATCAAGTAATAAGTAAGTATATACAAAAATTTGGCTAATTATGTATGTTGATCATTAAAAATTAAAATACTAAAAGTCAGTGGTAACGCGTTCGATTGGGAAACTTTTTTTTTTATGTGACTAAGGGGGCAAACGGGCAGGAGGCTCACCTGATGGTAAGTGATCACCTCCGCCCATGGACATCTGCAACACCACAGGGCTTGCAGATGCGTTGCCGGTCTTTCAGGAAAGGGAGGGAGGGAGGAGGGAGAAGGACGGGAGTAGGGATGAGTAGTGGGCCTCCCGGACTCTCACTTACCGGACGAAACGCGACAGCATAGCTGCCACTTCACGCCGGTCTTCTGTGAGAGAGTGGTACGATACGGGGCGTGCCGGCCCATTTGGCTGCTACCCGAAGGTAACAAGCATGGCACTACCACTTGAAACTTGAAACCGAGTGAAGCGGCTTCAATTCCTGACACTCTCATCTCTGATACTCTCATTTCTGATACTTTCATGTGCGAATCAATTTCAATATGATTCTACAATAAAGGAAAAATCGTGAGGAAACCTGCATGTCTAAGAGAACCTAGGAAATTCGAAAGTCTTTTAGGTCACTTGGACAGCATGGCGCAATGTGGATTAAGGTCTAAGGTCTTACCGCCCTACTGCTAGGGGTGGACGCTAGTAAGGCGGTAATAAGGCCTGAATATATAAACATAAAAAAGGCTGATATTTTAGTATAATTTTAGCTTTTAACATTTTTTTTACAAAGATAGACACAGATGGAATACACATAGCGGTTCGTTTTGCACTTAAAGGCATCTAAAGCTAAACCGAGTGCAACCAGGTTACTTACCTAGTTAACATTGTTTGTGATATAAAAGTTCCTATAGCTTTTAAAATTTCAACATCTTTTTCTAAAGAGCGTTTTTTATATGAAAGCTATCAATAAGCTCTTTCAAATAGAATATTTATTTTAAAATATAATAGAGCCGATTTTAAATATAAATCTTCTAGTATGTACAAATATACAAACTTTGGAAGTTTACTTTTATTAGAGTAGTGATGTGGGATGATAAAATATCGATATCTAAAGGCGTATAGAAATGAAAGGCAGGGAGGTATTTTATAGTTAGCGGACGTCCGTTAAAAACGGATTTTGCTACAGGGCCGGATTAAGGGGAATCTCGATTGTCTAGTAACGCTTATTCCGAAACCTCGTTGACTTATGAGAGCAGCGGTTTAGTTGGCCTACCCTATACCCATTTTAAATTTAAATTAAAAAAATACGTATCTACTTTCCGCAAAAAATTTTAAAATAAATTATTTTTAACAAATAAAAAACCGACTTCCAAACTAAACAAATGTAAACTAAAAAGTAGAAAATAATACTTTTAAGAACTTAGTTAATTTTGAAGTCGGTGCCAGCCAAAGCAAAATAACCTTAAATTGATACCTACATATTCGATTAATCTATCAATTTGTAAGCATAATCATAATCCCCTTCGAAAGTCCATTGCAAAGGCAAGATAAATCTGTCCGTCCTGGCTGGCACCGACTTCAAAATTAACTAAGTTCTTAAAAGTATTATTGTCTACTTTTAAGTTTAGATTTGTTTAGTTTGGAAGTCGGTTTCTGTTTTTTTGATAAAAATAATTTATTTGAGAGTTTAAAAACACGAGTAGATTTACGGGTAAGTGTTATATAAATAAAATAAATGTAATAATCAGTTTTTAACATCCCACTGTTGGGCATGATTGATGAAACTCCCTTCAACACCTCGTGTTCAGGCGATAGTCCACCACGATGGCAAAGTGCGATGCATACTACACATGTCTTTCGAAAACTTGCTAGGTTCTCTCAGACATGCAGGTTTCTTCACGATGTTTTCCTTCACCGTAAGACAAGTGGTAATCATGTTAGAAATAATTCGCACGTGAAAATATCAGAGGTGCAAGATTCAGATTAGAACCCGCTTCACTCGATTTCACAAGCGAGCGCGTTACCACTGGGCTAGCAGTAAGCAGTGTGTTCAAATATATAAATTAATTCATTAATTTGTCGACACAGCAGCGTCCCAACTCTTCGTTTTTCAGCCTCTCATCGCTACGAAATAACGTATTCAAAAGGCTATATTTTTCCAAATACCCGTAGTACTTTCTGTAGCATTCATTTGTGAAAAAAATATATATTTTTATGTTAATTTACAGAACGCATCGTTCTATTGATTACTTTTACTACCTTTCGGCTTCGACTTTGCTTCGATGAAAGATTACAATGAAACTATTCAATATTACGAGTATAAGGCAAACACCCGGCAATTACAATTTTTTAACCCCCGACGCAAAAACTACAGGCTGTTATAAGTTTGACGTGTCTGTGTGCGTGCGTGCGTATTTGTGTGTGTCTGTCTGTCTGTGGGCGTCATAGCTCCCGATCGGATGAACCGATTTTGATTGTGCTTGAAGGTGAATTAGTAAAGAGATCTTAGCTATGTTTGATGAAAATTGGTTCAAGATGGCTGCCACAAAATGGCGGATGACATATTTTTTCACAACGTCCTCAATATGGGTATCAAATGAAAGGTTTCACTAAAAGAATACTATACACTATGACAAATTTCAGATCCAAGATCAGGCCATCTTGGAGCTAACACAAAATGGCAAATTATATATTTTTTTTCACCACAGTAATGTAAACTATACTGAAAGGCAATGAGGAATTTTAACTAACGAAACTCAAAGTAAAAACTTGAATATTTTTTTTTGCCTGATCAATGCTCTACATTGACGAGAATAGTGGAGTGATGATTGGTAGACATAGGACCTAACGAATTATTTTATTATTTATATTTTGTATGTATGTCTATTTGTGGCTATTTTTTATAGTATTTTTTACTTGTTTTTGGCTTTTTTATGTTTATAATTTACTTACTTACTTACTTTTTTTACTTTTTTTAATTTTTAAATATCTCATTTCATTCAAATCTATACTAATCGTTACAATGTGTTACTGACGAATTCGATTCAAAGCGAGGAATAGTCGTTAGTATTTTTATAAAAAATGAAATGTACATTAAACTGTCCCTATATTCTCAATAAACAATATTATATTTCACTTCTCTTAATTTCATCTAAAAAAGTGTATCAGAAATGGTCTGTTCGAACGTTATACATCCTCATGGAATGCATTTGCAGCTCAAAGGTTTAATCAAGCTTTGGAAATATTCGTCGAGTATTTAGTTATATAGATGACTTAGTGGCAGCGTATCAGGATATCGAAAAATTTCATAATATTGGGCTTTTATTTTTTTTCCATCTTCAATGACGCCATTTATTTATAAGTTTAGAAGTAAAATGTATTCAACGACGCTATTTTTTATAAGTTTAGAAGTAAAGTGTATGAGATACGAACTGTATATCACTAAAAAAAGAAGTGTAAGAATTACCTTGTGATCTATTTTTTAAATGGGAGTAGAGAAGTAGGAGCACTTGCTGACAGGAGATGTATGCTCCTGGTACTTATCTGATAAGAGAGTGGGGTGAGCAACCTCTTGGTTTATTTGAAGGGGTATGGTTTGCTTGGTTGTTTGGGAGAAGAGCTGATGAAGGTAAAACTTTTCTTGATTTGAAATGGAATTCTCCTATATTCCCATTCACCAAACCATATTTTGGCCTAAACCATATCCAATTGTCATGGTCATGTCATGGGAATCCATGTTTTTAGTGATTTAAAACTATAAATAAATAAATATGTTGGGACATTATTACAACAGCGTCATCTAGTTCCGCAGTAAGCTACGTTACGTGCTTGTGTTGCGGATACCAGATAGTTGATATACTACACATATAAAATTGAAATACATACATATTAAAATATAAACACCCATGACTGGAGTACAAACATTCGTGCTCAACAAATGAATGTCCCCAGCGGGACTCGAACCCGCGACCGCTGGCGCAGAAAGTAGGGTCACTACCAACTGAGCCAAACGTGTCGTCATACTATAGTTATAAATATTTTAATAAAACCACTACTTCTCTTTCAAGCTCTTCACCTAATGAGGAATTTGCGAAGCGCAGCGCGGATCGGTAAGTTCGGAACAACTTCACTGAAATATATCTTTTTGAATTTACGTACAGTAGTAATTAATATTTTACATGAGGGCTGTTGTGAGCTCTCGTCTCGTGGATACTGCTATAGTTGCGTTTGTATACTATCGTGCCAAATTTAAGAACTAGGTTGAAAATTTGGTTTCGGTTGGAAGATTTTATTTCTCACTAATAATCATGCTTTGTTCGGTCACGTCTTTTAATGCCTAGAATTTTCTCCATATTAAAGTCTATTTGTATAATAATATATAAATATGTTGGGACATTATTACAACAGCGCCATCTAGTTCCGTGGTAAGCTACGTAACGTGCTTGTGTTGCGGATACCAGATAGTTGATATACTACACATATAAGTTTTAAATACATACATATTATAAATATAGACACTCATGACTGGAGTAAAAACATTCGTGTTTAACAAACGAATGTCCCCAGCGGGACTTGAACCCGCGACCGCTGGCGCAGAAAGTAGGGTCACTACTGAGCCAAACGTGTCGTCAAATATGTGTGTAAGTACTACATTTTATCAAAATTTGTCCAGCGAGATTTGGGAAGGACTTATATTGATTAAGGCAGTGGTAGGCCAGTAGTAACGTGCTCGCTTGGGAAAACGAGTGGGTTCAAATCCGTGTCTGGTACCTTTGATAATTTCATATGCGTATCTTCTACTGAGTAATATTTTTAAAGAAATCTAAGTAATACTTTTTTTATACAAAGTACTTTAAGTTACTCCGTATGATATCAACTAACTGGTGGTGAAAGTCAAGTCAAAATCGAGATTAGCCGAAGCAGATAGACGCCAAGAAAAATGTTTGATAAAAAATTATAATATCATATGCACTTTGTAAACAACTGTAAAGTTGATGTTACAAACCATTGAGTTATAAAAGACTAGAGTAGCAATGTCTAACAAAAATATTGCAAAAAAACGTGTCAACTTACGAGTTTAAAGTCGTAGCCATGGAGATTAGAAACCAGGAGGACCATCGCTTCATACTAAAGCATTACCCGCCTGTCTCTGAAAATGTGTAGAATTTACAACGCGCTGCCGGCGGTAAGTAGTATGGCTACGACCATGGAGATTGGAAACCAGGAGAACCAAGGCCCTACAATGTAGTGTCTCAGAAATATTGTCAAACCAAGGAGGCGCTGCGATCGCTATGTTGTCTCAATGCCTAACTTCACGTTGTCACAACAGTGACAGTACTCATAAATAGCTAACTTCACAGATACTACTTATTGACGGCAGCGCGCTATAAACTCTACAAATTTTCAGAGACAGGCGGGTAATGCTTTAGTATGAGGCGTTGGTTCTCCTGTATCTAACCTCCATGGTCGTAGCTTTGAAACTGATACATAAATATGTCAATACGATCAAATAATGTATGCTTGTCTCATTTTTACTAACGTCAAGCTATTACGTTGGAAAGAGACAAGACATTGTCATTGACAAACGGTCAGATGTTGTCATTAATCAAAATAATTTCCCCAGAATAAATGAAGGTTTGATTTTTTTCTTCCTGCACAAGGCTTGAATTAATTAATATGTAATATTGTTCGATGGATCTTTCAATAGATTTAAAGAATTAGAAAAGTTAATAAGGATGACTAGGTAGATTAGGATGATTAAAAAAATGCGTAAATGAATATTATATTTATATTATGTATTTCAAAACTGTAAAATCAAGGTGAAATAAGTACCTAATAATTATTGTTACGTACTACGGGTTCGGGATCCGACATTATAAGCGTTTTTTCAACAAAGTTGTTTTAATATTATTGTTTTATATTATAAAAAAATTATATTATAAAAATTTATTTATTATTATTATAAAAATTTATTTATATTATAAAAATATATCTTAATATATTAAGATAAACTAAACTGTGAACGCGAGTGTGTTATTTTTTCGTTCAATCAGTGAGTATGATACTACAATGCGTTTAACTCAACAGACTTTAATAATAAATTTACACTTACACTAACATACATACGAGTACATACGTTATTCACTAAACTCCCAACAATCCGGGAAATTCAAAATCGAATATTCTGGTCACATTAATGTGTCATCAATGACAAAACGATGTTTGAAAAATTTATTTCGTCTTATAATGTTTTTATGGATAATCTGAAGAAAATTTAACAAACTTACTTGTGAAAAGTAACACCACTTACTTTATTTATCTTTTCAGACCGTGATTAGCACACTTTTACTACACATTTCACCATTTTGTATTTTTTTATTGCCAAGCAATCACTCTTATGACATCAAGCTGACAACTGAGGTCTTATATGTCAGCGGACATATCCAACCTTGTCACGTACCGACGCCGTACATTGCGTATCTAGTCCTGTATAACATCATTGTTACAAACAGACACTTCAATTTTATTTATTTTCGATTTTTAAATTATGTCCTCTTGACCGATTCCGGCCACGGCGGTCAATCTCAATGAGAGATCTGCGCGGGAGATATTATAGTGCACAAGTGTACGCGCAGACACAAGTGCACTCTTTGTTCCTTATCACTCTCAAATTCCGGTCGGACGACTGCACGGCAGCTGCTCCGCCTCGGCACGGGGGTGAAACACCATAAGCTTCCCAACTGCGGGCTGTTAATGAGGCTTACGAAACAGAAACACTCAATAACTAAACTTGGCCCGACCCGGGACTCGAACCCAGGACCTCTTGATGTGCGACTGTACATGCTGGCCGACTTTATTTTGTACTATGTAGTGATATGTATAGTGTCATTTTTCTCTCTCATCCAGGCATCAAACCCACGACCATTGGTTTAGACATTAAGTGAAATATAAAAAAATGAGGTTAAAATTAGGTACAGCCTATACTAAAATACAACGATGTTTCACCCCAAACTGCTATTGTCTGGAGGGAACTCTACTTCGGAAGTCACTAATTGGTACACCCGCAGGCGGCGCGGGTTACCGGATGTGCTTCACGGTGGATGTGGAATGGAGTGTGTTTGCAAATTCTTATTTAAACACGCCATTTTCACGCTTCACGTAGTACCAGTTTCTCTGATATATCAGTATTTGAGCAGACAGTGGTTCTCGTAGCACAGTGGTGACACGTTCGCTTGGATATCCGAGTGATGCGAGTTCAAATCCAGGTCTCGCACCTCTGATATTTTTATGTGCGAATCATTTCTATCATGATTATTGATTACCACTTGTTTTACGGTGAAGGAAAACATCGTGACTCGTGAGGAAACCTGCATGTCTGAGAGAACCTAGCAAATTTTTGAAAGACATGTGAAGTCCACCGCTGCTACGTTATTTTAAGAGGCATTCGGAATGGAGATAGGTCCTATATCCCATTCCCATATATCTATGGGTTACTTTTTGCTGACGACAAACTTGAGTGGAACTGCGGGTGAAAAGTAGTCAGGTTTCATATAGATGCGAAAATTGTATGTTGTTTAGTACACAGATAGACAATAACTTGGATTAGCATAAAGGCTCCTTAGTATTGACTAAGTAAATATAAATATGTTGGGACATTTAACACAGCACCATCTAGTTCCAGATTCTAGATACCAGACAGTTGCTACACTACTCATTTATAACTTTAGATAAATACATATACATACCAAAGCCTACGAAATATATAGTCGGCCAACGAACGTGACAGCCCAAGCTGCCATACATTAATGTCCCAAGCGAGTGTAAATTTAAACACCTATGACTGGAGTACTCGAGTACTAGCATTCCTGATCTAACAAATCAGTGCCTCCAGCGGAACTCGAACCCGCGGCTGCTGGCACAGCAACTAGAGTGACTACAAAAGCCAAACTCACATTTTACTTTAGTAGAAAACTATTATACTGTACATGGTTGGTCAGTCAGTCAGTCAGTGATTGAGTTTTTATTGAGTTCTTTTTAAGAAGAATAAGGCCGAAGAGTTTGTTTGTTTGTTTGTTTGTTTGTTTGTTTGTTTGTTTGTTTGTTTGTTTGTTTGTTTGTTTGTTTGTTTGTTTGTTTGTTTGTTTGTTTGTTTGTTTGTTTGAACGCGCTTATCTCAGGAACTACTATTTCGAGTAGAAAAACTCTTGTTCGGATTGGAGTTCATTGATTGAGGACTTTATATAGCTTTAGGCCACATGGTATAAAAATATGTAAAATGTAAGAATTTGATTTTCGCTCTTAAGCAATGCCAGTCTATAATTTATATAAATTGGTAAAAACAAACATACTTTTCTTCTTAGTTTGTCAACCGATTTTTTTAAAATAGGACTAAAGACGCTCCACAGCACTTCTGTTCCGCTAAAGTTTACAGTATGTTCTTCTTTAGAAAAAATTGAAATAATATCTATTCATATATAATATTTGCGTCGCGAAAGAATTCATGTCAGATAGTTTATTTTCAAAATGTATTGAAAATTATAAGAATGAAAACTTGGATACATTGTTAGGTCTTGTGTTAGGGCTTTCGAAACTCCTAAGACCTATTAGGGTAAATCATAATAGTCTAGATCTAGAATATATTACGCCCACGTTTTTGTGATTTTATACAATGGTTTGACCTGGCTTTGTCTGGCTTATTTATTTTTTACTGTGATATAAGTTAAAGGAAGTGGTAGCCCAGCGGTAACGCGCTCGCTTAGATAACCGAGTGATGCGGGTTCAAATCCGGGTCTCGCACCTCTGATACTTTCATCTGCGAATCATTTCTATCATAATTACCACTTATCTTACGGTGAAGGGAAACATTGTGAGGAAACCTGTATGTCTGAAAAAACCTAGCAAGCTTTCGAAAGACGTGTGAAGTACGCCAACACGTACTAGGCCAGCGCGGTGAATTATGGCCTGAGTGGGAGGTGGGGAGAGTGGCCAGCAGTGGGACGTTAAAAGGGCTGAAGAGAAGATATTACTTTCATAAAAAATAATAGTATTCGTAAATATAAAATGCTATACATAATATGTAAGTATATGGACATTTCTTTAGCATCATTTCGCCTTCTGTGATTTTTTCCGGCTACTATAAGAACAAAGGTTTGTATGTATGTGAAAACGACTGGCCTAATTTGGATAAATTATAGTATACCTATAGACTACGACTTGAGATATCTAATACAGGCTTCTGTTAGCTATCCTTAATCCTCGTACTTTTCTTATAAAAGAGAACTATATATAACTATATGGTATATGGAACAACTTCTTGGCTGTGTGATCTGCTACGGTAAACCTGCTGTCGAGGAGTCGTGGTTGAATATGTGAGTGATGCTTGCGGCTCAGTAATAACGAGCTCGTTTACAAAACCTAGTGAAGCAGGTTCAGGGTCTCGCATTTCTTTTAAGTCATGTGCGAACCATTTGGCACATGTTTATCAATTATCTTATAGCGCACGCAAATTTACCAGAGAAATTTGCATTTTTGTGAGAACCTAGCAAGTTTATAAAAGACATGTATGTAACTTAGTTAAATCATGATATGTCTTCACGATCATATCTATTTCAGAAATGATATATTTTCTCGCATTACAAGTATCCTTTACGTATCATTAATGCACGCAGCCAAAGCCTGAACTAGGAAAAAGAAGTTATCAAAAATAAAATAAATAATAAATAAATAATAAATAAATAAATAATAATAAAATAAATAAATAATATTTAAAATCTATAATTTATCGCAATAAGCTACTTTCTTTTTTTTTTTTTATTTTTTTTTTTTTTTTTTTATGTTTGTTAGCTCATAACTTTGAACTGGGTGAACCGATTTTGATGATTCTTTTTTTATTTGAAAGGTAGTGCTTCCCATGTGGTCCCATTTTAATATTTTCCAGTTCTGACAATGGCATCCATGAGAAAACCATAAAAGTCTTAAATTTGCATTAAGTATTTGCGCCACAAATGGACGAATAACTCAATATCACGCCAACTGATTTCGATGATTCTTTTTTTAATGGAAAGGATATACTTCAAGGGTAGTTTGATGAGAGTTTGGTAAGGTTCTGATGATGGGATCCATGACAAAGTATCGGAACTCTTCAATTTTTAGGAGCAAATTAACGATGCTCGGCCGAATCTTTTATGGGCTATATGGATATTTGAGTCACGTACCGTAACTGATGATGGAAGGTACAACTCCTCAACGCTTAGCAGTTTAAAGAAATTTTTTTCCATATAATACGCAATTATGGACCGATGGTTGCATACTTTCAGGCTATTAGGTTTACCTCATAATAGAAGGTAAATTTTTATAGTCATTAACACAATACGTATCTACTTTCCGCTAAAAATTTTAAAATAAATTATTTTTAACAAAAAAACAAAAACCGACTTCCAAACTTAATAAATCTAAACTAAAAAGTAGAAAATAATACTTTTAAGGACTTTGTTAATTTTGAAGTCGGTGCCAGCCAAAGCAAAATAACCCTAAATAGATACATATTTGATTAATCTATCAATTTGTAAACATAATCAAAATACCTGGCTGGCACCGACTCCAAAATTAACAAAGTCCTTAAAAGTATTATTTTCTACTTTTTAGTTTAGATTTATTAAGTTTGGAAGTCGGTTTTTGTTTTTTTGTTAAAAATAATCGAAGATATTTTTAGACTTCGTAAAGTATTTTAGACTTTGCGCTTAAAAATAGAGAAATTCAAAGTAATATTAAAAATTTACAAGTGTATTTACTATATTTTATCATATTTTTACGCAGTAATATCCATTTAGAATAATATTTTAGTAATTGGAGAATTATAAGTTACTTTTTAATCCAATACGTTCTAAATTTCAAAACGTGCCTATACCTTTTGCGCTGTAGCATGGTGCGGGTGACAGTTTCCTATATGACGTTGTCATCTGTCAGTACCACATGACTAGGGATGTGACGTTATGCAATTCATTTTTATCGCTAACGATACTCGCAGCATATATCTAAGTGTTATGAAAATTACTGTGTTATTCAGTTGCGCAGTGTAACTACGTGTATAAACTTCAATAAATATATTTTATGGCTACATAATAATATCTTTCTTCTTATATAAAACTAGCAGTACCCGCAGCTTCCCCAGTGTTCAAGTGATTTTTTTGTTTTATTTGCTAAAGTTTATTGATTTTGTTGTTATTGCGATGCCTAAGCATACAAAAAAAAGCTGTTTTTGGTAGTCAGGCCAGAGAGCTTGATATGAGTTTAGACGAATAAAATTAATTTTTTTATATACGTTCTGTTGTTTCATTAATATAAGTATAGACTATAATTGAACTACTCCCAATATACGTTTTTTATTATAAAAAAACATCGACTATCCATCGTAGCAGTACATCCCATCACTAGCTTACGTCTATGGAGTTACTTTATACGCATAGCACTTTGCTTAATTTTTCTTTTCATTAGATTTTTTTTGCAGACTAGAACATTCTGGTTGGGTTTAATTTAATTTACTACAGTAAGTAATGATGTAATATATTACGGATGTGGTACAGCTGAAATACTAAGTCATAATTTGTAAATCGCGGCAACTTTCAAGAGTGAAACAAAACGTTACTGAATCTGTCACCCGCACCATGCTACAGCGCACAAGGTATAGAACTTTGGAATGTACTACATCGATTCCCATCTTGAGTCCAGAGGGAAACAAACAAACACTAGATGGCGCTGTTGTAATAATGTCCCAACATATTAGCACAGTGTAAAGAATAGACCCAGTGGTCCAACGCGTTTGAAGTCACGCGAAATGCCGCTTTTGTGTAGGCATTTGTTATTGCTGCGGGGTTTTCACAAATATAAATATAAATAAATATATATATTATATCATCAGTTCTACATTTGTGTTTTCATAGTATGAGTATATACAAGGGTACCAGGAATAAAATGAAAAAATATTGAATAGAGAAATATATAAATATTATATTATATAATATAAATAACGATTTTTTTTAGTTTTATTATAAACAAGTATAAAAAAAAATAAGAAAAATACTGAGATACTGATTCTATTAAAATCCACAAATGCGAAACTGAATGGTATTTTCAGTATTTGGATTTACGAGTTTTCAGATTGCGATTGTTGAATTTGACGATATAGTATATTCTGATACGTAGAAACGATTTTAATAAAAAGACAGACAAGAAGCAGGCGCATAGTTTTGATTCCCACATAACCACTCGTGTTATGCGTCAATGCATTTCCAAACATTAAAAAAAATGGAAACTATAATTATATCGATTTTCCAATAAAATTCACGTCCGTCATATTGAATCTGTACAAAAATCTAGTAATGTGTCATATTCGTAATCGGCACCCACAAAAACCATGAAAACGATACACATTATATACCCATATGATTTTATAAAAAAATTCGCGTCCGCCATCTTGAACTTTGATGACGAATATTGTTATATTCGTAATCGGCCCGAAAACCGTTCTAAGAAAATACTAATGATGACTAAAATCTAGTAAACAATAATATGCATAATTGACCCTAGTATCACTGGGTTAAGATTTTTTACCTTTCTTCAGTGTATGGAAACTGATGAAATTTTAAATTCTTATCTAAACGAGACAATGACATGCAGTGTCCCACAGTACATGTAGTACGAACCATTATAGATGAACAAACGAAAGACTTAGAACAATCAAATTAAAAAGCGTCAACCCTAGCTAACGCGTACCGAGCGGAATGTATGGCAGCTCGGTACTGCTACCCCCTCCGCAAACCCCGCACGATTGCTCTTCCGTTGGCTGACTATATGTTTCATTGACTTTGATATTAGTATATTTGTAATGCTCACTCAGCACTCTGCTCACTGCCTCAGTGGTGTAGCGGCTAGCATGTACGAACATACATCGAGAGGTCGAGAGGTCTGAGAATAGGTCGTAGGCTATTTTTTACGTGATAATGGTGGCAATCTGACTGATCTGACTATTTTTTTTTCTTATGATTTGGCATCAAAAATACTTATAACTAAATTTTCATTATTCTCTCAACGCAGGCGGAGCCGCGGGAAATGTTAGTATAAATATAATATATAGGTAAAATAAGTGCATATAAGTATATACGAACTTCTGTATCTAATTGACGAATGATGTTCGAAGTGACGTGACGCCTGAGGGTAGCCATATGCATTTCAATTTACACAATGTTTGATGCGATTTTAGTGTAGCGTCATCGTTTCAGGTTGTATTTATTACCAAAATTACAACTAGTAAATTTATTATTTTAGGCATTGGTAGCCCAGTGATAACGCGCTCGCTTGGTTAACCGGGTGATGCGGGTTCAAATCCAGGTCTCGCACCTGATAAATTCATGTACGGAATCATTTCTATCATGATTACCACTCGTCTTACGGTGAAGGAAAACATCGTGAGGAAACCTGCATGTCTGAGAGAACCTAGGTAGGGTCTTAGTAGTTATATATTCAAACAGTCTATACTTAGACTTTACAGTAGAGCTTTTTCCACAATTTAAACAAAATTAAATTTTTATTTAAAAAAAAACTTCATTTTAAAGTTATAATATAAAAATCTCGTGTCAGTGTTTGTTATCGAACTCCTCCGAAACGGCTTGACCGATTTTTATGAATTCTCTGTGTGTATTTAGTAGGTCTGAGAATGGAACTTCGGTCGTAGGCATTGAGTTATTATTACTGTAGTAATAATAACTCAATGGTCGTAGGCTGTTTTTTATTTCACTTAGACCAAATTTTTTTTTTATGATTTGGCATCAAAAATTAAGTATCTACTTACCATCTAAACTAAGTATGTACCACCAATCCCTATCATTTATTTTTTATTAGGGATTAGTGACGCTTTCTAACGCGGGCGGAGCCGCGGGAATTTATAATATTTAGGTAATAAGTTATATTTTATATAGTTAGTACATCCTACATAGGTATCATATCGTACAAATGAATTTCCCCTGCGGGACTCGAACCCGCAACCGCTGGCAAGGCAGTGATTACAAACTGATATACGTACCTATGATTTTCTTATAGGTAGGTCTTTTTTCTTTTATTATCTACGTAATTTCATACGCAATTAATAGAACTTTACAAAAAACAATTGAATTTTATTTGAGTAGAAGTTATAATATTCGTATACATAGATATTATTAGTCTAAGTTCGTATAAATGAAATATTTAGTAAATTAATAGCTTGTGTTATTATTTTAGACTACTTTTAGACTGCATTATAAATAATTGAAATAAAAAAATCTAACATTCGAATCTGTACATGAAATATTTTTTTAAAAATCTTATAAAAATATATATTATTATCGATACAGAGACCAAATCTATAGCTTTTAGAATTTTTGTCTGTCTGTCTGTCTGTGACCGTATCATGAGAAAACCACTGGACCGATTTTGATGAAATTTTGTATAGATATCTAGATGGATATCAAGGTCAAGGTATCTATAGGCTTTTAACTATGGGTAAAATTATGATATATCATCTCTGATGATATATCAAATGTAAACTAACTTCGAATTTAAACGAAATACAAATGAAGGAAATAAAACGAAAAAAATATTTTAAGACATTCATTTTATTAAATAATAATCGTTACATATTCATTTCAAGACAATAATTGGTTAATATATCATGAACACACACACACACACACAAAAGGTATATACTTATGTACAAACAATTAAATTGAAATAACACCTATTTTTAAAAGTCGGTTAATAAGTAAAACAAATTATATAGACTTAAGAATTATATAAACAGTGTCATAGAACTAAACATGATTTATACATATTAAAATAATATAAAAATGATAATGTGTATATTAATTATTAAGTGATAAGAATAGTGTTGATACTTAAAAAAGTAAGACATTTGAAGAATACAGGGGCAAAACAAGGTGGTGTCACAATTTTTTTTTAATTAACATTGCAATCTATAATACATGGAAGAATTAATGTTCCAATACTTTTCAACTTTTTTGAATTTTATGTGACATTCCTTGTTTTGCTCCTGTACCCTTCATTTTATTATGATAAAGAAAAACTCAAAAGTTAGTAGCCATCTTTTTTTTAAAGGGAAAAAGAACTAATGCTTAAAAAACAAAAATCTATACGATAATAAAATTATAACGGAGTTGAATCTGTACATTAAATATTTTTTTTTAAAGCCGAATTAATAATTTTTAGAATTTTTGTCTGTCTGTCTGTGACGGCATCACGAGAAAACCCTCGAACAGATTTAAGTGAAACTTAAAAAAAATTAAAAATATATATTAGTTTATAGTTCTTAGAATTTTTGGTACGAAGTTCCTTATGGGGCGTTGCGGAGAGGTTTCTGCATCTACTTTCTATGATAGAACATAATTAAGCTTAATTATTACTATTCATGTAAATAGCTGTTTCTTTGTATTTTATCATTATATATTCTTATAAATCATTGAGAACAAAATAAAGGTGTTAAGATAATTTTGTAAAGTAGTTTTTTTGATTTTTATCTATACAAAAATCATGATAAAAATGTATACCCGAATAATTATTTTCTTTATACCTTGAATAGAACTTAAAATTAATATTTTAATAATAAGGAACTTCTGGTGTTCCACGACACCACACGACTTATTTATCCGTCTGTCCGTCTATGACCGCATGAAGAGAAAACACTAAACAGATTTTGATGATTGAATTTACTATTTCTTTGGCTTGAGCCAAAACTTTATTCAAAATATTAAATAATTTTTGACGTAAACGAAATCGCCATAGTAAATATGTATATAATAAAACAGTAACATAGCACAGTGTACAACGCTAAAAGTACTGAACCGATTTTAAGTAAATTATTGTGTGGTTATAATCGATGTTTTTATATTATATAAGTACTAGTATTTCGCGCTGTTCCACCTACATTATAAAGATCGTTCGTTCATCGTTCGATCGTTCGAAATCCAAATTCTTATCTTTTACATATACTAAAACTTTCACCGAATCTCGCTGCATCCTATGAAATAAGTTCTATGCCTATCCGTTTTGTAGTTGTCGCAGTTAAAGCGAAGAAAAAAACGTATCGCTTGATTAGTATAGAAAATAGATTATAATGCACTTAATATTTTAAATCTATATTATTACTATTATTTTTTAAGTACAAGCTTAGAACAATAAGTAATGAGACATAATTAGACTAAATATCTTCTGTAATCTTCTTTTTTCTTCTACACAGTAGATTCGATACAGCACACGCCCTTATCAGTTCTCCGTCCAGTTGTTAAACACACCGGGCAAGAAGAATGACAAGGGCGCGTAAATGCATCTTAATTCTTGATATCTTCTTGAATTTTCTTGAATTATTACATATATTTTACATACAACAAAACTTCAAGAACATCGCCATCTAGTAGAAAATCGTTGAACTTCAAAGAAGACGGTGCCAGATGATATTCAAAAACGGCGTTCCACAATAGTATTAGTTAAACTTTGTGAAACGCAGAAAGTGATGTAGCTTTCCGAAAAGATAGTCCTTAAGTCTCATCTGAAAAAAAAACAAAAATCTTAAAACTAAATTACAGTACACTTAAAAATCAAAAATTTACAGTTTAAATATAAGTTCATTCGTATATAATTCAAAAATATATGTTTAAATATCATAATTCTTCTATCTAGATCTATATAGGCTTCGATAGACGTCAAGGCTTCACATTTTCACTCCACACCAAAATTACCTGAAACAAAAACGAAGAAAAGTCAATAAAAGAAGTATATTACAAAAAAGTGGCACCCAACGTGGGACTGTTGATTACCAATCAAAAAGTAAGAGGCGTTGATTAACATTGACGTGTAAAAGAGCACCACCTAAATTCGTTCACTATTTCGACGTTATTATTGCTCTTACCGACCCTCCAATTATTTCGAAAATGCCTTTTCTGTGTTCATATGACGCTAGAGATTCTTATATCTGTATAAAATAAATTACATTAAATCATATATGAATATGAGAGGGAAAACAAATTCAATAATGAAATTACAATTTTAATACTATATATACTAGAAATTCTAAAAATAACCTAAAGTGGTATAGAACGCGAGAGGGTCGTAGGTTAAAAATGATTATATTAAATCACCTTAAAAGCTTTTAAAGGCACTTTGATAAACTGTAAAATTCAATGAAGTAATACAATTGACCGATAGTTCTCCATAAAACCACATTATTTAATAAAAACACTTCCATTATACACTAAATATATACTTTATATTAATATACATATATACATTCTTTTTAAATTAAAACAATCTATCATAAGCTATGAAATTACTAAGCAAATCCCCCAACAGTTGAGAGCAGGCAGAAAAATCTTAAAGATAGCGCACATTTAATATATAATATAGCACGAGAGACGATCGACTCACGCAATCGCATCGAAACCACTGCAAAACTGATCGAAACCACAAACGTAGCACTCACAAACTAATAGATGAAGAAAATGGAAAAAAAGCTACGACAAACCGTCACTTACAGGCGACGACCAAAAATAATTTATAACATTTGGAAATTTAATGGTTCGTGGTACATTTTTCAAGGCACGCCCGATTAGACCGAGCGCACGGCGTGCTCTGACGGGTTTAATAGGGTATGGACCGCGGTGGCTGCGCTACTCGCCGCTAGATGGCGTTCAGCGGGAGGGGTGAGGTCATTAGCGAGAAGCTTCTCGTGTATATTATAGTTAATTTAGACCTTAAATCGACTTCGCCTTTCGTGCTTGCCAAGTCGCTCGCTTGATATTTTTCCGTTATTTTTGATTCTATCTTTAGAAGTTTATCACATTTTAGGTATAAATATATAATAAATGTCGTAGTTACTAAAAAATACAGTAGAAAATGCGTTATCTATAAAAATGATAGCAAAAAAGAACTCAGCACAAAAAAAAGGTTGTTATAATTCTATAAGACTTTGCAGACTATTTTGAAACACTATGTCAGAACTTAACGAGTGGCAGAATTGATTTTTTCCGTTCAAACCTCACATCGAAGCAAAATGTGATACAAAATATTCTATTTAAATATAGTTATCAACAGTCAGCGAACTACTATCATATAATTTTGTTTGTATGTTTGTTACGATAACGCTAAAAATGCTGGAACACTCAAAACCTATAGGTAGTAGGTTCATATAATAAAATTAGTACATTAAATATTCTTTGAAAAATTTAATTGAAATAGTCAACAGTAGAGACCAAATCTATAGTTTTTAAATTTTTTGTCTGTCTGTGACAGCATTACTAGAAAACCACAGGACAGATTTTGATGAAATTAATAATGATGATAGTTGGTTATATAGTTAACTAGCTGTTCCTCGCGGCTCCGCCCGCGTTTGTAGAAGGATGAAAATTTAGGATTATATTTAGGTTTTGAAGCCAGATCATAAAAAAAATAAAAGTAAAGATTTGATCTGAAATTAAAAAAAAAACTGGAGAGATCCCTACATATATTTAAAATGCATTGATAATTTTTAAATAAAAAAATGGTTGTTGTGCCTCACTCGACATAGATAGGTATAGTGTGTCGCGGACTTTTTTGTAGATATTTATAAGATCTACAATTAATTAGAACATTTTATGGTTCTATCTTTTATAGTTTAGGCAGCGTACGCAAAAGTAGCTTTCGAATGGTGAAAGAATTTTTAAAATCGGTCCAGTAGTTTTTGAGCCTATTCATTACAAACAAACAAACAAACAAACAAACAAAGTTTTCCTCTTTATAATATTAGTGTAGATAGTGTAGATATTAGTGTAGATGTAGATAGTGTAGACATAAACGATACTTTTTACTGCGGGGAAATGTCACATCTTTGAGATACCTATAATATTAAATTACCCAAGAAACGAGCGTATCCAAGCAGAGGATGGGTGAATTAAGTACACTAGTTAAGTAAAAAAAGGTCACCCAGAAGGTGACATTTCTATATAATACCAATCGTCTATAACTAAAAAATTAACGTTACATCACATTATTATATAGGCCGACAGATGGAGACTCGGAACAACACGCCCACCACTCAGACGGAGTCGAGTGCGACAATTAGTAAACAATATAATTTGGATAACAATTAAATACGTGGTGTATACTTCACTTAGAAACTATCTGCCAAAGCTCGTACTATGTACAGTAAAAGTCAAATCTGTTGAAATGTGTCGTTAAGGGCCAACTTCTATTAATATGTAGTGCGATATAAAGGCTTTTTATGCGGGCTTTATCGTTACAACTTTATACGGCAGTTAGATATAGGCGGTATTTTGTTTATTTATTCACTAGTTTCTCACCCTCGCTTCGCTCGGGTTCGTCCCTGGGTTACCCCTTTTAGTATAAGTTTTTTTTACAAACTTTGTTTTTTATTAATATTAAAACCTTCCGTGGACCATAAGGAACATAGAAAAAAATAAATTAGCCGAATTGGTCCAACCGTTCTTGAGTTATGTGCTTACCAACATTCATTTTTATTTATATAGATATATAGTGTATACACTACTACTGTATGTTATTATGTATGTATATTTCTTTGTTAATCCTTAACTCTGAAACGGCTGGACTGATTTGTATAAAATTTACTACACAGAGAGACTATAACTTAAGATTATTAATAGGTTATTAATCTAAGAACAACTAACAGCGAAGCTCTTCGCTTGTAATATATAATACTAAGTATATGAGTAAAAAACACTATGTTAAAAAAAAAAAACAAAATAGAAGGCATCACAAAAATAATCGTCTCACAAATCCACCATTAGAAAAACGACAAACATGAGAAAAATTGAAACCAACCGAGGTTTTCGAAACTCGATTAAACGTAATAGTTGGTCAGATCGTAAATCTGTTGGGGTCCATTTCATCCAGATGTCGTTACATGTTATGAACTTGTTAGACGTTTTAACAAGGTTCGATAGTTTTCGTTATGGTGATATTATTAATACCACATACGATAAATCTGTTAAAGAATTGAAAATTTACATTGAATCCGTAAATATTTGTATTTTCACTCATGAAATAACTAACTAACTAGGAAACTGACACCTTTGGCCATAATATACCTTGCGTTGGAACACTCGCATAAAAAATGCGAGCATTCTCACTATTCAGTATATTTTATTCTATTAAAATATAATAAAGCCAATGCAGCCCAGTGGCAGTGCGCTCGCCTTAAAGACAAGTGAGTGGTTCAAATCCAGGGTTTTTTATTTGATAAGTTCATGAGTAAATCACTTTCAACACGATTACCGCTTATTTTACAATAACAAAAAATATCTCAGAGCTGAGATGCACTAGAAAGTTGTCAAAAAAATGAAGTTCACGCTGCACTTGCCCAGGATGGTGGGCTATGGCGTGATCCCTTTGCCTTAGAAGGCCACTGCTGGGAAATTTAAAAGGAATGGCCTTCTAAGGCATAATGACGAATGACGATATACATTGTATAATCTAACTTATGTTTCGCACTTTTTCACAGCAAGTGTTTAAACTAAACTTCGTTTAAGGGAACGTTTAGAGTGTATAGTATCTATTCCTTCCACCAACCGCTTCCTCCCTAACTTATATTAGAGTCTCGACACACTCATAATATTATCATATCGGATTAATTGAAACGTATAGACACCAATAATGTTTTAATTATATCAAATTGCTAAACTAATATAAAATAGAAATACCACATCGACCACAAAACTACCAGCAATTATAGTTTCAATTCGATACACGACCGCTAGAATTCATTTTGTTTTTGATTATTCATATTCATTATAGGATAATGTTTTTATATTATCAGTGATTTTTTGACATGTTTGGTTCAGTTTGTAGTAGCCCAACTTTGTGCACCAGCGGTCGCGGGTTCCGAGTCCTGCTGGGGGCATTCATTTGTTGAGCGCGAATATTTGTACTTCAGTCATGGGTGTTTAATTTTCAAGTCATAAATGTGTATTGTATCAACTACCTGATATACGTAACACAAGCCTCGTAGCTTACCATGGAACTAGATAGCGCTGTGTGTAACAATGTCTTAACATATTTACTATTTATTTATTTTTATTTTATTTACTCTCCGTCTACTAATATCAATGCGAAATTCGATTCGAAACAGATTTCGATGAAACTTAGTAAATAGATGGCTCTGAAGTAATACATTAGCATCTAAATAAGTAAATGTCATATTGTGATATATATCCCTCTACTACGAACAAATTAAATGCATTTTAGACGTTCAGACAAACATATTTTCATGATTTATTTCATGTGATTAAGCATGAACGAGTGCCAATTTTATTGTCCCTGCGTAGCTTCCAATATCATTTTAGGCACGTTAACTTTAATAGTGAAAGATGGTCTTGGATATCTTGGAATTAATATAGAAATATATTATTTTTATTGTATTTTAAGATTTTTATGTTCCAACGATTGTAGAATAACTACAGTTTCTGTATGAATTATAAACTATCATCCATTAGAAAAAAGAACTGGACTTGGAATATTTTATAGCCGATTTATAGCTAAGTTTTAGGATAAAAGAGTCTGCTTAAGTTTACAAATATAAAAATCTAGCAAAATCAACACGTGTAAATAACAAAATATGAGGGTAGCTGCGAAAATCCTTCATTACGATCGCTATTAATAACGCAAAATGGTTAACGGCGACAGAAAGAGGTCATAAGAGGTCGTTAATAAGACGAAATGACCCTCAGAGGTCATTATGGCGTTATTGGTGTGAAGTTTAAATCAATTTATATTTCTCGCCAATTTGTGTTACCCTCTTTATATAAATTTATTGAGCATTATCAAAAATTATCTAAGCTCAGTAATGCACTCGCTTGGATAACCGAGTGATGCGGGTTCAAATCTGGGTCTCACACTTCTGATATTTTCATGTGCGAATCACTTTTAACATGAATAACACTTACGGTGAAGGGAAACATCGTGAGGAAACCTGCATGTCTGAGAGAAGCTAGCAAGTTTTCGAAAGACATGTGAATTTCGCTAACCCGCACTGGTGGACTATGGCCTGATCTCCTTCGTATTGAAGGAAGGCATGTACCCAGTAGTGGGTTGAAAAGGGCTGATTAGACGCATATATTTCAATACACCAATCTATTCTACTACTGTCCGTATGAAAAAAGTCAAAACATAGCAACATTTTTATAATATTGCTGACCTAATTTTGAAGTTTCTTATGCATAAATTTCAAAAGGCCATAATAAAATATAAAATATTCTGTACCATCGGCCTTTAGCTAAATGGAACAATGGCGGTAGGTAGTTTACATGAAAATGGCAACGTCTTTCGGCACGTCTTTTAGAAAGTTGTCTTTATTACGCGTAAAAAGTGTCTGAGAGGCATTTTAGGTCTTAAAACATCTAGATCTCGCCTTTTTACCTTAAAAATGAAATATTCTGTTAACGTTTTACAAAAATAGTATACAATTTTTGAAACTGTGTCACTACAATATTGCTTATTCAAATAATGTTACCATTTTAATAACAAACTAATTTCTAGGCAAATCTACTTAAAACCTATATTCTTAAATATAAAGTGTTTAAAAATAAATATTAGGTTCTACAACTTGATTCCTTTGCAAACTGTTAATAACTTGTTTTCCTAATAACCCTTATCTGACACAGATAACAAATAAACAGTACCATCAAATTTATTCTAAATGTCAAAATGACATTTACGAAATCATTACGCACCATAAAGTCGCGATTCCAAATGCCTCCCCTTGTTATATAGGCTTTCTATTATGGCGTCGAGTTAAAATTGATAAAATGCCCGTAAAATTAATGCTACGTTCAATTTTCATCTTCTAAACGAGTTGTAACAGCTGTCAGTAGTTATTGTTGGTATTAATAATAAATAAGTGACTTGGTCCTTATAACCGGATTTAATAATGTTACTAGCGTTAACCCGCGTTTTTTCCTTTATAGTTTATTAGTTATATGTAATTTCTCTACTGATAATACATTTTTGTTTTATACAAAAAATATTCTATTAGACTGGCAACTCAAGAGACCAGTGTGTCGAAACAAGAACACGCACGGGTTTTTCCCTAGGCACTCTTTAAAAAAAATAAAAATAAAATTAGATAATTTCTCACAGTAAAAAATATCTTATATATTGACCGAATAACATATAAAATCTCATCAAAATCTGTGCCGCGGTTTTTTCGGGATGTGATCACTGAGACCCAGACAAAAATACTCAAAACTGCAGATTCGATTAAAAATGATTATCTGAATAAGAACTTCCAAATAATATTTAACCTACAGATTCGAATCAGTAAGATGAGCGATAAAATCATACTACAATCACCATCTTACGTGTATCTTGCAGATATAAACCGTACAAATGAATTAATGCCACCCAAACGTAGAAATCTTATCTTATTGGCTGTAACCCACAAATTGTGTATCACAGATGCCGTCCATACTTTAAACATAGGCTAAATTCGCATATCTCATTTAAAATTGATTAGGAAGGCATAATCTGTAGAATTCAGTGTTACGTCATACTATTATTAAAGCAAAAAGTCAAGTTAGATAACTTACATTAAATAAGTGAGACGCTTTGTTTGCATCTAAGCATTAGTACCTAGGTTAAATATGCTTGTATCTCTATACGAAATAAAGATTTAGGAACTTACATACGTATTATATATTCGAAATGTAGGAATAAAAAGTTTTCAATTTGGCAAAATACCTAAAAAAAACAGAATTATTTGACAAAAATTTCAACACTGCCTAGCAACCGGCCCCACGTTGGGCGTCAATGACATAGCATCATACCCTCGTCAAAGCTCCGTGCTCAGAATTAACACAGCGTTTCTCATTAGTAGGTTAGTTGTTATTTATGTTAATACGCTATGTTACTTGACGTAGATGAAGCGACTGTCATATAACAGTACAATAACTATTGAACTCGTTATGTAGTTACCGGTTCATGCTGTCGATAACTTAAAATTGCTTTCCTCTGAACAGTATTAATATAATAAAAATAATAAAAAACAACTCTTTTATAACGAAATTCCCTTAAAATATTTTTCAAGAGAAAACTCAATCAATTTTATCATATCATATTAGAGATTGAGAACGAGAAACATATATATTTGAGCGTCTCGTTTATGTGCATCAAATGTCAACCACAATTCAATAATTTTTTTTCAATTCTTTATTAGTTCAACATTTTTTATTAGTCTAGTTAACTAAAACATTAAAATAAACCGCCAACCCGCATTAGCCCAGCTTGGTGGACAAAGGTCACAAAATGAGAGAAGATCCAGCCCAGCAGTGGGACGTTAAAAGGCTAAATACAAACTAAAATGGAAGCAAATCACAAAACAGCTACATAATAACTCTCAACATAGAGTCCCTAGATACCCAACACATCAGTCTAGTTTATAACAAATTAAAGTCAGTTCAGAGTGAATCCAACAATTTTTGGCAATTACGTAAACAATCCACCGAGGCAGTTACATTTTCATGCCAGCTGCCCATCACATGTATGCTCTATCTTCATAACAGAATAGACGTTTAATTTTCAACTGAAAACAGGACCCTTCAGGTTGAAATAAAATTTCAAAGCGCTCATGGTTTTACGCTGGTATGTCACATTTAATGCCTTATTTGGTATAGTTATAACGATTTTTATGTAAAACAGCGTATGTGAAAAATTAGAAGTGACATTTAAAATTGTTCTACGTGTTTTATTTTCAAATGCGGTCAAGTAATGGGATGCCACTTAAACATTATGGATATAAAACGCCTAAAATCCTTTTGTAACAAAATGTTAAAACTGGAGTAAAATTCTTCTGTTCAACATTCAACACTTACTTAAAAAAGAAATAAAAGAGAAAACGATTTCTCTCTCTTTTTCTTTCATTCTCTCTCTGTTTCTATCTTTGTCGATAAAGAGAAAAAATATATTTGGTTAATATAAAATCAATTTAGTCTTATTAGCACAATAATACAAACGATAATTATGAAAAATGGTTTCAAGCAATATCACACTAATAAAACAGCTTACTATCAAATATAAAATAATCCTAAAAACCGATTCACAATAATAAATTTCTTGACATAAATAGTTAAAACTCTTCGCAATAAATCGTAAATATTTTTCTATTCCCCAAGTACCAAGAAAAAGCAAAGTGTTATAACCATTTTAGGTCAAAACAGCTATTTTTACAATTCAACCAAACCGGTAAATTCAGCGATACAACATAAATTGTAAACTACCCACTAATTGTAAGTGCTCAAACAACTAGTTAGGTTTCATAGCAATAAACCGCATCGTGAACAGAGTATGTTAGGGACAGATGAATTGATGCCCACTACAGTATTGTATTTACATGCATATTGCCTTAATTTACGACCATGTATTATGTTGATATTAGGAACTGTGCCTAATTGTTTAGGGCCAGTTTGGTCAATGACCTATGACACATCATTGAAATAATTCTTCACGTACAATAGTAATTAGATATGTTCTCGCAGTAAAAAGTGTAAAACATGTTAACCTAGATAACCAGCTATTGTCATGCCAAATTTTATCAAAATCTGACACATTTTTCGGCCTCTTTATCGATAATAATGACTATTTAATAGATTTTTCTAAGACTATTTAATGTACAATATAATGACTCAAGTTAGAATTTTATTATATGCATAGATCAGCTTTGAATAACAAGTTAAGCCTAAACCGAAAAAAATGAAAGAAAAACAAGATTTTTCAGCTTTTCTGACAATCTACGAAATATAGCGTAAAGTTATCTTGATTCTTCAAAAGCTTGTTTAGACAAAAAGATCAAAAGCTACAAATTAAAAGGCTATGACATGACTTAAATCCCATCAAGTTTTCAATCAAAAGAAAATTCCAACCGTAATAAACGTATCAAAACACCAACTTCGTAGAGCAGTATTCCTTATGGGACGCGAAGTACCCAACAATATAACATGTTGTAAATAATAAATGGTCCTTCGACCATGTTCATCATCCCAAACAAAACCAGTTACCGAGTGTGTGAATATTTTACAAGTCATACCGGGTAACACGTATAGCAATCTGATGGTTCTCTCAGGGACCTGTTATGATGCTGCGTTGATAAACTATTCATGCGGTTTGTATTGACGTGGTGGAGTCGGGTGGCGCCATCTGAATGGCAATTAAATCGGCCACTAGGTAATAGATGGCGTTGCTTTTGTGTCGGAATGGGAAAGTTTCACTGTAAAATGATAGTATTATATTTTTCCATGGTATGAGTACTATTATCGAGGCAAAAGTTACTTTACGTTGAAACGGCTGGGCAAACTTTGACGGAACTTAATACATAGATAGGCTAGGTACTGTTAATATAGTAACGAATGATCGACATAAAATTTTACTAAGGTTTAATTTATAGGCGTGAGAGAGATATAAGCTATTTTTATTTTAATAAAAACAATTAAGTCTCATAGAATGTTGCTGTAGAAAAAAATTAACCGACTTTAAAAAGGAGTATGTCTTTAATTCAGTTATACGTTTTTGTTTCGTAATTCAATCTTTAAATATAAAAAAAACTACCCCTATGACTGAAAAGTTGAACCATTCAATTTACACTACGTTCATGTCACTAATAAGTTAACAAACATCAATGTTATTATTAATTTCCTTCGAGACATGTCCTAGATCTAGAACTAACTCTAGTATTTATACATCTCTACACTGTAATGACTAAGTAATTTATGTTTCATGACCATCACTTCTTAGCGCAATGCCTAGTAGTAGTACTACATCACTTATCTAGGTGACCTAGGTCTAAATAGGAGCACTAACTGCTACAATTTTAAATAATTTTAGTACAAAACGAAAGCACCCTCAATAACAAATCCAGGCGGTAAGTCGTAAGAACTAATTCGATTTTACGTTAAAATAATCATGTGAATCTCTAAGGGATAGGTTATGATGAAGTTCATAAAGTATTCATATGGTTATATTGACTTGAACAATTTGGGTGTAGCGCCATCTATGTCTTATATTTGAATTATTTCACACTACTCGACAATAGATGGCGTGTTTCTTTTAAGTAGAATGTAATTTTAACGTATAGACTATAGTGTAAAATTGATAATCTCTGTTGGTTGTTAGTTGATGTTTTACTTGTAGATTTATCATTATGTTGATACCAAATTAGTGATAAATCGTAAAACTTAATCAGTATATATTTTTTACGTACACAATATACTAGCAATACCCGCGATTTCGCCCGCGTTATAATTTACTATTAAAAAAATAGGAATTGGTGGTAGAACGTTGATAATTCTACAGAATTTTCAAAAAATTATTCGCTTCTTGTAAGAGCTATTAGCTAAACAGTAGGCAAGACGGTGCGGGGTAGGTCGGTGATTGCATCATGCAGCGTTTGCATTTTACTCTCGCGGCCGTATTGTTTGCGACATTTTAGCCAATGTATACAAAATAAATTAAAATAATTGACAAATTATATACTAAAACCTTCCTCGAGAACCACTCTAACCAATTGTGAAAACAGCATAATAAATCGGCAGTAGGTTTTGAGTTTATCGCGAATAGACAGACAGACGCGGCAAAGGACTTTGTTTTATAATATGTAGTGATAGACTTACTTTTTGAGGAATGTTTAAGAGTAAAGTACACTAGAGTTATTACGACACGTAATTACACACAAATTCACTAAAAGCTTTGAAAAAGCGAAGGTTTTAAAGTTACTTCACCAAAATCCAATTTTCTATTCATAACTTACCACGATTTTCATTCAAAAAGAAACCATAATAGTATCATGACGTCTAATACGAAAATACTATTACGAAACGCTCTCAAATATAGAACACAGCTTACGCTACTACTGTAGTAACGTTTTCTTTTCGTTTACGTTCAGTATCATGGTAGGATATCATAGTATCCGAGACCCCATCTCACCACCCTGTGACTCGACGGGAGGCTGCGCCATGTGTAATCTCATTAGTGGATGTACCAAGTAGAAACAATACAAGCGATTCCTCGAAGATAAAAGGGGTTTGAGGCATAGCTTCAATATGAATTCTCATTCCGAGTTAAAAAATAAAGTTCTCGCGATACAGCTAGTGTTCAGAATGTTTCTACTTAAAATAATAGAATTCTTTGTAGATCTTTTTCTAGATGGTGAACTTTAAACGGCGTGAAACAATTTTGATGGGTGCAGCGTGGCATAGTAGATACAGTTTTGGGATAAACCTAATGAAAACCACTTGATTTTTTTCAATTTTTCTAAACTTTTATTGAATTTTCGTTGTTTGGAAAGATAAATTTAAAACAACTAACCAAATCGCAATTTAAGACAATACTGTAGTAATTGTACTTATAATAAATACAAAATTAGTAAAATCACTGAAGTCATTTGATGTGATTTAGCCATATTTAACGTCCCATGTCTTTATTATAATGATTTCACATGTCTTTCGAAATATTTGCTAGATTTTTTCAAACATGCAGGTTTCCTAGCGATATTTTCCTTCACCGTGCGAAAAATGATAATCATGTCGGAAATGATACGCACATGAAAATATTACAAGTGCGAGACCGAGATTCGAAACGGCTTCACTCAGTTTACGAAGCGATCGCGTAACTACAGCTTTTCGTCACCCAAGTAATCTATTTAAAGGAACGTTGCCGAAGAAAATTATATAAAAGTTGCTAACAAAATTGGTAGGAAAAATATTTTTAGAGAGCATTGCGTCAAATGTCATATACCTACATCATTACATTTATAAATAACTATTATAAAGGGGTTGTAACCCGCATTTTTCAAGTGACGAAATGGCCCGAGGTGACTGGGGGTGTATAATAACGATGTTTAATTGAAAAGTTTTTTTGCGGGGGGATGATAAAAGATTCGGATACACATCTAGAGGGTTGACCGAATTTTAAAGTTCATTTGGCGTTTTCTAATTATATTTGAGTACTCGCGGCGTTGATTTTAACGGGATCTATGCTTGGGTGTGTAAATAAATTTAATTTAATGAAAATATTTAATTGTGTTTTTTATTTTTAACTCAATTTCGATTCCGATGTTGACGACTTTTCTAACATTTGTTTAAGTGTACGTATTTAAGTACCAAGTCTTAGTACATTAGTAAACTTATTTTCCTCTAAATAATTAGTTATTTTACTTTAACTAACAAACGTACAAATCTTGAAATTTGTGTTTTATATAAAAACTAGAAATACCCGCGGCTCCACCCGCGTTGGTAGAAGGATAAACATTAAGGGTTATAACTTATAAGTAATATTTATGCCAAATCAGAAAAAAATAAAAAAACAAAATTTAGTCTAAAAAAAAATCCTAATCATCTAGGTGAATAAAAAATAGCCTACGACCTATTCTCAGACCTGCCAAGTATACTTTACACAAAAAAAATAATAAAAATCGGTGAAGCCGTTTTGGAGGAGTTTGATAACAAACACTGTGATACGAGATTTTTATATATTAGAATAAGTGAAGTATCACGACAAAGCTAGTCTAGAATGTTGTCCAAAACCATAGTTTTTAGAAATTTTCTGTCGTCTGCTATCACAGCATCACGAGACAGACAAACTGAACAGATTTTGATGACATTTGGTATGATGATAGGTTTATTATCCAGGTCAACATTATTTATTATTGTTATCAAATAGTTTTTGAAAAGAGCAACTGCTGAGTTTCTCACCGGCTCTTATTGGCAGATCAGCATTCCGAGTCGGTGGTGGCTTACTCACAGACTTACAGACTTACATTTTATTTAAAGTTTAACAATATAAAAGTGACGATTCAAAAGAGCTTGTAAAGGTCTATTTGAGTAAAGAATATTTTGATTTTTGATTTTGAAACATATAGGAACTTTTTACTGCGGATAAATATCTTATTTCTGTAAAATCTATGTTATCGTTAAAACTTATCTAGAAACGAGTAAAGTCAGGGTGAATAGCTAGTATAATATATGCGTGATCTTACTAGAGCCTCCTAAAATTACGAGAATGGCGTGTGTTTAGGATCACAGGGGCATCTAATTAGCGCGTTTGTTAGTTTGTTCTGCCACCCTTTGAGGTGCACGATGTGTATGCGGTTTTCACTTTGCTACCCGTATTTATACTTTTTTGACCGACTTTAAAGAAAATGTACACACTTATGTAAAATAAGAAGTATAAAAAAATGATTTTTATCATTATTAATTATTGTAATAAAATAAAAAAAAACAACATGATTCAACATAAATATGATGCAAAAGAGAAAAAAAGCTCATCAAATGATTCAATGACGTATTCCACCGGAAATGAACCCTGTACCAGGGGGTTGATCTGATTAAAATTAGCCCCATCACCTACTAACCCCATGTAAATCCTTTAAACGGTATCCATACTGAATACCATATGGTGTTATTATGTGCTACACTAGATATAGCGTGTAATAGCGCTATACTGAGCGAATATTTTGCATAAAATTTTAATTCTAGAAAATGTGTTTTTGCTCTGTCTGTCTGATTTATTTATATGGGATTAACAACAGTATACAAAAATATTTTTTTTAAATAATGATTATAGCAATAAAGAATCTGATCAAAATAATCTAAAAGAAGCAAGTATTCAATGCTAAAATTACACTCTTACAGCATCAAACCTGCGACCGTACATCTATCACCCGTTTGCGTTAAGGCTTAAAATTATTAGATAACCAAAATATACATAGTAATAATATTTTCGAAGTGCAATTTTAAGTGGTTGACGGGGTTTATTTTAACGATGCACCGACAACACTCAGCCCTGGCTTTATATGAAATTACTAAGGCATAGGTACATATATAATTAGCGAAAGAACAATAGATGTCCTTTAAAATAACAAATGATAAAAAGCTAACAAACCAGTTTCCTTTATATTAACTATTTTTGTAATTAATAAACTAAAAAACCACCCACTGAAATGGTTTTGATGAACTTTGGTATGACGAGAGTTTGAGATATTGGTAAGGACATAGTGTCAATTTTATCCTGGAAGTCATAAGTCCCTTAAAGAAAGTTTGTATGGAAACACAATTATTTCTCAAGTATTTAAGGTATACCTACCCCGAATCAACCAACAACCGAGTCGAGAACCAAAAACTTATTTATACTAATTGATTGATTTATATATTACATTGATTTAGCGCGAGCGAAGCCGCGGGTTCCACTAGTAAATGTATACAAAAACTTGACAAATTATATACTAAAATTTTCTATCCTTTAGTGAGAACAGCATCAAAATCGGTGCAATACTTTTGAGTTTATTGCGAACAGAAGTATAGTCAGACAGACGCGGCTAAGGACTTTGCTTTAAAATATGTATTGAAACACAGGAAAAACCATGAACAGTTACTAGTATTCAAATAAATGAAAGAGTAAAAATAATCCAGCATATAAAAACAGAGTAGCTTATTTCAGTGCTATTCATTACGACGTATTGTTGAGTTTTCTTAGCGTTTTAATTAAAATTTTACAGAATGGAAAAAATGAGATATTTTTTCCACTTCCACCTTCGTTCGTTCGTTATAATATAGACGGTGCATTATATTTTTATTTGTTACAAACGACTAGTTTTACATTCGGTTTTACATGGAATTTAATGTAATTTCGATCATGACAAAAGTCCTGATACTAAAGAACATAGAAGATAAACGAACAAGTAGTAGAACGAAGAAGACTGTTGTCATTGGATATATTCTAATTCTAATATGTATATAAAAAATAAAATTTTAATGTCGCAGTGTTTGTTATCGAACTCCTCCGAAACGGCTTGACCGATTTTTCTTTGTATTTATTTGGTAGGTCTGATTATAGGTCGTAGGCTTTAATAAAAAAATCCTACATATAAGGGTGGTTTCCAGATTCTTTTTTTTTATTTGGCATCAAAAATAATAATGTCAAACCGTCTACCGTAAACCCCTAATTTTTAATAGTTATTAGAACGCGGGAGGAGTCGCGGGAATTGCTAATTTTTAACCGACTTCAAAAAAGGAGGAGGTTATATGTTCCGATGTATGTATTTTTTTTTTATGTATGTTCACCGATTTCTCCGCCAACTGTGGGCCGATTTCAAAATTTTTTCTTTTGTTCGATAGGGTATAGTTCTGAGGGGGTCCCATTATCACAAAATCAGGATCTGATGATGGGATCCCAGGGAAATCCAGGGCAACTTTCAAAATTTATAGGCACCTATTATGTTTTTTATATATTTTCTAAAGCTGTTCAAGCATTTGCGTCTGAAAATCGTAATCTCAAGTGATGAGCTGATGATGGAAGGTAGAACTCTTCAAATGTTATTGTTTATCTGTGTTCACCGATTTATGCGTCAATTGTGGGCCGATTTCAAAAATGTATTTTTTGTTTGGTAGGGTATACTTCCAAGATGTTCCCATTGTCACCAAGTTAGGATCTGATAATGGGATCCTAGGGAAATCGATGGCAACTCTTAAATTTTATAGGCACTTAGTACATTTTTCATATATTTTCTAAAGTTTTTTAAGGATTTGCATCTGATAATTACCATCTCATGTGGATAAGCTGATGATGGAAGGTACAACTCCTCAACGGCTAGGAGTTGAAAGGAAATTCCTTTAAAATTATACATACATATAGACTGATAGTTGTGTTCTTCCAGGCTATTACGTTAATATGATAATAGAAGGTAAATCTCATTAACCTCTAGGAGTTAGGTGGAATAATGGACGTGGTTTATTTAAACTATTTCGTATGGGGAATGTAAACATAAAGATGAGCTCGTAGTTTAGTTACAGCTACAGTAGTCGTAGATAGAGTACTCTTTGGACACTAACACCCTCCCCCCTCCTTTCGGTAGACCCGATAATTAATTACTATTACGTTACATACGTTAATAGGTATGCTCGTTGTTTAATATATAGCTTAAACAGATTTTAAATTAGTGACATATAGTAAGTCACTATAATTAAATCAGCTAAATAAAAGGCACACTAAAAATGAAAAAATAAGTTATTTTTTTTTTTTAAATTAAACCGACTTCAAAAAATCTGCACTAAAAAGAGAAAAATCTAAACTAAAAAGTAGAAAATAATACTTTTAAGAACTTTGTTAATTTTGGAGTCGGTGCCAGCCAGGTATTTTGATTACGTTTACAAATTGATAGATTAATGTAATATGTATCTATTTAGGGTTATTTTGCTTTGGCTGGCACCGACTTCAAAATTAACTAAGTCCTTAAAAGTATTATTTTCTACTTTTTAGTTTAGATTTTTCTCTTTTTAGTGCAGATTTTTTGAAGTCGGTTTAATTTTTTTTAATTAAAATATAATATTTTCGCTAACCTTTTTCATATTTCCAAATACAGTCCATTTCAAAAGACCTGCCTTTTTATATTGATCTCACTTAATACTCCACTAGTGACTTTGATTTGGGGTAAGCAAAGATTTTCGATCACTGCGACCAAAATCTGAATTATGAAGAGATCAGGCGTAAAACTGACGATTTTATAAATAAATAAATATATTGGGACATTATTACAACAGCGCCATCTAGTTCCGTGGTAAGCTACGAGGCTTGTGTTAAGGATAACAGATAGTTAATATACTGCACATAAATTTTAAATACATACATATTATACATATAAACATCCATGTTATTCTCAACAAATGAATGCCCCCAGCGGGACTCGAACCCGCGACCGCTGGCGCAGAAAGTAGGGTCTCTACCAACTGAGCCAAACTATCTTCATATGTGAGTATATCTTGGGTATAAAAATGTAATATTACAAATCTAGACTGTTACTAAGAAATGATTAAAAAAAATTCTAATATCTCCAAAGCTTAACTCAGAACCGTTCGGATCTAACCAATATACCAACGACTTAGAACAAATTTAAATAAACAAACTACAAATATAATACAAGCGACTCACCCTCGCTTTGACCTTTGCTCTAGATACGTTTTGACGCTTATTAAGAAATCTATACGTATAACAAAATTCTAACTTAGTCAAATCTGTACATTGAATATTTTTAGAAAATTCTTATTATTATCGATACAGGGCCGAATCTATAATTTTTAGAATTTTTGTCTGTCTGTCTGTGACCGCATCACGAGAAAACCACTAAACAGATTTTGATGAAATTTGGTATAATAATAGCTGGTTATCCGGGTCAGAATATAGGATACTTTTTACTGCTGGAAAATATTTCTTTTCTGAGAAATCTCATGTAACCGTTAAAACCGACTGTAAAACATCACACGGTATGCGAAATCCGAGAATTTAGTTTAGGATCTTAAATATGCGAGCGGAGCCGCGGGAAATGCTAGTATATAGATAATACAGTCTTTCTCAATAGACGGGTAATATCCGATGCAAAAATATTTTTTCATATCCGATAAGTAGTTCCCGAGATTAACACAAACAAACAAAATCTGTTTTTTTATAATATTACGTGTAAGTATAGATAAGCGAAAATTTTACTACAATAGACCAGACATGGTCTTTGCACTTCAAAGCCGCGACTTAGAAGCAAAATTGTTGTATGGATGTATGTAGTTTTGTTATTCGTTCCCTTATTTGAATAAAATTTATGAGACAGACTGTGATCTGGAGTAACGTATAGACTTCTAAAAATTCGGGACGTACCCGAGCGAAGCCAGAATAACGCACTAGCACATAAATAGAGGTAGAAGAAAAATAATATGCGAGTAGGTACGTTGCAACAATCGAAGTACCGGGGGGTGGTCAGGGCGCCAATTTAGACAGTTTATTGAGCGACAAAGCTGATGTTTCCTGCCCCTCATTTATGGCGTGTTTTTACGGATGTAAAGATCGACTGGATGTGACCCGTGATTCATATACATGGCTTAGAATAATTTATATAATGTTATTTAAATAAACATTAGTCTGTCTGTATGTTACGAATTAATCGTTTCACATATATTTTATAATATTTTAAAAGTTAAATTAATCAAATAATACTAGAAGTTTCATATAATAATATCTTTTCTAAGACACAAAGTAGCCTACGCACTGAATTACATCAAAATCAGTACTGCTTTTTAAATATCAAATGATAACCAAACACACATTATCAATCATAACATACAAATATAACAAAAAAAAATTTAGAAAAAATTCAAATAACGCCAAAAATATCTAATATTTCTGCTGTAAAAATATTTTCCTTGCATTTTATTAGGTCTAGTTACATCTAGTTCTTCTAGATCTTAGTTAACCGCGCCCTAGGTCACAAAGGGCGTAGTGTTAACCTCGTATCAATTCGGTAATCAATCGTGTTAACCAAATAAACATATAAATGCCTCAAATGTAATACGTTAATTGTGTTTTGTTATGTTCGTTAATATATAAGCCGATACCAATGTTTTTATTGAAATATTTCTATCCTTCTAGTTAGGCAGTGGTTGTTGGTGGTTGCTTAGACAATAATTATAGCGAGTTCAAGTCCCGAGTCTAGCAACTATGGCATTTTCATGATACTATTTGTCTTACGGTCATTCCTTACATCTAAGCCTACATATTGTCTAAAAAAACCTAGTAAGTTTTCGAAGGACGTGAACTTCGCAAAATCGCACTTGGATCGCAGCTTGGTGGACTTATAATAGGACTCGTAATCAAGGTGAGAAGAGGCTATTAGAAAGTTATATTATAATATATACAATATAATAGTATGTTTGTCCGTACGAATAGACATACACATTCATATTATACATCACTAGAATTCCCGTGGCTCCGCCCGCGTTTTAGACGGAAACCTAATTCCCTTACATATTAATAAATTACTCGTACTCATACCACTTTCACTGCTCACTGCAATATTGAGAAAATGGCAGTACTAAATTGCAATGCTTACCTAGGGGAATAAGAATAGCCTACGACCTATTCTCAGATCTACCAAATATAAAGAAAAAAATTCATAGAAATCAGTTAAGCCGTTTCGGAGGAAATCGATAACAAACACTGTGACACGAGATTTTTATATATTAGATTAAATTATGCCAACCCATCTTTTACTTGACGGTAGCTAACTTAACTTTACCCAAACTGGAGCTATTGACAAATGAGTGAATATTATTGGCTCACTAAAGCTTATATTAGTCAGTGTCAAAGAATATTGTTTAGCTTTACTTAGAGCTTTTGAGTGCTAACATTGATTGAAATAGTACGAAATAACTTTAACCAAAAGACAAGTATAGACAGTTAAATGAATTAACAGATTTTCCTTAGATTAGGCATCTTACACACAAAAATAGAATAAAGTCTATTAAATACCTCTTTTTTTTGAAGTTGGAATACAAGTTTCATTAAGAAAAGGTCACCCATCTAAATAACGAACTGCTATTAGTGTTACTTAACCAACACTATAATGTTATAAAGTTCCAATTTCATGGTTTTACAGGTAAGAAAATGATGAAACATCTTGTGATTAGATTCTAAGTTGCTATTAAATATTTCGTTGAGGCGGAAGTCTTCCTTGGAGTAATCTCTTAGGGGCTTGATTAAAGTTTATTTTAAACTAGTTAAAACCCATGGGTGTGCTTATGATTTTATTAGTAAGTTCGTCCCTTTCTACTTAGTAATTAAACTTATATGTTACGAAAACACGTTTGGCTGTTTGTAGTTAACCTACTTGCTGTGCCAGCGGTCAAGGGTTCGAGTCCCGGGGAGCATTCATACGTTGAGCACGAATGTTTGTACTCCAATAAAGTAGTAAAGTTATATATGTTTAGTGTATCAAGTATCTGGTATCCGTAACACAAGCCTCGTAGCTTACCTAGATGACACTAAGTGTAGGAAGTCCGGAAGAGCTAATATAGCATACGTATGTACTCGTATGTACATATATTATGATTAAAAATATCATTTCTATCAAATCTCTGAACGCTCTTCAACTAATGTTAAGAAATCAATACGATCACGTGTTTACTTCAATAGAAAAGGTTTAAAGCTTCCATTTTGTAGTACCGCGGCACTAGATGGCGCTGCAATCCTTTTTACTTCTATACCATTCAACTATACGGAGACTATTCGTTTCGCACTCGTTTACGCAAGTGAAACCATAGGCTATAGGCTAGTGCTATTATTAATTATCTCATTTTAAATTAAACTGTCTAGTTTTGTTATTGTTGTTTATTTTGATTGCTTTACATTAAACGTAGGGTCAATGACGGCTAAATAAACAGACATCATTTTTTTATTACAATACTTTGAAAGAATATTAAAAATTATACCGAAAAAGAATGAAAGAAACTAATATTAGCGAATCCCTTAGAAAGTACTATAATTTAAATTACAACAATATAAGACAGCAGAAATGTATCGAACACATATTCTTAAAAAATGTAGTTAAATAAATAAAAACTTATAATAAAATATACTTACTTTCGTTCCCAGCTGAGATTTTCCATGTCAATAACAATTCTCTCGTACAACAGTGTAGGTACATCTGCGGACAAAAAAAAAAGGAATTTATTTCAAACAGTCTATATTCGTATGCGAGGGGACTTATATTGTGTACTTGGCATTGTTCAAAAATAGCAGGGACGTATTAAGATGGAGATTTATTGTTGTTTAATCAATTTCTTTAACCAATGTCTAGAATTAAATTAAACTAGTGATTCGCTCTCACTCCGCTCGAGGTCGTATCGTTTCTTAGAGATTAAATATTTTCTGGCAGTAAAAAGTATCCTAGATGACGCGCTATCAGCTATCATCTTATCGTGATGACTTTCCAGACAGACAAATATTATTAAGTATATAACTCATTTATAACCGACTTCCAAAATGAGGATTCACATACATTTTTAATTATTTTCTGCGATATCTACGGCAATTTAAACAAATATTAATAATACTTTCTTAGATTTACGCGAATATTCGACATTATAAATGAAACTACCTTTTCGGATTTTGTCGCGGATTTATTTTGATTTTTAGTTCCCGATAAAAAATAAGTTAATAATATTGCCATAATTATAAATTATTTTTAAATTAATTAAATTTAAATATAAATGTTTAGAATTAAAATTTTATAAGGTACTCTGATGCCATTTTCAAAATTTTTGTAAATTGTGGGTAGGCACTGTCTGTAACAAGTATATAAACCTATGAGACGTCAAATACCTTAGTCTCTCCCGTGACCATGATTGCTGTAAAGCATTCGAAACGTCGGGAACTAAAAATCAAAATAAATCCGCGACAAAATCCGAAAAGGTAGTTTCATTTATAAATATTAATAATTCATCTCTGAGAAATTTCTAATAATCGTCCAAACGATCCAAGAATAAGCGAAGCAAGGGTGCGTCGCTAGTCTATTATAACTTCAAATCCATTATGACCCTTGCGAAATAACAGCACTACAGATTAAAAAGCAAAATCCCGTCAACAGATAACTATTAATTCAAAGATAAACCATTGTCCGTTAGAAAAAACGAAATTAAAAAAAAAACGACGAACAGACGTAAAGACTTGAGAATGACAAGAGTGAAATTAATTTTTGTATTCCTTCGGAGCGGGCACGTTTTAAAACCACGGTATAATTACGAGGGTATCTTGCAAAAAAATGTAAATAGAGACCACAAAGAGCGATAGTATCGCATAATGAAAATCTCTAATTTCAAAAATGTTTAAAACAATGGTGGCTCTTAGGCACATTGGTATTGGGCTGAGTTGAGGGTTACATGAATTTTAAAATAATAATAAGCTCTTGTATTTAAATACGCCGGGACATCTTAACGCTAGTATTGCACTACTTAAAGTGGGTATAAATTTTTACTTTATTGTGGGCTTTCTTTTGAATTGCTTTCTTTTTAACTAATTTAAAAAAGAGAAGTTCGTTATTCTAATTTAAATATTATAATAGTTTAATGACGACCGGTTTGACTCAGTTTGTAGTGACCCTGCTTTCTGTGCCAGCGGTCGTGGGTTCGAGTCCCTCTGGGGGTATTCATTTGTTGAGCACGAATGTTTGTACTCCTGTCAGTCTAGTTTATAATATGTATGTATTTAAAGTTATATATGTGTAGAGTATCTACTATCTGGTATCCGTAACACAAGCCTCGTAGCGTGCCACGGAACTAAATGGCGTTGTTTGTAATGATGTCCCAACATATTTATTTATTCTGTTATATGTTCAGGTGGTTTCATTTATTTTCCAACAGTGATTGTGGAATTATACTATGAGATAATGATATGGTATCGGGAGTCCGATCTGACGATGAGAATGATAGTGTTTCTTCACTGTCACTAAGTTAAATAAAATGATAATATATTTATTTATAAAACAAAGTCTTGTTAGTTACATTATTTATAACTAAAAACGGCTTGATCGATTTTCATGATTTTTATCATAAAAATAAATTAGTCTGGAATTGCACATAGGCATACTTTTCATCCAGGAAAAAGTACGGTTCCCGTAATAGATATTTTCATTTTTCACTAGAACGAACTTGAGCGAAGCGAGGTTGAGCAGTTACTTTTAAATCTTTGTATCCCTTTTCACATTTAAACCACTAAACAGATTGTGATAAAACTTTGCAAGGACATAGACATCATCCTGGCACTTGGGTTTTCCTATGAGTCCTTACTTTCAACGATTAAAGTCACGAGCAAATACTGCCCACCTACTATAAAATAAATTTAAAGTAAATGAGTGACAAACATACAAACGTACATATATAATATTGGTCATTAAATCGGGTCATTTTATAGATTGAACTGAAAGGATTTATTGTAGTGAAATATAAGCAAAGAAGCATATCTATATCGAGGAATCAAAGAACGTTTCATGAAATGTGTACAGCGAACATACTTAACCGATTTATTTGCAAATCACATTTGACATCATTATTTTCCTACCAATCTGTTCTCGTTTCATGTAGACATCTTTACATGTAATTAAATTCTAACTATGTACTATAAAAATCAATTTTAAAAATGTCTGTCTGACTGTCTGTTTGTTCCAGCTAATCTCTGAAACGGCTGGACCGATTATGACGGGACTTTCACTCGCAGATAGCTAATGTTATGAGGAGTAACTTTGGCTACTTTTATTTTATTAAAAAATTATAAAAACCGTGTAATTAATTTTGACTTACACCCAGCGAAGAGTACGAATCTTCGTCTGTTATATTATAATAGCATTTCCCGCGGCTCCGCTCGCGTTTTAAAGAAACTAAATGTTTAGATTTCACATACCGTGTGATGTTTTAACGGTTAATTAAGGTTTCTCAGAAATTAGTCTTATATATAATACTTTCCGTCAGTAAAAAAGTATCCTATATTCTGTCCCGGATAACCAGCTATGATCGTACCTTTCATCAAAATCGGTCCAGTGGTTTTCTCGTGATGCGGTCACAGACAGACAGACAGACAAAAATTCTAAAAACTATAGATTCGGCCTCTGTATCGATAATAATTACTATTTCAATAAGAACTTCCAAAAAATATTTAATATACAGGTTCAACTAAGTTAGAATTTTATTATATGCATAGATTAGGTAGGTCAAAATCACCAAGGTGGAAAATCAGCTTTGCTAGCAAATAAATGCCTAAGTTTAGTTTTTTTTTAATAAATTATCATATGTAAATACTTAACAGGGTTCATATTGACTATACTTAATATATTATACTTCAAAAGTAAAACAGATTCATAATTATTTGGAGAAATAACGGCAAAAATCATTTCGAGAACGCGTCCTAAGTAACAATCTTTAGAAACTAACACCGGAAACATACATAAAATAAAGTTAATTTAACGGTTCTTCTTACTTATTGGCCTTCAATATTATCTAATATCACGTAATTATATGCATTATTATAAAACAAAATAAAACTAAAGAAAATCAAGTCAAAATGTTATGTCCGACAATGTGAGCGTCAATTCAGTGAACGCAGTTTTGATTGCCTGAAAAAAATATGTTTCTGGACGTGGCCTGTAGATGTCTCTAGTACAGTACAGAGAAAGATGTAAACAAAGCGGCTGTCAAGAAATTTTCTAGCCAAAATAATTAAAAATAAGTGGTAAGTACTTTTCTATTTAGTATTTACAGAGCGTACATCAATAGGTCATCATACCGGGAATGCGTTTTTTAATTCGGAATATTAAAAAAATACGTTTTATAGTGCTTATAACGAACAGTAATCTCAAGTATTTTACATCAACCAAGTCAAATATGAGGTCAAAGATGGCTGCCGTCTAAAAAAAGCGAGTTTATTTGAAAAAGTCAATTCAGGAACGGTCATTTCGGGAACGTTCCCGTACTTGACGGAACGTTCTCCAAATGATGACGACGTTCCTGAGATAACTATTTAATTATAGTATCCGGCAATCAATATTGCACATCGACCTTTGGAAAGAAACCGTCGGCTAATTTCGCCTTCGTAGAGAGTTATTTTATTCGCACGAAAATCTGTCAGTTCGGTATGTATTAGGAGCTGTAAAACAATTATAATTTTCTGTGTAATTGAATTTATTTAAATACATAATTTTTTTCCTACAAGTGCTGTCGTTAAGTTGTAGAAAAATAAAATAAAAAGATCATGTTTATCTACTTTTTTCTTCAAAATTTGCATATATTATTGAAGTATTCAATTCGTTTGAGAATTCTATCGTGCTTTTCCATAAGAAGTTTTCGATTGTTTTTAATTTTAGTGAATCGAAATACAAACTCATGAAGTATTTTTATCAACGTCTTTTCAGACCAATTGTAATTAATAGCCTCAGATAATTTAGCTTTTAATCATTTTACAGTCGGCAGTTCATTAAATCGTAAGTGAAAATCGTACACCATTCTTCGAATAGCATCATAATCAAAATCGTCCATAATTAAACGACAAGTTTAACTTTGGACGATTTTGATTATGGGTCTACCTTTTTTGGGTCTACCTTTTTTCGGAGACCTGACAAATTCGTTTAGTATATTGTTCAAAGTTCTTCTTGAAATTTCAGTCGCATTTGCAACTCGCTCTTAAACCTTCTTAAAATAATTACCTACATTTTCATTCTAATTTTTTTTAATCTGTCACTATTGGTTACAAAATATTTTAAAGCAGTGAAGATAGTTTCGCATGACTGTTTCGTAAAGGTTACCTCTTTTTCCTCGAAATGCCATAGTATTACTTTAAATTATTAAAAGTTGGGGGTTTTAACAACTCTATATTATTTATTTCTGACTGAAGGCATCTGTACTCCACCGCAGTTAAATAACGAGTGACAAATGTCACATTGACATTGTGACACAGAGATAACGCTCTACGGAACCGAAATATGTCGATGGTTTCTTTCCAAAGGTCGATATGCAATATTTATTGCCGGGTATTATACCAAAGTGATATCTGTTATAACCATCGGTTATGTTTTTTGATGAGTTCATCCACAGGCGTTAAGCGCCCGTGCCTTTTGTTATTTTTATTTATTTGTAGAAGGCGTTGACAATTTTATTATAATAACTCAAGACAAGAGTACTATAAACTACTTCTTAAAAATCACAGAGGAAGTGGCCCGACACTGGTTTTTTTTTTATTTTTTTTTATTTTTTCTTTTTTTTATATTTTTTTTTTTGTTTTTTTTATTACTTTGACTAATTTGTCTAACCCGCTAAGTTTTGGGCCCTTTTTTTTGGTAACGCTGGAGGAAACTCATCATGAGGTTCCACCGGTCCGTCAACCGGTGGGGACTGTGAGACTCCTACTCACTAAAACCTCCAGCGGAACACGTCGCCGCAGTGCAATGGGACGTTACGGGATTGCTTTCACACTCGACCGTAACGTCCCTGCGGACGGCCCGAACCACGCGGGCTACCTCGCCTAAATCAGGATGCCCTCTGTTCGCAGGGCATCCCGACCGTCCCGATAACGTGCAGGGGGGTCAGGTGAGCGACCCCCTCACCGTAGCTCCTCTAGGGTGGCGGGAGAAGGTGCACATAGCGGCGCTCTCCTCTCCCCTAGCCGACGACGACGAAGAGGGTGCAAAGAGTTAGCCTCGCGTTCCCTCTCCGCCGTCTCCTTCAGTGAGATGACGGTCTCACTGAAAGAGACCATCGCCGACCAGGACCTCTCGTCACGCAGCATGGCCCTCACCACACTGCCCAACGAAAGGTCTCCACCCACTACCGCCATCAGGACATGGCGCTGGTGTGACCAAGCGGCGCATACCGCGAGGGTGTGGTGCGAGGTGTCCTCGGGCGCATCACACTCGTGGCATACGGGCAACGGTTCCCGACGCGCAACCCGACACAGATACCTACCGAAGCAATCATGCCCGGTAAGCACCTGCGTCAGTCTGTACGTCAGGCCGCCGTGTGGCCTCCTGACCCAGCGAGACAGGTGCGGACGAATCGCACCCACCGTCGCCAGCCCAGCCACTGGGTCCCCCAGTTGCTCCTCCCATCGCTGGATCAGGGCCTCGTCACAAAGGTATCCCCGTATCACCCACACCGCCAGGACCCGCTGCGCTCTGCGCAATTGGACCCTGTTAGGTGCGGAGAGGGCGTCAAACCAAACGGGGGCGCCGTACAGTGCCATGGACCTCAAGATGCCGGCATAAAGCCGCCGGCAATAAGATCCAGGGCCCCCGACATTCGGCAGAAGCCTGCCGAGGGCCGAGGCGGCGCTGATCAGTCTCGGGGTGAGCTGGGCGAAGTGGACACGGAACGTCCAGCGACTGTCCAGGGTCAGGCCCAGATATTTCATCTGGGCCCGAACCTCCACCATCCTACCCTGGACACGCAGACAGGCGTTGCGTGGGGCACCCTTCCGTGGGCCATGAAAAAGGATGGCCTCCGTTTTGGAGACGAAGACCTTCAGGCCCAACATCCCTATTCGGTCGACGACAAGGTGCGTGCCGCCTCGTCGTAGGAACGACCCCGGGCTGTGACGAGGGTGTCATCAGCGTAGGCAATGACACCCAACCCGGGAAGAAGCGGACACCGCAGGAGCCAGTCGTAACCAAGATTCCACAGAACCGGGCCCAAAACGGCCCCCTGTGGAACCCCGCAGTCGACACGTCGTCGACCGACCATCCCATTTGCCCCAATCCACGCAACCTGTCTACCGCGGAGGTACGCGTCTAACACCCGCCGGAGATAGAGAGGCACCTCATGATATCGAAGCCCTGCCCCATCCCGCAATTGGGCGAGCACAACCTCCGCGATATTTGTGTCGCGTTTTAAGATGGATATTTCGAGGTTGTGCTCTAGGATGGTCTTCGCTGAGGCCTCCTGCGCTCTGCGGATGAATCTACCGATCGCGTCGTCACCGTCGTCGGAATAGTAGACATAGGTGTTACTGTGTCTGGTCACCGCTACAACAGCATATGAAACGCTGTCGTGTATGCGGAGCCTCTTGTTCTTCGTCCAGACGATGACGACCTCTCGTATGTTTGTCCCTGCGCTTCGTGGATAGTCATGACGCGTGATTCTTCACCCGATCCGTATCCTTGGTCCATTAGGAGTTTCTTTTCCTCCTGAGTGTGGACCAAGTATAGGGTTCATTTTTGGGTGGATGGTATTTGCGCGTCCGTGTACCTTTCCATGCGTAGGGAGTGGATAGATGGACTTGAGGAGTAGATGTTACCATAGGCGTCGCTGATGGCATACGCTACGTCCTTGGGGTTTCTATGCGTGCAAGACATCTCACACGTGATGTTGGTCACCAGGGTTGGCCAGCAGTACCTTAGCTCGAACAAATTTTTACTATCGATATAAGGAAGCTGGTTTATATCCCCAAGGAGTGCCACTTCCTCTGCACCTGACATTCGACCAGCAATGATGATGGCTTCGAAATGGTCCATAAGGGCTTCGTCAACCGTTCGTCAGCCTGTCTGTCCTCGTGTGTTTGCCGTTTTGGATACACCCAGTTTGTGGATGGCATCATCTACTGCTTTTAGTCGGGAGTCTTCTTTTGGTGTTTCCTCCCGACGACTTTTAGGGCTGGAGGCCTTTCGTTCAGCCTCTATTCGCCTTTGAAGCCAGTCGGACCCGCTGAGCGGGGGCCCCATGCATGGAGGTTCTGTGGAGGAGGGGTGTTGCTTGACCTCTCCTTTTAGGAAGTTGAAGTCTTCTCCTCTGTCTTCATAGACGATGACCTCAGGTGTGATGAGGCCAGTAGGCATCCATAACGATCCGCTACGTCGCATCTTACAGAACCTACCCTCATGACGTCCACTCTAAGCTTATGTGGCGGCGCGCCGACACCCTCCCCACCGATTCTTGAGAGCGTTGAGCATGCTTGTGAAAAGGCGGATTCCCTTCCCCATTCGAATAGTGCGATTACTTTGTATTGTAACCACACCAGCCGGTAAGGTTGGTTGTTCTCCCTCTGTACTGTGAGTGCGTCGATCTTCGTGCACTTGATGCTCGTATTTGTTGTGCTCCCTTTTATCAGTAGGGCGAGCCCCGGCGACACCGACACTCTGCCCGAACTCTCTGGGCGACAGAAGCTGATTCCCACTCTCTCTTGTTTGCAGCTCATGAAAGGTTCCACACCTTTTACCCTTAGGCCCCGTTCCCTGTTCCTGCTCTTTCGAGTATGAGCTCGGAGAGGGTTTTGGGGAAGGTGGTGGGTGGAGGTGTAATTGTAACCTAAATTGTATCTATATCGTCATTTAGAGAGCATACGCATCATTTCGTGAACACCTCATCATTTCCGGGAACATCACTAAAGTTACAGATAACACATTATGATTTTAGATATTTAAAAAAGTCCCTGGCAATATTAAAATAAAAGGGACGTGTAATACCTACAGCTTATTTATTTATATATAAGTCAGAAATATTGTCATATTTAGTTAATTTAATACATAGAAATAGTCAAATAGCTCCATTTGTAGCGATATTTTGCTTCTAAACGTTTTTATTTGCAGTCTTTTTAGAGTTTTTTAATTTCTTATTAATATTTGCATACTTCCGCTATTAAACACGGTCAAGAAGAAATACTTAAGTTATATTATAATTTTATTATAAGCCTCACAAAAACGTTCCCGGAATGATTGCTTTCACCGAAAGCTCAGTTTAAAAATTAAATTACAAGAATAGTACCTAATTCTATGCTCTGCCAACTTACATATTGTTTAAACATAAGTTTAGTGATCATTGAAGCTGATCATCGAAGTGATAGCTGCTAGGTATATTCATCATAAAACAGAATTCGGAATTTGCCACCTTGGTGATTTTGACCCAGGTACAGTATGTACAAGTAGTTACAATATTACTTAATAACATATTCATAATATTACTGTATCTAGAAAAACGAAAAATTTGATATGCGACTTTAATCAAATTACAATAAAAAAAACTTAACTTCTATAGTATAAAGACTTTTACTTACATGAAAACACTACACAATATTCTAAAACCACTGTAGACCGTTCACTACAAATCACTCACTAAATTAATTAACTTTACTAATATAAAAAACTGATTTGTTTGTCTGAACACGCTAACCTCCAAAACTATAAAAGACAAATTAAAAAAAAAAATTCATAGCCTATTCACTGATAAGATCTCACTACATCTAGTTGAAAGCGCGAGTAGATCCGTAGTAAAGTTTAATATATACATATATATAAATGTTAGATTTAGAAACGCGTGTGCGACGGACGTCCGTGTATTTCAATTTGCGGCAGGAAGCAACCAATCGCTACCATTCCCGCTCTGATGTGACGCATGCGCTCCCCTAACGTCGGTTTGCTATGGGAAGGTCACTTGATCGAGCTACTCGTTCGTCTGAACGAGCCATTGTGCTGTATTTGTATTGGGCTCTTTATAAAATGGCGATATTTTAATACGTATTTATTTAGAAGTTAATTTGAATTAGATAGAATTGCTTATTGGGTTGGTTTTTGTGGGTTCAATACCCGGTGTTCTAACAATTTCGTTAAAACGTAACGTGGCTTTAGGAAGTACACATTCGTTAGAACAGATTATATTTAAATTGCCGTTAAGTGGAGTGAATCATGATATTTCTTTTTTTTAATATTATACAGGAGATTGACCAGTTAATATTAAATTGCATCAAAATCGGTCCAGCTGTCTAAGCTTCAAATAGTTACAAGCATACACAAACTTTCGCATTAAAAAAATTGCTATTTTTAAATAACTACCTAGAATTTGTCTATTGAACTTTTGTATTTAACTATTATTAAGCTTATTTTCTCAATAAAATTTGCGAGAAAAGCCGAAGGAAATGCATGTGTTAGTAATTTCCTACTATCCCCTTATAACAGGCGAGTGGGCGAGTCAGTTGAAACAACGTCATGCGGATTGAAGTGAGAGGGAGATGCGAAATTAAAAAGTGCAGACGCATCGAGGGTGAAGTTCGTTACTTGTATGATTGAAATTTATGTGTGTGGATGTATAGACAGACAGCCATTTGTTTTAAGAGTTTATATATATACAAATATGTACATATACTACTTTTCTCTTAATGATAACGACCATAATCATTATTTTATTATGCAACTATGTACATAACATTTTATTGAATATTAATATTATAATAATATTTTTTATTTCAGAACAATGTTCCATGATTTAAGTTGAATAAAATTAGATAATAAAAAATGTACTAAAAAACCTTATAAATTTCTATTGATAACGCTTATCAATAAGAACCAAATAAAAAAACTCGGTTGACAAACTGAGGCGTGAAATGTTCTAAGCTGTCCACTAAACTACAATCAACAAGCTACTTTGCCTGTTTATTTCATTTCATTCGTTTACTTATTTTTGGTTTATTATTTTACTTGTAAAAGATCGGTTTCAGAAGCACTTATGAGCTCAACGCAAGTAATGGGTATTAAGAAAATAAGTTAGTACATGCCGTAATATTTAATAATTGAGTCGTAAATAAGAAAAGTGCTTCTTACGAATTCTTTTAGTCAAAACCGCATCATAATCGATTTAGCCGGTCTAACACAGACAAACATACAACTTTAATTGACGCTTTATTATACGGGAAAAGTCCGATGCTAAATATGAGATTGGCATAAAATTTTTACAAACTTTGAATGCCTTACTTATATCTTCTATATATATAAAAGAAAGTCGTGTTAGTTACACTATTTATAACTCAACAACGGCTGTACCGATTTGGCTGAAAATTGGTGGGGAGGTAGCTTAGAGCCAGGAGAAGGACATAGGCTACTTTTTAAGGCGAAAAAGGATGAAATAGGGGATGAAAGTTTGTATGGAAATTACGTCATTTTTAAAGCTAGAAGCTTGATTTAACGTATCACTGTTATAACCGTTGCCATGGTGCGTGCAATGGTCATTAAATCAAATTCAAATTCAATTCAAATTCAAAATATTTTATTCAGCATGAAATTATTACAATTTTTTACTGAACGTCATGAGTCTACTACCAGTTCGGAAGGAAGAAACCACTGACCTGAGAAGAACTGGCGAAAGAAACTCAGCGGGACTAATGTATATTTTTTTTTTGTTTTTTTTTTTTGTCTTAGTATTTTTTCTTTTTTTTAATTAAATTGAAATTAACAATAATTCTATAGGTTGAAACAGCCTGGTGGCGATCACATCATTCCCAAGGCGTACTATCTTCTAAAAAATCGTTAATCGTATAATATCCTTTAGTACACAAACGTTCTTTCACAATTTTTTTAAATTTAGCAATAGAAGCTTGTTGAACGTTTTCTGGGATCCTGTTGTATAAGCGTATACATTGTCCGTAAAAAGAATTACTGACTCGTCGTAAGCGAGTCACAGGCATTACAAGTTTATTTTTACTCCTAGTGTTAATACTATGCATGTCGCAGTTCCTGGGAAATTCGTGTATATTTTTATGAACATATATAACATTTTCGTACACGTACTGAGAAGCAACAGTCAATATTTTTATTTCTTTAAACTTATCTCTTAATGATACTCTAGGGCCTAAACTATAAATTGCACGAATAGCTCTTTTCTGCAGGACAAAAATTGTATTAACGGTAGCTGCATTTCCCCATAATAAGATACCATATGACATAATACTATGAAAGTAACTAAAGTATACTATGCGAGCTGTATCTATGTCAGTAATAAGTCTAATTTTTTTAACCGCGAACGCTGCAGAGCTAAGCCTCTTCGCTAGCTCCTCAATATGGAGATTCCACTGCAATTTCGAATCTAAGATTATACCTAGGAATTTAGTTGACTGTACCGGTTTTAACATTTCTCCGCCTAATACTACACCATTATCAATAAGTTTAACATTAGGTGTTGTGAATTTTATTAATTTTGTTTTTTTGTTATTTAATAATAAATTATTCGAATCAAACCAATAGACAACCTTTGAGAGAGCATCGTTTACATCGTCGTACATATGTAAATTACGTTTTACCTTAAAAATAAGTGAAGTGCCATCAGCGAACAATACTATCTCATGTTTGTCCTGCACAAAAAATGGCAAATCATTTATGTAAACTAGGAAGAGAAATGGGCCAAGAATAGAGCCTTGTGGAACCCCCATATCTAACGGAGCCCCAGGGGATCTCTTACCATTTACATCAACCCTCTGTATTCTATTACTCAGATAGGAATTCAGGAAGTTGAGTGCCTTATTTCTAATCCCATAATGATGCAGTTTCCTGATCAACGTCACGTGATGCACACAATCGAAGGCCTTGGATAAGTCACAGAATATCCCAAGAGCATCCTGCGACCTCTCCCATGCCTCAAAAATATTTTTAACTAGCTCAACACTAGCATCTGCTGTGGAGCGACCTTTTGTGAAGCCAAACTGTTTCTTATAAAGTAGGTTGTGTGCATTAAAATGCGATAACATTTGCCCGAGTATGATTTTTTCAAAAATTTTACTAAATGTTGGGAGTACTGAAATGGGTCTAAAGTTATTAGGGTCTAGGGTACTACCTGATTTAAAAATTGGAATAACTTTACTGTGTTTCATTAGATCAGGAAACACACCACGTTCTATACAGCCATTAAATATAGTAGCTAAATGAGGTGCAACAACATCAATTACCGAACTAACCACTTTGACAGATATACCCCATAGATCAGCTGATTTCTTGATGTCCAGGCTTCTGAAGGCTACCATTATATCTTTGGGGTTTACAGGATTAAATTTAAATATTGCATTACATTCTTTAACGTTTTCCCTTAACAAAATTTCTGCAATGTCTGGAGACGAATTAAGAGATTGCGTTGTTGACAGTGGAATGTCAGTGAAAAATTTTTCAAACTCAGATGCAACTTCTCGTTCTGAGGTAATAAAATTATTATTAATATTTAATTTATAATCGAAGCTACGATCTGTGACTCTTCCACTTTCACAAGCAATTATGTTCCATGTCATTTTGATTTTATTTTGTGCATTTCTTATTTTGTTTTTAATATACAAGGATTTTGCCGTGTAACATACTCTTCTAAACATTTTTGAGTAGGCACTTACAAAAGAAGCAAACGATACACTATGATTATAGGCTCTTTCACTGTACAATTCGTATAGCCTTTGCCTGCTCTTGCAAATGCCAGGAGTTGCCCATTCACCAAATGTCAAGAGACCCCCTGAATTGACTGTTTTAGAAGTGAATATTGTAGAAAATTCAGTTTTTACTAATTTAAATAAAGAGTTATATAAGTAGTTGGGGTCATTAATGTAGGATAAATATGGAAGCTTAGCCACAATACTACCTCTAAACTTCTCCATACGTGTAGTATTTATAGGTACAAAAGACTTTTTTAAAATATTTTTGTTGGCATTTAATAAAGAATAACAAAAGGAAGCTAACTGGCCACAATGGTCTGAGCTTAATTTATTAATAATAGCTTTATAATATGGTTTACAATTTGTAAATATGTTATCAATACATGTAGTTGGCTCAGTAAATAAGTTATGTAGGTTATATGATAGAAGCATAGATTTAAATCTAAGACTTAGGTATATTAGAATTATCTGATAAATTAATATAGTCCGGGTGGTGCGAAGTAAATATATACAACACGTACCTAGGGACGAACCCGAGCGAAGCGAGGGTGAGCCCCTAGTATTATATAATCAAAAGCCTAAAAAATAAGTTTCAATGTTCTAGCTTTAAAAATGACGTAATTTCCATACAAACTTTTATCCCCTATTTCAACCCTTTACAGCCCTTTTCTGCCTTAAAAAGTAGCCTATGTCCTTTCTCAGGCTCTAGACTACATGTGTACCAAATTTCCTTAAAATCCGTCCAGTAGTTTTTGAGTTTATTCGTTACACACAAACATACAAATCTTTCTTCTTCATAATATAAGTATAAATTAGTTAGTATGAACAACAAAAACTTGGTAAATACCAGTAATTTATTATACGGAATTAATAATACATTTAATAAAATTTTAAGTCGACATACTTTTTAGCAAATCTTATTAAAAAAGTAATTATTATCGACACCTAGGTCAAATCTAGAGCATCTAGATTTTCTGTCTAGTCTAGTCTAGGGACGCATCATGAGAAAACCACTGGAAAGATTTTGATAAATAAATATGTTGAGACATTATTAGAACAGCGCCATCTAGCTCCGTTGTAAGCTACGTTACGGGCTTGTATTACGCATACCAGGTAGTTGATATACTACATAATATATAAATTTTAAATACATACATATTATAAATATAAACACCCATGACTGGAGTACAAACATTCGTGCTCAACAAATGAATGCCCCCAACGGGACTCGAACCCGCGACCGCTGGCGCAGAAAGTAGGGTCACTACCAACTGAGCCAAAGAGTTTGATGAAATTTGGTATGACGATAGATACGCTTTACTGCGGGAAAATATCTCATGACAAAAACCGAGTGGAACGAGGGTAACTTACTAGTATAATACATAGTATAACAGAAACTTATTAAGGCAAAAAAATATTTAATTCGATGAGTTTGATAACGATGACGTTTATGTGATTATTACTTTTAAAGTCAGAGGTCCGGCCTCTTTAGATTGAACTTACAAGGAACTGACGTGATTGCATAAATATATATATTGTAGACTAGCGACTAACCCTGGGTTCGCTCGGGTTCGTCCCTAGATTTAGCGCGAGCCAAGCCGCGAGTTTCGCAAGTTAACATAAATGTTTTTTTTAAAATAAATGTAGCCTAAGTTACTCCTTATAACATTAGTGAAAGTCCCGTTATAATCGGTCCAGCCGTTTCAAAGATTAGCCAGAACAAACAGACAGACAGTCAACAGTTTTAAAAATTAACTTTTTCATGTAAGTACCTTATATACTTTCATATGCATTGAGTGAAAACCTGTTAATTTGAAATTACAAACAGACACTTCAATTCAATTTATATGTATAGATAGTATTTATAATATTTAATATGTATAATGTATCAACTATCTGGTATCCGTAACACAAGCCTCGTAGCTTACCATGGAACTAAATGTTGCTGTGTTAATATCTCAACGTATTCATATTAAAATATTTATTCCATGTATAATTTATAGAGCAGGAAGTGACGTTCCTCATGATCCAGATAATGGTGTTTTTCAACAACTAGCGTTCAGTGATCGTTTAACTATATTCGAATGGAATTATCCCATCCATATCTGAAAACCAAACAAATCCTAAGTTCGTTTAGATCAATAATTAGTATTTATCCTATTTACCGACTGTATACTAACATAATATTTATTATACAAGTATACTTTATTAGTAAATATGTGCTATGCTTAAAATAAGTTATTAACACACAGCGCCATCTAGTTCCATGGTAAGCTACGAGGCTTGTATTACGGATACCAGATGTTGATACTCTACACATATATAGCTTTAAATACATTCAATAATATTATAAATATAAACACCCACGACTAAAGTGGATCATCGTGCTCATCACACAAATGAATTCAACAGGACTCGAACCTGTGGAAGCTGGCACAGCAAGTAAGCACTCACTGTAATCACAAAAGCTGCTTTATAGCAAAAAAAAAAAACGGGTGACAGATGAGAAAAAGGCTCTAAACTATTTTGTCTTTGCCTATTTTCAAAGAGCTAAGTGAAGCATAGCTGACAGTAGACTAATTTCAAATTCACCAAACTAACAATAACATTTATCAGTGACAAAATCGATCGACATTTAAAATTTAAATCTGAACTATTCAACGGCTGCGTATGAGCATAATACATAACGAGACCGGGAGACGAATGTTGAAATTATACTACGTTTCGTTTACATTAATATATTGTTTACCGATTTAATAGCTAGATTTAGTCATCTTATGTATCGTAGTTTTGCATTTAAAATATTATATACTAGCGACTCGCTCTCGCTTCGCTCAGGCTCATCCCTAGGCGGTGCGGTAGGCGATTCGTAAGTCGTCCGTCGCGTCCGTAATTTTTTTACGATTCCTCTTAAGATATTCGTTTAAATTACTTGATGTGAAAGAGTAATATTATAGTATGTATGAAATGCTTAAAGCCTCTAACTTATTTATAAGCCTTCTCTTGAATCACTCTATCTATTTAAAAAAAACGCATCAAAATTTGTTGCGTAGTTTTAAAGATTTAAGCATACATAGGGACAGAGAAAGCGACTTTGTTTTATACTATGTAGTGACAAGCATCTTTTTTTCCAATGTATTTACCCTAAATGTCTGTTAACTAAACGTCTACATCCGTTTATTCGATTTTATCGTAACGAAGTAGAAAATTAGTAGGTTTATAATAGTAAATGACTATGAAATCTCTGTCAAAATGTGTATAAGTAATGGCCAGCTCATAAAATGTCGGAAAGGACAATTTGTTTTTTTTTTTTAATTTTGGTTAATATTTATAAATAATATTTTATGTCAAATGTAATACATATATTAAGCTCTTTCCGTTATACCACGCTAGCCAAGTGTGAGTTGGCGGACTTAATATGCATAAAAACCAGAAGTGAAGTATGCAAAACCGGATGCTAAATCTAGTCTAACAACAAATAAGATGGCCACTATGGTACACGACATATTGAATCGTCGAGTTATAAAGGGGTCTTATACAATCATCGTATTCATTGTGACACAGATTTCTGCTTGATATGTAAAAGTAGGCCACAATAACCTCTGAATTAGGCACAAAATTGCTTAACGTTTGGAAAGATAGCATGTTTTTGTACATCCTCTTTAGAGTGGACTACATTTGATATGCGATAATATTTATCATTATCTTCTCTCTCACTCTTCCCTTTCTTCGTTTTAATATTAATTTTTAGTCGTGTCAAGTATGTCGTACTTATATTAACATTAGACCTAAAATAATTTGGCTGGATCTTAGCCTAGAAAACTTACTTTAGGTTTTAATATTTTAAATATAATATGCTAAAAAGTTACTACGAGTAAATATAAATAGACAAAGTCGCATATCGAATGTCTAAGCGAAATTTAATGGCTGGACCGATTTTAATGAAATTTAGTAAGCCAGAAGCGATAGACAGACATCATAGATATATAATAATATAAATAACTTTGGTATAAAAGTATTTCAAACGAAAATTTAAAAATCACCTATTTTACAAACAAATGATATCATACTCGTATATGAATATATTTTTATTCCTGCATTTTGTATCGAGTTTCGTAAATAGGTCATGAATTTAACTTGCAATAAGGCAGAATATTTAAGCAAATAGAACTGTTTTGAATCTATGAATGTTGACAATGTTTCTAAACGTTTGCGACTAGCTTTTGAGCGTGACTCTGCTCGTGTAGTGCATTTTAGTTTATTTCTGTACAATGTACATGTGCTCGACTTTAAAGGGTAGTTGAATTTACTTAGGCTATTAAATTAACTTTTTTCAAAATAACATAGGGGATGTTGCTAAATTGTTTGTTACACAATTATCGATGAACGGCTTAACGGATCTAGATGAAATTTGGCCAGAAATAGATTATATTCTGAATGAAATGATTCTGAAAATTGTACGAAAATGATGAATTGAATAGGCAAAAACACTCACTAGTACCTCCCATTAAAATTTGGTTAAATCCGCCATAGACTGTGATTCGATGGGAAATCACTTGCGTTCATCTAGGAGTCATAACAGATTCATTGCTTGATCTTGATGGTTCACCGAACATTGGTGGTAATTGAAATCGTTTAATTACGATTCCGATTGTGGCCATTTGTAGACGGGGAAGAGCAGACCTCAGCATGTATTTCAATGCAGGTTTCGGTTGAAAATTAAGCAAAGTAGCGTGAAGACGTGCAAATGCGGGAACATTAGTTTCTAACAAAAAAAGAAAGTCAACGTCAAAAATTACTTGTGTGTGAAGTGGAACATTTTCTGTTAACAATTTTAATGGGTAAAAATAAACCCCTAAAAATTATAAATTTTTCGAAGAACTATTAAAGTTACAACGACTTTTACTTTAATTAAGAAAAACATAACAATTTAAAGGGCGATTAAGTTAAAAAAAAAATAAACTAAATATTACATGAAAATATTCATTTAAAATATAAGCACTTAAAAACACCATGACAAAGGAGAATTCTTATAATGCCACAATGTATACAGATAAAATATAACCGCCATGTTTACAAGATGGCGTCGCAATTTGAATTTCGAATGTTATCGCGCCGGGGTCAGCGCTTCCTATCGCATTTATCGGCGTCACTTCCGCTTGGATATTTGAAATATTGAATTTTTTTCACGTCCGTCCGATGGTTTTTGGAATTTGGGACAATTTTAGCCATCGATAGACTTATCGCTTTACGTAGAAGGCAAAAAAAATGTACCCACTGTGTTTTTAATGGCAAAAAAAGTTTGTAAACTGTATATTCGTGTTCGAATCACAAAACATAGTTGTAATAATAGGGTACCTACTTTAAAAGCGATAAGAGCGATTACATACATTTTTATATTTAGCATATTAATAATTAACCTTAAATTTAAACTTTTCCTTATTCCGTTACGCATTGGCCATGTAGGTTATACCTACATATAATAAATTCTGAGTTGAATCTGTGTGTTTTGAATTTTTTTTTAAATAGTAATTATATTATTTTATAGGTTTTTAAATTTTTTGTATATCTGTCTGGATTCTGGACAGATTTAGAAATTTGATTAATATAGGATATTTTTACTGAATTCTGTGTTTTGATATTTATAATGATATAATTCTAATAATACTAAATTTCATATCAACTGTTTAAGGGAAACGTAACAAAATATTTTAATACAGTCACAGAGATTCGTATAAATTACATTCAAAAGTCAAAAGATCACTGGCATATTTAAATTACATATACTACCTACCTGAGTTTATAAATAATGTATTGCCAGTCAGAAATTTCTCCCCAATTCTATTAATTTTAGTAGGATTTATACCGATATTGCTAAATTTTTTTAACCGACTTCAAAAAAAGGAGGAGGTTCTCAATTCGTCGGGGACTTTTTTTTTATATGTATGTTCCCCGATTACTCGACGATGGCTGGACCGATTTGGAAAATTCTTTTTTTGTTTGAAAGGGTCTAGTTTCTAGTTGGTCCCATAGTCACCAAGTTACGATCTGATGATGGGATCCCAGGGAAATCGAAGGCAACTCTCAAATTTTATATGCACTTATCACGTTTTTCATATATTTCCTAAAGCTGTTTAAGTATTTGCGTCTGATTATCATCATCTCCTGTGGTTGAGCTAATGATGGAAGGTACAACTCCTCAACGGTTAGGAGTTAAAAGAAAATTCTTTCAATATTATACGTAATTATAGACCGATAGTTAAATTCTTTCAGGCTCTTATTAACCGACTTTAAAAAAAGGAGGAGGTTCTCAATTCGTTGGGGACTTTTTTTATGTATGTTCCCCATTACTCGAAGATGGGTGGACCGATTTGGAAAATTCTTTTTTGTACATAAACAAAATAAGTATCTACTTTCCGCTAAAAATTTGAAAATAAATTATTTTTAACAAAAAACAAAAACCGACTTCAAAACTAAACAAATCTAAACTAAAAAGTAGAAAATAATACTTTTAAGAACTTCGTTAATTTAGAAGTCGGTGCCAGCCAAAGCAAAATAACCTTAAATAGACACATATTCGATTAATCTATATAGCCATATTTGTAAACATAATCAAAATACCGTTCGAAAGTCCATTGCAAAGGCAAGATAAATCTATCCGTCTTGGCTGGCACCGACTTCAAAATTAACGAAGTTCTTAAAAGTATTATTTTCTACTTTTTAGTTTAGATTTGTTTAGTTTTGAAGTCGGTTTTTTATTTTAGCTTATTTAATGTATTGTAATAGTTAGTTCTAATTAGTTAAAAAAATTCTAAATCACTTTAAAAGTTAACATCCCTTGTTAGGGTTCCGTAGCCAAATTGCAAAAAACGGAACCCTTATTGATTCGTCATGTCTGTCTGTCCGTCCGTGTCACAGCCACTTTTTTTCGTATTTTTATTAAAAAAAAATATTTATGAGAATCAATCCAACATACACAAGTTAAAACAAAAAATCCTAACAAATAACTATATACCCTCCTTTTGAAGTCGGTTCAAAATACCCTTGTATTTAAATATACATGTTATGGATTGTATACAATTTGAAATGGTCCCTTACTATCTATTTAAAATAAAATATGCGGAAGGCAAGTTTTATGATAGGAATTAAAATTTATAGGCAGCTCCACCCTATACGGCTAGGTACGAACCAATGTTTGCAGGCGAGCGAGGAAATAAAGTGAAATAAATCTACAAGAACCTATATTATATACGAGTATTACGTAAAGTAAAAACTATGGACCCATTTTTACGAAAATTGCGCGGACGGAGGAGTATTCCTCTTAAATTTCGCACACTTATCTATACTATTAATATAATAATATTATAAAGAGGAATGATTTTGTATTTTTGTGTGTAACGAATAACGATTAAACTCAAAAACTACTGGACCGATTTTAATAATATTTGGTACACATGTAGTCTAGAGTCTGAAAGGACATAGGCTACTTTTACAGGGGATAAAAGGGCTGTAAAGGGTTAAAATAGGGGATGAAAGTTTGTATGGAAATTACGTCATTTTTAAAGCTAGAAGCTTGAAACTTATTATTTAGGCTTTTGATTAGATATAAGTAAAACATTCAAAGTTTGTAAATATTGTATACTAAAGGGGGTATTTAGGGAAGAACCCGAGCGAAGCGAGGGTGAGTCGATAGTAGTTTATATAGAGGAAGAGAGCAGAAAGCGATTTTTTTAAATTATGAATAAAAATACATTAAATCAATAAAAAATAAACATTACACACACTACCATGTATTTAACAAATAGAATATCAAACATAACTATAATAAATTCATTTATTGCAATATATATTATATTAGTTATTCATTATGGTCGACTTTCGACCAGAGGGCGAATACTAATTTGAACAAAAATGTGTGCATTGTGGGCACTATGCTCCATTTAGTGTGAGGATACAGAGGATACAGACCATAACCCACCATGCTGGCTAAGTGCAGGTTGGCGGACTTCACATGTCTTTCAAAAAATTGCCAGATTTACTTTAGTCGTTTGAAAGTTGACTTCTACGAGTTCTTAGCTACAAATCGTAAAAATCCGAAAAAAAAATATAAAGTAAATATCTATGCATATATTATGTAAAAATTAATAATTTAAACAAATAATTAAGGTGATGATACTATACTTTATGTTCAATGGCATACAAGACACAGTAAAACCTCTGACGGGAATCAAACTTTGGTCCTCCAGACTACACTAATATAAAACAAACTACACATATACGTACATAAGTGACGCTTATTTAGAATACTTGTATGCTTTCACTTGGCGCCATCTCAAATCAATGATATTTGTCACTTTGATATAAAGTTAGGGTGTCATTCATATGTAAATTATTTGCGAAAAAAAAATATAACTTTTTGCCAATTTTTATTCATTCTAGAAAAACGAGGCGAAACTCTACGGTTTTACTAAAATCCATTGAACAGTTTTTTTTATTCACTTAGATCAGGTCAATGGTATCAAATTATAGTATTTATATATTAAAGTGCCTTCACTCTACACGACCATTGAAAAAACATAACAAAAAACCCAATAACAATTCTTAGCACGACTCGGGACTCGAACCTAAGATCTATAAATTTACGGCCGCAACCACCAACCACTGACACAATGGAACTTAGCCTTATTAATTCATTAATTACTTCAGTTACAGCGTCTGTTTTAGAACTGAAACTGATTTTCAGGTAAAAAAGTGAAGGGCCATTGATCCAGTTCACCAACTGGTTACGAGTGGTAAAGTTCATAAGTCTTCAAACTATGGGCAAACCTATGTAGCTATATTTTTTAAGTGCATTTACCTACCCATGTGCGAAAAAGCGTATGCATAGTTAGTAATATTTTGCCAACTTTGAAAGGATAACAGGAAAATAAATAAGGAAACTTTGGCTCTTAAACTGAATAACCCATAAGATTTTAAGAGTAAATTGAACCCTTATTTTTAAACAAATTATTATAATAATATAATAATAATATGTTGGGACATTATTAGCACATATTTTTACATTAGTTTTTTATTTTTACATTATATACATTAGTATCACATCCAAACGTTTATTACTTCTTCTGTGACGTTAGCAGCTACATACATATTGAGAGACTCGCGACTCACCTAAATCTGCTCACGTTGCACGTCACTTTGAACGATTTTAACGATTAGTATACACTTCTTGTAATATTTTCCTGCAATAAAGAGTATCCTATTTATTTACCTGGAGAACAGATATCATCATACCAAATTACAGATTCAACTCAGAATTTTTTTTATAAGTAATCTTAGGTGTCATTAAACGTTTTAGGATGAAACTTTGATTTTGCACACGTCAAGTCAATTTATCTTGCAATATAATATGAAAGTGGTAACCCTATAATGTAGTCGGAGTGCCGCGTCATTAGCTGAGAATTGGGGTCAATTGTTGTTTGTCCATTCGGCTCGTTACGGCGGCCATATTTGAAATAATTTGGAAATGGAACGCGTTTTGGCGGGAATGGCCGTTGGACGCTGGGGGTTAGCGCTGATTAGGTGTTTTTGGTTTGTTTTTGTATTTATATTGTGACATACCGTTGCTTCGATCGGGTTTATTCTCTATGAAATAGGTTGTATATATTAAACATGGTAAGATTAGTGTTATATTCCTTAAATGAGAAATGATTGATCCCTCATACAAATTTCTACCCCCGTAAAGAATGATTTCTGGGATAAAACTACCCTACGTCCTTTCCAGGGTTTCAAATCAAAGTTTATAATATAAGTATTAATATATACTCGCGCCCCGTCCTTCCTTCATTCGGGTGCAAATCTAGGTTCCTTTTATATTTATAATCTAAGTAAAAATAAAAAAATTTGTCTGTTTGTTCTCTTTGCGTTTCAAAACCATTACTCCGATTATAACTCTGATGGTTATGCATTTGTCTGCTAAGGTTCCTGGCGTAAAAAGAAAAGAAAAATCGTTTGACATTTGTCTATGACCTGTGACATAGCCTATCTGTGTACCTACTAAATATCATCCAAACTGGTATGTGAAACATACAAATTTTCAATTTTTTTTAATATAATATTTGTATAATTTCGCTATATATAAAAATCATTTTGACAATCTACACGTTGCCTTATTGCTGCGTAAAAAGTACGACAAAAAGCACACTACAATACAGTAATGTACATAAATATAGGCAATATATTGTTAATAAATAATAAAAATAGGAATTCGTATTAGAAAGAGGGTAAGATCAAATCTTAACCTCGTGAACGAAAAACCTTTCAGAACCTCTAATAATTACGTTTTTCTTTGTTTTTATTTATTCGACATGGACGGAGGGAGATTGGTTTTTGCTATTAACAGAGAAAATGTTGCGATTTTGGCGTATTTATTTTGTTACACTGGCGTTTATGGCTACTTTGCTTAGATTTTTTATTGGCAACACTAAACAAGCTCGTAAGAAATACAAAAAAAGAACAGTCAACTCTTAAAGGTTTAAAGCTTTTTAATAATAAGATTGAAGGGAATAAGGTCCTCTTCAGTGCATTTATTCTAGATCTAGATTTACTATAAGTCAATGATTGACTGTCAATCCGTTAGCCATTTTAGAATTTGGAGACCTATCCTTAAGAGCTAACACAAAATTCACGTCTTGAACTAATACATTCAAAGTATTAAAGTATGAAAAATGAATGACTTTATCGGTTAACGGACGTGTTGGGTTAATTAAAAACCGGATTTGATAAAAAATATTGTCAAAAACAAAGCACATAATTATGTACACATCTATATACATATAAACAAAATTGAAATGGCTGTTTTTAATTTCAAATTAACAGCTTTTCACTAAATGCATATGAAAGTATATACGGTACTAACATCAAAAAAACATATTTTTTTTAATTTTTGTCTGTCTGTCTGTCCGGCTAATCTCTGAAACGGCTGGACCGATTTTGACTGGACTTTTACTCTCAAATAGCTAATGTTATAAGGAGTAACTTAGGCAACTTTTATTTTAGGAATTTTATTTTATTTTAACAAACGACTTCTTTCAATATAAAAAATGATTAAGGTTATATATTTAATATTTTTTAGGTCTGTCTGTCTGTTAGACTAAGTAACTTAGTTTTTTTAAAAAAACTTTATTATATAAGAATGTAAGCTTTAGTTACACAAGACATGGCTATGACAGCCAGTGTACGGTAAAGATCAGACGCAAATATTTGAACAGCTTTAGAAAATATATGAAAAACTTAAGCGCCTGTAAAGTTCGAGGGTTGCCCTCGATTTCCATGGGATCCCATCATCAGATCCTGACTTGGTGACAATGGAACCACATTGGAAGTAGACCCTACCGAACGAAATATTTTTTTTAAATCGATACTTGGCGAAGAAATCAGAGAACATACAAAAAAAAAAGTGGAACATATATCCTCCTTTTTTGAAGTCGGTTAAGAAGTACGGCAACTTGATTGACATTATTGTAGAAACCTACATGTTAAAAGCCACTCTATGGAACAAGAAGTAAAATATTAATATTTCCTTATGCATAAATATATTGCTCGGTACTAACTATACTTTTTGATAACGAGGTACTTTAATTTCAATTATTTCCTTGTCACGATGTATAATTAAATATATTAGACCATATTTTTTTTTTATTTTTTTCTGTACGCTTAAACCTCATCTTGAGGTTCTCAAGAATGTCCTTATATTATATACTAAAAAACGAGTAAACTCGGTATCTGACACTAGTATTTGAAGTATAGATAAATATAATTCCAAGAAACGCTGCTATTTCTTGAAACACGACCATGTTCTCATTGACTCATCTAGTTTGTGCAAAAGTATTGTCATTAATTTAACAATTTTGTTCTGCACGCTTAGTTAAAACAGCAACTTATCCAATAGTAACCTATATTTTAATCCAGATCATATATATATATATATATATATATATATATATATATATATATATATATATATATATATATATATATATATATATATATATATATATATATATATATATATATATATATATATATATATATATATATGCTTAAATTTCATCTAAATCGGTCCAGCCGTTTTAGGAAAGTCAAACAACATACACACATACAAACATTTTCAGTTAGTTAAAAAAAAATTACAAGATTCCCACAGTAATATTCCCAGCCAAGAAAAAGATTGAATTTTTTAACAATAGTTCAAACACTAACAAGGCGCTTAGCAACTAACTAATAATAAGAATTTAGTACAAAAAAATCACTTCCCGTACACACCGTTACTGCTATTATGAATATAGAATGAAATTTTGTCCTTTTGTCCGTTCTTATTGTTGGACTACAGCTGCTTCTTGCTTTATTCGAGTTAGCTTCGACATCTACAAATGATGGGGCGTGAATGTATCGGGGTGTTCGAATACCAATCTTATTATCGAAGGATATAGTTCATATTACATACATAGCAAGGGATATTTAAAAAAAATAAATCAAAACACATGTTTGGCAGATTTCGTGTCACAAAAGGGCAAATACAATCACCAATTTGCAATTTTTAGCTTTTCAAGATTTTAAAACGGTTACTTTGTTGCGACGGGCTGAGCTTATTTTAATCGAATATGCAATTTTAAATAAAATTTTAATAATATTGATGATAAATTTAATTTTAGATAAACATAAGTATTTTTTATTTTTTAATTCACACGTCTCAAGGAGCTTTATGTAATTAAAAACTTTTTACAAGTTGTAATTAAAATTACAATGTTTGTGTCTATCTTGCTTGAAACCGATTGTGCTGAAACTTTGCATACACGTTTAGTTTGGATGACAAAGCATGGTTAGATAAGTGACGTCATTCTAAATACAATATGGTAGACTCTCAGATATGCCGAAATGTCGTTCAGAAGCAAAAAAAATTTTTCAAATATTTCAGTATACAAATAAAATTGTATTTACTGGTTTATAAGTAAATAAATCAAAATATTTATAAGAATGAACCGCTAAATGTGTTGAGAAGCTCAAAACCCAAGAATGGCTGTACCAATTCGGCTAATATTAAAAAAAAAATTAGCCTCAAATATTCGCTAAGTCAGAGTAAAATTCTTATGAAGAGAAAAATAAAAAAAAATATAATAATAAAATATAATAACACTTGCATTAAGCACCTCTCATTTTCGAAGTCGGTCAAGAGTAACATACTGGTTGGTTACCTATAAAGCGATACAGAATGTACGATGAAAGGCTAAAATTAGCATGAATAGATAAATATAGACATGCAATGAACTGTTGCTGATTTTTATTAAAGTGGAAAATTGTTCTTGGACGAGACTGAGGGGTCCGTATATGGGTATAAGGGTACCTAATCGTATAGGTATATTAAACTAGTTGTGCATGCGACTTCGTTTGTGTGGAACGACAAAATAACGATTTTTGTATGTAAAAATCAGTCTAATGTATCTATATTTGTATGTATGTATGTATGTATGTATATATATATATATATATATATATATATATATATATATATATATATATATATATATATGTATGTATGTATGTATGCATATTCCTTATTTACTCCAAAACGACTGGAGCGATTTTGATTAATTTATCAGGCAATCTTTAAACTAGCATTGCTTGTGATCCTGTGAAGTTGTAGCGATCGGAAATTTGAACGTGGGCATGACGCATTTACTTCTAACTAGTATATTGTATAGTGTAAAGGCAAAAGATTTTAAGTTTTGTAATTGAACACTTATATAATATCATACCTGGAGTAACACAAAAGCTACTGCTAGGGATTTTTCGGAAAATAATTTAATCTTTTTTAAAAAGTAAAGATAGTTGATTAAACTACCTTAAGATATTCCTAACATCAATATGTATATCTAATATATAAAAATCTCGTGTCACAGTGTTTGTTATCAAACTCCTCCGAAACGGCTTGGCCGATTTTCATGAAAAATTATATACATTTGGTTGGTCTGAGAATAGGTCGTGCCTATCTTTAGGTGATAAGGGTAGCCCTCTCCATTTTTTTTATTTTTAGATAAAATTTTTATTTTTTATTTTTTATGATTTGATATAAAAAATACTTATAACACTAAATTTTCGACTTTCAATCATCAATCCCTATTTTTTATTAGTAATTAAAACGCGGACGAAGCCGCGGGAATCTCTAGTCTATTGTATATCTTTGTGCAAGTTATTTATCGCCATTCCATTATATATGAAGAATATAGATCTATTACTTCAGTCATGATCTAATTGACCATCTAGTATAATAATATGCTATGTACACTTTAAGGACCAGTAGTTTTATTTTAATACTAGGGGCTCACCCTCGCTTCGCTCGGGTTCGTCCCTAGGTACGTGTTGTATATATTTTTCCTTTGCACCGCCCGCTATATATTTGTCTTGATTATACTATGAATTACCATTACACGCACCATGGCAACGGTCATAACTGATACGTCAAACGCCGTTAATTTTTAAAGATTTTTTAAATTTTCTAATCTTACGCACAACTTTCTTATTTTTTTTCTTTCATAAGAACCAATAACAAATATAAAAAAAATTGGCCAAATTGGTCCAGGCGTTGTTAAGTTATGCGCTTACCAACACATTTTGCGATTCATTTTATTATTATAGAATATTAAATAAAATACTAAAATTTAAAACCCGGTAGGTATTACAATTTTAAACCGTAAATATTGTGATTTAATAAAGTTTCTACGTTATAATGAAAATTGCATAAAATCCTTTACAATATTTCAGACAAATCTGCCATTTTTACTTATAGTATTCCACCACTATACACCTATCTGTATATATACAGTACCACGAGGGTTGAAAACGTTCAGCAATCTTACTACAAGTTGCCCAACAAATCCGGCAAAGCCTTTGTGAGTTAAAAATCGATTTTTTGAGAGCTTAGCTGCGGCTCAGATGCACCCTTATTACGTAGCTACAAAGGGTGAGTTTGATACGAAATGACAAAGTCTGCTTGACGGTTTTGACCGCTAAAACCCCTTGTATTCGAGTGGTATTAGGGATTTACAGTTTTAGATCAAAAAATGTTCTACAATGGCGTTTCGAGAGGCTAAAATGTATGTTTACACCTTTGTGTGAAACTCGGAAATGTATGTATTTTTTATAGGAAAGAACAGAAAATTTGAGGTCGGGAGACGTTTTGCTTCGAACAGGCATCGAACTGGCGTCGAGTATTATCCCATAATAAAAAGCTATTGTTCTAATACAAAGAATGTATGTATATCAGATGACCAAATTCTAAGAACTTTTTCTATTGTACGTAGTATCGAATTTCAAATAGCGCGATCAGCAAAATCTTAGTTTATAAAACATAAGCAGTAAGCACATTAAATTATACGAACTGTGCTTATAATACGATTAAAATAACTCTTACTTTTTGAAGTCGGTCAAAAACCCTAAACAAAACGTTCGCATTTACAACATTTTTCAAAAAAAATATTCTAATTTTTAAATTTTTTGTCTGTCAGTCTGTGACCGTATCATAGGAAAATCACTGGAAAGATTTTGAAATTTTGATATGATGATACCTAGTTATATAATACTGCGAAAAAATCATATCTCTCACTTTAAACCTAGTAGGTATAGTTTTATGTTATCTGTGCTTTAAACTAACCGTTAAAATGCACCCGAATCAGAGGCAAGAAGCTGCTAGAAGTGCTAATGCGCTGTTACAATCCAAGATATTGTGTATAAATTGTGCCTGTTAGTGGATCACTTGTAATTTAATAATCATTTCTATAGCAATATATGTTTAGAAAAATGCTGTCTCTCTCTGACACATTAAAATGTACAATAAACTGTTCTTATCTTTCAATTGTCAAAAGTTAAAAACTGACATACGCTGTTGTAAAGCTAGTTACAGACGTGCTGTTATGACGGGTTCGCACTCTAATATACAACGGACATTATTACAACAGCGCCATCTAGTTCCGTGGTAAGCTAAGCTAGTGTTACGGATACCAGATAGTTGATATAGTAAACATGAGTACAAACATTCGTGCTCAACAAATGAATGCCCCCAGCGGGACTCGAACCCGCGACTGCTGGCGCAGAAAGTATGGTCTCTACCGACTGAGCCAAACTCTGACTGAGTCTCTATTACGCGACACTATGTTACTCAAGATCCGTATAGTTATACTAAAATTTCATGCAAATCTTTCTTTTTGATGGATTCTGCGTGATGGACCAAAACTAACACACTTCCTTACATTTACTAACTGCACCTAATAAAATATATAAACCTAAATATATCGCTCAACAATCCTTTGAGAATGCCCTCGAATTTAATCTATTATCAGGTTATCAGTAGGCGAAGGCCGCACTATCAGTACGCGTCTGTACTATACAATTAATAGAAATAAAGTTTACATAAAAAAATATACGTACTTAAATCAGTAGTGATAAGGGCCGTTATCGTCTATCCGAATATTAAAATTATGAAGTAAAGATCTTCTACCTATAATTATATTTTTTTAAACTATGGTTGTAGGTTTGAGTCCCGAGTGATGTATTTATAGAAATTGGGTTAAGAATTTGTCATAATTACAGTACAATAAGAATTTTTTTTTATAATACAATAATTATTAATGCTAGCTGCATTCCCCCGTTGAAAGGCAATGCCGATTCTTTGGGCGAAAAATGAGCCAGCTCTCCTGTCACCAGTGGAGGCGATAAGACGAAATGTTAAGTCTTTTAAAAAGTGCTTAGCACTTTGACTTCAAGGGCCAAGGGTTTCTACAGCAAAACAGACATTTTTGGACAGTTGTTAATGTTACTAACAACCCCGTGTCTGGCAGAGCTCGTAAACCCGCCAGTTCTGCGACTGATCTCTCAGCTAACGTGTCAATTTTAGTATATATTTAAAAACATAGTATATGCGACTAGCGATTCCCGCGGCTCCACCCGCGCCTGAGGGATGAAAATTTAGGGTTATAAGAATTTTTTTATGCCAAATCATAAAAAATAAAAAATCTGGAGACGGCCACCCTTTTCAGCTAGGGGAATAAAAATTAGCCTACGACCAATTCTCAGACCTACTAAATATACACAAAAAAAAAAAAATATCGGTCAAGCCGTTTCGGAGGAGTTCGATAACAAACACTGTGACACGAGATTTTTATATATTAGAAAAGATATCTTGTGTTGTATTATTGTAGTAGTAGGATTTAAATTCTTGTATTATAATAGCGTCGTTTTAGAGAGAAAAAAAAACTCTTTAGTAAAAAATAAAAATTGTCAACAAACGAAAAATTAACCACTATTATATCCATTACATTTTAAAATAATCTAAAATGGTGAATCGGATACTTGCCTGAAAATTTCATCAAAATCGCTTTAACCATTTTAAGTTTAAAAACACATATTTACACACATTAATTTTTGTATATATATGTATTATAGACGGATGTACATACATGTCTGGTTTTCACGCGTATATGGTGACGCAATACCAACATCTGCTTAGTCAATTTATTTGATAAAACATAATAATATGAAGTGCCGAGTTGTGCCTCCCATACTTAATCGAGACGCTGCGAAAGGATTTAAATACGATCTGTAATGGACCACTTTATTAAATAAAACCTACTATGCTTTCTTTTAGATGAATGAAATAGGGCCTAGGCCATAAAATATTAGAACAAAAAAAAAAGCGATGGAAGCTAAAACAATGTACCTACTGGGTGAATCCCATAGATTTTCAATTCCATGTAATCCCATAACACAACTTCCCTTCTATAGGTACTTACATAAAAATATGTTTTAAACTGAATCGTATGAGACAATGACCTGCAGTAACAGTATTAGAATTAGCCGAAGGCATTACCTTACAAATGAAGGAGTCTTAATTCTAGTCTTTAATAAAAATAAAAAAGTCCTAGAAACCAAGCGCAGCACCACATACGTGTGAGTTAGTAAGTTTAAACTTTAAATTATCCAGAAACCTCTGATACACTCACAAAGAATCATCAAAATCGGTCCAGCCGTTTAGGAGGAATTTATTGACATACGTACAGAATAATTATATATATATTTTTATTAATTAGTAGTTATATATTGAGACCATAGTGCTGGCCCTTTTTCTATGAAACTTATTTGGAAATATTACAAATTAAACAGATTCCAGCAGAATCATCACACGTACTCTGTCCGGACGTACATCTGTTAATCCATTTGGGCTCGCAATAGTCATGAATAGACAGGGTGAACATGTGTTTAGAAATTTTAGGAAAATGTAATAAATTTGAATTAAATTATAACAGAAAAAAATATTGTTTGTTTGTTTGTAAAGGTTAAAGGAAAAATCCGCTGAACTGATTTAGAAAGGATAGTTTTTATACCGGGATTTAGTGTACCTTTTTTGACGTCGAAACTAAACGACGGATGTATTTTTTTGTATGTAAATAGATAAATAACTAAAAACGGATAGACCGATTAGAATAAAATTTAGTCTACAGATAGAGTATAACCCGGAATAATACATAGTCAGTGTAGAACGCATGTAATTTCTTTAAATAAGGACTTTTTTACATGAAAATCACTCACCAACAGACGCATTATTCACTAATATCATACATTAGTATCAAATAACAATGTAAGTATAAATGTTACTTATACTAATATGGATAAATCGTTTCAAGATGCTGGCTTTAGAACTAGTTCGATCTCTAGGGAAATATAAGGAAAGTTCTGGAAACTTTCAATCTGTAGAAGTTAAAATACCGATTTAAAGAATACCGTTATAGAAAGCAAACTTTTACAGTGCAATTAGATAAGTTTAATTACAGTACGTCTCTAAAGAAACGGGCGTCTGCAAAAATTGTAAAAAAATGGCTTTGGCTACATTAATATAGTTTATAGTTTTCGTACTGAGAGTTCTCAGAATCTATATATACAATAATTTGGTTTATTTGTGTATTATAATAAAAAAAAAATACTTTACATTAGGAAATGGCTGCGACATACATACAGACGGTTAAAACAAATTCATTTAACAAAAATAAGGTTTCATTTTTCTTTTTCGTATCTATGCTAATGTAATAAGTAGGTACATAAAAGCACACACCTCCTTTTGAAGTCGGTTAAAAAAATATCTTATTTATATCACAATAGAAATCTAGACAAAATATTTAGACTAAACACATTTTTCCATCAACGTATCTGTTTATACGAGGTCGGTACCAACGAAGTCATGGTCATCCTAACATAAAAACAACTCCCGCGCATCTGTCCCGCACGTGAGTAGATTTTGACAATGTGCTATGGGAACGATGCGGGCTTTCAATGGGGGCATGGGGTTTCTATAGGGGTGGCTGTTATTGGGGCATGGTGGTTTCGATCCCGAATTGAATTGTATTGCGATGTCTGTGCGATTGTTGAGATAAAATTCTATGTAGGCCTATTATTGATCCACTAACTGGTTTTGGTCTATTCGGATTTCGGAGTGGTATGGAAGCGTGTAATTTCATGATTTTTTTTAAAAAAATTTAAGCTTAGCGTTTGGATCAATTTGTAGTGTGTGTACTTGCGTGCTAGCAGTCGCGGGTTTGAATCCCGCTGGGGACATTTATTTGTTGAGCACGACTGTTTGTACTTCAGTGATGGGTAAAAACTAAAAAGTTTTAAATGTATGTATGTGTAATTTATCAACAATCTGATATCATCGTATCATACCATGAAACTAGATGGTGCTGTGTATTAAATATTAATGTCCCAACATATTTATTTACTAAATATTTAATCATATCTTTTAGTATTATAACTAAATGACAATTAGTCCTTATACGTAATCCAAACGACTGTGCCAAACGAATAATAATATTGACTTCTAAATGTTGCCCATTAGTATAAATCTGTAATTAAATGATTTTTTTTTACTTCAGATTTAGTGTATTTGTGTACTAAGTTTCATAAAAATCTGTCTAGTAATTTCAACTTAAAGCAGTATTCATACATAGACTTACTTCAAGCCACGCCCAAGTTACTCGTAGTTACTATAAAAAAGCTTACCTACATTTCCGTTTAAATACTGTCTCTCGCTAAAGCTCTATTCATTTAAAGTTCAAAGAAAATAGACCGTTTTCAACCGATATCCGATTGATTACGTATAGTTTTTAGAAATAAAAGCAGACGTGTTGGAAATGAAGCCTACGCTCTTACTATGAGTTGCTAACGAACGTTTGACGTAGTCAATTGTCGTTAGTGTAGTAAACTATACTGGTTATAGTTATTTTGAGTACTGTACTGTGCCTTAATTCGAACATTTTATGTGCGAATTTCTAACATGATAACCAATTGTCTTAGGTTATAGAAAATAACGTGAGGGAGCCTGCATGTCTGAGACAATCTAGTTAGTTTTCGAAAGATATGTGAAATCCGTCAACACGCCCTTGGCTTACCTACGTTATGGTCGGATTCCCGTATTAAAGGAATGCCCAGCAGTGGGAAGTGAAAATGGACTTATTATATATATACATAGCTTAGCCAAGCGGATGATCCCGTGAAATCAAAAATACTAACAAATTCTATAACTTTATTAGTGTCAGTAAAATTTCATTTATTATACAATCCCTCTCGCTAGCGAGTGTCGAATGATAGGCGTAGTAACGTCCACATACTGTACGCTTAGAATGAATAGCTGACACATGATTTTTGACTTTCTAACGAATAACTCGAGTTCCCACTTTGAAATTAAACGTTTCAACTATTCCGTTCGAGGGACGACAATTTTTTAAATTAAAAAATCCCTAGCCTTCCACATGTCGTACGTGATTTGAGTTGGTAGAATTGTTTAATTTACTTTACTCATAGCCGTAGAAGTATAAGAGCTATAGTATTATTGTATATTATATTGTATAGAGTTAAAACATATTTTTTAACTAAATATGTATACAAATATTTTTGATATAGGTTTTTTTGTATGTACGTTATCTCTAATAAATGATTGGACAGATTTTGATACAATTTTGTACACAGATAGACAATTATAACCTGGAGCAAGTCGCACCTAAAAAATCGAACCTGCTACCTACAATATAGGATAGTAGGAGAAATAACTACTAATATAAGAACATACAGAGAAAATCAATAGACCACTAATTGTTAAAACCATATCAAAATTGATATAGCAGAGCAAATAATAATAATAAACGAGCCCATTTGACGTCGTTTGGACGGAGATAAAGGGTGTTGCCAGCCAAAATATTATTAAGTCGCAAAGGCAACCAATATGTACCTAGGTACATATTTTGAATTATAGGATTTTTGGAGGATTTATTTTGACTTTTTGACTTACTTCCGAAAAGTAATGTACTTATTTCGGACATATATTTGTATGTTACGCGATCTCTTTGGCGATTTCAATCATTTTTTTATTTTTTAATGACAGAAATTTTCCTGCAGTAAGAAAGGATCCTATCTATATATTGACCCGGACCCAGCTATCATTTTACAAAATTTCATCAAACTCTTGTACTTGTAAATTCGTGATACTGTCACAGACAGACGATTCTTTCCAAAAAAATATTTTTGTACATAATAAATGTATTATGTACTCGTACCTATAGATATTTCATATTTCCTTAAACCAAAGAAAGTATTATAGCTAACTACAACCTCATTTTTCAAACCTACTTTAATATTTATTGAATACTAGCAATTCCCGCGGCTCCGCCCGTGCTTGAAGAATGAAAATTAAGGATTATAAGAAATTTTTAATGCCTAATCATACAAAAGTGAAAAATAAAAAGTTGGTCTAAAAATAAAATATCTGGAGCGGGCCACCCTTATCACCACGACCTATCCTCAGACCTACCAAATATACACAAAAAAAATCATAAAAATCGGTCAAGCCGTTTCTTAGGAGTTCGATAACAAACACGAGATTTTTATATATTAGATCAAATGAAGGGCACAGGGGCAAAACAAGGAATGTCACAAAATTATTACTTTTTTAATTTACATTGCAATCTATAATACGTGGCAAAATCTAAACGTTCCCATACTTTTCAACTTTTTTTAATTTTATGTGACATTCCTTGCTTTGTCCTTCAAATATAACTCATATTCATCATCATCAGCCCTATTTAACGTCCCACTGCTGGGCACGGGCCTCCCTCAGTACGAGGGGGATCAGGCTATAGTCCACCGCGCTGGCCTAGTGCGTGTTGGCGGACTACACATGTCTTACGAAAACTTGCTAGGTTTTCTCAGACATGTAGGTTTCCTCACGATGTTTTCCTTCACCGTAAGACAAGTGGTAATCATGATATAAATAATTCGCACATGAAAATATCAGAGATGCGAGACCCGGATTTGAACCCGCATCACTCGGTTATACGAGCGACGCGTTACCGCTGGGCTGCCACTGCCTGCCCATATTATAAGTACATATTTCAATTGTTTGTCTGTAGCTCTTAATTGTGCATACTTGTGGCATGACGTCATAACATGAAACGATCCTATTAATTTAGTCCCTACTTCTTTTACACATACAATATTTTATATGAAAATTGTTTTCTTTTTAAGTGTTATTTTATCCGCTTATCTATACATATTAAAAAACTAAGTCCTCCGCCACGTCTGTCTGTCTGTTCGCGCAAAACTCAAAAACTACTGCGCCGATTTTCATACTATTTTCACCAATGGAAAGAGTGGTTCTCGAGGAAGGTTTTAGTATATAATTTGTCAAGTATTTTAATTTATTTTGTATACGTTTGGCTAAAATGTCGCAAAAATGCGGACGCGAGAATAAACTGCAAGCGCTGCTTAGCTTGATGCAATCGCCGACCCTACCCCGCACCGTCTTGCCTACTGTTTAGCTAATAGCTCTTACAAGAAGCGAAGAAAGAAATAAACCACTTTATCCATTGGTTAAAACGGCATGAAAATCGGTGCAGTAGTTTTTAAGTTTATCGCGAACACACTGACGCGATTTCTAGCTAGAGAAATATGATGTATGGTGGTATAAATATACGAGTATATTATGTTGTAATTGCTTTGATAAGCTATACATACATACGTATAGTGTATATGTCGTAGTAGTAGATAACAAATATATCAATGTAAAAAGACGAATAGTAACGTGTTGTAACACAAGATAAAATAATTATTGGTAATGCTTATAATTTACTTTTAATTAAATTTATAATTTATTGTATGTTTATATATAATTAAATAAGTAAATCGTTAGTAAGTCCAATAGTTTTTAAAACAAGGTTATGTTGTAAAGTTTATTAGAATATTACTTTACAATTTACATAACAGTTTTTAATGGATGGGAGCGGCAAGGGCGTGGAAGACTTGCTCGTGTAAAAATTGAATGTGTAATCTACGAAAGTGTGAAGGAAATTGGAAAATAATCTTCTATTTTACCTTTTTTCTGTACATGTAATTCAAATACGTAATAAGTAATGATTTACACGAACAACTCACTGTTTATAATTTAATACGTAAAGATATATTCATAAAAATTAAATTATGTTGTTGAAATGTTAAAATAAAATATTTGACTCACCAATACATTTTCAAAGTACAATAACACGAAAAAATAATCCGCCATCATGAAAGATATTTATAGCTCCCGCCAAAACCTTGACACTGAATTTACTATTTTACTACAAAAATAATACTTTTTAACACAAATTTAAGCTAAATTATATCGTTTTTATTACTTTTAAACATTTATCAAGTAATTGTTTATTTATTTATAATTTAAAAAGTAAATAATGGACATGTTGCACTGGATTCGCGCTGAAGCAAACTGACGGAGCGAATACAAAATACTGAATGAGTGACAGAAATAGATGAAGGGAGGAATTTATAATAATAAAGCGCTTGAAGCGCTCGGTGATTTATTGGTTTTATAATCTGTATATTTAAATATTTAGGGCTTATTTGTTTAAAATAAATATAAAATGTATATTAATTGATGGGTTTTTATAACAATATAATTATAATAAATATTAAAAAATAATCATTAATATTTAATAACGTATACTCGTATTATGTTTTGTTACGAAGGACGTACATTTTATATTTACCGGAAACTAATATGATGCAATAGTAATGTAGTTTATGAAAATTATAATTATTATAATATTTTTATTATTCTCAATTATATTAATAATATATTAACCCAATTATATTGTTTCAAATAAAAGAAATACTTTCTTGTTATTAATTAAAAAAATAATCAAAAATACTAAAGCGAAAAAAAGCGCTTTAAAATGCATTGACTTCACAGTAGACATTCAACTAACCAATGGCGTTCTTTTTTCAGAAACACCCAATAAAAGCCAGTGGCTCCGCAACTACTACATAATTAATTATTAAAACTGATATTATTAACATTTATTTATGTTTCCTACTTTATGGTCATTTTATGATAGTGTAATGTAATAATAAGAAAATAACAATATCATGAGTTATCATTGAGTTAAAAATGATAATTATTAGTTAAAATTGCATGTTTGAAGTTTAAATTAAATAATAATTTTGTGTCTTAAATTATTTTTAATATGATTAAATAATTAAAATATGAAATAGTAAATGTATGACAACAGTATTAATAATATGTATTTCTATTGAAAAATTTTCATGTTATATATTAAAAAAAAAGAAAATTCTTGCTTATATGCAAATTTAAATTATCTTGAAAATTTAAGCAAAGTGTACTTTAATATACGTTTTCCCTTCTTGAATTTCATTCTGCAAACATCAAAACGTGACAGTGATGTTGGTGGAATAATTTGCTATTCGTGAAACTTCGTTTGATGTGTTCTAATAAAATATTTAGCTTAAAATTCCTTAGCTAAAATTATGTTATTTAAGATGTTGAACTTTTAACAATATTATTTTATCACCACAAAGGCGTTCTAGTGAATCCAGAAATGTTTTCCTGTTTGATTAAATGAAATGATTGATATAAATCAAGTTATATTTGTTAATAAAATTAGAATTATAAATTGTTTAATTGTTTGCTCTTTGAAATCCAAAAAACAAAACTTAGGTACATCAAGATGTAAAAAAGACGGATCAAGTTAGAAACGCCATTGTTGCCACTAACAGAAGAAGACACTTAAATGTTTCTAAAACATGACAAAGTTTTTATTCAATGAGGCGTTTGAAAGTTTTAGATTTTTTGGTGTTTGCTATAAACTTTTTAATGGTTAGATTTTGATTGTGAGATTTTGTGCTTTATGGGGAGTTACTTCCTTTAAAGATTGTACTTCCTTTAAAGATTGTACATCGTTATTAATTAAAATTAAAAATATATATAATATCAAACGCCTACTCGTATTTATAATCTTAACGTTTTAAATAAAAAATAAAAAATATATATTTAAGTATTACTTGACGCACTTTAATTAATTTATTGTTATTTTGTGTTAATACTTAATATAATAAAACCCTTATATAAACCCTTGCTAGAAAAACTTATCATCCCATGTGAAACTACATCATTTCGATTATATTTTTAATGAAATATATCTTTGTATGGAACATTATAGTAAAAAGAAAATGATTTTAACCAAATAGAATATTCAAATTCAAGTTTTTTATAACATATTGGCAAATAGACTTCTTTCGTAAATGCATTTATTGTTTAAAAGAGTTTCTACCTTTTAGCATATCGGAAAAATGTGCCTCAGTCCTGAAATTACCGAATGAAACAGCAAAACAATAGATGGTATTTCTTTATTAATTTTTTACAAAATAAATAATCTCCATTTTATTTTCCATTCAAAGAGCCCGAACGGTCAGTCATCTCTGAGTGAAAAGCATTCAAAACTTAAAGTTATATCATAATAATGAAAGGCTATTATGTCTTCTTTTATATATAAATATTATTGAAATTAATTAAGTAGGGAACTCTTCAAAAGTGGATAAATTACAGAAAGAAATGATACTAAAATTCAACTGAATTTCTAGCAATGTTTTACCGCTTAATAGATAAGTTTTTGATTTATATTTTAGCACAGTTTCCGTACTAATTAACTTAGTCGAACTTTGTTACGATTTCCTTTAATTAACATTCCGTGAACAACCTAAAAAAAATATCGTCCACTTTAAACCTTACTGTAATATCAAACGTCAAATTAATAATCACTCAAAACTCCGACGTAGCCAGCGCACCGTAAACCACGTAAACGGCTTGAAAACGTAATTTTTTTTCAGTTTCAGCATTGTGACTTGGAAATTTCAACGTGAAGTAATGCAAATACTGTGTTGGCAGGCAAAAGCGACTATAATTACGCTCTTGGGGGGAATCATGGCGTAGGGTCTGAAATTTTAGTTACAGCGGAAAGCGTAGCCAGCTTTTAGTACAATGAAGCTAGAAAAAATATAAGTTTGACAATAGTATTTAGTTATTCAAAAATACCTGTTTCGTAAAATACTGAGAATTCATTTTTGATTTATTTACTACTAAGACAAAAAAAAAGGAATATATAAATTGTTGCATAATTATTCTAATTAAAATAAAAAAGGCAAAAATATTACTTACGGCAATTATAAAAAAAGCATACGTTTCAAAATAAATGAAACATATTATACAGTATAAACGCTATAATATACACATTACACCATACGTCTCGACCCAGATCCCATCACAACGAGTATGATCTTTTAATGCGTCACTTTGTTCCAGCCGGTGTTTTGTAACTCATAAGGCGTAATGTACCCTCATGGATATGGAACTTCAGGAAATAAAACTATTTTTAGTGCCTTTTACCTCATTCGTTAATTTTAGTTTACTGTTGACCGCGAAGTAAAGCGATTATAATAGTGGATGGTTTAATTACTAACAAAATGACTTTTGCAAGAGAAGTTTGAAGTATTTTAATGGTCAAGGACTAGCAATTTTTATTTTTTTCTTATACGATGCTATCTATATAAATTGCAAAACTAAATCAAGTGTCATTTACAAGTTAAAAGTTAAGTTACCATTATAAACTTTAACACAATATGAATATAATTCATTGTGTAACGACTGGTAGACTGGTGTAATGCTTAAACATTTTTTTAGTCGTCTAAACTATGTTACTATCAATTAATGTATGGTTAGATCTCTAAAAATAACATTTAATAAAGTCACTAAAAACTAAAACATTTAATAATACAGTATTATTTAAAAAGTTATTTTGGAAAAGGAACTTGTAATTAAAATAAATTTTAGTGAAACCATTATCGCTCTTTCATTTTTTGCACCAGTTCATTTTGTACTAAAGTATAAATTTAAATGAGTCTATATAACAAAATTGAGCTCATAAATCTGCGATAAATTGAAATATAACGTTTAATAACGCTGGTATTCTTATATTTAGTTAAAGCAAAGTTTGGTTATTTTTTTTTTGTAAAAAATATTATAAAAACATCCAAACAAATCATTAATATTTTGTATTATTTGTCAATGAATAGACATCTAATAGATAGTTCAATTTACTGACAAAAATATATAAAGAATATATAATATAAAATTATTCTATTTAATAATAGCTGAATTTCCAATAAAAATATTCATTTAAAACAGTGACAAGAAATTCTTGAAAATTCCTACAATACCACGTGGATGTTCTATCAGTTTACAATCTACCGGAGCAATATCACCTAAAATGACTGAAAATATTCCACTCAAGAGCCTAAGACAATAATAATTGCATAACTCAGAGGAAAATATGTCTAGTCGGGCGTGTGTAGTTACCCTAAGGTAAAGCTGGATGTTTTCACTCTAATGAAATTCTCGTAGTACCTGTTATGTCAGTGAATTTGTAACATAATAACGCATAGTTTGGGAACCTGTGCCCTTTGTGCGTTGATACGTAATGAAAATGGGGGATTGAATAATCATTAAGTACTCTTTAGATTGATAGTGAATAGTGATACTTATTGCGAATTTATTTATTTCCTATTTAATTCCATAGACGTTAGGTTTTTTATACAATACAATATGAAAAATATAATATACATGTTTTACGCTCGTAATTATTGTTAGACAATCTTATGCAGGGTATTAAATTCAATTTTTAATCTGTGGCGTGTACTTTTTAACATACACTGTAAAATAATTTCTATAATCACATATTTTTAACTTTAAATATTCTTATAAATTAATTTAACACAGGAAAAGTCAAAACATTTAGTTAAACCGCCATAAAATGATACAAATTCCATTCCATCAAATAAACGCTTTGTTTAAACGAAACAAAGGCACAGAATCTAGGTTAAAATAATAATACAACACGTTTATATTACATGTAAATCTGTTACGAGCCTTTCCGCTAATGAAACAAAATCTTAATGCCTAAACCGCTTTTAATAAAGAGGGTTTAACTGTTATTAGGGTTGGTGATAGCAGTAATGGCCGGACGAACAGACCGACACATGTAATGATGCTGATAAGTGGTAAAATAAAGATTTTATACTGACATATACAAAATTTACTGGAAAGGTTCTTTTATATCTCATCTTACTATATAGTAAATACAAAATGTTTGTTGATTTATCTTTTTTGAACGAGGTAGAAGTGTAACAAAATACTTTTTATACCGATTTCTTTTGCTGTAAGGGATGATTTAATAAGTTTATAACAAAAGTTATACCTAAAGAAAAGCGGAATACGTAACAAGGAAATGAAACTTTGTAAAAATAATAAGCTAAATCTATGTTGATAGTTAGATTTAATTGTTAATTTTTATTAAACCCAAAAGTATGCAAAATAATATGACATTAATAATATAGGGATTTTTATGTAAAGTAACTTCTGAATACGGGTAGTTAGGAAAGATTAGGGGATGACATTCTACAAAATCGTCTTTGATTCATCATGAGATATTCATATGTAATATTGGGGTATAAATTATCACTTATAATACTTTATTTGGTTTTTTAAGAAAAATCTTCGAGAAAGATAAAATATATATTTTTCTTTTTTGTTATGTTTTGCATTGCTACTACACAAAGATGATACCAATCAATAAATAGGGATATTTTTTGAAGAATTTTAAGAATATAACAATTTTTGATAGGATCTAGTGGATGTATCGGGATAAAAATCCTTTGTGTCCTATCTAGTGCTTTTTGTTCAATATAATATATAATTCTTTGATGCATGACAGATAAACCAAGACAAATATTCACAAATACGGAAATTTAATATCATTAAAGCCAATTTAATTTACAAAAGAAGTTTAAAATTAATTTACTAAAAATATTATTAGTAAATTGTATTTATAATTTGGGAGCCACAGTCTTTAAAATTGCGATATAGCGAAACAGATATATGTCTCATTCTTTCATTCAGTTAAACATATTAGAGGGAAAGAGATAGCATTATATATTATATGTCTATATCACTTTACATTCAAGGGGACGCGTACATTGAATATTTAAATAATCTAATGTCAGTACTTGATTTTTACTGTTTTTTAACCGACTTCAAAAAAAGGAGGAGGTTCTCAATTCGTCGGGGACTTTTTTTTTATATGTATGTTTCCCGATTACTCGACGATGGCTGGACCGATTTGGAAAATTCTTTTTTTGTTTGAAAGGGTATAGTTTCTAGTTGGTCCCATAGTCACCAAGTCACGATCTGATGATGGGATCCCAGGGAAATCGAAGACAACTCTCAAATTTTATAGGCACTTATTACATTTTTCATATATTTTCTAAAGCTGTTCAAGTATTTGCGTCTGATAATCATCATCTCCTGTGGTTGAGCTAATGATGGAAGGTACAACTCCTCAACGGTTAGGAGTTAAAAGAAAATTCTTTCAATACGTAATATTATACGTAATTATAGACCGATAGTTAAATTCTTTCAGGCTCTTATTAATAATCGTAACAATTTTCATTATTTATATATATTTATCGTTGTTTTAACTATTTTTTAAGTTATGTTTGTAATTAGACTTCTACTAATTTATGAATAGAAATATTTTTTTTATTGTATATGTTTTTGTATTTTTTAAAATTAAAGTAAGTGTGTGTTTAGGCTGTATGAATTCATCCCAAAACATAAAAGCAATAACAGATAAAATATGCTTTATTTTAAGTTTAATCTACCTATCCTTGAACAAGAATCTAAATAAATATGCGAAAAGTATTTCCTAATCTTAGTAATCCATTAATTATAATATATTATCTGTTTCTCAAACTCGTTATTGAAAAAAGTAAAAACTTACCATTTCATAATTTATTGTAGATGATATCTGAAACAGAAAATAGGGTCAATTAGATTATTTCGTTATTAATAACTATTATAATAATATAATAAGAATTATGATACGTCAATATAGATTAATTAGAAATGAGCAAAAATAAGGTATTATTTTCTTTTTCTCCTATAATTAGCATTAATACACATAAACCTTCCTCTTGAAACACTGTCTATTAATGAAAACCGCATAAAAATCCGTTGCGCAGTTTAAAAGATCTAAGCGTACAGACAACGGAAAGTTTGAATTATACTATGTAGAGAGATACAAAATATTAGCAGTTTTCTAAAACAGACTTACATTTTTAAACCCTACCTTATTTCTAAATACATAATTGAAAAAAAATGTCGACTGAACCGGTCCGTTCCAGTTTGAACCGGTTTTAAAGCACTTAGTTTTTGGTTTGCAACTTTAAGTACCCTTGCTAAATCGTGGTTAAGGTTCTCAAGCGATTTACTTTGAAACTTTGCTTCGATACCGCTTTAACGTAAATAGTGCTTATAATTTCTTTCATTTCAATTCCCTTATTATTAAGTAGAAGTTGCAAAATTCTTTAATTTTTTAAATAAAATTTTGTATTTGCTCATTTTTATGGTTCCGTAATTACATAAAAAATCGCACTTTAATTACCAGTCTGTCATAATATTATGTTCAATAGTAACTAATTTTATTGTTATTCTACTAATCAATATCGATTTAAAAATGTCATTTTATTCTATTCGATATTCAAGAAACGAATTATTATTTAAATTATAATGAAAATCGATACATTTCTTTGAGAGTGTCGCGTATATCTTTATACCTATATAAAGTCTGTAAAAAGGTATTTCTTAGGATATAATCTAAAAAGTGTTTAACTATAACCCTGTAACACTAAACCTTAAAGCATGAGTCTTCAATACATCTCATATTGTATGCAGAACATTGTATGTATGTATGTTTGTATGAAGAAAACACAAATTGGCTTTTACGTGAAATCCTCGTCAAACCTAAAACCTTTTGGTAAAAAATTTAACTTCGCCATTTCCGTCCACAAAACTATGGGGATTAAAAAATATCAAAATCGGCTTATTTTGTACCGACGGGATTACCTAGGGATTTGTGGCAGGAGCGTTTCTGAATTGCGACAGTAGTTCCGTACTCTTTTATCGCATATAAAATTTTTCTTTATCTATGGATTAAACGAAAAACTTTTTAAAATCCCATCAGGGACTTTTTTTATAACTTTTCTGTTTGTCTGTCCGTGGCTTTATTCACGTAGATTTTGATGCGATTTTTACTAATTGTTTGGCGTTTTTATACCTGTCCCTATGTTCATACGTGCGTGATAATCCCAAGAGCTTTCTCAAGTCTAGATACTAGATAGATTTTAGTATATTAAAATTATTCTAGCTTTATATTACGAGTATATTATTATTATGTTATAAATGTTTGATTAAATAATAATAGATGCTAAAAGGCTATCTTCGATTATTTCCATATAATAAAAAACAGGAATTGAACTCACGATCTATGCTTTTAAACAAAGAAATTGTGCGATGGCCTTTTATAAAAACATGTATTATTTTGTACGACCATTTTAATTTTAATAACAAATTGAAACAAAAGGTGTATTGTGTTTCGAAATACTCTATACGATTGGAGGAAACAATACAAGGTTTTATGTCGACTTTGCTTGATTAAATGCAATTATTATTACTTATTATGAATATTATTGCTATAATTATTATATTTTAAGAATTATCAGTATTTATTTTATTATTAATTTAGTTTAATTAAACTTCTTTTAAAACAGTTTTTTTTTGATTTCATAAAAGATTGATGGTGGCAAAGGAATAACCTTATTCAGCCTAAACGTTTGCACATTTAAATATTTTAATATATTAGATATAATAAAAACTGATTGAAGTATTTACATAAATAAAAGCAAACAAAGCCGGGAAAAGATCTATGTTCATTGTAAGATAGAAACAATGAAAAAATATTTTTCATTCCGCGGACCCCTAAAAGAGTACTCTAGTTAATTGGCATCATTGAGAATCGAGACATTTTTTAATTAACTGGTAATGTCGAAAAATTGTGAAAGTGCAGCATATTTTATTACAAGCCTTTGTTCGCGGTTTTGTTTGCGTATTATTGGTTTTACTGGTGTTTTCTCGCGGCTTCGCTCGTTTTTAACCGACTTAATGATAAGATTGCCCAAAAAAAGGAGTCTGAAAACATATTTCAGGGTTCTTGTATGATGTTCATGAGTTTCTTTATTCCACCATAACTTCTAAACGCCTAAGCCGATTTCGATGTACCTACGTGATATCGCTAGAATCCTTATTCTCTGGGAAACATAGACTAGCGAAAAAATTTAAAATAAAATAGAGTGGCTATGATTCATAAAGAAACACCAACTTATTGTAGTGTGATTTAATAAATAAATAAATAATTGTACAGCCACTTGAATAGGCTGTAGATAGGTACATTGATAGTTAGTACCCTTAGCTTAAAAAAAATATGTTGGGAACTTATTACACTCAGCACCATCAAGTTTCGTAGTAAGCTACGACAGTTGTGTTACGGATGATGTAAAGCCACCTTAATAAACGGGCTTTCTAATGAAAAAAAAAAACAATTTCTGAGTTGAAACAGTACAATAGCAGCTATTTCCTATTGCATATCAAATCAAAATATTATTTATTCATATAGACTTTTACAAGCTCTTTTGAATCGTCATTTTTAAATTATTAAAATATAGAATTAAAATTAAATGTCAGTCTGTAAGTCTGTGAGGAAGCTACCACCAGCTCGGAATGCTGATCTGCTTATAAGAGCCGGAGAGAAACTCAACAGTTGCTTTTTTCAAAAAGTATTTGATTACAATATTCATTGCATTACAATATTCATCTATTTATCCTACGTGAGACACAACAAGACATTAATCCCACACATTTACATCTTCTAATTCCGTGATAGTGTAGGTAATAAGCCTTGTTCAATAACATATTTTATTTATAGATTTGAATTATTATAGCAGGAGAAGTCGAGTAAAAACAGTAGTTTAAAATAAACCAAACTTTCACAATAACACTAATGTTTTAGATGTTCCAGAATTAATTATAAAGTCGTTTCAGACTATACTTACCAACAAAATCATAAAAATGATTTCAAAAAACATTTTTTATTAAGGATTTTTTTAAATCTATTTTATTTAATTTAGATTTATTTCAAATCTTTGGTATTCAAAACCGCCGTTTTTCTTGAAGTTGGACGCAACTTTCCACAACCATTGATTTAAAGTCACCAATTAAAATGTTCGAGGAGTTTACGTTTATACAATTTTTTCAATTGATTTCAAGAAGCTTTACCTAAAAATTGAGCTTTTTGAGCTTTTTCGAGCTTATTTTTAATTTTAAAGTGCAACTTCCAATTAGGAGTGTTGTGACAGAGAAGTTTCAAGTACTTTGGGTTAATTAAGAACTTTATGTTCTATAATATACTCAGACAGTGAAATGAGTTATAAGTGATGCTTCATACAATATCTTTAATGACCGACGTCGGTACTTGTTGCCTATTGTTGGCCGCCAGTTCGATTTATACTTGATATCGGACTATATATAAAAGTAAGTTTGTAATTCATACTGAAACGGCTGAACGGATTTTAATGTAATCAAGTATATAAAAAGTTTATAAATTGGCGTAATATATGTATAGGTAGACTATTTTTAGTAATAAAATATGTTAAAAGATGGCGTTGTATTATAAATCTAAGTATATATTATAAAACAAAGTCCTCCGCCGCGTCTGTCTGTCAATTTCGCGATAAACTCAAAAAGTAATGCACCGATTTTGATGCTGTTTTCACCAATGGATAGAGTGATTCTTCAGGAAGGCTTTAGTATATTATTTGTCAAGTTTTTGTATATATTTACTAACGGAACCCACGGCTTGGCTCGCACTGAATCTAGGGACGAGCCTGAACGAAGCAAGGGCGAGTCGCTTGTATATAATTATATCTATATTATTATTATTTTTTTGGAAAATCTTATTGAAATAGACATTATTATCGATACAGAAGACTAATGTATTTTTTTTAACATATTCTGTGTCTTTGTTACCGCATTTCGAGAAAACTGAACAGATTTCGATGAAATATGTTTTGACGATAGCTTGCTATTCGGGTCAATAAATAGATTATTTTTTACTATGCTAAATATTTCACTTCTAAGATATGAATAATAGCGATTAAAATTCAAGTGCAAAATAAATGTACGAGCGAACCGGGTAAAAGCCATTCTTATGCAATCTATCCATACTAATATTATAAATGCGAAAGTAACTCTGTCTTTCTGTCTGTCTGTCTGTCTGTCTGTTACCTTTTCACGCCTAAACCACCCAACCGATTTTGCTGAAATTTGGTATGTAGATAGTTTGCATTCATGAGAAGGAAATAGGCATATTATTTTTTGGAAATTCTACCCCTAAAAGGGTTAAAAGGGGTGGCAAAGTTTGTATGAGAAAAATATTTTTATTGCACATTTTTGCATGAAACTTTGAATTAATGTTTTTTAGTACAAATGATGAAACACGTATTTCAGGGTTTTTCGAAATTCACCCCCATTGGGGGTTAAAGTGGGTGGCTAAGTTTGTATGGGAAATTTAATTCTATTGAAATATTTTGCGTGACACTGAAATAATGCTCTGCAATACAAATTATGAGATACATATCTAAGCGTTTTTTGAAAATCAACCCCTATGGGGTTAACGGGGGTGGCACAATTTGCGTAGGAAAAATATTTAACAGTAATTTTTACCATAAGTCCATAACAATGAACCACGTACACCAGTTTATCATTAACGAAAATCACACAAAGAAATTATGATACACATAGTAGCAAAGTTGGTTAAAAATAGGAAATAAGTTTTAGAAAGCGCAGCAGTGGCGGCACGGCAGGATGCTACACAGTAGTTTTCAGAAAAGAGGGCCAGAACTTTAAATGGGGAATCAGTCCTTGGTACATTATAAGTAACAGTATATGAGCAAAAATGTTTATTTTATTCACTCTTAGCGCGAGCGAAGCCGCGGGCACCGCTAGTACTTAATATTATAAAGAGGAAAGATTTGTATTTTTGTATGTAACGAATAAACTCAAAAACTACTGGACCGATTTTAATGAAATTTGGTACACAGATAGTTTAAAGCCTGAGAAAGTACATAGGCTTCTTTTTAAGGCGAAAAAAGGGCTGTAAGGGGTTGAAATAGGGGATGAAAATTTGTATGGAAATTACGTAATTTATAAAGCTACAAGCTTGAAACTTATTTTTTAGGCTTTTGATTATATATACATAAGTAAGACATTCAAATTTTTTTAAAAATTTTATGCCAAAGGGCCAAATACCTACACTACCTAGAGACGAACCCGAGCGAAGCGACGGCTAGTATTTTATAAATCGCAATAATAATATTATTTTTATGCCTTAAATCCAGTCTTTCTTAGTAGTGGGCTGAAATAATATGACAGTCTACACTATATGCAATACTTCATTTGCGAAATCGGTTAAAACAACAGTTAATATTAGTATTCCAGATACGTACAGTTATTTCAACCGATTACTCACCGGGGGCGTAGCTCACATGGTAGAGCGCTCGCTTAGCATGCGAGAGGTACCGGGATCGATACCCGGCGCCTCCAAAACGTTACGTTTTATATTTTTTTATTTAATTTTTAAACTAGCATGTAATTATAGCCTGTATTTTTTACTTTTTGCTTATTTATAACCTATATTTTTGTACAGTTTTATTATAAATCGTTGAGTATTTTACGATCAAATAGAGTTTTGATCCATCTTTCCTCATTAACTTTCACGTTATATTATTATGAATGTCGCTCTTTTATTAACCAAAAAAGCTCGAAGTTCGCTAATTGCAATATACCGATTTTACTCTTGGTAAAATATATAAATTATAGGAATTAAAGAATTCGAATTCAGCACCTAAAGGTCCTGTACACTACTTACTTGCTTCTGTAAACTTTATTATTAATATAAAGTATTTTCTTATTAATTAAATAAGATCTAATATTCATTAATTAAAAACTGCAAAAAATATATGCGGAACCTCTTAATTTTATCTTGGACTCGTAATTTATAAAGCTATAACTTTACAACCCATATTTGTATTAGGTATTAACCATTAGGTCTAGTTTTAGGGTTTCGAGATCTTTTTGTCCTAAAATCCTAGATTACTAGCTATTCGAAATCGAATACGTTAAAAATATAAGAATACGTAAGTGAATATAGTTTACTATCAGAGATATCAAATCCATCCTCCACATTTCCTCCGGAACTTGCGAGAATGTGGTAAAATATTCTAAACTTTTAACGAATTATCAGCTTTTCTGCTTCAACAGCTTGGCGTTTTGTAGAGGAAGTTAGACGAGTGTGTTCAGTACATTCGAGTGGTTTTATTATTATCTGATATTGTATCGAAAATAAAAAATAATATTTAAAAAAACTTTATAAAGGTTTAATACATTCTTAGATTTACGCGAATATTCGACATTATAAATGAAACTACCTTTTCGGATTTTGTCGCGGATTTATTTTGATTTTTAGTTCCCGACGTTTCGAATGCTTTACAGCAATCATGGTCACGGGAGAGTCTCTCCGAAAAGGTAGTTTCGTTTATAATTTATAAAGGTTTATTTCCATATATGTAAGCACTATTATAGATAAAATATATTTAGTATTATTATAACGAAATATTTCTACAGTATCAAAAGTAAATGATTATCATTTAAACGTCAATATTTCTTTTTAAAAGTTTTCAGAAAAATGGTCGGTTATATTCAAACTGGCGACTTACTCTCGCTTCGCTCGGGTACCACTTTAGTATAAAATTTGTATAAACTTGGAATGCCTTACTTATTTATATCTAATCAAAAGCCAAAAAAAAGTTTCAAGCTTCTAGCTTACAAAATGACGTAATTTCCATACAAAATTTCATCCCCTATTTCAAACCCTTACTGCCCTTTTTTCAACTTGAAAAGTAGCCTATATCTTTTTTCATCTCTAGACTATCTGTGTACCAAATTTCATTTAAATCGGTTCAGTAGTTTTGGCGTGAAAGCGCGACAGACATACAAAGTTACTTTCGCGTTGATAATATTATTATTTAAGGATTTTATCGAAATCTAGACAGACGAATTTATTTTTAAATTTATAACATTATTTTATAATTGAAGATGAATGAAGATCAAAATTAGCCGCTCTAAAAAATTAAAGCGCTGAGTTTCAATAATTCATTTACGTTATATTTATTCGTGACTAGAATTTGATTTAAAACACCTGAAATATTTATTTTTATAAAACCACGGTCTATTTTCATCTGTTTAACTGATTCGAAAGCTTTTACGGTAGATTAACTGTGAACGGCCATTTCGTGTGGCGGGAAAACTGACAGTTGACGTGTGTAAACGTCATTATCGACGGAGGCTGTGGCGTTGGTAAAATACATACTGCCAAACCACTAACATATTTTTTAATTGCAACATTATTAATTTTTATTTTAAATTATTTAAGTTGTAAAATCGATACTTTATCAACCATTGAAGTCAAAATTCTTATCTTTCAAGGAAAAACTACGTAGTTTGCCTTGTATAATAAATGTTTAATTTATATTATGTAAACATTTAAAAAGGTCTTAGTTTCAGTAACTTTTACAATATGATCATCATATTGTATACTAAACAATTTCATTACATCACGTAGTCCGTTCCTCCGTTATGTCCTTAAAGCTACAAACCAAAAAAAAAAAAAAAAACAGTCAACTTTATAATATTAGTATAAAAGTACTTTGCCTTTCCCTATTGGGGATAAATTTTAAAAACTACAACAACAATATTAGTATAAAGATCACAATATTAATTTAATTTTAACGTAGGTTTAATTTTAATATAATAATACAACAAAAGGCCGGCCATCCCAAAAAATCCAGTACAAGGGTATTAACCATCCGTATTTATTTAACATCAAAGTCAACCGCAATGTAAGACAATACGAACTTTAATCTACGACGAAGTTCCTAAACTTTAGCGTTGAAATGTCTATCGACCCCATATTTTGGCTTAAATTCAACAAACTATGCGGCTTCGAAGGAATAGTAAAGCGAATAGTTTGTGAACGCCATCTAGTGGCGAATAGCGGACATTGTTATATTTGAAAATTATGGCATCTTAATAATTTTGGTGCAACGGTCATTGAATTTTACGGAATTTGAAGAGATTTATTGGATCGGGCGCTGCACAATTTGTAGATAGAAAATGTGATTGCAAAATACTTGGGATACTAGTGACTCGCCCCTGCTTTACTTGTATTTGTTCCTAGGTACATTTTACCGGTTAGTACAAAATTAATTTATACTTTCAATACGGTTTGTCTAATGCAAGCAGACAATCTTTAAGCAAACTAACAAACCCCGCATATTAGTTTAAATTATGTCAGTCGTATGGTCATTCAAGCATAAATCTAATAATGAATGATGGTGAATACTCGTAGAATGTGTTTGGCTTGCTTGTGATTACTAAAAAATATATTATGATTTTTAAAAATCAATTTCGAGAGTGCAAAATGAGTTGTTTTTAGAAACTTACAAAATGTCTTATATTCATTTTTCTGTACATGTAATATATAAAACAGAATAAGTGTGTCTATTTGTACGTTTATTATTATTGAAGCGATTTCTAAAGCAAACATTACTTAATAAGCATTTTGGATTCTACAATAGTATTTTCTATGCATTTTCCCAATAGACTTTTTGAGACATTGCTCTATTTATAGTTCATATAAAAAAACATAAAAGAAATTAAAAATAGACAATCGCTATTATTGCCGACATTTTGTAAATGTCAAATTCAACAAAATGGCGTCTTAAATGTCACTCGCTTAGGGAGTATCCTTAAACATTTTAGTTCATAGGTCATAATATGATGGACCAAAATATTATTATTTCTATAACATTCTTCTGTTAATGAATTTTTTTCGAAACTGCCACGAATTATGATCGTTTGAAAATGATTTGCAAAATAATGTATACATTTCTATACTTTTGAAAACCAAATAATATCTTTTATCATGTGATTGATTTGCTTGTATAAATAGTCCGGGGGGCGGCGGCGACACCCATTATGACATCAGTTATCGAATTATAACGCTTATTGAGTCTTTTGTGTTGAAACTGGGTTAAATTTAAACTTAAGTTGAATAGATTTTCAATTTTTATGAGAGATAAAATATAGGTTCTAATAATAATATAAAAAAGCAAATAACTTTTAATAATAATATGTATTTTTTGGTAGTGTTAGTAAGTACCAATTTATAAGAAGCATATTTTTGTTACTTTAAAAAAGGCATCGTTTTTAAAAATATAGCACCATGGTCGATCATTTTGATATACTTAGTTAGCGATATCTACTTATTTCATAGATTCTTGCTGCTATGTAGTATTGTATTATAGATAAAAGATAGTTGATACGCTAGACATATATAACTTTAAATACCTATTACTGGACTACATACATTCATGCTTATCACACATGAATGCTCCCAGCGGGATTCGAACCCGCGACCGTTGGCATCGCAAGTAGGGTCAAAGCGAAATTCGTCCTCATTATATTCTCGAAAGTTTTCCTCATTGTAGATAAAGAAAAAATGTACAGCTAAAACAAACGCCCTCAAAATTTCATTAACCACAAACAAATAACGTTAAGAATAAAAAGTAATTAATATTAGCATGGTTTTGTGAATCGTGAATTAAAACGAGGCCGCCTCCTGGCCTATTGAGGGCATTGTTTACTAAGAAGAAGTCGTCTTAACGTTTTTTTCTTATGAAAAATATGATCTTAAAGTGTTTTTGACCGACTTAAATAGAAGAGGTTCTACGGGTAATTATTTTCGACATCTACAATTACCATCATGTTTTAGTCAATTTATTTAAAACAGACAGTACTTTGTTTAATGTAATCAGCCCTTTTTAACGTCCCACTGCTGGGAATGGGCCTCCCTCAGTACGAGGGGGATCAGGCCATAGTCCACTGCGCTGGCCTAGTGTTGACGGACTTCACAAGTCTTTCGAATAATTGCAAAGTTCTCTCAGACATGCAGTTTTCCTCACGATGTTTTCCTTCACCGTAAGGCAAGTGGTGATCATGTTAGAAAATGATTCGCACATGAAAATATCAGAGTTGCGAGACACGGATGAAAACCCGCATCACTCGATTATCCAAGCGAGCGCATTACTGGGCTACCACTGCCTTTGTTTAATAAAACATAGTACTTCACTAACTGGTGAATTGAGTACCTACTCCATAATTTTTTACAAAGTTGTTAATAATTTGGAGTGCAATAGCAAACCAGGTAGATATATTTTATGTGTATATTTTCGTTACTTCACTCAAACGGCTGGACCGATTTAGATGAAATGTGCATAGAATAGAACCTACTAACTAAGGATTATAAGAGATTAAAGGAAGAAACCACATTTCTGTAGTACCTTCCAAAAACCATCTAAACCTTAGTGTTGTGTCAAAGTGCTGATAAGAAGGGTGTACTTTATAGCACCTTTTTGTTTACCTAGGTTCTAATAAATTAAATTTTAACCCTTTATAAACTGTTTAAGTTACGTTCTAAAATTATAAAAATGAAACTATTATTTTTGCCGCCTATATGAAGTTACAGATAGACAAAAATTCTAAAAACTATAAATTCGGCATCTGTATCGATAATAATACTAATTTCAATAGGATTTTCTAGAAAATAGTCGATATATAAATAATAATAATATGACATATTTTGACAACCCTACTTGCTGTGCGGTCGCGGGTTCGAGTCCCGTTGGGGCATCCATTTGTTAGAAACGAATGTTAGTACTCCAATCATGGGTGTTTACTGTTTATATTTATAATACGTATGTATTTAAAGTTATATACGTGTATTGTATCAACTAGCTGGTATCCGTAACACAAGCCTCGTAGCTTATCACTGAACTAGATGGCGCTATATCTAAAATGTCACAAAAAATGTACGATTCGTTTCAATTATATAATGTATGATTATACGTATGTATGTATGTTAGTACAAAAGTAACCACCTATTCGTCTAAACTAAGGACAATCAATGCCAACGTCCATACTTACATTGTTTGCAACAACATGGCATGCACAAAAAGGTATCTTGTAATTAAAAAACATCGATTTCTTTGTTTCAGACTTGAGTAGAGGGTACGTTAGATGAAAATTCTGTGGTAGATCTGAAACCCCTATAATCATTCTAAAACGTAGCGCGTAGTGTATAAGGGGTGGTAGTGATGGGGCTAGAAATCATCGATAGTCGGTAATATTTTGTTTTGGTATTAAAAATTATTAAGTAAATTAAATATATTTAAAAATTATGTCTTAAAGTCGTTATTTCGTCATCGTTAAGAACAAAATATGTAACCCTTATAGCATTGGTATATCTGTCTATATGTTGTATTATATTAATATATCGTGAATGAAAAACGTTAAAATAACATGACTAATTTGCCACTTAAAAAATAAGAATTTATATCAAAAGTTGTAAGTGTTGTCTCTAATATATAAAAATCTCGTGTCACAGTGTTTGTTATCGAACTCCTCCAAAACGGCTTGACTGATTTTTATGATTTTTTTTTGTGTATATTTGGTAGGTTTAAGAATAGGTCGTAGGCTATTTTTATTTGCCTAGGTAAGAAGGGTGGCCCCAGTTTTTTTATTTTTTATTTTTGGGCAAAAATATTAATTTTTATGTTTGTATGATTTGGCATCAAAAAATATTTTTCATCCTTCTTCCACCAATCCTTATTTTTAAACAGTGATTAGAACGTGAGCGGAACTTAATTATTGAAAAATTAATTATTAAAAAGTAATATTAAGACAGATAAATAAAAATAATAATAATTGTTAGTTATTTTTTAAAGAATTCTTTTATGAACCGCATATGTTCAAAAATTCTTCTTTTTAATAGATTTGAAGATATGTAAAATTAATAATCGAATTTCACCTCTCAAACTTCTCTTCAGGAAAAAAATGCCTTACTTGCATTTTTTTGCTTAAAAAATGTCGAATTTAATAAACCATCTCTTATGACCGAAATGGAACAAAATCAAAATACTAAGAAAAGAAAGGATAGTTTATATTAAATGTCTGGATGGATTTGGGTGAAACTTAATCTCAGTCAGTGTCATAAATAGTCTATGACCTAAGCGTATCATGTATTACTCTTTTTCTTATTCAGTTACTACTATCACTAGTGAGAAGCAAAAGTTAGTCATAATGAAAATCATTTCAATCTACCTATATATAATAATTTAAAATTCTAACCAATTCGAATGTGTATATAAATTTTTTTATTGAAATAGTTTATAATAATCGATACAGAAACTGATTTTTTTTTAATTTTTGTCAGCCTAGGATTCGTCACGAAAGAACTCAAGAACTGAATTGGATTTCAATGAAATTTGAAATAATTATACGGTTTTCAAGTCTAGATTTAATCCGGGGTTAATCCGAGTGGAACGAGGGTAAGTCGCTAGTATTATAATTTTACGACAGCGATTTTTCAATTTTATTCATAGAAGCCTAAAAGAAAGAGTCGAACTTTATTTTAAATAAATAGTGCGCTTTTAATTTTATTTTATGATTAATAAAGCTGTGTCTTGAAGAAAACAATAATGCGCGTCTAAACTTTGCCAAAGTACCTTATTACATTACTACATAAATGCACAAGATTGAATTTTCCTCCAGAGTTTGCAGTTATATATAAAATATCCCTCCTATTACTTAAAACATGAATAGTTTTATTATATATTTTAATTATTCTTAAAAGAGTATAAAGTATACCTCTTCTTAGTAGAAAATTTAAGACTAAAGAGCAAACGATTCCACAAAGCAATACTTGTTTATAATGCTTTAAGTTTGGCGAAAATGAAGTATCAAATTTCCAATGAAGCAGGAATCTTGAAAGTCGAAACTTGTACGTAGTTTGTTTTTCAATTTGCAGTATTAATTAGAGGGGAAACCTTAATTTAGTAGCAGTTAGCTAAGATGATGAAATTTTTACTTCGTTTACTAAATAAATAAGATTTTAAACTATCCCCTTGGTCTAAGCACTGCTCCGAATTTGGATATTCTGGGTTCAAATCCCGGGTAATATTTTAAATATAGTAATACGGTTTTTGTATTTTTTAAAAAAAAGCCAGGATTCTGGATGATGATAGTGTTTCATACCCGTGCGGAAGCAGAGCGTGTATATTTGATGACACGTTTGGCTCAGTTGGTAGTGATACTTTCTGCGCCAGCGGTCACGGGTTCGAGTCCCGCTGGGGGCATTCATTTTTTGAGCACGAATGTAATTATACTAGTATAGTATATCCACTATCTGATATCCGTAACACAAGCCTCGTAGCTTACCACGGAACTAGATTGCGCTGTTGTAATAATGTCCCAACATATTTATTTATTTATTTAGTCCTGCGTTTGATCGAGTATCGCGTTCAGAATCATTATTTCTGCAAAGTTTAAGAGTAAACCGAATAGAGAGTGCACATATACACATAGTATTTCTTAAGATAGATTCTGGACTACATCATGACATGATATTGGGTAACTTCACAGCGTCGTATTTTTAAGAATAAATAAAAAAAATGACGCCAAATACCATGCTATTATTATTAATTTAAAAAGCCTTTGATGTAGTCTTATGTATATGTAAAGTACCTTTTTATTTAAAGTTAATTTGCTATAAAACCTATATTTTGATCGAAATTAATTGAAATCCCAATAATCATATACTATTTAATTCAAAATATATTTATCGACATGTCTCACAGCACATCTCTAGACGTTCAGACGGCCTTTATCGATCCAGCATCCACCTTACCAACTATTACGTGCAACTATTGACCTTATATTTTTAGTTTATTATAGACTCATAAAAAATCATATTTTTACCTACGTTATTCTTAACCGACATAATAAAAGGGGTATTCAATAACTTTTTTGTTAAGATATACTGCACTGTTTTTTTGTGTACGTTTGAAAATATGTATTAAAGTGGATGAGTGGAATATTATTAGTCCTTTTTATAATTTTTTTTTTATAATAGCCAAAAAAATCGCAATTTTGGGATGGAATAGATGAAATGAAAAAAAAAATTGTGGACCCTACGCGTCTATAGCATACTCGTACTTCTTGAGCTTTCTATATTTGAATAGTGATTATCCTCGATCCGCCCGGGTTCGATTCCCTAGTAGGTACGTTTTAACAGTAAGTATAGATATTTCATAATATATGACATATTTACGGCAGTAATTAGTACCTATGCTATAGTTGTCATAATACTTAACTTCATCAAAATCTGTGAAGTAGTTTCCTCGTGATACGGCCATAGACAGACAGGCAAAAATTCTAAAATAATGGATCCTCTGTATCGACAATAATTATTATTTCAGTACGATTCTGTAATAATTTATAGATTAGATTTAGTTAGAACTTTATTATAAAACTAGCATTTTCCACGGCTCCGCCCTCGTTTTTAAGACCGGAAACTAAATTCTTTGATTTTATATACCGTGTGATGTTTTACAGTCAGTTTTTAACGGTTAATTGAGATTTCTCAAAGATGAGATAATTTCCAGCAGTAAAAAGTATCCTATATTCTGACCCGGATAACCAGCTGTCATCGTACAAAATTTCATCAAAATCTGTTCAGTGGTTCTCTCGTGACGCGGTCACAGACAGACAGACAGACAAAAATTCTAAAAACTATAGATTCGGCCTCTGTATCGATAATAATTACTATTCCAATAAGAATTTACAAAAAATATTCAATGTACAGATTCAACTAAGTTAGAATTTTATTATATGCATAGATTTATATGTATACTATACTTAATTTAAATAAGCAAGTCGCGAAAATTTGTATGGAAAAACATCAAATATAAAAAAAAAACTACATAAGAAAAAACGCCAAAAACAAAACTATTTCAATCGTACCGGGCATAGAACCTACGACCACTGGATTGAGAGTAGTTGAAACATTATTAAAAAATATAAAAAGCAAGTACATTTTATAATTCAAGTGTAGCTTTGTCATCGTATAAAGCATAATGAGATGTTGGATGCTGCACTTCGCTTTTGCTGACGCAATATATTTTTTCTGAAGAGCCTCTCCTTTCAATGACATAAATATATAAAACGTCTGTAGGTACGTTGGCTGAATCGATTTTGATTGGCTTTTGTTTGACGAATGGTCTATTGTTGGTGAAGGCTTTGTTCTATTAATCTGTCTGCTTGTATCTGTTTATTATATAATATTATATACGACCCTACTACCGAAAACGCGAAAAATCAGAAGTTAAAAGGCATATTATTTTGAAATTTTGTGGGTAGATTGCTTATATATAGTTGGCTAAGCCCCTTGAAGTGAAAATGGGGGTTGAAATTTTGTATTAAAACCCTCGCTTTAAAATTACAGTGATTAAGCTTTTAGTAAGAAACAAATAAACAATTTTGTAAAAAAGCAAGCGAGTCCGCGTGAAAACGATAGTTTTAGTAAAATCTATAATATATAAATAGGCGAAATAGAACAGTTCAATACTTTTTTCTTCTCTATTTTTTGATTCGTAGCTATTTGTAGGGTTGAAATTCGTATGAAATGTTTTATAGACGTACGAATACGAGTATATATACAAACTGACAACAAGTCTGGATATTTATATATATAAATATGTTGGGACATCAACACTCAATATGAACGAGTTCTATGGTAAGCGACGAGGCTTGTGTTATAGAAACCAGGTATCTCAGGAATTACTCATTCGTAATGAAAAAATATTTTTGTGTTGGATAGCCTATTTATCGAAGAAGGCTATTAATACATAAAATCTTAGAATTTCGTATCCGGTCTTTAGAATACCGGGCGAAGCCGCAGGAAATACTACTACAAAAAAAATAACTCTTCCCATAATTATGAAAAAAAAAAAACAAAAAAAAAAAGAATGTTATTTTAACTAAATAGTTTTCACATCACACAAGAATCGAACTAACTATTAGAAACTACCCTCCTTATGTTATCTCAAAACCCGGGCGACCGAGTTCCTTTCGTCGTTATGCGGAAAATATATAAAAAATAGTATTTTCGTCTAAAAGACAACAATACAGATAAAAAATCAATTATAAAACTTCATTTCAATACAAAATTTGATCAAAATCGTTACAGCCACTTCACACGAAATAAACTTAAAATACATACATACAATATTAAATAGCAAAATAGCTCATTCAGTATGATAAAAATCGATAAATCTCTCAAATGGTTTGAAAAAAAAGCAAGCAAACCAGGGTACAACACTAGTATTTCTCCAAGTGCACACTGTAGCACGTGCGTCTTGCATTTTAAAGGAGTCGGTTCACAAAGTACTTTTGCATTTTTGCATCTATGAATAATAATTAATTTTACGTTCTAGGGTACAGCAAAAAAATTAAAAGTTTACAGTTTTAAAGGGCTTATACATATTTATATAGTATGGCGTCTGATCTCGGGTTTCCTCGCTCTTGAAGCGTGGAATAGTTTCTTCTGTATTTAATACTGGCATTTGCTCGTGGCTTTGATCGTGTAGTTTAAAAAAAAATTTAATATTAAATTTCAACCCTTTATTAGGGGTGTATTTTATACACTAAAACCTTTATGGGGTCGTAAGTGAGAGAATTAAAATTAATAAGAATTTAAAACGTTACATTTTTGGTAATAATATATTTTTTTCAGTTTAAAATAATCAATCTTCTCTTAAGAAATGTTATTAACCGACTTCAAAAAAAGGAGGAGGTTCTCAATTCGTCGGGGACTTTTTTTTTTTTTTTTTTTTTTTTTTCTATGTATGTTCCCCGATTACTCGACGATGGCTGGACCGATTTGGAAAATTCTTTTTTTGTTTGAAAGGGTATAGTTTCTAGTTGGTCCCATAGTCACCAAGTCACGATCTGATGATGGGATCCCAGGGAAATCGAAGACAACTCTCAAATTTTATAGGCACTTATTACGTTTACTTATATTTTCTAAAGCTGTTCAAGTATTTGCGTCTGATAATCATCATCTCCTGTGGTTGAGCTAATGATGGAAGGTACAACTCCTCAACGGTTAGGAGTTAAAAGAAAATTCTTTCAATATTATACGTAATTATAGACCGATAGTTAAATTCTTTCAGGCTCTTATTAACCGACTCTAAAAAAAGGAGGAGGTTCTCAATTCGTTGGGGACTTTTTTTTATGTATGTTCCCCATTACTCGAAGATGGCTAGACCGATTTGGAAAATTCTTTTTTGTACATAAACAAAATAAGTATCTACTTTCCGTTAAAAATTTGAAAATAAATTATTTTTAACAAAAAACAAAAACCGACTTCAAAACTAAACAAATCTAAACTAAAAAGTAGAAAATAATACTTTTAAGAACTTCGTTAATTTAGAAGTCGGTGCCAGCCAAAGCAAAATAACCTTAAATAGACACATATTCGATTAATCTATATCTATAATATTTATAAACATAATCAAAATACCGTTCGAAAGTTCCTTGCAAAGGCAAGATAAGTCTATCCGTCTTGGCTGGCACCGACTTCTAAATTAACGAAGTTCTTAAAAGTATTATTTTCTACTTTTTAGTTTAGATTTGTTTAGTTTTGAAGTCGGTTTTTGTTTTTTGTTAAAAATAATTTAAATTTCGAAATATTTAACTTTTTTAATACTTTCTAGGATCTACGCGAACATTTCATATTATGTAATACAATATTTACATTTAACTAAAATTTTAAATAAATCCACGAAAAAATAGCTTATACTTAAAATATCTATTTCGTGTTTGATAAAACTAAAAAAAACGACGAAATCACGAATAAAGCTAGTACTAAATAGTAAATGACTCAATACTAGAACCTTGTCCCCCCTCGGGAATCAAACCCAGGACTTCCGAATTTGTCAGCCAGATCGTCAAGGCACTTATTACAAATATTTTTTAAAGCATAGTTCATAAATACACTTTTCCTCCCTATTCGATACAAATCTTATTTGTGCAAGCGAAATCATTTCATATAAAATGTATGTATGGAAATTGAATAAGCGTGCGAGCTTTTAGGGTTCCCTAAACAATAAATAAAATAACAAAAAGCCTTTTAAATCTTTCTAAGTACAAAGACTTTGTGATTTGGACTATTTTGGACCGACTTCAAAATATAGGGTACTCAATATCTGTTCTCTATTATAGTGATGGGTTAACCGACTTTTACGAATAGGTTCGTGCTTATATCGGGAATTATAAAAAAAATGATGGACTTTGTACCAGCATTTGCTCAAATTAAAAAAAAAATCAAATCCGTCAAAAGAATTGAAAGAACTGGCGGCCACATTATATTTACAATATTCAGGCTAAAGAATGATTAAGGATAATGACGTTTTTTTTAATATTTTTAATTTGCTTTCTTACTCATTCATTAATTTTATTCATTCACTCATTCAATAAGGTTTTTGTTTTTTTTTAAAACCGTTTATATGTATAGACTATACTTTAGATTGTATGAAGTTTGGACTAGTATTAGATAAAGCCTAATTTCTAGAGTTTTTTTTCTATAGTAGTTGAATATCTAATATATATAAATCTCGTGTCACGGTGTTTGTTATCAAACTCCTCCGAAACGGCTTCACCGATTTTAATTGAGCTATTTTTATTATTTTTAGACCAAATTTTTATTTTTTTACGATTTGGCATCGAAAAATACTTATAACCCTAAATTTTCTTCCATCCACCAACAAACCCTATTTGTAATAGTGATAAACGCTGGCGGAGTCGCGAAAACTGCTAGTAGTCTAAAAAAACAACAGAAACAGAAATAGAACTAGGTACGTAGATAACTTCATCTTTACGATTTCTGTTACATCGTAAATGTGACATTAAACTTTTATTTGAAATCGAAAATACATTCAAAGTAACACATTCATATTATAAAATCCAGAAACTGCTGTACGCGTTTTAGTACAGTTTTTACTGATAGAATGAGGGATTATTTAGGCCAGTGGTTCCCAATATTTAACTGATCTCCATTTTGATGATAACTAAACTGATTGTGTTGTAGCTTGAATACCCCCAGCTGGATTCGAACCAGCAATCGCTGACCCAGTATGGTACTATAAACTGACGCCAAACGTGAATGTGAGTGTGAGTGAATTTAAATTAGACGGAATGGAATTTGGAACCCCTGTGACCCTTACAAGGAACTCTAGGGTTTCGCGGACCACAATTTGAGAACCACTGATCTAAGCAGACTCTAATTTTGTAACGATTTACAAATCGTCTCAAAGCTTATCATTTCGACTGAATTTTATATAGAGAGATGTATAAGAATTCAACGAAAATCCGTTTTAACACGAGCAAACCCGCGTGTACATATTAGTGCTATATTGTCAAGCTATTCTAATTTCTATTTATAGTCTATATTTATACTAAATTTCTACAAATTCAGTTCAGCCGTTTCAGAGTGACGTACAAACATATATACATACAAAGTGCTTACATACAATGATAGTTCAATTAAACTTGTAATTAATATTAAACTTTTTTCAGATCGCCGATAATGCTCACTCGTTTGTGGCAAATGAAACCTCCATATTACAATCCATATTTAAACGCATTGAGTCGAGTAATAAAAAGCGAGCCGATTAATTTTCATAGATTTCGATTATACATTGTGGCTGTTCGGAATACTCGAAAAAAGGATAAAAAAAAGGTTTTTTTTTGTTCTTATATTGGAAAAAAATATAATTTGTTCTATATTTATATATAATTTCCATATATAATCGCGTTACGTAAGAAACGCTTTCATTCGACCGTTTTTTCTCCGATTCACTTTGCAAAACGGACTACCACGTAAAAGCCTTTTTATTTTTTTATATAACCTATGACATTCAGCAATAATGTGGCTTTCTATTGGTGAAAGAATTTTTAAAATCGGTTATACTTACAATTTAACAAACACACAAACTTTACTTCTTTATAATATTAGTATAGATATAGATAGGCAAAAATAAAAAAATGAGTGCCTTTTTCTTTTTGTCAAACGAGCTTTTTTTGTAACTTTTGACGAGCTTTTGTGTATAGTTTAACCTTTAGTGTTATTAATAATAAAAAAAATGTGGTGGAATTTCGACGAGTATTTATTGAATGTTAATGGTTAATGTAGAATTCTTAAGAATAAGATATTTTGTAAAAAGTAAAAAGTATCCTGTCTACTGATTTTCTTGGGATATGGTCATAGACAGACAAACAACTGCACGTTTGGCTCAGTCGGTAGAGACCCTACTTCTGTGCCAGCGGTCGCGGGTTCGAGTCCCGCTGGGGGCATTCATTTGTTGAACACGAATGTTTGTACTTCAGTCATGGGTGTTTATATTTATAATATGTATGTATTTAAAATTTATATGTGTAGTATATCAACTATCTGGTACCCGTAACACAAGCTTAGCTTACCACGGAACTAGATGGCGCTGTTGTAATAATGTCCCAACATATTTATTTATTTGCATCGATAATTCTATTTCAATAGATTTGCCATAAAATATGCGACTTTCGAATTTTATTAACTGTATGTAGAGATTAAATTTGGTTCAAATATTAGGAAAAGTTTTAACCGATTTGAAAGAAAGGGTGGTTCGATTGTATTTTCGATATGCAATGTACCTATCCTATTGTAAACTTTTACAAAAGGGTTAAGAGAGAAGTATCGATGTCTTAAAGATGGCGTATAACTTGAGTAAAGCGTGAGCGATCAGTGATATAATAATGTACCGTCATAATTTTTTATGTTTAAATAATTTCAGTTATTTCGTGTTCGTTTTTCAGCTACAATGGACCAGAACTGGTCGACGTAGCTAGGGCCGTCCTCGGCACCACACCCAACAACACAAATAATATATCGTGTTCAGCCCTTTTTAACGTCCCACTGCTGGGGGTGGGCCTCCCTCAGTACGAGAGGAATCAGGCCTTAGTCTACCGCGGCCTAGTGCGTGTTGGCGGACTTCACATGTCTTTCGAAAACTTGCTAGGTTTTCTCAGACATGCAGGTTTCCTCACGATGTTTTCCTTTACCGTAAGACAAGTGGTAATCATGATAGAAATGATTCGCACATGAAACTATCAGAGGTGCGAGACCCGGATTTGAACCCGCAATACTCGATTATCCAAGCGAGCGCGTTACCGCTGGGCTACCACTGCAATTTCAGTTATATAGATATAACTAAAAATATATAAAGGACACCATACGATTTTACGGCTTGGACTTTCTTGCAATTATTCAAGAGTGTTTTTAAAAAAATATTGAATCACCGGCGACTCACCCTCTCCATCGATGGGGTTCGTCCCTTAGTGGTTCGTCCTCTTTTGAGTGGAACCCTAATTCTTGTCCCTAAATAAAAGTAGCCTAAGCCTATTCATTATAACATCAGCTATCGAAAGTATTATCAAAATCTGTCAAACCGTTTCAGAGATTAGCGCGAACAAACAGACAAACGAAAAAAAATGTAAAAAAATTGTTTCTCTTATTGCTTTTAATAAAAAGCTATTATTTTGATGTTACAAACAGACACTTCAATTTCATTTATCTATATAGATATATAGAGTATGTAATACATACATATTATGTAATAATATACATTTTTTTGTTATTTTATTCAAAATGACATCTTGTCTTAACCCCTTTCATAGAAACGAAAAGCGATATAGAGACCGTAGCTTAGACATGTTTATCATAATACCGGCGAAGTGGGAGTCAAACTCGCGCACGAAGGGTTCCTTACCATTATCTATAGAAACGACAAAAATCACGTTTGTTGTACGGGAACCCGTTAAATATTTATTTTATTCTTTTTTTTAGTATTTGTTGCTTTAGCGGCAGCAGAAATACATCATCTGTGAAAATTTCAACTGTCTAATTCACGGTTCATGAGGTATAGCCTGATGACGGACAAACAGACAAATGGACGGACCTATGGGTACGGAACCCTAAAAATGACATTAAAAGTTAAAAGTTTCGTTTCGTCAGTTTGTACGTACTTTTTTTTTATCTGTGTACGTATGTTATTTTCTCATATATGTTTAAGACAGGAGCTATTTTTTGAACTATTATATTCTCATTGTAGACTTATTTATTGCGTAGAAGTCGAGGCATTTTTAATACTAGTGTTTTGCCCCGTAGTTATTTATTAGTGAATGATTTAAAAGCGATTTTGTTACAATATTATTTTCTACATACAAAAAGACGTATGTATGAGTATATATTATGCAAATGTTATATAAAATATAATTTAAATAAATTGAACTTCTTTAATTAATACGTATTGTTATATGGTGAAGGAAAAGATCGAAGATAGAAGAAGAGAAGATCTGCATGTCTGAGATAACCTAGCAAGTTTTCAAAGGCACTATGGCCTGAATCTCTCGTATTAAGCGAGACTCACTCCCATCAGTGGGACGTTAAAGACGGCAAAATTATACGATTCGTTGACTTGCTTATGTATATGTAATATATAAATGACGTCTGTTGGTTTGTCATTTCTAAAACAATTTTCTTTTCGTATATTTGAAGTATTACGAATTGCTATTTGACCAACTTCAAAAAGGAGGTACGAAAATCGAGTGATATTTTAACATTAATTGACAGATTTTTAAGATATGGCTCCAGAAAGAAGTAATTCCGCAACGTCTATACTATTTCAGACACGAAATTTCGTATACGCTTTAAATTATAATTATGTAGAGTAAAAGGTATACAAATGACTAAGATTTTTTTAAAGTTTTGTATTGAATATTCATTTTAATATTAAAAATTGCTAAAAATCTATCAAGTAGCTGAAGTAACTTCCTCAGTTAAAAGACTTAAAGTTAACTTTATTTTGGATAGTCCCGAAAACGGATTTGAACCGTAAATATAGCGAAATGAAAGGGCTTATTACGTATTGAAATTACGTTTGAAGTTCATGGTTTAAATACATTTCATATGAGGTTAAGAGCTTTCCGCGAAAATGCTCCAAGTATTAAAAAACCTAGTAAATTACGATACGTATTTCGTCGTATAAAAAGGAATGTAACTAAAGCCCAATGGTTAGTTTTAAAACGGCATAAACTCGATTAAACCGCGAGATATGTTCGATATCGTCAATTTCTAAACAGGCAACAAAATTCTTAAAAAATATTCGAAAATCTCAACCACGATCAACAGGTGAAAATTCTTTCGGTTTTTAATCTTTTCAATACCAAAAGCTAAATATATGTACGGCAATGAAAGTATAAGTCTACCTCCCTCTCTTTATTTCCCTACGGAGGTTGCCACTTATAAAAATTTTAATGCAAACGCTGTATGAAAAACCCCTCTAATGATATGTACCTCCGACTCGAGATAACGCGCTTATTCCAAAGAAACAAGGCTCAAAATAGCCCCTCACGATATATATAACGGCCGATGCAAAAATCGATATGGACGTGTCAAAATTATAATCGATTTACAAAACGCGTGGAACTTACCTGAGCTGCCTTCGCCAACACACAGAAAAAAGTAAAGTAAAAGAAAAAAAAAACGAAAAATGGGTGAAAAATAAATTTATTCAGCGGAAACGGAAGTCAGGTGGGTATAAAAAAAAACGAAAATGTAAAATTTGTGAACGCGATACGTGTCTTCGTTACAAATATTACTGGCGCTCTGGATGGGAGAAGGCTGGTTAGTCCTTTTATACCTCTGAGGGGAGGGAGGGGGAAATCGGCCATTTTGAACGGTTTCCATGGTAACTAGGAGATGGCCTATTACGGGAGGGTGGCGGAGATTAGTTGTACAGACAGCAGAAAAAAAAAATTCATCGTAAGTATTTTAATTATTTTCTTAATAAACCTGCAAGAGATCATTTTTTTTGCCTTTTAATGAATAAATATAAAGTCGTTTTATATAAAAATCTACGAATTCATTATCATATAAGCATATATGTATTCATTATCATATAATGATTTCTTAGTTCACATTTGTTATTAAGTCATTACACACAGCAATTACTAAAAATCATAAAAATAATATCAGCGTTACTTAATACATTAAGAAAACTAAAACCTAATAAAAAAATAAAATAAAAGTATTCTAATAATATTTTTTTCGCTATCCGTACTCAGCCAGCGTCCGTTTCAACCCTCTGTAACACACTCCGCTAGATTCACTCACACAACTACCCTTGTTTTCCGAAAACAAACACAGATGGCGTTGAACCACTATATAGCTTCGAAATTTTAAGTACAGTAAATCGATAGTTGACAGTATTGTTGTAGAGATATGGCTTTTTCACCTGAGTTTACTCGGAAAATTGGCATTTTAATGAAGTTTTATATCTAGAGCGTACTACTACTTCAATTCAAAACCCGACCCGCTTGCTGGGCGTAAAAGTAAATTACACGATTTTTATTATTTTCTAATGATATAATCTAAGTTACTCCTTGTAACATTAGTTATCTGCTTGTGAAAGTCCCGTCAAAATCAGTCCAGCCGTTTCAGAGATTAGCCGGAACAAGCAGACAGACAGACATACATTTTAACAATTTTTTTTGTTACTATATACTTTCATATGCATTTAGTGAAAAGCTGTTAATTTGAAATTAATAACAGACACCTCATTTTTTTTTATCTAGTGATGTACTTAATAACAGACAATTGTATTTTTTATTATTGGTATAGCTATTGTTATATATATGTAAATTAATTTTTAATACCTAGGTATATTTTTTGTGAATTAATACCGATTAATAGATTTTTCTATTAATATTTTTTTTCAAATACTTTGTGTCTGTAATTGAATAAATTCGGCGTATCGTATTGCAAGTGATGTACCTATTTCACGTCGGCCGTTGTTAATATTTAAACAGATATACCTTAGCTGAGTCCATTTTGATGAAAATGAACTTTACTTATAGACAATACGGATGTTTTTTCAACAAAATCAACTTTATGTATGGCGATGTTACTTTCTGGCTGCATGCATATTTCATTAGACGAGTTTCGTCTCTTCGCCGATAGATGGACGTACTTTTTTATAAAAATACACTAAGTGCTAACTTTTTTATATTAATATTATATTAGTTTAGAAATGTACACAATAATTAGTTATAATGAGTAACTTTTATTTTTTAATTTTTAATTTTAGTTACCGCTACTCAGCACTAGATGGCGCTACGAGTATATCGTAAATTATTTTTATTTTTCAGAAACTGAATATATTATATTTATATTATATATATATTATATTATATATATTATATTATATATATTATATTATAAATCAATAAAAAAATGTACACACTAAACAGTTCATTTGTTCATACAAATTTTAATCAAAATCGATACAGTACTTAGGTACTGCTTAAGCTTAACCTAAAGAATAATGTTAATGAAGAGTCCACCAAAAAATGTCAAACGAAAAATTATAATAATCACAAGTATCATTACTTAGACATTATAAATGATAAGAATAATACTCCATTATAATATTTCAAAGCGTTAGCATTTTTCACTCCATAAAAGGGATAGCGTATTATTATTACATACTATGAAATTGAATTAATTCTAAAATAAAATTTTGTGTTTGAATTTATACGTATACTTAAATATTTTTTGGAAAGTCCAACTGAAACAGTCATTATTATTGATACAGAGGCCTTATCTATATTTTTTTGAATTTTCGTGTCTATGATCGCATCACGAGAAAAGCACTGGACAGGTTTTGATGTAATTCGGTGTACTAGCAATTGGTAGAAAATTTCTTAGTTTTTAGAAATCTGTAGGTACTACTTAGAAAGAATCCGAGTGAAGCGAGGGTGAGTAGCTAGTGTGATATTAATTACTGATCGGAAAATAAATATTTCAATTAACTGTAGGAATAGTGATTACGTTAAGTTTTAAAGTAAAGATCAGTTTTATGACTTAAATTAAAGAAAAATATTATTTTTACGGACGGAAAGCCCATTTTTATCACAACGGAGATTTCTGTATACTAGTGAAAGTATTTCTAGCACCAGATCAGCAGTTTTAGAGATAGCCTTCTACAAACAAACATGCAGACTAGGTTTTGGCGTGCTTATCTATAAATTATTACGTAAAGCACAAACTTTGTACCCCCTTTTTAGGGAAATTGCGCGGACACACACTACCTTGTATTTGACACACTGAATGTCAAACATAACCATAATAAATTCATTTATTACAATATAATATATTACAAAAGACTCACCCTCGCTTCGCTCGGGCTTGTCCCTAGGTACCCCCTTTAGCATACAATTTTTACAAACTTTGAATGTGTTACTTATTTATATCTAATCAAAAGCTAAAAAATAAGTTTCAAGCTACTAGCTTTAAAGATGACGCAATTTTCATACAAACTTTATCCTCTATTTTCAATCTCTTACAGCCATTTTTTTTCCCTTAAAAAGTAGCCTATGTCCTTTCTCAGGCTCCAGACTATCTGTGTACCAAATTTCATTAAAATCAGTCCAGTAGTTTTTGAGTTCGTTATTCGTTACATACAAAAATACAAATCTTACCTCTTTATAATATTAGTATAGAAGCATAGATATAGATATTAGTTATTAATTATGGTCGAATTTCGACCACAGGACGACCACTAGTATTATTTAATACATTAGACGGATAACATCACATGAGAGTACTATTTCGGCGAATAGCGAGAAGGTTTTCGATTCGGTTGTTTATGTTTGACTAGCAAACCCGGCCCACTTCGCTGGGCGTAAGTTAAAATAAATTAAACTGTTTTTATAATTGTCTAATAAAATAAAAGTAGGCTAAGTTACTCCTTATAACATTAGCTATCTGCGAGTGAAACTCCCGTCAAAATCGGTCCAGCCGTTTCAGAGATTAACCGGAAATATACTTTCATATGCATTTAGTGAAAAGCTGTTAATTTGTAATTAAAAACAGACACTTTAATTTTATTTATATGCACTGATAACTTAGAACTCAAGTTTTTGATATTTAAATTAGCAGTTTTAGAGATAACCATCTACATAATGTCCTCCCGGCCGATTACGGCCACGGCGGCCAATCTCATTGAGACTAGCCAACGGCGCGGAACATATTATAGTGCACGAGTGTATGCGCAGACACAAGTGCACTCTCTGTTCTTTATCACCGTGACACACCGCCAACTTCCCAACTCCGGGCTGTTACTGAGGCTTACGAAACAGAAAGACTCAATAACCAAACTTTGCCCGACACGGGACTCGAACCCAGGACCTCCCGGTGTGTGACCGTACATGCTAGCCACTACACCAACGAGGCAGTTTACATACCATCTACATACAAACCTACAGACTCTACCTCATTATATTATTAGATATTTGACGTGAAAGTATCATATGAGAGTTCTCTTTCACGGCAAATAGCGTGAAAAAGAAACAATTATAATAACAATTATACGTAAAGGCGGGTTCGTACGAACAATGCGATATAAACTTCTGTTTGCGTTCCTCAACTTCACGCATTTTTGCGTTACGGACGGCCGTTATTAAAAAACTTGAGCTTTAGAAATGCAATTTACATACACGTGTGTTCCGTACAATGTGGAAGAGAAGTAAAACGAGATAATTTAGACACTATAATTTTTATTAGCCCGCCCAAGTTCTAAATACCGGAAACTAAATTCTTATATTTTATCAATTATTATTATTATAATATGTAATGTAATTATTATACTAATAATATAGCCTATAGCCTTTTTCGATAAACGGACTATTCAACACAAAAAGAATTTTTCATTTCGAATCAGTAGTTCCTGAGATTTGCGCGTTTAACCAAACAAACAAACAAACTCGACAGCTTCATAATATTAGTACAGATATAGTATATACTAGCGACTCTCCTTCGCTTCGCTCTGGTTCGTCCCTAGAGTCTTGCCCCCTGTCAAATTTACAGTTTGTAGCACAAAAATCTGTCCCGTATATAAAATATATGAAATTTCTAAAATAAAAGTAGCCTAAGTTACTCCTTATAACATTAGCTATCTGCGAGTGAAAGTCGTCAAAATCGGTCCAGCCGTTTCAGAGATTAGCCGGAACAGACATATAGACAGACATTCAAAAATTGCAGATGCAAGAACCGTATATACTTACTTTCAAATGCATTTAGTAACAAGCTGTTAATTTGAATTTAAAAACCGACGCTTCAATTTTATTTTGTAAATTGTACCATAGTTTAAATAATAAAAAAAATATATTGGGGAGCAAGATCCGGCTCTCGCACTCCTGATATTTTCATGTGTAAATCATTAACAACATGATCACTTGTCTTACGGTGAAGGAAAACATCGTGAGAGAACCTGCATTTCTGAGAGAACCTAGCAAGTTTTCGAAAGACATGTGAAGTCCGCCAACACGCACTAGGCCTGTGTCGAGGACAATGGATTGAAGGAGGCCCGTGCACAGCAGTGGGACGTTAATTAAGGCACGTTACGTCATGAATGTATACAAAAAATAATTTACAACCTTATGAATGAAACTTCGGATGAATATGTTGGGACATTATTACAACAGCGCCATCTAGTTCCGTGGTAAGCTACGAGGCTTGTGTTACGGATACCAGATAGTTGATATACTACACATATCAATTTTAAAAACATACATATTATAAATATAAGCACCCATGACTGGAGTATAAACATTTGTGCTTAACAGATGAATGCCCCCAACGGGACTCGAACCCGCGACCGCTGGCGCAGTAAGTGGGGTCTCTACCGACTGAGCCAAACGTGCCGGGTCTGCGACAAGAAAGTTTCATTTGTAGGTAGTGTTAAATCTATACTACTTACATAATATTATAAAGAGGAAAGATTTGATCGTTTGTTTGTATTGAACAGGCTCCGAAACTACTGAACCGATTTGAAAAAATCTTTCACTGATGGGAAGCTATACTATTACCGGGTGACATGGGCTATACTATATTTTCAAAAAAATTAGGGATCCTTACTAAAACTTCAATAATGTAACCCAAGCAATGTAAAAGAATTACCTAAAATATTTTTTACATCGCGTGCGCTGCGAAAAATATTGATGATAGAATAAAATAATGTACTACGACTTTGCAGAACACATCATTAGTAACAACTAGCGGAACTCGCGGCTTCGCTTGCGCTATATCTAGGGACGAACTCGAGCGAAGCGAGGGTGATTTCCTAGTCTACAATAACCCTTAAAATGTATCAATATTATTTCTCAGTATTTGCTAATTTCATGCATATACTCGTATGTGGGCGAGTGTACACTGTACGTGCATTATAGTTATCGTTTTGTGCCTAACAGTTGTTGTAGTCGACGGTAATGAACATTTTTCTGAATGCCCGCCGTACAGTCTTACTGCATTTATGTACGGAAAATGTAAAAAAAGAGGAGGTTATATATATGTTCGTCTTCTGTGGATAGAAACCGTGTGTTATAACAATAATGTATATTCGTCAAAATTTGTAGTCTCTCCCATAGTTGCTGTAAATCATTCAAAATGTCGGGAACCAAATATTAAAATAAAGCTGCGAAAATTAAAATTGCTTTATACAGTATAACAAGCGCTTCCAACCCTCGCTTCGCCCTGATATTTTTGTCAAACTTAAATTCTTTTTCTAAAATAAAATTTACCTAAAACTCCTCATGACATCAGCCATCTGCCAGTGAAAGTCCAATCAAAATCACTCTAGCAGACAGGTTGACAAAAATTATATATATACAATATCAAGTACTACTTCAATTATTGAGCATTAGAGAGAGAGAGAGAAAGAAAGAGAGATTGTGAAGAAGTGACAAGCACACAGACAAAATTAACATTTAATCGCTTCATATTATTAATTAAAGATCCCGTCGCTTTATGTTTGTTCGAACTAATAGACAAAAGGATAACCTGGCAGGATTATAATATGTGTAATAAATAACACCATCTCCACGCATTTATAAAACAAAGTCGCTCCGCGCCGTCTGTACGTTTTAAAACTAAGCGACGGATTTTAATGCGGCTTTCATCAATAGATAGAGTGAACGGGTAGACCGATTTTCCTGATCGAATTCTTGGACTATTAAAATATCGAAAAAAAAAAACTAAAAAAAGCATCGCCTACAATACATAATAAATATTTACATATTTAAAACATATCTAGGGATATAAACGAGTAAAGTAAGGGTAAATTGCTAGTTTTCTTTAATAACACAAACAAATTTAATTTTATTTAACGGTACTTAGTACCGCAGCCTCCTCCCCCTGTACACCGTAATGAAGAGCTCGAGTCATTTGTCAGTGTGTCTGCAGCTAAAATCTGTTTGGAAACAATTTCATTATTACTGTTAAATGTTAATGTTTCAGGATTTTCAGGAATGGCGTCAAAAAAAATTAAAAAATATATTTTACCGACTACGGTAAGGGAAATGCGAGACTTATTAATCTATGTTGGTAAATAGAATAAAAAAAAGAACCTATAGAACTGATTGTGTGGTTTTACCCGCGTTGAAGTTTTTTATCGCTACGAAACTTGACAGTATCATCTACTGGGCTTACCTGAATATTGCCTGAAAAGTACATCAAAATCGCTCCAGCCGTTTTGGACTTCACAGGTAATTAATACACATAGATTTATATGGCATATAACATCGATTTAATTCGCCTTAGCAACTTGAGTAAAAAGAGAATGATAAAAGACAAAATTATTACTTCGAAAACTATCGAGCGGGATATTTTAATATTTAATTAACTTAGCGAAATTTGTATCTTCACAAAATATTTTTTTAAATAATGACTGTAACATATTGTGTGCAAAAATATATAGATTTCAAAACAATTATTTTTTTTTTGTTTTTCTGTATGCCTCTTTGTGTATAATTATATGTGATCTATGGTGTGTGTGTTCGCGTTTTACACAAAAATACCGAACCGATTTTGAAAATTTTTTGTGTAATGATAACTTATTCTAATCAACAATTACGATATTTTCTTCAAAAATCCTTAATTTTTACGGAAAAACACGACAACTATCTGTCAAGTCGTCCATAGACATTTATGTATGGCTAACAGAATTATTATTAAGTGTTAAAATATTATTCCTTTATAGACATTTTCTTACTAAACTGTACATGTACTTATGAACACACCCGAGCAACGCCAGGATAAGTCACGAGTATAGAAAAGAAAAATAAAAAACGTTGTAAACTCAATTTATAATTACATACAGCGAACAATAGAATCATCCACACAAATATATATAAGATACAAGCTAACATCAATCCTATGGCTTCACCTACATCTTCTTCCCTCTTTGTATGATCAAAACAATGTTTATCTATGGCTGTGCAGAAAATGAGGAAACTCGTACAAAACAAAAACAAGGCTACCAACTTAATAATTGTTAAAATAATGTAGATATTTAACAACTTCTCGTTCCTTGTAGAACATGATAGAAAAAGGAATATGTTCGATATAAATTTGTACCACATAAAGGCTGCTAATGTCCAGAGAAAAATTTCTAGAGCGGTCTCCTTTTTTAGAATATTTGGTAATTCTGATTTGTCATCTGAAAGAAGAATAAACTTTAGCAAGTAATAAAAGTCTTATATTTAAGTGTATGTATTTATGAAAATACTTTACGACAAACGGCTCAGTTAGTAGTGACCCTACTTGCTGCGCCAGTGGTCGCGGGTTCGAGTCCCGCTGGGGGTATTCATTTGTTGAGCACGCTGCACGAATGTTTGTACTCTAGTCATGGCTTATATTTATAATATATATTTATTTAAAAATGTATATGTGTAGTATATCAACTATCTGCTATTCGTAACACAAGCCTTGTATCTTACCACGGAAGTAGATGGCGCTGTTGTAATAATGTCCCAACATATTAACTTATTTATATTTAAATAAGTAATTATATGAGGATATTAACAAGTAGTACCCTGTGACGCGAACAACGACCGATAGCCCAGCAAGTAGCTACACACTTTGTCTGTGATGATATCACGAGAAAACCACTAGACGGATTTTGATAAAATTTAATATAGCTGCTTTTCCGGCTTATGGTAGACGATACCATTAGTGCTGGAAAAAATTTTATTTGTGATATCAATGTTGTAAAACATCTTAATAACTTTGACTCCTTCGTTTACTTTGAATATTTTTTTAATATTTAGACTCAAATCACTCCCCCTATCCAAATACACCCCCCATTCCCCCAGAGACTAATGTACGTATACTAACTAAGCTTGTGTCTATGTCTGTACGTAATTGTCGAACAAACTTTCGACAAATCACAAGTCTTACCGCCGCACTTATAGTCACTTAATGAACCATTAAGTCGTTCTTTAGTATGGAGATTTTTGATTAAATGGGTCATTAAGTAACAATGAGTGCGGTGGTTAAAGCCAACCAACCTGTAAAGTACATAACAGTATGATATGGTCCATAAACAAATCCAATAAAAATGCAGCAAATAGAAATTCCACATGAAACTATCCGCCATGTCCAGAATTCGCAAAAATGTAAACACATTAGATAAAAAGTGTGTTACTTATTGCTAAATTTCATTTAAAAAAGTGATTTTTCATATAATTTTTCAATTGAATATAATTAAATTTTCTTTTTAATGGCTACAAAACGTGGCAGTTAATCACAGATAATTTTGAATAATCATAGCAACGTCAAAGTGACACTGACATTTAGTTTGCAGATAAAAAATAATAGAAGAATCTTTTTTTTATAAATAATATTTAATATTCAGCTAAGAAACTTATTAAAACTATTAAAAATTGTTAGACATTTACAAAGTTGCAAGGTTTAACTTTGGTTTTGAATTCAAAATTTTTAATAGTACTAATATTGTGTTCTAAGGAAAAATCTGATGACGTATGGAACGCTAAAATCGATTAAGCAGTTTAATAATTACGACTGAACTTAGGATCGGACTTTCATTCTACATACAAATGTGCAGGCCAAACACATAACCCTCCTTTGAGCCGCAGTCGGGCAAAAATAATAACAAGGTTAAGTATTTTTGCTGAAGACATCAAACTTTCGGCATTGGCTTGCAGCCAGGTCTGTAGACGACACATCAATTTCAGATTACTGATATCTTTTCCACATGGGCGGACCATAGAGATAGCTCATAGCATTGTCAAATTTCAAATAATTCGATCAATTATTTATTTTTAAAGGTTTTAATATTGATTTACTACTAGTTTTATAGAAGACTAGCGACTTGCCCTCGATTCGCTCGGTATCGTCCCTAGATAAATTTTAGAGGTTAGTATAGATAGATTTTATAAATGAAACTATATACCTTTTCGGATTTTGTCGCGGATTTATTTTTATAAAAAAAATAAAATTAATCCGCGACAAAATCTGAAAAGGTAGTTTCATTTATAATGTCGAATATTCACGTAAATCTAAGAAAGTATTATAGATAGATTTCTTAGAAATAAGATGTTTTCAACCGACTTCCAAAAGGAGGAGGTTATCAATTCGTCTGTATTTTTTTTTTTTATGTTTGTTAGCTCATAACTTTGACCTGGGTGAACCGATTTTGATGATTCTTTTTTTATTCGAAAGGTAGTGCTTCCCATGTGGTCCCATTTTAATATTTTCCAGTTCTGACAATGGCATCCATGAGAAAACCATAAAAGTCTTAAATTTGCATTAAGTATTTGCGCGACAAATGGACGAATAACTCAATATCACGCCAACTGATTTCGATGATTCTTTTTTTAATGGAAAGGATATACTTCAAGGGTAGTTTGATGAGAGTTTGGTAAGGTTCTGATGATGGGATCCATGACAAAGTATCGGAACTCTTCAATTTTTAGGAGCAAATTAACGATGCTCGGCCGAATCTTTTATAGGCTATATGGATATTTGAGTCACGTACTGTAACTGATGATGGAAGGTACAACTCCTCAACGGTTAGCAGTTTAAAGATTTTTTTTTCAATATAATACGCAATTATGGATCGATGGTTGTATACTTTCAGGCTATTAGGTTTACCTCATATTAGAAGGTAAATTTTTATAGTCATTAACATAATACGTATCTACTTTCCGCTAAAAATTTTAAAATAAATTATTTTTAACAAAAAAACAAAAACCGACTTCCAAACTTAATAAATCTAAACTAATTATTTTTAAAACAAAAATTAAACCGACTTCAAAAAATATGCACTAAAAAGAGAAAAATAAAAAGTAGAAAATAATACTTCAAAGAACTATGTTAATTTTGGAGTCGGTGCCAGCCAGGTACCTATTTTGATTATGTTTACAAATTGATAGATTAATCGAATATACAGTTATTTTTCTTTGGCTGGCACCGACTCCAAAATTAACATAGTTCTTTAAAGTATTATTTTCTACTTTTTATTTTTCTCTTTTTAGTGCATATTTTTTGAAGTCGGTTTAATTTTTTTTTTTAAAATAACTTATTTTTACATTTCTAGTGTGCCTTTTATTTAGCTGATTTAATGATAGTGACTTACTATATGTCACTAATTTAAAATCTGTTTAAGCTTTATATTAAACAACGAGCATACCCATTAACGACGAAAATAGTAATTAATTATCGGGTCTGCCGAAAGGGGGGGGGGGGGGGTGGTGCGGGTGTTGGTGTCCAAAGAGTACTCGATCTACGACTACTGTAGCTGTAACTAAACTACGAGCTCATCTTTATGTTTACATTCCCCATACGAAATAGTTTAAATAAACCACGTCCATTATTCCACCTAACTCCTAGAGGTTAATGAGATTTACCTTCTATTATCATATTAACGTAATAGCCTGGAAGAACACAACTATCAATCTATATGTATGTATAATTTTAAAGGAATTTCCTTTCAACTCCTAGCCGTTGAGGAGTTGTACCTTCCATCATCAGCTTATCCACATGAGATGGTAATTATCAAATGCAAATCCTTAAAAAACTTTAGAAAATATATGAAAAATGTACTAAGTGCCTATAAAATTTAAGAGTTGCCATCGATTTCCCTAGGATCCCATTATCAGATCCTAACTTGGTGACAATGGGAATATCTTGGAAGTATACCCTACCAAACAAAAAATAAATTTTTGAAATCGGCCCCCAATTGACGCATAAATCGGTGAACACAGATAAAAAATAACATTTGAAGAATTCTACCTTCCATCATCAGCTCATCACATGAGATGACGATTTTCAGACGCAAATGCTTGAACAGCTTAAGAAAATATATAAAAAACATAATAGGTGCCTATAAATTTTGAAAGTTGCCCTGGATTTCCCTGAGATCCCATCATCAGATCATTTGATTTTGTGATAATGGGACCCCCTCAGAACTATACCCTGCCGAACAAAAGAAAAATTTCTGAAATCGGCCCACAGTTGACGGAGAAATCGGTGAACATACATAAAAAAAAAAAAAAATACATACATCGGAACATATAACCTCCTCCTTTTTGGAAGTCGGTTAAAAAGTAGAAAATAATACTTTTAAGGACTTTGTTAATTTTGAAGTCGGTACCAGCCAAAGCAAAATAACCCTAAATAGATACTGTGGAATATGAACAGAAAAGAGGATGTTGGAGTGGGGAGAAATCTATAAAAGTCGATGCATAACCGGCATCGGGGGGTAGTTGTATCTTGACACTTATCGTGGTAGCATTATTAGGTTGTTACTCTGCCGGTTTGTTTCTAAAAATATCATTGTTGGTAGATTAGTTGTCTTTTCAGTTAGTTAAATTGTGTTTTAGCCTTTTCAGATACTTAAAGTAAATTGAGGTCGATTTAGTAAGCTTGTTTTTTTCAAAAGAAAGCTCACTTCTGGTCTAAATTCACAAGATCAGAAGTGGGATAGGTCCTGTTTCGCCCACTACTTTTGTTAGCGTGTGATATTTGTTGTTCGTTTCTGTTTAAAAGTTTTTATCGGAGGGTATCGTGATTTTGGTGTATTTTCATTGATTTTGGTAATTCGTGTTTTGTGTTGGTCGCTGTGTATAGTTTAGTTTTGTTTTGGTGGTCAGTCTTAAATTAGTAAATTAGGTTACTTGAATTAACGGTTATTTTTAGATCGATCGTATTTTTATTTTGTCAGACAACCAGCGAAATCGCAGTGAAAGTCGCCGATGTAGATTGTAGTCCTCGGCATGAGCGTGGCGGTAGTCGCGATCTGTGTTATAGTAGGTGCTGTGCTTTATGCCAGGCCTTTATAGAAATGTTAACTGTAAAATTTTTTTTTTATTTTTTTACTGTTTATGTAAAAAATGCTTATTTTGTGTTTTCGCATTGGGGTTGACACATTCAAGGGAAGTTGTATCTTGCGGCCGGGGATAGCTTGTCTCGCAGGTCTTTGTACTCGGATATGCTGTTCTGGCCGACAGATGCACTTCAAGTGGGGTACGGTTTCATATTATTGGATGCTGTCTTGGAGTGCGCTCGGACATGCGATCCTAGTATATGGAACATACCTTGTGTAGCTTAAGATTATTGTGTGTGAGCTCGGACAGTGTCTTGGAGGTTACTCAGACATGTCGTCCTGGAGCAGTGATCATACTATGAGTTGACCGTTGCATAGGTTTTTGCAGCAAACATTAAACGTATATTTGTGGTTAGGTTGGGTTGAAACATGCTTTTATAGGTACTGATTTACACACGCAAAGCTATGACATGGTTCTCTGGCGAGTCGTGAGGGCGCACTCCCCCGACGGGTCCTGCCCCGGGTAATTGGTACAGATATCAGTTTGTTTCACATCCATTGTGCTTAGGTAATGCTAGGTGAGCTTAGCCCACGAATGAATCAAATTGAAACCTTTATATAGACACGCAAGTTTAGGAAATGCACTTTATTTTTTTGTCTGGTGATTTTACTGTTTATATGGCAGCAGATGATGAGAGTGTGATGTCTATAGCTCCTGGCGTCACTCAGGTTTTCGATGTCGAGATTTTGAACCCCAAGATTAGAAGATGAAGGAGCCCGAGGACGGTCTCCTGTCAGGAAAGGCCGTGTGGAATATGAACAGAAAAGATGTTGGAGTGGGGAGAAATCTATAAAAGTCGATGCATAACCGGCATCGGGGGGTAGTTGTATCTTGACACTTATCGTGGTAGCATTATTAGGTTGTTACTCTGCCGGTTTGTTTCTAAAAATATCATTGTTGGTAGATTAGTTGTCTTTTCAGTTAGTTAAATTGTGTTTTAGCCTTTTCAGATACTTAAAGTAAATTGAGGTCGATTTAGTAAGCTTGTTTTTTTCAAAAGAAAGCTCACTTCTGGTCTAAATTCACAAGAATACATATTCGATTATTCTATCAATTTGTAAACATAATCAAAATACCTGGCTGGCACCGACTCCAAAATTAACAAAGTCCTTAAAATTATTATTTTCTACTTTTTAGTTTAGGTTTATTAAGTTTGGAAGTCGGTTTTTGATTTTTTGTTAAAATAATCTTGCAGTAAAAAGTGCTACCACCACACAAAATTTCATCAAAATCCGTTCAGTGGTTCTCTTGTAATGCAGCTACAGACAGACAGACAGTCAGACAAAAATTGTAAAAACGTTAGATTCGGCCTCTGTATAGTTAATAATGACTATTTCAATTAGCATTTCCAAAAAATATTCAATGTACAGATTGAACTAAGTTAGAATTTTATTATATTTATAGACTAGCGCCTTACCCTCGCTCTGCTCGTGTTCGTCCCTAGATACGTTTAAACTTTTAGTACCGATTTCTCAGCGATGTAATATCCACTAGCTGTAAAATGTATCCAGGTTTCATTATACAAAATTTCATCAAAATCTGGCTATCTTCCCACGACGCCTTTCCAGACAGACAGACACAAAATCTAATATCTATAGATTCGATCGTACCGAAAGGCGAAGTGTGGGCAGGCCTCCTACAAGGTGGACCGACGACTTGGTAAAAGTCGCTGGACCCCACTGGATGGGGAGGGCGCCAGACCGGTCGTCGTGAAGATCTTTGGGGGCCTATGTCCAGCAGTGGACGTGTTGTGGCTAAGATGATATGATATGATGATGATATATTTGAATAAGATTCACCGAAAATATTTTAATTTTGACTCGGTTAAAATTTTGGTATATGTGTAGGTAGCGTAGGTTATGTTACATATTGTCCCAGAACGTGATCTATCTACGAGATAAGTTTCATCCATGTATTAATTGCATTTACACGTAGTTGAGAAACAAAGATACAACTTGCTGTTAACTGCGAGAACAAACATAATAAAATAATCTTATAAATTCATATAAAATAACTGATATTTTGTTAATACAACCTAATTTTTTTCAATTTTATTTGTAAAGAATTTATAACAATTGATGAGTTTTTTTAATTTTGTTAGGTGTTTTTATTTAATTTCATTAAAAAATACAACTTAATATTTTCCCAAATTCCTCATTTTTCATATTAGCAGGAACGCCAAATTTTTCAATTTCAAATCTGCACCAAAAATACAAGCTTATTCGTAAAAAATGGGTCAATAAAAATTAAGTGACCTAATTAATTTACGACTTTAATCTGATATAGAAAGATTGTAATTAAAGAAGATTGAGATAATAAGATTACATTTTAGACCAACCGTCGGCTTACGGATGAAATATTGAATGGATCATACAAAATTACGTTTTGACCGACTTTAGAAGGAGAACCAGGTATGTATTTAAATATATACATAGTGAGGAAGTTCACCGAATCTGTTGATTGACGTTTGATTTTAATATTTTTTTATTAGTTTTTAGACGACAATTAGCTCCGTTTGTAGTAACCCTACTGGCTATACCAGCGGTCGTGGGTTCGAGTTCCGCTAAGGATTTAATTTGGAGTACAATTATTGATCCATTCTAGTCATGGTTGTTTATTTGTATAATATGTTTGTATTTAAACTTATATATGAGTAGAGTATCAACTATCTGGTGTTCGTAACACAAGCCTCGTAGCTTACCACGAAACTAGATAGCGCTGAGTCGTCGTCAAACGACACAACAAATTTATTTAGTATTAAAATATATGCAAATAGAATAAAGGACATCACTACGGTGGATGTGTAACATAAAAGAAGATAATGGCTGTTGTATAAATAAATAATAGGTGCACGGACGTACATGCCAAGTCCCCCTTGTTGACGGTCAACACAATAAACTTTATTGTGGCTAAAATGTTATCTGGACGGTGTTTGATCGATGGGTGTGACGCAGTCGAGTTTGTTTTACCATTTCAGGGTCGTAGGTTTGAATCCTAATAGTTTGACGACTCGTATGGCTCAGTTGGTAGTGACCCTACTTTCTGCGCCAGCGGGCGCGAGTTCGTGTCCCGCTGGGGGCATTGATTTGTTGACCACGAATGTTTGTACTCCAGTCATGGGTGTTTATATTTATAATATGTATGTATTTAAAAATTATATGTGTAGAATATCAACTATGTGGTATCCGTAACACAAGCCTCGTAGCTTACCACGGAACTAGATGGCGCTGTTGTAATAATGTCCCAACATATACAAAAATAAATATAATAGTTACATACTAGCGACTTACCTTTAAAGGTTATATTGCAGTGTTCTACTGATATTTTGAAGCATTTAATATCCTAGTACATAGATTGATGTATCTTTAATTTAATCAGCTTTAGCTTTATATCGTAAAGCAATTTTCTTGATAAAACACCGTCTCAGTGAATTTGTACAAAATATTTGCGAGTTATATTCATAAATATCCCTCATGTATCGCTCTTTCTATGTGAAAACCATATCAATATCTGATGCGTGGTTTGGAAGTAAGCAGAGAAACAGACAAAAGCAGAAAGCGACTTTTTCAGTTTTTAATTTCAAATTAACAGCTTTTCACTAAATGCATATGAAAGTATATTATATGGTACTAATTAATTATTTTTAAGGTTGCCTGTCTGTTTGTTCCGTCTAATCTCTGAAACGACTAGACCGATTTTGACGAGACTTTCACTCGCAAATAATGTTATAAGGAGTAATTAGGATACATTTCTTTTAACCCATCAACGGGCGCGGGGACAATATAGATTTATAACAATTGAAAATCTATTGTGTCTCATATGTTCGCCATTGACGGGTTAAAATTTTTATTTATTTTATACTAGGAAGGTGACAATTTGTATACTGAGTGATAACTACTTAAATAAATGCTAATAAACAATAATATCAACAGAACTTTCTTCTATTATTAGCAATTCTCGCAGCTCCACCCGCATTTTAATGATTATTAAAAAATAGGGATTGAATATAGGGTTATAAGTATTTTTTAATGCCAATTTATAAAAAAATAAAAAATAGCCTAGGACCTATTCGCAGACCTACCAAATATACACAAAAATTTTATAAAAATCGGTCGAGCCGTTTCGGAGGAGTTCGATAACAAACACTGTGACACGAGATTTTTATATATTAGAGATACCATGTGATGTTATATATATATATATACCCCATCCATTTCTCAACTTTACTCACCGTCATTTTACCTTCATACATGTCAAAAGCGCGAGATAAAACAAAGCATGTCGAAACGTAAACGCCTCGATATCACTACAATAGCGGTTAGGACAATGCGAAGGAAATTAAATTTTGCCTTTTACTCTCTAAGTTACACCACTATATTTAGACTTGAGAATATTTTTTCAAGCTTTTAAAGGCTTATTTTGTTGAGTTTAAAACTATACAGAGATATTTCTACAGATATAAAAAGAAGTTTTTTTAGATACAGAATTATTTAAAAAGCAATACCTTATACTTTATACACAAAATTTGATCTCGATAGTTATTGCTGTTTCCCTTCGCCTTATAATATACAGATAAGTAGAAAAAATTGAATTACTTTTTAACAAAAATTATTTTTAACAAAAAACAAAAACCGACTTCAAAACTAAACAAATCTAAACTAAAAAGTAGAAAATAATACTTTTAAGAACTTCGTTAATTTTGAAGTCGGTGCCAGCCAAGACGGATAGACTTATCTTGCCTTTGCAAGGAACTTTCGAACGGTATTTTGATTATGTTTACAAATACCTATTATACATATAGATTAATCGAATATGTGTCTATTTAAGGTTATTTTGCTTTGGCTGGCACCGACTTCTAAATTAACGAAGTTCTTAAAAGTATTATTTTCTACTTTTTAGTTTAGATTTGTTTAGTTTTGAAGTCGGTTTTTGTTTTTTGTTAAAAATAATTTATTTTCAAATTTTTAACGGAAAGTAGATACTTATTTTGTTTATGTACAAAAAAGAATTTTCCAAATCGGTCCAGCCATCTTCGAGTAATGGGGAACATACATATAAAAAGTCCCCAACGAATTGAGAACCTCCTCCTTTTTTTAGAGTCGGTTAATAAGAGCCTGAAAGAATTTAACTATCGGTCTATAATTACGTATAATATTGAAAGAATTTTCTTTTAACTCCTAACCGTTGAGGAGTTGTACCTTCCATCATTAACTCAACCACAGGAGATGATGATTATCAGACGCAAATACTTGAACAGCTTTAGAAAATATATGAAAAACGTAATAAGTGCCTATAAAATTTGAGAGTTGTCATCGATTTCCCTGGGATCCCATCATCAGATCGTGACTTGGTGACTATGGGACCAACTAGAAACTATACCCTTTCAAACAAAAAAAGAATTTTCCAAATCGGTCCAGCCATCGTCGAGTAATCGGGGAACATACATAGAAAAAAAAAAAAAAAAAAAAAACAAAGTCCCCGACGAATTGAGAACCTCCTCCTTTTTTTGAAGTCGGTTAATAAAAACCGACTTCAAAACGTTTTAAACCAAACCAAAAAGTAAAAAATATTAATTTTAATAACTTAGTAATTGTTGGAGTCGGTGCCACCAAAAAATTGCCGTTTGAAAATTGTACCTTCCATCATCAGCTCATCCACATGAGATGATGATTTTCAGACGCAAATGCACAAACAGCTTTAGATAATATATCAAAAACATAATAGGTGACTATAAAATTTGAGAGTTGCCCTCGATTTCCCTGAGATCCCATCATCAGATCCCGATTTGACACGGTTGGTGGAGAAATCGGTGAATATTCATTAAGAAAAATATATACACCGGAACGTATAACCTTCTCCTTTTTTTAAGTCTGTTAAAATTTGGCGATTGTGGACAAAATCCTTTAGAAAAGCAATATAATATTTTATATTATGCCATATCCCTAGTTCCAGCGGTCGCACAAAAACCGTCAGTGAGTTTGAGACAATAAGCGAAACTTATTCAAGTTATAACAACATGTTTCAATTGAATTTTCAGATTTACTATTGTAATAATAGATCTCGTTTAAACCTGGATTTGAAGTCTAGCTAAAGTTAGGATGAACAAAATATAGTCAATTTGATTTGCTTTATCCCTTCGTAGTTATCATTTGTATTGAATACTAGTAAAGTCACCTTTTAACAAAATTCATTGTAATAAATAATAATAATAAATAAATATGTTGGGACATTATTACAACAACGCTATCTTGTTCCGTGGTAAGCTAAGAGGCTTGTGTTACGGATACCAGATAGTTGATATACTACACATATCAATTTTAAATACATACGTCATACATATTATAAATATAAACACCCATGACTGGAGTACAAACATTCGTGCTCAACAAAACAAGTCGTTAAAGATGTATAGATATGTGATAATAATAACAAATATATTACCAAACATTTTGACAATTTCATAGAACATCTTCGTCAGCAATCTCCTGTTTAAGGCTCTAAGGGTTCCGATCATACTGATGTGTCATGTCTTTTGTATGTCAGTCGTATTGTTTTCTTGACATGCGTAACTTTGTAGAATGAAATTAAATGTAGGGCTCGTGTAAATTAGTTAAGAGACAGATATAGCAATATATAGTTGCTATATTTAACCAACTTTGAAAAAAAGGAGATGCTAAGTTTAAATGTCTGTGTGGGAAATGATAATTCTGATTAAATTAAACTAGCAATTCCCGCGGCTTCGCCCACGTTCTAATCTCTATTAAATATAGGAATTGGTGGTAGAACGTTGAAAATTCTTCAGATTCTTCTCAAAAAATTCTTCGCTTCTTGTAAAAGCTTTTAGCTTGTAGGCAAGACGGTGCGGGGTAGTGTAGGCGATTTTATCATGCGAAGCGGCGCGGGCGCTTGAAGCAGCGTTTGCTTTTTATTCTCACGTCCGAAATTTTAGGCAATGTATACAAAATAAATTAAAATACTTGACAAATTATATACTACAACCTTCCTCGAGAACCACTCTTTCCATTGGTGAAAACAGTATGAAAATCGGTGCAATAATTTTTGAGTTTTACGCGAACATACAGACAGACAGCTAGACAATTAAATTATTTTCAAAAATTAAATTATTAAAAATACAAATACAAGTTCATACAAAGGAGCCTTTAAAAAACTAGCTTTATTTTCACTGTCCGCTTGACGTACAATGCCCCTCATGCCAAATTTTATCAAACCATTGGTTTTATCATGATGGCAAGACAGACAAAAATTCTAAAAATCATGGATTAGGCCTCTGTATTAGTAATAAAGACTATTTGAAAAACCTTTTTAAAAAAAATAATTTATGTATAGATTTGACTCTATTCGAATTTTATCATATAGTTTAGATTATAACAGATTATACCTCATTGTAATATTAAACTTTTTGCGGAATATATCTAAAATGTGCCATACAAACTCAAAACATTCATAAAAGCGTTAATTTCCGCACACGACTGCCCACAACGAAGTCCTGGTATCGACTGAGATAAGTGTTCGAAATTCAAATTCAAATTTAGCGTCTGACCGGAGACAGTGACACTTCCGGTGACGGTTCGAACTGATATCTGTTTCTAACTTTTAGGGATAAAGTGATCAGGAAACTTGACCTCCAGTTTATATAAATGGATGTAGATTGTGGCTGTACCGTTTAAGATGAAATTTAAATTTTATCTATAGTATAATATTATAAAGAAGAAAGATTTGTATTTTTGTATGTAACGAATGAACTCAAAAAATACTGGACCGATTTTAATGAATTTTGGTACACAGATAGTCTAGGGCCTGAAAAAGGACAAATGCTACTTTTCAAGGCAAAAAAAGGCTGTAAGGGGTTGAAATAGGAGATGAAAGTTTGTATGGAAATTATGTCATTATTAAAGCTAGAAGCTTGAAACTTATTTTTTAGGATTTTGATTAGATACAAATAAGTAAGACATACAAAGTTTGTAAAAATTTTATGCTAAAGGGGGTTACCAGGGACAAATCCGAGCGAAGTGGGAGTGAGTTGCTAGTATATAAATATGTCTAAAGCTTTAAATTACATCATTAGTAAATAACAAACTACGAGTACGACAACGGGTTTGGCTTAGTTTAGTGTGATTTTCTCGAAATCAGCTGCGTCTTCATTCGTGTGACGAGCACGAATATTTGTACTCTAGTTATACGTAGTATCAACTATCTGGTATCCGTAACACAAGCCTCGTAACTTACCACGGAACTAGATGGCGCTGTATGTCATTACTTTTATTATTGGGACATTAGTCCCAACATATAAATTAAGTTTATGTTGGAAAATAATGATGGCAGTGGTAATATTAAAATTGATGATCTTATCCAACGCACTGAGTGTGTTTGTTCGGGCTAATCTCAGTAACTGTAACAGATAATACTTTCTTAGATTTACGCGAATATTCGACATTATAAATGAAACTACCTTTTCGGATTTTGTCGCGGATTTATTTTGATTTTTAGTTCCCGACGCGACGTTTCGAATGCTTTACTGCAATCATGGTCGCGGGAGAGACTCTCTCCCGTAAATCCGCGACAAAATCCGAAAAGGTAGTTTCATTTATAACTGTGACAGATTTTCGTACGGTTGTCACTAATGGTGAAAAAAGTAATTTTATATTAATTATTATCTATATACATAATATAATAAAATTCTAAATTAGTCGAATCTGTACATTGAATATTTCTTGAAAATTCTTATGGAAATAGTAATAATTGATACATAGGCAGAATCTATAGTTTTTTGAATTTTCGTCTGTCTGTTTGTCTGCCACCGCATCACGAGAAAACAACTGGATAAATTTTGATGAAATTTGGTTCGATGATAGCTGATTATTCGGGTTAATCAGGGGCGGTATATAGGATACATTTTACTGCTGGAAAATATATCATTTCTGAGAAGTTTCAAGTAACCGTAAAAAATGGCTGTAAAACTTCACAAGGTATATGAAATCTAAGAATTTAGTTTCCGGTCTTTAAAACGCGGGCGAAGCCGCGGGAAAAGTTAGTAAATTATAAACTTATTACTAAAATAATGATAAATTAGTATTTTTATGTTAGTGTTATAATCAACGTCTAAAATCTTTAAAGTTTATCCGACATTACGACCTCCTTAGGTTTTCTAATCGGTTTAAAAGAAAACTGTTCAGGTATATCGCCATTTTGGCGTTGGAACAACATGTGTTAAATTTAATTGAAGTTTAAAATATTATGTCTCATATGTTTCCATTGTTAAAAATAATAACATATTTTTTTTGTAAGTACAAAAATATGTTACTTTTATGTTAAACTGTTTTATTACTTTTTTAAAGCATATAGTGCTGATGAATTACATCTAATTGTATTTACTTAAAAAAAAATTAACTCGAGAAAGAGGGAGAGATATATGTGATAAGTGACAAGGTCACAGACCAATGCGCATTGTCTCATAAAAAAATCACAAGAACAATCTTTTATTACTGTTATTAGAAAGAGTTTTATTTTTTTAATTAAAAAATCTATAACAATATTCTTCTATAAGTTAATTTGTTTATATAAAATTATATTAATAAATATATCCTCAAAAATAATATTTAACAAAAAAGAATATTACAATTTTCAATATGTGCTATGGACACAAACCCCGATACCAGGATAAGGCACGCTGCCGCCATCATTGCAAATCGTTTCCCGCGTAAACTGCTGTCATCTGTCAAACTGACGCGCCAAAATAAACATGGCATCTATAGGCAACGGGTATAATCTTAACAGCCAGACGAAATATAACTAGTATTAAGACTCACGAATGATAAAGATAATTTATCTATGTATCGAAATTCTATCAGTCTAGCTACTTCTATTCGAGTTAAGCTTTAACGCTAGTTTAAAATTAAAACTAGCGTTATGTCTTCGACTTGCTAGTCCCTATTATTTCCGTCATCCTTTGTGTTTTTCAGTAGCAAATGCAAAGATTAGCTTCGTCATGGTTAATAAGAGTATAATCAGATATAGAACACAAAATTGTTAATGTATATTTTTTAATGGTTAAAAAATTATATTTTTTGACAGGTAACACATATAGATGTGAAGTTAAATTACTTACTATGTTAAAGCACAAATCTATAGGCGCGATAGTTTTTCATTAAAGTGTACCGCAAAATGCTCAGCTTGTGGGATAGTTGTAGGTCTCGCTTCGCTCGCGCTAATTAAATACGCTACAAAAATATTTTTCTTTACATAATCTTCTTTGTATAAAAATTTCGTGTCGCAGTACTTGTCATCGAACTCCTCCGAAACAGCTTTGACCGATGCTTATGATTTTTTTGTGTACATTTGGTCGGTCTGTGAGTAGTTCGTAGGTCCCTCTCTAGATTTTTTTAGACCAAACTTTATTTTTTTTATTTTTTTATGATTTGGCATCATAAAATACTTAAAGCCCTATTTTCAACCTTCTACCACCAATTCCTATTTTTAATAGTGACTAGAACGCAAGCGAAGCCACGGGAATTGCTAGTATATTATAAACCTTTAACGTTTTCAAAGTATAAATGCTGACAATAATTTGATATAATCTTGCTGTTTCTATAAAGGACAATAGAACATGTGATATCCAAGTTACTGAGCAAAGGTGCGGTTTGTTTCGACTTAAAAAGTAGATTTTAGGCTATTTCCCTTCACCATAAGGTAAGTAAGAATTATGATTTAAATGAAGTTGAATATGATTCGGAACACTCGGGGTTTTAGCCTTTCAAGGAATTATTACCACTGGGCTACTACTGCCTTTTAAGTAAGAAATAATTATAATAAGTAAAAGTACAGTATTGTATGGCTGTAAAATAAGCTTAAGCAAAAGCACCAGTGTTTTGAAGCAAAATCTTAATCCCACATAAAAATGAAGTTATCTCGTAAAAAGAGAAAATGTGAAATATATGTCCCAAGTTAGATACTAACATAAACGAATTGGAGATTTGTACGAAAGTAAAGTTAAATAAAATATTCTAAGGCGAATAAATAATTGGTATATTATACGGAATCGTTCGAACTGAACGTAATATTAGTGTGGATTTGCCGATTTATTATTTTTTATATTTCATTTAAGTTTATATATTGAAATTCCATTCTAAAATTCCACAGTCCCTATTAAGTAAATTATTGCTTTTAAAACAATTCAAATGTAAAATTAAAAATACATTATTGATTAAGGCTTATTACACCCTCACGGAATACTTAGAAGATGTAAATGTGTGGGATTAATGTCTTGTTGTGTCTCACGTAGGATAAATAGATATATATTGTAATGCAATGAATATTGTAATCAAAAACATTTTGAAAAGAACAGCTATTGAGTTTCTCGCCGGCTCTTCTCAGCAGAACAGCCTTCCGAGTCGGTGGTAGCTTCCTCACAGACTTACAGACTGACATTCAACTTTAATTCTATATTTTAATAATGTAAAAATGACGATTCAAAAGAGCTTGTAAAAGTCTATATGTATGTATTTAAAATGTATATGTGTAGTATATCAACTATCTGGTATCCGTAACACAAGCTTAGCTTACCACGGAACTAGATGGCGTTGTGTGTAATAATGTCCCAACATATTTACTATTTAATGTACTTGGATTCTACTAAATTAGAATTTTATTATATATAGAAGTCTTATCAACACAAAGCCAACGTGTGTAATATTTAACCGGCGGGCAAGCTGAGTTATTTAAATGAGTCTGAACGGATCATATTTTTTTACTTGTTGCATTCGGGTGTGGGGGAAGTTATTAGGAGCTCGACCTAACTTGGCTTCCTGTTCCAAACCCTTAGAAAAGTTTAAGTCTAGGCTCTAGAATATTTGTAAAGCCATGTTTTGTGTATTTTCTTGTACATAACTATGGAATTTTTCCTAAACTTTGTCGTTTGTAGTATTTAAAATGTATGAATTTATATAAAAATCTATTTCCGTATATTTTACGAATTTATTTTGATTTTTGGTCTCCGACGTTTCGAATGCTCTACGAAAATCGTTTTTTTTCTTGAAGATGTTGAGAATCCGTTATATAAAATAGGTCTTATGTAACAATAGATTTAATGACGAATTAATGATTTTAATGATTAATCATTAATGGCTTAATGGTTTTTGTTTGACTTATCATTATCAATTTCTGTAATTCAAATTGACATTTATTAGAGAGATGATTTCTATGAATTGCAAGCAATAAGATTTGAAATAGGCGTAACTTTCCAGTTTTTTGTACCAAGTGTACAAGAATGGCAGATATTCGAGTATAATAAATATTGAAAATAAATCAGAATGTTTCACTTGTTTTTTCTTTACCAGTAATATTAAAAAAAAGTAACTGTTTTCATAATTATTTTATCAACACCAAAATACGTCAATATCTAATAACAAAAAAAAACACGAAAATCGATTAAAAACAGAGGAGAATGACACTGTAATATCTATATCTAATTATGAATATTAGGTATATAAAAAAATATTGTAATTCTACATGAGCGAAGTCTCTGAGAAAGCTAGTCTGCACGTAATTTCAGCACCTAATTATAATCGATATTAATGTACATGTATATAAAATCGATGTGCGTATGTATATTCCCTATGGACTTTATAATTATTACAGGAACGATTATGATGACATTTTCGGACAACCTTCAACTTAGCTCAGCGGGTGATCCTGTCAAGTTTCGTATCGATCGGAAATTTTGTGGGCAAAGCCGCGGGTATTGCTAGTTGTTAATATAAAAATATTAAAGAACATTATAAATGAAACTACCTTTTCGGATTTTGTCGCGGATTTATTTTGATTTTTAGTTCCCGACGTTTCGAATGTTTTACAGCAATCATGGTCACGGGAGAGACTCTCCCGGGAACTAAAAATCAAAATAAATCCGCGACAAAATCCGAAAAGGTAGTTTCATTTATAATGTCGAATATTCGCGTAAATCTAAGAAAGTATTAATATTAAAGACGTAATATTTACCTTCAACGCCATTTCAAAGTCGTTAAAAATACTAATATTTGAGAGAAAGTTGAATTTTATTGAAAACTACAAGCGCTTTACGCATACTAACAAGCTAAAGAATAGTTAGTCGTGTGTCGTTATTGAAAATATGGGTTCTAAATACGTTTATCACGGTTTCGCTATTTCAATGTAAGATAGAAAAAAGTTTTTAATTAGTAACACTGGACAGTCAAAATTATGATAATTGTTAAAAAATAAAGAATATTCAAATTAATATAAAAAGAATGAAAGGACGAAACATGGAGATTAGAAACCAGGAAAACCAAGGCCCTAGAATGTAGTGTCTCAGAAATATTGTCAAACCAAGGAGGCGCTGCGATAGCTATGTTGTCTCAATGCCTAACTTCACGTTGTCACAATAGTGACAGTACTCATAAATAGCTAACTTCACAGATACTACTTACCGCCGGCAGCGCGTTGTAGGTAAATTCTACACATTTTCAGAGACAGGCGGGTAATGCTTTAGTATGAAGCGATGGTCCTCCTGGTCTTTAATCTCCATGGGACGAAAGATGGGGATTGATCTGCGAGGAGTTGAGATGCGTGGATGTTGACTGTGGTCGAAAAGATATAAAAAATTGAATAAATGAGAGTTTCATGAAGGAAGTGTAACCTATTCTAGTTAATATATGTGTTATTGAAAACTGAAGCTGGTTTTATTGAATTATTCCACACGATGTTTATAATATTATCATAATATAAGTTTGTGTGTACGTTTTTTGCTTTACGCTGAAATGGATGGATTTATTTTGATCGAATTTAGTACATAATTAGGCTAATATAACCTCGAATAACTTAAATACGACTTAGATAAATTTGTAATTGAGTCAATTCTGTACTTTAAATATTTTTTAGAAAATTTTATTGAAATAGTAATTATTATCGATACATAGGCCGAATCTATACTTTTTAGAATTTTTGTCTGTCTGTGCCTCTATGATAGCATCACGAGAAAACCACTTGACAGTTTTCGATGAAATTTGGTATAAATAAATGTTGGGACATTTATTACAACAGCGCCATCTAGTTCCGCAGTAAGCTACGTAACGTGCTTGTGTTGCGGATACCAGATAGTTGATATACTACACATATCACACACATAGTTTGTACTCCAGCCATGGGTATTAATATGTATAATATGTATTTAAAATGATATGTGTAGTATATTAACTATCTGGTATCCGTAACACAAGCCTCGTAGCTTAGCCACGGAACTAGATAGCGCTGTTGTAATAATGTCCCAATATATATTATTAAAATATCGAATCAACCTCAGTCGCAATTTACTGCGGAACCCCAAAAATTAAGACGCGATTAATTTTCAGTAAGTTGCCCACCCCTGTATTTAACGAACATGATATTTCTACGACAGATTTCGCTTTAGAATTTTAATACGCCTTTGTGTTCAAAATAGCTGTTTAAATTTTCAATATTTTTGTTCTAATTTTAATGTCGGACTCAAAACAATACTTTTAATATATAAAAATCGCGTGTCTCAGTGTTTGTTATCGAGCTCCTCCGAAACGGCTCTTTACGATTTTTTTAATTTTTAACCGACTTCCAAAAGGAGGAGGTTATCAATTCGTCTGTATGTTTTTTTTGTTTTCTATGTTTGTTAGCTCAGAACTTTTAACTGGGTAAACCGATTGTGACGTTTCTTTTTAAATTGAAAGGTAGTGCTTCCCGTGTGGTCTCATTTTAATTTAGTTCAGATCTGACAATGGCATCCATGAGAAAACCATAAAGGTCTTAAATTTGCATTAAGTATATGCGTGACAAACGGACGAATAACTCAATATCACGCCAACCGATTTCGATGATTCTTTTTTTATTGGAAAGAATGTACTTCAAGGGTAGTTTGATGAGAGTTTGGTAAGGTTCAGATTATGGGATCCATGACAAAGTAACGGAACTCTTCAATTCTTAGGAGCAAATTAACGATACTCGGCCGAATCTTTTATAGGCTATCCGTATATTTGCGTCACGTACCGTAACTGATGATGGAAGGTACGACTCCTCAACGGGTAGGAGTTAAATGAAATTTTTTTCAATACAATACGCACTTATGGACCGATAGTTGTATACTTTCAGACTATTAGGTTTACCTGATAATAGAAGGCAAAGTTTTATAATCATTAACGTCTGGGAGTTAACCGGAAAACTGGACATGAACAAATCTCGATTGCCTAATAAAGTTTATTGCGAAACCTCGTTGACTTATGAGAGCAGTGGTTTAGTTGGCCTACCCTATACCCATTTTATATTTAAATAAACAAAATACGTATCTACTTTCCGCTAAAAAATTTAAAATAAATTATTTTTAACCAAAAAAAAAACAAAAACCGACTTCCAAACTAAACAAATCTAAACTAAAAAGTAGAAAATAATACTTTTAAGAAATTAGTTTATTTTGAAGTCGGTGCCAGCGAAAGCAAAATAACCTTAAATTTTAACCTACATATTCGATTAGTCTATCAATTTGTAAGCATAATCATAATCCCGTTCGAAAGTCCATTGCAAAGGCAAGATAAAGCTGTCCGTCCTGGCTGGCACCGACTTCAAAATTTACTAAGTTCTTAAAAGTATTATTTAATATAAAGATAAGTTAATTTTTTTATGGTATAATTTTAACTACTAAGTAAGATCTAATTTTTTTGATATGTATAATATATTTATTTGTGTGTTTAGTTACTCTTTCGGTTTGAAATGGCTGGACTTCCTTGCATGAAATTTAGCACATCCATAGACTATGATGTAGATTAGCATTGTATTCAGCCCCTTCTTCAGTAAAGCCAGCAACATCCAACTGCTGGGCAAGGGCCTCCCTTCAGTACGAGAGAGATCAGGCCTGAGTCTAGCACGCTGCCCAAGTACGGGTTCGCGGACTGCATATGTCGAAAATTCAGACATGCAGGTTTCCTAACGATGTTTTCCTTCACCGTAAGACAAGTGTTAATCATGTTAGAAATGTTTCGCACATGATTTACAAGTGGTAGTGCCATGCTTGTTACCTTCGGGTAGCAGCCGAATGGGCCGGCACGCCCCACACCACTCTCTCACAGGAGACCGGCGTGAAGTGGCAGCTATGACGTCGCGTTTCGTCCGGTAAGTGAGAGTCCGGGAGGCCCACTCCCCATCCCTACTCCCGTCCTTCTCCCTCCTCCCTCCCTCCCTTTACTGAAAGGCCGGCAACGCATCTGCAAGCCTTGTGGTGTTGCAGATGTCCATGGGCGGTGGTGATCACTTACCATCAGGTGAGCCTCCTGCCCGTTTGCCTCCTTTGTCCCATAAAAAAAAATGAAAATATCAGAGGTGCGAGACCCGGGTTTGAACCCGCATCCCTCGGTCACACAAGCGAGCGTTACCACTGGACTCCCATTGCCTAGATTAGTATAAAGAGGTATAATTACAAACACAACTCACTAGGAATTTTGTATGAAATAATATAAATTTTGTAAAAAAAATTGAGATTAACCTAATTATTAGCACATACATTGTGTAAGGAGTGGTGGGTCAAATTTGAATGGTGGGTAGAAGACCATTTTAGAGAGTCCCATTATAGAGCTCATGAAACGTTAAAAAACAGCTTTGTTGGAACATATTCTTGCTTATTTATACATACGAGTATATAGTAACATCTACCATCACAAAAGTGATAGATTTTTTTTTCTATTTATTTTCAGGGCTTTTATTTTAAAAATATGCCAGCCCTATCATATCTTAACCTAAATATTTACTTAAATCTTATTCTAACAAAATTATACACCATTTTAGCCTCTTCAGAAGTAGGGATGGACAAAATGGTGTTAAAAAATCCCATATCTAACATATTTATATTTAATGTTTTAATAAGATTCTCTCTTTGTTGGTCAAACCGGACACATTCCATTAATAAATGATAAGTGTATAGTAACATCTACCATCACAAAAGTGATAGAATTTGTTTGTCCGTGCGTTTCATCGATCGTTAACATAAAAATGGTAAACGGAACCGAAAATATCTTAAAATTGGCTTAAATTTATGTTTAGAAATACTTAGAAACTAAGAAAGAGAGCATGTGGTATAGAAATTCGTTTCCAATTTTAAAATGAGTTCCATCTAGTATATGATTAAATAAACACCTAAGCTACGTGGCGGAGGTTTATAATAAAAAATATACTATCCGTACTTTGTGAAACATTCATAATACAGTCTGAATGTTGCATGCTATTGATTTTTTGGTAGCAAGCCAATTGGGAGGGTCTACGCCCACTGCAGTGGGAGGGATGGACGAAGATGTGCTCAGTTGGTTTTTGGATATGGCATTGTTGATGTTAACTTCGTGTTGTAACTTCATTTAATTGAATATTACCATGATCAATATATTAAAAGAAATATTTTTTGTTGATAACACGAAGCTTGTAATTAATTAATTATCATATTAGAGCATATTTTTAAAAACAAGCATATATATCATGTAAGTTGTTCATCAAAATCATATTATGTGTATTGTTAGATTTAATTTAAAGTTATCTGTCCAAAGTTTGTTAGATTTTTTTTAACAACACCATTCATTTGATATCCAAGTGCATAAAAAAGATATTCTGTTACATTTAATGAACAGCCATATTGGATTTAGAATGATGTCACCTATGTAAATATCATCCAAAATACATCTTTTGATGAGTACTGCTGTAAAATTCAGATGCAAGATTTGAACAATCATTAGTATGCACATAAGCTGGATATACTTTTTGACCTTTTATTAAAAGCCTTATTTTGATAACAAGTTCGAGTGAAGATTTTTTTAAAAGATGTATGGTATACACAAAACTAAGAATGCACAAAACGTAAACAATACAAGATCTTACAGCAATAATAAAATACGTTAGAGCAATATTACTCGTAAGATAAAATATAAGCTTTTTACCACTTCCCATATGAATTATTTTCCTTATTATAATATTAAACGACTCTTAATGTATTTAGGATCAGAAAAAAAACCAGATGAATCTTCACAAATAATGCATTATCTTTAAACAAATTTGATTACCATAAAAAAGGTTATAGCAAGTTAACCTTAAAAAATAAACATATGCTATCGCCGACTTTTTTAACCGACTTCAAAAAAGGAGGAGGTTATTGCATAACTTTATCTGTTTAACGCAGCGCACGCAACGGAAGCTCTAAAAAGGAATATTTTTTTTCATTGATGCTCCGCTCCTATAGGTCGTAACGGAATGTTATATAGCCTATAGCCTTTCTCGATAAACGGACTATGCAACACAAAAAGAACAGCTAAATTTAAAACTTTTCAATAAATGCATATGAAAGTATATACGATACTAATAACAAAAAAACATTTTTTTTTCTGTTTGTCTGTGATTTTGTTTGTTCCGGGTAATCTTTGAAACGGGTACACTGATTTTGACGGGACTTTCACTGGCAGATAGCTAATGATGTAAGGAGTAACTTAGGCTACATTTTAACCAACTTTCAAAAATGAGAGTATTTTAGAAATGTTTGATTTATTTTAACTAACGGAACCCGTGGCTTCGTTGACGTTAAACCTAGAGACGAACCCGAGCAGAGCAAGGGTGAGTCGCTAGTACATAATATAAAATCTTTTTGAAGTATTATTATTATCAAGACAGAGACCGAATATCATTTTTTATAAAAATATAAAAACGGTTTTTTGAATTTTTGTCTGTCTGTTCGTTTGGGAAGGCATAATATGTAAACAATTGGACAGATTTGATCAAATTGGGTATGATGATAGCTGGTTATCCGGGTCACTACTTAACTGCGAAAATATCCCTTTCTGGATAATCTATACTAACTCTTTAAACTTGTCTAGGGATGAACAAGTTAGTTAGTAAGTTAGGGAGGAAATAACTAGTTATATAATATAAGAACGTAGGTCATTGAAAATTAAAAAAAAACGAATAGACACTTATAAAACTAAAAACAATTCGTGAGAAGATAAAATAAGAAAAAAAAAACAGAATTGTAAAATGCATGCTACCGTGTAAATATTGTCGATATGATTTTCTACTCTAATCTCTGTTTAAGTGAACAGTGTGTTCTTTGAATAAATTAAATGTCTAACCATTAGCAGCATTCCTAAATACACGAAATAAAGTACATACAAAAATTGCTCATTTAATATTATAAAAGTAGTATATGATAATAAAGGAAAATATTCTAAGAAAATATTGCCACATCCAAAATTCGTATTTCCATGGCAATCAATGGCACGCCCACCATAAACTCCGCCCAATCAAATGGGCGTGTCTGTACATATATAATAAACTATTACATAGTCTGTAGTCGCATTTGTTATTTTAGTTTGATGCTTTGTTCCCTCAATATGTATGGAAAATTCAATAGTTAGTCAAGGTCTTTTGTAGAAGGCCAGATTGTTGCAGATAGCGATAACAGGCAATGTGATTTGTATGGAATTTGTATGGGACATACATATTCAAAGCAGTAGTAAGCTTGTAGTATTAGCTTAAGAAACGAAATGAAGCGGGTTTAAATCCGGAGCCTCGCTAATATTTTCATGTGCGATCATTTCCAACATGATTACTTTGCATTACCTCGGTAGTGTAGTGGCTAGCATGTACGGTCACACACCGGCAGGTCCTGGGTTCGAGTCCCGGGTCGTCAAGTTTAGCTATTGAGTCTTTCTGTTTCGTAAGCCTCAGTAACAGACCGAAGTTGGAAAGTTGGCGGTGGTTCACCCCCGTGCCTCGGAGATCACGTAAAGCCGTCGGTCCTGCGCCTTAGCTCTCACTGGTCGTGTCGAGTAGTCGTCCCACCGGAGTATGAGAATGATAGGAACAGAGAGTGCACTTGTGTCTGCGCGTACACTTGTGCACTATAATATCTCCTGCGTAGTTGGCTAGTCTCAATGAGATCGGTCGCCATGACCGAAATCGGTCGGAGAACCTTATTACCTAGCAGTGAGGGAACCGAAACAGAAAACATCGTGAGGAAATTTGTTTGCTTGATGGGACTAAGCATCTTCTCCAAATATGTCTACGAACCTACACTTGGCAAGTGAAGTGGACTATTACTTAATCCACCTCATCTTGAAGGCCCGTGTCCAGCACCGTGGACATTAAAAAATCTAAAAGCTTACAAATATCTAATTAAGACTTAGAGGCGATGTCTACAAGTTCTCAAAGTAGAATCTCAAAGACTAAAATAACTTTAAAGACTGAGCAGTTTCCGGAATAAATACAGCATGAGCACAGTAAATACTTGATACCTTTTTTAAATTTTTTTTTTATTAATTAACTTTTTTTAAACTCTGTTCTGATTTAATCATAGCTTTATTTTGATTTCTTATAGCAATTATGGTCATGGAAAGACTAATGTTTTAGACGTCTCAATAGTACAATCTGTTGTGCTCATCACACAAATTAATGCGTCCAGCGAGACTCGAACCCGCACCAGCACAGCAAGTAGGATCTCAACAAACTGAGGCAAATGTGTCGTAAAAATATAAGCTTCAATTAAATCACTTCGTTCAATGGCTTCACATTTGTGCACAATTTACTGCGTTAATGAATCGTAGAGTGGAGAAGATTCGTTATATAAAGACGGATTGGCTGTTGGTAGTAAAATCAGAACCTATGACAGACAACCCCATATATACAAAAACTATAGAAATAATAGTAATTGTTAGAACTAGCAGTAGGTAACATTTTTTACAAACTTGTCTTCAGCCCTTTTTAACGTCCCACTGCTGGGGGTGGGCCTCCCTCAGTACGAGGGGGATCAGGCCATAGTCCACCGCGCTGGCCTAGTGCGTGTTGGCGGACTTCACATGTCTTACGAAAACAAACTTGCTAGGTTTTCTCAGACATGCAGGTTTCCTACGATGTTTTCCTTTACCGTAAGACAAGTGGTAATCATGATAGAAATGATTCGCACATGAAAATATCAGAGGTGAGAGACCCGGATTTGAACCCGCATCACTCGGTTATCCAATCCAACGCGTTACCGCTGGGCTACCACTGCCTTACATAACACATTTTAATTCTATTATTTTTCATATATATATTTTTTTAATTCTAATTTTACTTAGGGACTTTTAAGCATAATGCGAAAATGTCAGTCCCATCGTTCCCTAAACAAATAAAAAAAACAGCAACTTATATTTACCATCGTTAGGTATTTAAAGCTAGAAGTTGTAAAGTATTTTAGCTGCCATCGACATGGGTTCCGACAATATGCTTTGAAATACACCCACATCCATTAAGTTTATCTCAAATTGAGAAATCAAATCACGACGTTTCTCCGCGTTTCGGACACATTCTACTAGGAAGTGTTGTGCGTCCTCTTCTACTCCACACATATCACAATTAGGAGAGCTAACTTTTTTTATAATAAACGCAAACTTGTTTAGTGGAATATGTCCAGAACGCAGTCTGAGGGCCGTAACGATTTGTTGTCGCGTCAATTTTACATTTGAAAACCACGAGATATGAGGAGGCTCGTTTTGAATAACTTTGTACCATATTCCTTTGTATTTCGATCTCTCATCAAAGTACTCTTTCCATGTATTAAATATTTCTTTTTAGTATTTTATTAAAATATCAGAAAAATTAGGCGTTATTTCTAGTTCTATACCATCGATTAAAGCTTGTTTCGCTAAACTGTCAGCCTTCTCATTTCCCGTTAATCCAATATGCGATGGGATCCATTGTACTTTTAAAATTATACCCCTGTAATACAAGTTAGTTATTAATTTTAACACTTTATATGCTATTGAGACCCCTCTCTTACCTTTCACACAACCAATTAAATGAAGTAGTGCACTTTTACTATCAGATAAAATTACAAACTTCCTTAATCCCATATTCAAAGCATATGATATAGCCTCACCGATAGCAGCTAACTCTATAGACTATTATTTTTAATATATGTACATAGATCTACATAATGGACTAAACACAAACATCTACAAACAATTATCATTAATAAGACGGGGGACTTAAGAAGTAAAGATGTCATACGATACATAAGTTTGGGAGAGCTGAAAAAAAGAGTAATCTTGTAAGGATAATTTTCCTTTTTAAAATATAGTACGGATATCTCAAAGATGACATATCGCGATAAAAAGTATCCTTTATGCTGCCTTAAAGAACCAGCTATCATCATCAGCTATCATACCAAATTTCATCAGAATCGGTCCAGGGGTTTTCTCGTCACATCGATCACAGACAAACAAACAAAGATATTGTAGAATAAATACATTCGGCCTCTGTCTCGATAATATTGACTCGTTAAATAAGATTTACCAAAAAATATTTCATGACCAGATTCAACTCACTTAAAATGTTACTAGCGACTCACTAGGTGCCCTCTTTAGGATAAGTGTTTTACAAACTTTGTTTTTAGGGTTCCGTAGCCAAATGGCAAAAAACGGAACCCGTATAGATGTCGCCATGACTGTCTGTCTGTCCGTCTGTATGTCACAGCACTTTTTTCCGAAAGTATAAGAAATATACTGTTGAAACTTCGTAAGAAGATGTATTCTGTAAACTGCATTAAGATTTTCACATAAAAATAGAAAAAAAGTAATAAATTTTCGGGGTTTCCCATTATTAGAACTGAAACTCAAAAAATTTTTTTCATCTAACCCATACGTGTGGAGTATCTATGGATAGGTCTTTAAAAATCATATTGAGGTTTCTAATATTATTTGTTCTAAGCTGAATAGTTTGCGCGAGAGACACATCCAAAGTAGTAAAATGTCCCCCCCGTAACTTCTAAAAAAAATGTATGGTGTACATTATGCAAACTTCTACCGAAAATTGGTTTGAACGAGATCTAGTAAGTAGTTTTTTTAATACGTCATAAATCGTAAACCGCAATTTGCTACGGAATCCTTCATGGGCGAGTCCGACTCGCACATGTTTAAATTTTTTTTATTATTATTAAATCCTTCCGTGTGACTTACGGAAAATACAAAATTAAATTTTTTTAAAAGAGTTTTGCGGTTACCAACATTCATTTTTTAAATTTTTTTTTAGTATTAAAACCGTCCGTGGACCTTAAGGAACATACAAAAAAAAATTAGCAGAATTGGTCCAGCCATTCTTGAGTTATTCACTCAAGCATTGAATTTCGGCTATTGGATGAAAACTAGTTAGCTTTTGTCATCGAACCGATTTTAAAAAGACAATCAAATGTTATACTGAGACCATGGAGATTAGAGACCAGGAGGACCATCGCCCTAGAATGTAGTGTCTCAGAAATATTGTCAAACTAAGGAGGCGCCGCGATCGCTATGTTGTCTCAATGCCTAACTTCACGTTGTCACAATAGTGACAATACTCATAAACAGCTAACTTCACAAATACTACTTACTGACGACAGCGCGTTATAAATTCTACTAATGTTCAGGGACAGGCGGATAATGCTTTAGTATGAAGCGATGGTTCTCCTGGTCTCTAATCTCCATGACTGAGCAGAGAATACTGTCATTCGTTTGATAATAATTTATTAAATTTAACTTAATTTTATAATTAATTTATTAATTTTAGTTTTAATAATAATAATATATTCTATACTAATAATAAAACGATAAGTTGGCGATATTTGCACAAGATTTTTTTGGAAACAATGACGATTACCTATTGTGAACAGAATATTATTCAATTCAATTCAATTCAATTCAATTCAATTCAATTCAATTCAATTCAATTCAATTCAATTCAATTCAATTCAATTCAATTCAATTCAATTCAATTCAATTCAATTCAATTCAATTCAATTCAATTCAATTCAATTCAATTCAATTCAATTCAATTCAATTCAATTCAATTCAATCCAATCCAATCCAATCCAATCCAATCCAATCCAATCCAATCCAATCCAATCCAATCCAATCCAATCCAATCCAATCCAATCCAATCCAATCCAATCCAATCCAATCCAATCCAATCCAATCCAATCCAATCCAATCCAATCCAATCCAATCCAATCCAATCCAATCCAATCCAATCCAATCCAATCCAATCCAATCCAATCCAATCCAATCCAATCCAATCCAATCCAATCCAATCCAATCCAATCCAATCCAATCCAATCCAATCCAATCCAATCCAATCCAATCCAATCCAATCCAATCCAATCCAATCCAATCCAATCCAATCCAATCCAATCCAATCCAATCCAATCCAATCCAATCCAATCCAATCCAATCCAATCCAATCCAATCCAATCCAATCCAATCCAATCCAATCCAATCCAATCCAATCCAATCCAATCCAATCCAATCCAATCCAATCCAATCCAATCCAATCCAATTCAATTCAATTCAATTCAATTCAATTCTTTGGTTTGTTGGCTTCAATGCGTGCAAGTTGAGCACAAATTATTTCGCCAATGTCACGTTAAATGGAGGAGTCACGTTCGAGATTGGCCGGTGAAATTTTAACTTATTCCACAAAAAGACTGGATTCACAGTATTAAATAGTAGGATTTTTTTAAAAAATATAACCTCCACCTAAAAACATATAAACAGCACAAGGGTTAATTAAGTTATAAAAAAAACATGTTAGAAAACTACTACAACTACTTCACTACTTACTACTATCAAAGATTAATTTTATTATATTTAACATATTTACATAAACATCAACAAACATTACACAAACATCAACAAACATTGAACATTAAGGGGACGGGGGACCTTGAAAATATTATTCCAACTTCTTCAAAAACAAAACAGACTTCAAAACACTAGAATATTTTAGACTTCAAAACAATAGTTATTTTGTGTCAGCATGCCAGTGTGAAATTTTTGTGCATAAAGTATTTTCGATTCCGATTTCGACAAAATTTTGTATAGTCATAACTTATTTTAAAAAGAAATTTTTTTGGTCTCACGGGAAAATACAATTTCTATTAATCGTCCATACAACTTTTTGCAAGGGATGAAGAGTCATATAAATTCATTTTTTTTACAACATTTTCAAAATAAACATTGAAAAGAAATTAAGACCAAAAAGCCCAAATATTTATAGATTTTCAAATCCAAACCCTTAATAAAATTATATAATGTAATGAACACGACCAAAGAGATTCGACTTCAATACCAAGTCTAATATGCGAGCAGTTTCTACCTACGAGAATTTAGACCCAAGGCGCTAACATATGTTACGACTGACCGAGGGCGCGCTCCGGTTAATATTTAATACACTATTTTATAGGAAATCAATATGTTTGTTTGTCTGAATTTCGGTGCAAACTATCAGGTGGGGAGATGGACAAGGTGATTACAGGTTTGAATTCCCTTAGGGTAAAAATTCTATATCAGTTCGTGAAAATTATTTGGTTTTATTGTATTTCAAGAAAAACAAAATAAGTTCTGATAAGTAAAGGTTTCCATAATATCCAACGAGATTACAGTAAATTATTATTATATGTACAAGTAGCTTACAGGTTAGGTGGCTTTGGTATGAAATTTTACATACTTTGAATGTTTTACTTATTTATATCTAATCAAAAGCCCAAAAGAAAGCTTCTAGCTTTAAAAATGACGTAATTTCCGTGCAAACTTTCGTCCCCTATTTCCACCTCTTACAGCCCTTTTCTTGCCTTGAAAAGAAGCCTATGCCCTTTTCTTGCCTTGAAAAGAAGCCTATGTACTTTCACAGGCTCTAGACTATCTGTGTACCAAATTTCATTTAAATCGGTTCAGTAGTTTTGGCGTGAAAGCGCGACAGACAGACAGACAGGCAGAGTTACTTCGCATTTATAATATTAGTATGGATGTTTAAAAATATATTTGTTTTTGTTTGACACTCAAAATATAATTTCAATGATTTTTTAATTTAACTTTTATATAAAAGTATTCATTTTTATTGAATTCCATAAAAATCAATTGCTCAATTGGAAATGTATTTCGGGGTCGACACTTTCCCATGGGCTCTAACTTCAATACTATTACATAAAAACTTTGTGTTTTATTTCAGTTTATTGAATTGTTAAAAAAGTGTTGGGAAAAGCTTTTAAAAGTATGGCATTAATCAATTTTAAAAGTGTGAAAATGTATGTATGTATTTATAAATGCAGTCCTTTTTTTCGTCCCACTGCTGGGCACAGGCCTCCCTTCAATACGAGTGGGATCGGGCTATAGTCCACTGTGCTGGACAAGTGCGTGTTGGTGGACTTTACATGTCTTACGAAAACTTGCTAGGTTTTCTCTGACATGCAGGTTTCCTCACTATTTTTCGTTAATTGAAATGACATTATCATGTTGGAAATAATTCGAACATTTTTCGCGCGCAATTCGCGTATTTGAACCCGCATCACTCGTTTATCAGAGCGAGTGCGTTGTCAATGTGCTACAACTATGTTTAAATATCCAAAATAAATATTTAAAATGTGGGAATATTCGCCTTAATCTATGATTTTTTTACAAAACTAATTCTTCACATCATGCCATCTCATTGGAGATGATGTAAGACAAAAAGAAACCGCGACAGCCGGAAAGTTGTCCACGAGTCAGCAACTCTCAAGCGATGTCTGATATGAAAACATCAGTGTACTAGATCGAGATAGACCAACTCAAGAGATCGTTTCGCCATTAATATATTTAAATTGACAATATTGCAAGGAACAAAGTACTTTAATTTTCAATTAAGAAAGGAAGTGCTTAGGATGCTTTAATTTGCGAATTGTTACCATTATTAAAATTCATCTCTGACAGAACTTAATTTTCGAAAGCAAAGGTTTTTTGTTCCCTAAGTAATTCAAATAAAAAAGACAGGTTACAAAACGCTTGTGCGCTAATGATTTTAAGACATAGGACATAACAATGACGCCTTGGGAAAGACATGGTCGCCTTCGATTTTTGTACATTTAATAGTGTATTTTGCTAGTTCTTCACAGGTCTGAGACTTCATTCTGAACTGGCGGTAAACTTATGAGGTGGACGAAAAAAAATGTATAAAAATATACTGAATTTGATCTTAAAAAGGCATGTGAAATCCGCCAAAAAGCACTTGGCTAGTTCTATGTCTTTGGCCTGATGCCCTTCGGATTCAAAGGAGGCACTCCCAGCAGTTAAAAACAGATGAATACATTCCGTGAAAAACTAATTTTCGACAAATTCTTAAAATTCATTTAACTAAACGAAGTAACACGATGCTTAAATTTTAAGCCAATAGTCGATTCATACAATATTTTAAAACGTTAATGTCTTAGAAATCGCCTAAATAATGCAGGCACCCTAGAGTACTTTAGTGATGTACATTTATCGATACAATAATTAGCGTACATTATCGATATTATGACGTCGAGACTGCACTCAACATTGCTATTAGGGATGGGAAACAAGGCTTTTATTTTTAAGACATGATTGTTTGATTTTCGTCATCTAATATTTTTTATAAATAACATTTAGATGCATAAAACTAAGGGAAGAAGAAAAATAAAAATATTTTTCTTAAGAAAAAAAAAGCAAAATAAACAATCTTTGGCAAAGATAATATTTTTAATGATATTTTTAAAAACTATTTGCAGATTTAAGTTCTTACTTTTATCACTAACTCTGCAAATTATTAATTTGTATCACGTTCAAGATAATTATAATATATCCCACAAAATCCTCATCCGCTCTGAACTCGCCTCTCACTTCACACTGCCTCCTCTCCAATACCCGCTTACTTCACTTGACTCGTTTCATTTGAAACAATGTTAATCCATAAAAAAGATTCCGACAAATCGATAAACTCTTCCTTGAATTGATACACTAACCTAACTGGTAACACTACAAGGTAAATTAATTTAGATTTTGTTTCGATGCCGTTCGAAAGTAACAGCCATCGATTCGATCAAGCTCGAATTCATACAAACATAATACTAACAAAAAACAACTGTTAATATTCATTTATATATACAAATACTTGAAAAAATATTTATAAGTTGTTAAATATTTATTTTTCGGAACGACCAAAACCCATCCCTAGTCGGCAGCAATGCTATAATTTCAGTACAAAATACAGCACTTACCACGCCGGTTACTTTCGATACATTTCTGTTATACAGGCTGTTTAGTTTTGAGTAGAAATAATTTAGACTTAAATATGCCATTTATAAATGAATAAATAAATATTGTAGGGACATTAATTCACAGTACCATTTAGTTTCATGGTAAGTTACGAGGCTTGTGTTACGGTTACCAGATAGTTGATACACTACACATATATTACTTTAAATACATACATATTATAAAACATATTAACACTCAAGACTGGAGTACAAACATTCCCGCTCATCACACCAATGAATGCCTCAGCCGGACTCAAACCCGCGGCCGCTGATACACTACAAACGTTACGTCGATTGCAACGTTTTACAAATGATATTTAATAATGTCATTTTTTTGTTTATTTATATTATTAAAGGATGTTTAAATAAAAATAAATGAAAAAGGTTTTCCAAATCATTCATCCGATTGTGATGTACTTTGTTCGTGAGTTTGAAAGATGTTGACTCAATATAGTATTTTTCTTTTTGCCTTCTTCTACGTTACTAAGATGAAATTGTTGTGAGCAACTGACATGTTTTGAGGCCTACACTTTAACAAGAGAGTATTAATGGTTTTTTTAAGAACAGCAGCAGCAACAAAAGACGATTAATGTACGAATATTACAGAAGTAAACACACTTATTAAGAGAATTAAACAAAAGTCTAATATTAAAACTAAAGTCACTGGATGGAAAAAAATATATATAAACATCGATAATAATGCCAACATCGTTTTTTTTTGTAATACTTTTTTGACGATCACACTTGTCTATTTTATTCGAAGCTAAGTAAATTAAGGAGTACTAGCTGCTCATTTGGAAACAACAAACCAAAGAATTAAAAGAAATTTATTTAATTTATTTTTAGTTGATAATATAAGTATCTATAATTTCAAACAGCCTGTACGAGGTAATGAGTGAGCACGTACAGCGATATATATTTAAATTTGATGTCGACTGTCGAGCTCCGAGCTGTATACGAAATGTATTTGCATGTTTGCACTCAGGTGATAGGTACCTACGTTTTTTAAGTTACAAAACACTATTCTTCAGTCAGTTAGTTGAGTTTTTAGTGACATTTGTTCTTAGAAAGGTCTTCAAAACCTATACTGAGTCAAATCTGTAAATTAAATATTAAAAAAAATACTATTGAACTAATCATTATTCAATAAATAAATAAGTATGTTGGGACATTATTACAATAGCGCTATCTAGTTGCGTGGTAACCTACGAGGCTTGTGATACGGATACCAGACTGTTGATACTCTACATATATATAAATTTTAAATGTACATATACATATTATAAATATAAACACCCATGACTGGACAAACATTCGTGCTCAACAAATGAATGCCCCCAGCTGGACTTGACCCTTGACCGCTGGCGCAAAGTAGGGTCACTACCAACTGAGCCAAATGTGTCGTCGTTATCAATACAGATGCCAATATAGTCATTAGAATGTTTGTCTGTCTCGCTGTCTGTCTGTGACCGCATTACGAGGAAACCACTGAACCGATTTCCATGAAATTTGATATTATGATAGCTGGTTATCAGGGCTAATAGAACCTTTTTACTGCGAAAAAATTCTCATTTCTGAGAAATTTACACTTACGTAGATCACTCTAAATATGTAAATATTAATACTAACAGTATATATTCTAAGTAATATTCTATTTACATATGAAATTTCATTAAAATTAGTTCAGCAGTTTGAACTTGAAGGCATGTACAAGACTGTAATTGTACTTACTTTTAATAGCAAAATACTAACAGCTTTTTAATTTGTAACGATATAGTCTTTTAAAATTATTTTCGTCTGGAAACGAGTTAACTGCCTATAAAAGTCATATCAGAATGTTGAACATGTATTATTCTTTTGCAGAGCTTTTATTACTGCTCTGTGCTTGAGAGTTGAAATTAAAATTATATTAAGCTAGCAAAAAGCTGAGCTTTGTGAGGGCTCGCGTAGTTTTTCTAACGGATAATAATGTTACAGCTGATGCTGATGTTAGATCTTTGGTTTTCTAACAGATGGCGTTATTAGTACAATAACATTCTATCCAATGAACACAAAATTGTTAATGTTTATTTTATATTAATGGTTAAATTTAATTAATGGGTAAAATTATATTTTGTTTTTGACAGATAACACATCTAGATATGAAGTTAAATTACTATGTTACAGCACAAATCTATAGAGTATAGACGTGATCGTTTTTCAGTAAAGTGTATTCTATATTTTGGTCCGAATAACCAGTTATCACCATACCGTATTTCATCAAAATCTGACAAGGAGTTTTCTCGTAATTTGGTCACAGACAAATTGACAAAAATACGAAAAATATTAGTATCGGCCTCTATAACGACAATAATGACCATTTCCGCATAATTTTCCATAAAATATTCAATGTAAACTTACTTACTTACATTTTTATTATATGTATAGAATAACAGACCCGGTCATGCCTTGCTGCAGTATTAAATAAGTGAGTAAAAGTCAATAATTAATTTCTCAGATTCTCTATCCCGAATACATCTCCGGATATGAATGTCGTTGATTTTGCCTTAAAAAGGATTCACATTTAAAAAAAAACATCAAACATCGTGCCACCGGAATTTAATGTATCAGGACGTAAATGTCTTTCCCGAAAAAATGACCTTTAAAATAATATAATATTATACTATTATAAAATATAGTAGCCAGGGGCGGGTTCGAATCCCGCTGAGGGCATGGACTTGTTGAGTATTTAAAGTTATATGTTGTGTATCGGCTATCTGGTATCCGTAATACAAGCCTCGTAGCTTACCACGGAACTAGATGGCGCTGTTGTAATAATGTCCCAACAAAAAAAAAAACTTTTGTGCCAGAGACTCTATTAATTTCCGACCCCGAACCCATACAACGAATCAATATTTATTTATAACTAATAGTATAATTAACATCTTTATTATTCTTAGTACGTTCAGTGTAATAATAAAATTAAAGAAAGCATTCGACAATATTGCGTCTGCAGAAAGTAATAAAATGCAGGCGAATTGTGTATTAATGTGGAGTCTAGAATTCTTATACTGTGGGGAAAAAAGTACAATACTTAGTACTATACTAGAAATTCCCGCGGCTTCGCCCGCGTTCTAATCATTATTAAGAAATAGGAATTAGTGGTAGACCGTTGAAAATTTGATATGGATTTTAGGATGCCAAATCAAAGCTATTTGCTAAACAGTAGGTAAGACAGTGCGGGGTAGGGTCGGCGATTGCATCAAGTGATGCGGCGCTTGCATTTTATTCTCGCGTCCGTATTTTTTTGCGATTACTCCTAATATATTCCTTAAATACTTGACAAATTATATACTCAAACCTTCCTCGAGAACCACTCTTTCCATTGGTGAAAACAACATGAAAATCAGTGCAGTAGATTTTGAGTTTTGCGCGAACAGACAGACAGATAGACAGACGCTGCAAAGAACTTTGTTGTATAATATGTATAGATATGTACACTCGAACAAAGTACTAAGTTATAAATGCAAACCGCTGAATCGATTATGATAAAGTTTGGTAGAGAAAAGGGTGGAGAAAAATGAAACTTGAAATTAAACAAGGTATTAGTTAAATAATTTATTATAACAAAATTAAATACTAATTATCTCATACAATATTTAATAAACTAATTAAAAACCTATATATAGTTAAAATTATAAAAAAATGAATAATTAAAAGCATTAATCAAAGCATATATTAGCATATTAGTTTTTGTTTTTTGACAGTGTGATTGACTTAGTTATTTTGACCACTTGGTTGAAGAGCATTGATGAATTGATTGACAGATTGACTGATTGACATTAAGTACAGATAGTAAAGGATAAGACGGGAAGATGTGAAAACTAAGACGTTTAAATTCGAACAATATAAAGCCTCGACTACACTACTCGCCGAAGTTGCTTCAACGAAGCACTGGCCGAAGTTAACATAATCCGAAGTACATGCCAATACTTTGAATAGTGGAGTGAGACGCCTAGTGTACGTTTCTAGTTGACTTGGGCGCAAAAAGCGACAATAATAAGAAATCGTCCGTAGCGAACCGAGGTTGCACGAAGTTAACCCAAATGCATCTCTACAATGTTCTTGTCAAACTTCGATCAACTTCGCGAGTAGTGTAGGTCTTGTACAAAAAACATGCTATAAATTACAATTTGAACCTAGTCAAAGTTAACACATTTATTTGTTAATTATCGGCTCTTTTCAGCAAAACTGCTTTCCGAGACGATGGAAAAGTCTTCATTCACATTCTATTGACATTTAAATTATATTTAAATTATGAAATTGCTCGTAAAAGAGATATGTGTATGAAGTATTCAATTCAATTCAATTCAATTCTCTTGTTAATGGCTTCAAAGCGTGCCAGTTGAGCACAGATTACTTCGCCAATGTCACGTAGAATGGAGAAGGGATGAAGGAGATTAGTCGGTAACATAGAGTCAATAAGTATATATTATTTACATTATAATAATTGTATAAGGGAAGTGAATCCTTAGTAAACCTACAACGTGTATGAAGTATATTTTGATTCCTTTTGACAAATAACTTGAAAAGTTGATTGACAAGACATTAGAGTTGAGAGTAATGCCTCCTATACATGTCTGCAGATGTATCTGCAGATGCATCTGCAGACGTCATCTTCGGATGCGTTCGCCAACGTGCAAAAGGTTACCCCTTTGCGCGTCTGTTCTAGGACTTGAATCAATTGTTGTCGGTTTTGCGACACGGATCAAAGGGATAAACATAGACTGATCTACCTACAGACGTGTGGACGGCTCAAGGCGATCCATCTGCGGATGTATCTGTCAGCAGCCGCGAATGCATCTGTAGACGTGTAGAGGCGGCATAAACAATTATTATGTAACAAATTCAAATCTGCACGCTTTTATAGCTATAAAATAAACAATTTCAATTAACTTGGCCAATCTATTCCTAGTTGTGAATTAAAAGCTAGAAAAAACATAATATTTAATTATTTCTATACTTTAGAACATTGGCAACACCAACATTTTTAACACTATTTTTATTTTTCGTCATAGTAACTCCATTGTAAGTATTAAGAGTCGATTTCGTGTGCTTTTTCCCGAAGGTTTTGATGAATTTGTTTATACCCTCCTTTCCATGGTTTTTGTAGTTCCATACATCTCTTCTATTGCGTATTTGTCTTTTTTCGTATAATTTGTATAACTAAAAAAAATGTAGAGCTGTATTAATTAATGGAATTATGCGAGTAAAAATACAATACTATTAAATAAAATACTAGTGTCTCACCCTTGCTCCACTCGGGTTCATTCCTAGGTGCGTTTTTACGGTTAATGTAGATTTCTAAGAGATAAGATATTTCACAGCAGAACAGTATCATATATCTTAATTCAGATAACCATCTATTACTACTAAATTTCATGATAATGGATAATGTCCAGTGGTTTTTACGTACTGCGGTGACATACAGACAGACAAAAACTATAGATTCAAAAAATGACACATCTACGGGTGTTACAATTATTTAAAAAATGATAACTGACATAACTCACATTATTATCACTTGCAACACTTAATTTTCTGTTTAAAAATTCTAGCTGATTGTCGAGATACTCTCTTATACCAGTCATCTTACTCTGAAAAGTAAAACAAACATTGATATACAAAAAGTGAAGGTACACAGTTTATCTCAAAAGAAACTATTCCAAATTAAATTGTCCTTTTTTCATATTTTTTGTAATTTGTTATTTGCTTGCTTCTCGGGGCTATTATTGAATGGCAGGCAGACATGGTTTTGTTTAAAAAAGTACTTCATGTAGTGTGCGAAGTTTAAATAGTTATTTCGATGCCAATTTTTGAAGAAATAGGAAATGAGCAGCTATGGTTTGAAAAATACCCAAAATTTAAGGATAATTATTTGGTTTGGTATTTTAAAAGTTTAATTACAACATGAGACGATGTTGAAAATTAAACTCAAAATTGACCTACTCATGGATATTTACTAGAAAATACTCTTATGGATGGAGATAATCATTCATATATAATTAATATACATTGTCCAGTGAAATATTATTTTACAGTATTTGTAAAGAAACTCCGTACTTTGTAAAAACTAATCATTATTGACGATTCTATTAAAACATTTCACCCTCGATCCGCTTGAAATCGTCCCTTCGTACGTTATTATAGATTTCCCAGAGATATAAAATTTCCCTTAGTAAAGTATCATATATTTTGACAATTATAACCATTAACCAGTTATCTACATACAAAGTTTCATCTCAATCTGTTCAGTGGTTATCTCGTGTGCCGGTACAGACAGACATACAAAAAACTAAAACCTATAGATTCAATCTACGAGTATGTCTAATATAATCAAAATTAAAAATATTGAATTTTAATTATCTATATAGAAAAATAACTAACTTTGTCCTCATCCGTCATTTCTTCATACCGTTGTATTAAATCTTGAACAGATCGTATAATTCCCAAGCACTCCGTCCTGTCGTCTTGGTGGGTGTCTTCATTGTACGTCGGGAGATCCAAGGTAGGGTTTGTAGATTTACCTAACGAAGTATGAGCTAAAGTGTGACAGTCATTGAATTTTGTTGGCTTAGCCATTGGTTTAGAGTTCATTTCACATTGTACGCCTTACTAAATGTTAATGTCATAAGTACTAATCTATGATTGCTTATGGTAATAAATATTGAACCGTCTTCCTTAAAAAGTTAATAAAATACATGAATCGCTATTAGTTCGCAAGATAAGTATACACAAACGCACAAAAATATCTAATAATATTTAGTTTAACAATATTTACGTATATATATCGAAGAATTGCGACCAATTTGAAGGCATTCGACGATCACCTAATGATTATTGAGCCTCTAAGCCGACATGGATACAATGTGTCCTAAATTTTACATAGAAACTAGATCTAGATTAGTCATACCAGATTGACAAATAAAAGCTGTCTCGCTAAGATGAAGGATCTACCTCGAAGACAATAAAGTATAGTTCATACGCAAATACTATGTCATTTTTTAATCGTCTTAGGTCCAATTATTATACAAAAGATTGCTCTTAAAACTCTTTTAACTCAAAAAAAAACTCATAATTACCATATCTGCTCAAGTAATCTTCAGGCGTCACGTAATCTGAAATTCCAGAGCTTATGTCCAGGTTGTCAACTTCCACATTGCTATCGGTCGGAACTGTCAACCACTCCAAAAAGTCTCGGAGATCTGGCGGTAATTCTGCAAAATGCAAATTGTTATCTCATTATTATTGTAATTTAAAGTCTGCCTCGGTGGTGCCGTGGTTAGCATGTACGGCTGCATATCTGTAGGTAAAATGTTCGAGTCTCGGGTCGGGCAAAGCATCAGTTTGTTCAATTTTTTAAATGAATTCATATACGTTGAAGAGGTATAAATATTCATAATATTAAAACGCAGTGCTTCGGAAAGCATATCAAGAAATTGGAAGCATCTTTTTTATAAAATCGAATCCGAATCTATAGTTTTTAAATTTTTATGGCTGTCTGTAACTGCATCACGAGAAATCACTAGACAGATTTAAAGGAAATTGGGTATGATGGTAGCTTTTATTGATTTTACTACTGAAAATAATATATCTAAGAAACTTACAATATACCATTCAAAACGTACGAACGATCCCGAGCAGAGCAAGGGAGCGTCGCTAGTTATTATATAGATACTAGCAATTCCCGCGGATCCGCCCGCGCCCGAAGGATGAAAATGTAGGGTTATAAGATTTTTTGATGTCAATTGTCAAATTATAAAAAAAGAATTTTTTTTGTCTTAAAATAAAATATATATATCTGGAATAAAAATTAGCCTACGACGTATTCTCAGTCACACCAAATATACACAAAAAAATCATAATGATCGGTCAAGCCGGAGGACTTTGACAACAATATTAGAATAGCACTTACTGGCACAGGTTTTCTGTTCTACTTGAATATTAACCAAGTCAGCCATTAGTCGAACCAGTTGCTGCATTAAGGTTGTTGCTGCTGCATCTTCTTTGTTCTCTTCCCTGACTAATAAAGAATAATAAGTCAAGCCAAAATATAAGTCAATTTTATATAAGGTTTTTTATTAGTAAGTGATAGTGTTTGAGGATAAAAATTATTTTTAACTAAAGAAATAGCTGTAATATTACGAGTATACCAATAAATGAGTTTGATTTTATAGAAAAGCTTATTTTTTTGGTATTTATTCGTATGTTATTCAGCAAATTCATGCTTTCGAATGTTTTACAGCAATCATAGTCACGGGAAAAAATAATGTTTTGACTTTTCAAAGCTTCATTATAAAAAAATAACTAAATAAATTCGCGAAAAAAACGGAATAAATAATTTTATATAAACACAAAACACTGTAAAGTAAAAATTGGAATTGGAGATGGCCCAGCTCTTCTAAATAATGTAATAACAACTTTTGTACGTGTTTTGTAAGGAATATTATGTAAAATATTATGTTTCTTTAAATTCTTCATTCTGAGTAAAGATTTCAAGCAGCTTCAACTAACCACCAATGTGCTTTGAACTTTCTAGCTCTCTAGCAGCTTTTTGGCACACTTTCTTCATATTGGCAGTGAGCATCGCGAATGTTCTTTTAACATCGTTATCTTCGTTCTGTGCACAATGCGTATTATTTAATGCAAAGGAAAATTAAAATATAATCTATACTTATACTGCGTCAACACGCACTAGGTCAGCGCGGTGGGCTATGGTCTGATCCTCCTCGTACTGAGGGAGCCCCGTGTCCAGCAGTGGGACAGTAAAATGGCTGAAGATTGAACTGTATGGATAGTGTGTGAGTCGATTCAGATACACTTAAATTGTTTGGAAAATCTAATTGAAATGGTAATTATTATCAACACGTCTGATTGTCTGGAAACGCATCATGAACAAGCCACTTGATAGATTTTAATGAAATTTGATATAATAATGCTGGTTATTCGATTCAACATATTAAATATTATATGTTACTGCGTGAAAAAATGTTTATAGATATTTACCTTTAAATAAGTTTTCATCAAATTTTAATTAATGTCGCCTTCTTATCGTATTGTAGGTAGTTTGTTCAAAACGAAAAGAATATATTATTTTATACTAACTGTTACCGACCCTTTTCGCTGGGTGTTTAAAAATATATGTAAAAAAAATATTTAAAAAATTCGACAAAAAAATTGAGTATACAGACAGACTACAGATTTATCTAGTAGTATATATTTAGCTCAATACGTACATCCTTTAGTATGAAAAGCTCACTTACATTATCAGACTGTCTCACAGGACGCTTTTTGGTAGCTTCATTCGTACTCGAAAGATCACATTTTGTTGTTTTTGTGTTTTTAGACCTACATTTGTTCTTCTTTCTAAACGTATCCTTTATCTTACGATTCATATTATTTAACTTATTTTTGAGCCAATCTTTGGATTTTTGTATGACGTTTCTATTAATCGAGTGTTTATTTCTTGCGCCATCTAAATAGTCAATTGGAACACCATACTCATCGCTGTCATATAAATCGTTCCAAAATACTTTATTATCAGAATTTCTCTTGACTATAGTTTTATTTTCATTGTCCCTTTCTATTTTAAGTGTTCTAGATTTATTTTCTTTAGAATTTCCGATATTTTCTGCTAAAACTAAAGCTAGTGCCATTGAGTCTTCAAAGTCTGAAAAATCAGAATTGTGAATTGAACCACACTCTCGAGTCATGGTACAGTAGGCAGTACTAGTTCCATATGCCATGACCAAATAGTATAACATATATCATGGATTGATGTAAAACTCTTAAATGTTTGGATTGAAATATAACTAACTAGCGACTCACCCGCTCGCTTCGCTCGGGTTCGTCCCTAGCTTGTACCCCCTTTTAGCGTACAATTTTTACAAACTTTAAATGTCTTACTTATTTATATCTAATCGAAAGGCCAAATAATAAGTTTCAAGTCTCTAGCTTTAAAAATGACGTAATTTCCATACAAATTGTCATCCCCTATTTCAACCTCTTACAGCCTTTTTCTCGCCTTTAAAAGTAGTAGTGTAACTAACACAACTTTCTTTTATATATATATAAGATTTAACTTTTACCCGATTGCAGCAAGGCCCAAGATAGTTGAGAAAATGACCTGCATGTATATATCTACGTATGTTCGATTTAATGTACCCTCGTATTCGCTAAACGGCTCATCCGTTTTTAATAATTCATACTTGAAATAAAACTAAAAATGTCTACCTAACTAGAGTAAAAAGAAATTTGACGAAGGCACACAGATACACATAATTCTGTGTTCTTCCATCAACTTTCAACAACTAGATAAATATAAATAGCCTTACTCGATAAGTGGACTATCTGACGGTAAAAGAACTATTCTAATCAAACCAGTAGTTCTTAAGATTAGCGCGTTCAACCAAACTTTTCAGCTTTAGGCTATTAGTAAAGTTTTGTTACCTGTCGAATTTATTTTTCCTACATCATTGCTACTAGCACTTTTGTTTTTCACTGAATTTTCATTAAAATCATTGTTATCTTTTACTGACATTAAAACTCTTGATTTATGATTTATGTTATCTACCATATCAAGATCGTAGGAAGGATATGAGAAATCTATATCTTTAAAGGTGCGGTTTCTTGTAATACCAGTTGCATTCGATCTAAAACTAAGATAATTTTATTAATTTCTACTTATGACTAATAATATGTAATAATTCTCTGTGATTTAAAAATTGCTATTATTGAATGACATTTGTTTTTGTTTGTCTTTTTGTATACATAAATCTTAATGTGGATGGATCTTTCTTTGACAGATTTTATAAAAATAATGGAGTTCCAGCAAAAAGTCTTATAAACTATGCTAGCATAGTTTGCTAGTAAATATGTTAAGAAAACGCAAGTGTGACTTTGACCGCTTGAATGTGTTAAATATCCGAACAGTAAAAACAAACCTATCTATTTTCTTACATCCTGCTTGAGAATAACATGTTATAGTTAAATAAAAAAAGTGTATTTTACTTACTATCCAAAACTTCCATTTCCAATAACACTTTTGAAATCATTAATTCCTTTCTCTCCAGATAAACCAGCTAAATTGCTGAACCAATCAGACATCAAAAACAAAAAATCTAATATACCATTAGTGAAATTCGCTTTAGAATTATTAGCACTACTATTTATAAGAGTTATATTTGGTTTTTCATTTATTTCTATAGATTTGAGAGATCTTAAAACTTTTTTAAATTGGTAATCATTTGCAGCATTCTTATCTGAAGTCCTCGTATCAGTATTGATATCTGGTAGACTTATGCTGTTAGGAGTATTAACTTTTTGATGTTGAAGATTGGTAAATTGTAATGTGTTTTGATATGGGTTTGGGTCTTTAAATATCCTCACATGTTTTCCTAATCTTTTCATAAATTCGTTTTGCTCTTTAGGTGCTTGATCTAATATGGTTTCTCTTCCTGATTCTTGTTGATCTTTTAGCGTATTTGTAACTAGAAATATTTATTAATATTACATGTGCGCGCAGGTGCTTATGATTTCTAATCATTTGATTTTCAATACTAGATTTTCATCGTAATTTGAAAATCTACCGTAACTTAATTAAAATGTAACTAAAATAGATATATAACTAACTAAAATAAACTATTTACTACTTTTAAGCTTTTTTTTTACTTTAACTTTTCCCTTATGACCGCGTTTGATTCAGTAGTATATATTATAGTAGAGACCTTACTTACTTAGCCTGCGGTCGTGGGTACAAGTTCCACTGGGGGCATTTGTGAGCTGAGCACTTCAGGCATGGGTGTTTATATTTGTAACATGTATGTGTTTAAAGTTATATATTTTGTATAGTATATCATCGTATCTTCTATATGGTTTCGTAACCTCTTAACCTTTTTTTGACGTCGGGAAATGTATTGATGCATACCACTAGGTGGTTACGTAGGACTCACCAGCTTAAATAAAATAAGCCAGTACTACCCACTAAAACCCAACAGACCTTACCCGTCTTAATAAGGCGTTGCAGGATCGCTTGCACATGCAACTAAGACGCCCCGACGGCCCGACAGGTCTGCCAAAACAGACCACACAGCCGAGAAGGTTGCTCCACAGTTTACTTTGCTATCCAGAGAATTACTAGGAGCAACCCGCACGACATACCACCCACAAAAGGCCTTCTCTGCGCGTTTCTTGGCTTCGCGCCCGGCTGGATTGCCGGACGTTACTGAGCCCCCCCTCCACGACAAGGTGAACGCACATTGGGGAGATCATAACCTAAACTAACCCAAGCCTCGTAGCTTACCATTGAACTAGATGGTGCTGTGTGTTAATGTGAAAATATATTTATATATTTATTTTAGCAAACAAACTCCTAATATACCTTTATCTGGTTTTCTAAAAAATCTGTTAATAAATTTCTGTTTATCAAATATAAACTTCAAATTTTGATCTTGTGTATTAACATTATCCTTCATATTATTATTACTGTCAATTTTTCCATAGACAACCCCATAATCGCTATACGCTTGAGCCATTTTCACCATCTTATTAAATTTATTATCTACGTAATCTTCTATATATTCTCTATCACTTATGTCTTTTTCATCTCTATCTTTTTCAACTTTAGTATCTTTTGTGTTGACTGGGACTTGTATATTTATATTTTGTAAAGCTGCCTGCTTAATCATAGCATTTAATTCATCTGGATATAGAGGTAGTGGTACTTCCCCATTAAAATTATGTATATTATTTGGATCGCTATCACTGTATGGATTTTGATATTTTAAGACGTTTACTCCTTGTTCCTATTTAATAAGAATGTATGTTTAATACATGTCATTTTCAATATTTACTATTATAACTGTATTGGGTCTAGAGGCTAGCATGTGGTTACAAATCCGGAGATCCTAGGTTCGTGTCTCAGTTTGACTAAGTTATTGAATTTTTTGTCAAAAAATATATCAGTTCAGGCGTTGAGAAGTCGTTGCACCTATTACTTATCTTTTATTGGTTGTATCGAGTGGTAGGAGCGTGAGTGACAGTGAATAGAGAGTGCAGTTGTGTCTGCCCGTACGTACACTTATGCACTGTAATTTGTTTTGCGCAGGTGACTATGTCAAAGATACATTAAAATTTACCATTATATCACATAAAGTTTCAGCTAATGCAGATATTCAGCTTAATGTTGAATAGATTGATGTAGGAAGTGAATGAGGGAATTTAAATACAAAAAGTAAAGAATAAACTTATCTGCTACAAATATAAAATAGATTACACTATCACGCTTTTTTCGTTCCACTTGTCTATCTATATCGTCACGATCTTGTTGATCATCATTGAGTACTTCCTTTAAATCCTCATAGCTTATTTCTTCTTTCTCTTCGTCAACTTGCATTAAATGACGATGTCCAGGGCGCTGTTTTGGCTTAGTTGGTATTGGATCAGGCATGTCTAAAAGATTTCTGAAAAATTTAAACGCCAAAAACATATAATTGAAATAAAAAAATAAAGAAATTTATATGTAACAAAACTTAATTTTTCAACTAATATGAGACCAAGAAGGAGATTCTCAATTTTCTTCTTTTTCCATTCAAAAATTAATGAATAAAAGATTTGATCAAATTCATAATTTCGAATTGGACACTTATTTTTGAGACACTAATAGTGTGAATTGAACTTTTGTATATTAATATTTATATATCATAAATACTTACGTAGACGTTGACGTAGTCAATGTAACGTCATACGTTAGAGTGGTCGATGGCAAATTATTAAGCTCATAATCACCACTCTTAATATTATCACTTGAATCTAATTTATTTTCTAATTTGTTATAAACATTATTATCGTAAACTTTATAATCAAGTATAGTAAATTCTTTCTTAAAATCGTTTGCTTTTGTTCTAGCGTTTCCTATATTTTCTTTAGCTATTGGCACTTTACTATGAGTATTATTATCAGATTTTCGATTAACGGCCATTTGATTGTTTTTACGAAAATAATGTTTTATATTCTTTTCGTGAGATTTTAATTCGTGATGATGAGAATATTTTGGAAAAGTTTGTTTATCAGGTTCATATCTTATCAATATTTTTTCTTTTCTAATAATGAAACCCGTTATGTTATTGGGTTTAGGGGAACTTTTTTGCGTATCATTTATACCATTATGTGAATTTGAAAGAATGTGAACGCCTTCTTTACTACTATCTTTATTTGCTTGATGAAAAATTTTAAACCTATCTTTTAGAGATCGCTTAAATCTCTCGGTAAAGGTTTTATCATTTTGATAATTGTAATTGATGGCTTGTTTCAGTTTTCTTATTTGAGAGTCTGTTTGAATGAGCTTTTTGAAAAAATCTGAAAAATTATCGAAATACAAAAAATAATTTCAAATAGAATATTATGTCATAAATCATGCTTATTAAAATCTTACATATTATGTTAATTAGAATAATAATAATTACATTTAATTCAATAATTAAAACATTAACCTCGTAATCGTTCACTGTTTTGACCTTCTAACATTTTTTCGTTTTCTAATATATGAGCTAGATCTCCACTCAGTCCATTTTCCAGGTCACCTAAGATGTTCTGAAAATCAATCATTACCTCCTATAGAAATAAAAAACAGTCAATTTGTATGTACCTATATATCGGATAGAAACTTAAAGTGCAAAATAATATATAATAATTCGGTCCGCATAATATTATGTGTACATACATTATATAGTCCAGTCAAATAAGGTCTGAATTTGACTTACAACTTTGCATTTTGGATATGTTGTAGTTTAAATGATACAAAAACATTGTGTAAAGGTTTTAGTGTTAGAAACCCCCGGCAAGGGTGGAAAAATGATGGTCAAAAACTTTTTTTCGCAATTACTCGAAAACGATACAAATTAAACAAAAAAGTTCAAATAAAAATTTGTAGAACTTAAAATTTTACATAAAAAATATATCTTGACTTTTTTCTTCCGGTAAAAATTAACCGAGTTTAACCTAACCGGGTTTTAAGTTTCAGGGATGAACGGAATTTAAAAAAAATCGTATTTAGTAGAAAAATAAGCGAATTTTATTTCTTCTTTGTTTAAAATTGCTTAAAATTCTTAATTCGAATATATAAATTAAATATTTTTTGACAAATCTTATTGAAAAGGTCATTATCATTCATGTAGAGGCCCAATCTACAGTTTTCAAAACTTTTAGAAAACCACCTACAGATTTTCATGTTTCATATGAATACAGCTGATTATCCAGAATATAACTTTTTACTACAAGTTTTTGATGCCAAATCATAAAAAGAATATAAATTTGGTCTAAAATAAACAAAAAAAAATATCTGCAGACTGCCACCCTTATCAGCTAGGGGAATAAAAATTAGCTTACGACCTATTCTCATACAAATCGGCCAAGCCGAGTTCGATAGCAAACACTGTGACACGAGATTTTTATATACTCGTATTAGAAGATGAGCTTGACAAAGAACGCTTAAGAAAAACTTTTGTTAATCCATCCCCTAAAGAGGTTAAGCAATCGTAGACATGAAGACGCAAATATTTTCACACTATACCAAAATTTTTACCGTTCCTAAATATTTACTTAAATGTAAATAAACAGAAAAAACCTAAAACAATTCTTACAAACGAGAATCCATTGAGTAGGGATTGAATCCAATATAGTACGAAGATCGGTAGAGGTGAACATTTTCAAAACGTAATTTTTCGACAATATTTGATCTCAATAACCTTAACATTCAAGATCACTGAGTCTTACTCCAGTTTAAAAAAAAAAAACAAAAATCTATCTCAATTTTCGTATCTCCATTTCCACAAAACGCCTAATCGTTTTTCAAAGACACAAATGGCACCCCCATAATAGAACACTTTTTAAGGTGTTTTCAAAGGTTGCCAAAAATGTTTGCTTAAGATTCATGGGTTTCAATTATTTCGAGCGAAAACCTGTTATAAAATATAAGTTACTGCCTATGAAATCAGTTGTCTGGCAATAAAGATTTTGTCGAAGTCAATTCAGCCCTTTCGGAGGATAAATGAAACAAATAGATGCACAAGTACCGATTAGACCTTGATATTATATAAATAGTAAAAACTGCTTTTAAGATAATTCAATCGGACATTTCAATTATACTCGTATGTACGAGTATGTGTTTTTACAAATGGAAAAAAGCCTTGAAATGAATGAAAAAAAGTAAATTTTATTAAAAATCCATAACAAACCGACCAGTTTAAAATTAAAACATTATTTAACACTAAACGGCGGCATAACTCGCGTCGGAACACACCTGCTAACTTTTAAATAACGTTGGACATATTTATTGTGAAGGGTTAATATAGAAAATGCGAGGGTCTTTAAGACCGGGGTCTGACACATTGTGATGAAGGGGGCGGTTTTGAACCAAGGTTTTTTAAGGTTTCAAATATTCTAAAAAAGTATTGAATTATTCGCTCATTTTGCCACAGCTCACTTTTTACAAAGTTTTTGCTTCACGTATTAATATAATATAGCAGATGTACGTTTTAGCAGTTAGTATGGAAACTACAAAGTAGATATTTATATTAGTATCCCTTATATTAGAAAAGATACTCTTCTCAATAAAAATATTATCGACTTCCGTTTCTTAAATTTCCTCTCACAAAAATTAATTTCCGGTCTAACGTCAAAAGTATCCTATTCCTTACTCTAGGTCATATTCTATATATGTGCAAAGTTTCGTCCAAATCTGTTAAACAGTGTACGAGAAAATGAAACAAAAATCCATAAAGCCTGAAATACATATTTTTTACGACGCCATTATTATCAAAAAACGCTTCCGCTTATGCACTATGTGTGAAGTCTTAACGTCCTATTAAAGTGGGATATTTATGTAATTTCAACTTTCTCGATTAAGTCACCTGTTTACCTATCCAGCTAAGTGGTCAGTGAATCTTCAGAACTCATTATAGAGTGTAAAATTAATACTAAAATTACATTATCTCCTAGTACTTATCTTCACTTAGATCCCTAGGTGCCTAAATGTAGTCTAGCTTACTCCACGTTATAGTCTATCTATGAACTAAATCTAAACTACTAAATCTGTCCAGTCGTTAAGTGTAAAAACATATAAATGTAAACACAGCACATTTATAACAGTCATTCGATGAAACATAAAGCAAACTATCCATGCATGGCATAGGTGTGCATATTTTATTTTTCACTATCAGTAACGTTTTTAGTTTTTCAAATATAATATTATAACATAATATTTTTCATGCGACGACATGTTTGGCTCAGTTGGTAGTGACCCTATTTTGCGCCATCGGTCGCGGGTTCGAGTCCCGCTGGGGGTTAAACGCAAACGAATGTTTGTACTCCAGTCATGGATGTTTATATGTAAAAAGTATACTATATGTAGACCCGGAGAACCAGCTATCATCATATCAAATTTTATCAAAATCAGTTGAATGAGTTTCTCGTGATGTATCCCAAACAGACAGAAATTCTAAAGAAATATGTATATTGCCTCTTAATAATAATAATGTTCTCCGACCGATTCCGGCCATGGCGGCCAATCTCATTGAGACTGGCCAAGTACGCAGGAGATATTATAGTGCACAAGTGTACGCGCAGACACAAGTGCACTCTCTATTCCTATCACTCTCATACTCAGGTGCAGGACCGACGGCTTTACGTGCTCTCCGAGGCACGGGGGTGAACCACCGCCAACTTCCAAACTAACGAAACAGAAATATTCAATAACTAAATTTGGCCCGACCCGGATCTCGAACCCAGGACCTCTCGGTGTGTGACCGTACATGCTAGCCACTTAATAATGAATAATTCACTAAGATTTTGCAGAACGTACATTGTAATGTATAAAATATTTCTAGGCTGAATATAAAATTTCTTAATCCCAAAAGAATAAAGAAAACCTTCTAACATTCAAACATCTATTCTATAAGACGAAGCTAGAAAAATATTTCTCTCGAATGCATAATTAATTATTATACTTAGAACATACAAAATTATTTTGCTTTTAATATATATTATTATAGTTGGGTTTAAATTTACTACCATCATTGAAATTACGTTATTTGTGACCCAAAGCTAGTGAACAATAAATAATATCGAATAAGAGATCGATATATTTAACGGGAAGTGGGTTCGATGCCAGAAGTTTAGTAATAAGGTACAAGCACCAATAATATAATGAACTTCAAGTGTGTTAAGGGCAAGTGCTTTCTCATAATATTACATATCGATCTTTTTAGCTCTCTCTATCGCCACTATGGGTATCCAACTACTTAACACAGATAGACAGACAGACAAAAATGCTAAAAACTATAGATTCGGCTTCTGTATCGATAATAATTATTATTTTAATAAAAAAGTCAAAAAAATAATCAAAGTAAAAAATATATGTATAGATGTAAAAGTATGTTTGTTTTTCTCAAACATGCCAAAACGGCTGAACGGATCTGGAAGACATTTGGCTCGGAGATAGTGTATACTTTAGAATAGCACTTTTTGACAAAAAATGTATGGTTTGGAAAAACGAATGGTTCCTGTGGGAGTAACAGTTTGCTGTTTTTGTTTTTCACTAAAGTAAAGCGAAGCGAAGGCGAGTCCCTAGTATGTACATTTTGTTAATTCCAATTATTAACAAAACAAAAATCCAAAATAAAAACCTATATAATATTTAAATCATAATAAAAAATTTTAAACTACCCCTTAAATATCTTCAAATTAAGCCGTCGTTAGTAACATGTGACGTACGTATCCATTAAATCACACCGTCTCGCTCACTCACTGTGATTAAGAGAGGGATGGGAGAAGAATTGGAGTGACTACGACTGAATGTGTGTACGAGTATGTTGATTATTCGTTTTGGATAAAATTAATTTATGTTTTGTTTCTAAACTTGTAAGAAAACTGTTGTTAAACTAAAAACTAATAAACTATTGTGTATTTTGACTTACTAATGGTCGCCCTGTGGTCGAAATTCGACCATAATTAATTACTAATATAATATATATTGTAATAAATGAATTTATTATGGTTATGTTTGAAATTCAGTGTGTCAAATACATGGTAGTGTGTGTAATGTTTTTTTTAATTAATATATTTTTATGCATATTTAAAAAAAATATTAGCATTTTGCACTCCTTCTCTATATTAAGTATAAGTGTGCGAAATTTCATACTCCTCCGTCCGCGCAATTTTCGTAAAAACGGGTACAAAGTTTGTGTTTCACGTATTAATATATAAATTTCAACACGAAAATTTGCTATTCGTCTTAATTAATGCTTTATGGGTGTAGATCGTTTCCATCCTGGTGGATCAGGCAGTAATAGGCCAGTAGTAACCCATTCGCTTGGAAAAGCGAGTGAAGCAGATTCCAATCCCTATCTGGTCTAATTTTTTATGCGCGAATAATTTGTACAAACATCGATGAGACCTGCATGTCTGAAATATGTGAAGCCTGCCAATCCGCACTTGGCTTGATGGACTACCTGATCTTTCTAATAGTGGATCCCAGCAGTGTGACGTCAAACAAAAAGGCTGAATACAACACAATATAACTTTTTAGTTCTCTTTTAAAAACAAAACTTTTACAGCGCAATTACATAAGTTTAATTACACTAGGTCTCTCAAGGCCCCGGTCTCTGTATAATAAGACAAAATACCTGTAGCTTTATCTATGGAACTTAAACACGAAGAAAAGTTCCTTTCTGAGACATGTTTGGCGCAGTTTGTAGTGATCCTACTTACTGCGCCAGCGGTCGCGGGTTCGAGTCCTGCTTGGGGCATTCATTTGTTGAGCACGATAGTTTGTACTCCTTTCATGGATGCTTATATTTCTAATATGTATCTATGTATATATGTGTAGTGTATCAACTATCTGGTATCCGTAACACAAGCCTCGTAGCTTACCACGGAACTAGATGGTGCTGTGTATAATAACGTCTCGTCTCGTCAACATATTTTCCTTAAAGTTGGTTTAAAATAGGGCGATAAAAAAACGTTTCCAAAACTTTTTAAAAGCTCGATAATATCGATAAGCTCGCTTATTCTATTTATATAGGTACCTTTTCATAAGTCAACCTATGCATGTACACATATATCGATATATTATTTATAGTACATACTAGCTGACCCGGCAGACTTCGTACTGCCTCAATCGATAAATAAAAGACCTAAACATTCTTTTTTCATATTTTTTCACCTTTTAAACCTTCTCTGGACTTCCACAAATAATTCAAGACCAAAATTAGCCAAATCGGTCCAGCCGTTCTCGACTTTTAGCGAGACTAACGAACAGCAATTGATTTTTATATATATAGATTATATACGTTAGACATATATTACGTAGTATTCCATGCACTCTCAATACTGTTAAACATATTGAGTTACAACTTGCAATTCAGATTTTTTTTAATAATAATAATAATTTGATATTAAAATCTATTCCATATATAGCTCAGCTTAGAATTCGAACCCAAAACCTCCTCAGCCGTACATCCTACGCACTAAGCCGAACGGTTAGTACTGTGAGTATTTATAGTCTTCGCATTTCTAAAGACTTTAAAACGACGAAACAACCAATATTTTTGCTATAAATTAATTAATAATTAAACTGTACCCATTAACCACCTGTGAGCTGCTATTTGCTGTTATAAAGGCGCCTACACACTGGTTCTTAACAAAAATATTATTTTGTAATTGCGCTTGAAACTGTACATTAAATGTTTTTTCGTAAAATCTTGTTGAAATAGTAATTATTATTATCGATATAGAATCCAAATATATAGCTTTAGATTTCTTGTCTGTTTGTCGGTCTGTGACCATATTACGAGAATACCACTGGATTTTGATGAAGTTTGGTATGATGATATGTGGTGTGGTGGCTTTTACTGCCGAAAAATATCATAAAACGAACAAATGATAAAACAAACATTTCTGTACTTTTCGTTTTTCCAGCTATTTTTTTTTTAATTTTTCCTTATTTTAACCCCCGACACAAAAACGACGGGGTGTTATAAGTTTGACATGTCTGTGTTTGTCTGACTGTGGCATTGTAGCGTCCAAACGGATGAACCGATTTTGATTTTGTTTTTTTTTTGTTTGAAAGGTGAATTAGTCGGGAGTATTCTTAGCTATGTTTGATGAAAATCGGTCCAAGATGACCGGCGCCACAAATTGGGGGCTAACATATTTTTTCACAACTCCCTCAAGATGAGTTTCAAATGAAAGGGCTTTAATGGTAGAATAATATTTTCATTATTTTGTGTCGGGGGCTTTTTAAATTTTTAATTTAATAATTATTTGTACTGAAATCATGATTATAATTATAACGCCTTGAAAACTGTCCTGTATGAACACACCCTTATTCCAAAGCACTATATTTATGTATTCCACGATTGTTCCCCAAATTACTTCACATCGAGATTAATTGTTTAAATATACTCATTTCATTCAAATACCTTATTCTAAGTTACTAGCAATTTCGCACGCGGCGTCAAATTTACATTTCAATAGGTACGACTGTACGTGCGGCAGGAATAATGTATGAATGTATGTACGTAAAGCCAATTTTAACATCCCACTGCTGAGCGTGGGCCTCCCTTCGAAACGAGGAGTATCAGGCCATAGTCCACCACGCCGGCCTAGTGCGTGTTGGCGGACTTCACATGTCTTTCGAAAATTCACCGTCAGACAAGTGGTAATCATGTTAAAAATGATTCACATATTAAAATATCATTTGTAAGACTCGGAATTTGAACTCGCTTCACTTTGTGTGTATGTTTTTTACTTCGCTAAGCAAATTTTGATGAAATTTAATTCACAAATAGTAGATCGTTGAATAATGTAACAAGGAAATATCTAAGCAAAGTTAGGCATAGCCGCTAGTCTTAAATAAAATGTGATTAATAAAAATTTTCTCTTGATATTAATTAGTTCTAGACGAAGAGAATATATAAATCCTCTAATATATAAAAATCTCGTGTAACAGTATTTGTTATTTAACTTCTCCGAAACGACTTGACCGATTTATATAAAAATTGTGTTTAATTGGTAGGTCTTAGAATTGATCGTGGGCTATTTTTTATCCCTATCAATGATAAGGGAGGCATCAATTCAGATAGAAATCCTGAAATGCTTAAATATAAAAATGGTCAAGGTAGAGCCGTGGTCGCACTTACTGTGAGTGCCAGATTCACCTCTAATATTTTTTTACACGCTTTTTATTAGCTTCACCTGTATGTTTGTATGTTTGTAACCGACTTATTTGGGCGCGATTTTGACCCACTTTAAATGGCCAGATTTCGTTCAAACTTTGTAGATTTATCGAGGACCGATGACAATACACTAATTTGATAAAATAAATAAGCCAAACTAAAAAGTAGAAAATAAATAATCGTTTAAAAAAATTAAAAAACACGCTTTTTATAGAAAACCAAACTAAAAAATAGAAAATAAATTTTAATGAATTTAAATTAATTATTTGATTTTAAGAAAAGCGTGGGGTGCTTTTTAAGATATTATCAAAATGATAATCACTCTACTCATATCTGTCAATAAAATATTTATAACTATTGACACCATGCACCCCACGCTTTTTTAAAATCAAATAATTTTTAAAATTTATTTTCTATTTTTCAGTTCGGTTTTCTATAAAAAACGTGTTTTTTAGTTTTTTTTAACTATTATTTTTATATTAATGTCTTACAACTTCTGATGAGGGTGTAGAAATATTTTTTATCCAACTTGCAATTTTTCAACAATTCTATTTTAGCACATTAGTACACCTCTATTAAACAGACATCGTATGTATAGTATAAAGTGTACGTACACTGCCAAAATCATTACCCTTCCTTTCGGCTTAGCCGTAGTCGGGTAATTAGGATTGCAAAAAACGCCTAACCATTAGTATTATACCCAAAACCAAACACTCTAATTGTAAACAACGTATTCAACGACAATTAAGATTTATAAAACTTTAAAATAAATTGTTTACAAACTTTGAATGTCTTAATATGTAATCAAAACCCTAAAAAATAAGTTTCAAGCTTCTAGCTTTAAAAATGACCTTGTTTCCATACTAACTTTCATCCCCTATTTCAACTCTTTACAGCCCTTTTTTCGCCTTGAAAAGTAGCCTATATCTTTTCTCAGGCTCTAGACTACACGTGTACTAAAATTCATTAAAATCGGTCAAGTAGTTTTTGAGTTTATTCGTTACACGTAAAAATACAAATCTCTCCTCTTTATAATATTAGTATATTTTCTAACTAATATTAAAAGTTCACAAGTCTGTGTGTTAAAAAACTATTCAGTTACTCGAGAATAGCCCGCAACGGGTAAGTTGGCGTCTGCGGCAATAATAACAGTACTATAATGTAGTCGTAGGAGCGTCTGTAGAGAAGGTATTTTTGTAGTCTTCATTATGATATAGTCTAGGAGGCAACGATAGTTGTGCTTAACTTATTTTTTCTTTGATATTTTCGAATTACTATTACTAGTAGTCGCCTAGTAGTCGAAATTCTGACATAATTTAATTTTATAGGTTACATTATAACTACAATTAAGGCATTTATATTTATGATAGAAATGCATTTAAAGTTATATATGTGTAGAGTATCAACTATCTGGTATCCGTAACACAAGCCTCGTAGCTTACCACGGAGCTAGTTGGTGCTGTGTATTAATGTCCAAAAATATTTATTCACTAATTAAATAGTACTAATTAATAAACACAGTTGTAGCGAGTGAAGAATTGAAATGAAACGAGCAATTCACAAGTTCTAAAAAGCAAAGATTTAAATTATTATTAGCATAACTAGAGATATAAAACAAAGTGGGGTTACTAGTTTACGAAATGGCTGGACCAGTTTTTATGGGATTTCACTGATGGTAAAAGGAGTAACTTACCCTTTTTTTTGGGACAAAGGGGGCAAACGGGCAGGAGGCTCACCTGATGGTAAGTGATCACCTCCGCCCATGGACATCTGCAACACCACAGGGCTTGCAGATGCGTTGCCGGCCTTTCAGGAAAGGGAGGGAGGGAGGAGGGAGAAGGACGGGAGTAGGGATGGGAAATGGGCCTCCCGGACTCTCACTTACCGGACGAAACGCGACAGCATAGCTGCCACTTCACGCCGGTCTCCTGTGAGAGAGTGGTACTATACGGGGCGTGCCGGCCCATTCGGCTGCTACCCGAAGGTAACAAGCATGGCACTACCACTTGAAAGCTTATTTTAGTAAAAGACTTTGGATTTGCAGCAGGACACAGGTAGGGTAGGAACGTAGGCTTTTTTATCTATATAGATAAACAAAAATTAAGTGTTATTTTATTATTTCGAAATAAATACTTATTACTAAATGTATCTATATAAAATTATTATCTATGATACTTAGAAAAAAAAATTTAATTCGTCTGTCTGTTGTTCCAGCGAATCTCCAAATCTGCTGAACATATTATCACCGGACTTTCACTGATAGATAGTTGATTGTATAAGGAGTAATTTTGACTATACTTTCTAAAAACAATGTGTTTCCTTCCAAAGCAACTAAAATGTTGCAACTTTATAATATAACTTGGCCGCGGCTACGCTCACGTAGTATTGAACGTGAATTATGTAATACTATATCTATAGAAATATAGCCTATGCGTTATCAAAATATATAAGTAACTAGCTGACCCGTGCCTACTTCGTTGGGCATAATGTTAATAATCCTTTTTAGTACAGAGTGTTATGTTTTAATTTCTAACTGCCAAAAGGAGGGTTATACGTAGGTATTTTATTAATATTAAAAATTAAATTATCTATACTAATATAAAAAAAACTACTTTTTGTAACTTAAATATAAAAGTTAGACATATTATGCTGTCGTTGACTTTTTTGTAGGCATTTTCAAGCTCCACATCTTTTCTCTAGAACTCAAAAATATATCTTTCATAGTTAAGGCAGCGTTCGTAAGAAACGCTTTCATTCGACCGTTTTTTTCCGATTCACTTTGCAAAACGGACTACCACGTAAAAGACTTTTTATTTTTCGTTTTCTGATATAACCTATGATACTCAGCAATAATGTGGCTTTCTATTGGTGAAAGAATTTTTAAAATCGGTTCAGTAGATCCCGAGATTACCCCTTACAATTTAACAAATATACAAACACACAAACTTTACTTCTTTATAATATTAGTATAGATGTATATTATTCGTAAATTTTTTCTGTTAATTAGTTTATACGTAAAAGTAAATTGGATTAAAATCGGCTTAACTATTTCAGTGCGAAGGAGGATAAACTCATACAAACTTCATTAGCAGTGTGATTCTGCATCATAATCGAACTGATTATATCCAGCAAACAAGACAAAGCCACCAAAAGGTGAAATGCAATGCACAACTTTGAGTGTAGGAGTAGGTAAATTATTTACATAATACACATCAATTTCTATAACCATTGAAAATCATTGTTTTAAGGTTCACTGGATGAGAAAAAAATGGTTGAGCACGACTTGAATTTATCTTAGGGGTTCCGTACCATTATTTGTACAAGTTCGGAAGCTCGGGTTGTACGAGGAAAAATCTAAAAAGTTTGTTTAATAAGAGTTTTATTAATTATTTTTTGTAGTATTAAGTCGTTACAATCATTTTAAAGTATTGTTCAGAACTAAAATGCGAAACAAATTTCCTTTGTCTCCAAATCCAAGAACATGTTCTTATTCATCACTTTCTGACATCCCACTGTTGGGGATGGGTTTTTAAAACAAAGTAAACATACAAGTAAAACACGTAACCCTCCTCTAAGCTTCGTCGCTGTCGGTTAAACTGCATATAAGACGAACAGACACACAATTGACACATTTCACATTTTAATGAGGAATACTAAAAAATATATGAATAACTGTAAAGATACAATAATTAGTGTTTAGCTCTTATATTATCATAAGAACCCTGTAAGTCTATGAAAGTGAATGGACTATTTTTTATAGCCCGCCGACCCTTTTGTGTATTGTGGTCTGAAGAGACGTATTTCATTTTAAAAATATCTGAATGAAGATATTAATATTGCAAATTGAAGTTTTTGTATATAATTAACCTTTCTGGGATCAATGTTTAGTGTTTCTTTTATTTAAATAGACTGTGGTAGTCTAGTGGTAATGTGATCGCTTGGGAAACTGATGGAAGTGGATTCAAATCCGGAGTAACGTATTTTTTGTATTTTAACATGATTGCCGCTTGTGTTACGGTAAAAGAAAATGTCGTGAGAGAACATGCATGTTTGAGAGAATCTAGCGGGTTCTTCAAAGACATGTGTGTGTGGTGGACCTGATTGAAGTACCCTCGTCTTGAAGGAAGGCCCGTTCTCAGTACCGGAGGTCCCGATTATAAAGATGATGTAGTAAGGAGTAACTTCAGCTACTTTCATTATAGAAAATTAATTGTTTCCACTCAATAAATTGTAGTACACTTAGGAACGACGATAGGCAGGCGATCAAAGCTAATAAAATAGCTTTTTGAGCAGGATTCTTCGGGAGTGTATGAGAAAACAACTTACCAGTGTCATCATAATCTGATAAAACTTCTTAGAAGGCAAAGAGTATAATAATTATTTATATATATATAGGCCTAGACAGTACATTTACAGACAGACGTATAATTTTTTTGTACGTGTTTACAATCTATGAAATTCACATGTTGTTTCACATGCAAAGCCACGATAGGTAAAAATTTTACGATATCCATATCTAAAATAGTTCGAATGTATTTTAGGGCGACTATAAACTATCGCTTTTTTAATCGCTAATGTCCTGATACCTTCTGTCTCCATTAAAAAATCGTTTTCATATTATTGTCATTGAAGACTGGATGCGAACACACAGTACCATCAAGTTATGTGGCAAGCCTTGTGTTATTGATATCAAAAAGTTGACACACTACATAGATAATAAATATGTTGGGACATTATTACAACAGCGCCATCTAGTTCCGTGGTAAGCTACGAGGTTTATGTTACGGATACCAGATAGTTGATATACTACACATATAAATTTAAATACAATATTGGGTTCGCTTCGCTCGGTTTTTTTTTGGAAAAAATAAAAAATAATAAAAAATTAAAATTGTACTGGAAACGGTGGACTTCTGGTTAGAGATCGCCCGGTTTCCGCTGTCAATCAATCTGAGCTATTATAATCTTGTAGATGACAGCGAAATTTACCTTCGTATTCTAATGGTATTGTAGCTTTTTTTTCATTGCCTGTAAATATTGATAAAATAACGTTTTCTAGAAATAAAACCTAGCTAGATCGATTTATCGCCCCCGAAACCCCCTGCATGCTAAATTTTATGAAAATCGTTGGAGCCGTTTCCCAGATTCCGATCATATATATACATATATATATATATATATACACAAGAATTGCTCGTTTAAAGGTATAAGATACATATTATAACTATAAACACCCATGACTGAAATACAAATATTTGTAGTTAACAAATGATTGCCCCCAGCGGGACTCGTACTCGCGACCGCTGGCGCAGAAAGTAGGGTCACTACCAACTGAGCCAAATGTGTGGTTATAATGATATGCAGTCAGAATGCCATATTATAGCAGTGTCGTCTGACAAATACAAGTGAAATTTTTAAGGAGACAGGCATACCAACGTAAAAGTTTAAATAATACTTATAAAAAGCATCTGGTCCGGAAAAAGTTGATGTAATATTATTAATACGAAATATTGTTGGTATGTTCCATCATAGTGCAAATTTAAATTTGAAAATTTGCCCATTTGGACGTAGTTTAGCTGAAAGGATTCAAGTCACACTATCGTCAAAAAGGAGTTTTTTTGTGCCAAAAAGGCCCTAAAAGTTGGTCATTTCACTCAGCAAAAAAGGTGCGTAAAATTATAATGATAAGATTGATTTTTGTATCTCTTTACAAAACTCTATAATAACTCAGACTTCGTGATTGTTTTAAAAAAAATATGTGTGTCTGTAATTCACCTTTATTCACAACAATATAAGTAAATTTGTATACACATGATAATATTTGAAAATATTCCAAATACAATCATAGCAGAAATTATCTTATAATTTTAAACTATCCGCCGAAACTATCCGAATCTATAGTTTTTAGAATTTTGGTCTGTCTGTGTTTCTGTGATCGCATCACGAGAAAACCACTGGACGGATTTTGATGAAATTTGGTATGATGATAGCTGTCGGTAAATATCTAATTTCTGAGCAATCAATATAGTATTATATAGTATATATATATATATATATATATATATATATATATATATATATATATATATATATATATATATATATATATATATATATATATATATATATATATATATATATATATATATATATATATATATATATATATATATATATATATATATATATATATATATATATATATATATTGCATGTGTTCGGCCCGTTTTTTAAACACCATTTCTCACTTCCATAGGTTGGCTGGAAGAGAATATATATATATACTAACATTTAAAACGTAGGTATTCTCCATTCCTCTCCATATAAGAATTTAGTTTCCGCTCTTTCGCGGGCGAAGCCGCGGGATGTGCTAGTTAATAATAAAAATAAATTCGTCGCAACCAACCCTTATAGCAAGCCAGCCTGTTTTTTAATCTACACTCCGCCCGCGGGACCTATTGTTATGAATGGACCGTGGTCTTTTTGTACGCTTTTGTTGCCTGCATTAAAGGCTAGCGATAGTCGAGCGAGGAAGACGCGTTCTAATCAAGAAAGTGCTTATTAAAACTAATAATGGGTTGAGTGCGTAATTACAAGCCGTTGTTTAGATATGATGTTCGCTGGTTCGATTTCCGCGTGGTGCAATTTAATGGCAAATTAAAAAAAAAACAAATATTATGAACAAATAAGCTACAGATTTGGTATTTTATAACATTTTGGCTAACATTTCAAAAAATTTAGCTTCAATGTCAAAAGTTATCAAAAGGAAAGAATCACAGTCAGTTATTTCCTTTGTCAATAACATTTTATGCATTATTAAAGTCTAGAGTTTCTTAATAAATGTTCACGCTTTCACGCCAAAACTACTGAATCGATTTAAATTAAATTTGGTACACAGATAGTTAAAAGCCTGAGAAAGGGGATAATATACTAGGGGATTAACTACATTTAATGAATTTCATTGTAGTGTTGCATCACACGTTTCATCTGAACGGGTCCAGCTTGGCACAGGCTTCCCTCAAGGCGGCGGATCACACAGAATCGAATCTGCTATTTAGCCTTTCAGACCAGTGCCAATCCTGTTTGGTTTAAAAATCTTAACAGTATACGAGTGGTCAGAAAATGTTGTTGATATAGTATGTATTGGCACTTTTCTATTTGTCCGTACTTGATTTTAAACAAGTTTTTGCGTAAATTTATATTTAACTAGGGACTCACCCTCGCTTCGCTCGGGTTCGTCCCTAGGTACGTGTTGTACATATTTACTTCGCACCGCCCGGTATATATTTGTCTTGATTATAATATGAATTACCATTACACGCACCATGGCAACGGTCAAAACTGATACGTCAAACGCCGTTAATTTTATAAAAAAAACATAACAAAAAAAGAATTGGCCAAATTGGTCCAGGCGTTGTTGAGTTATGCGCTTACCAACACATTTTGCGATTCATTTTTATATTATAGATAGGGATCAATCGAAGGTTATATATAGAGATTTACAAATAACCGCCGAACTCATAGTCTCTTAATGAAACATTAAGTCTTTCTTTAGTATGGAGATTCTCGACCAATGCAATGGTTCATTAAGTGACTATGAGTGCGGCGTAAATGTAGTTTCAAATGCAAGTAAAGACACAGGCTGTAGTTAGTGTTTTTTAATATTTACGACAGTTCCCGAACAAAGGACAAGAAAGTTATATTCTTATATTTCACAATACTTCTATCCCCAGCTCGGATTCCTATTGTAATGGATTTTCTACTTCAATCTGTCACTTTACGCCATGAGACCTATAAAATATACTGAACATAAATCAGTAAGACTTTGCGTCCAGTGCGGATGCTGCGCTATAACGAGATGGGTGGAAATTTTACTCGAGATTGTTTTCGAGACTAGAATTACCAATTTTATCGATGAGAATAAGGGGAATATAGTGTTTTTTTAAGATTTTTCAGGACACGATAAGTGGAGAGTATTTCTAATTAAGTGAATCACAAATGGATCAATGAATGAAATCATCAGCTAAAAAAAGCTAAAAGAAGTAAGTGATAGCTAAACACGTACCTACGTCATCTATACTGATAAATAATATTGAAATGTCTGTTTGTTGCAATCAACATAACAGTTATTTACTAAAAGCACAAACGTATGAGTAATTAGGTAAAAATATTATTGTCTGTGTGTCTGTCTGGTTCTTTCTAATCTCTGAAACGGTAGAACAAATTTTAACAGGACTTTTACTATATTATAAGGAGTAGCTTACGCTTGTTTTATTTAAAAAAGAATTAGGGTATTCCACTGAAAAAAATAAAACAACAAACGAAACGAGGGTTAATCGTTAGTAAAAAATTTAAACAAACACTTTTTATACAATTTTATAGCTTCATTAAAGCTATATCATAGCACTGAAAAGGAAAACAATCTTTATATTGTCTTATTGAAAAACGTGCCAGAACCTAAGTGAGAGTTTAGAGACTTACAAAAGAAAAAGCATTATGAAAATATGATATATTAGCAGATGTTCCGTATATTAAATGGCATCTTATTACTAGCAAATGAATTTAGTAATTCTAAACGGAATATGTTGGGACATTAACACAGCACCATCTAGTTCCATGGTAAGTTACGAGGCTTGTGTTACGGATACAAGGTAGTTGATACACACATTTAACTTTAAATGGAGTAGAAACATTCGTGTTCAACAAATGAATTACCCCAGCGGGACACGAACCCGTGACCGCTGCCACAGCATTACAAACTGAGCCAACTATCGTCGTCACTTATAAGTAGAACACAGACTAAATAAAAAAAGATACTTAGATACGTTTCAACGGTTAGTATAGATTTCTTAGAAATATGATGTTTTTGACCCGGATAATTAGCTACCAATCGATCATCCAAATATCAAAATTTGTGAATGGTTTTCTCGTGTTGCGATTAAAGACAGACAGTCAAAAAATCTAAAAAATAATATCGATAATAATGACTAACAATTGACTAAAATATTTATTTAGTTTGGAAGTCAGTTTTTGTTTTTTTGTTAAAAATAATTTATATGATGCCAAATCAAAGTTAATAGCTAAACAGTAGGCAAGACGGTGCGGGGCGGGGTGTAGGGTTGGCGATTGCATCAAGCGAAGCGGCGCTTAAAGCAGCCCTTGCATTTTATTCTCGCGTCCGTATTTTTTTGCGATTACTCCTAAGATATTCGTCAAAATAAATTAAAATACTTGACAAATTATATACTAAAACCTTTCTCTCTTTCCATTGGTGAAAACAGCATGGAAATCGGTGACAGACAGACGCGGCGGAGGACCTTGTTTTATAGTATCTATAGATATGTATAGTAGAATTTTGACCATATCGGATATATCATTGTACTATTTCCTCTAAATCTGTACAATAGTTACAGCATGAAGGAATAACATAGAAACATACATACAGGCATTCATTCTAATTAATAACATTCTCTTAAATTATTTTTATATTTTCCTCATAAAACTTCCTCGAGACTTTCTAAACGATAGCATACCGAATAGAAACCGCATCTAATATTGTATAGTTTAAAACAGATTCAAAAACAATATTATGGTAAATAGTATCTTTACAATATTTAGGGAAAAAGCCATGAACATTGAACATCTTACTTATAACCACAAGGGAACCCTAAAAAAGAGTTGTCTCCCGCTCCCACAAATCACGCAAAGTCGGGAGAGTATACAGGCTAAGACTTCAGTATGATTTGTTATCGCTCCGCCGGGTATAGGGTGTTTCGTATTTGTTATTTATTAACCTTTATAAAAAAGGCAGTGGTAGCCCAGTTGAAATGCGCTCGCTTGTATAACCGAGTGATGCGGGTTCAACTCCGGGTCTCGCACCTCTGATATTTTTATGTGCGAATCATTTCTATCATGATTATCACTTGTCTGACGGTGAAGGAAAATATCGTGAGGAAACCTGCATATCTGACGAAACCTAGCAAGTTTTCGTGAAGTCCGTGACCGTGCCCAGCAGTGGGACGTTAAAAAGGGCTGATGACAACTTTTATAAGTACTGAGGTAAAAATGACATGATAGTAGGTTGGGCTTTAGGTCGTGAGTTCGATGACTGAGAGTGCAAAAAAAGATTAGTTGAGTACAAAATTAACTATTATATATATTTTGAACTCTTTTGAAGAAATATTATGTTTCGTACTTTAAAGTTTTTTTACCAAATATAAATATTTTTACTAGAGAGACTCACAGAGTGAAAAGGCAAAAGAGAGAACTTTCAGAAGGGCTTTGATCTGTGATTTTTTTATTTTATGATTATTTGCAGGTTCAAGAGATTTTTACTTTTTAACAAACAATTCAGATAAGACCTACCCTCTAATTAGTACTTTCTGTTCGAAAATATACCTAGATATGATATAAAATCATTTTCAATATATAATGTAAACAAGAGTTTGACCAATGATCGAAAATTAACCAAAATATTCTTTAATAACAACACTAAAGATCATCAAAAGGTACGACACAAAACAATCGATTAAAACACTGGGGAGAAAAAGGCCCTGAACTGTTTTGTCTGTGCCTATTTACCTATATATAACAACATCCTGTATAGCATAGCATTTCAATTGACTCCCATTACCCCATCGGAACGATACATTAATATTTACAGTACAACGGCATTATAACCCTTAGGCGCCATATTTTATATTACACTAGTTACTTTTCTCGGTTTTACTTAAACTGCTTAAAAAAATTAACTGACTTCAAAAAATACAGGTTATTATTAATACGACAGTATTTTTGCAGTAGTACTTTGTTTTTCCGCAGTTTTTCTTGCGTGATAATCGGAACGGAGATTACAATAGCCTATTTTCGTATTGTATCTAAGTAGGATACAATTTATATCCTTGCTAAATTTTATCGAAATCTGATCAGCACTATGAAAAGGTAACTGACAGAGATAGATAATAATTATAAAATTTGGATGTAATGCCTCGGTGTAATCAATTCGGTGGTTTTGGGTTCAAATCCCGGGTCGAAACAAATTGAGATATTCAATTTTTCTGCCAAGCTTAAATTTCATTTCAAAACATTGAAAAGTCCGCAGATTTTCTATACTTTAGTTTATTTTGAGATCTCCCCAACCTTTGTTTCGTGCGAATCACATTTTCTAAAAATTAAAACCGTGAGGGAAACTGAAAACATTGTACTACTCAAAAATAGACAAATTAGAAGTACCTATCAATTAGTAAATTACTTCTATAAACATTTTTAAAATACAATTTTAATTTTGATGTATCAATACTAGATAAGTGTGAAATAAAAAAATAAGGTGACAAATTAATGCTTGAGGACAGCTATTTTAAATTCTAATAACACGCATAGCCTAATTCACTTGAGTTATAAAGACGATGTTCAATCGTTAAATTGGTAAAATTTAAATTTTTTTTTTTTTTATGGGACAAAGGGGGCAAACGGGCAGGAGGCTCACCTGATGGTAAGTGATCGCCTCCGCCCATGGACATCAGTAACACCACAGGGCTTGCAGATGCGTTGCCGGCCTTTCAGGAGGGAGGAGGGAGAAGGACGGGGGTAGGGAAGGGGAGTGGGCCTCCCGGACTCTCACTTACCGGACGAAACGCGACAGCATAGCTGCCACTTCACGCCGGTCTTCTGTGAGAGAGTGGTACTATACGGGGCGTGCCGGCCCATTCGGCTGCTACCCGAAGGTAACAAGCATGGCACTACCACTTGAGACCACTTGGTTAAGTGGTTTACTATTTACGACGGATCATAGGATAGAACAAACATAATCAGGTCAAACACATAACCCTCCTTCCTTGTCGCAGTTGAGAAAAACACGCATAAAAACTCATAAGCACAACTAGAAAATACAAACAAATATACAGTATGATGCTGTACAATTCAAATTTAAAACTTCAAAAGTGTACCCCGTCTAATACATCAGCGAACAAAAGGCTCGGTAGATGTGACAACAAAAATAAGTCAAAAGTGCTCTGTGAGAGGAGTTGTGAAAAAACATTTGAAGTACTTTGTTTAGATGTTTTCGTATTTACACAGTGTTTTAGTTAACGTTTGGTATTATTAATAAATTTTATAATCTATACAATATACATACTCGTATAATATATATTTTTAATTCTAATCGGTATATTAAATATTTTTTTAAAAATCCTATTAAAATACAAGCATTTTGGCTTAGCACACACTGCGATCAAACGCCTGGGTTTTACCGCAGGCCTGAAACCGCAAAAAAATGTATCACATAGCTTTACAAGCGCACTTTTTTCAGTGACTGATTCTATAAACGCAATTTGCTACGTTTTGAAAATGTGAAACGGTGAAACTGAAAATAAAATTAAGCAAAACGCCTGCCGCACTGCGTGTTGATACGCGGTTTCGCGTTTCCAGCTATTCGTAAACCGCTTGCATTTAATCGCATTGCGTGCTCGGACTTTTATTGACACAGAGGCCGCTCTGTACATTTTTTAAAATTTTATCTGTCTGCTTGTCTGTGATCGCATCACTAGAAAACGACTGGATCGATTTTGATGAAATTTAATAGAATGATAGGTGGTTATCCAGGTCAACATATTATAGGATATTTTTTATCGCTATATATAAATATAATAACCGTTAAAACCGAGCGGAGTAAGGGTGAGTCGCTAGTATTTTTTGTATACCCTAATATATTATATTAAACTAGCGACTCACCCTCGCTTCGCTCGGGTTCGTCCCCAGGTGTACCCTCTTTAGTATAGTTTAAATTTTTCCTGAATTTTCTTTGCTATAAACCTCACGGAGCCCGAGACCTTTCCAACGAATGCAAAACCGTGAAAATCGGTTTGTGTGTTCTGGAGTTATAGCGTCAGGAAGGAAAACCCGACTTATTTTTATATAGTAGATGTATTTCGTAAAACGGCTCTAACGATTTGGATCTAATTTAGTATTTAGGTAAAAAAAATAAGTTCAACTATATAGCTATTTTTTCTAAAAAAAATTGTCAAAATAAACGAATTGAAACAAACAAAATTTTAAAAATATCTCAGTTATGTATCATTCAGCGTATTAAGCCTTGGATTTTGTAATGGTGAGTTCGAAACAGACCTTCATTCGAAAGCGTTACTACGAATTCAAACTAATATCTACAGAATGGAACCTTTTTAAAATTCTGGCATTCGTATTTCCAATATTTTCATCTTAAATCATTTTCAATATAACCACTTTTCTTACAGTGAAGGAGAATAGTGAAGAAACCAGCGTGTCAGAGAATCTAGCAAGTTTTGAAAAGAAAGAAAAATAAATCCTATAAAAAAAGCAATTTTTCCGATACTTCTTAAGACCTGATTCAGAATATAACTAATATTAAAAATAATTATGGTTCATTATTCCCACAGCGCCATCTAGTTGCGTGGTAAGCTACGAGGCCTGTGTCACGGATACCAGATAGTTCATATACTACACAATCATATTATAAATAAATAAAAATATAAACACCCATATATGGAGTACAAACATTCGCGCTCAACAAATGAATCAGCGGGACGCGAACCCACGACTACTTACGCCGTAAGCAGGGTTACCAACCTTTCATCAAAAAGCCATTGCTTTCTGAAGGTTGAGCACCTTCAGAAAGCTATGTCGTTTTTGAAGTCTTATCACAATCAAAAAAATGAAAAAAAAAAGACTCGATATTTTTCAACGTAACAATAGTAACGCCATTTGATTGATAAAAATATCTCCCACAGTACTATGTCAAAGGGTGTATCGTAAGAAAGAATAAACTTATATCCGATAAAGTGGGTATAATGAGGAGTAACGACGAGAACGAAAGATATAGCCCCTAAAGGAATTTGAAGGAAAAATAGGGTACAGTGAGGAGAAATGGCATAAATTACCTGTTAAAAAAAGTTACGGGTAGATTAGCTTAGAAGTTTTTATACAGCAACTAGCGATTCCCGCGGCTTCGCACGCATTTTAATTAAATTAATTTTAATTAATCACTATTAAAAAATAGGGATTAGTGGTAGAAGGATGAAAATTTAGTGTAAATAAAGAAATGAAAAAAAAATGTTCTAAAAATAAAAAAAATATACAGGGCCACCCTAGTAGTAGTAACCTAGGGGAATAAACAAACACTGTGACACGATATTTTTATATATTAGAAAAGTATTACGAAATATTGACATTTGTTTTTTCTTCATATTCGTTAATATAACGATTAATATAATAAAATAAAATAATAATTAATATAATAAATAATTATGTATAAAGTTATTATCGACTTACTGATCCTTGAATACCGTCATTGGGATATTCTGAAATAGATAAATATCATTCATTACTATTTAAACTATTATTACTACGTAAAAGACGAAACAAGAAAATAATATGAAATAGAAATCCCGATATGCATAAGTATGGTATGGTCAAGGTAGAGCCGTGGTCGGACTACTCGTCCACATGATCACCTGCATATATGCAGATGATGTACTCGTACTAGTATGGTATGCTTAAGAGGACGAATTGGAAAAGGAAAGTCAGTGATCTCAATTTTTGTCAGTAATTACAAAACGAATGAAAATATAAATTGGTGACCTGATAATTCATGATAAAAACTTTATTTTGTTAGTTTTTAAAACGTGATTATATAACTTTTGTAACAGAAAAAAAATTATTAAACATACCCCTTTTTAAAAAGAGATTCACATCTTATGGGCAAACGGGACCGCGATTTAAGCCTCATAACTTTCTCCGTAGATGAGTCTATACATACTCTTTAAAATTGTAGAAGGAATTTCTTAAATTATCATTTTTAACTAAATTAAATACCACAATCCATATTTACGTTACTTATCGGGGTGTGTGCGGGTTGCGGGGCGGGCGTGCCTGGTTTTAGAATTATTGTTTAACAATTCGTCGCCTTAATTCAATTTTCCAACATTCAAAAACTAAAAAATGTTTCTGTATACTAAACTCAAAATTAAATTTAATTCTAGCTTTAAAAATGACGTTATTTCCATACAAACTTTCACCCCCTATTTCAACCCCTTATAGCCATTTTTTCGCAAGGCAAATTATAGACACTTTTTTTGAAAAGTAGCCTATATCCTTTTTCAGGTTTTAGACTATTCGTGTAGCACATTTCATTTAAATCGGTTCAGTAGTTTCGACGTGAAAGCGCGACAGACAGACAGAGTTACTTTCGCATTTATAATATTACTTAGTAAGGATTACATCCAAATCGGTCCAACCGTTTTATCGTAAAGACGTAACTAAAATACAAACAAAATTTCTCTATTGTAAGACTTAGATATTAATATGACTGTCGTAGTTTACTCACCCGACGCCATATCACCGACATAATTAAGACGACTGGTCTCTTCATTCTGCCATTTGTTCCTGATTAAATAAAGAAGTAATGTTTTGATACTGCACCTTTTTAGTTAATTTTAAAGATAACTCAACTGAAAACCGATTAGAAGTAAATTATATACCTTAGATATCTAACTTATATTAATAAGTAATTAAAAAATCGGCCAAGTGTGAGTTGGACTCGCGCACAAAGGGTTCAGAGAGAAGAGAGAGAAGGGAGATACAGCCTGGTGACAAACGGACAGACAGACGAACGGACAGCAAAATTTTAGTACCTTTAAGCTGAATAAGTACTTCTAAAGTACTTTAAAGGTAACTTTTCAGTATTTTTTGTATGTAGGTACCACACATTATCAAAAACATTATACATACAAAAAAAAACAGATTTTTTCACCTACGTGTATACAAAGATCTATTCGTATTTAATATATAATATAGATCAAACCATTACGCTATACACAAATTATCGTAAGACTACTAGAAGAAAGTACCTCTCAGTATAAACTTGATAACTTTCTGTAAGCTGTCGCTTTTCTTTTATCGCTGAAGCTTTTTTGTAATAACAGGTATCTGCGTCCGGCATCTTGAAGACCATTATGAAAATGATAACAACCGATATCGAGAAGAGCAGGAGGAGACACGCGATGCAACTGTACTCGGAAGTGACAATCTTTTTTAATCTGGAAAGATCACATTAAATAAATAAAATAAATAAGTATGTTCGCACATTATTACAACAGCGCCATGTAGCTCCATGGTAAGCTACGAGGCTTGTGTTACGGATACCAGATAGTTGATACACTACACATATGTAACTGTTAAATGCATACATATTATTATAAATATAAACACCCATGACTGGAGTACAAACATTCGTGATTAGCAAATGAATGCTCCCAGCGGGACTCGAACCCGCGACCGCTGGCGCAGAAAGTAAGGTCACTACCAACTGAGCCAAACGAGTCGTCGAATGTACAAGTTGAACTTAGTTAGAATTTTATTATAAAGATCGATATGTCTAATGTATTGTTTTAAAATTTCATCAAAATCCGTTCAGTAATTTATGCGTGAAAGAGTCACAAACACACGTTCAAAACTTTTGCACTTAAAATATAAGCAGGATGATTGAGTAGCAAAACAAAGCACTCACGCGCACGACACACATGAGCAAGTATCTTCTGTTTTCTTCTTCTTCTGCTGATCGTTCTGCAAAAATATTCAATTAGTTATTAGTAATAATAATATCACTGTGACGGCATTTATTTCAAAGCTACCACGCGCTTTAAAAAAAGGTCTGCTGAGAAAAGCTCAACAGTGGCCTTTTTAAAAATCGGCTTACATTTTTAACATAACATTGTAGATAAATTCTAAAACAAACACTAACCCAGAGCCACCAACTCTCTCTTTTTTCATTTTGGAAAGCCTGCAAATATAAATTCAATGATGTATATATTTGATAGTGTCTTTTAATAAGGATCTTTAGAAATATATAGTTCAATCCAAGAAGTGAATAATTCTACAATTTTTAAGTGGATACTATATAAAGTAACTTTTCGATTCATCTACTTTGGTACTTCCCGTTAGCATGATTGCTATAAATTATTCGAATCGTTGTAACCAAAAATGAATTTGTTTCCGCAAAATAATAGTCCGAAAAGTTAGTTTAATTAAAAAACTAACTTTTTTTAGTTAATGTGGGATCATCCTTAAAGAATTAAGTACCTCTTTTTCTTTAAAGTCGGTCAAAATTCACATAAAGATAATATTATTATTCTATTTGGTTCAACTTACTTGGCTTCTAGATCTGTCATTGAACACCTCGTCCTCTTGAATGTCTTGAACGGTTATTTTAGTTTGCCGACCTTTGTACCTGTCAGTACTGCTTGAATCGTAGGATCTCTGCAACAAAATATCTTTCCTTTCTTTTTTATTTTTTAACAAATGATCGAACAAACTAACACTTGTTAATTACTTTTTTTTTAATAATATAATGGACTTTTAAACGATTTCTATGAAATTTTCTAGCAATTAAGATTAGTCCATCAAGTGTTTCTGAGAGGAGTTCAGTAGTGATCGGAATAGTGAATTATCTAAATCTACTGTTATTCTAAAAAAAAAGAATTCTGTCCAAAGAAAAATAACAATCCCAAAACCCAATCCAAGAAAAACGAGATACGAGGGCAAGTGGCTAGTGATTTAAATTAAAACCAAGCCTTTTAAGCCAATTCATACTTACTTGATCAGATTTCGACCGTGACTCAGAGTACGATTTCTTCTTTCTGTCCCTTTGCTTATCTTTTAGTAAGGTAACTTTTTCTGGATCACTGAAAAAATCATAAGTAATCTAATATCTAAAAATCTCGTGTCACAGTATTTGTTATGGAACTCCTCAAAAACGGTTTGATCGATTTTTGTGATTTTTTGCGTATTTTTGGTAGGTCTGAGAATACTTCTTAGGCTATTTTTATTCCTCTAGGTGATAAGGGCAACTCTCTCCAGTTTTTTAATTTTTTCTTCTTAGACCAATTTTTTTTTATTTTTTAATCATTAAGCATCAAAGAATACTTGTAACCCTAAATTTTCGTCCTTCTACCACCAATCTCTATCATCATCAATTTTTAATAGTGATTAAAATGCGGGCGGAACCGCGGGAATTGCTAGTATTATATCTTAAAACTCATGAACGGCTTTCCATCTGGAGAAAACAGGTGGTAATGTTCCATTTCGTTAGAGGTGTAATCCACCGTTTCGTTACAGGTGTAAAAATATAAAAAAAAGAGAGCTCAGGACTGACTATTTACTATGGGAGTTAACCAATAAAGAAGAGCTCGAGAGAAGCGAAGGTGATTCATTAATTATTACTATGAAATAAAAACGCGAATTCCATAAGAACTTCGCGTAAATCTAAGGAAGTATCAATTAAGCTTGTATTCTGCCCTTTTTAATGTCCCACTGCTGGGCAACAGCTTCTATTAACTACAAAGTTCATCTGGTCATAGTCCACTACGCTGTCCAAGTGTGGGTTGGTGAACTTCATGTGTTTTGAATTTTGAATAAAAATGATAATTAAAAAATTAAAATCGATTTCACATTTTAGCACTTTGGAAGTATCTCTCGTGCAAACTATTCAGTTAAGAAAAAAATGATGATAGAAACCTCAATATCATTTTTGAAGAACTATCCATAGATACCCCATACGTATGGGTTTGATGAAAAAAAAATTTGAGTTATAAGTAAGTATGGGGAACCCCCAAAATTTATTGTTTTTTTTTTCTATTTTTGTATGACAATCTTAATGCGGCTCACAGAGTACATCTACTTACCAAGTTCTTATAGTTTCGGAAAAAAGTGCCGTGACATACGGACGGACAGACAGACAGACATGACAAATCCATAAGGGTTCCGTTTCTTGCCATTTGGCTACGGAACCCTAATAAAAAAAAATCGATTTCATCTTTCGATTATCTAGTTACTTACGTGTTCTCCTTCTGCATAATGTCTTTGAATATTTTTAGTACCGGTGATTGTGTTTCTTTATCAGACTTCTTTCCGTAACTGAAAGTCATGGGTTGATATTACAAGCAAGTTAAAAGAAAGTGGGTACTTACGTACTAACGATGACGCACTTTTATTTTTTCTATAGATTTGTGTGAATGTGCTTATATCGTAAAATCTTAAATCGAAAATTAATAATAGGTTCATAAAGTTGAATGTTTCTTTCTAGGTTGGTTAGGTTAGGTTAGATATATGACCACAATATCGCACGAGCCGAGCGAGAGCAGCGAGCGTGCCGCGGCAGCGGCCGGCGTGTGCCAACGAGTGTTGTAACGGCTTTAAAGGTAATTCAGAAAGGAAATCTTATTTGATATTGTAATTGTTAAATTAATTACTTAGAAATGATTGATAACCCATACAAACTTAACCTTCTTAAGGTGTAATTTCGGGATATAAGAGCCCTTTCAAGAGTCTCAAATTATGGAAATAATTTGGAAATATTCCAAGCATATGTATGGGATCAGCTGATTAAGCTTGAAAGGGTAACAGACAGTCAATAGAACAGTACTGCGAGTAATAGAGTATTATATGATTACTAGCGAGATACCAGATCCTATGACCTAGGATTAGATATCTAACAGTAGCCTAAGTGTTATATACCAAGGTCATAGTCTTAAATAGGTCAAGCAGTTCTGCGTGAAGTATTATAATTATTATAATTTATAATTTATTTTACCTTTTTCGACTTACTCCCATAATCTTGAATACATGTAAAGTGTCATTGCAAAAATGTTTTTATGACTGACATTTTCGACAAATAGTTTATCTGTCAAATTGCTTGAAACCTTAATGTTCTAAAAAAATAGAAAAAACAGTTCTAATAATACATTCTCTTATTATTAAATGAATTAAAAATTATAATTTATTCGGCTATCATTATAACTATAATTTATTTCGCTTCATCTACAGGCTACGTCTATGTTTTACCGGTCAGTAGATTTTTTAGAGAAAAGATATCAAGATTGATCCAGAACACCTACCAGCTTCTAATGAATTTTATCAAAATCTGCCCATAATACTTTCTTAGATTTACGCGAATATTCGACATTATAAATGAAACTACCTTTTCGGATTTTGTCGCGGATTTATTTTGATTTTTAGTTCCCGACGTTTCGAATGCTTTACAGCAATCATGGTCACGGGAGAGACTAAGGTATTTGACGTCTCATAGGTTTATATACTTGTTACAGACAGTGCCTACCCACAATTTACAAAAAATTTGAAAATGGCATCAGAGTACCTTATAAAATTTTAATTCTAAACATTTATATTTAAATTTAAATAATTTAAAAATAATTTATAATTATGGCAATATTATTAACTTATTTTTAGCTAGTATTATTATAATTATTATAATTTTTATTTTAATATTAGTTATTCAAAAGTATTATGTAGTGTTGCTATTCTAATAATATGTATATTTTCTTACCTATAAATTGTTTATGCTAAGTTGCATTTTATTATTTAAATTAAGTATTAATTTGATATAAGAAAATTAAGTTAAAATATAAATTGAATTTTGATTATTTTAAAGTATTAAGCAACACTACTGCAAATTAAAAATAATTTAATCAAATTAAAATATGCTTAGATTTGATAGATTCTTTTGAATTATAATTTTTTAAAATTTTTTTTTTTTTGAATTTAGATTGAAAGAAAGCTACTGCACGGTTCGGAAGGCAGTTTGTGCAGAGAAGAACCGGCAAGAAACTCTACACTTGCTCTTTTTAAAAATATTTTAACAATATTGCAATACATACAATAATTATATATAATATTAAATTTGACTACTTGTATCAAGATCTACACAGCATGAGCTAACTACATCCGACTGTCTATTATGATTATTTTTATTATTATTAGATTTTATTATATTAATTACAGGATCCCAAGAAGGTGGTAATACCCAGCCGTCCTCTCTATTAAAGTTAGGATGTTTTTTAATTTCAATTGCCTCGCGAATCATTCTAGGTCGATAACGAGTCTCTTTCGCAAGTATTTGAGGGTTATCAAAGCGAATATAGTGGCTGGGGCGATCCAGACAATGTTTACAGACAGCGGATGTAGTATTGCGACGGTGCTTCACATCAGCTATGTGTTCTTTGATCCTAGTTCTAATAGATCTCTTTGTTTGTCCGATATAAGAGAGCCCACAGTCACAATCAAGTTTGTATACTCCTGCATCTTGAAGAGGGATATGGCACTTGACTGATGGTAGAAACTGACTTATTTTCTTAGGCGGCTTGAAATATGTTTTGATAGAATCAGAGACTCGTTATCGACCTAGAATGATTCGCGAGGCAATTGAAATTAAAAAACATCCTAACTTTAATAGAGAGGACGGCTGGGTATTACCACCTTCTTGGGATCCTGTAATTAATATAATAAAATCTAATAATAATAAAAATAATCATAATAGACAGTCGGATGTAGTTAGCTCATGCTGTGTAGATCTTGATACAAGTAGTCAAATTTAATATTATATATAATTATTGTATGTATTGCAATATTGTTAAAATATTTTTAAAAAGAGCAAGTGTAGAGTTTCTTGCCGGTTCTTCTCTGCACAAACTGCCTTCCGAACCGTGCAGTAGCTTTCTTTCAATCTAAATTCAAAAAAGAAAAATTTTAAAAAATTATAATTCAAAAGAATCTATCAAATCTAAGCATATTTTAATTTGATTAAATTATTTTTAATTTGCAGTAGTGTTGCTTAATACTTTAAAATAATCAAAATTCAATTTATATTTTAACTTAATTTTCTTATATCAAATTAATACTTAATTTAAATAATAAAATGCAACTTAGCATAAACAATTTATAGGTAAGAAAATATACATATTATTAGAATAGCAACACTACATAATACTTTTGAATAACTAATATTAAAATAAAAATTATAATAATTATAATAATACTAGCTAAAAATAAGTTAATAATATTGCCATAATTATAAATTATTTTTAAATTATTTAAATTTAAATATAAATGTTTAGAATTAAAATTTTATAAGGTACTCTGATGCCATTTTCAAATTTTTTGTAAATTGTGGGTAGGCACTGTCTGTAACAAGTATATAAACCTATGAGACGTCAAATACCTTAGTCTCTCCCGTGACCATGATTGCTGTAAAGCATTCGAAACGTCGGGAACTAAAAATCAAAATAAATCCGCGACAAAATCCGAAAAGGTAGTTTCATTTATAAAATCTGCCCAATTATTTTTTTTCAGGTATACAAAAGTTTAGCCTTTTGGGTTTGGTAGGTTTAGCATCTGTAACGATAATAATGACTATTTAAAGCGTATAATCGATTTGAAAGTTAAGAAAAGTGAGGGCGCGAGCTAGTTTTGGTGTTTTAAACCACCTGTAAGAGGGTTAGAGTGTTTATCCCCCAAGAGGCCAGCATTGGCAATTATTTTATATCACATGTATTATATATTATATAGCGATTTTTATTGCGCCGTAATGTCGGATACCTACATGCAATTTCCTTGAGTGATGCTGAATACGTTTTAGAGATACGTGGGGTGGATCGAAATGTGTTATAATATTTGATTTTACAATTATGAATCTGCTATTGGTCTAGTGCCTAGCTGCAGGTATGGACGGCCTAGATTCGAGTCCCCGGTCAATCAAAGTTTAAATATTATAAATTAGGTCTTTAGGTTTAGTTGGGAAGGTGTCCACCCTTTGACTCGAGGGTACAGCTGTCCTGCAGCTAATCTTCCACTGTTCGTGTCGAATTGTATGAGAATCGCAGTATGACCGTGACATGAATAGAGAGCATGCTACATTATAATATCTCCTGCAATTGTTCTCAGCGATATTGGATCTCACTCCGGGTCGGGCTGGAGTCGAACAGAGTAATAATTATTAATATTAATAATAAATTTTCGTGGTATGCCTCTGTAGGAAGGCATTAAGGCGTAATTATATTTCTTCATCCTATAATGCTCTATCATAAGCAGCGATGGTCTGTTAGGTTATAGTTGGCAGTACCGGCTTTTCTAGCCGTTAAGTCTACTTATAATCACCTATTAGTAAGTGCCTAACTGCACTATGCAAGTTTATGTTTATAAAGAACATCATCCTAATTTGTCAAGCCTTTTCTGCTTAAAGGTTTTTCCAATTTCTCTTCAATACCAATTATATTTTTTTTAAATTATTACAACAGCGCCATCTAGTTCCGTGGTAAGCTTTGTTACGTGCTTGTGTTACGGATACGAGATAGTTGATATAATACACATATAAATTTTAAATACATACATAATATTATAAATATAAACACTAATGACTGGAGTACAAACATTCGTGCTTAACAAATGATTGCCCCCAGCGGGACTCGAAACCGCGACCGCTGCCGCAGAAAGTAGGGTCACTACCAACGGAGCCAAACGTGTAGTCGAATATTAAAAGAATATCATACGGGCCCCCTCATCTGCTTTCATGATCTCTCTTGACAACTTTTATTACACTTCAAAGGACGTTGTATTTGAAGTACGACCATAATAAACGAATAACAAAGTGTTTAACCCAATGCTTTTTATCCACTCAAGAGTTGCCCCTAAAAGTTATTTTATTGTTGGGTAACACGCAACATCTTTAAACAGCATATCCTATTAAACCTACGAATATCATACACTCGAAATATGGATGCTTGTTCCTCTTTCACATAAATGCTGAATGGATTTTGATTAAACTTTATAGTAATAAAGCTTCATTAGAAAAACAAACAAAGGCTATAATTTTTACTGTAAAATTACTGGTAATGTATGAAATTCAATTGTTTTAGGAAAAGCAAGAAACGACAGACTACTTCGAACTAATGCTTTTACTTACGAAATCGCACTACTGCTACAAATGTTAAAGTGAATTTGTATTAACGATAACATATTCATATTCTACTGTTAGTAATGAAGTTTGTCTAAAGGTGGCGCTGAACATTTGCCAAATATATGTCATACATATTATATTACAAAGCGCAAATGGCATAAATTAAAGCCACCAGAGGGCATTACATCGAACCCGCGACCGATGAGCAAGAATGTTTCTACTGAAGTCATAGATATTTATATTAATAATTATAATACGTATGTACATAAAGTAATACATTATATTAGGTGTAGTGTATCAACTATCTGGTATAACACACGCCTTATAGCTTACTTAATTATTGAAATTGTCCCAATATTCGTGTAAATCTAAGAAAGTACTGAAATGAATTTAGTGATAGTTCACTTTTAAGTATTCTAAGTTGAAAATAATACGTATAGTACATATAGCAGGCAAATTCTAGATTCTTCTGAAGGGTAGCTTTGGGGTCGTTATGGCCCCCACGAGAATACGCCATAAACCGTGTACGGTCTAAGCCTAAATTGTTAGTTTATTTTATTACCTCAGCCTTTATTAGGCATGTTCTTTCATGTTAGGATTTTATATCCATAATAATAATGTAATTTTTGTATGTCTGTACATTAGTCGTTTATATACTCGTAGCTATGGGTATATTATAAAAATAATATAATTTGTGACGGAGCATCTTGAGGATTTCTCGAGGATTCAGCTGATTTTTTTTTGTTTTTTTTTTTTTGTAATTGTCCGGACAAGGTTTGTAAGTTCGAATTTTAATAGAGTATAATAGAATTTTTTAATATGAAAATCTCATAGACTGTAAAAGTTTAACACTTCTGCTGCAACATGTTTTCACAATAACAAAAATATTCAATATGTGTACACAGAGACATGACCTCCATGATCTTATTAGAAGTACTAACGTTTCCCCCCGACTTTACCTATGTTTAATATACCAAATAAATATCTGATTGTCAGAAATAAACGCAACGCCTACTCTCATTTGCTCTATTATGGTCAAAGAGACCACTCGCAAGTATATCATTTATTCTATACTAATACCATAAAACTGTCGAATTTGTTTGTTTTGACAAGCTAATGTAAGGAACTATTTGTTCAAATTAAAAAAAAATAGTGTTGCATAGCCCATTTACTGAGGAAGGCTTTACGTTATAATAATAAGATCACATGATATAATATTATTTAAATATAAAATTTAGGTATACTGATAAAAGTACTAGAAATGTAAAATTTTTGTACATTACAATATAAAGTATAGGCCAGGTAGTAATTTGGTAGAGTTATACTTGACGGTGGTAATAAAATGGGTATCGAAGTCAAGCCCGGGGGTATGATGCGACGTATGTAATTTACGTCCGTCTGTCACTCACATATTAGCTGCTATGGTTGTCACTGTCGAGAAATTCTATGGAAAAATTAAAATTATATCTACATGAGTCTTAACCTCGCTTCGCTTTCCTACTGTAATAGAGAGGGTACCGTCATAACGGCACGTTTGCAACATGCCAAATGTATTACTCGTATTATCGAATAAAATAAAATAAAGTAGCCTAAATTAGGCACTCCTTATAACAGTAACTATCTGCAAGTGCATGTCCCGTCAAAATCGGTCCAACCGTTTTAGAGATTAGCCGTAACAAACAGGTAGTCTACAAACAAAAAGCATAGAAATTGATTTTTTGGTGTAAGTACCGTAAATATTTTCATATGCATTTAGTGAAAAGCTGTTCATTTGAAATAAAAAAACAAACACTTCATTCATATGTTCTACTGATTTGACAATTTATTTTTGACAATTAGAAGACAAGAACAGCAGAGAAAGAGAGAGAGAGAGACAAAGGATTTTCAAGAAAAGATTCGAAATAACTAGAAACGTTTTGAATTTTTGATACTCGAATATTCTATATTTACGCATATAAATTGTCGAGAGATCAGCTGCATTCTGGAGCTACTCGTAAATAAAAACTGAGCATAAATACGAAAAAGTGGAAAGGAAAGAAAAGTCGTTGTAGTAATAGTTGAAGTAAAAGTGATGCTATGATCACTGACAGGTAGACACAAATTCGAAAAAGTATAGATTCTGCCTCTGTATCCATAATAAAGACAATTTCAATGAGATTTTCCAAAAACGATTATTTTACAGATTCCGTTACTCGTTATTCCGTTATTCCGTTACTCCGTTAGAATTTTATAATAACTATTATGTATAGATGTCAAATATTTCCGAAAATCTAAAAAATTACTAACATTTCTCTGCGTCTCACACCCCTAGCGAATGTTTACGGACCGCTTTACCTCTTTCTTTATTTATCAGAATTCTCCAACATCTACATTCAGAGTACGTACACTTGCACTCAGCCTCCGAAATACGTATATCTTACGAAATATTATACCCAAAATTAATGGATTCAAAGCATATTAAATGTTGGCTAACACTTAAATATATTTTTTACTATGTAGACGGTCGTGAGTTCGATTTTTCCTTGAAAAAAGAGATGATCATAAAATTAAAGTTTGTCAGGTATCTTGATGTTTTCAAAAAGAAAAATGGTCCCATTTTGATATAAATCTGCCTATTAGATTATTTTATTAGACTTGATTATTTAGAAGATCAATCTTGTTTTATAATAATTTTTAAATATATGCTCACATTTTAATAAGATCTTTTTCAAAACAACCTTATTGAAAAATAAACGTAGTTTAAAAACTAGGAACAGTTTTAAGCTGTCTTATTTGGAAAATTCACTTTCTGTTACAAATATTTTAGCTCTAACATTAATTCATACAAATTATTCTGATAATATGCGAACTAAATAATATTTTCTTTATAATAATCAAACCTAAGACCCCTGGCTTTAACCATTTTGATGATATTACAAATATATCCTAGTAATCCTAACAAAATACCCACAAAACCTAGTTTTCAATTACAAAGTCGAAGAGAACCAATATTGTGTCACCTCTAACCCCGTCGTAAAATGTTAACCTGGAGGGTCCAACGATGAGTGGTTTAAGTTATAAGCGACGTGTAAAATTGTTTTTGATAAACTATAGTAAAAATAATGTAGCTTAATATTGTTTTTAATTAAACTTTTAAATAATAATTATAAAGATCTTTTAATTAATATTTCCAAAGCAAGGACATAGGAGTTTTCCTTACTAAAAAGATCTGGCCACGCTGGCTTATGGCAAGTAAGTGATATAGTAAATTCTATCTACCTCGATAATTGGTGGTGGCTGTCCACTAAAGTAAAATTTTCATCTCATTACGCCAGTAGGATAACATTAAAATGAATAGAGAGTGCACTTGTATCTATCTGCATATGTGTAAAATACATCTTTGCCTAATCTCAGTGAGAGTAGACATCCTGTACATATTCAGTCAGGGTTGGATTATCAGTATTAAATTAACAGCTTTTCATTTAATGCATATGAAAGTATATACGGTAGTTACACTAAACAAAAATAACATTTTTGCCTGACTCTTTCTCTTTCTGTTAGTTCCAGCTAATCTCTAATTAAGACGGGACTTTCTCTCGCATATAGCTAACATTATAAGAAGTAACTTAGTTAGGCTACTTTTATTTTATTAAAAATATATAAAAACAGTTTAATTTATTTTAACTAACGCCCAGAGAAGTGGGCTGGGCTTGCTTTCCCTTCGTGCCTTTTCGTGTGTCTTTAGTATGAAAAAACTGGAAAAGATAGTTTCTTTTTGATTGGTTTCGATACATTTATGTGAAAAATCGACCAGAAAAATAAATGTGAAATAAACAAATCCGCTACCGCTTATGCTTTTCTACCAATATCAATGTATCGATAGGTGATACGGAGTGAGACAACGCTATTTTTACGATTGTGGTTTTTTATACTGCTTATAGTACCGATAAAGATTGGCCACTAGGTTGGCTTGTTTTTTTAATACTACATATATATTTATTACACTAGTGGCTTGTTCCTCCCTTATATCCATATGCGTAGTATGTTCAGAATTTACTTTAAATCCATGGACAGACACTGTCCTTAATTATCTTTTAATAGATTTTATAAACCACATAATATGTGATCAGCACTTACGTGTAAACTAATTTACTTTTAAAATTGATCTTCAGAATAATATTATTTAACACAGGATAAAATATTAAAAACAATACCAGAAAAGTATAATAAACAAATTCCTTAAATCGTTTCTACCCTGATAGCTAAACCCTATGAGGCATCGACTTTAGTATGTATACTTCCTGAGAATAAGTGGCTAATCATACGTACATATTACATAGATATAAAAGTACTCAGGCTATTCTTCTGCGTTTTGTAAGTAGGTACGTAGTTTTTCGTAGAAAAATCTAAGAACTGCACTTATTTTTTTCAGGATATACCTAATAACCCATATAGATAAACTTAATAAGTGAAACCTTACTAAATATAAAAATTGATCCAAATCGTTAAAGCAGTTTTACATAAATTGCTCAGTTTATATTACAACGGCCAATACTCATCGGCAGTACTATAACCAAATCTTCTAATATGCAGTTGGGATCAACACACTTTACAGCTTCACCTTGCGGCAGAAAAGTAACAAAATGCGGACTATAATTTCCATAATTACCCATAAACCCTTACATATTCGTATTAGGTTTGTCATTTACTAACTACATATCCCAGCTTCGCCTGATTTTTTTGATATTTTTATACTAAACTGTATATGAAAAGTAAAAGTGACTATGCCATTCTTAGAGATGAAAAATAATTTAATGAAAATAAACATTAAGCCTTTTCACAATTCTCACACTTCAATATGAAGGGAATCAGGCCATAGTGCACCACGCTGTACTGCACTTTACATGATTCTTGAAAATTTGCTAAGTTCTCTCAGAAATGCACACGATGTTTTCCTTCACCGTAAGACAAGTGGTAATCGTGTTAGAAATGATTCGCACATGAAAATATCAGAGGTGCGAGACCCGGATTTGAATTCGCTTCACTCGTTTACCCAAGCGAGTGCCTTACCATTGAGCAACTACTGCCCATATAAAGCCATATTGAATCATGTTTAAATTATAGACTAAATTACCAGGAAATGTTTTATTTCTTCTACATCAGAAATTGCATCAAAACAAATGATCCGACACGCTGATAAGGATTGATAACAATCTTAAATTATCAATCGTTTAAAGATTGATCAAGAAGCGATAATGAGATAGTAAAACTAATTGGTCTACGATAAGCTAGTTTATTAAACTAGTGACTTATCCTGGCACCACCTAGGTTTTCGTTTCAAACTGGGATGAAACCAGTGGCTATTGTGTATTATATTGTTATAATTGGCTGCGGTGCAAAGGTTGGCCCTAGCTAAGTCAGCCAGTCCTGATCCATTGTAACCAGTGGTTACGCGCTTGTTTGTGAAATCATGTAAAGTAGATTTAAGTACTGAGAGTCGCATGTCTGATATTTTTACGTGCGAATCATTTCTAACATGATCACCACTTGTCTGACGATGAAGGGAAACATCGTGAGGAAACCTGCATGTCTGAGAGAACCTAGAAAAGTTTTTTAAAGACATGCAAAGTACGTCAACCTACATATGACCAGTGTGGTGGAGTATTGCCTGATCCCACTAACATAGAAGCCTGTGCCCAACAGTGGGACGTTCTGAGAGCTGAATATCTACTTAAGAACCATAAACATAGTATGGCAGTGACTAAAGATTTTGACGTCTCAAAAATTGTACTTATTACCGACAGCTTCTACGAACAAAGTGATAACATAATTAAAAAAAAAAGAAATGACATTGAAGCACCTGGATTGTGTTGAAAAGTAATCATTTCGTAACCTTATCAAATTGATTTAGCTACTATTTTATTAAGAGATATCTATCATATCAGTGAGCTTAAGAAAAAATATCTTAAAATCGCAAACAGATTGTTATTTTTATCAATAACGTGATAAAATATCAATCCACGTTGTGTCTACTAATAAATAGCAAAAGAATATGTTATGTACTCGTATGTATTCAGCCGTTTATAAAGTGCCACTGCTGGGCACGGATCTCCCTTCAATGCTAGGAGATCAGGCATCGTCCACCGTGCTGGCCAAGTGCGTGTTGGCGGACTTCACACGTCTTTCGAAAACTTGCTAGGTTCTCTCAGACATGCAGGTTACCTTACGATGTTTTCCTTCGCCGTAAAAATAAAAGTCTATTTTAATATTTACTTTAAGATCTAGTTTAGTGATGAATATATACGCCTGTAGATTTTAGTGTCCTCGGTTGCATATATTTTACCTGCTTTTATTTCGTCTGATGTTGAACTTAAAAAAAATCTTATAATGGAATCTATATAGCATATTAATTTCTATTTATATATGTATGTTTCCCATGGACTCTTAAATGGCTGTACCGATTTTGATGAAATTTTCAGGTAAATTAGCCTAGTGGATGAACCTGTGAACGCGGGTAACGCCACGTATAGTGCTAGTATATCTATTGATAAATCGTATATATCATTTAATCGATAACGCACAATCTATAATCGATTGATTGATAATTTGACTTAACATCAAGATATAAATTTTTTTGGAGAACTTCCATGAAAAACGTAAAAATCTGATTAATCGAGGTTATATTTTTATGTGCGTCAAACAAAATTTATCTAGTCACTACGAGAAGACTCACCCTCACTCCGCTTGTGTTCGTCTCTACATAAGCTATAACGTTTTCAAGTGGTAGTGCCATGCTTGTTACTTCGGGTAGCAGCCGAATGGGCCGGCACGCCTCGTGTAGTACCACTCTCTCACAGAAGACCACACATAAAAAAATAAAAAAAATAACGGTTAGCTTAGATTTTTCAAAATTAGATATTTTCCCGCAGTAAAAAGTATCCTATATGTTTTCATTTACAACATTCTAGAAACTATAAATTCTGTCTCTGTACTGAAAAAAAATACTGTTTCAATAAGATTTTTAAAAATAATATTTTTTGTACATTATTACAAAAACTTAGAAGATTTTTTATATGTATAGATTATATAGCAATAGTTTGCTATCAGGATAGAAATTGTTAGGTTTTCCAAATAACTTTTTCGTTTCTCATTAAAATATAGATAAAATAACAAGAATAAGTATAAAGAGATCGAAAACTGAACTTATATAGCATCGTTAGCAATTCCCGCAGCTCCGCCCGTGCCCGAGGTTTGAAATTTTAGAGTTATAAGAATTTTTTGATGCCAAACCATAAAAAAATAAAAAATTAACATGTAGTCACAAAATTGAAGACAAAAGATCTAGAGAGGGCCACCCCTTTCATCTAGAGGAATAAAAAATAGTCTACGACCTATTCTCAGACCTACTAAATATATACAAAATATCATAAAAATCAGTCAAGCCGTTTCGGAGGAGTTCGATAACAAACACTGTGACACGAGATTTATATATAAGAAGATAATCTCTACATTTACACAAATAAATAAAATTTGAACTGTTTGTTCATAATAGAACCATTAGTAATATGGATCATAGAACTCAATATCCTGTGAGCGTAGCAAGTGTGTATGAACCGCACTCCATAGCTAATGTATTTAAATCACATTTCAAAGTAGATTCTCCCCGTTTACCACAGATAACCAGTGAACAGTTAGTCGCAACCGAGTTAAACGTTAGATTTACATCGAAACAGGTAACCTCAGTTATAAAGAAAATGGCAAAGGGTAAGTCCCCGGGACACGACAGTCTCAGCATTGAACATCTGAGGTACGCGGGTGTTCATATGCCTGGAATACTATCAATGTTCTATAATTTATGTTTGAGTCACTCTTACCTTCCTAAAATATTAATGTATACTATTGTAGTACCTATTATTAAGAATAAAACTGGTGACTCATCTGATGTATGCAATTACAGGCCAATCTCTTTAGCAACCATCATATCCAAAATATTGGACAGTCTGCTTGATATACAGATGGAGGAGCACTTAAAATTGAATGACGCGCAATTTGGCTTTCGCTCAGGACTGTCTACAGAGAGTGCTATCCTATGTCTCAAGCAGACTGTGCAATATTATACTAGTAGAAAAACACCAGTATATTCGTGTTTTTTAGATTTATCTAAAGCGTTTGACTTGGTCCAATATGACATTCTCTGGAAAAAATTAAGAAATACTGGTGTTTCTGAGGAAATAATATCGTTGCTTAGGCATTGGTATGCTAACCAGATAAACCGTGTCAAATGGGCTGGGTCATTTTCTGATGAATATAGCTTACAATGTGGTGTGAGACAAGGGGGCTTGACTTCACCTCGTCTCTTTAACCTTTATATGAACGCCCTTATTGAAGGGCTCAGGAGTACGAATATCGGATGTCACATAGATGGTGTTTGTATTAACAATATCAGCTATGCAGATGATATAATGCTCCTGAGCCCCTCGATCGGTGCCTTAAGGAGATTGGTCAAATATTGTGAGTGTTATGCGGTGGCCCATGGACTCAGATACAATCCTATAAAAAGTGAATTCATGGTTTTTAAGTCAAGTAATAAGCCACAACATAACATACCAGACGTTTTTCTTAATGCACTTCCTCTCAAAATCGTCAAAAAAGTTAAGTATCTGGGTCACTGGGTCACTGATGATCTCAAAGATAACTCTGACATAGAGCGCGAGCGCAGGTCGTTGGCTGTCAGATGTAATATGTTGGCTCGTAGGTTCACACGTTGTACTGACCAAGTTAAGATCTCGCTCTTTAAAGCATTTTGTCAGACCTTTTACACGTGCAGCCTGTGGGCCAACTATACGCAAAGGACATATAGCGACCTGCGCGTACAATATAACAATGCATTTAGGGTGCTAATGGGGTTGCCACGATATTGTAGTGCATCAGGCATGTTCGCTGAAGCTTATACTGACAGCTTCAGTACAATCATGCGAAAGCGATGTGCGTCCATGATGCAGCGCTTGCGTGACAGTACCAATGGCATCCTAAATACATTGTCCGACCATTGGGACTCGCCGATTTTTGAGAGGTGGATGCGATTGCACACTGTGAAGTGAACGCTCTCAAATATCGGCGAGACTAATTATAATTTAGTATATTAATTTTATTAAGTTTTTAGTTTTAATTTAACTGTCTAATTTTTATCAACACAAAACATTATGGAACATTGTTCTGAAATAAAAATTATTATTATTATTATTATAATAATAATAATAATAATAATAATAATATAATAACTGAGCCCCCCAATACAACCACACGTCCTGATTGACCATCTAATCACGTGGGGGGCGGACACACGAATGAGAAATTACTGGCGTGGCTAACGTGGCTCTGGAAACCCATTCATCATGGAGACTCGTTCAAAAAGTAAACGTATAGGGCCGCTTCCCGGGGGCGATCGCCGGGGCACACCTGGAGCTGACGCTGGGTGTCACAGCATGCGAACCGTCAGCGGTGAGGAGTTGAGCAGGCGGGCTCCCACCGACAAAGATGCTACAGCCGAAATCATTGACGATGGCGACAGATCTAGTAATAGGACATATACCCCAATAGAACCATACAGTCCAAGCACAGCATCTTACACACCTTCAAGTACATCATCACCGTCCAAACAATCATCACCTTCTATGCCATCGTCACCCCCCATTAGTAGTTTAGATACAGATCCACCCAAACTGGCCTTGAATGTTGCGCGGGGGGCAAACGCCTTTTTACCCGCGTCCACCAAGGCTGGAAAAGCAAGAGTTCGTATGAGATGGAGCCAAGATGTTAACCTATTCATCATGCGAACATACTTACACATTACGAAATTAGAGACAGATATGACCACCTATAGACAACAATTGCATGCACTTTTTACACGACAATATCCAGAAATTACAGTTTCAGAACAGAGAATTTCAGACCAGAGAAGAACTATAGTTAGGAACAAACTTTTATCTCAAGAAGTTATTGAACAATTGAAAGAAGAAGTACGGGCAATATTACTACAGGAAGAATCTGAAAATCAAGAAAACACTAAAGCAATTACTCTTATACAAAATACAAATGAAAATTATGGGCAAGAACAACCACTATCACTGATTCAAGATCAATATAATACACAATCTCAACCACAGAATCACTCACGACCCTACATGCAATCACCACATATAAACACGAACACACCACACACATTCACACAAACGTCACACACATCCACACAAACCGAATCATTAACTCTTACGCTCGAAAACGACATTCAAACCCTGGCCGATGTGGATCATAATCTAGTACCAGATACATATATACAAGAAATACATGACAAATATAAAACAACATTAACACATTATGCTGGTATGGACCCAGCAGCAAGACCAAAACTACCTAAACTTAAATATACACCTAAGCTTTTTCGATTAGTTAATTTATTTAATAACAATATCCTGCCACAGTATTTATCTGATGACACACAATTGACAGATATACACACCCTCATTTATTGTACAGCGCTGGTTATTTCTGAGGAGCTTAACTTTAAAATTACTGAACACACTACAAACACAAGACCTAGAGACAAGTCAAAACCACCCTGGCAAATAAGATTAGAAAAGGATATCGAAAAGTTGAGAGCAGACTGTGGCAGACTTACACAGTATATTAACAACAATAGATCCCAAAAAGTAGTTAAAAGAGTAGAAACAATATTTAGGAACGAATTAATCCACACCAGGCATGAAAACAGCAATAGAACACCAGAAGATTTTCTAGATACACTAAAACAAAAACTAGCACTTAAAGTAGGCAGACTTAAGAGATATATGAAGGGACAACAGCGCAAAAAAGATAATGCTATATTTGCTATGAGCGAAAAGTCTTTTTATAGGAATTTACAGAAACCACAGAACGATCCAACAACTGAAAACAATACTGACACACCCTCTCAAGAAAACTTAGAAAAATTTTGGTCTAGCATATGGGAAGAGCCGGTTCATCATAATAATAAAGCACCTTGGATAACAGAAGAAGAAGAAAAGTGGAGGATGATAGAGGCAATGGAATTTACGGAGATAACGGAATTGGATATAACAAATATCACAACTAGATTACATAATTGGAAAGCACCGGGTATAGATAAAATACACAATTTTTGGTACAAAAAATTAACAACACTACACAAATATATAGCAAAAAATTTAACACATATTGTTTTAGGACAACAAAACATACCAGATTTCATCGCTACGGGAATAACTTATATGTTACCTAAAGCTAAATACACATCCGAACCTTCTCAATACAGACCAATCACATGCTTACCCACAATCTATAAAATACTAACATCAGCAATAACTACTAAAATCAACTCACACATAGAACATCACAACATAATAGCGGAGGAACAGAAGGGATGTAGACGGGGCCACATGGGATGTAAAGAACAGCTAATAATAGACTCCACAATTCATAAACATGCCACAACCAAAAATAGAAACTTACATTGTACATATATAGATTACCAAAAAGCTTTCGATAGCATTCCACACTCCTGGTTAATAAAAATATTAGAAATATATAAAATAAATCCAAAAATAGTTGAATTTTTACGCATAATAATGACATACTGGAAAACTACGCTTCATCTCAATACTCTAAAAACTAGACAAATACATATTAGGAAAGGTATCTATCAAGGTGATTCCCTGAGTCCCCTCTGGTTTTGTCTAGCCCTGAACCCTTTGTCTCACTTACTTCACCGATGCAGAGCCGGATATACTTTTAAAAATAATACCAACGAAACCATTATCTCACACCTCATTTACATGGACGATATTAAATTATATGCTAAAAACGAAAAAGAAATGAAATCACTAATAACTGTTACAGCAAAATTTAGCGGAGATATTAATATGCAATTTGGGTTAGACAAGTGTAGGACATTGCACATTGTAAAAGGTAAAATAAAATCCGGCAACTATACAATTAACGATACAGACATAATTACAGCTATGGAATCAACAGACCTTTATAAATACTTAGGATACGTACAGGTTTTCCTAGTTCGGCTGCAGATGCTATATTTCATATTATATAAGTATGCACATGAATGTTTTTAAGTAACTAGCAAATAAGTACACTTTTGTTACTACTTCTTATTGGAAATAAAGATATATTTATTATTATTATAATAAGTATACAATAATGTGTACGGTACATGTAAGAAAAAACTTAAAATTTTTGTCGGTCTGTCTGTTTAGGCTAATCTCCGAAACTTCTATGGATAACCACCTTATTAAATTTTTTGGTTGGTACCAGCTGATTAAGCAACACACTGTCAACGCACTACCTACTTATATTAACGTAAAATTCACTGGTACACTCTATTTTACTAAGGTACTCAATAAACAGCTATATTGATGCATCTTCGAATCTGACTGGTACTTCCAGAGATTGAAGCATACAAACAAAGAAAGAAACATGAGTTATTTTGCTTCCTATAGACCTCGAACTTGCTACCTGCGTCAAACAAACACCGACCACGTCCACTACAGCACTCAAAGTTTCGCTATACATTCAACAAAAGTTATATCATAATCGCATTATGACAATGTAAGTTTTAAGCTTGTAGGATGTATTGAATCTATTACTCCCCCGTCCCCAGTCACGCTCTAATTGCAGAGGGACGACGTAACGCTGGACGGCGTTATGCTACAGTGTTGTTTGGAATTATTTTTTATTGTCTATAGCTTAGTAAGGATAATTGTCAAAATTGTGGTGAATAAACAAACTGAGCCAAACGTGTCGTTAATAAAATAAAATTGAAGAGCCTGTTTGTAATTCATTTCCTCATTTCAAAGTCATTGCTTATGACTTCATAAGTGTGTTCCTATATGTTACAGTTAAAACCCGTTCTCAGTTACAACGCGTTTTGACTAGTCAAAACTAGTTTAGACGAAACGCCTTAGTAAAAACTAACAGTGCCCTTGGATATCCCTATATCATCTGCTATCAGCCACTGAAAGTCCTGTTAAAATCGGCTTACCCATTTGGAGATATCGACAAAATCGATTATATATTTCCACATTTATACTACGAGTGAAATCCATGCAACTTCATTTTTTTTTAATATATTATTACCACATTGCAACATCTCGCTTACAACCATCCAAAAAGCATCGTGAATTGTTGAAGCTTTTAAATTCCATTTAGCGTGAAGAACGATTGTGAAACGAATATAAATAATGTGTGTTTGTAAATACGGGTAGCGATGCCTTTCTACCAAAAAACACATTTTTTCCCAAAAACTGCATATGGGCTCAAATTCAATAGCTATTCTAAACACTGTATACATAAATATTTATCCAGGCTCGTCCCTAGGTAGCCTTAAAAATAAGTTTCAAGCTTCTAGCTTTAAAAATAACGTAACTTCCATACAAACTTTCATCCCCCATTTCAACCCCTTACAGCTTTTTTTTCGGACTGAAAATTAGTCTTTGTCCTTTCTCAGGCTATAGACTATCTCTGTACCAAATTGCACTGAAATCGGTTCAGTAGTTATGGCGTGAAATGTGTAAGAGTAAAGAAGTATCGAGAACAGACACAGGACTCTGACGGTCTGATTTATCTTGGTCCGAATTTTCTTTTCATCGGAGTTTAAGAGTGAAGAAGATTGCGCAATAATATCTATACGTATATAATATATTGCTAAAAGGTATATATGTATAATATATATAATATATTGTTAAAAGGTAACCTAAGGAAAAACCCAAGAGGAGTTAGTTTTAGTTGTCTCCTATAAAATGACCCAAAACAATAAAAAAATATCTGTATGTTTACTTAGTTAAAGAAACCTACATTGGAGCACCAACACAATGAAACTCGTAGTATCATCATCATCAGCCCTTTTCAACGTCCCACTGCTGGGGGTGGGCCTCCCTCGGTACGAGGGGGATCAGGCCATAGTCAACCGCGCTGGCCTAGTGCGTGTTGGCGGACTTCACATATTGCTTGGTTTTCTCAGACATGCAGGTTTCCTCACGATGTTTTCCTTCACCATAAGACAAGTGGTAATCATGATAGAAAATGATTCGTACATGAAAATATCAGAGGTACGAGACCTGGATTTGAACCCGCATCACTCGGTTATCCATGCGAGCGAGTTACCGCTGGGCTACCACTGCCTCGTAGTGTATTTTTAACTTCTGACTTCAAAAAAAGGAGGAGGTTCTCAATTCGTCGGGGACTTTCTTTTTCTATGTATGTTCCCCGATTACTCGACGATGGCTGGACCGATTTGGAAAATTCTTTTTTGTACATAAACAAAATAAGTATCTACTTTCCGCTAAAAATTTTAAAATAAATTATTTTTAACAAAAAAACAAAAACCGACTTCCAAACTTAATAAATCTAAGCCAAAGCAAAATATCCTTAAATAGACACATATTCGATTAATCTATATCTATATTTGTAAACATAATCAAAATACCGTTCGAAAGTCCATTGCAAAGGCAAGATAAATCTATCCGTCTTGGCTGGCACCGACTTCAAAATTAACGAAGTTCTTAAAAGTATTATTTTCTACTTTTTAGTTTAGATTTGTTTAGTTTTGAAGTCGGTTTTTGTTTTTTGTTAAAAATAATTTATAGTTGAAATTGACTTTAGTCGAATATATCAATGAAATGAAATGAAATAATTATGAAAATACTTTATTGCACACAAAGTAAAAAAATAAATAGATTACATTACTAGACAAAAATATGAGATATCATTGCTATGCAAAGGCGGCCTTATCGCTGTTAGTGATCTCTTACAGGCAACCTTTAACGTAAGAAAAACATCAAAAGTAACGGAGGGGTAGTGCTAGTGTAGCTTATAATACATAGTAGGCACTAATATAAAAATATAATTTAAATTAAAAAGAAAAATATATAGCTTAATATTTTGAATTTCGTATTTAGCGCACTTTATCGTCCCACTGCTCGGCATGGGTCTTCCTACAGTACGAGTAAATGTGCATAGTACACAAACAGTGGGCAATTTTTTTTGCACAGAAATTCATTAATTATTGTCTAATTTTTGATGTCATTAAAAAAAGTATATTGTCAAGTCAAGAAATTATCACTTTTTTAAATGTAATAGGTATATGAAAAAGAATAGTACAAGCTTTTGGGGTTCTTTAATAAGTGGTCACAGTTATTTATATAATAAAATAAAAAAGAATGACGGTTTTTAGGGTTCCGTACACAGAGGGTAAAACCCTATTACTAAGATTTCGCTTTCCATCTGTATGTCTGTCCGTTTGTCACCAGGCTGTAATCACGTGAATTTTCACAGATGATGTACTTCTGTTGCCGCTATAAAAAGAAATACTAAAAAACAGAATAAAATAAATATTTAAGACGTGATTTTTTTGCTCGTTTTTGTTCGATATTGATAACGGCAACAGGTAGACGCTTGAAATATTCACACAATATTTAGTTATATATTCACCAAAAAATTAAACAATTAAATTAAAACGAAAACAAATATTTAAGGAAGGCTTCCATAAAAAGACATGATTTTTGCCGTTATAATAGATAATGGTACGGAACCCTTCGTTCGCGAATCTGACTCGCACTTGTTATGTTTTTTTAATCATCGGTAGTCGACTGGGATGAAATGCTTTTTCAATAGATGAAAATAGTTATTGTTAGTATACTTTAGGATATACACATATGTTTTTGTTTGAATTATGTTCATTTTAAGGATTTTTGATTTTCGCTCTAGACACCACTCGTATATGTAGCCACATAAACTTTTCTATCTCTTAGTAAAAGTCCCATTATAATCAGTTAAGCAATTCCAAAGATTACCCCGAACAAACAAACAGGCAAATAGAATATGTAATATCGAAACTTGTTCAATTTTCTCATACGTACCTTACATCATATTATTCAAAGAACCAGTACCTATAACAGAATTCCTATTTGGACAACACGATTGGATCAGTTTGTAATGAATCTACTTGCTGCGCCAGCGGTCGCGGGTTCGAGTCCCACTGTGGGCATTCATTTGTTGAGCACGAATGTTTGTACTCCAGTCATGGGTGTTTATATTTATAATATATTGAGTATATATTTAAAGTTATATATGTGTAGTGTATCAACTATCTGGTATCCGTAACAAAAGCCTCGTAGCTTACCACGGAACTAGATGGTGGTATGTTAGGTTGTTAGGTTTCTTAGACCTACAGGTACCTTATATCACATTCAAAGAACTGGTACCTATAACAAATTAATACTTGTAGATAAAACCAAATGGGTTTACTAAATTAATTTTAATGTCCTTTTTCCATAAAACTTGTTTACAAGAAACACGAGCAAAAGATAAGATATTATTGTGTTATTTTTCTTTGTCTTCATTTTAAATTCTTATAGATTCATAGAATTAAAACGATTATAATCCAGTCCCTTTCATAACAGAACTGAATGGTAGAATAGGGTAAATGCACCTATTATCAACTTATTATGACTCTTTTTTCAAATTCATTAAGTATTTATTATCCCTATTATTTTTATAGTAATATTATAGGCACTTATTTTAATTATTCAAAGTACTTTCATGTCTTTAATATTTGACTTGGCTATGATGAAATTAAGACATTAATATCAAAATAAGTGTCTACAAAATCTACCTACATATAATATATTCTACTATTTGTGTATGTTTGTTTGTGATAAATACTAAAAATTCGCTGAACTGATTCAAATTTTTACGTTTAAAAAGAAAACACCTTATGAGTGACTATCGTTGTTCATAGACAGCATACGAAGTTGTGAATGCGTTGTCGATCTATAAGGGAATTAAAGACATGACTTCATAGAGCCCTATATTAGAGCTCCAAAAGAAAAACTACTGGAGGAAGATCATTCGACATTTGTGGGGTAAAAAAAGTGAGATCCACGGACATTTGTGAGATGCTAAGCATATAATATGTGTAGACGACATCAAACCCGATGGCGATGAGAACGGTTAGTCATTTTAGAGAGTGGGATCATCGACAATGTGAAATGCCCGTGGAAAATAGTCAAATGGTAGAAACTGGTATCCAGTCCATAACTGGGTGGGTCTTGTGACTACTGATGATCTACGAAAACCACTTTGTAGGTTTTGATGAAATTTTGTATGATAATAGCTTGTCATCCGGGTCAATAAATAGCATACTTTTTACTGCGGAAAATATCAATCTTAGATTATAACTTTATCTTAAATATTATAATTGAAAATTTATTATAATCAAGATTCCGAAATACAACTGCTTACCCTAATAAATATAATGAGATTCGCGTAAACATCTGTCTCAGATTGGATTAAAATATTATTCCACTCGGCGACACCGCGTCGTCTTGCATTACAAGCGTTGTTTGTTTACATATTTAGGGTAAAAATAATAAATCTACCTACCGTCCGTTTGACCGACTTTGAAAGGAGGTACGCAATTCAGTGTATGTAGATCTTAGATCAGTTCTAAATTTATCGATTTTCCAATTTTTTTACGTGTTCCCTATTTATCTATACAGACAATAAACTTTTAAATAAGTCGAATCAGTACATTAGATGTTTTTTGTATATTATCGTAAGTATTGGAGGCCAAATTTATAGTTTTTAGAATTTTTGACCGACTGTCAGTCTGTTTGTAACCTCGTCACGAGAAAACTAAATGTACTTATGCTAATGTATATAGAAACGTTTTTTTTATGAGAAACCGTCCTCGGTATACCCAATACAAACGTATAATATGCTATCTTCAATCAATTGTTTCTTTATATAACAGTTTCATTATTTGAATATTGGCTGTTACAATAAGATTATTAATTATTCAAAAAAAAAATTATTATCTTCAGACTATTCGAGTCAGTTAGACTTCAAGTGTTTTATAAATGGCTCCAAAGGCAGAAGTAAATAATAAAAAAAAAAAATGTGTGAAAGAACGTTTGTGTACTAAAGGATGTTATTCGATTAACGATTTTTTAGAAGACAGTACGCCTTGGGAATGATGTGATCGCCTTCAGGCTATTTCAAGCTATAGAATTATTGTTGATTGTTATTTAATTTGAAAAAAAAAATAGATTAAGTCAAACAATTATATAAGTCCCGCTGAGTGTCTTTCGCCAGTTCATTTCAGGTCAGGCTTCTTCTTTCCGAACTGGTAGTGGACTCATGATATTCAAAAAAAAAAAATTTAATAATTTTATGCTCAATAAAATATTTAGAATTTGAATTTTAAAAATTTGCTAATTACTGTAGTCCTCGGTGGACGATGTGCCACGGTTGCCTCTGGTACTTCCTTACTTTCTTATTTGTTGCTGGCACGGCTGCCTGTTGTGGTCTGTCTTGTCAGTTCTGTGGTCATCGTGTGATGCCCGATTAAGATGGGGTTCTATTTGATTTGTAAGTTTTAGTACATATATTAGAATTCGTCTGCCTAGGTGGTATAGCCCGGAGTTGGGACGTCGCTCCTGCGCCTTAACTCTCACTGGTCGTGTCGAGTAGTCGTCCTACCAGAGTATGAGACTGATAGTAATAGAGAGCGCAATTGTGTCTGCGTGTCCACTTGTGAACTATAATATCTCCTGCACAGTTGGCTAGTCTCAATGAGATTGGCCATGGCCGGAATCGTTCGAAGGACATTATTATTAGTATGTGTAAATGAATTTCGTAAGTTTAAAAAAACAACTAAAAAATCGAAAATCAGAACATTTTATTTTGTAATGGAATCACTTACCTTTAAAACGCACCTAGGAATGTATTCGAGTAAAGCGAGGGTGAGTCGCTAGTTGGAAATAGTATATTTCTCGAAATTAATGACATGATTCTTCTTGCTGGAGATCCCAGATCCGCCAGACTTATCTCATTATACAAATGTATGGCCTTAAGTAGTTTACGTATGGTCATTGACTGTATGCATACCCACTAGTTTCCGCCGACGACCAATTAAGAGGTACATGGTGTTAAAATTTAGTCAAAATAGTGTTCACTTTTCATAAAGCTTCAGTGCTGATTTTTACGCGTGTTTTAAAAAATATCGTTTAAATGTTATAATTAATACTGCCAAACACTTTCCGTCAACGGTAACTTATACCAGACACTTTAAAGGTCCCAGAAAACAAGGTAACGTTACTTATAGTTACGGAATATAAGGATCATAAATAAGAAAAATCATAAGGACTAATATTATTCTTCCAAGTTCCAACCGCTTTTAGTTTACTTGTATGACATAAATTTTAAGTAGGTACTAATGTATATTTTTAGAAAAATAAAATATTATAAGAAAATCAATAAAATTATTAATAACAAGATATCTTGATATCAGAACGAATTTTTTTAAAAATATATAAATGCTACAATCGTTGCATCTAGCGACATCTTGTGAGGAGTAGCGGTAACTTAATTTTAACGTTAACTTCGTTTAGTAAGACTTAAAAAATATCTCCTAATAAATAAAAATCTCGTATCACAGTAATTGCTATCGAGCGCTTGACCGATTTTTATGAAATGTTTATTGTATATTCCCCTAGATAATAAGGATGGCTCTCTCCAGAATTTTATTTTTTTTAAATTTTTGGACCAAATTTTTATTTTTTATTTATTTATGATTTGGCATGAAAAAATACTTATAAATTTTCACCCTTTTACCACCTATCCCAATTAAATTGTAGTTAAAACGCGGGCGGAGCCGCCTAAATTGCCAGTATTTCTATAAAAATTTACAATTATGTTAATGGATTCAAAGGAACGGTTCGTTTTCAATAAAGGTTGTTTCAATGTAAACATCAAAACTCTGTTCCAATCTAGAAAATGAAAGGATAAGGTTGATTTTCTTTATTGTAATTAGGACTAATAGACTAGTGCCAAACCGCAAATATCGTAAAAAGAAAAAAAACTTAACAATATACGAGTGGTCGGAAAGTTTAGTTGAAGATGAAGGAAAATAGTCCAGACGCAGAAAATTTTCGGGAAGGGCGGAGGGGGTGTCAATATAAACATTTTAAGGGTTTGTACTTGGTTTTTTCTAACTTGTGGCTAATTTATGTATCCTATCGAAAAAGTTGAATGTAAGTCGTAGGTAATAAAGAAAACTAAAACTTTCTTTTCATATATTATTGCCAATAACCTCAAAATTATCTTGAAAAACCCAAATTATTTACATCATAAACTGAAGCTTCCGACCACTCGTAGGTATACTGCTAAGATTTTTTTTTTCTCAAACAGGATTCGCACTGGTCTATAACTAGTCCATAAAAAAATCTATCTCACGGAAACCGTACATTTGTCCAGGATAAAAAGTAACTTATATACTCTTATGAGACGAGACGTTTGGCTCAATTTACAGTGATCTAACTTTCTGCGCTAGCTGTCGCAGGTTCGAGTCCCACCATCAGTCTACAGTATGAGGAGTATACACGTAGTCCACCAAGCTGGCCAAGTGCGGCTTGGTGGACTTTATTTGTCTCCAAGACCAAGCGCAATTTCCTTTTTCTCTAACTTCACCATTTTTGTACCTATACATTTCTAGATTTCTATAGGAATTTTTTTCTTGTTTCATCCTTTTTAGACACCTTTCATTTGATATCCATATCATGGAGGTACAAAAAAAAATATCGTGTTACATACCAAATTTCGCCTCAATCGATTGAGGTTGACTACCTTAAATTCAGTTGCAACATTTGACCCGAACAAACATACATACAAACATTTCAAGTTTAATAAAAGCTTGTAAAAATTATATCGAAAACAGTAGTGACTCTTGATATATTATAAGTACGAGATTATAGGATATAGGAGGAGAGTTTGAACGCCGTCCACATGTTTTTATAAGTGAGTATCTTACTAATAGGCTACATCTGTCCACTGATTTTGATCGGTTATCCTTACTAATATAAAAAAATCGAAAGTAACTCTGTCCGTCTGTCTGTCGCGTTCACGCTAAAACTACTGAAACGATTACATAGACATTCACCTTTTGTAAAAAAATAAACTAAAGGGGTACCTAGGGACGAACCCGAGCAAAGGGATGGTCACTAGAAAGGTTATATATCGTTATAAGGTCAAACTAAGTATGTAACGCCATCTCTTGGGTTTAGTTCTAGCTAAAGATAAAAAATATTATTGTTTGATGACGCTGTATTCAATCTATTTTAAGGTTAAATTCATTTAAACGAAGAAGAACCAGAAATTATAAATAGTCCACAGCGTGTCCTTTTTTTTTAAAATATTTTTTTTCTTTATTATTGAGCAAAACCAGGGAATAAAGCTACTAATAGTATGCAAACAGACTAAAACGACAGCTAGTGCATACTTCAATACAACCCATAGTAATATTTTCTACTATACAGAAGTACACTTTATCTCGTCTTAAGTTTTAGTTAGAACCTAGAAGTTCAATTTTTAATCGTCAGATGGCGTTTACTTTTATTTGCTGATGCGAAATATAGTGCTACAAACTTATCTGACTGTCATACCGCTGCGAACGAGTTCGATAACAAACACTGCGACACGAGATTTTTATATATTAGACTAGCAATTCCCGCGGCTCCGCCCGCGTTCTTATCACTATTAAAAAGAGGGTAGTAGTGGAAGGATGGAAATTCAGCGTTATAAATATTTTTGATGCCGAATCATAAAAATAGAAAAAATAAAGATTTGGTCTAAAAATAAAAAAAATAAAAGTTTGGAGGGGGCAACCATTATCACCTAGGAGAATACAAAATAGCTTACAACCTATTCTCAGACCTACCTAACATACACAAAAAAAAATCGATCAAGCCGTTTCGTAGGAGTTCGATAACAAGCACTGTGACGCGAGATTTTTATATATTAGATTAGACTAAAAGATTAGGAAAACTATAGGTAGAAGTTAATTTTAGCAAGACGATGTAAAAACCTTGGCTAAATCTGTACTTTCATGAGATACAGATTTCGATGCGACTTTCACTGGCAGTTCCCTACTAGTATAAATGTGAATGTAAGTTTGTTTGTTACGCATTCACGCGAAAACTACTTAACCGATCATCGTGAAACTTTGTACACATATTCTTGGAGGTATTAGAAGTAACATAGGATACTTTTTTTACCTTTTTTTCCTAGCAGGATTGAAACCATGAACGCGGGTGAAGCCGCGGGTACTGCGAGTAATGTTATAAAGAGTAACTTAGCCTACTTTTATGCTAAAAAAAGGGTTACAAAACCCCCAATTATTTTAAATTTTTAGAAATAGCGAAAAAAAAATATTAACATAAACATCATGGCGTAACCAGGAAATCCATTAAGTTACATGTCTAACTCGACTAATTCCAATAACGCTTATCAGTAAAATATTTATTTATCAACTCTTAAGGATTATCTATTTGGAAAAGTTATTAATTGATAATTTTAAAAAGTTACATCATTATTAGTTAGATAATAGTTTTAATTATCGGCATAAAAATATACCCACAAAGCAATTGTATAACCGCTTAGTTACTACTTATGTACGGTCGAACACCGGGAGGTCCTGGGTTCGAAACCCGGGTCGGGCCAAGTTTAGTTATTGAGTCTTTCTGTTTCGTAAGCCTCAGTAACCTCCTGGAGTTGGGAAGTTGGCGGTGTTTCACCCCCGTGCTCTTAGAGCACGTAAAGCCGTGGGTCCTGCGCCTTAACTCTCACTGGTCGTGTCGAGCATTCGTCCCACCGGAATATGAGAGTGATAAGGAACAGAGAGTGCACTTGTGTCTGCGCATACACTCGTGCACTATAATATGTCCCGCGCCGTTGGCTAGTCTCAATGAGATTGGCCGCCGTGAGTACATCGGCCGGGAGTACATTACTTACACAGATCACATAATACTTTTTTATCGTTGGGAAACGCTTAAGCATTCCACCATGGAATAAGCAACCGAGCAAGAGCAAGTACTGCAAAAATCTTTGTTCCGGTTAATCTCTGAAACGGATGGACCGATTTTGACGGGACTTTCACTCGCAGATAGCTAATGTTATAAAGAGTAACTTAGGCTACTTTTATTTTATTGGAAAATTATAAAAACCGTTCAATTTATTTTAACTTACGCCCAGCGAAGCGGGCCGGGTTTGCAAGTCATTTATAAACTTGTCAACCAAAATATCAGGAATTAATCACACATTTCATAACATTAACATAGTTAGCACCTGATGATTGACTGATTATCATTTAAGATAATTTGTACTCATTTAATTAAAGTGATATCATCGATTTATTTATCTGTATAGGTAGCAATAATTTCTTTTTTGTTTTCCGCCATGAATCATGTTGAAATTATTATGTCAAAATTGTATTTCAATCTAACTCTTATTTCTTCAAATTAATTATTAGTTTTCATTACGTGCTATAATATTATAATAATAACGTTTTTGGAACAACTTCGACCATGGCGGCCAATCTCAATGAGACTAGCCAACTGCGCAGGAGTTATTATAGTGCACGAGTGTACGCGCAGACTCAAGTGCACTCTCTGTTCCTATCACTCTCATATCTGGTGGTACGACTGCTCGACACGGCCGCGCAGAACCGACGTCTTTACGTGCTCTCCGCACAGACACGCACAGGCACGGGGGTAAAACACCGCACCAAAAGGCTTACTAAACACAACCCAGAATCTCTCGATGAGTGGCCGTACTTGCTAGCCACTACACCAACGAGGCAGGCTATGTATGTATTATGTTATGTTTAGTGACAATCACCTAAATGTCACTGGAGAAACCCATCATGGGGTCCTGCTGGCCATCAATAGGCAGGGACTGTGATACGCCTACTCACTAAAACCCACAGCAGACTATTCGCCGAAGTGCTCAGTGTCTCTATTATACGGCAACGCCCCATGCGTTGCAGTATAATAGAGACGATCGCTGATCAGGGCCTCACGACACGCAACATTTTCCCCACCACACTGCGTAACGAGACCTAACCCACTGCCACTATCAGGACATGGCACTGGGGAGACCTGGCGGCGCATTCCGCGAGGGTGTGGTGCGAAGTGTCCTCAGACGCAACTCACTCATATTTTTAATATGTTTTATCGCTAAAAAAATATTATGCTTGGATTAAGAGTGAGGGGTCCACAAATATTATTTCAATATTGTCGATGCTCACAAGTTTAGCTTAATCAAACTGATAATTAAAATGGAATTTCTGTTATCTGAGTATCACAATTTTACGTGTAAATGTTCCGTGAAATAAAGCTTATGATCCGTGATAAGGTTTCTACTAAAATATTAAACTTCATAGAATCTACCTTGTTTTTAAAATTAAGGTATACGTATAATAGGTATGAAGCTTAAAAATTCATAGATTTTGTGTATTTCGTTTCTAATAGTAGAAACTCGAGTAAGACAGTGAGAAAAGTTAATTCTCACAGAGATTGGCTGATCAAAATCGGCTGGATGAATAATTTCAAAATTCAAAAATATTATTTTAAAGGTGTTCAACTAGGCGATGCACTTGGCCCTTTATTATTTTTAACTGACATAATCGTAAATACTTACAATTATTGAATAAAAATATCTAATATTGATTAAAGATTATCGACCTTTAATCACACTCACACACGACCAAGAAACGATTATAATAAATCGATTTATATTGTATTAAGACATTAGAAATCTTGTTATAAGGCATATTATCTATTCGATTAAATAATTTTCTATTGATAAACTGAAATCTGATAATCTTGTCAGAGAGAATATTAATTATGAATGGTGTGCTTTTACTCGTATGTTTTACATCTACGCCTTCTATCTTGTAGTTACCACTTGCTTCATTTTTAGGGTTCCCTACCTCAAAAAATCCTCTTACCTCATTTTCCACATTTTTCCCCTCTTACAATTATGATAAGGCATGATTTTTACATGGCTTCACTATCGTTTTAAATTTAAAAATAATAAATATGGTAATTTCCGAACGGATTCAAGTTATTTTTACTTTACTTATACTTTAAGTTCTTTTTATGTTAACAATTAACACGTAGTCAAAAAATATCAGATTTTGTCTACCTGTCAATACAGTCTTGTTGTTTTCTTGTCTATCTGTACAACATATCAGATTTTGTCTATCTGATGGCATCACGAGAAATTTGGTATAATGATAGATAAAATGATTCGTTATCTGGGTCATCATATAGAATACTTTTTAATGCTTAAAATATCACCTAGGGTACGAACTCGGGCGGAACGAGGGTAATAAATAAAAATATTATCTACGTTTAAATCTTCTTGCACTTTATAAAAGATAAAATCGAAGAAACACATAAAAATGTCAATAATCCTAATATTTCAAAGCCACTGTCACGCAGAGATAACAAAATTATAAAGATAACTAATTTTATAATGTTCATTTGTTAATTATCAATGTTTATTTTGTATGAAGTATTGCTTGGACTATCTCTTTGAACAACTTCAACTGCTACTGTACAATATATAAAAAAGTTAAGACTACAACTTGAAACTAATTTTATACGAGGAACATACTCGTGTGAATAACTTTGAGTAGTTACAAAATTTGTGTATATTTTACAAAAATACGGATGAGAATACGAAAACCAGGTTTTTATGTAGATTTTTTTAACAGAAAGTCTCTACTAATTTTGGCCTGACCCGGGATTCGCAACCAGGACCTCCAGATCTACAGTCAAACATGCTGGCTATAGTAACAAAATTTAATCAACAGATGCCCAAAAATACTTTAGTAAAAAAATACACTACGTAAAAACTGCAAAAAATTGCGCATGCGCAACCACAACAGAAGGTTAGTTCAAAGTGATTTACGTATTTATTCTACGGAAGCAAAATTTTCGTCGTACCGGTCTTTTGTTACACTGAAAGTCGATAAAAACAAATCTACACGGTATTAAAATATCTTTATAATTTATTATAAGCCGATTATTTTTTGATAAGAGTGTTTTATCGAATATTGTTGAATTGTAATTAACTGAACTGAAAAAGGATTTTTATGTACCGCTGGAAAATTCCAATTCTCCAAAAAAAGCCCATTTTCACAGCTACAAGTATGTACTAGAAACAAAGAATTAATATAGATAAAAAAAAACGATCGCCTAAAAAGTATCAGTAAAATTAAATGAAAATATTAAAAATAAATAGTAAATAAATTATTTTTAACAAAAAAACAAAAACCGACTTCCAAACTCAATAAATCTTAACTAAAAAGTAGAAAATAAATCTTTTAAGGACTTTGTTAATTTTGGAGTCGGTGCCAGCCAGATTATGTTTACTAATTGATAGATTAATCAAATATGTATCTATTTAGGGCTATTTTGCTTTGGCTTGCACCGACTTCAAAATTAACAAAGTCCTTAAAAGTATTATTTTCTACTTTTTAGTTTAGATTTATTGAGTTTGGAAGTCGGTTTTTGTTTTTTTGTTAAAAATAATTTATTTTTAACTTTTTTGCGGGAAGTAGATACGTATTGTGTTAATGACTATAAAAATTTACCTTCTATTACGAGGTAAACCTAATAGCCTGAAAGTATACAACTATCCGTTCATAATTGCGTATTATATTGAAAGAATTTTCTTTAAACTGCTAACCGTTAAGGAGTTGTACCTTCCATCGTCAGTTACGGTACGTGACTCAAATATCCATATAGCCTATAAAAGATTCGGCCGAGCATCGTTAATTTGCTCCTAAGAATTGAAGAGTTCCGATACTTTGTCATAGATCCCATCATCAGAACCTTACCAAACTCTCATCAAACTACCCTTGAAGTATACCCTTTCCATTAAAAAAAAAATCATCGAAATCGGTTGGCGTGATATTGAGTTATTCGTCCATTTGTCGCGCAAATACTTAATGCAAATTTAAGACTTTTATGGTTTTCTCATGGATGCCATTGTCAGAACTGGAAAATATTAAAATGGGACCACATGGGAAGCACTACCTTTCAAATAAAAAAGAATCATCAAAATCGGTTCACCCAGCTCAAAGTTATGAGCTAACAAACATAAAAAAAAAAAAAAAATACAGACGAATTGATAACCTCCTCCTTTTGGAAGTCGGTTGAAAAGTAAAGTAAACGTATAGGAGGCAGTGGTAGCCCAGCGGTAATCCAGGTCTCGCACCTTTGATATTTTCATGTACGAATCATTTCTATCCTGATTACTACTTGTCTTACGGTGAAGGAAAACATCGTGAGGAAGCTGCATGTCTGAGAAAACCTAGCAAGCTTGCGTAAGATACGTGAAGTCTAGGCCAGCGCGGTGGACTATGGCCTGATCCCCCTCGTACTGAGGAAGGCCCACCCCCAGCAGTGGGACATTAAAAAGGGCTGATGACACAAACGTATAGTATGCATATATTATAAACATAAACCTTTCTCTTGAATCACTTTATCTATTAAAAAACCGCATCAAAATCCGGTGCGCAGTTTTAAAGATCTAAGCATACATAGGGACAGACAGACAGCGGGAAGCGACTTTGTTTTATACTATGTAGTACGTAGTGATTGTCTCATCTTGAGGACCTGGGTTCAAAACCCGGGTCGTGCGATTTAGATTATCGGGTCTTTCTCTTAAGAAACTTCGGGCGCTTCATCCACAAGCCTCGAGGAGTAGGTGTCGCTGTGCCAGTTCTCTCACCAGTCCTGTCATTTTAACAGTGTTTGAGAGGAACAGAAATAAGAGTGCACTTGTGTCCGCGCGTACACTATACGCGCGCGTATACGGGCAGGAGGCTCACCTGATGGGAAGTGATCACCTCCACCCATGGACATCTGCATCTTTACAGGGCTTGCAGATGCGTTGCCGGCCTTTTAGGAAAGGGAGGGAGGGAGGAGGGAGAAGGACGGGAGGAGGTATGGGAAGTGGGCCTCCCGGACTCTTACTCACCGAACGAAACGCGACAGCATAGCTGCCACTTCACGCCGGTCTTCTGTAAGAGAGTGGTACTATACGGGGCATGCCGGCCCATTCGGCTGCTACCCGAGGGTAACAAGCATGGCACTACCGCTTTGAACTATGATACCTCCTGTGAGGTTGGCTAGTCTCAGAGATGCCTTGACCAAAATCTGTCAAGAGGACATCTCGTCCAGAAAGTTCGTTAAAACAAAACAAAAAAATGTCTTTGTCTATTTACTTATTAGTATAGATAGTACCATTTACTTTTTTTATAAATTGATTTTAGATTGATAAAATACACAATTTTAAAGCCTAAAATAAATTGGAGCATATACGAGTACAATTGTAGATCCAGAGGACCTGATTTGTGTTTTAGCGAGACTAACGAATTGATGAATTGAGTTTTATATAAATATAGATCTGCAAAGGTTGTATCAAGAATCCCATTCAAGCACGAGGAAAACTGAGAAAAAATGGCATCTTTACTATCTTTCCCTGAGGACTTTTAAACCCAAATAAAGTATATTCGGCATACACTGCATTCTTCGTAGAATAAAAAAAAACAGACGAGTCACGATTCGCGAACGTTTTTTAGTACACGTATTAATCATAATAATATTAATCATTGCTCCAAATTATCACTTCCAGTAATCGAAAACAAAATAATTTAGTCGATATATTTTCTTACTACTGATTCATGTATTCTGAATTGAATTTACCTTCCGCGTCATACTATTGTAAACGAAAGTTTGTTTGTATGTTTGTCACTCGGCGACTTGACAGATTTTAATAAAATTTTGTATATATCTAAATTTTTATATATATTATAGATATAAATATAAATAAAATTGAAGTGTCTGTTTGTAATTTCAAATTTACAGCTTTTCACTTAATGCATCTGAAATAAATATGGTACTTACATCAATAAATCAATTTTATAAATTTTGTCTGCCAGTCTGTCTGTTGGCGATTTAGACGAGATTTCCACTCCCAGATAGCTAATGTTATAAGGAGTATATTAGCGTAAGTTTTATTTTATAAGAAAAATATAAAAACTGTTTAATTTATTTTAACTTACGTTCAGCAAGGTGGGTCATTTGAGTGAGATCAAACCTAATTGCTAAGTGGCCATTTGAATGAGATCAAACCTGATGTGGCGGGTTGCAAGGAAAATATTTATTTTTATTAGAATATTGCAATTTTATAACTTTTTATATTCCGTTTCTTTTGATTTATTTTCCTAAATTGAATTATTCTTACGTATCCGCCATTTGCGTAGACGATTTTACAAAGTGCCGTGTGTTCGCAAAAATATCGATGATTCTGAAAGCTTAAGAAATATGATATGACTAAATCTTCTAATTTTAAAGTCCTTTCCTTTTTGTTGTTGTTTTAAATGAGCAAACTGACTCATACAATCCGCCTGATGATCATCATCATCCGTCTGATCATGTGTCCGTGAATGACGACATCCACGGAAATACAAAAATATTGGTGACATCTTGCCAGCCTTTGAAGACATGACTCTTGAAGAACTCCATAGTATAGCATGTGTTATGTACTACCATTTAGCGCGGACCCACCCACGTTCTAAAGGACGGACACCAAATTCTTAGGTTTACATGGTTATTATACCATGTGATTTAATAGCCTATAGCCTTTCTCGATAAATAGGCTATCCAAGACTAAAAGGATTTTTCAATTGTTAGCATAGATGCTCTTCCTATTTTGGTAAAAATAATCTGAAATTAAAAAACTAGGCTGTGAATTGTATTTAGGTTTAAAGCTGCAGTTTAAAAAATGCAAACTTTAGAGATACATGTAATTGAAGCAAACCCTGTGTCCGCTAATAGTTTGAGTATATTGTCAAATAACAATTTATCTCCACATTAAGATAGATTAGATTGCCACTTATCTTTACCTTTTGCAATTATAAATATATAGGATACACCCAAAAAGGACTAGTGTACGTAATTAAAGAGTAAATATACTTACTCGAAGTGGTCGTAAATTGGAATCTTATATTATAGCGTCATTTCAGACGCAATGCTAGGTATGTTCTATTTTATTTCAAAGGTGATAGTGTCAATTACAGTGCAAAAGTTTAACGAAAGTGTTTAATTTAAACAGTGAATGTAGTTTTTACTTTATTAATCATACAATCCGAAGTAAAATAAGTTTTTGAACGTAGTTAAAGAATTTTTCAGTGGCCTTATACAGTGGTGAATTAGGTATTTTTCTGAAATATTTCACAATGGATATTTCTATGGACTATAGAGATAACTGAATTTTGTCAAACATTTGTACGAAAAGCGATTGAACAGTGCAGCTGGTTGACGTTGTGTATTTAGGAAGTTATGAATAGAATCAATATATAGTGATTTAATGGTAAAACAAAAAAATATTATTATTTACATAAATACAACGGTGATCTCTGTAACAACTACATACTCTTATGCCTTTGAGACGTCTTAAACCTTAGTCTCTCTCGAGCCCATGATTGATGAAAAGCATTCGAAACGTCGAGATCCAACAATCAAAATACATCCCTGAAAAAATCCGAAAAATATTTTTTTTTTGTATTTTTCTGGAAAAAACGAAAGTTTTTTTTAAAATATTTATAGATAGAAACCCTCAAAGATCGCAAACAATTGGAATGTAACTACGTCTTACAGTTGTGCGCATGGTTGATACAAATATTATGTATTTAAAATAGTTTAAAAAAAATATTACGCCACTATACAATGTCACTGGAAATGTCTTTATCTAACGAATTTTATGATCCATTTTTCATCTATTTTATGATCAATCACAAAAAAAATATATATTTTTAAAATGTCAAATATTCCCATAAATCTAAGAAAGTATTGTATTCAGCCGTTTTTAACGTTCCACTGTTAAACATAGGCCTCCCTTCAATACAAGGGGGATGAGGCCAGCAAAATCAGCAAAATTCGTCAAAATTTTAGAACTGAACTGTTCTTACGCACGAATATTTTTTTTATATCAAGGATTATAAAATTGAAGTATCTTATTATTACATACATATTATCAGCAAATGTTAATAAGTGATATCGTTTTCGTAATTTCCGTCTTATTTTTACATGTATAATAATTAATCAGTACTAAAATTACATATTATTGATAATTATTTTAACATTTAATGAAATGCGAAATTTAGCGCAAATGAATTCGTGAGTTATTTTACTTTCTTTCCTACATTGAGGTTCTTTTCTTTGGTCAGAATAATTTCAATGGTAACTCAAATTTTGGTTTTTTGGGTTCGATTTTGTTAAAAAATATATGTTTTTGGCAATAACTGTATTAAACTAAAGAATTTTCTTGGATTTCCGCGAATATTTGATTATGCTTGTGAGATTATCGCGCGATTGCAGCAAACGTAAGAAAGACAAAAATTAGTAATAAACAAAATCTACCCATAAAATACAATAATTTGGAATAGAACCAAAAAAGTGCTTTTAGTTACCTTAAAGCGTTCGAAAAATCAGTATAACCCGTGAAAATATCAGACAAAATCTTCAAAGTTTTGGTTATATTGATGACGAACCAAAAGATAACAGTATTACATATACTTTTCCTATTGAAATCATTTACATGGTGGCTACCAGCAGTGTTGTTGACACAAAATAGTTTGTTATGTGAGCATTACATAAGAGGCATTCACGACATATGGTTTTGTAAAGAAGCTCGACGTCAGGACCCCAAAATGCCAAAGTAGTTTTTTTTTAAATACCGTGTTTTTTAACCAATTAATTGATATTTTAAATACATTGAATCAATTTGACCAATCTAGTGTTTTGGACAAACAAGCATTGAGGCTACAAATAGTGTATGAAAAATAGAACATTTCTTTATTATTAAGTACACGCGATTGTTTCGTATCATCAAAACCATTATTTGCATTTTGTAAAGTGTCCTTACGTGAAATATTTATTATAACAGGTCAAGAAGGTTAATTTACATTTGGTTTAACATTTTGTTTTCCAATTTCCAGGGAGGCTACTTTTATTGGGCCTCGTAGGCTTATCCTACGGCTTACCATCTCGACTCACAGTGCCAGATGACAGATGTCCTCCAGATTATTCGCACTTTCTCCTACCACATGAATATGACTGCACAAAGTATTACTATTGTGAATGGGGAAGAAGATTCATAGAACCAAGAGATTGTGCGCCGGGGACTGAGTTTTGTGCTACTCTGCGGGTACGTTATTCATTTACATGCATTTGCCAACACTAAACAAAACCATTTTAATAAGACCAAAGCATATGAAACATATAGTCGGCCAACGGACGGACGTGATAGCCCAAGCTGCCAATATTATACTCGCTTGGGACATTAGTGTATGGCAGCTGGGGCTGTCACGTCCGTTGGCCGACTATATGTTTTATAGGCTTTGAAAAATTCTCAAAAAGACTGAAAAATTTATATGACAGATAGAATTCTATCAATCTGATAGAATTAGACTGATAGTTTTGGTTTACGGCTGGTATAGTTTTGTGTGTCGAAACCCTTATAATCTACTTCTTCTATATAAATAAAAATGAGCTAAGCCAAAACTCGAAAATTGCTCGGCCAATTCGGCTTTTTTTTGTGCCCTAAGGCAAACTGAAGGTTTTAATAATAAAAGGAAAATTAAAAATTCAAACTACTTAATTAAGAAGAATATTTAAATAATTAATTTATTTGTGGCTTTAAAACGAGCATATTTAAATGAATATCATGGAGAATAGAAGAGAAGATATAGTCGAAATTTATGGGTCAGCAGTTAACTTTAAAAATTCATCTTTAAAATTTAAGACTTGATTGACTGACCAAATAGAAGAAAAATAATATTAAAAGTATTATTACAAATAATTTTATTAATTTATTGCAAATTTAATGCAAATTAAATCGTTAAAAGCTATGTTCCTTTGGCGTTTGAGTGTTTCTAACCGTTGTTATGCCAATTTTTAGACAAACTTTAAATAGCAAGTAGCTCAATTCAGTTGTGTATTTATTTTATTTTTAAAACTTCGATCAAAAATTGAATCAAATCTTTTGTAGCGTCTTTACAAATTGAAAAAAATATATTATTCGTCCGACTTTGTCAATTTGTATGAATATTCCCCACTTTTTTTGCGTTCTAATATAAAAAAAGTGATTTTTATTTAATACTAGCGACTCACCCTCGCTTCGCTCGGGTTATTTTTTACAAATTTTATGAGACTTATTTATTTGTAACTAATCAAAAGACTAAAAAATAAGTTTTAAGCTTCTGGCTTTAAAAATTAGGTACGTCTTTTCTAGTTTTTAAAAGCTTTTCTCAAGCTAGAGCTTGACTATCTGTGTACCAAATTTTATTTGAATTGGTTCAGTAGTTTTGTCGTGAAACCGCGACAGACAGACAGAATTACTTTGCATTTATAATATTAGTAATGATACAGAAAATAACATTAACCTACCGAGCTGAAAGTTTATTATTTACTCGCAAGATACCAAACACTTTTAAGTTTAAGTGTTTTTTTGTATATAAGAGCAGGTTCTATAGGAGTCGTCTTATGACATTTATATCTTTAACACTAGCCAAGAAATAGATCCTACATCAAGAAATAGATCCTAAATCAAAACAATATACTCGTACTAGAAAATAGTATTTTTTAAAAAGAACTGCAGAAAATTCCGCAAAAATTTATTTTTTTGGACTTCATTTTAGAAACAAAAAAGTCTCAATCGCTATAAATTATCAAACACCAATAGTTGTATGAATATTTTTTTTATTCTTCAAAAATATCGGATGAATAATGAACATTTACTTAATTTAAAAAAATTAAAATAATTAACACACCGTTAACAATATGGGCTTTGTTACTTAGTTTAGGCAAAACTAGACTAACACAAAAGCTGTGATAAAATCTTAGATATAGACTAACAACGTCATATTATTTTTTTAATTATTTTTGGGTTCAAAATTCAAATCTCATATTAAATAAATTACGCGTTACATTTTATAACATTTCAATTTGTTATCAAATTGTTCGATAACTAAATGCTATAAAGCGATGATTTTTACAATGATACTAAATAGAGTAGCAAAAAAGATAAGATTATAAAATACTCTATAACAGAGGCAAAAATTGACAATTATTGTTTTTATTTCACAGGTTTGCGTTCATCCATTTAGTGCGAACTGTACTTTACCAGGACCTTCAACATCACAGCCGAGTACGATAACTACAACTGTCGCACCAAATACCACTGCTGCACCAAATACCACTGCTGCACCAACAACCACGGCCGCACCAAATACCACTGCTGCACCAAATACCACTGCTGCACCAAATACCACCGCTGCACCAAATACCACCGCTGCACCAAATACTACCGCTGCACCAAATACCACTGCTGCACCAAATACCACCGCTGCACCAAATACCACCGCTGCACCAAATACTACCGCTGCACCAAATACCACTGCTGCTCCAAGTACCACTGCTGCACCAAATACCACTGCCGCGCCTACTTCTACGGCTGCTCCAACTACTACGACTACGACTCCTTCCACGACTCTCTCGACTCTCGCGCCAGATGAGTTACTCCCAAACGGGTGTCCAGCTAATTTCAGTATTGAGTTATTATTACCTCACCCATACGATTGCGGCAGATTCTATCAGTGTGTATATGGAAATAAGATAGAAAGACCATGTGCACCTGGAACTCATTTTAATTTTACAAATCAGGTAAGATATGAATCTCCTGGTTAAAATAAATCGTATAAAAAAATGCTCACTACATCAAATTATTGCACAAAACGTGATTTGTTCCTTTATATTTTTTTGCGTGATGTTAGGAAATGACATAGTAAAATATTTACTGGTCTGACCGCTATTTTGCTGTTTTCTTATTTATGAAAATGGTGTGGCCTCTTTTTATAGAACTGTAAATGAATAAATTTGTTTAAATGTTTAAATAGTGCGTTTATTTAAAGAAATAGATTTAACATTTTTTTTTACTTTTTAGAGATGTATGGATATAGATGAGGCAGGATGTGTGCCAGGAGTAACTATCCCACCTGCAACTACGGCTTCCCCAATAACTACCAGTGCACCCAGTACAACTGCTGCTCCTTCCACAACTCTCTCAACTCTCGCACCCGAAGAGTTGCTTCCAAATGGTTGCCCGGCTGACTTCAGCATTGAGTTATTATTACCTCATGAGTCAGATTGCAGCAGATACTATCAATGCGTACATGGAATCAAAATAGAAAGACCATGTGCAGCTGGAACTCATTTTAATTTCACATATCAGGTAAGATTAAGACCTTAAGTTAATAACTTACTCGTGGTATAACTAAAAGCAATAATCATTTATTACTTCTATGTAATAGTAGTAGTATATTATGGTCATCACATATTATGTAATTTATTTAATTGACAGTGTCTTTTATATCACATATATTAGAAAGTGGCTTCTACATTTTCAGCAGTATTATACGCTTCACAGTATTCAATACTAAAACAATATTTTTCGCTTTTCAGAGATGCATAGATATAGACAAGGCAGGTTGTGAGCCAGGTGACGTGACAACTGCCGCACCAACAACCACAACTGCCTCACCTACAACAACAACTGCCGCACCTACAAATACCACTGCCGCACCTACAACAACAACTGCCGCACCTACAACAACAACTGCCGCACCTACAAATACAACTGCCGCACCTACTACAACAACTGCCGCACCTACTACAACAACTGCCGCACCTACAACAACAACTGCCGCACCTACAAATACAACTGCCGCACCTACGACAACAACTGCCGCACCTACAAATACAACTGCCGCACCTACAACAACAACTGCCGCACCTACAAATACAACTGCCGCACCTACGACAACAACTGCCGCACCTACAAATACAACTGCCGCACCTACAACAACAACTGCCGCACCTACAAATACAACTTCCGCACCTACAACCACAACTGTCGCACCTACAAATACAACTGCCGCACCTACAACAACAACTGCTGTACCGACCACTACTGCTGCACCTAATACAACTGCTGCTCCATCTACAACCGCTGCACCTATCACTACTCCCTCACCAGGAGAATTGCTTCCAAATGGGTGTCCAGCCAACTTTAGTATTGAATTACTATTACCTCATGAGTCAGACTGCAGCAAATTCTATCAGTGCACACATGGAAATAAGGTGGAAATGCGATGCGCACCTGGCACCCACTTCAATTTTGAGAATCAGGTAAGATATTCCCTTCTTTACTGTTAAAGAATCAATACAAGTTTTATACAGCTTCTTAAAAGAGAAAATTTCATGCATCATAATTTGTCTTAACTGTAGTGTCTTTAGGTTACCTAAGGATAATCAGCTGTTACAATAAATTGATAATAATTTACACTTAAGTTTTACAGCAAATCTGAATTTACTAGGTCAATACATCAGACAACATGCTATATACATTTTAATTCATAGCACTAATAATATTTCTAGGAATATGTTCATCACTATGTATTAATCTGAAAAAAATTAAACATTTAATGTTTCAGACATGTATGCATATTGATGAGGCAGGTTGTGAGCAAGGCTCTTCAACATCTTCACCTGACTCAACTAATTCTCCTACGACTGCTGCACCTAGTACAAGTGCTGCTCCATCCACAACTGCGGCACCTATTACTACTCTCTCACCAGGAGATTTGCTTCCAAATGGGTGTCCAGCAAACTTCAGCATTGAGTTACTATTGCCTCATGAGACAGACTGTGGCAGATTCTATCAATGTGTACATGGAAATTTGGTAGAAATGCCATGCGCACCAGGAACACATTTCAATTTTGAGCGTCAGGTAATATCAAGAGCGTCATTTATTTAAAAAGAAGAATATTTGAATATACTAGCTAGCACTAGCAATTTATTGTATACTAGCAAATCCGGCCGTTTCTCTGGGCGTAAGTTAAAATAAATTAAGCGGTGTTTATAATTTTCTATTAAAATAGGTAGCTTAAGTTACTTCTTATGACATTAGCTATCTGCGAGTGAAAGTCCCTTCAAAATCGATCCAGCCGTTTCAGAGATTACCCGGAACAAACAAACAAACAGACATACAAAAATTTTTCAAATTGACTTTTTGATATAAGTACTGTATACATTTAGTGAAAAGTGATTAATTTGAAATTAAAAATAGACACTTGAATTTTAGTTATTTTTTATGTGTTAGTCGGATCAGTACATATTATAATGTATATACGGTATATAGTTATATAGCACACGAAAGTATATACGGTACTTTCATCGACAAATCAATTTTTAAAATTTTTGTCTGTCTGTCTGTCTCTATGTCTGTCTGACTAAAAAGATTAAAAAATTATAAGAACCGTTTAGTTTAACATATGCTCAGCGAAGCGGGCCGAGTTTGCTAGTGAGCAATTAAAGTCTTCTTTTTTAGGTGAAGACTCAACCCGTTCATCACATATGATTTTTAATTTTTTTATTTGAAATTTCAGGCATGTTTGCATATTGAAGAGGCAGGCTGTGAACCAGGTTCTTCGACATCTTCACCGAACACAACTAATTCACCTACAACTGCTGCACCAACGTCTGGCCCAACTGCAACAGCCACCCCAACAACTGCAGCACCAAGTTCAACTGCAGCTCCAACAACTGCCGCACCAACAACTGCTGCTCCAACAACAGCTGCTCCAACAACAACAACTGCAGTACCAACAACTGCCGCACCAACAAATGGCACACCAACAACTTCTGCTCCAACAACAATAACTGCCGCGCCAACAACTGCAGCTCCAACAACAACTGCTGCACCTAATACAACTGCTGGCCCATCCACAACTGCTGCACCTATCACTACGCTCCCTCCAGGAGACTTGCTTCCCAATGGGTGCCCAGCTAACTTCAGCATTGAGTTACTGTTGCCTCATGAGACAGATTGCGGCAAATTCTATCAATGTGTTCATGGAAATTTAATAGAAATGCCGTGTGCACCCGGAACACATTTCAATTTTGAGCGTCAGGTAAAAAACTATATTACATTATTTAATTATTTAATTTAAAGAACGAACTCAATAATTTAATACTTACGATTAGTAGATATTATTCTCATGAGCGAGATAAAAGATTAAAATAAAAAACTTTTATAATAAAAGAATTAAGTATAATATATTCATGATACAACTCTTAAGCATAAATAATAAAATTTCTGTTTTTATTGGGGTTGATTTAATTATACGGATGCGCACTAAGTCCACATTTCACTATAGTCTATAAACACTGTACAACTTTTCATTAGGTTTGTTAAATTAAATTACTTAATATTCAACAAATGTTGGGAATGAAAATGGACATTTGTCAATTCTACGAGTATATGTTTAAAGTTGTCTGTGGGAAATCATGTGGGATCAGCATAGTTTTCATAAGTCTATTGAAAATATTGATTTGTATATTATATTCTTAGGATATATATTTCTATTCTTCTTATACAAAATACTGTTTCAGACTTGTATGCATAAAGACGAGGCAGGGTGTGAAGAACGTCCATCAACGGCTCCACCTGGCTCTACAGGTCAACCATCCACTACTTCAGCACCTAGCTCAACAACACTAAGCACCACAACATCTGGACCAAATTCAACAACATCCGTACCAAGTTCAACTACACCATGGACCACAACATCTGCTCCAACAACAATAACCACCTCATCAACAACAAGCGGAGGAGATGACGATCCTTGCAAAACTGAATGCCATGTCCCACATTGGCGTCACGAAACTGATTGCGACAAATTCTGGCGATGTGAAGGAAATCAGAAGGTACTAGGAGTTTGCTCAGAAGGCTTACACTTTAATGTGAACACACAGACATGTGATTTTATGTGTAATGTTGACTGCATCAGAGAAGAAGTCCAGTCTACTGCGGAAAGAGACGGTTTAAAACTATTCGTACCATGGGATAAAGTAGATGAATTGGTCGAAATGACTAATAAAGGCGAAAATTCCTTTAACTATTTTGGTGAAATACTAAACCATTTATAATTTTCTGAACTATAATCTTTTACATGAGGTTTAATTTTCACTATTTGTTGTTTTCGGAATAACTACTTAATAATCATAAACCTTAGAGTTGAGATAATTTGAAAGAAAACTTATTTTAAATTTCTTGTACTATCAACGTTTAGTTCAACGTTTCAAATGTTATAAAAGAAGTATCTTAACACTTTGTAAAACCATGTTATTTATTCAAAGTGTATAAAAAATTGGTTCTTAAACTTCAAAAACTACGTGAAGACATGTAAATAATATTTATATTAAAATAAAGCAATGTTTATACAAAAGTTCTTGCATTTTTGTTTCTAACTCAATAAAGGTCCTATACAATAGGTGTACATTAAATATTTTTTGAAAAATCTTATTGAAATAGTCATTATTATCTCTTACTGGACTGATTATGATGAAATTTGGTATGATATTAGCTTTCTATCCGGTTCAACATCCTATATGTAATACTTTCTTAGGTTTACGCGAATATTCGACAAACGGGCGAGAATATTCTATCCCGTGACCATGATTATTGTAAAGCACTAGCGACTCACCCTTGCTTCGCTCGGGTTCGTCTCTAGGTACCCTTTGGCATAATTTTTTTACAAACTTTGAATGTCTTACTTATTTATACATAACAACATGCTTGTACTGTCAACACTGAAAAAAGTTACAATTTGACAACAAAATCCACATTAACAAAATGATCGCCATTTATTGAATTCATTTGTTACAAAAAATGTGATAAATGAAGAACCGCTCGACCGATTTTGCGTAATTTTTACAGCGGGTTATAAACTTATAAATACTCGTATGTTGGTACATTATTACATATAGCATCTCATCATTTCCTAAATATAAAATGTGATTCAAACCGTTAGAACCGTTTTCGCGATACACGAAATCTAATACATAAAAATCTCGTGTCACAGTGTTAGGTCGCAGGCTACTTATTATTCCTCAAGGTTGTAAGGGTGGCATTCTCCAGTTTTCTTATTTTTTTATTTTTTGACCAATTTTTTTTTCTTCATCAATCCCAATTTTTTTATTTTGATTAGCACACATTAAAAATTGTAAATGCGTCGTATAGAAAAATTGCTATGCTTTAATTGCTTTTTAGGGTATTAGAATAAAACAAAAACCATATAATTTTCAAACCTTAGTTTTATTTCAAAATATTGTAATTAATTAAGATAATTCACAGTTACAGCTTACAATTGTTTTTTAACATTCCTATACAACTTTATCAGTATGTAAGGTTTCGATATTTTATGAAAATTGTTATAAAAATAAAGAACATTATTCAAATGGAGAAAAAAGAATGACAGGACGTAAGAATGGGGGAATTGTTCTGCAAGGGATTGATCTGCGAGGAGTTGAGATGTATAATTGTGGACTGTGGTTGAAAAGATAATGGTTTAAATAATAAGAACTTGATATATGTATTATTTAGAGGAAGTTGTATGAAGATATCGAATATATGTAATTACTACTGGAAACTGAAGATCTTTTTACTAGCATCTCTTACAAGTACTATAGATTTAATAATACGCGTAAAATATTCACGGACTGCCTTCTGCTTTGTCCAAATCACGTCCATTGCAAAGGTTTAGAAACGAAACAGCAATTGCCAAAAATGATAAAACTATTTTAACCTACTTTAAATAAGAGGAGGTTCTCACTTTGGTTGTTTTTATCTCTGTTACCTCATAACTCCGTCATTTCTTGACCGATTTGAAAAACTCATTTTTTGTTTGAAAGTAAATACAATAATTTGGTCCCAATTTTAATTTAATTTAATAATAATAATAATCTACCCCTAAGTGTAAAAATAGGGTACACCTGTTATAACCTACTGAATTTTTGAAAATACTTTCTGCTTAAGGCGCTTCAACTATAAGCTATATGATTACTATAATATGTGAAAATAATAACATTTAAAAAAATATAACTTTATAATAAAAATAAATTAAAAATATTATACCTTCTAGTAGGTAGTTTTAATTCATTATAGATATGTATCTAATCTATTATTTTAATAAAATTCATTAAAAAAACATACACACAGACAAACGTAGAACATCCTCATTTTTGGGTATCAGTTAAAATTAATTATTTTTATTTTTTAACAAAATTTATCACTCAGTATAGAAATAGTCATGTGTATAGTATTTTATAATACTATGAATACTTTCATAAGGTACGCGAATATTCGACATTACAAAAATGAATCGTTTTAGAAGTTTAGAATAAAAATTTCAATATCAGGCGACCGAGCTTCGCTCGGTTTTTTTTTTTTGGAAAAAAATAAATAAAGAAAAAAATAATAATCGGACTGGAAACACCTGAATTCGAACCAAAGACTTCTGGTTAGAGACCGCCCGGTTTCCGCTGTCAATCAATCTGAGCTATTATAATCTTGTAGATGACATCGAAGTTTCGTATTCTAATGGTATCGTAGATTTTTTTTCATTGCCTGAAAATATTGAAATAAAACCTAGCTATATCGATTTATCGCCCCCAAAACCCCCTGCATGCTAAATTTTATGAAAATCGTCGGAGCCGTTTCCGAGATTCAGATTATATATATATATATATATATATATATATATATATATATATATATATATATATATATATATATATATATATATATATATATATATATATATATATATATATATATAAGAATTGCTCGTTTAAAGGTATAAGATAAGGTACTCTGATGCCATTTTCAAAATTTTTGTAAACTGTGGGTGGGCACTGTCTGTAACAAGTATATAAACCTATGAGACGTCGAATACCTTAGTCTCTCCCGTGACCAGATTGCTGTACAGATTCGACAAAATCCGAAAAGGTAGTATCAATTTTATAATGACGAATATTTGCGTAAACCTAAGAAAGTATTACTATTATTTTCTTAGAAAATCATAAAGACCGTTTAATTTTTTACTTACGCCCAGCGAAGCGGGCCGGGTTTCGCAGTACAATCTTACATTATTCTTAAAAAATTGATTTATTTATCGATTATTATAACCCAAACAAACGATTTATCGACTATAATTGTATGTACATATATATTATTGGTGTTGTTATTATATAATTTAACTCTTAATCTTACAATGAGATTTATTTTGGCTTAAACTTGACTGTCAGCTGGATTTGCTTCTATGACCTGGAATAGAATAGGTTATATTAATAAAGTACTATAAATAATAATAAATAAATATTTTGGGACATTATTACACACAGTTCCGCCTATTTCCGTCGTAAGCTAAGAAGCTTATGTTACGGATACCAGATACTTAAAATACTACATACCTATGTGTAGCGGGACTCGAACCCGCGACCGCTGGGCGGCAAGTAGGGTCACTACAAACTAATTATTTATACAAGTGCACTCTCTATTCCTGTCACTCTCATACTCCAGTAGGAGAATAATTTAACAGTGAGAATGAGAGTGAAGGCTCTGTCTGAAGGCTCTGTCGCAGAAAACTTCTTGATGAGAAAACACCATAACTATACTTGGCCTAACTCCTGGGACTCGAACCCAAAACCAAATTTGCAGCCGTGAATGTTACCCATCAGATCAACGAGAAAAAAAACTATTTAATCAATCTTATAAAATATAAGAATTATTTTTTTGTAAAACTTGTAAAAATCTGAAAAGATGATTTAAAATGGCCAATATTCACGTAAGTACCACATACCCTTTTAATTTTCTTCCCATACATAGACCAGAATACAACTTGCACTTCAGTCGGTTTGCCTGTGCGGGAATCGAACACCCGACAACTGTCGAACGGTGGGCAGTAGAGATGTAAGGAGACAGCGCCATCTACGTGAGATGGATTCTCCATTCTATGCAGTCCTAGGGCATCTGAAATCAGTACATTAGTACATCAATATAATACATGTAAATAAAATTGAATTGTCTGTTTGTAATTTCAAATTAACAGCTTTTCACTAAATGCATATGAAAATATACATACACCAGTGATTACATAAAAAAAAGACGTGTGGCACTCGGAGACTGCCGCGGTAAAGCTATTGCTTAGCTGTTGTTATCAACTTATGCAATTATAATTATTTATTTATTTTATTTATGCAGTATTTTTTTTCCTTTGTTTTTTTTTGTTTGATATTAATTCAAGTTTCACTTTTTGAGCGTGGTGACTGATAAGAAAACAAATTCTTTTCTTTTATTAAATATATGAGAAGTTAATATTGTTCAAAATATTTTTATTATCTATTGTAAAAAACCCGGATGTCCGCCATCTTGGATTTGAAAATGGACTGCATTTTCGCAATCAGCACCCCGAGAAACCTCGAAAATGACACCCATGTCATTATTGAAAAAAAATCGGATATCCGCCATCTCGGATTTGGAAATGGACCTCATTTTCGCAATCAGCACCCCGAGAAACCTCGAAAATGACACCCATGTCATTATTGATAAAAAACTGTCGATCTAAAATCGATTTATTAATCTACAGCGCCATCTATATTAATTATGGGTAACGTCAGTCCTAAACAACACAAGTACAAGTAAACTAAAAGATAAACCATAGATGTCGCTACTCGTCGCATCACGCATGACAGGTGTTAGGTTTTTTTCGTTACGGAATTTCTGGATTCGGTCTCCACGCTCAAGGCCCGCGATAGAAGCTATGCAATAGCTTAAAAATCCATTTTTTAAATTTTTGCCTGTCTGTCTGTTTGTTCCGGTTAATCTCTGAAACGGCAGGACCGATTTTGACAAAAATTTTACTCGCAGATAGAAAATTTTATAAGGAGTAACATAAACTACCTTTATTTTATTAGAAAATTATATCTAAGTATAATTTTAAGGCAGTTTTAAATTTAAGGCAGTGGTAGCCCAGCGGTGACGCGTCGCTTGTATAACCGAGTGATGCGGGTTCAAATCCGGGTCTCGCACCTCTGATATTTTCATGTGCGAATCATTTCTATCCTGATTACCACTTGTCTTACGGTGAAGGAAAACATCGTGAGGAAACCTGCATGTCTGAGAAAACCTAGCAAGTTTTCGTAAGACATGTGAAGTCCGCCAACACGCACTGGGCCAGTGCGGTGGACTATGGCCTGATCCCCCTCGTACTGAGGGAGGCCCGTGCCCAGCAGTGGGACGTTAAAAAGGGCTGATGATGATGATGATAATTTATTTTGACTTACGCCCAGCGAAGCGGGCCGCGTTTGCTAGTTATGATATAAGTTTTAAGGACACTGGTAACTGAAAATACTGGGTACGTTTTGACGGACACTATAACTTTCTCAATAAAAGGTATCATATGTGTTAACTTCGATAACCAGCTATCGTCATCGTCGTCGTCGTCAATTTCATCATAATCTAACCAGTAGTTTTTACATAATTAATCTCCAGACAAACAGACAAAAATTCTTAAAACTATAGATTCTGTGTCTATAATAATAATTTTCAGGACGATTTTCAAAAAAAATATATTTAATGTACAGATTCTACTCAATTAGAATTTTAATACGTAATTGTATAGAGGATTTTTATTTATTTTTATAACATACTAGCTAAGTACCCCCTTTAGCATACAATTTTTACAAACTTGGAATGTCTTACAAATTTATTTATAATCAAAAGCCTAAAAAATAAGTTTCAAGCTTCTAGCTTTAAAAACGTAACTTTCATCCCCTATTTCAACCCTTTACAGCCCTTTTTCGCCTTATAAGGCCTATGTTCTTTCTCAGGCTCTAGACTACACGTGTACAAAATTTCATTAAAATCGGTCCAGTAGTTTTTGAGTTTATTCGTTACATACAAAAATACAAATCTTTCCTCTTTATAATATTAGTATAGATTAGTGTAGAATATAGATAATATAGATGAAGTATGCCGTTATAATAAATACTTATTGCTTACATTTTTTCATCATAAATTAGTGGTATTGAAAAAACAAAAAAATACACTTTTTTAAAGTTCAAATAATAATTTAATAACTAATTTAATAACAACAGTATATTATTACACTTTTGATAAAAATGTCCTCAGAAATCCCCCGTATTTTTAGGAGTCTTGAACCTTTAAGATCGACCAACCTCATATGCGATAAATTAAGTAAATAAGTCAACACGTTCATGATTTAATCTATTTGTTATCGCTTTATTGTTATTTTGCGCATTTCAAGAAACAATTGCGCACTAAGATTCGCTAATACTTAGAACACCTCGGGAAATTGGTGTTACGTCAGTTTCACTGATAAGAAAGATCAATAACATGTTTATTTGGAATGTTTTGAGATCACCACGAAATTCAGGGTTTTTTTATCTTAGACATAGATCATGGGGACTCCCCTTAATTATCTATTCTTTGACTATTGAATGCAAAACTGTTCAACAGATTTTGATGGAACTTTAAGGCTAGTAAAATGGGAGTAAATTATAGGCTATAATTTTATTTTATTGTAAAAAATAATTGAAAGACTTGTGAGGAGTCGCAGGAAAATACTAGTCTTTACTAATATTATAAATGCGAAAGTAACTCTGTCACGTTTCACACCAAAACTACTAAACCTAATTAAATTTGGTACACAGATAGTCTAGAGCCTGAAAAAGGATATAGGCTACCGCTTTTGAAGGCGAAAAAAGGGTTTTAACCCGTCAATGCGAACAAACGAGACACAATAGATTTTCAATTGTTATAAATCTATATTGACCGCGCGCCCGTTGATAGGTTAAGGGGTAAAAATGGATGAAAGATTGTATGGAAATTACGTCATTTAAAGCTAGAAGCTTGAAACCTTTTTTTTTGCTTTTGATTAGACATAAATAAGCAAAACATGCAAAGTTTGTAAAAACTTTATACTAAAGGGTGAAGGTAATTCGCTAGTCTATATCTACACATGTTATAAAACAAAGTCCTTCGCCGCGTCTGTCTGTCTGTATTTCTGTCTGTCTGTTCGCGATAAACTTAAAATCTACTGCACCGATTTTCATGCAGGTTTCACCAATGGATAGAATGGTCCTCCAGGAAGGTTTTAGTATATAATTTATCAAGGTTTTGTATACATTGGCTAAAATATAATGATATATTATGTTAGAGGTGTCGGAAAAAAATAAGCCGTGTGGGAGCTTTCAACGAAAACGCTGCCTAAACCCTTTGAGATATAACAAAATGATATATGGTGGAATTGTGTATCTTATATAGGTCTACAAAAAAGTCCGCGATGGCATATGTCTATTTCTTAAGAATAACATACTATATCGAAAAAAGTTAGGAAATTTAAATAAACTTTATAAAATTAACGGCGTTTGACGTATCATGTCATGACTGTTGCCACGGTGCGTGCAATGGTAAGCGAAGCGAGGGTAAGCCCCTAGTATCAATAAAGTGTATCATACGTTTAAAGAATAAGAAAAAATACTTCAGGCAGCGAATACATAACTTATTTATATTTTCGACCGACTTTCAAAAGGAGGAGGTTATCAATTCGTCTGTATTTTTTTTTTATGTTTGTTAGCTCATAACTTTGAACTGGGTGAACCGATTTTGATGATTCTTTTTTTATTTGAAAGGTAGTGCTTCCCATGTGGTCCCATTTTAATATTTTCTAGTTCTGACAATGGTATCCATGAGAAAACCATAAAAGTCTTAAATTTGCATTAAGTATTTGCGCGACAAATGGACGAATAACTCAATATCACGCCAACCGATTTCGATGATTTTTTTTAATGGAAAGGATATACTTCAAGGGTAATTTGATGAGAGTTTGGTAAGGTTCTGATGATGGGATCCATGACAAAGTATCGGAACTCTTCAATTCTTAGGAGTAAATTAACGATGCTCGGCCGAATCTTTTATAGGCTATATGGATATTTGAGTCACGTACCGTAACTGATGATGGAAGGTACAACTCCTCAACGGTTAGCAGTTTAAAGAAAATTCTTTCAATATAATACGCAATTATGGACCGATAGTTGTATACTTTCAGGCTTCCTTAGATTTACGCGAGTATTCGACATTATAAATGAAACTACCTTTTCGGATTTTGTCGCGGATTTATTTTGATTTTGATACAGCAATCATGGTCACGGGAGAGACTCTCTCCCGTGACCATCATTGCTGTAAAGCATTCGAAACGTCGGGAACTAAAAATCAAAATAAATCCGCGATAAAATCTGAAAAGGTAGTTTCATTTACTTTCAGGCTATTAGGTTTACCTCATAATAGAAGGTAAATTTTTATAGTCATTAACACAATACGTATCTACTTTCCGCTAAAAATTTCAAAATAAATTATTTTTAACAAAAAAACAAAAACCGACTTCCAAACTTAATAAATCTAAACTAAAAAGTAGAAAATAATACTTTTAAGGACTTTGTTAATTTTGAAGTCGGTGCCAGCCAAAGCAAAATAACCCTAAATAGATGCATATTTGATTAATCTATCAATTTGTAAACATAATCAAAATACCTGGCTGGCACCGACTCCAAAATTAACAAAGTCCTTAAAAGTATTATTTTCTACTTTTAGTTTAGATTTATTAAGTTTGGAAGTCGGTTTTTGTTTTTTTGTTAAAAATAATTTATTAACTTACCATTAATATAACAGACATCGTCCAAATCTAGACGAGTCCTGCCAATTTCTTGCATGCTCTGTGAATCGTAGCTGCTGTCACATGCGTCGTCGCCATCTTCTTCACAGTTTTGACAGGAGTTTTGGTGGGTAGTTACATGTTCATCATTTATATCCAATTGTTTTAGATTCTCATTTATTTCCTCGCTTTCTGAACAACACCGTCGCTGTGGACGTTTCTTCAATTTCTTCAATACTTCAGGTTCCACGTTGTGAGGCCAATCGTATCTGGAAAACAGAAGTTTGCCCTAAGTATCTATAATATTAAGATTCAATCCAATGGTCTTGTTAATGTCTTCAACCAATATCACATAGAATCAATATCACATAGAATTAATAACCACCGAGGAGATTGGCAGGTAATAATGTTAATACTATACCCTTCCCTAGACTACTAGATACCCTTTTAGTATGATTTTTTTACAAACTTTGAATGTCTTACTTATTAATATCTAATCAAAAGTATAAAATATAAGTTTCAAGCTTCTAGCTATAAAAATGACGTAATTTCCATACACATTTTCATCCTCTATTTCAAACCCTTAACACCTTTTTTCACCTTGAAAAGTAGCCTATGCCCTTTGCCAGACAGACAAAGTTACTTTCGCATTTATAATATTAGTAAGGATTATTTTATTTTCAATTAAACCTGTTTATTTATTTTTTATTTTAATTAATATTATGTATCTGATACTGATAATTAAGGCAGTACGCCCGCACTAATAGTCACATAATGAGCCATTAAGTCGTTCCTTACTATAAAGATTCTCGATTTAATGGTTCATTAAGTGACTATAAGTGCGGTGGTAATTAATTAACTCTGCACTCTACTAACAAAGCAATCTTTGATTTGTTAGTAGAGTGTAGTGAGTTCAAGTCTTAAGTCATACAAATGTGTGGTTCATGCTATTTCTGACATGATTATCACTTGCATATTTGGCGAAGAAAAACATCGTGAAGAAGCCAGAGCCTTTCTGAAAAAATCTAAACAGTTTATAAAAAAGAAAAAATCCGCCAAGCTCATTCTAGTATGATGTTACATCCTAACTTATATCGGAACTTTGGTATATATGATCAAAGGCATGTGTAAGGAAAATTAAAATGCGCTAATATTTTTCAGCTTAGGAGAATGTTTACAGACGAGTATTAAAGGAATTTTATAAAGTTGCGAATATTTCTGCACAGATACACACTGTTTGTTTTTAACATTAACTCGTCAGTGATAAGGAGTGTAAACACAAGATGAGTAAATTGCTCCCAAGTATCAAAATATCTTGTCACTAAGCGTGATAACGCCGTGATAATTACGTTTTAGATTTTCATCAGCTTTTACGTTAGCAGAGTTAAAATAATTTTGATAGTTATTCAAGCTGTAACTTTTCTTCGACTTTGAAAATAATTTTGGAATTCGAGTTTTTGTTTTTCTTTTGTAGATGGTTAAATAATTAATACTGTTTTAATTAGTAAGTTATAGTTTTTTCCAAAATTAAAAATTCAAGTTAAGGTTATATCTATTAAATTAAAAAGTCATAATTAAGTAAAAAATCCAACAAATTCGAAGAAGAAACTCCTACAAATTCTACATACAAAATATTACAAAAATATTAGGTTACAAATAAATTATTAGACTTCGTACCTGACTTCTTCTAAGTTGCCACTAAGGACTTTCATAAAACAATGGGAGTCAGCATGGTCGTGGATGGCGGAGGCATGTCCTGGACCCCAGCAGAGGATCATGATGTTGAAGGCTCCATTTCCAGCATCAACCAAGTTACGTGTATACCTGAAAAGCAAAAATAACTATTTCAGTTTACTGGAAAGTTTTCGATGCGATTGTTTTTATGAGTATACTAGCGACTCACTCTCGCTTCGCTCGGGTTCGTCCCTAGCTCGTACCCCCTTTTAGCGTACAATTTTTACAAACTTTAAATGTCTTACTTATTTATATCTAATCAAAAGGCCAAATAATAAGTTTCAAGCTTGTAGCTTTAAAAATGACGTAATTTCCATACAAACTGTCATCCCATCCATTTCAACCTCTTACAGCCGTTTTTTCGCCTTTAAAAGTAGCCTATGTCCGTTTCCGGGCTCTAAGCTACCTCCCCACCAATTTTCAACCAAATCGGTACAGCCGCTGTTGAGTTATAAATAGTGTAACTAACACGACTTTCTTTTAACTATAAAGACTAGCAAACTTGGCCCGCTTCACTGGGCGTAAGTTAAAATAAATTAAACGGTTTTTATAATCTCTTATAAAATAAAAAAAGCATAAGTTACTGAAAGTCCCGCCAAAATCGGTCTAGCCGTTACAGAGATTAGCCGTAACAAATAGACAAACATAAAATAAATTTTATATTTTTTAATATATTTTTGTATTTCAATTTCTGTACATTTGTAGAAAATTCCTGTTTATTCCTAAAACACTAAGAAAAACTCGTCCAGTAATCATTAAAATTATAACTAAACGTAGTCAATTTGATTGAAACTACCGTTGCACATTTACAGTAATCATGGTCAAGGAATAGACTAAGGTTGAAACTTATTACATAGTTACTAGCGATTCCCGCGGCTCCGCCCGCTTTCAATTCTCTATTAAATAGGGATTGGTGTTAGAAGGATGAAAATTTAGGGTTATAAGAATTTTTTGATGCCAAATCATAAAAGAGAAAAAAAAATTGTCTAAAAATAAAAATCAAATATCTGGAGAGGGCTATCCTCATTACCTAGGGGAATGATTAGCCTACAACCCATTCTCAGACCTACCAAATATACACAAAATGTTTTTGTGATGAACAGCGATATAATATACATGTTATATAAAAAAGAATTAAATCACTGCATGTTATAAAACAAAGACCTCCGCCACGTCTGTCTGTCTGTCTGTTCGCGATAAACTCCAAAACTACTGTACCGATTTTCATGCTGTTTTGACCAATGGATAGAGTGGTTCTCAAGAAAGGTTTTAAGCATATAATTTTTCAAGTTTTTGTGTACATTTTATAGTAGATCCCCCGGCTGCGCTCGCGCTTGGGATAAGCCCAAGCGGAGCGAGGGCGAGTTGCTAGTATTGATTAAAATTATACCTAAACAATTATAGATATTAAAAAATCTAAAATAAAATTGATTATAATTAATTCATATTGAAGCAAACACATTTCCTTAATTCTGTACGAAAACTGTGAAATAATCAATTGAAAAGACTTGTGCTATGATAGATCTAGAGGCGAATACGAGCAAAGCAAGGGGTAGTCGCTAGTCTTATAAAAAAATAACGAGATAATGAAATTAATTTGCAAGTCAAACGTCGCGTCATGTTTTGACAAATTGGGAAACGTTCTTAATTGATAAGATAATATATAAATATACTTGTTTATGTTCCACATATTATGTAGATACGTGTTTTAATAATTGTATTCACTTTTACATTATTTTAGACATCAAGAGATCTTTTTTTTATGTTAGAAAATGAAGGTTACCAGAAAGCCAGTACGACCCACTAAATAAACCTCTCCCGTCTTAATAGGACGTCGCAGGATCGCTCAAGCATTCAACAACGACGCTCGGACGGCAGGTCTGCCGAAGTATACACTCAGCTATCAGAGAAGTGCCAGGAGTAACCCGCAAACACATCACCCACCGAAGAGGGCCCTCCCTGCGCGTTTCTTGGCTTAACGCCCGGCCGGATTGCCAGACGCTATTAAGCCACTGTCTGTCGGTTTGTTATCGAAACGAGTGGACCGATTTTAACGAGACTTTCACTGAGAGATAGATATTATAAAGGGCAACTTAGAATTAGTGGTTTTAGTGGTTTTAAATTAGTACTTTTTCAAGAAAAAAGTAGATGAACCAACAGACAAAGTTAGTTTATAACAATATAAGCAAATTATAAGCAAAATTTAGTCCATGAACTTTGTGACGCAAATCAGCGATCCTTTTTTGTTAAATTGGTCACGGGCACATCTGCGCATGAGTGATATCTTTATTATTCCGGTCTGAACTAGACTGAAACTTAAAAAATACCGCTGAGATGAAATAATAAGCCCAGTGGTATGCCGCTTCTTTGGGAAACCAATTAAAGAGGGTTCAAATCCCGGGACCCGGGTCACGCACCTCTGATATTTTCATGTGCGATTTATTTCTAGTAGGGTTGCCACTTGCCTCGACTAAGTTAGGATCGAGAATAGACTAACTTCAGATTTGACTAAGTTAGGATTTCGCAAAGTTAAAATAAATTAAACGGTTTTTATAATTTTCTAATTGAATAAAAGTCGCCTATGTAACTCCTTAAAACGTAAGCTTTCTGCAAATAAAAGTCCCGTCTAAATCGGTCCAGCCGTTTAAAAGATTAGCCGGAACAAACAGAAAGACAGACAAAACTTAAAAAAAATGATGTAAGCACCGTATATACTTTCATTTAGTATATACATTTAGTGAAAAGCTGTTAATTTGAAATTACAAACAGACACTTCAATTTTATTTATATTATGTACTGATGTATAAATTTAAGAAAACAATTATTGTAGCAAAATTTAATGTTAATTTTATCATATAAATGCGTGTGTTATATTTCGAGGCACTACTGATAATAACAGCGACAACAACATCATTAAGGTTGCAACACAGTTTGTTTATCAGAAATACGTTAACACATACTTATTTTACACACCCTTACAGCAATAATATTCGTAATATACGTATACAAGGCAGTGGTGGCCCAGTGGCACGAGCTCGCTTTGGTAAACCAGTGAAGCGGGTTCAATATCTGGCTCTCGCTCTAATATTTTCATGTGCGATTCATTTCTAACATGATTACCACTCATACGGTGTAGGAACACATCGTGAGGAAACCTGCATGTCTGAGAGAACCTAATAATAATAATGTCCTCCCGGCCGATTACGGCCACGGCGGCCAATCTCAATGAGACTAGCCAACGGCGCGGGACATATTATAGTGCACAAGTGTATGCGCAGACACAAGTGCACTCTCTGTTCCTTATCACTCTCATATTCCGGTGGGACGACTGCTCGACACGACCAGTGAGAGTTAAGGCGCAGGACCGACAGCTTTACGTGCTCTGCCTCGGCACTGAGGCTTACGAAACAGAAAGACTCAATAACTAAACTTGGCCCGACCCGGGACTCGAACCCAGGACCTCCCGGTGTGCGACCGTATGTGTTAGCCAACACACCAACGAGGCAGTTAACTACTAATATAGCTAATAAACAAGAAAACAAAAGAATCTGTTTAATTTAAAATCTGTCAAGTTTTTAAAATATTTAAATTCAAAATTTATTTTTCTTTCTAATGCTATCGAGAATAACAGTAACATTAAAATTATCGACATAGCGTCACTTATTGCAGTCAACAAAGGTTAAGTATCTCAACAATATATGAATTGTTTCAAACACAAACATATTTGAGAGGCAAATAGGAAAAAAAAGAATCAGTACTTACTATAAATGAAATTGAAGTGTCTGTTTTTAATTTCAAATTAACAGCTTTTCACTAAATGCATATGAAAGTATATACGGTACTTACATCAAAAAATCATTTTTTTTTTAATTTTGTCCTTCTGCTTGTTCCGACTAATCTGTGAAACGGCTGGACCAATTTTGACGGGACTTTCACTCGCAGATAGCTAATGTTATAAGGAGTAACTTAGGCTACTTAGGCACAGTGAAGCGGGTCGGGTTTGCTAGTAGGTATATTCATATATATGTGATCCTTTTTGTTAGTTAAAAAAAACTTCTGTTATATTTATATTTAATTTCCATAAGATAAAACTAGCGACTCTCCTTTGCTCCGCTTGGATTCGTCAAAAACGGTTTTACCTCCACTATTTTTGAAATGTATAAAAAATTTTCTAGTTGTAAAAACTAAGACAGTAAATAAATTAAAAATTTTCAAAAACCCCGACACAAAATAATAATTAAATATTATTATTATTATTATAATATAAGATAAAAATTTTAGTAGCTTTTATTTAATTAACCCCAGATGGAAAAACGATGTATGAGTTTGGAGTGTGTGTGTAATGTGTATATATGTCTGTCTACGGCATCGTAGCTCCCGAATGATCCGATTTTTAGTGTTGTTTTTTTTGTTTTAATCATTTGAATAATATATACTTTTCCCAAGTTATATTAGCGTGTATATATTAAAAGTAAAATATAAATTAAAATGCGTACCGAAAACGATCAAACTTCGCATACTTCTTCCAATGTTTCGGGTCAGATTTATACGCAGCCATCAGCTTCTGAACTTCTTGGACATTGACGTGATTTTTTGAGAATACTTTGTGAAGTTCCGCTACGAGGGTCTCTAATGCATCGATTTGTCTAAAAAAGGTAAAAAAAAAATATTGTTTTTGTAGCTATTGAAGAGTTTTAGTGTTACCATATGAGAAAATTGGAAATAGTGATTTTTTATATAGGACATGGTGAAGACACATTTTTTTTTTTATTTTAAGTACTCGACGAATACTGAAATGTCAAAATTGGCGGTTAATATTATATTTTGATCTCATCAGTTTTACTGAAAGCTTTAGGTTTGAATGTAACATCATAATTATTTATTAATAAACAACGATTACTTTGTATAATAAAATATATATTTTCAATGATGACGCACTATCAAATTATTTTCGCTATTTTTGTGTCAATCTCACAGAATGCCCTATATGCAGTATTTGATTATATACTGTATATAATCAAAGGCAATAGGTACTATTCTCGGAAAAAAGAAAAGAATAAATCTATTGTCTAGCAAACAGAGAAGAGACGAAGAGAGAGAAGCTTCGTATTTTTCGGAAGTAGAATTAGTAAAACAAAAAGCTGAGCTTTGTGAGGGCTTGAGTAGTTTTTCTAACGGGTAATAATGTTAGAGCGATGTTAACTCTTTTGTTTTCTAACAGATGGCGTTGTAGTATAATAACATTCTATCCATTGAACATAAAATTGTTAATTTTTAATTGTTTTTAATGGTTATAATATTTATTTTTCATAGATAACACATCTTGATATAAAGTTAAATCGCTATGTCAAAGCACAAATCTATAGACGTGATAGTTTTTCAGTAAAGTGTACCACACAATGCTCAGGTTGTGGGATAGTGTTAGGTCTCGCTTAGCTCGCCCTAATAAATACTTACAGATCAATCTTCAATGGTCGTTCTATCGACAGCTGCTCTAGGTCGGTACATTCTGACACTCGCGTTTTGCAGTTGGCCGACTCTATCTCCATATTAAGTCTATAACAAAAGAAATAAAATTGAAGTGTCTGTTTGTAATGACAAAACAACAGCTTATTACTATATGCATATAAAATATACAATAGGTACAAGGTGTTCCCTGCCACATTAAATTTTTTACTTTTTTTTACTTACTAACTTTGAATGTCTTATTTATTTAAATCTAATCATAAGCCTAAATTTTTTACTTACTAACTTTGAATGTCTTATTTATTTAAATCTAATCATAAGCCTAAATAATAAGTTTCATGCTTCCTGCTTTAATAATTACGTAATTTCCATACAAAATTTCATCCCCTATTTCAACCCCTTATGTCCTTTCTCAGGTTTGAGACATGTCTGTACCAAATTTCATTTAAATCGGTTCCGTAGTTTAGGCGTGATTGTGTAACTAATTAATAAGGATTTTTGCCTGTCTGTTTGTTTGCTTCTTCCGGTTCTCCCAAACGGATACACTAATTTTGTCGGTACTTTCACTGAAGGATACCTTATGTTATAAAAAGCAACTATTATTTTAGAGTTTCATATGCCTTGTTTTTGAATATGAGAACCCACGAAATAGTGATATACCTTAATATAAATTGTTCCGGTCCATATGCGTATTTTTGTTTCGTTTGCACGATAACGGTTGGGTGGAGTTTGATTTTATCTAAACGGAAGGACTAAGCCTTTTGAGGGCTGTCTTTATAGAAAGAACAGGGGGGCCAACCTGCGGCTCGCGAGCCACTTTGAAGGATTATCTGTGGCTCTCGATAAATGTACCCAAATGCCCTTTTTATTTTTGTGCTATTATATTTAAAAAAAATATTAAAATAAATAGAATAAATGATTTTAATTTTTGATATTTATATTCAATACACGTAATATTTTGTTTATGATTTTAATAAATATAATTTCTTTGACAAAAATTGTTTAATACCTCTTTTGCATAGCTTTTTAATACGAATTTAATTGCTGCTCAGGACTTGGGCTTCAGGACTATTATGGTATAGAAAATTTTAAAAGAAAAAGAGGCCTAGGGACTATGCATAGTTTAATTTGACACTGAATTCCTCAGTCCAAAAATTTTGCTGCGCTATTTTCTACTATATAAAAATAAGTCGGGTTTTCCTTCCTGACGCTATAACTCCAGAACGCACGAACCGATTTCCACGGTTTTGCATTCGTTGGAAAGGTCTCGGGCTCCGTGAGGTTTATAGCAAAGAAAATTTAATCTTTTAAACTATACTAAAGAGGTTACACCTGGGGACGAACCCGAGCGAAGCGAGGGTGAGTCGCTAGTATTACTTATAATTAACTTAATTAAATATTTGTGTTTATGTGTGTCAACACTGAATCGATAGTTAATTAAAATTTTCATATCCTGTCGATTACTTTTTTTATTTCTTTTAGTCACGCGTTGCTATGGCAACTGTTTTCATGGGAATAGAATATGTAGGTAGGGTAGAATAGTAGAAGTTCAGATTGTCTTTCGGAAAATCTTTAAGTTTTCCATAAAAGAATAACTACGATAAAAACTATCCTATGTTTAAGTTAGGGATAAAGTACACATTTAAATGATAGTGATTAATCAAAAAAAAATTATAAGAGAGAAAGAGTTCATTCTAGATCAATAGCGTGATATGGGGAATTTTATATTTAAATAATAATAACAAATATGTTGAGACATTATTACAACAGCGCCATCTAGTTCCTTGTGTTACGGATACCAGATAGTTGATATACTACACATATAAATTTTAAGTACATACATGTTTTAAATATAAACACCCATGACTGGACAAACATTCGTGCTCAACAAATGAATGCCCCCAGCGGGACACGAACCCGCGACCGCTCGCGCAAAATGTAGAGTCACTACCAACTGAGTCAAACGTATAGATATAACATATTCTATATCCTCAAACGTATAGTATCTCGTGTCACGGTGATCGCACTCCTGCGAAATGGCTCGACCGATTTTGGTGTTTTTTTGTATATTTGGTAGGTATGAGAGGAGATAGTAAAGTATTTCTCCCCTTCTACCCGCACCCCTTTTTTATATGTCAGAACAACATCAGCTACTTTATTTATATAATTGAATAAGCTTCCAGATAAAACATACGACAGTCCGTGGGGTTATTATGACTGCAATAATAAATATTTCATTGTTATCTGTGTTTTTAACCCTTCACCTTTGACGGCCGCGTCACATTAGCCTTTACGTAGGAGAAATAAGCTTTTATTACAATACTGTTCAAGACTGTTTTGTTATATACGATGTAAACAATATTTAGTTGTGTTAATTGAGGAAGATATCTTCAACTTGCAAACCCGGCTCACTGTGCGTCACTGGACGTCAGTTAAATAAATTAAACGGTTTTTATATATTTTTTAATAAAATAAAAAGTAGCCTAAGTTACTCCTTATAACATTAGCTATTTGCGAGTGAAAGTCCCGTCAAAAACGGTCCAGCCATTTCAGAGATAAGCCGGAACATACAGACAAAAATTTTATAAATTGGATTTTTGATGTAAGTACCGTATATACTTTCATATGCATTTAGTGAAAAGCTGTTAATTTGAATTTAACAGACAGTTTAATTTTATTTATATATATATAGATATTATGTACTGATTGTTCAAGATTGTTTTGTTTTACACGATGTAAATAATCTTAATTGAGGAAGTTGACTTTCAAGTGCATTCAAGAACACACGGAGATATAATTGGCTTTTGCCACTATAAGTAATTTTGATTCTATTGGCGTTATTAGGAGGTTCGATTACTATCTGTTTCACTACAATACTTAAAAAATACATTTTGAAACACGTTTAAAGTGTGCTAAATACATATGATAATTGTTAAAATATAACGCAGTTATCGTATCGCAGTTTAAAAATTAACGCGACATAAAGTGAAAAAATATGTAAGTATACCAGTATATTACGAGTAAGTCTGGCAAAACAAAGTATAATTAAAAACTTTATCTAATATAATAATAAGTGCTTCAGAAGTAAAATTTATTTTAGTCAGCCTTTTGAAAATTGTTCCCAGTTCTGAGAATAATGGGCGAAAGACACTAAATTGGAATCAATTCTCTTATTAATGTTATTAATGCCTTCAAAACTTCTAGTTGAGCACAGATTACTTCTACAATGTCACGTGTAATGGAGAAGAGAAAAATAAAAAAAAAATATTATATATACATTGAAGGCTCAGTGGTAACGCTCTTTTGGGTAACTAAGCGAATTGAAGCGGGTGCAAATGCGGAAAGCATCATGAGGAAACCATGCAGGTTTCCTCATGAGTCTGAGAGAATCTAACAAGTCTTCGAAAGACATGTGAAGTCCGTCGATCATGGCCGTCGATCGTACATGGCCAGCGTAGCCATATAAAAAATGGCCATAGTCCACTATGGCCTTTTTTATGTTGGGAAATGCATTAACGCATACCACCTGTAGAATACAGGTGGTTATGTGGGACTGACTGGCCTAAAGCCAGTACTACCTACTAAAACCCAACTTACCTTACCCGTCTTAATGGGGCATCGCAAGTTCGCTTGCGCATTCAACTGCGACGCCCCGACGACTCGGCAGGTCTGCTGAACTAGACCGTGGTGGACTATGGCCTGATCTACTCGTAACTCACATTGACAGGAGGCCGGTGCCCAGTGGTGGGACGTTAAAACAAGGGCTGAATCCACAATGTTTATACAATGTATTTTGTATATTTCAAATACACACAAATTTATGTCTAATCACAGAAATTTGTGTCTCCGCTTGGGTTCCTTCATAAATACGTTTAAACACAGTAAATGGAATCCTAAATGTTGACCCGGATGACCAAATATCATCATACCAGATTTTATCCAAATCTGACCTATGGTTTTGTCGTAATGGGGTTATAGACAGACAGACAGACAAACAAGAATTACATAAACTACAGATTAAATAAACAGGCTTCTTTTTAAAGAGATAGAATTAGGGTTCCGTTGGGACATAACTGAGCGAAGCGAGGAGGAAAGTGTCTAGTACAAAATTATCATTTTTGATAATGTCTTCTTAATTATTTGCCTTGTATCTTTTCTCGTGGGAACTATTACATGTCAATTTAGTGGATGTCTATTCAAACGCAATGAAAGTAGGACGTACAAACAAAATTGCTTATGTACTATACTTGAGCCACATTAGAGAAATAATGTTTAATAACAAAGTGTTGCTAGGCAACCATCTTAAAGCATGGGTGAAAAACATTTTTTATTTTTGTTTTTTGTTGTAAATGCTAATACTTTAGAATGATAATTAATAATGATTGTCAGTAAATAATTAAGTTTTTAAACCTATAAAACTGCTAAAGAAGATAAAATAAACCAAAATGGAAGTTAATTTTTTACATTTATTATAATTTTTATTATTAACAAATTATAATGAAATCTGTGACAAGTTTCATCAACCGTTAGCAAAGCATTTATCCCGTCCAACGCTTACCTCACTCCTCACTCAAAGTCTAATTTTACGCGAAATCAATTGATTTGGCAGCACCACATAACATTGGATATTTTTTTAAGAATCGATAAATAATACGACTAATTTAAAAAAAACAGTAAACTATTCGGTTAGTGTAGGGTACTTGGTGGTATTTTTCATTTGATGACATTATAAAAATATTATGTAAAAATGTTTACGATATCTTCCAAAAAAGGCAGAAAGCTTTAGGGATGGCATAATTATCCACCATCACAACCCAATATAATTAAAAATGTAAAAAATAATTACTTACATGTGATTTGAAATGTTTATTAATCATGTATTATCTTTGACGTGTCTTTACAATTAGGTATTATGAAAACTCTGATAGATATTTAGGGTAAAACTATTGAAAGTGTGAAATCGTGATTTATTCTGAAGTGGGAACCCTAAAAATCAGCTGTTGTGGTTTGTTTACAAACATTATTTCTCTAAAGTGGCTGAAGTATAATTTCTACTATGGTTTCGCTCTCGCAAACTTTAAAAAATGAATTATTAAGTCTATCTTTTAATTTATCATTAATTATTAAATATTAAATACTCTATTAGGGTATTTTACTCCATATGAAAAACAATCTAAAAATATATTATTAAGATAGCTTACGCTAAAAGCATTCGGAAAATGTTGGTTTTAATTCATAAAATAACAAAATAAATTTTAAAAGTAAATTCTAAGTTTTCAGTTTTTTTATCTGTTTTTAAACACTTTAAAATAGTAGACGCCACTTTATTACGTCATACCACCGTGTACAATAAAATAAATAATTTGCTCGGTGTTTTTACACCAGTATTCTTTCAGTTAGTAACAACACACCAACGATAAGTATAATAATAACTAATTTTTAAACTATAAACAATTATCAATTTCATACAAATTATCAGCGCATTTGTTTACAGAACCCCCTGTCGTACTGACACACAGAGTAATGATGGCGTCGAAGGCGATTACCGTTCTCGACCAATGAGGCGCGAAATTTGAAAATGTAAAAATTAAAACGCATTTATAACACTTATCGATTGAATAAAAATTTGATGTTTTTTACTCGGTTCGCTCAGATGCATAATTGTAGCCTATATTTTACTTTATTATTTTTAAAATAATCTATCTGTGTACCTACTTAACTTTCTCGAAATCGGTCCAGTCGTTGTAGGGCGAAGGAGTTACAAACATACATACTTTCGCAAATATACGTACCTATGTGAGGCGAAGGCGATTACAGAATACGGAATTCTAAAAATTTGAACGGTCTCTATATATGGTTTAAAATGCAGTTATTTCCTTTATATTATACGGAATCAAATTAAATGTACATAACTAGTTGAAGTCCTTGACTTCGTTTGTCTGTGGATTTAAAGCTGTAAAGCTATAAGATAAACTTATTTCCGATGAAAATAGGAAACTGTAATTACATTTTATGATTAAAAACCGATATTTCAACTTGAAATTAGGGATGGATGTCATTTTTTTTTATTTTAATAAATTACCGCTTTAAAATTCTCTTTTAAATATGGATTTTTTCCAATAAAATTATGTAAAGATTTTGAAGTTTAAATGTACGGTTACCGCGGGATAGATGTGTTTTTACTCGAGACGAACCCGAGCTAGGTAAGGGTTAGAAGGTAGTGTATGAATAAAAAGGTATTATTTGGATAACTTACTATTAATTTAAAATTCTCTTACTATTTAACTATCTTATTAAATAATATGCCATCAGGCACATATAATATCTAGAATGGAAGAGCCTGAACTAATATCAAATAGTGAGGATTTGTATAAAGGAGATAATCTTTGAACTGCTTTGTACTTTGCTTGTATGACACGAACATGACACGCGGCCAAAGTTATCTACGGACATGTTTTCTTAAAATTTCTCTCCTTTCTTTATATACATACAACGATTCCCGCGGCTACGTCCGCTCCCGAGGGGTGAAAATTTAGGGTTATAAGAATTTGTTGATGCCAAATCATAAAAAAAAATTAGCCTAAAAATAAAAAAAATAATATCTGGAGAGGGCCACCCTTATCACCTAGGGGAATAAAAAATAGCCTACGACCTATTCTCAGACAGAAAAATCAGAAAAATTGCTCAAGCCGTTTCGGAGGAGTTCGATAACAAACACTGTGACACGAGATTTATATATATTATAAAAGAAGAATATTAATAAATTTTAAAAAAGTGTTTACAGTAGCAATAATATCGTGCATAAATATACTGTAGCTGGTAATAACAATAACATTGAAATAACGTAAACACTGACTGCAAGATAATATATTTTATTACAACAATTCAACCACCATTAATTATCCAGTACCTGGATGACCGAGCTTTGCTCGGTATTTTTAAGAAAAATGTTATTATTATTCGCCAATAGATGTCGGGAAGAGTCATATTTTTCTGTTTAAGTGGCAATATTGGGCTACCCAAACGCCACCTTTTTGTTTTTTTCTTTCAATAAAAAAGTTGATTATTGAAAACACGAATAAAACAACATTTTCTAAAAATGAATCCTAGCTGGATCGATATATCGCCCCCGAAATCTAATACAAGAATTATATATACAAGAATTGCTCGTTTAAAGATATAAGATAAGGAAATTACCCATAAAAGGGAATTCTACTTTTATGGTAAATAAATTATTTAATGAAAATAAAAAACTTTATTTCCAATCAGTGAAAGTGTCATACTCATATAACTTAAAAAGCACCCGATGTTATAACTCTTTTTTTAAATGAAGGGTTCTTAAATTCCTGTTGATTCCTAAAATTAATAGACTATAAAAAATATAGGTAATTATTATCTAAGGATAATAAAAAATCGATTATAATTCTGATATTGAAATTCCATGGGAAAGTATATCTTTAGATTCTTGTTAAAATTTTATTTATAAATATCGGTATTATAACAGTTATCTTGCTAACACGATCCCTTATTGCGATAAACTTGAATTCTGTATAGAACCTGTTTCTATCCTTTCAATGCAAAACTCACTTACCGAAGAAGTTTCTCGAAAGTGCACAAACACAAAATACTGCAGAATTTTATTTTAAATTATTTAATTGTTAATATATATTTTTTAAACACTTTAAGGCACTATAAACCGTGTCTTTGCCTAAAATAAGAAAAAAAGCTAAAAACGGTCTGTCTTGGCACGCAGTTAAATGTCAAATGACACTAATTTTCCCGCGCATTTACTTTTATTGACGTCCGCGTCGCTTGAGCATAGCATAAACGTTTGTGACAATTTCTTTCTTGAAAGCGGATCTTTAATGAAAATTAATTATGGTTATATAACAAATATTATTGATGCCTCGAAATTAATATTTACTAACGCATTTTATAGTTATCATTATATAAATAATGTAAAAGATCTTAAACATCTTATTTAGAAACTACTATAACAGTTAAAAATACAAGTATTTTTCAGTTTTATTTACATTTACAGCAAGCAAAGTCACAGGAGAGTAAGGTTTTTACATCTGTTATACTATAAGTTACTAGCGACACACCTTCGCTTCGCTCAGGCTCGTCCCTAGGTACCCTTTGGCATACAATTTTTACAAATTTTGAATGTCTTATTTAAATCTAATCAAAAGCCTATAAAATAAGTTTCAAGCTTCTAGCTTTAAAAATGACGTAATTTCCATACAAAATGTAATCCCTTATTTCAACCCCTTACAACCCTTTTTCGCCTTGAAAAATAACCTGTCCTTTCTCAGGGTTCCAGACCATCTGTGTACCAAATTTAATTTAAATCGGTTCAATAGTTTTGGCGTGAAAGCGCGACAGACAGACAGACAGAGTTACTTTCGCATTTATAGTATTAGTAAGGATAATCACTTCTACTGTAGATGTGGGAAAAAGTAAAATAATATGAAATTTTAAGGAAAACGCACCGAAATTTTAGAAAATGTTTGTAACAAAAAATTAAATGTCACGTTAAAAATATCTGAATAAAATAGTTTTATTTAATAATAAATTTTTGATAATATAGTTTTTTTTTAAATATTCGCGTCAAACTAAGAAAGAAATTATGCATACATTTTTATCAATGATAATTACATTTATTTTGTTAAGTAGTAAGCAATAATTTCCAATACTTTCTTAGACTTATATGAATACTAGCAATTCCCACGACTCCGCCCGCGCCTGTGGGATGAAAATTTAGGGCTAGGTATAAGAATTCTTGATAACATCATAAAAAATGAAAATTAAAAATTTGGTCTAAAACTGAAAAAATAAAATATCTTGAGAGAGCCACCCTTACCACTTAGGGGAATAACAATTAGCCTACGACCTATTCTCAGGCCTACTAAATGTACACAAAAAAATCATAAAAATCGGTCAAGCCGTTTCGGAGGAGTTCGATAACAAACACTGTGCAACGAGATTTTTATATACCTATTACATTTAACATTCTAAATAAATTTAAATTTTCGGTTTTCATTTTTTATTTCCTGACATATCGTTATCTTCTATAAAGCCACGCGTACTTTGACAGGTGATATGTATATTGCAGGCAGTATGCGTAAATGCTTTTCCTAACGTTTTTTACTTCAATTGAATAAATCCAATTTGAGCTCTCCACGAATATAATAATAAGGTTGCGTATGACTAATAAAAATTATTCCCACAAGAAAATTTCATAGGTGCAAGACCCGGATTTGAATCTTCATCCCAAGCGGCCAAGTATAGTTACTGTGTTTTTCTCTCAAAATAATACTGTCCCAGAATTATAAATCAAAGCCTGTAACTCATTTTATAACATAAATGAACATCGTAAAAGTATCGTTTCATCGAACTTTGAGAGTGACATCTAAAGGGAATAGTCAGCTAGCCTTTGCAAAGTTAACCCAAGCGACCGAAAACATTAAAAAACTAGAATAGACTATAAAAAGAATTTGGAGATTCTATTTTTGCTCCATTTTTTTTTATTATTTTTTAATCTATGAATATATTTAAGTTGTAACCTAAAATATATATTTATTTGCGAAATAAAAAATATATAAGTAAATATTATTATTGCTTTGGGTCGATCTTAAGTACCATAATGACCCATTTTAATAGAATGTCATGAAATTCCTTTCGTTCTTTGTATGTGCATGAATACTCTGGAAAGTTTTGTTTTTTATCTCAGTGTTGGTTGATTGACAATGTCACATGGTCGCGTTATATCAACATAATACACGATATTCACAGAATTAAGAAAGATCTAGTGATCTATACAATATCTTCAAATGGGTATACCATATTTGAACATTAATAGGTAGCTGCCTTATTTTTATATTATACTAGGTGCTCACCCTCGCTTCGCTCGGGTTCGTCCCTAGGTACATGTTGTATATATTTACTTCGCACCACCCGGTATATATTTGACTTGATCATAATATGAATTACCATTGCCACCATGGCAACGGTCATAACATAATACGTCAAACGCCGTTAATATTATAAAGTTTTTTTTTATTTCCTAACTTTTTTCGATATAGTATGTTATCCTTAAGAGATAGACATATACCATCGCGGACTTTTTTGTAGACCTATATAAGATACACAATTCCACCATACATCATTTTGTTATATCTGAAAGGGTTTAGGCAGAGTTTTCGTTGAAAGCTCCCAGACGGCTTATTTTTTTCCGACACCTCCAACATATATCATTATATTTTAGCCAATGTATATATAACCTTGACAAATTATATACTAAAACCTTCCTGGAGAACCATTTCCTCCATTGGTAAAACCTGCAAGAAAATCGGTGCAGTAGATTTTTAACCGACTTCAAAAAAAGGAGGAGGTTCTCAATTCGTCGGGGACTTTTTTTTTTTTTTCTATGTATGTTCCCCGATTACTCGACGATGGCTGGACCGATTTGGAAAATTCTTGTTTTGGTTGAAAGGGTATAGTTTCTAGTTGGTCCCATAGTCACCAAGTCACGATCTGATGATGGGATCCCAGGGAAATCGAAGACAACTCTCAAATTTTATAGGCACTTATTACGTTTTTCATATATTTTCTAAAGCTGTTCAAGTATTTGCGTCTGATAATCATCATCTCCTGTGGTTGAGCTAATGATGGAAGGTACAACTCCTCAACGGTTAGGAGTTAAAAGAAAATTCTTTCAATATTATACGTAATTATAGACCAATAGTTAAATTCTTTCAGGCTCTTATTAACCGACTCTAAAAAAAGGAGGAGGTTCTCAATTCGTTGGGGATTTTTTTTTATGTATGTTCCCCATTACTCGAAGATGGCTGGACCGATTTGGAAAATTCTTTTTTGTACATAAACAAAATAAGTATCTACTTTCCGTTAAAAATTTGAAAATAAATTATTTTTAACAAAAAACAAAAACCGACTTCAAAACTAAACAAATCTAAACTAAAAAGTAGAAAATAATACTTTTAAGAACTTCGTTAATCAGTTTATCGCGAACAGACAGACAGACAGACAGACGCGGCGGAGGACTTTCTTTTATAATATGTAGATATAGAAGATGTATATTTATATTGTTTATTGTTTATCTACACTGTAAGCCACTTTAATAAAAAGCAGCGTTATTTAATACATATATTAAAGTTTAACAAAATCTAGTTCAAGCAGTTTATTATTAAACACTTTGTTAACCCATTCGTACAGTTCAATTTTAAAATCTACTTTCCGTGTTTCCTGCTCAATTTGCCACCTAGACTCGTTTTTCCCGCCTTGGTTAGACTTCTTTTAGTCTATGGTCAAAGCAAAGTCCGTATATGTTTAGAAAATAATTATTTACTTTTTTAACGTAAAGATACAATTAAAATATTTATGCGATATAATTTCATTACTTATTAAAATATTGCACGTTTCTTTATTAAATTAACTTAATTAACAGTATACAAAATCGTTAACAATACCAATAAATAAAATAAGTAGAAGTGTCTGTTTGTAATGTCAATAAAACAGACTTTTTATAAATAATTAACGGACCTTACATACGTTGTCCTGTACACATAAAAAAAATATAAACTTTTGCTGTCGATGAAATGTTTTAGTACGCATGCGCAAAACAACGTTGCCTAGCAACGACTTATTTATAATTGAATATGTCATTTGAAGGGTACAGGGGCAAAACAGGGCATGTCACATAAAATTGAAATAGTTGAAAAGTATGGAAATATTAACGCCCGCACTCATAGTTACATAATGAACCATTAAGTCGAGTATTATAGAATGCAATGTTAATTAAAAAGTTTTTGATTTTGTGACATTCCTTACCCTTACGTACCCTTAATTTACTGTCTAAATGTATAAATAACTAATTAATTCAAAAATACATTTTTTAGTGAACCGAATTGTGAATCTAAACCATTCTCGACTTTTTCTTTCGATTCTCGAAACATTTCATCAAAATCGGTCCAGCCGTTTAGGAGGAGTTCAATTACATACACACGCACAGTAAAGATATGAAAGTTTATATGATAGCATTTATAAAAATACATCTATGTAAATTGAGTCTGATTTAACCCTGATAATAATAATGCACCCCAAAAGAAAATAGTGGATTTTCGTACTACAGAATTTTTATGTTTGAACTGGGTGAACCGATTTCGATTATTCTTTTTTTATTGGAAAGGGTGTACTTCAAGGGTAGTTAACAAAGTAACGGAACTCTTCAATTCTTAGGAGCAAATTAACGATACTCGGCCGAATCTTTTATTAACCGACTTCAAAAAAAGGAGGAGGTTCTCAATTCGTCGGGGACATTGTTTTTTTTTTATATGTATGTTCCCCGATTACTCGACGATGGCTGGACCGATTTGGAAAATTCTTTTTCTGTTTGTCACCGACTTCAAAATTAACGAAGTTCTTAAAAGTATTATTTTCTACTTTTTAGTTTACATTTGTTTAGTTTTGAAGTCGGTTTTTGTTTTTTGTTAATAGGCTATTCGGATATTTGAGTCACGTATCATAACTGATGACGGTTAGCAGTTTAAAGAAAATTCTTTCAATATATTACGCACTTATGGACCGATAGTTGTATACTTTCAACCTATTAGGTTCACCGCATAATACAAGGTAAATTTTTATAATCATTAACTTCTGGGAGTTAGGCCGAAAACTGGACGTGGACATATCTCGATTACAAAAACGTTTATTCCGAAACCTTGTTGACTTATTAGAGCAGTGGTTTATTTGGCCTACCCTATACCCATTTTATATTAAAATAAATACAATACGTATCTACTTCCCGCTAAAAATTTGAGAATAAATTATTTTTAACAAAAAAAATAAAAACCGACTTCAAAACTAAATAAATCTAAACTAAAAAGTAGAGAATAATACTTTTAAGAACTTAGTTAATTTTTATTGGGAATAGTGTACCTCAAATTTGCTTAAATTTAAATTAATAGAAACATGCTTCTAGATGTAGAACATAGAGAACTATAAAAATTTTCTGCGATTGATTTTTGAAACATTTCTTCAGGGTTCCACCTCCTGCTATCCAAGTTACTATCCATTTCCAACGTGATTACCAATTGTCGTACGGCAATAAGAAATATTATAAAGAACCCTATAAATCTGCGACAACCTAGCAGGTTTCCTAAAAATATCTTTAGGATCCTCAGTCCACATCCACTTGACGACAGTGGTGAATGATGACGATCCATCGCAGTAAAGGACGCCCACCCATTTTCGTGAAACTTTGAGAAAAGCTGAATAAATACATTTTTTATTCGGCTGTCAAAGGACGCTTACCTTTTTCCTTAATAATTTTAATTAATTTTTAACTTAATTTTTTTATTTGGTTGTCAACGTAAATACTAATTAATTACTTACATAGTGCGAACTGTAACAAAATTTGGTTAGTTATTGTTACCTGATATAATAAAAGTGATAAAAGTATCTAGTTGAATATAATACATAATAATGTATTAAATTGTTTACAATATGATAGTGATTATATTGCATGGAAACAGCGCTTTGGTTCTGTTGCCATCGAATAGAGAAGATGTAATTTTTTGTGTCTTGACCATCATCAATACTGTTTGGATTATTTAAAAAAACAAAATTACAATTTGACAAGCCTTTATATTAGTTGTGGCTCGTTCCTAGTAGTAGTTGTGTTTAATTTTTTTGAGCAGGACTTTTTGTAAAATATATAAGTAACTTCTTCAAATATCAGTCAGTGAAGCCTCGTCAAAATCAGTCCAGCCATTTTGGAAATTAGTCGGAATAAACACATGCAAAAAAAATAAAAATAGACTTTTTCTGATAACTAACATAAAAGTAGTATATATTATATATTTTATACTAGGGGCTCACCCTCGCTTCGCTTGGGTTCGTCCCTAGGTACGTTTTGTATATATTTACTTCGCACCGCCCGGTATATATTTGACTTGATTATATGAATTACCATTACACGCAACATGGCAACGATCATAACATGATACGTCAAACGCCGTTAATTTTATGAAGTTTTTTATATAGTATAGTATATAATATAGTATGTTTATATAATATAGTATGTTATCCTTAAGAGAAAGACATATACCATGGCGAACTTTTTTGTAGACCTTTATAAGATACATAATTCCACCATACATCATTTTATTATATCACAAAGAGTTTAGGCAGCGTTTTCGTTGAAAGCTCCCAGACGTCTTATTTTTTTTGACACCTCCAACAGATATAATTATATTTTAGCCAATGTATACAAAAACTTGACAAATTATATACTAAAACCTTCCTGGAGAACCATTCTATCCATTGTTGAAAACTGCATGAAAATCGGCGGAGTAGTTTTGAGTTTATCGCGAACAGACAGACAGACAGACAGACAGACAGACAGACGCGGCGGAGGACTTTGTTTTATAATATGTATAGATAGGAACTGGCATTACAAACACATAGTTAGCCACTTAGATTTTTAAAAAATGGTAGATTACAATGGTAGGTTTTATTTTTTTTTTATTTTTTTTATTATTGATTTAACTTTGGCAAATGCATTTACTCATACCACCCATATAATATATAGGTGGTTATGTAGGAATCACCGGCCAGTACTACCTACTAAAATTTAATGGAACCTTCCACGTGTTAATGGAAGGTCGCAGAATCGATGAGTAGACTTGAATTGAGAGAAGGCCCACCCTCAGCAGTGGGACGTTAAAAAGGCGGAACAAATTGATAAATGTTCAATATGAAACGTTATTTTCAGTTAAAAGTCACTATTTTCACAAAATCTAATCAAAATTGGTCAATATCAGCTATAAAATTTCGGAGAAAAAAGTATAAACGTCGAATTTTCCAAAAAGATCAACAAAATATATCGACTACTAGGAATTATTAAAAATAGTTATTTTTTTAACACAAAAAATTAAAGCCAAGGTTGAAAGGTGAAATGAAATGAGCAACGATACTGGGCTTAGACGATAGAGATATCAATCGTCGGAGACAAAAAAAAATAAAATATAGGCTACGCGCGAACCTGACTCATATCATCGAGAGTTCCGTAGCGTGATGATATAGGTATATTACGAGTATGTATGTTCAGTAGTATGTAAAAAAAATCACAATATCATTTTATTTTTATTTATTTAAAATCATTAATTTTGATTAATGTATTGTAATTTGTAATATATTATATATATTTTGCTTATTTCTTAACTAGAAGTTTTCTTTGTCTAGCTCAGTAGTAGTAACTTACAGTGTCCGTTTGTAAACTTATTAAAATTATTACTAGAAATGAAACGGATAGTGGTTTGGCCGGATATCGGATACCGGATATCCGGCCGTTTATACTATAGAACTTTTTTGAAAACTGAATTGGAAAGTCATTTTAAATCCTTAAGAGAGAATTCAAACTACTTAATTGCTACCTTTTTAGACCCAAGGTTTAAGTCGGACTATTTAGGAGTTCTTAAGACTGAAAAAGTCAGACAGAAAATCATCACAGAATATATAAAATACTGTTACGACGAATCTTTTTCTGACAGTAACAAGATTATTGCCGTCTTTAACACCTGCTAATCGAATGAAAAACGATGAATCTGGATCCAACTTCACACGTGAAGCTCATGACACTTTTTGGAACTGTTTCAATGAAGTGGCAAAGGACAATAGTAGTGTTTGTCTCGACTTAGAAAAACAATTCCAATTGCTAACGAGATTGTTTTTTTTAAACGCATCTCGAATCGATCGCAATCACGACCCATATATTTGGTGGTCAATTAATTTAAATCAGTAGGTACGCGCACTTGTCAAAGTTTGCTAGAATTTATCTTTCAGTACCTGGTAGTATTATTTACAGCGAAATATTATTTGCAGAGGTTGGTCTGGTATATGAAGCCAAGCGGAGTCGCCTCTTACCTCTACTATGGTATGATAATCGTTGTGTAAAATAATGAGACTTTTTTAAATGTTACTCCGTTATCCGGCCGGATAGAATAGAATAGAATAGAATAGAATTAGAATAGAATAGAGAAAAAATTAATTGAATTGAATGGAATGGAATGGAATGGAATGGAATGGATTTGGATTTGAATTGAATTGAATTGAATTGAATTGAATTGAATTGAATTGAATTGAATTGAATTGAATTGAATTGAATTGAATTGAATTGAATTGAATTGAATTGAAATGAATTGAATTGAATTGAATTGTATTGAATTGAATTGAATTGAATTGAATTGAATTGAATTGAATTGAATTGAATTGAATTGAATTGAATTGAATTGAATTGAATTGAATTGAATTGAATTGAATTGAATTGAATTGAATTGAATTGAATTGAATTGAATTGAATTGAATTGAATTGAATTGAATTGAATTGAATTGAATTGAATTGAATTGAATTGAATTGAATTGAATTGAATTGAATTGAATTGAATTGAATTGAATTGAATTGAATTGAATTGAATTGAATTGAATTGAATTGAAGTGAACCGGATTCAAACCCGCATTACCTCAAGGTCTCTCTACAGAACATACATTTACCAAAAACTTATTTGTTGTTGACATATCGGACTCCTTTTAAATCCGTATTTTGTTGTAAGATCGAATTTTTAATGGACAAACACTACTTTGTCGTACTTTTTGTACTGTATTTATCAGCTATGATTTTTGAGTTGTCAAAAATCGTAGTCTCTGCCAAAACTAAGTATGTTCGCTGTAAAGCATTTGGAAGGTCGGGAACTATACAATATTATACATAATATTAAAAATATCTTAGCTAATCGATGTGCGCTTTTACACAAAAATACTTAACCGATTTTAACTAATCTTTGTTTTTGTGATAGATTATTACTATGGTCAATATTGAGACTACCTTCAACGTAGTGCTACCTATATACCGGTACTACAGTAAAATAATTTATTCTCACAGGACAACACAATAGCTGGTTCTATAGAGAAGTTCTCATAGTAGAGGGTGGACCTTGAAAAGGGAGAATTATATGTTGGTATTTAATAAGTTATAGCACATAGCCAAAGATAGTTTTTTGTACTTTTAGCGCGAGTGAAGCCGCGGGTCCCGCTTGTAATTAAAATTAAACGGCAGAAAAAACAATACTATACGTACATTGTAAGTCAGTCTTAACTCCCGCAGTAGTTTCTCTCTAAAAACTCCTCTTTTATGATATTAATAACTATTTAAATAAAATTTGACAGATTTGACTCAGAATTTTATGTTTCTAAATACATTTCTAATACTTTTAAGTAACTATGTATTAGAGAATATTATTAATTACTTCTATTTCTAATAAATAGTATATAAGTTCTAATAAAAACTTCACTATTAAAAATTAGGGATTGGTGGTGGAAGGATGAAAATTTAGGGTTATAAGTAATTTTTAAATCCAAATCATAAAAAAAACGAAATAAATTTGGTCAAAAAATAAAAAAAATGAAAAATCTGGAGAGGACCTAAGAATAAAAAATCAATCAAATCAATAATCTGTTGTATTATCTATCATTCAAAAACATGGCATCATCATCCTCATTTGGTAATTCCTGTGACGGTAACAATGACCTATGGCTTTTGTTATTGTTACTACATTATTTTTTAAATCGATTTTATAAGTTTGTTTATAAATATAAGATATAATTTCAGATGGGTTATTTGACGACACGTTTGGCTCAGTTGGTAGTGACCCTACTTTCTGCGCCAGCGGCCAGCGCCACAATATATACTTTAAATAAACATTACAAAAACATATAAATACAAACATAGACGTTCGTGCTCAACAAATGAATGCCCCCAGCGGGACTCGAACCCGCGACCGCTGGCGCGGACAGTAGGGTCGCTACCAACTGAGCCAAACGAGTCGTCAATGTGTATTAATGTTCCAATATATTTTATATTAATTTAAGCTGAAAACGTTTTTAAACAACTACTCTGCTATATAATAATCTAGCGACGCACCCTCGCCCCATATTAAAGGGGCTAACCCTTTAGGATAAAACTTTTACAAACTTTGAATGTCATCCTTATTTATATGTAATCAGATAAGTTTCAAGCTTCTAGCTTTAAAAATGACGTTATTTCCATACAATTTTTCATCCTCTTTTTTTAGATATTTATTTTTTTATTCTTAGACCAACATTTCTTTTTTACTTTTCTGTGATTTGGCATCAAAAAATACTTATAATCCCAAATTTTCATCCTTCTACCACCAATCCCTATTTTTAATAGTAATTAGAACGCGGTCATTGTTAGTTATGTATATACATATTATAAAACAAAGTCCTCCTCCGCGTGTGTCTGTCTGTCTGTATGTATGTTCGCGATAAACTTAAAATCTACTGCACCAATTTTCATGCAGGTTTCACTAATGGATAGAATGGCTCTCCAGGAAGGTTTTAGTATACAATTTGTCATGGTTTTTATACATTGGCTAAAATATAACGAAATATGTTGGAGGTGTCGGAAAAAAATAAGCCGTCTCGGAGCTTTCAACGAAAACGCTGCCGAAACGCCTTGAGATATAACAACATGATGTATGGTGGAATTATGTATCTTATATAGGTTTACAAAAAAGTCCGCGATGGCATATGTCTATATATATCTCTTAAGGATAACATACTATATCTAAAAAAGTTAGGAAATTTAAAAAAAACAAAATTAACGGCGTTTGACGTATCATGTTATGACCGTTGCCATGGTACGTGCAATGATAATTCATACAAGTTACAATGGTAACTTTTTTTTTCGAAATCTGTTAAAGCAACAAGATCGGGGTCTTAGCAACTATTTAGCTACAAAATACCATGCATGTTTCCATTGATTCTGCTAACCTTTCACTGCTATCTTAATACATCTCCGTCTTGCGTACTGTTTAGCTCATAGCTCTTACAAGAAGCGAAGAATTATTTAGAAATTCTGAAGAATTTTAAACGTTCCACCACGAATTCCTATTTTTTAACAGTGATTAGAACGCGGGCGTAGCCGCGGGAATTGCTAGTATTATATAAGTAAGGAAAGACGAAACAGTATTCTCATTTCTAAAGTCGGTTAAAAGGTACTGATCTTTTATCTGACTTCCAAAAAGTGAAGGTTCTATTCGTACTAATGTATTTTTCAAGCGAAGAAAAGTTCGCTAGTTTAAAACAATGTTCACGCCTATAAAGTAATAAACCTTAAAACGATTTTCTCTTTAGAAATATGTGAAAAAATTAAAAATTGGATCCTCGTCAAAGAAAGCCAACATTCCAACACCCGCGTATTTGCGAAAAGGCATTTTTCGCGAATATTTCCGCGGTTTATACGTTGTTTTGTTGCTGTTTTAAATTAAGTAGTATACCATTTAAAACCAGCACAAAAATTCCGAATATCACAAGGACTTATCCTAGTAAAAAATTGTATAGCACTTACGCCCTTTTGAAATACAAGAAATGTATCGAAAAAGTAGTATACTATTTTTAGTGACTCACAGTTGAAAGGACTTATGTACGTAAATTAAGAACTTTAGTGAATACCGTGGACTTACTTGTCACGTTGATAGAATTATTATTTTCTTCTGTCGGAAACCAAAAATCAAAGTAAATCCGCGAAAATATACGATTTTATTTAAAATAAATCTAAGTAAAACGTAAATCTAAGCAAGTATTTAGTTACTATTCAATAATTTATTAATAATAATTTAGCTTAAAATATAGCTTTATCATTTAATTTTTCCAAGGATGGTTTATACTCTAAGTCTATAGAATTTGTCGGTAATATAGATTTCCTCCTAAAAGTTTCTGTCCGATTAATATGTATAATGTAGATAAGTTGGTTATTACCAACTTATGTCAGTTGTATAGCTATAATTTGACTTACAAAAAAAAAGAAAAAAATATGTCTTAGAACCGTTTCTTTCGTCAGTTCTTCTCAGGACAGGCTTATCATTTTTTTATATATTTTTTTTTTGATCTTAAGAGTAATAAAAAAGTTTACTATAGTAAAGTAGCAATCCGCTTAGGTTCGGGCTCTCGATGTGTTTTAACGGTTAGTACTTATTTCTTAGAGATCTTAAATATCCGTGCAACAAAAAGTATCCATCCACAAAAATATTTGTTGGATATTTTTGACATTTGGATTGGATTGGATTTTCATTTGGATATAATACTCAATTTCATCAAAATCTACTCACCAGTTTTTTTGTGATGCGGTCACAGACAGACAACATTTCTAAAAACTATAGATTCGACTTCAGTATCGACAATAGTTACTAAGGTGGGTGGACCATAGACCACCTTAATAAATAAACAGTTATATTTTTTTTATTTACTGGATAAATGATACAAACTTATTTTTTAATAACCCTTTGTTTTATTATGTAGCATATTAAGCACTTTTTTATTGCAAAGTTAATCACTATCTAATAAACGTAGGTTTTGGAAAGCTCTTCGAAATGGCCTTGCTAGGAACAGGGCTCCATATAAGGCCAATATTATAAATCAGTCATTGAACTGAAAACTAACGTTATTATTATCAAAATATCTTAAACTACATTAAAAGATCTTTCATTATAACGTATCATTAAACGATCAACATTTCCATTTATAAAATACTCAACGAAAATAACTTATATAAATTTTAAATACATACACATTATAAATATAAACACCCATGACTGGAGTACAAACATTCGTGCTCAACAAATTAATGTCCCCAGCGTCACTCGAACCCGCGACCGCTGGCGCAGAAAGTAGGGTCACTACCAACTGAGCCAAACGTGACAAAAACAAAAATATTTCATGTTCGATTAAGTTAGAATTTTATTTATGTAGGTACTCGTACATAGATTGAAAAATATTGTACTTGAGATATTAAAAAAACATATTACTTTTAATATTAATAAAAAAATAAATACAAATTAATCCCTTATAACAACACGGACATTTAAATTACTTTATATATATATAGTAAGCAAAGGGCGATCTACATTTGATAGCAAATTATGTGAATTACGCATTCAACGCCTGCCTTCGAATATAGGCGAAGCTGATGTACAGAATAACTTTAGATGCGCAGTGTTATTGTCCTTTTTAACTGACGCGAAAAGCGCAAAAGAGGGTTGTGTGTTTGGCTTGTTTGAATGAATGAATATACAAAGGCGTATTTAAAAATTTGTCACCCCGACCCAGTTCGTTTTGCCGCCCCATGAAGTAAAGATAAAGTAACTTAAGAAAAAAAACAATCTTTATTAATAAAAATGAATGCTTCTAAGCGCAAAGCTCGAAATTAAAAAAGAAAAATCTTATAAATAATAATAATATCATGATTACCACTTGCCTTACGATGAAGGAAAACATCGTGAGGAAACCTGCATGTCTGAGAAAACGTAGCAAGTTTTCGAAAGACATGTGAAGTCCGCCAACACGCACTAGGCCAGCGCGGTGGACTATGGCCTGATCCCCCTCGTACTGAGGGAGGCCCGTGCCCAGCAGTGGGACGTATAAAGGGCCGATGACAGTAAAAATATTCTCTTGTAGTCGTATATAAAAATCTCGTGTCACAATGTTTGTTGTCGAACTCTTCCGAAACGGATTGATTGATTTTTTTGTGTACATGTGGTAGGTCTGACAATAGGTCGTAAGCTATTTTTTATTCCGCTAGGTGATAAGGGTGGCAATCTCTAGATTTTTATTTTTAGACCAATTTTTTTTTTTAATTATTTGCCATCATAAAATACTTTTAACCCTAAATTTGCAACCCCCTACCACAATTTCTAATTTTTAATAGTGATTAGAACGCAGGTGAAGCCGCGGGAATTGTTAATAAATTATAATAAAAAATATAGGAGGTTTGCTTGGCCGCCCCTCGCAGCCTGCCTTGGCCTTCTTGACCCTATTGTAAAAACGCCCCTGATTATGTATAAAATCCTATATTCCCTAGAACTTATTAAGAGCTAAACTGATTTTCAAAGATTTTTCAGATGACTTGATAACGCGAGTGTCATAGTTAATTACTCCTTTTAATTTAAGTAAATGCTGTATATGTTACAGTTAAAGCCCATTATCAGTTACAACGCGTTTTAACTAGTCAAAACTAGTTTTGACGAAACGCCTTAGTTAAAACTAGACTGTAAAGGCGAATCTACAGAATTGTATATCATAACATTAATTATAGTGTATTTGTGATAAGTCGCTGGTGTATCTTTTTAAATAAATAAATATTATGGGTTATATGGATATTATTAAATACATCTATACAAAATATAAAAGAAAGTCCTCCGCCGCGTCTGTCTGTCTGTCTGTTCGCGCAAAACGCAAAAACTACTGCACCGATTTTCATGCTGTTTTCACCAATGGAAAGAGTGGTTGTCGAGGAAGGTTTTAGTATATAATTTTTAAATGTTTTAATTTATTTTATATTCATTGGCTGAAATGTCGAAAAAAAAATACGGACGCGAGAATAAAATGCAAGCGCTGCTTCAAGCGCCGCGCGGTTTGCTTGATGCAATCGCCGACCCAACGCGCACCGTCTTGCCTACTGCTTTAAGCTAATTACTTATTGGCTCTTGCAAGAAGCGAAGAATTTTTTGAATATTCTGAAGAATTATCAACGTACTACCACTAATTCATATTTTTAATAATGATTAGAACGCGGGCAAAACCGCGGGAATTGCTAGTAAGTATATAAAAGTAAAAAAAAAAATATTAAAAATTGCATCGAATTCGTAAAAACGAAAAAACAAAGGGGAGAAGTTGACAAAGGAACAAAGTATTATCATATTATGCCGTCGGAAACATTCATTAATCATGCAGCATTATTTTGTGTTCTAAAGTAGTAATAAGTCATTACTTCAAAAACAGTAATAAATAACAAAATAAGGTTACCCTAATACTGTATTTAGGTATTTTTTATGTCCCACTGCTGGGAGTGGGCCTCCTTTAATGCGAGGGGTATCAGGCCATAGTCCACCGCGCTGGCCTAGTGCGGGTTGGCCGATTTCACTTCCGAAAACTTTTATTATTTACTCTCGCTCTCTACTACTAGTTACGCTACGACTCGCAGGCTTAAAAGAAATCAGTACCTACTACCAACTAAAGCCCAACAAAACCTCCCTCCGTCTTCTTCTTCTTCTTCTGTGCACGGCTGGTTTCCGCACTTAGGCAGTAAATGCCCGTTGTGCGTGAGCTTGTGCTGAACGTGTTAGTCTGTCCACCCCAGGGCGTCCCAGTAGTCAAGCAGGCTGCCGGTGTCCTGAATGATTTCCTGAAGCGTCCTGCTGGGGTCTAGTTTTTATTTACGCAGGCGTTCGAGCTCGCAGCATTCAAGTAGAATGTGGGCCGGTGTTTCTTCCCCTTGTAGACATGCTCTACACAGGGGGCTGTTGGTGATACCTATGTTAAACAAATGTTTATTTAGTTGGCAGTGTCCTGTCCTCCCTCCGTCTTAATGGAGCGTCGCAGGATATCTTACGCATCACGATGTGTGATCACTACGTTTTCCTACTGTACCCGTAAGAGAAATGGTGATCATGTTAGAAATGATCCACAAATGAGAATAGGTGCGAGACCCGGATTTAAACCCGCATCACTCGGTTATCCAAGCTCATTACCACTAGGCTACCACTGTCTGCTACTGTATACAAACGATTTTTTCAATAGCCCGATTATTATTCTAAGGATTAATGAGTTTACGAATTTAAACTTATTTATATTTTATAAATTTAAAATCTACTTGTATTTATGCTAAAAGAGTAGTAATATATTATGTATTATCTATATATATATTAAAACAAAGTCCTCCGCCGCGCTTGTCTGTCTATCTGTCTGTCTGTCTGTCTGTTCGCGATAAACGCAAAAACTACTGCACTGATTTTCATGCTGTTATCACCAATGGATAGAGTGGTTCTCGAAGAAGGTTTTAGTATATAAAATAGCGGAACCCACGGCTTCTCTCTCTCTAGAAAAATCTAGATCTAAATCTAGGAACAAACCCGAGCGAAGCGAGAGTAAATCGCTAGTAAAAAGTAAAACTAAATAATTTTGTAAATATATATATAAGTACTAGCGACTCACCCCCGCTTCGCTGGGGTTCGTCCCTAGGTACCCCTTTTAGGATAATTTTTTTACAAACTGTGAATGTCTTATTTATTTATGTATCTAATCAAAAGCCCAAACCTGGCTTTAAAAATGACATAATTTCCATACAAACATTGATGCTTTGTTGCCAGGGGCCTATTTCAACCCCTAACAAACCTTTTAGTCTTGTAAAGTCGATGTCCTTTCTCAGACTCTAGACTATCAGTACATACAGACAGACAAAGTTACTTTCGCATTTATAATATTATAAAGTAGTGATAAGTAAAACTACATAATTTTGTAAATGTAATGACCAGGAGGACCATCACCCTAGAATGTAGTGTCTCAGAAATTTTCTCAAACTAAGGAGGCGCTGCGATCGCTATGTTGTCTCAATGCCTAACTTCACGTTGTCACAATAGTGACAATACTCATAAACAGCTAACTTCACAGATACTACTTACCGACGACAGCGCGTTATAAATCCTACAAATTTTCAGGGACAGGCGGGTAATGCTTTAGTATGAAGCGATGGTTCTCCTGGTCTCTAACCTCCATGATGCCTCCATGCTCCCGTACGTCATTTCGGGACATAATATTTATTATTTATGTCAAACAACCTCCAAAGTCCAAATTGTTTTAGAATAATATAATTCTACGCGACATTGGCGAAGTCAACTGTGCCCAATCGGCACTCAAAGAAATAATTGAATAGAATAATATAAAAAATATAGTATTGTGTGTACATACTTACATGGGAAATGATGTTCCATCAGACGTTTTGTTCACTTTTGAGTTGTTTTTACATCATTTAATTACACGGGACGGCATCTTAGATACTAACGAAAATGAGCATAGTTTGGTGCGTATGTGTGCTGTTTACATGAAGGAGCAGACTTTTTTGGCCTCAGTAATAATGTAGGCGGTGCATTATCACGGTTTTTTACTTGATCTGAGTGTTTAGCTAATAGCTCCTATAAGAAGCGAAGAATTTTCAACGTTCTACCACCAATTCCTATTTTTTAAGTGATTAGAACGCGGGCGAAGCCGCGCGAATTGCTAGTAATTTTATATGTTATAATTCATGTTATATTTACAAGAAATTGAACACTTAAATGAACAAACGACCTACACAAAACGTCACATAAAGAAAAAAAGAATATTGTTTGAAAATTCGATTACTGTACAGAAATTCCATTTAAGAATTACTTGAAATATATAATATATTTAGAAAGAAATGTTTGATCTGGAATTTTTATATTTTTTGTATATTTCACAGATTATTTAGATCCAAGTAAATCCAAAACTGCTATAATGCATTTTGTCATTTTGCTAATTTAGTTTATTAGTGTTAATTCGAATCAACTTTCTTCAATTAATTTTAATTACTTCGTTAACGATGTTTTTCGTATGGAGGGTAGAGATAGTTTTTCGTTAAAAGCTGAAATCTGGAGTTTCATTCCTTTTTATATTGTTCACTGTTGCCTAATGTCTATGGAACAGATAATAAATAATAATAAATAAATATTACTATAATCGGATACACGCATGACAATATTTTTAAATGCGCATATATCGATTATTTAAATAAATTATGAATCGATATAAATGAAAGTAAGCAAATATTTTAAGGATTCTCTCATTTAATTAACCTCATTAAAGTAAATGCTAAAAGAGAAATCTAAAACTTAAAAATTTAAGTATTATTTACTTTGTATTCACTATTCATATCACTATGATTATAATCAGAAATAAAAACTTGGATAAGAACATTATTAGCATAATATATATTGAAATAATTGGCTCTTATTATATGACGTGCAACATTCCTTGAAATAGTTTTTTTAAATTTTAAACTCACATTATAATGCTGAAAGATTGTATATTTGTTTGATTATAGGAAGCAATACTTCAAAATGATTTTGTTTATGTGTTGGATAGTCAATATAATATATAACATTACTCTATGACCAACAGAGCGGAGTATCAATTAAAAATGATGCAAAAATGGAAATACATTACCTTTTAATAACTTCGCATCTAAAGAAGTCCGCGATAGCATATGTCTGTCATTTAAGTTTAACTCACTGAAACCTTTTGTATGATATAAAATTCGTTCTAAATTAATTAATAATTTGTGTTAATTGGCATTAAAAGCTAAGCATATTATATTTTTAGTCGTCTGTACGCGGGTAGAGAGCGGATTTTTGATATTGTTTCAAACCCAAATGAAAATAGAGGAGAAATTAAAAGAGGAGAGTAGAGTTTTTATGATACCGTACATCAAAAGGAAAAAAACATAACCCTTATATTATCATCACTTTGTTGTCTGTCTGCCTGTCTGTTACGACCATTATTTCGAGAACGCGTAGAGGTATCGACTTAAAATTATTATAATATACTCAGGTTGTTAAGCCGTTTTTGCCACAAAAAACGTAAATTTCGATTCTCAAGGGAATCAAAATGTGGCAAGTAACAACGTCTACTACTACAAATACTGAAAAAAAAAACAACGTGTGGTGTCGTGGGACACGTTCTATTCGAGGTAAAAAAAACACTATACAAAGTTATCAACTTTATTTTATTTACAAACCAGACGGTGTAATTATCGAATGATATAATAATAATAGCCGTCATCACGTAGACTATACATTACACACTGTATAGCCATCACACAAAGACTATACATAAATAATAAAACGTTTTTTCCCGGTTAGGGTACCCCTCTGCATCGTCCCATAAGGAACTTCGTTCCAAAAAATATGAAAACTATATTTGTAATTAAATCATTAAAAAAGTATTATGGTCTTTATTAAAAGTACGTAATCAATCATCTAGGTTAACCAACAATATGCGCAGTCATTTATTTATTTATTTCAACCAAAAAATTACAGCAATCTTTACAGGAATAACCTAATGCGATTGAAGTAATATTTAACTAGAACTAATAACAAGTAATGTGACCTTAGTGAGTTCACTCAAAGGTGCGTTAATTAAATATGTCTATTTTATCCGCTACTCGGTTGACATTAGTGAGGGCGACGTAAGTGGAGCGCGCTCCAGCAGAGCTGTGCGAGAGCGCGGCACTGCCAGCAGTCGCGGACGCCTCCGCCGCGAAACGTACTCATCGGGGACATTCAATTGCAAATACTCCAATAAATTAGGATTAGAAACTTTACCTAACAATAACTTGATAAGGTACACACAGAGCGTACACTCCCTCCTAAAGTATAGTTTGTTATATCCTACCATGCCTAGTACAAATAGGGTAGGGTACATCAAGAAAGGATATACACCATATAATCTGAGATACAAAAATCTGGTAAATTTATTTTGTACCTTTTCCAACATGTTAATATATTTGGTTTCATGTGGAGCCCAAATCACGGAGTTGCACGCGAGCTGGCTTCTAACCAAAGCATTGTAAAGTGATGTTATAGCCGTTATATCAGTAAATTCAGACGAAGTACGCAAAACAAATCCTAACCTACGGAAAGCTTTAGTACAAAATATATCATTAATATTATGATCACGAAAGGTAAGTCCAGAGACGAATTTAACTCCCAAATCGCGCACGAAATTGACTCGCTGTAGAGCTTCCCTATTAACTTCGTAATTGTGATAAAGAGGGTTGCGTGCTCTACTGAAAGATATTATAGAACATTTCGATGTATTAAACTTAAGTTTATTGCCAGTACTCCATATCACAACCCTGTTAATATCTCTTTGAAGGCGTTTACAGTCTTCTGTGCTTTTAATAGGGAGATACACTTTGAGATCATCGGCAAACAAAAGGCATTTGGACTCTTTAACTACGACCGGTAGATCATTGACCATAATGAGAAAATTTAACGGACCAAGGGTGCTGCCCTGGTTTACGCCAGACCAAGTGAAGTGCGGTTCAGAGAAGTGTCCTAAGTAATCTACATACTGAAGGCGATTGCGCAAGTAACTTGCATAGAACTTCAGGAGTTGTGGAGTGAAACCAAATGTTGCAAGCTTAGACAGACAGTTAGCTCATAGTAAGGTTGACTAATTCTTTTTGTAGATGTTTTAAGCGCTCAACTAAATTTAGTGCTCAACTGGCAGGCTTGAAGCCATTAACAAGATAATTGAATTGAATTCTATTAATTTGTACAGAATTGCATTTCTCTGGAATTTATTATAGACACTGTTTCCAGCAGGCAGTGGTAGCCCAGCGGTAACGCGTCGCTTGTATGACCGAGTGATGCGGGTTCAAATCCGGGTCTCGCACCTCTGATATTTTCATGTGCGAATCATTTCTATCATGATTACCACTTGTCTTACGGTGAAGGAAAACATCGTGAGGAAACCTGCATGTCTGAGAAAACCTAGCAAGTTTTCGTAAGACATGTGAAGTCCGCCAACACGCACTGGGCCAGCGCGGTGGACTATGGCCTGATCCCCCTCGTACTGAGGGAGGCCCGTGCCCAGCAGTGGGACGTAGAAAAGGGCTGATGATGATGATGATGATGATGACTGTTTCCAAATATTTTAATAATGTAGGTACTCAATTTAATACTCGACTGGGATTATGGGTTTTAAGTATTTCAATTTAATTTATTTTATAAAGTTGTTTCCATTAACCGTACGGCTGACCAGTGTTTTAGTTTACTGTTTATTTTACTTTCTACTTAGTGTTTGTTATTGTTTTAATTATGTTTATATCCAAGGTATACAAAATATAGCTTAATAATCATATTCAATATTTTAATCTACATACATTTAAAATATCGATTTCTTTTTAAATCGATGTAACGATCATCGATACTTTGTAAATCTGCCAATCTGGTAAGTAATAATTTGTACAAGTATCCGAATTCCGAACATAACCTCAAATATGTTGAGTACAAACTTGTAAACAAAAATAATAGTTTTAGTTAGTTTAACAAAATAAAAATATTTACGTTGTTAAAAGCATAAGCTTTTGTTTATTTTATATTAAAGTTTAAACATAAGTACAAGAATGTCTGATGTAGAAGTGGAAGTGCCAACAACATTTAAAAAGCGAAATATTAAGAACAGAGGTGGCAGAAAACGTAAAGCATCTAGTTCCGAAGGTAATATATTTATTAATTCATGAGATAATACATTTAATTATAATATGAACGAAATCAAACCGAATAATATACAATTTTGTAAATTTTGTAATGTCAAATTAAAAATACTACTTGTATTGAAGCAATGATATTTTAACTAAAATATCATTGTATTGAAGGTTTTCGTACATCACAAAACTAAATATTATGTACAAATATGTACAACATAATTTATAATAGAAAGTAATTTAAAACAAACTTTACGAAAGAAAGTTATGTAAATTAAAACTCATAAGCATATACATATTTAAAGCAGAGGTTACTCAGACTTTTCCTTGTTAGAGTTTTAATTATTACTATCTAATTATAATGTCTATCAAATGTTGTTTTAGAAAAAAACAGTTCAGATTCAGATGAACCTACAGTAGTATTACCAACTAAGAAGGCACAGAAACCAAATCCAAACATACAGTCCACTGGCGAGAGACGGAACGTTGAAATAGCTGATGATGCTGACAGTAGTGATAATGAAACCGTAAGTGACAAGAACTGAATTTAGTTAAGGCAATGCTGGTATGTCTTTCATTGTTTTGAACGTTTGGTTTTGCTAAAACAGTTATTTGTATATTTAATTCGAATGATTTTTTGACCGACTTCCAAAAAAAGGAGGTTCCAATTTGTTTGGTTTTTTTTTGAAGGTTACCAATTGAGCTTTAGTTAGGTACTTACTTTATTTTAATTTATTATCTTAATATATATAAATCTCGTGTCACAATATTTGTCCTCAATGGACTCCTAAACTGCAGAACCAATTTTCATCAAATTTTGTAAGCATATGTAATTTGGTCAAACTTACGAGATAGGGTAGTTTTTATCTCAATTATTGATCTCAATATTAGTTATTACAAATTAAATATTTATTATACGACTTTAGTGTGTATTTATAGATGGCGGCTTGGCATCTAAGTTGCACAGATTATAGATGGCGCGTTTGAATATAGAATTTAGAAATAAAATAGTAAATAAAAATAAAATATTTTACTTTATCGTAATATATATTTAAATTTATATACACTTTTGTTACTTTTTTATTTTTATTGAAGTGAAACTTCTCATGCTTCATCACTTCCAACAAGGTTGCGTTAAACCAAGTACCAGGCCCTCAGGGACGGGGAAGAGTTAGCGCCACCACCCACTGACCTCTATAATACCACTGGAATGGCTGTTCCCAGCGTTTGACAGCAATTTTTTTGTGTCCATTTGAAGCGCCACTAGCGAGAGTCCCGAGAACTAATTTTGACATATATTGCAAATGACAGCGAGAAGTGTTTGTTTACTGTAAAGTAATTTTGCATTTTCGTTGTTAATATAACATAAGTAGTAATTATGATGATACGGTTATTGATTAATAAAAATAAAAAAATAAAAATCTTTAAATCGACATCATCAGTTTTAGTACCACAAACTCTCGCTACGTCTCGCTACGTCCGACAGCGCCAAAATGGCGAATATCAAGCAGCCACAAAAGCACGTTGACAACAGCCAGTCCAGTGGTATTATAGAGGTCAGTGTTAAGAACACTCTCATTCAAATATTGAGCGGGATAACAAATACAGACTAGGCTGTATGGACTATAGTCCTTTGCCTTTCCCTATTGGGGATAAATTTTAAAAACAACAATTGAGCGGGATAATGTCAATCAGTGCTGCCAACCCTACAGTTTTAACTGTAGATCTACAGTTTTTCGGAAATTCTCTCAGTTTTCAGTTTAGGCCTCGAAATCTACAGTTTTTTATGTAAAATGCTATCGTCATCTATTTTATTAGTCCGTACACTAAGTCAGCCTTAATAAAACTGACTACTATCGAACCGGAGACGGCGTTAGTGGTAGATCGTTTCGGTCTAGGAGCAATTAAATTGCTCCGAGGTTTCGGTCAAAGTCTGTTTTACCGACATTCTAATGTTTATTTTTACTTAGCCGGGAAACCCGTAAATGCTTTGTCGATTCGAAATAAATGTAATTGACTTGTCCATGCATTCCGTCATTAGTCTGATAACTGATTAGATTCTTTTTTGTTGATTGACGTTGTTATAGCTGAGTAATAATTTACGAATATGCAAAGTTTTAATTCCCTCCCTATAATGTATTCTATTTATTACTATAATTAATTATATAAAATATAATCTATACATCTTTAAAATTCTAACTGAGTCAAATCTGTACATTAAATATTTTTTTGGAAAATCTAATTGAAATAGACATTTTTATCGATATAGAGGTCAAAACTATTGTTTTTAGAATTGTTGTCTGTCTGTCTATCTGTGACCGCGTCACGAGAAAACCACTGGACGGATTTGCATGGAATTTGGTATGATGATACTTGGTTACCCGGGTTAATACATAGGATACTTTTTATTGCTGGAAAATATCTCATTTCTGACAAATCTCAAGTAACTGTTAAAAACCGACTGTAAAACATCACACGGTATGTGAAATCTGAGAATTTAGTTTAGGGTCTTTAAAATGCGAGCGGAGCCGCGTAAAAAGCTAGTATAAAGATATAATGTAGATTCACTGTTTTTTAATTTGATAATTGCAGTTTTCTACAGTTTTTTTTAAGCATATCTACAGCTTTACTCTATGCTGGGGTTGGCAACACTGATGTCAATATAATAACCATACTATTACAATTTTTCGTGAAGGATTTTTATAATTGTATTGTGTTATTATTGTGCAGTGTTCAGTTTGAATATTTTTTAGAATTATAAATAATAACATAAAATTTTATTGATTACTGTTTTTGTCTATCAATTTTCATATCACCAGCTCGAAAACATGTAAATATTTCTAGATTGCCTTTTATTTTTTTTATTTTGATTTTATAATTTGATAGTTGTTAATTTATTCAGTCGTAAATTTTGATCCAATTTATTTATATAAATGATAACTTCTTAATTTTTTTTAATTTGAACAAACTTAAGATAAGATGAATAAAATGTAAATTCAAAAAGTACATGTTGGTTTGTGCTTAATTTCAACATTTCGAATACTTTACCTGTTACTTTCAATTTTTGGCGGAACGTTTTATTTTCAATCCCATATGAATGAATCTATTTTTATTTTTTTTAGAAAATATTATTTAGAAAATATTACTTTGATTGTATCAAAACAATTAGTTAAAAAATTATTTAATCTATTATAATTACTGAGTCACAGCAACGCGTGGCTGGGTCCGCTAGTACATTATATATTTGTAGTACATAGAGTTTAACATTCTTTACAGCTTAAATATATTACAGCTTTATTTTCTAATAATAATTTTTATAAATATATACATGTTGTTTAAATTCATTATTTTTCATTTTTTTCTGTTATGTGGCCCACTTATGGCTAAAAGCTTCCTCCATTTTTTTCCTAGGTTCTCTATTTTTAGCTGTATGCATCCAACTTCCAACAAATAAATATTACTCAAATTATCTACACTCGGTATGTCTTATGGCATAGTTGTCCTCAAATGCCTTCCAATGCTGCTGATCTGCCGGCACTCTTAACCAAAGGAGACCAGTCTAGACCAGACCCTAGACAAGACATTTTTAAGTCGTTCTCCCACCTTCTCACTTTTCGGCCTTTGCTCCTAAAACCATCCCTTTGCTACCAGTTACTTGTTTACTCGATTTTTCAGACTTAATTTGAAGTATGTCCAGTCTATCTCCATTTAAGTTGGTTAATATCTAACAAGATACTTATTAGTTTTGTTTTTTAATATCTAAATTATTATTTTGTATTTTCCAGAAACAACCAAATACAACTTTATCATTGCAACAACAAAGAGAAAATGCAACGGCCACGTATGAACTGGACACAGAAACCGATAGAGACGCTCAAGCTATATTTGAAAAGGCTCAGAAAATCAATGAAGAGTTACAAGGACAAGCCGATGATAAGGTTTGAAATTAGTTTCATAGTAAATATAACCTACTTGCTGAGCCAGTGGTCGTGGGTTCGAGTCCCGCTGGGGACATTCATTTGTATGATGAGCATTAAGCCACTTTCAAAAAGTCTGCTATTAAAAAATCTATCAATTTATATTATTTAATCTCGTACTAAGGTACAGAACCTTTTATATGCGAGGCCGACTCGCACTTGAGCGGATTTTATTTATACTAATATTATAAAGAAGTAAAGTTTGTGTGTTTGTTAAACTGTAAGGGGTAATCTCGGGATCTACTGAACCGATTTTAAAAATTCTTTCTCCAATAGAAAGCCACATTATAGCTGAGTGTCATAGGTTATATAAACAACCGAAAAATAAAAAGGCTTTTACGTGGTAGTCCGTTTTGCAAAGTGAATCGGAGAAAAACGGTCGAATGAAAGCGTTTCTTACGCGATTATATATGGAAATTACGTCATTTTTAAACTACTAAAGAGGTTACACCGACGGGTGGGGACGAACACGAGCGAAGCGAGGGTGAGTCGCTAGTTAAATATATTTTTACTAACGTTGTAGGTATATAGAGGTATAAACAACTATGCACAGTACTACAAAAAGAAAGACACAGCTGCAGGAAATGCTAGTTCAGGATTTGTACGCAAAGGCCCAATCAGAGCTCCGGCCAATTTGAGAGCTACAGTCCGGTGAGTATAACGATATTGCATTATTAATTTACCAACTTCAAAATAAGGGAATTCAATTTTTTATGTTATAATGTTTCTTTCGCCTTAGTTCTTCTCAGGTCAGCGGTTTCTTCTTTCCGAACTGGTAGTAGACTCATGACGTTCAGTAAAAAATTGTAATAATTTTATGCTGAATAAAATATTTTGAATTTGAATTGAATGTATCATTAATTTTTTTTAGATTTTACTTGGTTTTTTGGATGTATGTACAATTATTTTTTATTTTTTATTCCATGTAACTAAAATTAAATATTTTTAAAATTAGTATTATGTGTCGGAAGTTTCTTTAATTTTTTATTTTATAGTTATCAACTTCACTGATCGATATTATTTATTAAATCAGTGGAACTATTAGTCTACATACCGTCATTTAATTGTATAAGGGTTTGTAAACACTCTGTTTCCTTAATAAAGGTACAAAAATTAAGTATGCTTATAATTTTTAATTACTTCTTTTATTGTTGGGAAATACATTAACGCATACCACGAGTGGTTATGTAGGACTTACTGGGCAGTAAAGCCAGTACTACCCAGTAAAACTCAAACTTCACCCGTCTTGATGGGGTGTCGCAGGATCGCATACTTGATTTACAAATAAATAATTTTTTTTTTGAGTAATACCCTATTACTAAGACTCCGCTGTCCGTTCGTCTGTCTGTCCGTTGGTCACCAGTCTGTATCTCATGAACTGTGATAGTTAGTTGAAATTTTCACAGATGATATATTTCTGTTGCCGCTATAACAACAAATACTAAAAAATTGATTAAAATAAATCGTTTTTGCTCGATATAACAGGTACACGCTTAAAATATTCACAGAATATTTAGTTATATATTCACTTTGAAAATAATTAATTTAATTAAAATAAAAGGAATATATATAGGGCTCTCCTATACAACGAAAGTGATTTTTTTGCCGTTTTCTATAGCTAATGGTACGGAACCCTTCGAGCGTTAGTCCGACTCGCACTTAGCCGATTTTATTGAGAATTAAAACATAGTACATACAGATAAAGGCAGTGGTAGCCCAGCGGTGACGCGTCGCTTGTATAACCGAGTGATGCGGGTTCAAATCCGGGTCTCGCACCTCTGATATTTTCATGTGCGAATCATTTCTATCCTGATTACCACTTGTGTTACGATGAAGGAAAACATCGTGAGGAAACCTGCAGGTCTGAGAAAACCTAGCAAGTTTTCGTAAGACATGCTCAGTCCGCCAACACGCACTGGGCCAGCGCGGTGGACTATGGCCTGATCCCCCTCGTACTGAGGGAGGCCCACCCCCAGCAGTGGGACGTTAAAAAGGGCTGATGATGAAGACATACAAAACTTTTCTTACAGATGGGACTATCAGCCAGATATATGTAAAGATTACAAAGAGACCGGGTTTTGTGGCTTTGGAGGTAAGGATATGATTTTTTTAAATATGTTGGTACATTATTACACAGCGCCATCTAGTTTACAAAAAATACTGAACCAATTTTAACCAATATTTGTGTAGTGATAGATTATTACTAGGACCAATATTCAGACTACCTAAAAGGTATACACTTCACTTCAGTGAAATATCTTATTTTCACAGAAAAACACAATAACTGGTTCTATAGAGTTGTCCTCATAAAAGAAGGTGGATCTTTTAAATGGGGAATCATTCGTTGGTACATTATAAGTAATAATAATAATGTTCTTCTCCGACTTCCGGTTATGGTGGCCATCTCATTGAGACTGGCCAACTACGCAGGTGATATTATAGTGAAGCGCGTGTACGCGCAGACACAAGTGCACTCTCTGTTCCTATCACTCTCATACTCCGGTGGGACAACACGAGACACGACCAGAGAGAGAGAGACCGCCAACTTCCCAACTCCAGGCTGTTACTGAGACTTACTAAACAGCAAGACTCGATAACTAAACTTGGCCCGACCCGGGTCTCGAACCCAGGACCTCCCGGTGTGTGAATGTACACGCTAGCCACTACACAACCGAGGCATTATAAGTAATAGCATTTAGCTAAAGATATATATGTTGTGACATTATTACAACAGCGCCATCTAGTTCCGTGGTTAGCTACAAAGCTTATGTTACGGATACCAGATAGTTAATATAAATACACATATAAATTTTAAATATATAGAAATTATAAACATAAACACCCATGACTGTAGTACAAACATTCGTGCTCAACAAATGAATGCCCCCAGCGGGACTCGAACCCGCGACCGCTGGCGCAGAAAGTAGGGTCACTACCAACTGAGCCAAACGTGTCATCAAAATATATTACCTACTTTAAAATCATTTTTTCTTTCAATAACATTAATATAGCATAATTTTTCACAAGATTCCTGCAAATTCCTTCACGACCGTTCCGATTACAAACACGGCTGGCAACTAGAGAGAGAGGAAACGCAAGCGAACAACTCGGATTCAGACTACGAGATACACAGCGACGACGAGCTGCCTTTCAAATGTTTTATTTGTAGGCAGAGCTTCAAAGACCCAGTTGTTACCAGGTCAGAAATATCCATATAAATAAACTAGCTGACCCGTGCCCACTTCGTTGGGCATAATGTTAATAATCCTTTTTAAGTACAGTGTTATGTTTTAATTTCTAACTGCCAAAAGGAGGGTTATACGTAGGTATTTTATTAATATTAAAAATTAAATTATCTATACTAATATTAAAAAAACTACTTTTTGTAACTTAAATTTTCAAGCTCCACATCTTTTCTCTAGAAGTCAAAAATATATCTTTCATAGTTAAGGCAGCGTTCGTAAGAAACGCTTTCATTCGACCGTTTTTTCTCCGATTCACTTTGCAAAACGGACTGTGGCTTTCTATTGGTGAAAGAATTTTTAAAATCGGTTCAGTAGATCCCGAGATTACCCCTTACAATTTAACAAACACACAAACTTTACTTCTTTATAATATTAGTATAGATAAATAAATAAATAAATAAGCCTTTATTGAAGTGAAACTTCTATAGAATCGTTGTGATTTGAAACTCGATGAAACGAAAATGCGTCACGATAAAGAAAGAAATACATAAATTTATAGGATTAAATCCACGATAGAATGAGATAGAATACATTCCCGTGTTGCCATGGCAACCGTTGTTATTGTCTGACAAGTATATAATGTTATATTGTTTCCATGTAGGATATTCTATAGATTTATGATTGTAATATGCCTAATATGCCAAAGAAGTTTTACTTCAACCGCGCGTAAACGTTACACGCACCCATTTTTTTGCTGTCTTACAATTGTTATAATACAATACTTGGGTATACACTTGTTTTGTTACTGACGATCGGTTTTTCCATCAACAGCTTGTCCTTAGACGTGGGCCTCCTCCAAAGATTTCCATCTATCTCTGTCTTTTGCAATTCTAATCCATTCTGGACCGGCAGCTTCTTTGAAGTCATCTTCCCAGCGTTTCATTTGTCGACCATTACTTCTTTTGCCATCCCTGGGGGACCACTCTGATATTATTCTAGTCCATTTCTCATTTTTACACGCTTTTTATTAGCTTCACCTGTATGTTTGTATGTTTGTAACCGACTTCTTTGGGCGCGATTTTGACCCACTTCAAACGGCCAGATTTCGTTCAAACTTTGTAGATTTATAGAGGACCGATGACAATACACTAATTTGATAAAATTATTCCATTTTTCAATTTGCAAAATATGATTTTTGCTACGAAACAAATAATAGTTTTAAAAAACTAAAAACATGCTTTTTATAGAAAACGAAACTAGAAAATAGAAAATACATTTTAATGAATTTAAATTTCATTTTAAAAAAAGCGGTTGCTTTTTAAGATATTATCAAAATGATAATATACATATGATAATATTATTTATATATATATATATATATATATATATATACTAACTATATATATATATATATATATATATATATATATATATATATATATATATATATATATATATATATATATATATATATATATATAGTTAGTTTGGTTTTCTATAAAAAGCGTGTTTTAAGTTTTTTTAATTAGATTTTGTTTAATCTTATTTTATCTTTTCTAGAAATATCCTTAAATCGTTACTAATATTATAAATGCGAAAGTAACTCTGTCTGTCTGTCTGTCGCGCTTTCACGTCAAAACAACTGAACCGATTTAAATGAAATTTGGTACACAGATAGTCTGGAGCCTGAGAAAGGACATAGACTACTTTTAAAGGCGAAAAACGGCTGTAAGGAGTTGAAATAGAAGATGAAATTTTGTATGGAAATTATGTCATTTTTAAAGCTAGAAGCTTGAAACTTACTTTATAGGCTTTTGATTAGATATAAATAAGTAAGACATTCAAAGTTTGTAAAGGTTTATATTAAAGATAGGTACCTCACCTAGGGACGAACCCGAGCGAAGCGAAGGTGAGTTTTTGTATTGGGAAGTTTTGTTTTTGTTTTAGATACTAGTCTTCTAATATATAAAAATCTAGTGTGACAGTGTTTGTTATCGAACTCCTCCGAAACGGCTAGACCGATTTTTATTATGATTTTTTTTTTTTGTGTATAGTCAGTAGGTTTGAGAATAGGTCGTAGGCTATATTTTATTCCCCTAAGTGATAAAGGTGGCCCTCTCCAGGTTTTTTATTTTTTATGTTTAGATCAAGTTTTCATTTTTATTTTTATGATTTTATTTCATCCTTATACTACCAATCCTAACGCATCCTTCTGCTTGCTGTAAAATATAATTTATTTTTAGGGTTCCGCACTTCAAAAGGATATAGGAACCCTTATTTTCTGTCTGACTTTTTTTCTTTTTCGAAGTTGAAAATAGTATAAAACACGAAGCTCTTCATTGAGGCTGTGGAATATCAAACTCCTAAGTTTCAATCAAAAGATACGGTCGTTTTTGTCACATATTTTGACTTTGACACTCTTTAAAACCTGTTCAATGATTTTCAAAAAATATTGAAAACGATCAATTAGCTTTCTATTTTGGTAATAATTACTGTTTCGAAAAAATTTTTCAAAATAATATTTAATGTTTTACCTTCGCCTAAGAATTCTATAATATATTTATATTATTTTTCAGATGTAAACACTATTTTTGTGAGAAATGCGCTTTAAACAACTATAAGAAGTCGACGCGGTGTTTTGTTTGCAACGCTCAGACCAGTGGCGTGTTCAATCCTGCGAAGGAGTTAGAGGCGAAACTTAAAGCTAGGGAAAGTGATGATGATATTGATGATAATGATGATAGTAATAAAGATGGTGATGATAATAATGATGATGATGATGATGATGATGATGATTGATAAATAATAAATTTTTGATAAAAATTAAGTTTTTTATTTACATTTTTTGTAGTAAATTTATCCTTAATTGTTTTTTTTATTGAAATGATTCATCAGTCCTAGGTTCGTGTCTCGATACAACATCGTATTAGTACAAGCTATAAATGTCTTAATCTTATACCTTTAAACGAGCAATTCTTGTATATATATATTTATAAATATAATCTGAATCGCTCGGCAAATGGCTCCAACGATTTTCATAAAATGTAGTATACATAATATAGATATATCGATCTAGCTAGGATTCATTTTCAGAAAATGTTGTTTTATTCGTGTTTTCAATAATCAACTTTATCGATAATCAACTTAAACATGAACTTATTTTTTTTATTGAAAGAAAATAACAAAAAGGTGGCGTTTGGGTAGCCCAATATTGCCACTTAAACAGAAAAATATGACTCTTTCCGACATCTATTGGCAAATAATAATAAAAAATTTTCTTAAAAATACCAAGCAAAGTTCTGTCATCTAGGTACTTCTAATAAAGAGGATAGGATAGTTAATAGTTTGAAAATTGACAAAAAAATAAGAAAATGGCTTGATAAGGGTAACTTGACAGCAGATTTGTTGAAGCAAACCACAACAACTATAGATCTGTTCCCACAGTCCACTCGTCTATTAGAGAAGTACCAGGAGCAATCCACATGGTACATGTACCAATCAACAACCTATCAGAGAGACCCTAAACCCCTGGCATAGTAGGGTTAGTTTTCTGACCCAGGTCTCGAACGTAGGACCTTGCATTCTACGCACGTCTAAAAACAGTTGATATCCACTTAACACACGAGTTGTTCGATTAACAACGGCAATTAACATCACTTATTTATAATATAATAATAATGTCCTCCCGGCCGATTACGGCCACGGCGGCCAATCTCATTGAGACTAGCCAACGGCGCGGGACATATTATAGTGCACGAATGTATGCGCAGACACAAGTGCACTCTCTGTTCCTTATCACTCTCAAATTCCGGTGGGACGAATGCTCGACACGACCAGTGAGAGTTAAGGCGCAGGACCGACGGCTTTACGTGCTCTCCGAGGCACGGGGGTGAAACACCGCCAACTTCCCAACTCCGGGCTGTTACTGAGGCTTACGAAACAGAATGACTCAATAACTAAACTTGGCCCGACCCGGGACTCGAACCCAGGACCTCCCGGTTTGCGACCGTACATGCTAGCCGCTACACCAACGAGGCAGTTATATATAATATATTGTGTATTCGTCGCAATAAACATTTAAGTATAAATACCTAGTGATGACGCAATTCTATACGTATATGTAGTTATAGTTAACATTATTTTACGCAAATACACGGTAATAGTGTGGTTAAGAGATCATTGTTATTGTTAGAGGAAACGGTCAAGTGAGAGTCGGCTTTGTTCACAGGGGGTTCCGTGCCACAAATAAAAACTGTATATACCGATAACATACAAACATGCCTCACTAGACAGGTACACAATATTACCTATTGTAATTAGTACACCAGCATGCACTCTATTTTTATCCGACTCCAGCGAAGCCAAAAGGAGAGTTATGTGCTTAAGTCTTAACTTGTATGTGTGTCGTATTTTATGATTCCCTGTTTTACTAAAGGGCTTATGCGATTTAAATTATTTAGTTATGCATTATAATATCTCCTAGTTTACCTATTGGCTATCAGAAAATCATCAAAATCGTAATAATTATTTATTAGAAAAGTATTTTTATGTCTAGTCGTGGTTCTTTTAGCCTAAGTGGAACTCGAACCTACAACTTCATGATCTAAATCTGCACACACTATCCACGACACCAACAAGGCGTTTAACATTTTACATTATTATAACACAATCGCAAGTACAACTTACGATCTGCATATGATGTCATAATATTTTTTAAATAATCGCTTTCATTATATTCGTGTAAGATCGAAAATACGTTTGTACATTATTATATTTTTATCAGTAATAAGAATCGATTTTTCGGTTATTAAAGTTATATCGTAATTAGTTTAGTTTCATATATTATCTGAACAGTATCGAGCTAACTGCCATGAAGACCTAACTTCCTTGACCATAAAGTTCATAGGAAATGAAAATAACATTGGTAAGTTCTTGCGTATTATTTGGGGTTCATCTCAAAATTATTTAATGAAGCATCGAATATCTTTTTTGGCACGGTAGAAGAGCTTTAAAAACCTATTATAATGATGCAGCAAGTTTGTTTTAAAACTAAGATAATCTATATTTGCAACAAGTAGTCTAACGTAACCGTATTAATATTGTGCCCTTTTTTAACATCCCACTGCTGGGAGTGGGCTTTCCTTCAATACGAGGGGGATCAAGGCATGGTTTCCCGAGCAAGCTTTGATTCGCATACTTTCGGTCTGCTTACTTTGCCCAAATCCGTCTCTAAATGACATTACGCTATGCAAATAATGACGTCCATCGAATATTCTATGGCCACGTGAAGCGTCCTTCGCGTCATAGGTTTCACCTACATACAGTACAAAATCTGTACCCAGCCATTTTTTAATGTCCAACTGCTGAGTACTTCACCACGGAGGATTCCACATGTCTTTCGACTAATTGAGTCCTCTTGGACTTACAGGATTTTTCACGATGTTTTTCTTAATTCCATGAAATGCAACCCTAAGGAAGTAAGAATTGTTTGAACAATATGATATGAAGTTAATTAACGTCCCCTTATTCCTTTTTTACTCAAGTGCATGTTTACATAACTTTCAGCAACAAAACTATATTAGTAGGACTGCTACAGGAAAACCAATATAAAAGGAATAAAAATTGGCCATTTATCAACCACTTCTTATTAAAATATCGTGACAGTCAGGTGCTTTCTTAGGGTGAGACAGAAGAACCAACGAAAAATAAGAATCTATGATACTACTAGGGATGAGTTCAGAAAATACTCGTATGGTCTTCTTGAGTCTCTTATGGGTGGGATGTGCATTTTGTAAACCTTGCGCAAATCCGACGGTAAATGTTCCGAGTATACCATTTCCAAAAGACTGCAAAGATTTGCTTTTATGTTGGCTGTCTAAAATATATGCACAGTCATGTCCGCTTGGAAACTTTTACGACTTCAAAACAAACGTACGTATTTCATCATTATTTTCTTATTTATAAGTTACTTATAGATTAAGATCCCAGAGCGTTCTGACATAACTTATTTTCACATGGATGAAACCTTCACGACTTAGTAGCGTCTAGGATACTTTTAAATACCTGCCTACTTGTGAAGCTTGCCCTGTGACACCTGGGCAGGTACCAGGTGAGAAAGGTAACTAAAAATATGAGTTATCTTACTTAAATTTGTATGGCTGATTTTTATATATATTTTGTAGAATATTATTCTTAACTAGAATTATAAAGTGTCAGACACTTTTCATGGACCAGAGCTTTTGTCAGACGCTTTAAAGCTCGACAAAAAATCAATGAACTTTACTTATTTTTTCATGTCTGACTTTTAAATATGTTATTCAAGTAACTATTACAAAGTTATATTTCATCAGTCAGACAAATTCGAGTGACCAAACATCCCCTAAACACAAAATTATTCAGCCGGGAGTGCGAGCGCGAGAGCACTATGCGCATGGGTCTCAGAGTAAAAAATTGAAATGTATTGAAAATACTTACTAATTTCAATCCAAGATTTTTGCATCCTTATTTCAATAAGATCCCTTATAAAAAAAAAGATTTACAAAAGATTCAACCCATGCAAAATGTATATCTATATATTTATCAAGTTGAATCTTTATTTCTTTAAAAAAAATGTCAGTTTGACTGTGACTGTTTCACAAGAAAGCCAATAGACACATTTTTATGAAATTGAGTATGGTTATAGGGGGTATCAGTACTGCAGGATTTGTTATTTCTGAGAAATCATATCAGTACTCAACAATTATTATGTAAAAAAATGTTCTAAAAACGCATTCTAGACACCGGAAACCAAATTCTTAGATTGAAATTAAATATATGACTGGATACGTTATAACTCATAGCATATATTTCTGACAACTGAGATATTTACCTGAAGTAACGAGAATCCTATATATTGACCCGAATAACCAACTATGATTATACCAAATTTCATCATAACGTGTCCAGTGATTTTCTCGTCACAGACAGACAAACAGACAAAAATTCTAAAAACTATATATTTGGCCTCTGTATCGATAATAATGACTATTTATTTATTTATTTACTTGTTTATGTAATGGATAAAAGAATAATATAATAAGATTTTTAATTTAAATATTTAATGTACAGATTCGAATAAATTAGAATTTTATTATAATACTAGCAAATCATCAAAATCGGTCTAGCCATTTCAGATATATATATATTCTTTTGACAGATAACACATCTAGATGTGAACTTAGATTACTATGTTAAAACATAAATCTATAGGCGTGACTGTTTTTCAGTAAAGTGTACCACAAAACGCTCTGGTTGTGGGATAGTGTTTGGTCTCGCTTCGCTCGCCCTAATAAATAAAAGATTGTATGTTTGTTCTTTATGCATTTCTAAACTATATATTCTATCTGATGAAATTTTGGTAAGGTCTTCTAAGGACGCCGGGGGTTATTGACCAAAAAAAATTAACTTTGTGTGTATCAAATAAATATAAGAATTTGCACAGGTTTTTTAATTTTTTAATTTTATTTTTAATTTACATGTAGTTATTTAATAGCATTGAGGGAATATGTTGGTAGGAATATAGTTTTATAGTAATAGTAACATAGGTGTTAATTTTAAGCTAAATTCTAACTTCCTATTCTCTAATCTACTATTGTTTCCGCTATATTTACACAATGCACATATCAGTAGGTGCTTTACTTTACGAATATTTTTATTAATTTATATTCTGTAGGTACTTCAGGTGTGAATAAATTTTTGGGTTTAGGGGATGTTTGGTCACTCTAATTTGTCTGACTGATGAAATATAACTTTGTAATAGTTACTTGAATAACATATTTAAAAGTCAGACATGAAAAAATAAGTAAAGTTCATTAATTTTTTGTCGAGCTTTAAAGTGTCTGACAAAAGCTCTGGTCCATGAAAAGTGTCTGACACTTTATAATTCTAGTTTAGAATAATATTCTACAAAATATATATAAAAATCAGCCATACAAATTTAAGTAAGATAACTCATATTTTTAGTTACCTTTCTCACCTTGTACCTGCCCAGGTGTCACAGGGCAAGCTTCACACGTAGGCAGGTATTTAAAAGTATACTAGACGCTACTAAGTCGTGAAGGTTTCATCCATGTGAAAATAAGTTATGTCAGAACGCTCTGGGATCTTGGTATATTACTTTCAAACTAGACTCTATTTCTATAATGCCAGTTAATCGAAAGACACTGTTTGAAAAAACTCAACTAGTATTTCTTGCGACCATGGTTACTGCATTCGAAATGTCAGCACCAAAATTAAAAATAAATATGCGAAACAATTCAAAACGATTACTTAATTTAAAATAAATCAAATATATATTTTTTTCAGGTTTGCAAACCAATAATCGCAACGAATAATTGTAATGTTATATTCTTACCTATAGTTGTAATTATTCCTTTCCCCTATATATTCAACCAAACCTTATGTCCTTCAAACGCAACAAAACCTACAACACTTCCACCATCTAATGTTCCATCTACTTTGTCGACACCATTTACTGATTCTACTGTGTTAACTACACTAAGCCCAACAACAGAAGGAACATCATCAACTACTTCTGGATCCGGCACATCCACATCGTTAAGACCTTGGCCTCAAACTAGTTCTACAACCACAAGTACGACTACCAAACCACCTCATACCCCAAAAGTAACAACTTCCGAAACAACAACGGGGCCCACTACAGAGACGCCTACTACACAACGCAATACTAAATTTACCACACATTCAACTAGAACGTCAATAACTTCTACATCAACTTTGTATCCAACTTTACTGCCAAAAACAACACCTTCCACACCTCCCAATGCAACGGTATCCTCACCCTCAACGATAACAACAGTAAGCCTAATAACTGAAAAAACATCATCAACATCTACTTCTGAATTTACCCCATCCTCTACAATAAGAACTTTGCCACCAATTAATACTACAACCATAAGTACGCCTACGAAGCCACCTTACACACCAAAAGTAACAACTTCTGAAACAACAACGGGGCCCACTACAGAGACGCCTACTACACAACGCAATACTAAATTTACCACACATTCAACTAGAACGTCAATAACTTCTACATCAACTTTGTATCCAACTTTACTGCCAAAAACAACACCTTCCACACCTCCCAATGCAACGGTATCCTCACCCTCAACGATAACAACAGTAAGCCTAATAACTGAAAAAACATCATCAACATCTACTTCTGAATTTACCCCATCCTCTACAATAAGAACTTTGCCACCAATTAATACTACAACCATAAGTACGCCTACGAAGCCACCTTACACACCAAAAGTAACAACTTCTGAAACAACAACGGTGCCCACTACAAAGATGCCTATTACACAACGCAGTACTCCATCTAGCACATCTTCGCCGACTAGAACGTCAATAACTTCTACATCAACTTTATCTCCAACTTTTCCACCAAAAACGACACCTACCATACCTCCAAATGCTACGATATCTACACCCTCAACGATAACAACAATAAGCTCAACAACAAAACAAACGCCAACGTCATCTACGTCTGAATTCACCCCATCCTCTACAATAAGAACTTTGCCACCGATTAATATTATAACCACAAGTATGCCTACGAAGCCACCTTACACACCAAAAGTAACAACTTCTGAAACAACAACGGTGCCCACTACAAAGATGCCTATTACACAACGCAGTACTCCATCTAGCACATCTTCGCCGACTAGAACGTCAATAACTTCTACATCAACTTTATCTCCAACTTTTCCACCAAAAACGACACCTACCATACCTCCAAATGCTACAGTATCTTCACCCTCAACGAAAACAACAAGCTTAACATCAGAAGGAACATCATCATCGTCAACGTCTGAATCCAGCACAGCCTCTCCATTAAGAACTTTGCCACCAATTAATGCTACAACCACAAATGCGCCTACGACACCAACTTACACACCTAAAGTAACAACTTCTGAAACAATGACGGCGCCTACTAGAGAAATGCCTTCTACACAACGCAGTACTCCATCTAGCATAGCTTCGCCAACTAGAACGTCTATAACTTCTACATCAACTTTATCTTCAACTTTACCAACAATAACATCACCTTCCATACCTTCAAATGCTACGATATCCTCATTCTCAACAAAAACAACAGTAATCCCCACAACAGAAGGAACGCCATCAACATCTACTCCTGAATCCAGCACATCCTCTTCAATAAGAACTTTGCCACCAATTAATACTACAACCTCAAGTACGACTATAACTTCATCAACTATATTACCTTCAAATGGCCCATTCGAAACCATACCCACATTACCACCTCTACCTCCTACTCCTCCTCCTTGCATATTTGATACGGCTAAATATCCACCAAACGTACCTAAAACCACTCCAAATATTAATAGTAGTCCTAAAACAACATCTTCTGTCCTCCCATATCCCACTTCACATCCTCCTCGACCTCACAGAAGACCAAAGTGTCGATTCTGGGACGTTTTCCGATATCCCGATCCAAGAGATTGTCAATTTTATTATTTCTGCTACCACGGGAGTGTACGCAGGATTAAATGCAAATATGGGTATGCCTTCAATCCTTACTTTTTGGTAAGTTTTAATTTTCATTTTATTTTATAAATAACTTACTTATAAAAAAAAGGTTCAGAGGTAGAGATAGGTCAATAGGAATCAATATTAGTTTAGTAGACACAGAGTATGCTAGTATGAGAGCATAGTAATATAATCAGTCGTAGTTAAAAATGTATAATCATAAAATATCCTTTCGACTGGTTTTGGCGTCGGTGGACAAGCTCATAGAAACTAGAAATTAAATAATTCAGCCAATCCAGCATGGAGTAACAGTGAGTCAATGTTACACACGTATGAAAAATTGAATTTAACGGTAATCGCGTCACGCTTGGCTCGGTTTGAAGTTCTGTGCCAGCGGTCGTAGGTTCGAGTCCTGTTTTGTTCATTTATGTGTGACGAGCACGAATGTTTGTACTACAATCATGGGTGTTTGTACTACAGTCATGGCTATTTATAATAAGTATGTATGTATTTTAAAGTTATAGGTATATGTGTTGCGTATCTGCCTCATTCCGATTCAAAAATCTTTTTATAGAAATGTGTGCCACGACTGAAAGCAGAATGTCAAGACTCAAGAAATTCGAACGTCGAACAAGTTATTTCAAGCAACGATTTGCAAGACATAAATATTATTGAAAATGATGATTCTAATGATTATAATGAATGATAGTGAAAAAGAAATGTGAAGAATGATGAAGCTGTAACTTTTATTTCTACCATTTTTGTACCTAAATTAAATATTATTTTCACACAATTTTTAACTATGGTGTAACTGTATATATTATACTAATTGCGTTAGTTCAAACAATGAAAATAACAGAATATTATAGTATAGCAACATTTTCTTTAATATGAGGGAACTTTAACGCCGATTTTTGTTATTTTTTTAATGTCTTTTTTTTATTAAATTATTATGCGATAGGAATTACATGTATATTAGCTATAATATTATTTTAGCTGTGACAGCGATCGTAGTAATTGTATAAATAATATGTTTATTATATTATATATTCATGAAGATTTTATGGATTTTTTTGTTATGTTAGGCAGTTTATACCTACAAAATATATAGCACATATTCTTTTAATAATGTATTTATATGTTGTACTAGAATATGAGCAAAAAGCATAGATGAATAATAACAAGAAATAAATGTTTTTAAGATAACGGCACCTACATTTTTTAAAAATTTTCACTAGGTAGAAATAGAATTATAGTATATTACTCGATTAATAAAATATATAATTTGTATATTTACTAAAAAAGATAGTTTTATTTTATAGTTATACATTAAACAATATGTATATATAAAAATGTTATAAAAAATAAAATGTCATAAAAATAAAATTGATTGTTTCTTTATTTTATTATCATAGATGACAAAATCCACTGATTTAACATCAATTTACAGTTTTCTAAATAAATAATAAATAAATAAATTACTATTTTACACAGCCTAGAGTAATACTCATAGTTAAATAATAATACTTAGAGGATTGATATTTAAAAAGAACGTCATGTTATTTCTATACAAATAAATAATAAAAAAGTACGGAACGGTTCAACTAAAATAAAATAAAAAAGCACAGAATAAAATACTACATTTATTAGATTTTTTTATCAATAATTTTGAAATAAATAATAATTATTAGACACATTTTTCTTCGCCAATGTCACGTAGAATTAAAAAAATGGTGATATTTTCGCATATTTTATCTATATACATTTTTTATCTATATAACATGACGTTGACAAATATTCAATATCTATATTCTATAACATATCAGATATCAGCAGTGAGCAGATTCCCTATCGGCAATTCTTACATTTAGAACTAACATGCCAATTATGCCATTATAGAAGTAATAATTAAAACACCCCATAAATGAGAAGTAATTAATATTTGTACTGTTAATATATTGTTGTTAGTTCTGAAAACAGCCACTAGGGAATACTAATCAGCGCCAATCTTCAGGGTTGTTTATCCTGGTCGTTTCTAATGTCGGCTGATTCCTGCCACGCAGCCGTCGTAACACAGACCTAAAAAAAAGTATTCAATCCTTATTAAGGTTTCACTGCTAGGCACGGATCTCCCTTCAATACGAGGGAGATAAGGCCATAATTTCCAAATATGACTTAATAAATTTGTCACGTCTTTCGAAAAATTGCTCAGTTTTGAGGGTTTTCAAGACATGCCAGTTTCTTTACGATGTTTCCCTTCATCGTAATCATGTTGTAAATTCAATACATCAGAGAAGCAAGACCCGGGATTCGGGTCCCGAACGAGCCATTATAAGTAGGCCACTGCTTGGGCAACGTCGAGGAAAAATAATTTAATATTTCACATATTTAAAAAAATATATATTTAAAAACTTAATATTAGCTTCAGTTTAAATATTAAAAAATAATAACATAATATAAAATCTATGGAGTCGATTTTAATCTACGAGTATGATTACGTGTAATTATCGCATCGAATTGAAGCCATAATTATAAGAATTTCATATACATACCACCGAATTTATATAAACAATACTTATAATAATTAGATAGATAACATCTCATCTGATATAGACCAGGAGGTGATAGTGGAAAAATTTAGTGCCTTCAAATGGCACCTACGAGTTTGAACTAATTTTTATTTCATTCAATATCAGGGGGACTAGGCAATAGCTAACGCTTACGAAGTGCGATCTGTCTTTTGAAAACTGGCTAGGTTCTCTCAGACATGCCAGTTTCATTACGATATTTTCTTTTACCGTTAAGACGTATTGGAAATAACTCGCAAATATATAAGTATATTAGTGATGTGCAACCGGGACACACGGGATTCGAATTCGCTTCACTTGGTTTCCTAGCAAGCGTTTTATTACTATTACGTGCAGAAGTTTTCTTTTTTTAATTTTAAATTATTTTCGGCATGACTAATAAGTAAGTATCTCCATACCAGATAAGAGCTCTCTCTCTTATCTGAGAGAGAGAGAAAGAGAAATATTAATAAACCGACTAAATAAAAAAGATGGGAACAAGTTGACAAAGGAATAGGTATATTACTACTCAGTCGTAGAAAATCTACTGAGATTCGCCATTTTGTGTTCCTAGACGAATTTAATGAGGTACGTATCGTCAATATCGTTTTGGCCGCTTAGTATATAAGAGTGGAAATTTGGATTGCTCATACATACAGGTCAAACACATAACCCACCTTTAGGCTTCGACGCAGTCGGGTAAACAAGAAGATAAAAAAGTTAGGCATTTTGTTACAAAGAAGCTCAAAAGAATTCAGTTTAACAGTATAATCATTTTTGAAAATGGATTATTAAACCTTTTTCAAGACAGCTTTTTACATCGGCCAGGTAGGTACTCATATTATAATGAAATGAAAATAATAACTTGAATTTAATACAAAGAGCGTCAGTATAGTTACTAGTCAGTTTATGTTATGTAGCCACAGGCTCGGAAAGCAGTTCTGCTGTGAAGAGCCAACGAGGAACAAAATCGTATCGGATTTCCATATTTATACAATTAAGTTAAAAATTATTTACCTTGATCGTTATTTCTTAGTTTTGTGTCACAATATGTTCATGCTGTTGTGACTTTGTCGCCCGACGGTCTCCTGTCTTTGCAAAACATCCGTTTCCAGAAATTTGGACACATTTCTAAAATTGAAATATTTTTATTTGTATTACAAAAGCATTCAATACATTAAGTAAATTAACAAACTTTGTTGTATTGCAATTTTAATTCTAATTAGTTTTTGTATTTTTATTTTCCATAATATGTTGATCCAAAAAAGTTATCACCATATTTCGAGTTATCAAAATTCATTCAGTGGCTTTCGTTTCAGACAAATTGACATTCATTTTAAAGTCTGTTAATTTGGCCTATTTCAACAAACATTTTCAAAAAGTACTTAATTCGAATGGGTCAGCACGTTTTTAGCTTTAAATCTAATATACTTATTTTAATAATTACTTTACTTTACTTTCCGTATTTTGCTTATTTGCTATTAGCATAAACATAATAATACTATCAATTATTTGGGGAAGTCACTGACTCCTGCAATACAGTTTTTACTACCGCAGGAGCTCAGGGGTTTCATTGTAATATACTGTTAAATTATGTCAATAAATATTTCTATTTTTTTTATATTATAGAGTTACTGTCCATTACGACAACTGACGACAAGTTTGGCTCAGTTGGTAGTGACCCTACATTCTGCGCCAGTGTGCGCAAGTTCGAGTCCCGCTGGGGGCATTTATTTGTAGAGCACGGATGTATGTACTCCAGTCATGGGTGTTTATATTTATAATATGTATGTATTTAAAATTATATGTGTAGCATATCAACTGTCTAGTATTCGTAACTCAAGCCTTAGCTTACTACGGAACTAGATGGTGCTGTGTAATAAATAAATATGTTGGGACATTATTACAATATCCCAACATATTTATTTATTTATATTTATATAATCTTTTCGCGATTAAGCCCCAGGTTACAATATTAAGAGATATTGCAACCTGGGGACGGACATAAACTACCCAGATCCCACTACTACTACCTAGATCCCAGGTTCAATTACTGAATGAAGAACGAGTATATAATTTAGTTAATAGTACTTACTTTAATTGTGGGATCAAATTCAAATCCAGCGCTACAACGTAACGGGATAGTAGTGCCGTCTGAGCATTTGTAAAACCTATCACAAAACTCCGGATCTGGAATATTATCAGATAGAGAAGGTGGACAAATCTGTAACGTACTTTCATCGATTTTGGTTGAATTACTTCTTGTAATATCTTCGGTGTTCGATGAAGTAAGTAAGCCTTTTAATGCATTGCAACCATCTTTAGATATGGGAACGCATTGCTGAAAATTAAATATAAATTATTATATTTATATCATAAATAAAATATCTAACTAAAAATGTGGTATTACAAGTACTCACTGCTACTGTACTATCATATTCATAACCTTGTCTACAATATAAAGGTATAGCGCGTCCCATGACACATTGGAAGAACCTATCGCATCTTTCAGGGTCAGCGATGAAGCCAACAAAATTTGTTGGACATACATTCGGTGCAACTGTCACTGGAGCACTTGTGGATTCAGTTGCTTGGATAGGTTTGCTGGAGGTGGACGAAGAGAGATGAAAATCATCTAATTTTGAGCTTTGTTCATTGTTAGAAGAATCTTTTGTTACTTCATTGTTATTAGTTCCAGTACTGGTCGATACTTTATTGGTTGTTAGTTCACCTCCAGTATCTCCGGGATTTGTTGAAGTAATGTCGTTATCTACTATGATTTCTTCTTTGACTACTGTAGTTCTTTGATTTTGAGTGGCGAAACAACCACTGTCAGATATAGCCACGCATCGCTGGAAATATTAAGAAAAAAATTATTTAAATGTAAATATCTTTATTAAGTAGCTATTGACTCAGCCTCACTTCTTGATCTTAAAAAGATACCTTTGTCTGAACTTTAATTTTACGGCTGTGTTCTTTTTGTGGGTTTCCTAATTTATTTATACTTATTTCTTTATTACTTGAACAACCTCTGACGCACCCATAAACAAAAGATATATTCAAAACTAAACGTTTCAAATTAATGTAATGATCATAAATGTAGCACTCACCAAAAGATTTTCATCAAATTCAAAGCCAGCTGGACAATACAGTGAAATAGGCCGGCCAGCTGCGCACTGGAAGAATCTGTCACAATAAATAGGATGAGGGATAATTCCAGAAAATCCTGGTGGACATACATTCCTAGTGGTCGTCTCTATTGATTCTGTTGTTGTTTGATCACTTTGAGAAGCTGTTTGTGTAACATTTAATGTTGTTTCCATATCCTTATCATCATAAATAGTCGATTCATCTGATATATCTTTATGATAAGTAGTTTCTTCTATAATATCAATATTATCTGGAGTTGAACTTTCTCGTGGCTCCTTAGAGGCAAAACAGCCATTCACAGATATTGGAGCGCAATCCTAAAAATGTTTATAGATTTTTATTTGAAGATATTGATTGACACTGTTAAATTACTATACTATAATATTTAATAACCCCTTTAAAATAGTTTAATAAAAAATAGCTAAAGAGTAATGTATAATTGTAGCCTTAAAGGCAAGCCATAGAAAAAGATACAGTTTACATATATAAGGTTTAAGTTAGTTAAAAGTTAATTTATATAAAAATATATACTAAGCTATGTAAGGAAATTATTTAATACTTTCTTAGATTTACGCGAATATTCGACATTATAAATGAAACTACCTTTTCGGATTTTGTCGCGGATTTATTTTGATTTTTAGTTCCCGACGTTTCGAATGCTTTACAGCAATCATGGTCACCATTCGAAACGTCGGGGTCTTGTTTGTATAATATTATGTCGGCACTACTACACGATAAAATGACTTATAATATTCGGTATTTGATGGATGTTTCGATCTATCAACGTTTGCTGTGTCAGAGGTCGTGGGTTTGATTGATTTTCGTTACGGTTTATACTAACCATATTATTGCGGTCCATTCTCGTTTAGTTATAGTTATATGAGAATAACATTAATACCATTTATCAGACACTTGCAATAAAAAAACATTAAACATAAAACATATGGAAAAAGAAATGATGTGCAATCGTTTTGTTTAGTTCGATCAAAAAAAAACATAAAAAATACTACGTACACTTATTACAGGATCAAATTCATAGCCCTCCGTACATGTAAGCAATAAAGCACGTCCACCTATGCATGTGTAGTAAAGCTCGCAGTTGTCAGGATGCGGTAAGTTTCCGATGAAACCAGGCGGGCAAATACGAGCTTCCGTGGGCGGAGAGGGTGCCTCTGTTGTCAAATTAGCAATAGTGGTAGTTGATGATTGACTGTTTGTTGTTGATGGATCTGTTGGTACGTTATCAGGAGTTGTTTCACCTCCAGGTTCTGTTGTCTTCTTAGTAGTAGTTGATGCTAGAGATGGATCCGTTGATATATTATTATTGGTAGATGTTTCACTTCCCGGTCCTGTTGTGTCTTGAACGATCGTTGAAGGTACTAATGGATCTCTAGACACATTATCAGGGGTTGCTTCACCTCCTGGCCCTATAGTATTTTGAGTGGTAGTTGATGTTAAGGATGGATCAGATGGCACATTATTATTGGTAGACGCATCATCTTCAGGTCCCGTAGTCTCTTCAGTAATAGTTGATGCTAAAGATGTGTCTGTTGTTACATTATTGGTAGTGATGTCATCCACAGTATGACCTGTTGTTCTTTGAGTAGAAGTCGTATTTAAGGCTTGTAATGCATAACAACCGTCGTCAGATATGGGCGTACATTCCTAAAATTTTAAAGATAATGATTAAAAGTACACTTTTGAGCAACATCTTGTTCTTGCGCTTCCTTATGTATTAAACATGTAATTAAAAAGTCCTGCAGATTGCCTACAGTTTCCCCGATTTCTGTATTGGGGTAAAACAGGCAAAAAGACATGGCTAACTACTTACACATTAAATTAATGCAAGAATCACGTTCTTGTCGATCATTTCATTTAATATTAATTAAGTAAACAACTATCTTATATATTAATTTGTCTATAAACAAATTTTTATATTCATTATACTCGTATTAAAGTACGTACAATAGTCTATCGAATAACTTTGTGTCATTTGTTTATATAAAACACATACAAACAAGAGAAAAAAATATTAAAATAAAAGTAACACCTATAATACATAATTTAAAGTTACCACTTTCGACTGCGCTAATAAGTATGTACTCGTAATAGATTTGGCATTCGGTTTTAAACTTTTAACTAAAATAAAGTCGTTTTATACAAATTACTTACGCTTATCTGGGGATCAAATTCTTGGCCTTCCAAACATGAAAGCAATATTGCACGTCCACCTATACACATGTAATATAAGCCGCAGTCGTATGGATGTGGTAAATTCCCCATGAAACCAGGCGGGCAAATACTAGCTGCTGTAGTTGAATAGGGTGCTTCTGTTGTCAAATTAGTAATAGTTGTTGTCGATGTCTGATCGCTTGTTGTTTCTTGAGCCGTTGTTGACGTTAATGATGGATCTGTTGACAACCCATCCGAAGATGTATCACCTCCAGTCCCTGCAGTCTCTTGAGTGGTGGTTGACACTAACGAAGGATCAGTTGACACATTACTGTTAGTAGATGTTTCATCTCCAGGCTCTGAAGTGCCTTGAGTGGTAGTTGACGCCAATGATGGACCTGTTGTGTCATCATCAGTAGTTGTTTCCCCTCCAGGTCCTGTAGTCTCTTGAGTGGAAGTTGACACTAACGATGGATCAGTTGGACCTGTTGTGTCATTATCAGTAGTTGTTTCCCCTCCAGGTCCTGTAGTCTCTTGAGTGGTAGTAGTCACTAACGATGGATCAGTTGGACCTGTTGTGTCATTATCAGTAGTTGTTTCCTCTCCAGGCCCTGTTGTCTTTTGAGTGATAGTTGACGTTAATGATGGATCAGTTGTTTCATTGTCAGTAGATATTTCACCTCCAGTCCCTGCAGTCTGTTGAGTAGTAGTTGACACTAACGATGGATCAGTTGGACCTGTTATGTCATTATCAGTAGTTGTTTCCTCTCCAGGCCCTGTTGTCTTTTGAGTGATAGTTGACGTTAATGATGGATCAGTTGTTTCATTGTCAGTAGATATTTCACCTCCAGTCCCAGCAGTCTCTTGTGTGGTAGTTGACACTAATGATGGATCAGTTGACACATTATTATGAGTAGAAGTTTCATCTCCAGGCTCTGTAGTCTCTTGAGTGGTTGTGGAGGCTAATGTTGGATCTGTAGTTTCAAAACTAGTAGACGTCTCGTCTCCAGGCCTTGTAGTCTGTTCTACCTCAGTTGATGTAAATGATGGATTTTGGGTTGTAGATGTAGTAGTTGTTTGATTTCTAGTAGCGAAACAACCATTTTCAGAAATGGGCACGCATTGCTAAAAATTTAAACAAAATATAGACGTAAATTATTAACAGGTAACGGAACATTATATTAAAAGTATGCTAGAATATTTACAAATAGAAAATCTTACCAGAAGTTTATCATCAAATTCAAATCCGGCAGTACAATATAGTGGAATAGGCCGGCCAGCAGCGCACTGGAAGAATCTATCACAATGAATAGGATGAGGAATAACTCCAGAAAACCCTGGTGGACATACATTTGTAGTGGTTGTCTCTATTAATTCTGTTGTAGTTTGATCATTTTCAATAGTTGTTGGTGTAAGAACTGAGGTAGATTCAATATCTTCAGAGGTCGTTGAATAGTCTGAAACATCTGTGCCATAAGTAGTTTGTTCAGTTATAGTATTATTTTCTGTCGAATCCGAGTCTGTTAATTCAGTCCTTGAATATGTTGACGTTTCTTGCCTTGCAAAACATCCATTGTCAGAAATCGGAACGCATTGCTGTAAATTATAAATTAATAATTAATTTTTTCGCACAAATAGTCCTTATTAGTTGCTAATTGAAGAAAAATAACAAGTCAAAAATTCTGTGTACAACCAATTCTGTTTTGTATATATGTGTTAATACAAAAGTAGTTAGAACGTAAACGAAATATTACTAACCTGAAGGGGAGGATCAAACTCATATCCACTCATACATGAAAGCAATACTGCAAATCCATTTAAGCAGGTGTAGTATTTATCACAATATATAGGATGTGGGAAGTGTCCATTGACGCCAGGCAAACAAATACTGGGTGTGGTTGTACGTATAGTAGTTGCAGTTGGGGTCGTATCACTTGTTGATTCACCTCCTGGCGTAGTGGTTTCTTGAATTGTCGTTGACGCAATAGATGAATCTGTTGATGGTTGTACAGTTGATGTGTCTCCTCCAGGCACTGTGGTTCCTTGAGAAGTAGTCGTCGTTAATGATGGATCTGCTGTAGGTTCAACAGTCGTTATATCGTCTCCTGATGTGGTGGTATCTTGAACAGTAGTCAAAGTTACTGGCGGACTCGTTGTAGGACTTGCAGTAGTAGATTCTCCTCCTGTAGATGTGGTTTCTTGAGAACTTGTCGATGGTTCAGATGTAGTAGTTATTGTCTGAGCAGTTGTTGTGTCTCCTCCAGGTACTGTGGATCCCTGAGAAGTAGTCGTAGTTAATGATGGATCTGTTGTAGGCTCATCAGTAGTTATATCGTCTCCTGATGTTGTGGTTACTTGAACTGTGGTCGTTGTTACTGGTGGACTCGTAGTAGGACTTGCAGTAGTAGATTCTCCTCCTGGAGATGTGGTTTCTTGAGGACTGGTCGATGGTACAGAAGTAGTCGTTATTGTCTGCGTAGTTGTTATGACTCCTCCAGGTACTGTGGTCCCTTGAGAAGTAGTCGTTGTTAATGATGGATCTGTTGTAGGCTCAGCAGTAGTTACATCATCTCCTGATGTTGTGGTTTCTTGAACCGTAGTCGAAGTTACTGGCGGACTCGTTGTAGGATTTCCAGTCGTAGATTCTCCTCCTGGAGATGTGGTTTCAGTTTCAGAAGTAGTTGTTGTTGTCTGCACAGTTGGTGTGTCTCCTCCAGTAACTGTGGTTCCTTGAGAAGTAGTCGTCGTTAATGATGGATCTGGTGTAGGCTCAATAGTCGTGATATCGTCTCCTGATGTTGTGGTTTCTTGAGGACTTGTCGACGGTACAGAAGTAGTCGTTGTTGTCTGCGCAGTTGTGGTGTCTCCTCCAGGTACTGTGGTTCCCTGAGAAGTAGTCGTAGTTAATGATGGATCTGTTGTAGGCTCATCAGTCGTTATATCGTCTCCTGATGTTGTGGTTTCTTGAACCGTAGTCGAAGTTACTGGCAGACTCGTTGTAGGATTTCCAGTCGTGGATTCTCCTCCTGGAGATGTGGTTTCAGTTTCAGAAGTAGTTGTTGTTGTCTGCACAGTTGGTGTGTCTCCTCCAGTAACTGTGGTTCCTTGAGAAGTAGTCGTCGTTAATGATGGATCTGGTGTAGGCTCAATAGTCGTTATATCGTCTCCAGATGTTGTGGTTTCTTGAGGACTTGTCGACGGTACAGAAGTAGTCGTTGTTGTCTGCGCAGTTGTGGTGTCTCCTCCAGGTACTGTGGTTCCCTGAGAAGTAGTCGTAGTTAAAGATGGATCTGTTGTAGGCTCATCAGTCGTTATATCGTCTCCTGATGTTGTGGTTTCTTGAACCGTAGTCGAAGTTACTGGCGGGCTTGCAGTCGAAGTTTCTCCTCCTGGAGATGTGGTTTCTTGAGGACTTGTCGATGGTACAGAAGTAGTTGTTGTTGTCTGCGCAGTTGTTGTATCTCCTCCAGGTACTGTGGTTCCTTGAGAAGTAGTCGTCGTTAATGATGGATCTGTTGTAGGCTCAGCAGTTGTTACATCGTCTCCTGATGTTGTGGTTTCTTGAACCGTAGTCGAAGTTACTGGCGGACTCGTAGTAGGACTTGCAGTCGTAGATTCTCCTCCTGGAGATGTGGTTTCTTGAGGACTTGTCGATGGTACAAATGTAGTGGTTGTTGTCTGTACAGTTGTTGTTTCTCCTCCAGGTACTGTGGTTCCTTGAGAAGTAGTCGTCGTTAATGATGGATCTGTTGTAGGCTCAATAGTCGTGATATCGTCTCCTGATGTTGTGGTTTCTTGAGGACTTGTCGTTGGTACAGAAGTAGTTGTTGTTATCTGCACAGTTGTTGTGTCTCCTCCAGATACTGTGGTTCCTTGAGAAGTAGTCGTCGTTAATGATGGATCTGTTGTAGGCTCAACAGTCGTTATATCGTCTCCTGATGTTGTGGTTTCTTGAACCGTAGTCGAAGTTACTGGTGGACTCGTTGTAGGCTCAATAGTCGTGATATCGTCTCCTGATGTTGTGGTTTCTTGAGGACTTGTCGTTGGTACAGAAGTAGTCGTTGTTGTCTGCACAGTTGTTGTGTCTCCTCCAGTAACTGTGGTTCCTTGAGAAGAAGTTGTCGTTAATGATGGATCTGGTGTAGGCTCAAAAGTCGTGATATCGTCTCCTGATGTTGTGGTTTCTTGAGGACTTGTCGACGGTACAAATGTAGTGGTTGTTGTCTGCGCAGTTGTTGTTTCTCCTCCGGGTACTGTGGTTCCTTGAGAAGTAGTCGTCGTTAATGATGGATCTGTTGTAGGCTCAGCAATAGTTACATCGTCTCCTGATGTTGTGGTTTCTTGAACCGTAGTCGAGGTTACTGGCGGACTCGTTGTAGGACTTGCAGTCGTAGATTCTCCTCCTGGAGATGTGGTTTCTTGAGGACTTGTCGATGGTACAAATGTAGTGGTTGTTGTCTGCGCAGTTGTTGTTTCTCCTCCGGGTACTGTGGTTCCTTGAGAAGTAGTCGTAGTTAATGATGGATCTGTTGTAGGCTCAACAGTCGTTATATCGTCTCCTGATGTTGTAGTTTCTTGAACCGTAGTCGAAGTTACTGGTGGACTCGTTGTAGGACTTGCAGTCGTAGATTCTATTCCTGGAGATGTGGTTTCTTGAGGACTTGTCGATGGTACAAATGTAGTGGTTGTGGTCTGCGCAGTTGTTGTTTCTCCTCCGGGTACTGTGGTTCCTTGTGAAGTAGTCGTCGTTAATGATGGATCTGTTGTAGGCTCAATAGTGGTGATATCGTCTCCTGATGTTGTGGTTTCTTGAACCGTAGTTGAAGTTACTGGTGGATTCGTTGTAGGACTTGCAGTCGAAGATTCTCCTCCTGGAGATGTGGTTTCTTGAGGACTTGTCGATGGTACAGAAGTAGTTGTTGTTGTCTGCACATTTGTTGTGTCTCCTCCAGTTACTGTGGTTCCTTGAGAAGTAGTCGTCGTTAATGATGGATCTATTGTAGGCTCAGCAGTAGTTACATCGTCTCCTGATGTTGTGGTTTCTTGAACCGTAGTCGAAGTTACTGGCGGACTCGTTGTAGGACTTGCAGTCGTAGATTCTCCTCCTGGAGATGTGGTTTCTTGAGGACTTGTCGATGGTACAAATGTAGTGGTTGTTGTCTGCGCAGTTGTTGTTTCTCCTCCGGGTACTGTGGTTCCTTGTGAAGTAGTCGTCGTTAATGATGGATCTGTTGTAGGCTCAATAGTGGTGATATCGTCTCCTGATGTTGTGGTTTCTTGAACCGTAGTTGAAGTTACTGGTGGATTCGTTGTAGGACTTGCAGTCGTAGATTCTCCTCCTGGAGATGTGGTTTCTTGAGGACTTGTCGATGGTACAGAAGTAGTTGTTGTTGTCTGCACATTTGTTGTGTCTCCTCCAGTTACTGTGGTTCCTTGAGAAGTAGTCGTCGTTAATGATGGATCTGTTGTAGGCTCAGCAGTAGTTACATCGTCTCCTGATGTTGTGGTTTCTTGAGCCGTAGTCGAAGTTACTGGCGGACTCGTTGTAGGACTTGCAGTCGTAGATTCTCCTCCTGGAGATGTGGTTTCTTGAGGACTTGTCGATGGTACAAATGTAGTGGTTGTTGTCTGCGCAGTTGTTGTTTCTCCTCCGGTTACTGTGGTTCCTTGTGAAGTAGTCGTTGTTAATGGTGGATCTGTTGTAGGCTCAATAGTCGTGATATCGTCTCCTGATGTTGTGGTTTCTTGAACCGTAGTTGAAGTTGCTGGTGGATTCGTTGTAGGACTTGCAGTCGTAGATTCTCCTCCTGATGTTGTGGTTTCTTGAGGACTTGTCGATGGTACAGAAGTAGTTGTTGTTGTCTGCACATTTGTTGTGTCTCCTCCAGTTACTGTGGTTCCTTGAGAAGTAGTCGTCGTTACTGATGGATCTGTTGTAGGCTCAACAGTCGTTATATCGTCTCCTGATGTTGTGGTTTCTTGAACCGTAGTTGAGGTTACTGGTGGACTCGTTGTAGGACTTGCAGTCGTAGATTCTCCTCCTGGAGATGTGGTTTCTTGAGGACTTGTCGATGGTACAGAAGTAGTTGTTGTTGTCTGCACATTTGTTGTGTCTCCTCCAGTTACTGTGGTTCCTTGAGAAGTAGTCGTCGTTAATGATGGATCTGTTGTAGGCTCAATAGTCGTGATATCGTCTCCTGATGTTGTGGTTTCTTGAGGACTTGTCGTTGGTACAGAAGTAGTCGTTGTTGTCTGCACAGTTGTTGTGTCTCCTCCAGGTACTGTGGTTCCTTGAGAAGTAGTCGTAGTTAATGATGGATCTGTTGTAGGCTCAACAGTCGTTATATCGTCTCCTGATGTTGTGGTTTCTTGAACCGTAGTCGAAGTTACTGGTGGACTCGTTGTAGGACTTGCAGTCGTAGATTCTCCTCCTGGAGAAGTGGTTTCTTGAGGACTTGTTGATGGTGCAAATGTAGTGGTTGTTGTCTGCGCAGTAGTTGTGTCTCCTCCAGGTGCTGTGGTTCCTTGAGAAGTAGTCGTCGTTAATGATGGGTCTGTTGTAGGCTCAGCAGTAGTTACATCGTCTCCTGATGTTGTGGTTTCTTGAACCGTAGTCGAAGTTACTGGTGGACTCGTAGTAGGACTTGCAGTCGTAGATTCTCCTCCTGGAGATGTGGTTTCTTGAGGACTTGTCGATGGTACAGAAGAAATTGTTGTTGTCTGCACAGTTGTTGTGTCTCCTCCATGTACTGTAGTTCCTTGAGAAGTAGTCGTCGTTAATGATGGATCTGTTGTAGGCTCAATAGTCGTGATATCGTCTCCTGATGTTGTGGTTTCTTGAGGACTTGTCGTTGGTACAGAAGTAGTTGTTGTTGTCTGCACAGTTGTTGTGTCTCCTCCAGGTACTGTGGTTCCTTGAGAAGTAGTCGTAGTTAATGTCGGATCTGTTGTAGGCTCAACAGTCGTTATATCGTCTCCTGATGTTGTGGTTTCTTGAATCGTAGTCGAAGTTACTGGCGGACTCGTTATAGGACTTGCTGTCGTAGATTCTCCTCCTGGGGTTGTGGTTTCTTGAGAACTTGTCGATGGTACAGAAGTAGTTGTTGTTGTCTGCACAGTTGTTGTGTCTCCTCCAGGTACTGTGGTTCCTTGAGAAGTAGTCGTCGTTAATGGTGGATCTGTTGTAGGCTCAACAGTCGTTATATCGTCTCCTGATGTTGTGGTTTCTTGAATCGTAGTCGAAGTTACAGGTGGACTCGTTGTAGGACTTGCAGTCGTAGATTCTCCTCCTGGAGATGTGGTTTCTTGAGGACTTGTCGATGGTACAAATGTAGTGGTTGTTGTCTGCGCAGTTGTTGTTTCTCCTCCGGGTACTGTGGTTCCTTGAGAAGTAGTCGTCGTTAATGATGGATCTGTTGTAGGCTTAGCAGTAGTTACATCGTCTCCTGATGTTGTGGTTTCTTGAACCGTAGTCGAAGTTACTGGCGGACTCGTTGTAGGACTTGCTGTCGTAGATTCTCCTCCTGGGGTTGTGGTTTCTTGAGGACTTGTCGATGGTACAGAAGTAGTTGTTGTTGTCTGCACAGTTGTTGTGTCTCCTCCAGGTACTGTGGTTCCTTGAGAAGTAGTCGTCGTTAATGGTGGATCTGTTGTAGGCTCAACAGTCGTTATATCGTCTCCTGATGTTGTGGTTTCTTGAATCGTAGTCGAAGTTACTGGTGGACTCGTTGTAGGACTTGCAGTCGTAGATTCTCCTCCTGGAGATGTGGTTTCTTGAGGACTTGTCGATGGTACAAATGTAGTGGTTGTTGTCTGCGCAGTTGTTGTTTCTCCTCCGGGTACTGTGGTTCCTTGAGAAGTAGTCGTCGTTAATGATGGATCTGTTGTAGGCTTAGCAGTAGTTACATCGTCTCCTGATGTTGTGGTTTCTTGAACCGTAGTCGAAGTTACCGGCGGACTCGTTGTAGGACTTGCAGTCGTAGATTCTCCTCCTGGAGACGTGGTTTCTTGAGGACTTGTCGATGGTACAGAAGTAGTTGTTGTTGTCGATGCTCCTGGAGGAGTGGTACTGGATGGTTGGATTGGACAGCTTACTAAATTTGGCCAATTGCAAACCTATAAATTATAATTGAGTTTAATAAATCAGTTATTATCTTTTATTGGGTATTACTTAAATTATAAGTCAATGATAAAGATAAGATAATACTATGGACCTTTAATTGTTTTGTTATTTTTTTTTTAATATAATATGAATCGTATGTTTCGTATTACTATTACTTTTTATAAAACAGTAGGTTTGCAAAGATATTTTTTTATATTACATAGGTTACCTATATAAATTAAAAATAAATAAAAAAACATACCTGTAGCTTGGGGTCAAAATATGTTCCGGGGGCACAATTCCTTATAACTTTTTGACCAAAGTTACAATAGTAAAATTTGTCACAATCGGTTTCGTGGGGCAGAAGTAAATGTATACTAAAATCTAAAGGACAACCGTTTGGCAATAATTCAATTTCTGTTGTAGTTCCGGTATCGCTATCAGTAGTTCCCTGCGTACTTCTCTCCGTAGTTCCGGGGGAAGTGCCATTATTCCCGCATTGCACATTACTCGGCCAGTCACAAGTCTGGAAGTTGGAGAAAAATCATTTTTACAATATGCTTTCGAAAAAATGTTTAATTAATGAGAAAACTGAGATATTTTTTTTTAATTTTATGATTTGTGATGAAAATTTAAATTCATGTAGCTCAAAAATATCTTTTAGAGAGCATTTCTTCATGGGAGAAATAAGGAAGTATTTAAAGTTCTTGTCTTAAGAAATTCAAACACAAGCATTGACGAAACGCACAATATTTTATTACTATAACAAAATAGAGACTTATGTATCTTCATTTCACTATGAAGGGTAAGAAACATACACACATACAAAATTTCGCATTTATAATAGCAATGTGATGGCTGTACGCACCTGTAATTCAAAATTAAAATGTAATCCCGACGGACAGGACATCTCGACTTTTATCCCAAAGTTGCAGGTGTAAAATTTTCCACAGTCTGTCTCATGAGGCAGTAGATGGTGCACGTGGATATCCGCAGGACATCCGTTTGGTAAGGCTTGGAATTCAGGCTTAGTTCCAATACTTTCGGGACTACTCTCAGCACTTCTTTTATTTCGCACAGAACCTGTACCGCTGGAACATCGGACGTTTTCCGGTCGGTCACATTTCTGGAAGTTCCAAAGAGCAATCATATAACTTTATTTTAAACTTTTCCAAGTACTTTAATCTTAAAATGTACAACGGAAAAAGACAACACAAACAAATATTTTTATTTAAAGTCGATAAACCTTGTAAATGTCCATTCATTTTCTTAGTTAAATAAGGGAATGATATTAGTATTTTTGTCTTGATTTTAAGCAGACATTACTAGTATCTACCCACATTTTTAGTATCACTGTGTGTAATATATAAATGATATTGTTATAAGATAAAAATGTATCTTAATAACTTTAATTCAAATCGGAAGAAGGGTCCATTTTTTGTGAAAAGCAACAAAATAATTTATGGCAAAAAGACACGAATCGAGAGTAAGATTTTATATAATTTAGGAGGAATAACCCACCTGCTTTTCCACATCGAAGTGCAAACCCGCACTACAGATCATTTCAAACTTAATGCCAAAATTGCATTTGTAGTATTTCGTACAATCCGTCTCGTGGGACAGTAGGCGATGCTCTCGAAAATCAGCAGGACATCCATTAGACAAGAATAGCCTAACGTCATCCTTTTTACACTTCACTTTTCTTGATTCGTTACATTCCTAGAACATGTAGGGGAGCGGGGGGCTAGATGTTACAGAGGTAAGTAGTTACACGGCTTTATTACCGGGATTTTAAACTCTTTGGTGGACATAATTGGACTCATTTGTTTTCTTATAACATCGTGCATTACATAAAAACGATCAGTGACCCGCCAAGCGCCGAATTGCTAGGTTCTGTGCATGTGTCTCGATTTCAACCAAGTAAGTAAAAAAATCCTTTACGAAATTTTTGATTTCTGATGTGTATACTTCTAATTTTCTTAATTTTTTTAACCTTGAACGTTCATAATATATCTACCTTTAATTTGCAATATTGTTTTTTTCTACTATCGATATTCATTAATGGTGACTTCAATTTATATTAAAAAACGTGCCATGGGGCAGGTAGTTACAATTTTTTGGGGTAAGTTGTTACATGTAAACATTAACCTACCTTGTATTGTACCGTTCGTTTTCATATTTTAAAAATTTTAATATTCTTTGTTTGTTTTTTTCAGAATAAGAAACTATAAAAGAAAGACATAAAGAGGTACAACTAGTCAAGAAGTTTATGAATCTGCTGCAGCAGAAGTAATGCAGAATAAAACGAGCATTCGTAAAGCAAGCGAAATGTTTAATTTGTGCCCGATGTCCTTATCCAGGTATGTTAGAAAAAACAAAAACAACGAAAGATGTTCATTGGGTTACGTTAAACCTAGATTGGTATTCTTACACGACACAGAACATAAATTAGCTTCTTATCTACTCAAAAATTCAGAAATATATTTTGGTTTACTACCAATGAAAGTCCGAAAACTAGCTTACGAATGTGCTGTAAAACTCAATTTGAAAAATATTCCCCCTCGCTGGCTTAAACATAATATTGCTGGGCCGGACTGATTTAAAAGTTTTATGGATAGAAATCCTCAACTATCTTTACGAACACCAGAAGCTACATCTTTGAGTAGAGCAACGTCGTTCAACAGGACCAACGTTAAAGATTTTTTTGAAAAACTGCAAAGCTCATTACAAAAATATGAATTCACTGCTTCGCGCATATGGAACGCTGACGAAACAGGTATCACGACGGTACAGAAGCCTAGAAAAATATTTGCTGCCCGTGGTCAAAAACAGGTCGGTGCGATCACATCTGGCGAAAGAGGAACAGTTATAACATTTGCATCTGCCATAAGTGCTGCTGGAAATTCAGTTCCGCTAATGTTCGTGTTTCCCGGAATGAGATACACGGATCTTTTTCTTCGTGCCTGACCATCAGATGCGATAGGAGCGGGCAATTCTTCGGGATGGATGACGGAAGTAGAATTTTTAAAATTTATGGATCATTATTATTCTATTGTTATTTTTCTACAAAAAAATGTTAAAAAATTACGATATAATTATTATAATTACTCATAAAAATGTTAGAAGAATGTTTAAAGTGATCTCTTTTGTTTATAACGATTTGAAATAATAAAAAAAATGATTTATCATAGATGATTTTGTTTATTTATCTACCGTAACATCTTGCCCCGAAGACGTAACAACTAGCCCCGACTAGGGGGTAAGTTGTTACAATCGACTTTTTTGGTTAAATTGTCCGTCGTAAAAAAATTACATAAATTTTAATAACTTTTCAATCATATTTTAATAGCTGAATAGACATACTAACGATAAAAGTAATAAAATGTATAAATTATTGGATAGCTTTTGTCATATTGACATTTATCTAAAAATTGTAACAACCTGCCCCCCGCTCCCCTAATGGGTTATATTTAGATTATAACAAAAAAACTTTTCCCAAGCGAGATAACTACTAAAGGCAGACTACTAATCCATACAGTGGTCTCATAACGAAAGCGTCAAAAAAGGGCTCCTGACCTTAATATAATTTGCCACAAAATGGTACAGCTTTTAAATGTTTGGTGTCAAACTTTACAAATTTTGGGTTTAGCGGAATTTCCGTTAAAATGAAAGGTTATTAATCACCGACTGTACGGAATATTACATTGAATTAATATAGTATAGAACTAAAAATAACTTCAAATATGTCCTAACATACATCATACACACACTTACCATACACCTTACCTTGGTATATACATCGTGAGGCCCGCTCCTAATAAGTTTATGGCATATTATTTAAGTAACGATAATTTTGAAAGTTAATTTTCAATTGACGACACTTTTGGCTCAGTTGGTAGTGACCCTATTTTCTGCGCCAGCGGTCGCGGGTTCGAGTCCCGCTGGGAGCAATCATTTGTTGAGCACGAATGTTTGTACTCCAGTCATGGGTGCTAATATTTATAATATGTATGTATTTAAAATTTATATGTGTAGTATATCAACTATCTGGTATCCGTAACATAAGCACGTAACGTAGCTTACCATGGAAGTAGATGGCGCTGTTGTAATAATGTCCCAAAAAAAATTATAAATTGTAATATCCTGGTGGACTAGCGCGATTAAGACAAAAAAATTTACAGAACTCTTTGTTTTAAGAAATGTTACAAAATTCGTATACCTAGCTACAGTAAAATATTGAAGTTGGCTGATTCTTGATGATAGTAGCAAAATATATGGTTTTAGCAAAATATATTTAATTATTTTAGAAAAATGCAAGAGAAATAAATGACCAAGAGATTTTTGTTTGTTTTGTTGTCAACTTTCATGAAACAGGGTCAATTGATAAGTTAATAATACAAATATTTTGAATGATACACTTTATTGAGTTAAAATTTACAAAAGTTTCTTTCAATACTGGCGATAATATTATCTAAACGATAAATAAGTTAAAGAACACGTACATCTGCACTGTTTGCGATTAATCCTAGTTTTGTGTATTTTAAAAACAAATTGAAATAAAAGTGTGAATGATTTATAAATTTTGGATACAAGTGTTAGAAGACGGTCACGAGATTGTTGGCTTGTTTAACATTGCTTTGGTGTCTGCTAACATTCTTTTAACGATCCTCACGTATGTACATAACTAGTATAGTAATTTTAATGGCGGATCTCAAAAACCTAACGATTCGCGGTTTTTTCTTGCTTGTTTTTTAAGCTAGAATTGTGTTAACAGCTGCAATACATTCTGCCAGTGTCGCGTATTGTGAGGAAGAAACGTATGAGTTTGAACAATAATTTTTAAATTTTACTATAAATTTACGATTATTGTAACAATTATCGGTTGCAGCTTTTCGTAATAGATATAGAAATGTGGCGTAAGTACTAAGTTTCATACAAATAATGTCAAATTATAACTCCAGTAAGAAGCACAGATTAATAATAGGATAGCAAGTTATATTTTTTGTAATAAGTAATAACGTTATTTTTACCAAAAACCTTATTCAGATTTAAAATAATATTTCAAAATAAACAAAAAAAATTAGTCCACCCATTATTTAGTGAACCAACTAACAGCACTATATTTTTTTCATAATATGTTGAAATAATTTAGCTTCAGAATTATGTTTATTATTACGTCGTTGTAAATAAACTCGTACATCGTAACAAGTACAACATAATCAAAGTTTTGTTTTCGATATCGATCTGACGAGCCACGGCGGCGGCATTTTTGTTTTATTTTCGAGACTGCACAGCTATTTTATCTTCATAAATCTATCGTTTTAAGCAAATCATATCAATTTTAGCACAGTAATTATATTTTTTGATTCCACGATAAGATTTTTAAGTCTAATCAACTAGTTGGTGTATTTTGTTTGAATAATACTAATATTATAAATGTGAATGTAAGTTTGTTTGTTACGCTTTCACGCAAAAACTTTAACCGATCATCATGAAACTTTGTATTCTTGGAGGTATCAGAAGTAACATAGGATACTTTTTTTACTTTTTTTACTTTTTTTTCTAGTGGGCTTGAAATCATGAACGAGGGCGAAGCCGATGTTTACCTCTATATTAACGTTCTACATTGTAAAAAAATAAATGACTTAAACAACCTTTTTAGGTATTTAAGAAACATTTAGAAATTTAATTCAGGGAAAAATTAAAACAGTATTACATTACTTTAAATTGAACTTTAAAAATGGTATCATCCTTTTTAAAATGAATGTATGTTTGTTTCGCATATGGTAAAAAGGATACAATCTAAATAATACGATATAATGAATTAATAGGATATATCGATACTTAAATTACTCTACGTGTTCTTTTGAAAAATAACTAAGCACCTATAGCTATAATATGCACAAATTAACGAAAAACTCACAGGAGTCAACATATTTTAGTTTATTTTATTTATTTATTTTTTTCATTTATTTATTTTTTATTTAATTTATAATCGATTTCACCGTTTTAGTAAATAGGTAAGTATCTAAGCTCTGTTCCGATATTTTTTCTCATACTTTAACTGCAAATCTAAGTCAAAGGAATCTTTAACAGGACATTTCAATAATAACTTTATACCATCACTACAACTTAAATATTTATCGCAATCTATGTCGTGCGGTGTTCCTAAAATAATTTTAAGGTCTGCTGGACAATCGTTAGGTGTTGTTGGTCTAGATGTTGTCGTGGTTGTTGTTGTTGTTGTTGATGGTTGAGAGGACGTTGTTGTTGATATTGGTGTGGTTATTTTTGTTGTTGTTAATGATGATGGATTAATTGTAGTTGTTGTTAACGACGATGTTGGTATTATTGTTGTTGTCGATGTCGAGGGGTTTATTGTTGTAGGTGATGGCGACGATGATAGTTCTGTTGTTATTGTTGTTGATAATGGTGGTTCTGTTGTTGTAGATGTCGTCGTCGTTGTTGTTGTTGTTGTCGTTAGAGGAGAGCAATCAACAGAGCTTGCCCATTCGCAAATCTGTGAAAGAATATTGTCTGTGTTATATGTATGTAGGTATGTAGTTTTGTTACAGTTTGGTTGAAGTAAATAAGCATGATATGGTAAAGTTTGTAATGTTGCCTCATCTTTAATACTTTATATGATTATTTATAAAAAAACTATAATTAATCAAAGATTATTTGTACAGTGTACAGTACTGTAGTGTACAGTGTAATAATAATATAATCCCTTAACTAAAACGCAAGGGACTTAAATAAATATTTTGTAAAAATAGACGATGATTAGTCAAAAAACAGTTGAAAATCAAAATGATATACTAGAAAATTATTAGTCTTAAGCCCGCGACAGCATGTTTCTATCTTCTACAGTACGCTAATAAAAAACTATTTTAAACTACTGTATAATACGTACGTCCGAGCGAAGCGAGAGTAAGCATTTACAATTAAATAAATAAATAAAATGAATTACCTGTAACTTCACATCAAACAGTGTCCCTTTAGGACATTGCATGAGGACTTTCTTTCCGTTGCTACATTGATAAAATTTAGAACAGTCAGTCTCGTGAGGAAGAAGTGCGTGGGTTTCAAAATCTGAAGGACAGCCATTGGGCAAAATGCTTGCCCAGCCGTGGCCAAGCAGCAGGAGAAATATTAATATTATCATATCTGTAAAAAAAGCATAAGTCACATTAATTCTTCTAGCATAAAAGCATTTAATTAGAAATTCATGATAATACTTTCTTAGATTTAGGCTAATATTTGACATTATACGTAAATGAATTTATTTATCCGGATTTTGTCTACTTATTTGAATTCTTTTTCCCGATGTTCCATGCTTTACGGCAGTTATGGTCACGAGAGACACTAATATTTAAGAGGTACCAGAGGTTATTATACACCTACTTGTAACAAACAGTGCCTAACCACAATTTTAAATAAATTATTTTTAACAAAAAAAACATAAAACGACTTCCAAACTACTACTAAGTTCTTAAATCGACTTCAAAATTGACTAAGTTCTTAAAAGTATTACTTTCTACATTTTAGTTTAAATTTATTTGATTAGGAAGTCGGTTTTTTCAAATTTTCAGCGGAAAGTAAATAAGTATTTGGTTTATTTAAATATAAAATGGGTATAGGGTAGGCCAACTAAGCCACTGCTCTAATAAGTTAACGAGTTTTCGGAATAAACGTTATTAGGCAATCGATATTTATCTACGTCCATTTTTCCAACTAACTCCCACACGTTAATGATTATAAAAAAATACCTTCTATTATCAGGAAAACCTAATAGCCTGAAAGTATACAACTATCGGTCCATAAGTGCGTATTATATTGAAAGAATTTTCTTTAAGCTCCTGACCGTTGAGGAGTTGTACCTTCCATCATCAGTTACGGTACGTGACTGAAATATCCGGATAGCCTTTAAAAGATTCGGTCGAGTATCGTTAATTTGCTCCTAAGAATTGAAGAATTCCGTTACTTTGTCATGGATCCCATCATCAGAACCAAACTCTCAAAAAACTACCTTTGAAGTACATCCTTTCCAATAAAAAAAGAATCATCGAAATCGGTTGGGATGATATTGAGTTATTCGTCCATTTGTCTCGCACATACTTAATGCAAATTTAAGACTTTTATGGATTTCTCATGGATGCCACTGTCAGAACTAAACTAAATTAAAATTTGACCACACGGGAAGCACCAGCTTTCAAATAAAAAAGAATCATCAAAATCGGTTCACCCAGTTCAAAGTTCTGAGGTAACAAACATAATAAAAAACATACATACGAATTGAGAACCTCCTCCTTTTTGAAAGTCGGTTGAAAAATGATTTCAAAAATGGTACCTAAGTCACAGTAGTTCATGATTTAATATTTTGGGTGAAAAGAGCAGTTCGATGGTTCGTCAACTTATCCTAATTGACCATTATGATATTTTAAGGTGTTTGAAATTAAAATCTAACACGTCAGACATCCCTTGAAGTAGTGAAGAAATTTTATGTTTATGTTAGTACCTCTACACCAATATTATAAAGATGAAAGATTTGTATTTTTGTATGTAGCAAATAAACTCAAAAATTACTGGACCGATTTTAATGATATTTAGAACAGCTGACAGATAGTCTAGAGCCAGAGAAAGGCTACATAGGCTCCTTTTTAGGAGAAAAAGGGGTAGTAAGGGATGATATATAATAGGGGATGAAAGTTTAAATGGAAATTACGTTGTTTTTAAAGCTAGAAGCTTGAATTTTATTTTTTAGGCTTTTGATTTGATATAAATAAGTTAGACATTCAAAATTTGTAAATTTTTTTGCTAAAAGGCCATAAATATTAAAGATTTTTATCCAGCATTAAGAGCAGCGGCTATAATCTTTTTTCTACGCTAATTGCTTGCTATCTTCTTTGATATTACGTACGATACGTATGTATGTAGATATAGTGATTACAGATGATGCATATTTTTCCGACGTTGTCATCAGAATGCTGTCATATTTAAAAATATTGGTTTCTACATTGCTACTTTTATCGGTAATTATGAATTTCTGTGAAACACTGACGTCTTAAGATAAAGCAACCTGTATACGTAATGTACATTAATTTCAGGCTTATCTTTAAAATCGTCAAAATTTTAGTTGTAATTAGTTTTAAATGTAAAAAATTGTGTTTTAACTTAGAAATAACGTTGTGATAGGAATCAATGATTTGAATTTAGTTGTTATCTATAAAAATAATTTTTGACAAAACCGCTTTGATGATAGTCAGCGGCATGTAAAGCTGCCGTCACGATTGTATCTCTTAAACACTAATTATTCTTGTGTTTCGATCAGATTGTATCTTTATGTGATTAAGATGAATGTCCATTGTGATGTAAGCATTTAATTAGATCAATCCTATGTATTAATGAAGCACAAACTGTACACGTTTACGAGGAGTATGAAATTTCGCACGCTTATAGTTTATATAGAGAAGGAGTGCAGAATTCTAATATTTTTTAAAAATTATGCACAAAAATACATTAAATCAATTAAAAACATTACACACACTACCATGTATTTGACACACTGAATATGAAACATAACCATGATAAATTCATTTAATACAATATAATATATTATTAATTATGGTCGAATTACGAACACAAGGCGACCACTAGTTAGTTCAATTATAGGGCTGCCTCAGGCCAGGTATAGTTTTTATACGTCTTTATTTTTATTAAGCCTCAGTAACAACCCGGAGTTGGGAAATTGTATAGATTAGTGATGGGCTGTCACTACTTCATGATACAATATCAAGGATGTAGTTGAAATAATTGAAGATGAATTTAAAAAAAAATGTTTACGTGCTAATGATTAATAACCATTTAATCAATGATGAATTACCTATAAGGCAAAATCTAGAAAAGTAAGATAAGTAATCCGTGTATGAAAATTATATTATTAGGCGAAATATCCTATAACGATTTGGATTTTTGTAAATATGCGCTAAGTAGTTATATGCGTACTTAGTTATATGCGTAATACGCTTTTTGCTTTTAAAATTAAAAACAATAATTCTTTTGACTTAAAATTTTCTAAAAATAGATATAATCATGCAAGACTTTCAGATCATTTGTAATAATTTGTACAAAGCAAGGGTGAGCCGTGTGTTTTTAAATTAATTATAATCTGTTGATAAACAGTTTCATTATTCAGATAATATGTAAACACAAACGTCTACAATAGATACGCCTACGATCTCTATGATTTGTTTTTTATCCTCAATTGCTCCTCCCACTTCCTTAATACCTATTTTTAAGTGCCAAAAATAATATAATTACTATTGGTTATCCTCCCACTTCACCGGCAATTAGCTTTTGTTAAATACTTATTTTCATGGACAAAAAATAATATAATTACTATTAGATATTGATTGATATCATTAATTTATCGTTTTACAAGCGACTCTCCCTCGCTTCGCTCGGGTTCGTCCTTTGGTACGTGTTAACTCTTGGTACGGATTACAGATTAGATACATAATAAAATTTACTCGTATGGTGAATTTTATATATTACTTCGCACCATGTCAACTGTAATAACATAAAATTATACATCAAACTTCGTTAATTTTAATAAGTTTTCTTAATTTTTCTATATTATTTCTTTAATAAGAAACTTCTCGTGGCAATAACAAGCACTTTGCAACTTCTATGTAACAGAACCAGCCAGTAGCACCGTGTGTTATATTACACGAACCATTTGAAGCCACTTTTGACCACCTCAACTCAAAAACTATTTCACATGAACATGTCTTTATATTGAAACTTGCCAGATACATATTATGTTATCCAAAATTTGGAAACTAGCCGATTCAGACCTTAGGCTTCAATTATTATTATCCTATGTTATACGAAGAAATAATATTTGAAGTTGTTATAAAATATTTTATGTTGTTATACTCGTAAATGAATTCCACGACTGACTTTTGAACTTGGCAACCATTTAGATCTCACTTATTTTGTCGTTGAAGTCAACAACCAAAGCATATATCATAATATTGAACTTGGCTCTCAATTCACATGTGTTTGAAGGAGTGATTGATACGTTTCTCACAGATGAGATATTTAGAATTTTTGTCTGCCTGTCTATCTCTCTGGCTGGCTGTCTGTCTGTGAATTTGGGTATGAGAATACGAGTAGCTGCAGGTTATTTGGGTGAACACATAGGATACTTTTTACTGAGGGAAAATAACTCGTTTGTAAAAAATCTAAACCTACCGTTAAACGTATGAAGGGGCGAACCAGAATGGAGCGAAAACGAAAAATATTAGATTATTATACAACTTTCTACCTAAAGCATCACGTAAAGTCACGAAGCAAGTACTACATCGCTTAATCTATTAAACGTGTCAGACAGCACGGCGACGTGATATTGCAGATACTGATTGAATTTATTTGAAAATACGTATTTTGTTAATTATTTTGTTTTGTTATTATTATTTTAAACGACCCGATGTTACAACGAGCACGCTTGGGAAATTGAGTTAAGCGATTTCAAATCCCGGGTCTCGCACCTCTGATAGTTACTTGTGCGAACATTTCCAGTATGATTACCATTTGCCTTACGGTGGAAAACATCGTAAAACTTGCATGTCTGAAGTAACCTGGCACCTTCTCAAAGAAATCAGCCACACTTCACCACCACGATGTAGTGGACTTGCGAAAACTTGCTAGGTTCTCTCAAACATGTAGGTTTCCTCACGATGTTTTTATTCACCGTAAGACAAGTGGTAATCATGATAGAAATGATTCACACATGAAATTATCAGAGGTGCCAGACTCGTATTAAACAATATTAATGATAATATTAATGATCGTATCTCGCAGTATTTTTGACCAAAACCGCTCATTATTATTTGTACAGCAGTAGTAAATACAAACCGTTGTTAATAAAATAATTTAAAAGGTATCGGAGTTATGACGTCAATCAATACTTTCGTAATATGAAAGGTTGCTTTAGTTGCTTTATTGCAAGTATAGTAATGTAATAATAAAAGTAATCTGAAGATTATAGGTTCGATTCGTCTGATCGATTTGATATTCATTATCATGGGGATGCATAAAAACTTCCGCCATCTTTGGAAGTCCGCCATATTTGACTGAGAATTTGGCAAAATTCTAATATTTGGTTGTTTGGCTCAGTTGGTAGTGACCCTACTTTCTGCGCCAGCGGTCGCGGGTTCGAGTTCCGCTGAGGGCATTTATTTGTTGAACACGAATGTTAGTACTCCAGTCATGGGTGTTAATATTTATAATATGTATGTATTTAAAATGTGTAGTATATCAATTATCTGGTATCCGTAACACAAGCACGTAGCTTAGCTTACCACAGAACTACGCTGTTGTAATAATATCCCAACATATTTATTTATTTATTTATATGGCTTAGCTTAGCTTGGTTTGGATGCATCAAACTAAACGTGAATGCAAAATTTTAGCTTAATCTCAAATGCATTTGTAATTATATACGGAACCTATAAGAAAACCATTTTGACTGTTTGTTTCCGCTTTTCTCTTTAACTGCTGGACTAATTTTGATGGAATTTGCACTGGCAGATAGCTGATGACTGATGTTAAAGGTACATAGTAACATAGGCTACTTTTATTACAGAAAAAGATTGTGGTTCCACTCGAAAAAAATAAAACCAAACATACTATGTAATATCTCCCTCGCTTACCTTGATCTTCATGATAAAACCTCGCTCTTTATTAGTTTCAATAAAAATTACCAGATTATATTTAATCTTTATGTCTCTATCGATAAAAAGATTGGTTTATAGTTTATACTTTCATTTTACCATCTTCAATTTTACTTTTGCGACAATAAGTATTCTATGTCCTTCTCCAATATACTATCTATCTCTATATCGAGATTCATCAAAATTGGTTTAGCAGTCTGTGAAAATGTAACAGACAGACAAATAAAGCTACTTTTACAATCATAATATTAATATTGTATGGATAAAAAAATAGAAATCTACATCAACACTAATATTATAAAGAGGAAAGATTTTTATGTTTGTATGTTTGTAAAGATTAAACTCAAAAACTACTGGGCCGATTTCAAAAATTCTTTCACTATTAGAATGCTATTCCTCAGTAGCATAGGCAATATTTATAAAAAGAATAAATTAGGAATCCCTACTAGAACAAAAATAATGTAAAATTATGTAAAATTTACAAATTTGGTTTCCGGTTTTTAAAACACAGGCGGAGAAGCGGGACATGCTAGTTATTAATAAACTACGCAGACAAAGTCGCGGACAAATGCCAGTAAATAATAATATTTTTATAGATGAGATTGACAAAGGCCAACATTCAGTCGTTATCGGCTGTTATTAATCAAATAATGATAAATAGCGTCAAGAAAACGTAAATGTAAAAATATGCCAAGTTCGATTCATAATTTTTTTATTATTTTTTTGTGTTCTTTGTGTTACAAGATATACAGAATACTATTACATATTTTTAGACATTTTCGCAGATGGTTTTAATTTTTGATTTCCGACATTAGAGGGTTCATGGTTCATGTTATTTTCAAAACTTTCAGTTGAAGTATAACAGCTTACGTTATCTATCTCGATTTAGATTTACTATTATTTGACATTATAAATGAAACTATCCTTTCGGATTTTGTCGCGGATTTATTTACGACTTTTGGTTCCCGACGCGATGTTTCGAATGCTTTACAGCAATCATGGTATAGGGAACGTGAATGAACTATAGGTGGCAGCACTAAATCGACAAAAGAGACACTATGCGGACAGTAAAGGAAACTTATCACACCCTGTCATCGTGCTTTCAATTATTTAAACAAAATTATCCCGTGAATTATATTAATTTGAATACAATAAAAGTTTTAAAATATAGCTTCCGGTCTATCAATAATGATCGTCAGCTTTACCAAAATACCAAAGGTCAAAAGCTCATCGAGGCCCGCCATGTATTTGAGGTTGAAGAGATAGTAAATTAAGAAAATGAGGCGGTGGTAACGGGCAAAATTGTCGCACAAATTAAAATATACCATGTTTACGACGTGAAAATAATGGGAAATAATTTTCTGAATTATTGCGTTTATCATTTTTTGCGTTTTTCACATAACCAAGGCATGAGAGTACTATTATGTGGAAAGTAATAAAATTTTACGCTATTTGATTTATTTTCGTTTTTAGTGGATGTATCGTCATCCTACTACATCCAGAAATCCTACTAATAATATAAACACGAAAGTTTTTAAGTATGGATGGATGGATGTTTGTTACTCTTTCACGTAAAACTACTGAATGGATTTTAATGAAACTTTACAATAATAATATAGCTTATACATCAGAATAACACATAGGCTACAATTTATAAAGATATTGTGTGAATTGTACAAAATCCAAAATATAAAATAAGTAAGACATTAAAAGTTTGTATGCTAAAGGGGGTACCTAGGGACGAACCCGAGCGAAGCGAGGGTGAATCGCTAGTGTAACAATACATTAAGATTAGCTAGAATAATAATTTTCACTCATAAAACTACTCGTTTACTTGTTATAAATGTCGATGATAACTATTAATTAGATTATATTAACAAGATTCGTATTGGTGACGCCAGTCGGCAGCACCTTCGTTGTGCACGTTCCCTATTGTAGAAAATAAAAATGTAATATCGCATAAACTAAATTTATGTTATAATAATATATTACACACCACATATAATTTTGTACTTAATTTATTTTATAATTAAAAGTTATAATTCATCCAAATTTATATATTTAGATTTATTTAGCAAAACACACTAAACTCAACTGAGAATCACACACACACATACATAGACAGACACGCGTACAAAAATAAAAGACTTAAACACTTTACAAGCATTAAGTAATTTTACTAAAATTAATGAGGTACATTAGAACAACTTGTACACACAAATTGTAACATATTTAATTAAGATTACTGTCGATGATAAGACTTATTTCAAAATATTCTCGGAAACGGTGACTTATATGACTTACTTACTTTTTTATAATGGCTTATATCACATTAGTATTGTCGATTTCAAACTTATAGGTACCGGCTGAACAGATTTGGATGAGATTTAGTAATAATGTTCTTCATTGAGACTAGCCAACTACGCAGGAGATATTATAGTGCACAAATGTACGCGCAGATACAAGTGCACTCTCTATTCCTATCACTCTCATACTCACGACCAGTGAGAGCTAAGGCGCAGGACCGACGGCTTTACGTGCTCTCCGAGGCACGGGGGTGACACACGGCACACCGCCACGATTGATTTAGTACACAGATAGATCATGACCTAGAGTAGCGCACAGATCACTGTTATACTCGTTTACTTCACTTGAAATTTTTTTAATATTACTAGTTATTCCCGCGGCTCCTCACGCGTTCTAATCACTATTAAAAAATAGGGATTGGTGGTAGAAGGATGAAAATTTAGGGTTATAAGTAAGTATTTTTTGATGCTAAATTATAAAAAAAATTGGTCTAAAAATAAAAAATCTGGAGAGAGCCACCCTTATCACCTAGCGGAATAAAAATAGCCCACGACCTAGTCTCAAACCTACCAAATACACAAAAAAAATCATAAAAATCAGTCAAGCCGTTTCGGAGGAGTTCGATAACCAACACTGTGACACAAGATTTTTATATACAAACAAAAAAAAAGGATTTTAAATCTCGGGTTTCACCGCTTTGATATTTTCATGTGTGAATCATTTCTATCCTGATTACCACTTGTGTTACGGTGAAGGAAAACATCGTGAGGAAACCTGCATGTCTTTGCAGGGTTTCGAAAGATATTCAAGTCTGACTTGATCTCTATTCTACTACGTATTTAAGAGAGGCCCACTCCCAGCAATAAGACTATAAAGAGGAGGTGGAATATTGTTGTTGGGACATTAACGTAATTCACCATAAAATATAATAAAATTTACTGCTTTTCACTAAATGCATATATTAAATACACTAAATGTATATACGGTACTTACATAAAAAAAATTAATTTTTAAAATTTTTGTCTGACTGTCTTTCTGTCTGTTCCGGCTCATCTCTAAAACGACTGGACCGATTTCGATGGGAATTTCAATCGCAGATAGCTAATGTTAAACGGAGTAAATTAGGCTACTTTTGTTGTATTAGAAAATTATAAAAACCGTTTAATTTATTTTAACTTACTCCCCGAACCGGCCGGGTTTGCTAATTGTAAATATACCCATGACTGGAGTTCAAACTACTCATCACACATTTAAATGCCCCCAACGGACCCTGAACCCGCGACCACAGACGCAGCAATTACTACATGGGCTGAAACTGATTCAAACGTGTCTTCAAATACGTGAATACAATACAAATACAACACAAGTAAAGTCGCGAGCAGCGAGCGTCTAGTTTTTTATAATTCTACCAAAGTGAATATTCTACAGTTATAATGAGGTGAATTTATAAACCACAACAACACTATCTTTATTTGACTTTTACCACAATAAATAATATATAATTCAATAAATTATATCTTTATTAAGTGAAATAAAGTATATTATTAAATTATTGATGGTGATTATTATTTTTTGCATTTGCATAATATAGTCGTTACGAAACACCCATGGGGCAAATAACTCAATTTTAACAATTTAAAATGAGGATAAAAACATTACACATTAAAAGTACTGTGCATCATCTGAGAATCGAACACTTGGTCTTGTACATTATCGCTTATAAGAAAACTAAAAAATCTATAAAACTAACATATCTAAGCGTTATATCATATAATTACGGACGGCATTGCCTTTTAATATATAGTATTACTTATAGCCCAGTGGTAGCACGCTTACTTATGAATCCAAGTGAAGCGGGTTCAAATTCCGTGTCTGACACTTTTTTTTCATCATGATAACCAATAGGTTTACTGTGAAGAAAACATCATGAGAAAAGGATGTCCGAGTCCGAGAGTCCGAGTTACACACATTTTACCACTTTGAAAGTGTCTCTCGCGCAAACTATTCAGTTTAGAAAAAATATATATTAGAAACCTCAATATCATTTTGAAGACCTATCCATAGAAACCCCACACGTATGGGTTTGATAAAAAAAAATTTTCGAGTTTCAGTTCTAAGTATGGGGAACCTCAAAATTTATTGTTCTTTTCTATTTTTGTGAGAAAATCTTAATGCGGTTCACACAATACGTTTATTTACCAAGTTTCAACAGTATAAGGCCAGGCGCGCACTACGAGTTTTTCGGCGGCAGAAAAGAGCAGCGGCATAATGTCGCACTGTAATACTGTACCAAACAGTTTTAAATTGTATTGCGCGCACTTGACGGCAGAGCCACCGCAGCGGCGAAAGGTCTGTGACAAGTTACAATTTGTTTGCGGCGCGGTGGTTCATCATCTTTTTGTAACATATTTGAATAGTTTTAGACGTTTCGCCGCTGTTTTGTGTATTTTGTATTGCAGTTTAACGGCAGCGGCAGTAAACAGATCTTTATTTGTTTTGCCGCACGGTACAATGTCGCAGATTTTTCTGCCGTGCGGCGAAAAACTCTTAGTGCGCGCCTGGCCAAAAAAATCTTATAGTTTTCTCGTTATATTCGCTATTGATTGCAGAAAGTCAACTTGTCTTTTTCGTCATTATATCACATTATATTACACTACAAATAACTCTTGTCGGTGCGTTTTAAAATATGTTGATAAGTATAAGTAAATTTAATCGTAAATAAAATCAAAGCTTGCCGAGATAACGAGGGCGGTACTTTACAGAATGCTATGATTATCCAAAAGATTACATTTTTATTGTGTTTTTGAAATGCCTACTTATATCTGCACTGACTTTAAATATTTCATCATATTATAATGATGCTATACGTCATATTATGTCGGAGATAACTGGTTCGATACCGGAGTGCGGGAAATTTGATTAACGTTTATTTTTTAGACATTTTAAGTCTACACAAACAAAAAATATACTGGTACATAAATGAAATTCATTCGTAAAATAAGTGTAGATTATAGCACGCTCATAAAAAGTATGATTAGCCGTGACATAAGATAAACACCGAAATGAGTCACATTGTTTTGCATTAGAACTCTACGTATTAGATTTTCATTTTCATACTAGTAAACAATAACATAAAAAAAATAAAAGTAGTCCAAATTATTCCTCATAACATTAGCTATCTGCGAGTGAAAGTCCGGTCAAAATCGGTCCAGCCGTTTCAGAGAATAGCCGGAACAAACAGACAGACACACAAAAATTTTAATTAGATAGAATTTTCATTATTATAAATTAAATAGAATTTTCTTTTCTATTTTTATCAAGGATTTATTTTGATTATTGGGTCTCAATTTTTCAAAGCTTCACAGCAATCCTGGTCATGGAATGACCTGGTGTAATAAATTGTCTACATTAGGCAATTAGGTACCTAACCTTGCAAAGCCTTTCATCATGATTCCTGCTCGTGTTACGGAGAAGGAAAAGAGCGTGAGGAAACCTGAATGTCCAAGAGAATCTATCAAGTTTTGAAGACATGTGTCAGCGCGGTGGACTGACGTTGATCCTTGTATTCAAGGGGACTTAGTGCCAAGCGTTGGGACATTCAAAATGGCTAAATACAAGTCTATAAAACCAACAATCCAAAAAGAATAGTATATTTTAAAACTTAAGTAGGTACTTATATAAATAAAAAATAATTACAACATTCTTCATTTCACCCTTGAACTTGGATTAAAGTTTCAGATTTTTAGCATATTTTCGTTGTTATGAAATTGCCACAGAACGGATAATCACTGTATGTCATTAATCGTTTAATCCTTAAATATTATGTTATCTTAATAAAATGATTAAGCAAATATGGCGTCAACAATCGTATTTATACAGGGTTCAATAATATCATAGTAAACTAAATACTCTAGATGTCGACGGCTTACAGGGTAAAATAAATAAATATGTTGGGACTTTATTATAACAGTGCCATCTAATTCGCTGGGTAAGTTACGAGGCTTGTGCTACGGAGACTAGATAGTTGATTTACTAGACACATAAATTTTAAATACATACATATTATAAATATAAACACCCATGACTGGAGTACAAATATTCGTGCTCAACAAATGAATGCCCCCAGCGGGACTCGAACCCGCGACCGCTGGCGCAGAAAGTAGGGTCACTATCCATTGAGCCAAACGTGTCGTCGAAAATTTAGCAAATATTTGGTAGAGAATAGTTTCTTCCCTAGGATTTGCACGCTTAGTGTAAATATATAAAGAATTCGAAAGTTCGAGAACCAAAAATCAAAATTAATCTGCAAAAATAATCCGAAATGTATTATGTAAGAGGTATCCAATTTGAATGTATTATAGTTGTCGTCAATTATTTATGCACAGATTACTATTTTCTTAGAGAACCCTATATTTATCTCAACTGAAACTGAAATTTTCCGGGTATTATCTTATATCTATTAGTTTTTGCGTACTATCTAACGATTAAACTAGCAGGAATTAATAGAATACTACTACTTCACGCGACGGTTTTTAAATGCCCTTCGAAGCAATGAAGTGGTATTCTGTAGGAACGACTATCTTATACATACTTATTATAAATACTAGCTGACCCGGCAGACTTCGTATTGCCTCAATCGATAAATAAAAGACCTAAACTTTTTTTTTCATATTTATTTACCTTTTAAGCCTTCTCTGGACTTCCACAAATAATTCAAGACCAAAATTATTCAAATCGGTCCAGCCGTTCTCGAGTTTTAGCGAGACTAACGAACAGCAATTCATTTTTATATATATAGAAGATAGATAAAACAAAGTCCTCCGTCGATACTGCACCAATTTTCATGCTGTTTTCACCAATGGAAAGTGTGGTTCTCGAAGAAGGTTTTAGTATATGATTTATCAAGTATTTCAATTTATTTTGTATACTTTGGCTAAAATGTCGTAAAAAATACGGACGCGATAATAAAATGCCAGCGCTGCTTCAAGCGCCGCTTCGCTTGATGCAATCGCCGCCCCTACGCGCACCGTCTGGCCTACTGTATAGCTAATAGCTCTTACAAGAACCGAAGATTTTTTTGAAAATTCTGAAGAACTTTCAACGTTCTACCACCCATTCCTATTATTAATGATTAGAACGCGGGCAAAACCGTGAGAATCGTTCGTTATATGGTGTTTTCAAATTTAGTTATCGAGTTAAAAGACGTATATAAATAAACTGAACGTTAGTATGTTTGACGGGTGTTCCCAAAGCATTGATTCGGTTTAGATCAAACTATGGTGGGTTTTAGCGCCTGTGGCGCAATTAAGTGGTTCTTTCTTCTAAGCCATTTAAGTATAGGCGCGTATTCGAACGAAGTGGGCAGAGCGCTAATATGAATTAGAAGACGATTAAATACGCTTATTTCAAATTAAAAGAAGTGTAGCTGATTGCGATTGATTCCTAAATTATACGCAGTTTTCTTTGATAATGGTTATGTTATATACTGCTCAGCACTTTATATTTTAAGTTTAAAAAACTTTTCTTTTTGTCGTTTGAGCCAAAAATTCACGAAAACAGATTTTTGAGAAGGCTTCGCTTAGTTTGCATGTTTCCATTTCCCGACAAAATACGGAACCATCGACTCATTAATCATTTTTAATATAAATTGATTTACCTACAATTACTATTCTAGAAGCCTTTTAGAGATCTCTACGAGTAAAAAATAATACAGTAAAAGTGTTGTTTACAGTAATTTAATACATGATCTATATCTATTTAGTTCGTATGGATTTTAATCAAACAATCATATTTAACAATTAATAAGAATATTATGTTAAAATTATAAAAATATTTAAATAATTATATTACTGAAGCTTTAAATTTCAGTCACTTTTTAATCTTTATTTTTAGAAGTCATGAAAGATATTCCAAAACTAAATCAATCCACAAAAATTTGTTTTACCAATTATTTAGCCATTAAGCCTCTATCAATCAAAATCAAGGTAACATTGAATGCGGAAATCAAAAATCGCAAATACATTTTATAAGAAAAAAATGATTAACACTTTATTTACGCGAATTTTTGACAATGTAAATGCACTGTCTTTTCGGATTTTGCTGCGAATTTTAGTAAAAACAGTTTTTTTTTTAATTTATAGCTAAAGACGAAAATAATAAAAAGGCAAAGGTACTAAGTTATTCAGCCTTTACTTACCAGTGCATAAAATCGTAGAAATAATTTGTTCCTTCTTAACACAATATCACAACACTTTCATAACTGGCGTAAATAATATAACATCATAACTATAAATGTAATCAATCGATTGATTTTTTATGATAGCGATAGCTTGACACATGTTAATTTGTTAATTAATATAACTTGATAATTTCACTGATAAATGTGTACTATTGACTAACAAATACGTAGAGCTAAAAATATTATTTTTATTACGAGGTTACTTTAAAAAACTTGATGCATATTTTTGTGATGTATATTAGAAACTTTACATTTTAAAAAATACGAAATTTCCCTAAGAGTGTTACGATTACCGTATAGTTTTACTAGCGATTCCCGCGGCTTCAACCAGGTTCTAATTAAAACTATTAAAAAATGGACATTGGTGGTAGAAGGTTGAATATTTAGGGTTATAAGCATTTTTTTGATGGTTAATCATACCCTTATCGCCTAGGGGAATAAAAACTAGCCTACTACCTATTTCTCAGACCTGCTAAATAAGCACATAAAGCATAGAAATCGGTCAAGCCGTTTCGGAGGAGTTCGATAACAAACACACATGTATGAAATGAATGCTAGAAAAAATTGAGATAAGCTTTTCTAGTAGAAGATTTTAATTTGATTTTGGAAAAGATTTTGGCAAATATATCTTTTTTTTTTTCTTATTTGAGTTTATTTAATCTTAGATTTTCATGTAAAATCGAAAAATTTGCTTTTGCTGAATTGCGCATAGTACAAATAAAAAAGAATGCTTTGTTATATATTTTTGTTGGTGACTGTACATATTTTGGGCGTGACGCTCTTCAAAACAATAATGTATTCATTGCTAATAACGTCACAAAGTTAAGGTCGATGTGATTGGAGAATAATTTGAAGGCAACTCTTTCTTTACAATATTATTTAATTAACTATAGAAAGTACAAATATGAAGGAATTGATAGTGAAATTATCGACTTCTGAAAACTTCAAACTATAAATATTTTAATTTCTGAGGAAATAATATTACTTAATTTGCATTTTTATATCATACTCATCTCTTTATATAAATAGGTTTAATTGACTCATTAATGTTTTTTAATCATATTTTAGATACGAGTCTATCTCTGTTCTTTCAGTAATTTTTTCTCTTCTATTAGTCAAAAGATTTTTTACATTGTGTATAAAAAAATCGTAGCTTCTACAGTAAATTATTCAACCGCAATTTATCAATTTGGAGATTCATGAACAGAAGCTGCACACCACCGAAATGCGTATGTTAAGATGGGCGGGAGGAGTAACACTTAAAGACAAAGTGCATAACGAATATATAAGAGGAAGCTTTAAAGTTGCACCCATAACCGACAAATTATCAGAATCAAGGCTCAGATGGTATGGACACGTAATGCGTAGGCCTAACGATTACGTGGTGAAAAAGTGCCTTAACATTGCAACAAGAAAGAGGGGCAGGATGTGGACTGTCCTGAGGGACTTGAAATGCCTCTGCTTCACTGATGAGGACGCGAACACACGATCTACGTGGCGTCGCATGATAAGGAAAACTCACCCCGATAACGGGATAAGGCGAGGACAAAGAAGAAGAAGAAATTTATCAATTCGGATGTATATATTTTTAATGTTTGTTCGGGCATAACACAGTCATATATAGTTAGATGGATTTGCAATTACTTTTTTGGTCGATAGATACATCGGATGTGGTCCTATTGTAATAAAGTCAGAATCTGTTAATGAGATCAAAGGGAAATCGAGCGCAACTCTCAAATTTTATTGGCACATTTACGTTTCTCATATTTTTTCTAAAGCTATTCAAATAAATCCGTCTGATAATAATCATCTCATGTGGATGACCTGATCGTGGAAGGCACAGCTCCTTAACGGTTAGGAGTTGAAATTTTTTTTTTTTGATATAGGTTCATATGGTTCGAATGTTGAATTCTTCCAGGTTATAAGGTTAACCTGATAATAGAAGGTAAATACCATGAACGTCAGGACATAGGTTGAAAATTGAATATTGGCTAATTGCCTACATGCTGAATTTTTACAGCGTATTTATTTAAGGTAATCTGCCGGTTTCCACAAACCGAAAAAACAAAAATCATCTATAATTAAAAAAAACGATGACTGTAATGTATTGCGTAAAGAGTATAAACCCCAAAGCAATAGTTAATTAAATTTTTGTCTGTTTGTTTGTGCACGTGTCACGCAAAAAAGTACAGGATACTACCAAGTGGTAGTGCCATGCTCCAAGTGGTAGTGCCATGCTTGTATAGTACCACTCTCTCACAGAAGACCGGCGTGAAGTGGCAGCTACGCTGTCGCGTTTCGTCCGGTAAGTGAGAGTACGGGAGGCCCACTCCCTAGTTCTTAAAAAACTTATTTGGGTAACGTTGGCTAAACCTTAAAAGATGAAACAAAGCAATATACCAGGAAATTGTATCTTAATAAGGCTTACAGAAAAATCTGTGATAGCGTAAGTCTTTCTCTTAAGTTACACTCACAATGCCTATTTATATCTTATACTTAAAACGAACCTCGTATTCCCAAAGAGGGTTAACGTCAGGCAGGCCGGTTGTAATACTTCTTGCCAAATCAATTACAACATGTATCTGAGTGTCAAAGGGATGTGTACTAGGGCGTACCCCCCAAGCGACGGGTAGGGAAAACACCCGGTACCTACGAATGACAGTGGAGAGTGGAAGAAAAGGACATGTTGTGCCGACCCCACAAAGCGTGGGATAAGGCCAGGAAGAAGAAGACTAAAAACGAACCTCGTGACGCGTTGATTGTATTGTATATTTAGCGTTCCATAATTTTCAACGACACGTTTGGCTCAGTTGGTAGTGACCCTACTTTCTACGCCAGCGGTCGCGGGTTCGAGTCCCACTGGGGGCATTCATTATTGAGCACGAATGCTTGTACTCCAGTCATGGGTGTTAATATTTATAATATGTATGTATTAAAAATGTATATATGTGTAGTATATCAACTATCTGGTATCCGCAACACAAGCGCGTAACGTAGCTTACCACGGAGCTAGATGGCGCTGTTGTAATAATGTCAAAAATATTTATTTATTTATTTATTCATTTATTCGTTTGTTTGTTAGTTTGTTAGTTTGTTAGTTTGTTAGTTTGTTACTTTGTTAGTTTGTTAGTTTGTTAGTTTGTTCGTTTGTTAGTTTGTTCGTTTGTTCGTTTGTTAGTTTGTTCGTTTGTTAGTTTGTTCGTTTGTTCGTTTGTTAGTTTGTTCGTTTGTTCGTTTGTTCGTTTGTTCGTTTGTTCGTTTGTTCGTTTATTAGTCTGTTCGTTTGTTAGTTTGTTAGTTTGTTAGTTTATTCGTTTATTCATTTATTTATTTATTTATAATGTCCCACTGGCATGATTCCCCTCTTATTGACGGGCACGGGCCTCCCGTCAATAAGAGGGGAATCGGGCCATAGTCCACCGCGCTGGACTAGTGCAGGTTAGCGGACTTCACGTGTCTTTCAAAAACTAGCTAGGTTCTCTCCGACATGAATGTTTTCTCACGATGTTATCCTTCATCGTAAGACAAATGGTGACCATGATAGAAATGATACGCACATGAAAATATCATAGGTTAGAACCCAGATTTGAACCCGCATCACTCGATTATCCAAGCGAGAGCGTTACCACTGGGCTACCACTGTCGAATCACTAGTTAATACATGAATAAATAAATAAATATTGGTATCGTAAAATCGCGAAGCCACAATATGAATCCTTGCTATATACAAACTTATAAACTTTACCTCTATTTTGTATGAATCGAATACGATTTAAAAAAAAACGGTTTTGTTCAACAACTTGCTTAATATTTTCACTAGAAAACTGACTATCACGCACATTTCACTGCCAGCAATAAACATGTTAGAGGCATATGACAAACGACGAACTACGATCATAAAAGCTATGTAAATATTATAAAAGTATAATACGAAACAAAAGACTAATTAGCTCCACTTCGTACGCTACACTCGTCTGGGTCTAATAAAATAAATTTTAATTATTATGATGATAACTAAAAAACTGTGAAACTAAAAATATATTTTTCAAAAATCCCGAGTTTGTTTTATAGACTAGCGACTTACCCATTTGCTCGGGCTCGTCTCTAGTTTAGCTCGAGCGGAGCCACGAGTTTCGCTAGTAAATGTATACAAAAGCCTTACAAATTATATACTAAAACTTTCCTCGAGAATCACTCTATCAATTGGTGAAAACACAATGAAAATCGGTGCAGTAATTTTTGAGTTTATCGCGAACAAACAGACAGACGCTGCGTGGGCATTTGTTATGTAGTATAGTGATAATAATGCCTAGCGGAGAAGATATGCTTATGAACGAATGCTCGACACGACCAGTGAGACTACGTGCTCTCCGAGGCACGGGGTTGAAACACCGCCAAAATTCCGTGAGTTGGGAACTTCACAACTCCGGGCTGTTACTTAGGCTTACGAAACCGAAAGACTTAATAACTATACGAGTCCCGGACTCGAACCCAGGACCGGTGTACGACCATTCATGCTAGCCACTACACCATATGCCATTTTAATTAAAACAGTATAGCATGGAGATTATACAGTATAGTTTGATTGACAGTTTATCTGTATGCATAGATCTTAGAAAGTACTCGTTAGTAAAAAATTTTTTAGTAATAGGTAAATAAATTTTCATTGAATTTTTAACAGTTTTCAGTAAAAATCCTGCAAAAACAAAATGGCAAATGCACATAACAGATTGACAACTTTAGTTCTTCGATAACTCTCGTCCTCTTTACCCGTCTTTGGCAGTCGGTGGAAAGGTTATGTTTTACGCTCATATGTATGTATATATGTATCTATGACATTTAGCAGGGCAATCTCGGTAGATTTACCTTGCAATTGGTGTGGCGACTGAGGAAACGCCGATTCATGGGGGAATATGAACCACTAATGCTCGCAACATTCATCTTGGGAAACACCTTTTAGGCCCAGACGAACTATTAGAGTTTAACCCTAAGAAAATCCTGCAGTGTTTCTCAGCTACAGGGTTCAGTGGTCTACTCTAGGGCTCTACAATGTGGCGATCACAATTAATGGTCGCAGTTATACTACAGCAGCAAATAGGGAATAAAAATGTATGTTTGTTTGTTTGTAAATTCCTTTATCTTTCAATCGGCCAAATGTATTTCGACAACTAAGGTATCGTTCGATTCGTCTCAAACACTCGAGTGTCCTTAGGTAGATGTTCTTTTTTTTAATCAATATCGCCGATTTTTGGCACTAAATTGTAAGTCCTTGAACCTACCGAGTGAGTATAAACAAAGGAAAACTAGAAGTCCTATTGACACTCAATAAGAACAATAAATATGCTGGAACACATACACAGCGAATAAAATAAAATAAATAATTTAGATTTCGGATGAATGCGTGTCGTATATTCACCGACCGAGGGCTCCGTACAAATTTAATGTTTTCGGCTTTCTGATTTTTTTCTTCTGCACAAATTAGAAAAAGTTTAAAAAAATGATTAAAGACATTTCGTCACCCATATAAGGTGGGTGGACCATGGAAGATGTTCCTTCGAAGGCCAATTATTAAAAAGTCATAGGTGTTGCCACGTGATGACAAATTCCTTTTACTTACACTAATGCCTAACTATCTTAAGGACATAGACGCGGCGGCAAGTCCCTCACGCCGATATTATGTAAATGCGGTCCATCGATATATTCACTTCTCTTATCGACGTTAAAATTGTAACTCTGAATTAGTAATAAGGGTTGGCTATAGTAATAAAAAGAAAGTGACCACTTTATTATGATTTCAGTCAAGATATCGGTAGTTTTCCTAGAAAATTCAATGGTTCCTGGTAAGGCCAATCAAACTAGATCAGTTAACTTTTTTATTACACGCTTTTTATTAGCTTCACCTGTATGTTTGTATGTTTGTACGTTTGTACTTTTTAAGGGGTGCTTTTTAAGATATTATCAAAATGATAATCACCCTACTCATATCTATCAATAAGATATTTATAACTATTGACACCATGCACCCCACGCTTTTTTTAAAATCAAATAATTAATTTAAATTCATTAAGATTTATTTGCTATTTTTTAGTTTGGTTTTCTATAAAAAGCGTTTTAGTTTTTTTAAACTATTATTTATAATTTTACTAAGTAATGACTGCGCATACCGTTGCTTAACCTCTGATATCTTATTGGTTACGTTCTTTACATAAAGACTAAGGGCCGGTCCACACAGCGCGTTGCGTCAGCTTTGCGTCGACGTAGCGCTGTCGCTGCGTCGTTTTCCATACTAATAATCATAGTGCACACACGGTGCGCTGCGTCGACGCAACGCACACACGACTGAACTGCAGCCCCCGAGACGAAGCGGGCGGTGGTGAACTCCTTGCAACGCCGGAGCGGCAACGCTCAGTTGTTTGTGCGTTGATGGGGAGGATCATTTTCAAGATCAAGCTCATTTCGTTTTTTCTTTTGAAGGTTATTGACATGGATTACTGCATTACATTAATTTAGGAAAGAGAATTTATATGGGACACATGGTCGTCACGTGTAGTTTTTTACAAAATGCTCGCCGCTACTGAGTGTCGCCGCTCCGACAGCGGAACGTTGCGACTGCGTCGTAGTAACGCTGCGATGTCGCAGCGCCGGTGTGGCCGGCTATGCGTCAAAATATTTGCGTTGCGGCGACGCAACGCGCCGTGTGGACCGGCTCTAAGTATGTTTTATTTTTTTTATTCCTATTTTATTTATTTAAAGCAAAATTTTAGGTACAAAAATATACTCTTGCATAACTGTTTATCATACAAGTAAAGAAATATCCAGAAAGTGCTTAGGAGCTCGTACTAGGAAATTCCTGAACTTCGAGCACCGTAACCTTCCTCTACATTTACAATACAAGACCAATTATAGTTAATAGTTTCTAGTTACTAACGTTAGTAGAGATAAAATATATTTTTTTTATTTAATTTCAAATGTATATGTTTTCAGAGATTTTTCTGCACTTATAATATAAAACGATATTACTTGCCAAATTTCATAGTTTTACGTCAACGGGACCTACTATATAAATTTTGAATCCGATTTTGATTTGAGTTTTTGCGGCATAAATCTTTACGGCCGTATCTTTTTTTTTAAAACAAAACCTTTAAAACAAAAAACCCGAATGTAAAAAAATCAACAGATAAGCAACGCACAAAAAAACTGAAACAAGATTGAGAATTGATTTAGATTAGTTTATTTAGGTACGTAATAGAAAATCTTTTTTTTTCGTAGAATATAATTATTTCTCTAACACTTGATAGTACATTTAAATTTTTTACATTAGTTTCTGATAGTTTCTAGTATGAGATAACAATCTTATGTATATTTTAGTTTACATGTTACTTTTAATTAAAGACGGCGCGGCGCGGTAGATACAAATTCAATTAAGCATGTATTTTTCTTGAGGTATAAGTTATAACATATTCTAGTAAATAAAGAATCGAAACTAAAAGTTTGTACTGATTTCAAAATGTTTAATAATTTCTTTCAACAATCATTAATGAAAATAATGCTTTTCGAAGTAGGACAAGCGTCAAAAATATTTGAACTAATTATTATGGAGGGCAGTGAGCAGAACTATCTCATATGGAATAAAATGTGATAAAGTGTCCATCTGTACCATAAGCTGTGCCATTAATAATAGTTTAAAATTTAAAAACCTTTCAGAATGACGAATTGAATTGAACAGAGTCAAAAAAATCATATCATAAGCGACTAAAGTAGTTAATTATTGAAATTACAACTACTCGAATAGTACAAAAAATACAGTACCTTAAAGAATTATTATGAATAAACGTGTAATATTTGGCGCTTCCTTTAAAATTTAGCCTGATACTAAAGTGGCGCCACCCTAATTTAATGCATTTCGATTTTGGATGGTCACTTTTTCATATACACAGATGATTCTCCTGACCACTACCTTCCATGGATTTAATGTTGGTCAAAGAAATAAGTATGAAAAGTGGCCTTATACCTTTCACAGATACAATACAAAAATATAAGAATATGAAAACATACGTCATGGAGGTTTGAGAATAGGAGGACGATCGCTCTAGAATTCAGTGTCTCAGAAATATGGACAAACTAAGGAGGCGCTGCGATCGCTAAGTTGTCTCAATGCCTGACTTCACGTTGTTTCAATACTAACTTCATCTACTTGTATGTGTCTACTCTACGCTCAAAACGCTCTATAATCCATTCCACTTGAGTTTACGACAGTAACGCTCACAAGCTAGTGGAACGGGAAAAACTGCGATCGTGAGCGTGATCGTTGTGAACGCTTAGTGGAACGCACCCAACTATGTATTATGTGTCAATTGTCATGTAACATGTCATTCCCAAATACATTGCAGTTTTATTTTGACTAGAAAGGTTGTAAATTAGAATGACATGAAATTTTAAAAACATATTTTTATTCCAAGCATAGGATGATTATTCTTTATTTTATTTTTTTTTTGTACTTAAAAAATGAACTACTCTACACTTTCGTATCCTTGAATCCTTACAACCGGAACCGTAAATCTATATCTTTCGCATTCTAGTCAATTAAATGACTAATACGCATAACATTTCCGGTATGAATGAAAACTATTAAATTTTAATAGCTTTTAAAGGCGTAGACTGTGTAGATCTTACACAAATTAATTACAAAAGAATTAAGTACGCTTTTTCTAAGAATAATTTTATCACATTGATAATCTATTTCAGTAATGGATAATATGAACATGGTATATCATGATTAGGTATTGTAATAATAGTATGTTAAATCGGTCTGCGTGTCCATCTGAACGTTTAATGCGGATTTATCGTTATGCAAGCATTTCCCGTGGCTCCGCCCGCATTCTAAAGACGGGAAACCAAATTCTTAGATTTTACATAATATAATTATACCATGTACCTAATTTAGTATAGCCTTCCTCAATAAATGGACTAAACAATGCTAAAAGATTTTTTTGATTCGAACCAGTATTTCCTGAGATTACCGCGTTAAATCAAACAAACTCTTCTTCACATCGATATAAAAATTCTGTATTTCATTGGTTGTCCGCGATGAATTTCGATTAGTGAGAAATCTGACCGGCGCAGTGGTACGCTAACACAGTTTGGGTTATAAAAAACTCCTACGAGCTCCTAACGAAAACGTTGAATGCATTAATTGCAATTTATTGTGCCTAATTAAATGTAAACTCATAAATATTTTTTAATCTCTTTATAATTTTCTTTATTCTGATACTACACTCGATAGGTTTAGTTGGAAAAAACATTAAGGACTTATGCCTCCGAAAAGATCCGCCATATTGATTTAAAAAAACACCTATCCCCCTGCTACACACGTTACGATATATCGTAGCGATAAAACTGCGCAAACTGGTTTGCGTCGATTTATCGATCATGTGTATGGTAAATCGTTGCAGTTTATCGTTCATCGGTGGCAGTTGCAATTTCTATCCAATAAATCGTTGTCGATTGCGTTTGCACAGTTTTATCGTCACGTGTGGATGGAGATCGCTCAGTTCGCGCCAGTATTCAAGGTGCTCGCTTGTTGCTATATACTTTCCCGCCGCGTCAATTAAAAAGTTTCTACTCTCGCTTTATATAAAAACTATCCTTTCCCGTGGCTTCGCTTGCGTTCTAAAGTCTGGAAATCAATTTTTTTCGCCCGTCCACCCATATTCAACGCGATGATAATTATTTTGTTGCGGAGTTATTTTAAAACTATGATATCTCATAAGATATTCATTGAAATCAAATGATTCCAAGAGCAATTTTATTCAAAATTAAATACTTGTGATGAATATCTTATTTATTTGGATAAGGATTAATATCATGTTTATTAAACACCATCGCAAATAATGCATTATTTTAAAACAAATTTTATAACAATAAAAAATGTTATAGCGAGTCAAGCTTAAAAGGTAGACATATGCTATTGCGGACTGCTTTTTAGAACTTTTAAAGAGGAACAATTCCGTCATACATAATTTGTGCATAACTTTAACCGTTTACGCAGCGCACGCAACGGAAGCTCTCAAAAGGAATATTTTTCTCCCGTTTTGGCAACATTTTTCATTGGTGCTCCGCTCCTATTGATCATAGCGGGACGTAATATAGCATATAGCCTTCCTCGATAAATGGACTATCCAACAAAATAAGAATTTTTAATTCGGACCAGTAGTTCCTGAGATTAGCGCGTTCAACCAAACAAACAAACTCTTCAGCTTTATAAATAGTGTATATGACTTGCTGTGCAGGAAAGGGTGTCACAACACGTCTCATAAAGAAAAATAAGAAAAAGAAAATCATATTTCACAAGTTATACTCATAATTTTAAGTAAAACATTCGCCTATACAGAAAATTAATTTGTAATCAAATCAGACGCCATTACAATAAAAAAGTTTCCAGCTATAATAGTATTTTTTTTAATCTCCGTTTAAAGACCTTAGACGTTAAATATACGACTATGACGCTCTAAAAATATTATATTTTATTTTATTAAATTAATTTTATAAACACTCCGCGCTTTTTTTTCTTTAAACACATAACGAGGCCTAATATCGCAAGTACGTCATCATCTTCCATCGTGGACGACATGTTTCTTGCGTGAGCTTCTACGGAGAACTGACGATCGACGTCGATATCGGAGGCGTGTGGAGACACTATGAACGTTCGATTTATCTGCACAGTTTGAAATCGCTACGATATATCGTTACGTGTGTAGCGGGGGTAAGGACACTTTTTGAGCGGAATAAAACGATACATGGGCGTACCCAGGTAGGGGCAGGGGGGGGCAGCTGCCCCCCCTGGATTTAGTGTAATATTCACCGGTGAACCGAAACAAAAATATTTTATTATTATTTTATTTATTTATTTATTTAGTACCTCATCTAGATCATGTTAATCACATACCAAAAGACATAATGTTTATGTTCTAACAATATTTGTCGTTAGAGAATGCACTATCACTACATAGTATAAAACAAAGTCGCTTCCCGCTGTCTGTCTGTCCCTATATATGCTTAGATCTTTAAAACTTCGCAACGGATTTTGATGCGGTTTTTTTAATAGATAGAGTGATTCAAGAGAAAGGTTTATATGTATAATACATGCATAATATAGTAGAGAAACACTGATAATTTTAGAGGTTTCTAATGTGATGTCGTAAATAAACACATTTTCTTTGCGCTTACATTGCAAACGCTCGCTGAACCTTACGAGATAGATCAAAATAATGTACTACAGTATTGTACACATTAAAAAGGTCTATAAAAAATTTCGCGATGGCATATGTCTATCTCTTAAGGATAACATACTATATCTATTTTAATACTTTAAAAAATTGGCAATTATAAGGCGATAATGTAAAAGCTATTTACACAAATACGGTATTAATTTCTAATAAAAAAACAATGAAAAGACGTAAAGTATTACGAGTAATTCATTGTCCATAATATCTATCAATTATATCATACACTATTTTAAAAAATCTGGTTGATCATTGGTGCATTCTGTTGAACAATAACAAAAAGCGTCCGTTATATAAAAATGGACATACGAAATATTTTTGTGAGTATTTTCTATGATTAATTCAATCAATCAACCTATCATCGTCCACTGCTGAACAAACGCCTCCCCCAATGAGCACCAACCATCCCGGTCTTGGGCAGTCCGCATCCATCCACTGCCCGCTACCTTTCTTAAGTCATCGGTCCATCGTGCTGCAGGGCGTCCTACACTAAGCTTGCCTAAACGCGGACTCCACTCTAGCACTTTTCGGCTCCATCGACCATCAGTTCGCCTGGAGACATGACCGGCCCACTTCCACTTCAGCGAGCTAATTTTGCACGCGATGTCGGTTACTTTAGTTCTCTGGCGAATAACTTCATTTCGAATTCTGTCCTTGAAATTGTGGACCAGTCTTACGGTGAGTGTCCACGTTTCGGCTCCGTATGTCATTACTGGTAGGACGCACTGGTTAAATACCCTGGTCTTAAGGGATTGTGGGATCAACGACTGTAGAATATGACGTAGCTTCCCATAAGCAGCCCAGCCCAAGCGAATTCTTCGGTTGGCCTCCTACTCAATGTTGTGCCGGCCGAGTTGTATAGTTTGGCCAAGGTATACATATTCCTGCACAACTTAAAGGATAGCGTCATTCACGATCACTGGTCTCGGGAATACATGACAATTCGACATGATTTTGGTCTTGTCTAGACTTATCACTCGTCTAGGCTGTTTAGCATTTGTTCCAAATCCATCAGAGTCTCTGCTATGACGACTATGTCATCGGCAAATCGCAGGTGTGTTTTATACTCTCCATTGATGTTGATGCCTCGTCCGTTCCAATCGAGCGTTTTAAAGACGTCCTCCAATGCACAGGTAAACAGTTTCGGGGAGATAACATCCCCCTGTCTTACCCCGCGGTGCAATCGGATTGGTCTTGTGCTCTGCCTTTGTACTTGGATGGTTATCGTTGCAGACTGCCGATAGTCAATAAAGCATCTCTGCATGGATTGTAGAACAGCCCAGGTTTCGATGGTGTCGAAGGCTTTCTCATAGTCCACAAACGCTAGGCATAGAGGCTGATCATATTCCTCGGTCTTTTGAATAATTTGCCTTAGTGTGTGTATATGGTCTACAGTACTGAATCCTTTTCGAAACGCAGCCTGCTCCACAGGCTGGAACCCCAGCCTGCTCCACAGGCTGGAAGTCATTGAATTTTTGGGCGAGATGGTTCGTGAAAACTCTTGAAAACAACTTATACACATGGTTCAGAAGAGACACAGGTTGGTAGTTCCTTAAAAGGGCTTTATCCCCCTTCTTAAAGAACAATACCACTAAGCTCCTATTCCATGCCTCCGGTGTAGTGCCATTGTGAAGGACAGAATTAAAGACATTTGAGAGCTCTGATAGAACCTGTGTTCCTGCCGCTCTGAGGAGCTCTGCGGTAATTCCATCCTCACCCGGAGCTTTGTTGTTTCCTAGTTGTCCAAGAGCTATCCTAATCTCGCCCACGTCGAGCCCTTGGCAAAGACTTTTGAGCCCCTATTGAGTGCAATAGCATCTTAAATACTTCGGGTATTCGCTCGTCTTAGATCACGCCTTATTAGGTTTCTCACATTCCTGTCTAGTACATGACGCTTAGACTGAGTGGTATTTACAGCCTCGCGTTGTTTCGCCATCTCGTTCAGAGTCTCGCTTGAGAGTTTTGACTTTTGTCTATCTCTCTTAGGTCGAAAATGTTTTTGTCCCACCTCACGGATCACACGAATCAGACTATTGGTGGTGTCATCGATATCCTGAGTGGTTTCCAACATGGTGAATCGGTTCTGTAGTTCTAGCTGAAAGCTTTCGCAGCCAGCTTTCATCTAAAGTGGTGTAGGTCTAAGAGTCGACTTCATTAGCCGCACACGTTCTATTTCGATGTTCATATTCAGGGTTCCCCTTACAAGTCGGTGATCACTGCCGGTTTTAACCCTGTTAATCACTGAGATCCTCATCCCTGAATATGAAGCGCTTGTTGGATATAATGAAGTCGATCTCGTTCTTTGTAGTATTATCGGGGCTTTGCCAGGTCCACTTCCTTTGAGGCTTTTTCTGGAAAAATGAGTTCATCAGAAAAAGTCCCTGGGCCTCGAGGAAGTTTACTAACATTTGCCCTCGATGGTTCCTAAGTCCATAACCAAATGATCCAACCCTCGATTCGCCATCTTCTTGTACTCCCATTTCGGCATTGAAGTCACCCATAACAACAGTGTAGTAGGTGTTGGTACGAGACATAGCCTTAGAATGTCTTGTACATGGCTTCAACTTCGTCGTCAGAATGTGAAAACGTAGGAGCATTCACTTGTATAACCTTCAAGAAGTATTTTTCGGTTATTTTCAATACAAGGTACGCTACCCTCGCCGACACACTGCCAACCTCTACGACGTTGTTTTTGAGTGACTTATGGATTAAAAATCCAGCACCACCTTGGGATGGTTGGTGCCCTTCTCGGAAGAAGAATAAGTGACCAGCATAATAATAATAATAATATATACACCTAAATCCTAACGTTGCGTGTAGTGTTTTTGTGTAGTATTTAGAGTAAAACAAGTGCGGGGGCCGATTTAATAAATTTCAAATTTGCCCCCCCCTAGGCCAAAAGCTGGGTACCCCATGAAACGATACATTAATTGTCGATAATAACTGATCAGTGATCTCTACACAGTACATCGTATAAGACAAAGTCGCTGCCCGCTGTCTGTCTGTCCCTATTTATGCTAAAATCAACAGATTTTGATGGGTTTTTTAAAACAGATATATAGATAGTGTGATGCAAGAGATAAAAATGCATAATATAGTAGAGACACTGATAATTTAGAAGTTTCTAATGTGATGTCGTAACTAAACACACTTTTTTGCGCTTACATTACAAACGCTGGCTGAACCCTACGAGATAGATCAAAATAATGTACTACAGTATTGTACACCTTAAAAAGCTCTACAAAAAAGTCCGCGATGGCATATTATGTCTATCTCTTAGGAGTAACCCACGATATACGTTTTTTATTATATACTTTTCACGAGAAATAATGGCTTACTAGCGGAATCCGCGGCTTCACTCGCGCTTAATCCAGGGACGACCCCAAGCGAAGCGAGGGTAAGTCGCTAGTATAATATATATTGTTATAAATAAATTGATTTGCTTGTGTTTGACATTCAGTGTGTCAAATACATGGTAGTGTGTGTTTATATTTTATAAACTCATCATACGAATGTATTTTATCGTCTATTCTACTGTACTACGTTAAAACGTACCTAGAAGCGAACGAACCCGAGCGAAGCGAGGGTGAGCCACTAGTCTATATGTAATAAAATTCTAACTTAGCCTGGGTCAGATTTTGATGAGTTTGGATATGATAATAAGTAAAAACTTATCCAACTCATAGGATGATACGATTATAACTTATCGAACACGGGATACTTGTTACTGCAGGAAAATGTTTTATTTATAAGAAATCTATACGAACCGTAGAAAAGTACCTACGCTTCTGATGTTTAAAAAATATCGGGTAAATGTAAAAGTAGGTTTTGTGGTCGTCCTTTTTAACGTTCCCCTGCGGGGCACGGGGATCAGGCCACCATGGCCAAGAGCGGCTTGGTGGACTTCACATGTCTTTCGAAAACTTGCTAGATTCTCTCAAACATGCAGGTTTCTTCGCGATGTATTCCTTCACCGTACGTGAAAATATCAGTTGCAAGACCCGGATTTGAATCCACATCACGTATCTGCTGGAACAGCACTGCCTTTTTTGTAGGTATTATTAAAAGATAATTGAAGCACATTTTTCAAATATAGATTTTGCTCTCCAAAGTGAAAAGAGTTAAAAATGTTCTGTCTGTTTATAATTTCAAAATGATCTCTTTAAAAATGCATATTAACGTATAAACGGTACTTATGAAGAAGGAATCAATTTTTGAATATTTAGGTGTGTCTGGTACTTCCGGCTAATCTACGAAACGGCTGGATCGATTTTGACGAGACTTTCACTGGTAGGAAGCTAATGTTATAAGGAGTAAATACAGCTATTTTGGTTTTGGATAAAAATTAGGATTCCGTGCAAAAAACTAAAACACTCGAAATTGTGAACAATATCCGCATAAATACCTACTAGGAAGCAGATTCACGGAAAATTTTTAGATAAAATCAATTGTTAGATTAGGTTTTAGGTAAATACCTAATTTCTTTATGACGTTGACAGTTGCGATGGGCTTTATTATCCCAATTCTAAGTTATGTTATGAAATAACATAACTTAGAATCTCTTAATCTTAGTCTGGGGGATGGTGTTGCTCGCGTCCGTAGGAATTACCACCTGTCCTAGGCCACCCTACACGTGTCCCCCGGGTGGTGCCAAACGAGCAACAACGCCGAGTCACAGGCGGCGGTCAATTAACCTGTTGAGGCCCCAGCGGACCTAGGGAAGTTAAATGCCCCCTAAAATAGCTGCAATACTGCCTTGGGAAAGCGGTATGCGTGTTTTCTCCCAACCCCTCTTTTTTATGGAAATGTCAAATAACGAAAGAGATAGTACGTCATGCGACCCGGCTAACACCCGGCGCTCTCTGGTATCCGGGCCGGAGAGTGTGAAATTGGCTACCGAAGACTTAATGGAAGTAGGCGACCAGGCTTCCATTACAGTGAATGCTACTGGCAGCAAAAAACTCATTCAACAGACCTTTCACCGCAGTCTGTTTATTACCAGGCCTAGAAGCAATTCCTTGGGAAGTAAACCCTCAGAAAGCCTACAAACTGTGGTAGAACCACTGAGAGATACGCCCACGCAAAATGCACTAAGCCACCAAGGAACTGTATGCCCCCCATCTTGGCAGAGAGTTCCAGTCACTAGAAATCCGAAACGGAAAAAAATCAGCGACTCCCCTGAGAATATAACCACCAGCAACATGTTCAGCCAATTACCAGTTGACCCTACAGAGGAACCCACTACAACCAAGAAACCAGTGGAAAAAAAACCTAGCAAGCCTCCACCCATAATATTATACGGCATAGAAGATATTAACAAATTAACTAAACTCGTAGAAACTGTTGCAGATAAAAACTCATTCACGTATCGGATTACGAACAGAAATCAAATGAGAATCAACACGCTAGATATGGAGGCCTATAAAAGAATCATCACCAAATTCCGTGAAAGTGGCCTAATTGGTCACACATTCAACAAAAAGGAAGAACGACTCTGCCGCATCGTTATTAAAAATCTTCACCACACAACACCTAAAAATGAAATAAAGGAAGAAATTGAAAAAACTGGAAACACTGTAGTCGGGGAAATTATCAACTCAAGGTATGGTCCAGAGAAAAAACCTACCTCCACATTCTTTGTAAATCTCCTACCTAGCCAGAACAATAAGGCAGCTAAAGAAATCAAATATATATACTATCAATCTGTGACCATAGAGGATCCTAAGAAGAAAAAATCTATCGTACAGTGCCAACGGTGCCAGCAATATGGGCATACAAAGAATTACTGCATGAGACCTTTCCGTTGCGTAAAATGCGCGCAGGCACATAAAACCTCTGATTGTCCAAAGCGTGATAGAAATACACCAGCCCAATGTGCACTTTGCCAAGGTTCCCACCCAGCAAACTATAAGGGTTGCGAGGTTTATAGAGAAATATTAGCTAGAAAAATTAACAAATACGGTCATCGAAGAGCTGATAAACGTTCCATTGCAAAAGAAAACACAAACCACGATATAAACCCTCGAAGAAATACTCTCCAACAATCTTCCTCCATTGATAGAGAAAACGAACCACTCTCATACGCCAAAGCTGTTAGAAACGTACCAGACAAACTGACCTTAGAAAACGCCATACCTGATGTAAACCAAAACCTAACAGTACTAGAAACTCTCCTCACCAAACAAAACGAGAAATTTGATTTAATCTTACAACAAATGAGTACTCTAATGAGCCTCATGACTACGCTCATAACCAAATTACAAGGTTAATAGGTCTTGGGCTAAGACTAGCGACTTGGAACATAAATGGACTCTCACCGAATAAAGATGAGCTTGAAATACTAATGATCGAGCACAAACTAGACATAGTCCTAATATCCGAAGCACACTGTACAGATAAAACCACTGTCAAAATCAAAGGGTACCAGATATATACTACAACCCACCCTGACGGCACAGGACATGCAGGATCAGCAATAATTATTCGGGAAAAAATAAAACACCATCTACTGCCTGAATATAAAACCGCTCAAATACAGGCAACTACAGTCGCAATACAAGACAGATGCGGATACTTCTTTTCTCTCACTTCTTCTCAAGCCTAGGCAATCGATTCTTAGTAGGAGGCGATTGGAACTCCAAACATGTTCATTGGGGTTCCAGACTAATTACAACAAGAGGAAGACAACTAAAGTTGAGCGTTGACATGAATCACCTAAGTACAATTGCGCCATCAGAACCTACCAACTGGCCAGCCGATAATAATCGAATCCCAGACATACTTGACTTCTTCATAGCAAAAGGACTCTCCAAGCAGTACATGAAGATTGAGTCATGTGCTGATGGGTCATCTGATCACACCCCAGTCTTACTAACGATCAGTTCGACTATAATTGAAATTGAGAGACCCACAACACTATACAACCAGCACACTGATTGGTCTTCTTTTAGGGAACACATAGAAGAAAACCTCAATCTAAATATAAGACTTAAAGAAGCGGAGGAAATTGAAGCAGCAGTAGTACAATTCACAAATCTCATACAAGTTGCCGCGTGGAGAAGCACGCCTACTACTGAACATAAAAACCAGTTCAAAAATATACCATTGGGAATAAAGATCATGATCCAGGAGAAACGTAGACTACGCAGAGTTTGGCAGCTGAGCCGACATCCGCAAGACAAGGCTGACCTTACAAAGCCATTGTAGAATTGAAGGCAGCTATAAAAGATGTCAATGACTTAACAATGCAAGCAAAGTTAGAGTCTCTAACAGCTACTAAAGCCAGTAACTACTCGCTCTGGAAAATCACCCGATCTTGTGACAGACCCAACGTACCAAAAGCCCCAATAAAAAAGGATAACGACTGGGCTAGAACAAGCCAGGAAAAAGCGGACTTGTTTGCAGATTATCTAAAAAGCGTGTTTAAACCGAATCCAACACTAGATAATTCAACGGAAGAGTATGTTGATCTCATTCTAAAACAAGACCTTCAAATGGACCTTCCTCCTAGACCTGTGTCGCCCACCGAAGTCATAAGAACGATTAAACAGTTGGACAGTAAGAAGGCACCCGGTTACGACCTGATCACTAAAGAAGTATTGTTGGAACTACCGAGAAAGGCTATTGTCTTCATTACCATCATCTTTAACGCTATGTTACGAATAGGGTACTTCCCAAGTGCGTGGAAAGTCTCGGAAATCATCATGATCTACAAGGATGGCAAATTAATGACCGAAAAAACATCCTATCGACCAATCAGCCTATTACCTACTCTATCCAAGGTACTGGAGAAGACAATACTTCGTAGAATTATGCCAAGCCTCTTGGAGCGCAAAGTGATACCAGATCACCAATTCGGCTTTAGAGAACGTCATGGCACAGTGGAACAGGCCCACAGAGTATGCGACGCCATAAGGAAGTCCTTAGAACAAAGGGAATACTGCTCGTCAGTGTTCTTAGATATCCAGCAGGCTTTCGACAAGGTCTGGCACAAAGGCCTACTATGTAAGATCAAGCAGAATATTTCCCACTCATACTTCCCTATATTCAAATCTTACCTCGAAGATCGGATATTTTATGTTAAAGAAGGAGACGCCACTTCTGAGTTCCAAGAGATTGACGCCGGGGTGCCACAAGGATCTGTTCTCGGCCCCATGCTCTATACATTGTATACTGCTGACCTACCGGTAACGCCGGGGACAACTACAGCCACGTTTGCAGACGATACAGCTATATTAGCAAGCAATAAAGATCCAGGACTGGCATCAGAAACCTTGCAGAAGGGTCTTAACAAAGTGAATGTGTGGCTGCAAAAATGGAAAATAAGGGCTAGTGCCGCAAAGTCAGTACAGGTAACATTCACCCTTAAAAAAGGAGACTGCCCACCGGTAAAGATGGGCCAATGTACTCTACCCCACAGTGACCATGTAAGATACCTTGGCCTACACATTGATCGTCGACTAACCTGGAGGCACCATATCGAATGTAAGAAGCAGGAGCTTCAGCTAAAGTACAACAGCCTATACTGGATGTTAGGAAGGAACTCAAGACTCTCTTTGGACAACAAACTGCTTATATATAAAGTCATCCTAAAGCCTATTTGGACATATGGTCTGCAAGTATGGGGCAGCGCAAGCGATTCCAACATAAATATACTCCAGCGCCAACAGAACAAGATCCTAAGAGCAATTGCAAATGTACCACGCTACATAACCAACAACGAAGTTCACGAACACCTCGAAATGAGAACAATCAAGGAGGAAATTCGGAGTTTGGCAGCTAAATACAAAGAGCGGTTAATCCATCACCCTAATGAACTCGCTCGCCAACTCCTCATGGACCAGTATGTGAGACGACTAAAGCGTCATCATATCCTAGAGCTAGAAGACCGACAGTAGCTCTAGGCCGTAGATGAGTAGATGCTTCCAATGGGAAGCCACTCCGCATGACAGCATCACAGAACAGATTTGCTCATAGCCTTAGGGCTGATTGCAAATACACGCAGAAAAAAAAAAAAAAAAAAAAATGTTATGAAATAGTACGTGGCGTAAAAATAAAATACATAAGTACCTCATGACACGTGCGTTACTTTTTTTCTTTTTTGTTTTTGAAATCATTTTGTAATTTTCACCCAACTACGGCAAAGCCAAAAGAAAGGGTAACGAATGTATGTATGGATGTATGAATGTATGCATAAATAAATAATAAATAAATAAATAAATAGGTATAGATAGTTGATATACTACATAATATATACATTTTAAATACATACATATTATAAATATAAACACCCATGACTGGAGTACAAACATTCGTGATTAGCAAATGAATTCCCCAGCGGGACTCGAACCCGCGACCGCTGGCGCAGAGAGTAGGGTCACTACCAACTGAGCCAAATGAGTCGTATGTTTGTATGTTCCACTGTAGCGCCCAAACTACTGATCCGATTTTTATGTATGAAATGTCAATAGATTCGCAAATGGCCCAGGTAATTATAGGCTATCAGTAAATTTTATACGACGGAATTTACATCTAAGGTTCTAAACCTTTCAGACCCCTTTTTACGTAAGTAGTCGGGTTATAGTTGTTTTAAACATTTTGAAATCTATGCATATAATAAAATTCCACCTAAGTAGAATTTCTACATTTAAATATTTTTTTGGAAAATCTTATTGATATAGTAATTATTATCGATACAGAGGCCGAATCTATAGTTTTTATAATTTTTATTATAAGCGCATTACGCGAAAACTACTGGTCAGATTTTGGTTAAATTTAGTATGATGACAGGTGGTGATTCGGGTTAGCATATAAGATACTTTTTACGGCGGGAAAATATTTTATTTCTGAGAAATCCATACTATTCGTTAAAATATTGGTTAAGTACGAACCCGAGCAATTTGCTTGCATGTTATAAATTTTAAAACTGAGTCTAAGAATATTAACTAACATGATCCCTTTTAAATCTTGATTTAAACGATAATAGATTAAAAAAGACAAAGGAATGAAGTAATTTGAAATAAATAAAATGTTTTTATTATTATAAATCACTAATTCCTGGTAATGGTAATCGATATCTTGTACATTAAGATTAGCTACACTAACGCCTGCTCGCGGATTCGCTTGCTGAAAAATGGTATACGAGAATCGTTAACATAAAAACACTTTAGAATGATAGTATGACTTAATATTATTTTATTGCGAGTCCCACTCCCATGAAAAGTCTAACATCTCGTTTAATACCTCTGAAACGGATAGATATAAAATTTATTTCATAGGATACGGCGCATTTCGGTAAAAGTTTTAGTTTATGTAATACTAAGTAGTAACTCACCATCTTTTTGTCCCAAGATTTAACGCATCCGTAATATTTTTGCGATTACTCCTAAGGTATTCGTTTAAATTATATGGTGGAATAATGTGCATGAAATGCTTAAAGCCTCTAACTTATTTAAAATGATAAGCAAGGGCGTAGCCAGGATTTTGTTTAGGGGGGGGCAGGCTAGACAAAACAAGAATATAATCTAAGGTTAATTCTTATAATAAAACAGTAGCTCAGAAGAGAATCTGTACATAACTTGTTTTAAAGAATGACTGTAACGTTTTTTGTATTGAGTATAGAACTCAAAACTGTAGATTTAAAAAATTATGTCTGATTGCCTGTATGTCTGTCTGTTTAAATGTAATCGTTTAACTCAAACAGTACTGCACGGATTTTAACCAAATTTTGTGACGTGATTACATATTATTGGGGTCGTGACTTAAGATACTTTTTATTGCAAAAAAATATTTCATTTCCACTGTACATGTACCAGTCATCACTCCACCTTCCTCATCAATCGAGGGCATTGATCAGACAAAAAAAATATCACAAGTTTAGTTTAGTTTTAATTTCTTTAGTTAATATTCTCATTCTCTTTTAATATAGTGTACATTATTTTTCTAGTCAAGCCCTTTCATTTGATACCCATATTGAGGGAGTTGTGAAAAAACATGTAATTCGCAATTTTGTGGTGACCGCCATCTTGGACCGATTTTTTATCAAACATAGTTAAAAACACTCCCGACTAATTAAACAAAATCAAAATCGGTTTATCGGTTCGGGAGCTATGATGCCACAGACAGACACAAACACAGACATGTCGAACTTATAACAACCTGTCGTGTTTGCGTCGGGGTTAGTGAAAAACAAAATATCAATCAGTGAATTTATTATACACTAGCGACTAGCCCTCGCTTCGCTCGGGCTCTATATTTCCTACGAAATTAGATTCCCTAAGAAGGATGAAGACGATACCCGCGAACATGCCGTGGGACTTCACATATCGGATGTGGCGAAAAGAGGCCTTCTGGATTTGAAACCGATCTCAGACCGAATCATAACAGCGCATCTGGCAGGAAGAAGATTTACCAGGCGACTGGATCAAAGGCCTTCTTAAGATAAGAAGTTCTTATCACTGTACCAAAAAAGGGGGAACTCGTGCAATGCTGTAACTGGAGAGGTATTTTTTTCAGGCTTCGCTTTCGGTTTTCGGCTTTGCCAAAGCGTTCTAAAAAGTCATTTTGGATAGGGTCTCGAAGGCCGTCGCCCCCCTCAGAGATTGAGAGAGTGCAAGCAGGATTTCGGCCCAATCGATTTTGAGGGTGTTGATCTGATTTGTACACGACATATCAGATCAACACCCTCCGTATCATACTAGAATAGGCAACAAATTGACAAAGGGAGACAGTATCTCACTTTTGTAGATTTCGAAAAGGCCTTTGATACATACGGTGAAGTGGGCCAGCATCAGGCCTCGATTGCGCAAAATTGGCTTCCCAGAGAAAATAATTAATATCACAAGAATTATTCTTGTAAAGTGACTCATAAAAGACTTCTAGGGACATAGAGGTAGACGCAGGCGTAAGACAGGGTTGTCTCCTTTCACCACTTCTTTCTAGTCATTCTGGATGGTATTCTGCATAATACCACGAAGAACAAGCACCGCGGAATTTAAATGAGGCATAACCAACTCTTTAAAAGACCTGGACTATGTAGATGATATATGTCTTTTGAGCCATACTCACGCAGACATGCAGGCCAAATTGAACAACTTACGAAAGGAGGCAGCTAGCACGGGGCTCTAAGTTAATACAAGGAAGACACAGGAAATAAGGAGCAGAGCAACGAGTACACTCCCGTTAGTCATCGGCACAGAGACAGTGGAACGCGTTCATAAATTCACATAACTCGGTAGCTGCGTGTCAGAAACAGGACGAACCGATGAGAGTCGCCAAAGCACGAGCAACCTTGGCATAACTTAGACCCGTATGGTAATCACGCAATATTGTATGTATTGAAAAAAGGAGTCGACGTTGAGTATCTCGTTGATCTCAGCCGTGTTTTTAAACGACGTAACGACGTTTCGCGTGTATAACAGCAAATCTATATTCAACCATTCATAGTACAATCTTATAAAATTCACGTGTCAATAGAATAAACTTAGTTTTTGTTTATTAATTTATTAATTGTGTATTAAAACCACGTTATATGCTTTATGTTTATGGTTTGTGGCTCCTTCCTGCATCGTATAGGGGGGGCAGCTGCCCCCCCCTGCCCGTACCTCGCTACGCCCATGATGATAAGGATTAATACCGTATTTGTGTAAATAGCTTTCCTATTACCGTTTTATAATTGCCAATTTTTTAAGTATTAAAATGGATATAGTATGTTATCCTTAAGAGATAGACATATACCATCACGGACTTTTCCGTAGTCTGTAGACCTTTCAAAGGTGTACAATACTGTAGTACATTATTGTGATCTAGTAGGGTTCAGCGAGCGTTTGCAATGTAAGCGCAAAAAATGTGCTTACTTACGACATCACATTAGAAACCTCTAAAATTATCAGTGTTTCTCTACTATATTATGCATGTATTACACATATATTATATTATACACTCTTCTTGAATCACTCTATCTATTAAAAAACAGATTCATCATCCGTTGCGTCCTCATTAAGAGTTCATTATTTCTTGACTTTGGTTGAGTTCGATTGTTTTCTACGAGTAGGTATTTGATACAGGGTTTTATCAGCGTATAAGTACCTACGCAATTCGATTCGAAAATTACTAGATATGTGAAAAGTTCAGTGCCATTCATGTAGGTAAATATACTACTTACAATTTTAACATTACTAGAGAATAGTGGTCGCCCTTTGGTCGCAATTCAACCATAATTAATAACTAATATTATAAATGCGAAAGTAACTCTGTCTGTCCGTATGTCGTGCTTTCACGCGAATACTACCGAACCGATTTAAATTTAATTTGGTACACAGATAGGCTAGAACCTGATACAGGGTTGTTGGAAATTAAAAACGTTAAGTACTTTCTAATATCCATGGTGCATCCTTTAAAAATAAAAATGTCACTTTGACATATACATAGACAACACTCATCGCTCTGCTATTTTGTCTGTCATTAATTTTATTCAGCTCGCCTAGTCATTATGTGTTTTTGTGTTGTCCCTAAATATTTAATTAATCTTATTGAATTCTAATCTTATAATTGTACATTTGATACGGCAAAGTTTTATTGAAATAAAACACAACTGTATTTTGAAGATTTATGCGTTTATTTTATCTCTGACATATTGCCACATTTCACGCCGAAGACATCTGCTGCGCCTGACTCTCATCTTCAGGTTATGGTCCAGGTTTGTGGTAATTGAATTTGAAAACGCATTGATTGATTAATATTTCCAACATGGCAAATAATGGAAATGGGACAACCCACACTTCAAACAATAACATAACCTGTATTGAAAAACTGGATGGAATTTCTAACTGGATAAACTGGAAGTTTGCTATACGGATGATTCTCACATTAGATGGTCTTTGGGAATGCGTTGAAGGTACTGTCGATGATACTGAACGCGACAAACGCGCGTTAGCCCGTATTTGCCTTTCATTGCAACCTAACCTCTACCAGTATGTAAGAACGGCAAAAACGGCAAAGGAAGCCTGGAAATCTCTTTCCGATACGTTCGAAGACAAAGGACTCTATCGAAAGGTACTGTTACTCCGCCAATTACATAGAATTGAGTACAATCAGTTTCCATCGATGTCTGATTACATAGAAGGAGTCATGAATCTTGTTTCACAACTATCAGACATTGGTAAAGTCATTGATGATGATGAGGTTGCGGAGATACTTCTTTCTGGCTTACCCGAGCAGTTTAATGTAGTTGTTTCTAGTCTGGAGACTGCCAACCTCACTCGAACTCTCACAACGGAGACTGTCCGATGTCGGTTGCTTCAGGAGGAGAACCGTCGTAATGGTCATTCTGAACAACATACTTCTGCATTAGTCGCTGATGTTAAAAAGAAGAAGAAGTTTACTTGTGATTACTGTAAGAAGCAAGGGCACACTGCCAAACGATGCTACAAAAAGAAGCGAGACAACGAGAAGAAAAATAAAAGTGGAGATTCTAACACAGAACATACACTCATTGCTTCAGCGTACACTGTCTCTACTTCTAAAGACTTTCTGATGGACAGTGGAGCCACAGCTCACATGTGTGCCGACCCAAGTTTAGTACAGGACATTCAAAACAAGTGTAGTACTATAACTATTGCTGATGGTCAGCAACTTAGCAGTAATCTTATTGGTAAAATTGAACTTTTAAATAATATTAGTTTGAATAATGTAATTGTTGTTCCTGAATTATCCAATAATCTTTTATCAGTAAGTCAAATTACATCCAATGGTTATATTGTTGTTTTTTATAAGGATGGTTTTAAAGTTTTTAGTGACTGTAAAATCACCGGCAACTCTATACTAGCAGGTCAAATGGTCAATGGCTTATTTAAAATCAATATTGAACAAGCGCAGCCAGACTCCAAAGAGTCTTTCAAGCCCATGATTTCTAGTCAAGGGACAGTTAAGACTTACACTGCATCATGTTCACAGTTAGATTTGTGGCATAAGCGCTTAGGGCACTTAAATTACGTAAGTATGAAATCACTTGGTGGTGGGAATCAGTGTGTTGGTGCCGTATTTCAGATTGATGAAGTTAATGCATCCAGCAGCTGCGAGGCATGCCTTACCGGGAAGATGCATGATGCACCTTATCCTCGGGCAGGTAGTGATCGTGCTGCACATCCACTGGAGCTCATACACAGTGATGTAGTTGGCCCAATGCAAGTCTGCAGTTGGGGTGGCGCTCGCTACTTGTTAACCTTCATTGATGATTGCACTCGGATGACATTTGGTTTCTTAATGAAGTCTAAATCTGAGGTAAGCCACCATTTTGTAACCTTTAAATCTTTAGTAGAAAAACAGCTAGGATTGCCTATTAAAACTTTGAGAACCGACAATGGTACCGAGTATTGCAATGCTTTTCTTTCCGATTTTTTGAAAAAGCATGGCATAATTCACCAGACCACTATACCATACTGCCCGCAGCAGAATGGTGTTGCCGAACGAGCCAATAGGACGATTTTTGAGAAGGCAAGAGCAATGTTGCAGGACGCCTGCCTTTGTAATCGCTACTGGGGAGAAGCTGTTGCTACGGCTATATATCTAAAGAATAGGTCTCCTACCAGCGCGCTGTCAGGTGGTGTTCCGCTGTATGCTTGGACCGGGTCTGTTGTTGACCTTAGTCACTTGCGTGTATTTGGTTGTACTGCCTATTCCTTTGTTCCTAGTCAGAAAAGACGAAAGCTCGACGCTAAAGCAAAGAAATATATCTTTGTAGGCTATGGTGATACATGCAAAGGTTACCGGTTGATTGATCCATCCAATGTTAAAATCGTAATTTATTCTAGGAATGTAGTTTTTCTAGAAAATGATTTTTTAGGAAAATGCGATAAGGCTGAGCTGAAAAATGATAATTTTTATTTTTTTGACTTTACATCATTTTATCCTGACATTGCTAATAAAATAGAAAATAATGAATCGAATAGTAAATTAAATAATAATATTTTATGTAATAATAATGATGTACTTGAAAATAAAAATAATTCAATCAAATCTGATGATGATTCCTGTGAGTTTACAGATGTGGAGTCTTCACATACGCCGCCAGCGTGGTCACCACTGTCTGATATTCAGTATCAAACGGGTGATGAGGGAGATGACCAAGGTGGTAATACTGCCACAATGCCAGAACCTTCACCTCAAGGAGGAGTGCAGATGCCATTGGAGGGGTCTGATGAGCCTGCTGCTCCACTTGCTTCTAGACCCGTACGTACTACTAGAGGAATCAAGCCTAAAAGGTATACAGATTATGATTTATTTTTGTCTATCGGTGAAAGTCTGTCTGATCCTGCTACTTATGATGAAGCTATGAATTCGCCTGATAAAGATCAATGGCTGGAGGCGATAAGCACCGAATATCAGTCTTTGTTGAAAAACAATGTGTGGACATTGGTAGATAAACCTAGTCATTGTAAAGTTATTAGATGTAAATGGGTTCTTAAAAGAAAACATGATGCAATGGGTCAGTTAAATAAATATAAAGCCAGACTTGTTGCCTGTGGTTTCAGTCAGCGGGAGGGTATAGATTTCACTGAAACTTTTTCACCAGTTGTGAGACATTCGACATTGAGGTTATTATTCTCTATTGCTAGTGAGCTGAACTTAAAAATAGATCACATAGATGTAACAACTGCCTTTTTAAATGGTGATTTGGATGAAACCATTTATATGCAACAACCAAAAGGTTTTGTTACTGATAATAATAAAGTTTGTTTGCTCAATAAAAGTATATATGGTCTTAAGCAGGCCTCAAGAATGTGGAATATAAAAATTAATAATGTATTAATTGAAAATGGGTACAAACAAAGCAAATGTGAACCCTGTATTTATGTTAAATGTACTAATGATAAATACATTATTATTGCGCTATATGTAGATGATTTTTACGTTTTCCACAATAACTGTATAAATGATGTTTTAAATATTTTACAGAATAAATTTGACATTCGTTACCTGGGTGAGTTGAAAAATTGTTTGGGCATGAATGTTATAAGGAAAAACAATGTAATCATTTTAGAACAATCTGACTACATTAGGCGTTTATTATGTAAGTTTAATATGAATGAATGTAAACATGTATCCACACCTTTGCCTGTTAATTGTAAACTAGATAAATCTGATAAGCACTTACCTGATGATAATTACAATTATAGACAACTTTTAGGTTCGCTTATGTATTTAACTGTTTGCACTCGACCTGATATATCATTTGCGTGCAGTCAATTGAGCCAATTTAGTACATGCTTTGATAAAACGCACTGGCAATCAGCAAAGCGAGTACTTCGTTACTTAGCGGAAACTATTAACTATGGACTTTACTTTGTTAAAGGAAATGGTTTTAATATTAAAGCTTTCGCAGATGCTGATTGGGCAAATGACTTGTCGGACCGAAAATCATATACCGGTTTTGTAGTAAAATTAAACAATAATGTGATTAATTGGGAAGCTCGTAAACAGCGTAGTACTGCATTATCAAGTACGGAAGCTGAGTACTTAGCAATAGGAGATGTATGCAGGGACATATGCTTTGTAAGGAATTTTCTGAGTGAAATTCTGAACAAAGCAGTCAATGTTGTTGTGTATAACGATAATCAAAGTGCTCAAAAGTTACTACTTGTTAAGGAGTATTCACACAAAAGAACGAAGCATATTGATTTACGTTATCATTTTGTCAAAGATCTTATAAGTAATGGTGGTATAGATGTTCAATATTTGTCTACTGATAATATGATTGCAGATTTGTTTACAAAACCTTTATCTGTAGAAAAACATGTAAAATTTCTTAGAAGTTTAAATTTAAAACCTGTAGAAATGTAATGTTGTTTATTGTATTCAGTGGATCTTATGAAAATAGTATAGACATTTTGTATGTTTGTAAAGCATGAGGAGGAGTGTTGGAAATTAAAAACGTTAAGTACTTTCTAATATCCATGGTGCATCCTTTAAAAATAAAAATGTCACTTTGACATATACATAGACAACACTCATCGCTCTGCTATTTTGTCTGTCATTCATTTTATTCAGCTCGCCTAGTCATTATGTGTTTTTGTGTTGTCCCTAAATATTTAATTAATCTTATTGAATTCTAATCTTATAATTGTACATTTGATACGGCAAAGTTTTATTGAAATAAAACACAACTGTATTTTGAAGATTTATGCGTTTATTTTATCTCTGACATATTGCCACATTTCACGCCGAAGACATCTGCTGCGCCTGACTCTCATCTTCAAGGGTATAGTTTACTTTTCAATGCGAAAAAAGGGGTGTGAGGGGTTCAAATAGGGGATGAAAGTTTGTATGGAAATTATGTCATTTTTAAAGCTAGATTTAGACTTTTGATTAGATATAAATAAGACAAGACAAGACATTTAAATTTTGTAAAAATTTTATATTAAAGTGGGATGAACCGCTCGTAGTGGGTAAAGTGAATCGCTAGTAGTCAATATTATCGATACAAGACCTATAGTTATCCACGAGAAAGATTTTAATGAAATTAGGTATGATAATAAAATAGGCTGGTTTTTTTTTTTTTTTTCTAATACCTAAGACTCTTTTATTTCTAGAAAATATCTCATCTCCGAGAAATATATGCTAACCAATGATATTTTAACTATAGATATGTTATGAGCGCGCAATCGTGAAAACTCGAAAACATCCTAATTAGGACGTATTGCCGTTAGTCTGTGTCACCGCATGGCGACGAGTGGTACGCTGCTACAAAATTTAAAAAAATTCCATCCTGTGTATTTAGGAAATGCACCAATTATGATACCAAAGTTAATAAAACACAAGGGATCTCATACCACATGTAAGAACGCAGAATACTTCGATTTATTAATATATTTCAATTATTTGCCTAATATTCTGATATGTCATCGGTCGCTAGACTAATGTTTGTTTACATTGACGCGCAATTGACAACATTAGCTGTCTCTTTTTTTCTTATTGATTTTATCGACTATCCCCTTTCTATCATTTTGACATGTACCTTGAATGAAAAGTGAGTATGTGTGCAGCGCGGAACACTTTTTTCGGTTGTTTAGTGAGCGTATAACATATCTGTAGTTAAAATATCATTGATGCTAACTGTTAAAATGAAGGTAGGGACGATGTATGTGCCACTTAAAAAATACACAAAAAATAGCATTTTTGTGAGGAGGTCCTTTTTCAACCGACTTCCAAAAGGAGGAGGTTATCAATTCGTCTGTATTTTTTTTTTTTTTTTTTTTTTTTTTTTATGTTTGTTAGCTCATAACTTTGAGCTGGGTGAACCGATTTTGATGATTCTTTTTTTATTTGAAAGGTAGTGCTTCCCATGTGGTCCCATTTTAATATTTTCCAGTTCTGATAATGGCATCCATGAGAAAACCATAAAAGTCTTAAATTTGCATTAAGTATTTGCGCGACAAATGGACGAATAACTCAATATCACGCCAACTTATTTCGATGATTCTTTTTTTAATGAAAAGGATATACTTCAAGGGTAGTTTGATGAGAGTTTGGTAAGGTTCTGATGATGGGATCCATGACAAAGTATCGGAACTCTTCAATTTTTAGGAGTAAATTAACGATGCTCGGCCAAATTTTTTATAGGCTATATGGATATTTGAGTCACGTACCGTAACTGATGATGGAAGGTACAACTCCTCAACGGTTAGCAGTTTAAAGAAAAAAATTTCAATATAATACGCAATTATGGACCGATGGTTGTATACTTTCAGGCTATTAGGTTTACCTCATAGTAGAAGGTAAACTTTTGTAGTCATTAACACAAGACGTATCTACTTTCCGCTAAAAATTTTAAAATAAATTATTTTTAACAAAAAAACAAAAACCGACTTCCAAACTTAATAAATCTAAACTAAAAAGTAGAAAATAATACTTTTAAGGACTTTGTTAATTTTGAAGTCGGTGCCAGCCAAAGCAAAATAACCCTAAATAGATACATATTTGATTAATCTATCAATTTGTAAACATAACCAAAATACCTGGCTGGCACCGACTCCAAAACTAACAAAGTCCTTAAAAGTATTATTTTCTACTTTTTAGTTTAGATTTATTAAGTTTGGAAGTAGGTTTTTGTTTTTTTGTTAAAAATAATTTATTTCAAGTCCGGTCGGACTTGTGCTCAAGATGTGCTATCGTGTGTTGAAAATACAACAAGTGTTGAAAAAGAAAAAAATGGAAAATTTTGCATATGATGACCCCCGCAATTCTCAGTGTGTGCTATTATGTGCCACTTAAAAAAATTAACATAAAAAATCTTCTTTATGAGTAGGTACTGACATTTCAGTACATTTTCTATTTCTTAGATATTCGAAAATTGCGGGGCTAACATTACAGACATAGCAGAGCGAGGATGCATCGCGAGTTACTGAATTTTAAAACTTTGGCTTCATGTTTACGAGTTACTACCAAACCCGGCCCGTATCGTTGGCGTAAATTAAAATAAATTAAACGGTTTTTATATTTTTTTAATAAAATAAAAGTAGCCCAAGTTACTTCTTATAACATTAGCTATCCGCCCGTCAAAATCGGTCCAGCTGTTTCAAAGATTAGCCGGAACAAACAGACAGACAAACAAAGATTTTAAAAGATGATTTTTTGATGTAAGTACCGTATATACTTTCATATGCGTTTAGTGAAAAGCTGTTAATTTGAAATTAAATATAGACATTTCAATTTTATTTATAAGTACTGATGACACTCTATTTGTATCTATTATTTCTTAGTCAGAGGCAATCAAGTAGGTACTTACCTCTTTCTGTATTCAGCCCTTTTTAAAGGTATCACAACACGTCCGCTGGGCGTGGGCCTTCTTTCAATATCAATATTCAATATGAGGAGGATCAGGCCATAGTCCACCACGCGGGCCTAGTGCGTGTTAGCGGACTTTACATGTGTTTCGAAAACTTGCTAGGTTTTCTCAGACATGCAGGTTTCCTCACGATGTTTTCCTCTACCATAAAACTCGTCTAATCATCTTTTCTTAAAGTCAGTTAAATACATCATTTTTAATAGCAAGTTTAGGTACATTTCGAAATAAACACCTCTAATTAGATTTCTCTATTTGATAAAGAATAATTACAAATGTGATTTCATGTTTCATTAGATTAGGTCTCGAGTTCGTAGAAATTTTGATTGGAAGCGATAGTTTGCGATTACACGCTAATGTCATGTGTACCTATCAATGTACTGTAGGTATAATATCGATGGTTGATATACCTACCTTTATTTAACTTGCTTTAAAAATACCGTTCGGAAGTTTGTTTGTATGTGTTTAAGTGGCTATTCAGATTCTGTCCTGGGTTCAAGTCCTGCGTCGGGTCAAGTATATATTTTGATTAGATTTTACGGTAATACTTTCTTAGATTTACGCGAATATTCGACATTATAAATGAAACTACCTTTTCGGATTTTGTCGCGGATTTATTTTGATTTTTAGTTCCCGACGTTTCGAATGCTTTACAGCAATCATGGTCACGGGAGAGTCTCTCCCGTGACCATGATTGCTGTAAAGCAAACTGTGTGGTGTAGTGTAAAGCAAACTGCTGTGAAACGTCGGGAACTAAAAATCAAAATAAATCCGCGACAAAATCCGAAAAGGTAGTTTCATTTATAGATTTTACGGTTCAAAGAATTCTTAGTAAAAGTGGAAATTAGCGGTTTGGTTTATCATCATCCCACCGGAGAATGAGTGATGAAACAGACACTCAGAGAGTGCACTTACGGCTAGTCTCAGTTAGATTAGCCGCCATGGCTGAAATCGGTCAAGACAATAATTGTAAACTCATTTTTATAATAATAATAATGCTCTCCGACCGATTCCGGCCATAGGCCATGGCGGCCAATTTCATTAAAACTACCCAAAGCAGTAGATATCATAGTGCACACTGTTCCTGTCGATCTAATACTCCGGTGGGACGACTATTCGACGCGACCAATGAGAGTTAGCGGCTTCACGTGCCCCCCGAGGCACGGAGAAAAACACCGCCAACTTCCTAACTCCGGACTGGAGGCTTAATAAACAGGAAGACTCAATAACTAAAATTGGCCCGATCTGGGCATCGAAGCCAGGATCTCCGAATCTGCAGCCGTCTATGCTAGCCACTACACCATCGAGGCAGTGCTCATTTTCATATATTAATAACGAAAAAGTATAAGATACTATTAAGAGTCATCATTTTTTTTACTTTAGAATCTAGGATTTTTTAGGTTTTTTTTGGACCTTAATAGTGGCGTCCCTCTCTCATTAAATGACGTCAATCGTTAATACGGTAAATCTCAAATCATTATCTCGAGTCCACAAGTTCGCTCGTGAAAACCAGGCTTCCGTATGGAACGTTTTTTGGAACTTTTATTTTTTTTATTTTTAAACATACTGCCGCCCCCTGTAACTGGCCGGTAATCACAGAGAAAAACGAAAGGACGAAATTATGTTTCCGATTTTGCGTAAATAATATTATCTTAATGAATAATAAAAATATTGTACCTACATAATAACAATATTAAATTATAAAATGGACATTAATCTATACTTAATATTATAAAGAAGTAAAGTTTGTGTGTTTGTTAAATTGTAAGGGGTAATCTCGGGATCTACTGAACCGATTTTAAAAATTCTTTCACCAATAGAAAGCCACATTATTGCTGAGTGTCATAGGTTATATAAAAAAAGGAAAAATAAAAAGGCTTTTACGTGGTAGTCCGTTTTGCAAAGTGAATCGGAGAAAAAACGGTCGAATGAAAGCGTTTCTTACGAACGCTGCCTTAACTATGAAAGATATATTTTTGAGTTCTAGAGAAAAGATGTGGAGCTTGAAAATGCCTACAAAAAATTCTACGACAGCATATGTCTAACTTTTTATTTAAGTTACAAAAAGTAGTTTTTTTAATTTTAATATAGATAATTTAATTTTTAATATTAATAAAATACCTACGTATAACCCTCCTTTTGGCAGTTAGAAATTAAAACATAACACTCTGTACTAAAAAAGGATTATTAACATTATGCCCACGGGCACGGGTCAGCTAGTTAATATCACCTATTACCTCGTTCCGATTAGTTTTCTACATAAGTATAATGTATCTGTAACTCCAATTCATAGTCTATTTGCATTTAATTATGACATCTAAATCGGGTCAGCACTTTCAGTATAAACGTGTGGGATATACACCAAAAATCTGATTAGTAGAATAAAAAAGACAGATATTTTTGGCAAATTTATTTATTACAACATGGCAACAATCTTAACCAACTACTAATTACATTCGGTTTAGACTTTAGGCTTCATTTAGCTAATTTGACTTCATTTTACATTTCAGGTTTTGTAAGTAGGACTAATGTATTAAAAATATTTTTTATCTGTACCTGACCATAATGTATTGATATGACATTTTAAAAAAATAAAAAAAAATACATTTGATGGACTGTATTTTTCCAGATTAAAAATATTTTTTATTATTAATATTTTCTTAGAAATTACTTAAAATTTCACAAATTATTACTTATATTAAACTAAATATTGTTTTCTTTTTTATTTTAATAACGTATTTTATTAAAAAACAATTAAATAAAAAAAGAATTATAAAAATCACACTATTCGTTAAAAGAGAGGTAAAGGAGACATGAAAACGAAATAATATTTATATTTATATGTACCTACCAAATTAATATTTATTTTTACTGAAATATACTCTATAGTTTATAATTAAAAAAATATGATAATAGAAATGTATAAATCGAAAAGAGCACGAAGTAATAGCTAAAATTGATTTCAATGCAATATGGTAACGGTAGATTTATTATTATTTTATAATATGTCCTTTAAAGAATAATCATACGTTTATTGAAATTGAACAGAGAGAAGATGCAGGTAGTCATAGCGTATAAGCCTCAGACCAAATAAAAAAGTATTTTATTTGGTCTGAGGTATAAGGTAATACTAAGCAGTAGGTATGTTTGTATGTACCTATGTATGATAGTGAATGTATGACAGAGTGGGTCGCTGGAAAAAAAACATTTCCTTAGTGTATTATTTAAAATTAAAGACATATGTACAATGTACATAACATAACTTTCTTAAATTTATTCTAATATTTTTCATATGATTAATTTTTTTTTTATTTTTCTTAAATTTTTCATATGCTATAAAGCATTCGAACAAAAAATAAGGAACCAAAAAATCTAAATAAATCCGCGAAAATAATCGAAAATATATTTTTGTTTAGAATTATTTGTGTGCATTTATGAACGTCATAACTAATTTTTATCTCTTCCCTACTGCTTCAAAAGTTGTTCCTCTGATTAGATATAAATAATTACCAATCGAAAACACTTGTAAGACGATAAATAAAATAAATAGTGTTGTTGCTTTATAAAAATAGATGCAAGATAAATATTTGTAAGGAACTTATTTAAAGTTAATTTATCTTTCTTAGATTGACGCAATATTTAACATTTTAAAAAAATCGAAATTAAAAAAAAACAAAAAAACCTAAAACATATATACTTATTTAAATATCCATTTTTTTAAATACGTATATTATATCTATTACTATTATTATAACTACATATTATAAAACAAAGTTGTCGTTCGCGTTTGTCTATCTGTTCGCGATAAACTCATAAACTACTGCACCGATTTTCATGCTGTTTTCACTAATGAATAGTGGTTCTCGAGGAAGGTTTTAGTATATAATTTGTCAAGTTTTTGTATACATTTACTACCTAGCTACTAGTATTAAAATTTGACTCATATATTTGTTGGAGTCTTGTTCATAACGTATCTGGTAGGAATACTTTGTATTTTTTTTCATTAACTTACTACTTTTTTGACTTTTGACTACTTTTGGCATATTTATGCCGATACAAAATAAGACAAAGTTTAGTCAAAAAATTTCTTCGAAAATACCTTGGTAAGTAAGTAAATGTAAAACTATCAGTTATTTTTTGAATTATAGTGATTTTTTGTAGTCATTTTATTAAGTTTTGATTTTAACATTTTTGAACTTTGTAACGTATACATGCATAAACATAAAAGTTTAGTAGGTGTAAAATCAATAATCCCCATTTTCTACACTTATTGTTAAATTAAACGTTTGGCTCATACAGTGTTGCTGAGCCAGCAGTCGCGGGTTCGAGTCCCACTAGCGGCATACATTTGTTGAGCACGAATGTTTGTACTCCAGTCATAGGTGTTTATATTTATAATATGTATTTATAATATCAACTATCTGGTATCCGTAACACAAGCCTCGTAGTTTACTATGGAAATAGATGGCGTTGTGTGTAATCCATAATAATGTCCCAACAAAAAATAATTAGGTCGTTTAAAGTTTGATTTTTTTATAATATAATTCGTTAAAAATGGCATACTCATTAGAAACAAACACAAACTTATTTTTCTAAATAAAAAAATCTAATGATTTTTAATAAGAAAGTATAATTTAATAAAAATAAAACATGTTTTTTAAATCAAACGAAATATTTAATCAATGTATACATTTTTTCATTAAACCGAATAGATATATGTATTTTTTTGTAATAATTGTAGTATCAACTAAATAATAACAAAAAATTAAATATTTTATATATTATCTATATTCGATAGATTCTTAAGTAGCACATCACTAGTATCGCTCATTTGGACTATGTGAACAATAAATCATTTTACAAAATAGAAATTAAAGTTAATAAATATTTATTTATAATATTTAAAAAATGATTTCTAATAAAAATATTTCACCAAACATAACATAACAAAAAAACTAATCAAAATATTATAAAAAATCAACGTTTGAAACCATTATTTTGGTATTTTAATCTAGTTATGAGAAACTTATTCACAAATATATTGGAAAAAGTAATGTTAGAATATATAACTTAATAATTTAAAACAAAGAATAGATCTACTAAAATTAAAAAAATATATCATAAAGAATATTTTTTCAATACAATATTTTTTCAATTCAATTTAAACGTTATGGAAAGATTTGAAGTTATAGTTGTTTTTTTTTTCAGTTTGTTTGTACATATAGGTATAGTTTTGTTTATATTTTTTTTTAATTTTTAACTCGAAATTCCAAATCAGTAGGTAATCGATTTCTTTACTCGTTAGTAAAATCCAAAATTTTATTATATCACACAAATTTTGAGACCAACTTTACAAATTAAACTAATCAAATGCAATGTCTTATAAACAAATAAATGTAACGCCACACCACATTGTGTAGCCGAGCCTTATGACGCCACGCCATAGCCAAGCGAAGCTAAGCCAAAGCCAAAGCCATCCGGTTCGTGAGTGGTCTGCCGATTGTGAGTGACGTCACATCCTACCGCCAAAAAATAAGAATGTTATAAAAGACCCATTGTTAATTTCTCGGATTATTCTTGTGTTAGCGTCGAACTAAGTAGAAACTGCCAGTTTGTATCTTATTAATTAATAAACTAATAGTTTGCATAAAGTGTGCACGTGTTTGTTTTACCTGTGTCGTTTTACTCAGAAGTGGTATAATGAAACGTAATCGCCCTAATGAAACCGGCAACGGAGTCCGTCCGCCTGGATGGAGCGAGCAAGAACAATCATATCATCATACCAGCGAAGATGAAGAATATCCGTCACCACCCGCGAGAAAAATACTAAAGTGCTTGCTAGAAAATGAAGTTGAGAGGGCAATACATGAACTTAATGAAGAAACCGTACCGCTTAGTCATTTTAAAGGCCATCGTGCAGCGTCCCTCATACCAGAATTTGACCCCGATGGAGAAGATTGCACAGTAAAAACATGGTTGAAGAAAATTGACCAGTTGGGCGACATACATGGCTGGGACGATAAAGTAAAAGCCTTTCACCTACAAGACAAACTTCGCGGGCAAGCTCGAAAGTGGTACAACAGACTTGATGAATATAACTATACCTGGAATGAGTGGAAACACTTGTTGGTACGAGCTTTTCCCAAATATCGTGATTATAGTGCTTTATTAGACGAAATGATGCATAGAAAAAAATTACCCAACGAGACAATGACGAAATATTATCAAGATAAAATCGCCATGTGTTTTCGCTGCAACCTATCTGACGCTGCCAGTGTCTCGTGCATAATCAGAGGATTACCGATTTCACTACAACCAAATGCACGTGCTTTCCAATGCCAGCGTCCGGATGAACTATATGAGTCCTTTCTATGCGCACTCGATGATTATCGTTTACCAACATTTGAAGCACGCGCGCCAATCAAGGATACTAAACAGATGTCCACCCCAGATAAAAAAGTTAACCCTGAAATCGATCCCTGTCCTCGTTGCAAGAAGACGGGTCACCTTTTACGTAATTGTACTCTACCTGATCAACGAGTTTGTTTCAAGTGCGGTCTGCAAGGTCATATTGCCTCCCGCTGTTCAAGTATACTAACTTCACATGCCAAACCTGCCCTTGAATCGAATAGCAATACCAAGGAAATCAAAATAGTGCAAAATTATAACGAAATATATAAAAAGGTTGTGAAGGTCAACGGGATTTTTCTTAAGTCATATATTGATACGGGAAGTCAAGTGAATGTTATAAATTCTCGAATTGTTTCTCTTTTGTCACTCAAAGTTTCGTCTACTAACACTATCTTAAAAGGTTTTTCTGGTGGTTTACTTACTAGCCGAGGGGAAGTACAATTTGATCTAGAAATCGACAACATTCTAGTACAATGTACTGCACACGTCACTGAAATGGATATGCAAGATATTCATTTATTAATTGGACAACCAATCATAAACGCTGATCACGTATCACTTGTGGTGACAAATGGGACAGCTACTCTAAGAGTGGATTCTGATCCTTTTACCGGATTTGATGTAGTGGAAGAGCTTAACAAGTTTAAAGTGGTGACTTCAAGCAAGGAATCTCTACCACCCGGTGCCTCAATTATCAAAGTTAGAGTGCTGGGTAATACGTCCGGAAACGATGTTTGTACAGCGCCACGCCACTATGAACTGCAAGGCGTGTCATACATGTTACCAGCGACCTTGCTCCGAGGTGGCGAGGGCTACATTAAGGTTGTCAACACTGGAGCCGTCAATGTCGACTGGGAAGCCGGCGAGATTTTAGCTCGTGCTGAGAGCTGTGACAAATTAGCCAGCCAGCCTAGCCAGGTGAGTCAAGCCAAGCCATTATTATTCAACTTGCCTAATACTTTGCTAAATAATAAAAATTGTTTAATTACTACTACTAACAATATACATAATGTAAATTCGTCTGCCTCCATCTTTACGGTGAATCAAATCTCTAGTATCCACATAGGCGGTGTACCTATTTACGAAATTAGTATAGGAAGTTTAAATGAAAACGAGCGTAATAGTTTAATAAATTTATTGGTACAATATAAACATACCTTTGCAAATAATACAAAAGATCTTGGCTGCACAAACTTATTACAAATGAAAATAAAACTTACTACGCAGCAACCAATATATCGTCAACCTTATAGGTTATCGCACATTGAACAACAAATAGTTAATTCTAAAGTTCATGAATTATTAGACGCCGGTATTATAAAAGAATCCGAGTCAAATTATGCCTCTCCGGTTATCTTAGTAAAGAAAAAGAACGGTGACAGTCGATTATGTATTGATTATCGTGCTCTTAATGCTATCACTATAAAAGACAGATATCCATTGCCTAACATTGACGATCACATTTCTAAATTAGCCGGTAAGAAATATTTTACTAGTCTTGATATGGCCCAAAGTTATCATCAGTTATTAATTGCACCAGAGGACACTCACAAAACTGCTTTTATTACACCTCAGGGTCAGTATGAATATTTACGTGTTCCATTTGGCTTAGCAAATGCGCCATCTGTTTTTATGCGTTTGGTTAGCAAAATTGTTAATTCGATCCGATGTACACAAAGTGACAGTTCATGTCATGAGATTCTCGCCTTTTTAGATGACTTACTTCTACCATCAATCGACATTATTTCGGGTTTAAAAATGTTAGAAGCGGTATTACAAAAATTTCAATCGGAAAATTTAAAATTAAATATGAAAAAGTGCTCATTTTTACAAGATAAAGTAACTTATTTAGGACATGAAATTTCTCAAGACGGGATTAAACCTGCAGAGCCAAAGTTAATTGCGGTTTCAAATTTTCCTATACCTAAGAATGTACATGAAATACGTCAATTTATAGGTCTTTGTAGCTATTTTCGAAAATTTATAAATAATTTCGCGATTATCGCCCGCCCTTTAACAGAACTAACTAAGAAAAATGTACCGTGGGTATGGGGGGATAAACAAATCGAAAGCTTTAATAAATTAAAGAAATGCTTGTGCTCTAAACCGGTTTTAGCCTTATATGATTCTACGTTAAATACAGAAATACATACCGATGCGTGTAAATTAGGCATAGCGGGTATATTATTACAGCAGCAGCTTGACGGTACCCTACGTCCGGTTATGTATTTTAGCCGAGTAACGTCTAGAGAGGAAACTATGTATCATAGCTATGAGTTAGAGACGCTAGCGGTCGTGGAATCTTTGCGTAAATTCAGAGTGTACGTTGTAGGTAAACACGTAAAAATAGTCACTGATTGTACTGCCGTCCGTGCCACTCTTACGAAACGAGATATTATTCCACGTATCGCTAGGTGGTGGTTGTTAATACAAGAGTACGATATTAGTGTAGAATATAGACCCGGAGAACGAATGAAGCACGTCGACGCATTAAGTAGAAATCCTATTGATGCCGTCAATATTAATCGTCTCGAAATCGCGGATTGGTTTTATACGATTCAATATCAAGATGATAAATTAAAAAGCATAATCGATCAACTAAACACTAAGTCAGCTAGGCCCGATATAGTGAATAATTATGTAATGTTAGATAACAGATTGTATAGAAAAACGCTCAATGGCAATCGCCTCGTAGTTCCCGGGGCGGCTAGATGGAAAATTGTTCAAATGCATCACGATGAAATAGGGCACGTAGGATTAAAACGTTGTACAGATCTAATTAAAAATGAATTTTGGTTTCCTAAAATGACACGGTTTATTCGAAAGTATGTAACATCTTGTTTACATTGTGCTTATGGTAAGGGGGAATATGGTAAAAAGGAAGGTATGTTACACCCGATTCCCAAACCAAATGAACCCTTTAGAATGGTCCATATCGACCATTTAGGCCCTTTCTGTAGGACTAAGAAAGGTCATGAATATATGTTGGTTATAACGGATGCATTTTCGAAATTTGTAATCGCAGAATCTATTAGAACAGTCAATTCGGTAGAAACATTAAGAGTACTTAAAAGAATATTTTCATTATTTGGTTATCCAGACAGAGTAGTAACAGATCATGGTAAGGCTTTTACCAGTAGGTATTTTAAAAAGTTCGCGTTAGACAAACAGTTCAAACATACATTAAATTCAATTGCGTGTCCGCGTGCTAACGGACAAGTTGAACGAACTAATCGAACTATACTCAATGCTCTACGCGCCTCTGACCCTAGTGAAGCAGCTAATAACTGGTCTAACTGCCTCCCCGACGTTATTTGGGGTATAAATAATACCGTAAATGATACTACTGGTTTTAAGCCCTATAATTTGATGTTTGCACGTGATGGTAGGCCAGTGTGTGATGTAACTATTCCAAATCAGGTATCGGAGTCAACTCAGTCCAAGCGCGAAAAGGCCAGTGCTCGTATCGATAAGGCCACCGCTAAGATGAAGCGAAACTTTGACAAACGCCGCAAACAGTGTCATATTTACAAAAAGGGGGATTTGGTTCTATGGAGGCAGGGGCCTACAAGTAGTGCTGCTAAGGTTAACACTAAACTAGATGACTTATATTCGGGTCCCTATATTGTAACTAAAGTCGTCGGCAACGATAGGTACAGAATTAGGAGCATAAAGGGATTAAGGGGCTACAAAAACTTTACTGGGCTGGTTTCCGCCGACTCATTGCGACCCTATCGTAGTGTAGCTGTAGTGTCAGATAGCGCGAGCAGTTCTGACGACCAACTAGAAACCGAAGATTTAATTGATCTTCTAGAAAGCTAATCGACAACGTCTTCCCATTGCGGGAGCAATTGTTTCAGGATGGCCGACTGTAACGCCACACCACATTGTGTAGCCGAGCCTTATGACGCCACGCCATAGCCAAGCGAAGCTAAGCCAAAGCCAAAGCCATCCGGTTCGTGAGTGGTCTGCCGATTGTGAGTGACGTCACATCCTACCGCCAAAAAATAAGAATGTTATAAAAGACCCATTGTTAATTTCTCGGATTATTCTTGTGTTAGCGTCGAACTAAGTAGAAACTGCCAGTTTGTATCTTATTAATTAATAAACTAATAGTTTGCATAAAGTGTGCACGTGTTTGTTTTACCTGTGTCGTTTTATAAATTATAAATGTAAACAAGGAGTCCAATCTCCTTACAATTACAAGATTAAATTTAAATCCGTCCGAAAATGCATTTTTATGCAGACTGAACTCCTTATCGATATTTTTCATGATATATTATAATAACAGAACTAAATGTAAAGCATTTTTTTAATTACACACCTATAAATAAATCCTTTAAGTACCGATTATTTTTTGTTATTGGTTTTTTTTAATGGCGAAAAATAATCTTATTATTTCATTATAATACTATCAGTGAATCACGTTTCAGAGGTTTCAGAGATCAAATAGGTGTTTAATATATTATATGGAATGAATTATTGTTAGTAAAATACGATATAATTCGTTGAATAACAAAGTAAATGCTAAATTTTTACATAAAGTAGAAAAAAAAACGTAAAAAAAGAACACGCTTGTTTAATTTATGTAGTCCTAGTCGTAGAAGTTATCATTAAATAAAATTCTTATGATCTTGTTTTTTTATTGGCGTTGATTTCTATTCTAATAAATAGAACTAAAAAATTTGTATTTCTAAATACAAAAGTATTATAGATCAATATGGAAACTGATCGACGATACAAACATATGTTCAAAAATAAATTAAAAAAATAAGTGACATTTTTTTACAATTAAAAAACCATCGATATACAAAATATCAAGATACACTTGTAATATCTCAAAAGTGACCCCAAAAAATGGTAATTGAAATTATGTACATCTTCGAATCCCTTGTTTTGTTTTTTTTTTTGTTTTTCAGGTGACAAAATTAAAACGCACGTTGTTTCGTTTAAAAGAGTATACAGTAAGCATGTATATAGTACTTTATGAGTGTGTAAGTTCGAATTTGTGTTAAAACAATGGAGAAGCTTCTAATTATTTTATTTTTCATTTATATTAATTATAAACAAAAAACAAAAACCGACTTCAAAACTAAACAAATCTAAAACGTATGTTAAGCTAGCAAGGTTTATTTATATGTAGAAGGCTTTATGATATTACTTATAATGTTACGTAATATCAATTATCATAAAGCCTTCTACATATATATTATTAATAAATAATATAATATATAAATCAATTGCTATTTCGAAAAATCAGGCGCTAAATTAAATTTGCAAGTTTTGTTCTATAAAAGTAGAAAAAAACTATAAAATTTTATATTTGTCTTCACGAATGGCCAGCACTAATTAGGCACTAAATTAATACTAGTTTGATTTGATGCTGTGCTATGCGGTTAGCGTTGTAAGAGGCCGACACTGCTAGCTTAATATAAAGCTGGCAGTTTTCTAATTTTTGATCAATCTACTGCAGCGTAAAATTTACTTTTTGCAGCATTAATTAGCACTAAATGAGCACTTAATTACTGCAAGTGTGTTATGTGGTTCTGCCCACTTGACCTTGCTAGCTTAACATACGTAAATTTAAACTAAAAAGTAGAAAATAATACTTTTAAGAACTTCGTTAATTTAGAAGTCGGTGCCAGCCAGGACGGATAGACTTATCTTGCCTTTGCAAGGAACTTTCGAACGGTATTTTGATTATGTTTACAAATATTATAGATATAGATTAATCGAATACTTATGTGTCTATTTAAGGTTATTTTGCTTTGGCTGGCACCGACTTCTAAATTAACAAAGTTCTTAAAAGTATTATTTTCTACTTTTTAGTTTAGATTTGTTTAGTTCTGAAGTCGGTTTTTGTTTTTTGTTAAAAATAATTTATTTTCAAATTTTTAGCGGAAAGTAGATACTTATTTTGTTTATGTACAAAAAAGAATTTTCCAAATCGGTCCAGCCATCTTCGAGTAATGGGGAACATACATAAAAAAAAGTCCCCAACGAATTGAGAACCTCCTCCTTTTTTTAGAGTCGGTTAATAAGAGCCTGAAAGAATTTAACTATCGGTCTATAATTACGTATAATATTGAAAGAATTTTCTTTTAACTCCTAACCGTTGAGGAGTTGTACCTTCCATCATTAGCTCAACCACAGGAGATGATGATTATCAGACGCAAATACTTGAACAGCTTTAGAAAATATATGAAAAACGTAATAAGTGCCTATAAAATTTGAGAGTTGTCTTCGATTTCCCTGGGATCCCATCATCAGATCGTGACTTGGTGACTATGGGACCAACTAGAAACTATACCCTTTCAAACAAAAAAAGAATTTTCCAAATCGGTCCAGCCATCGTCGAGTAATCGGGGAACATACATAGAAAAAAAAAAAAAAAAAGTCCCCGACGAATTGATAACCTCCTCCTTTTTTTGAAGTCGGTTAAAAACTAGGTAAAATACAAGAAATCTCAACAAATGAAGAAGTAATTAAACTTTAAATTTGCGCTTGTATATAGCTTTGTGACGTCACACGACATGAACGACCGAAATTTAAATTAATTACTCCGTCTTTTATTGACAGAAGATTTTTCACTGAATTGTTACACTTGATTTATATTATAATGGGAGGTCTCACTGCGAGTTTTAGCCGTTGGTGGCGCTACAAGCGCATAACGTGAACAACGTCAAGAATGTATACAGTAGTGTATGTCAAATTATTTTTTTTCAAATTTTATGTCATTTTTTTTAATTCAACAATATTTAAGACACCGTATTTTCCATCTTATATTTGATTTTACAAAACTTAAATAAACTCTATAATAATAAACGCGTCTATCAAAATAGGCGGCATTGAGGTTTTCGTTGGTGACGTTATGCGCTGGTAGCGCCATCTAAGCCCAGCTTGGCGTGAAACCTCCCATTCCATTGAGTTTAATATTATATTAACAACGTTATGAAACTTCTCCATTACAAATTTAGATTTTTCGACTTTATTATTCGTCACTTTTTGAAAAGATATTAGGAAAGTAAAGTAAAAAAGTCTATCTATATTTTTATATATCGATGGAAAAATAAAAAAAAAAAAAGAACTTTTTTTTAATTGTAATATGAAGTCATGCGTTGTTACTAGAAGCGAAAGCGGACCAGCCGGTCCCAGTCGAAGGTTAGTATCTGTAGTAGTTAGGTTTAAACGGCCCTACTTTGTTGAGACCTAGGTATTTCGCCTGCTCGTCCGTCAATTCGGTTAAATGTGCGTCAAACGTAGGTAAATGCAGGCTCGCTACGTATTCATCCATTTTCTTTGGTAACAGGTATACATCAGCCTGTAAAAATAAAAATAAAAAAATAATTATACTTTCTTACATATGCACGAATATTTCTAAAAAAAACAAATAAAAATATCCGAAAACATAGTTTTATTTAAAATATAGGTTAAACTTCAATGGAGCTTATCTTTAACTTATTTTAAAATTTAGTCACTATTAAGTCAAACAATTAATATTGGCATTTAACATTAATGTAAAAAAATAAATTTTAACGAAAAATATCCTATATTTTCAAATGTTTACAGTAATTTATAAATCAATACATAAAAATCATAAATCAACAACCGGATTCAATGTTTCAACCGATTGATTCAACCAACTCACCTTGTATCTGTGTTGAGGGGCGTTATACAACTCTATTAAGGCCAGAGCCTGTGTTGCCGCAGTCACCGACACCACGAAGGATGGCAAGGATGAGCAGCATAAATTCGCGAGACGACCTTCTGCTAGCAACACTATCCTCTTGCCATTACCCCATATAATGTGGTCCACCTTATAAGACACAGACTATATTTATTTCATTGTAGACGAAAACCGGTGTTTACACACCAAAAGACACACATGCAGACGGTTATTTTTATCTATATGGAAAATAGTCGCCCTATAAGCGAACCAAATGTAAGTCTTTATAGATAAATACTCGTATATAATATGTTTTATATTTCATAACCATATATTTAATTAAGTATTGAAAGAACTTACAAAATTCCATAATTCGCAAATAAGCGAACTAATTCAATGATATTTAATATAAATTATTCACTTCAACGGAGTTAGCCGATTCGATATAAATAAAGGTATCGATATATAAAAATTAGACTTGCAACGAATAGTATATTCGGCAGTATACCGAATACCGAATATTCGGCGAGGCCCCTGACCGAATAGCCGAATATTAGGCAAAAGTATTCGGCCGGATTTTAGCGCCAAAAACTTGTACAGACGTGATTGTTTCGCGCTCCTCCCGCGCACCCGCTGTTGCTCTGCGCGGTATTTTTCTAACGCACTGCATGTTTCGACAAGTTCATTTCGTGGATATCGTATTACGTTAAGTACAGTTTTTTGTGCGCTGAAAATGATTAAATTCTGTACCTGTTTTATGTACCAATGACTACTTAATAAATGATTATAAAAGAAATGAGAACCTTACCCTTCTAAATTTTGATTACCACAATAATTCAAATTTCAAATACATAGAATCCTCCATTTTTCCAATTCAGAAGATGATTATGTACCTGTGTTATGTACCAATGACTACTTAAATGATTATAACAGAAATGAAAATATGAATATATACGTAATCAATCGATTTTAATTTTTCATTTTACCAATTATTATTTCTCTATGACAAAATATATTATTTAAGTATTCGGTATTCGGCCGAATATTATGTAGATATTCGGTATTCGGCCGAATATAATAAAAGCAGCCGAATAGGCCGAATACCGAATAGTAACCGAATATTCGTTGCAAGTCTAATAAAAATATATTAATATATTAAAAACCGAAATGTTGTTTTTTCTGTTTTTATATGAATTATGTTCGGAATCGAAATCTAGATACAGGGCGATGTTTTTATCCATATAAATAAATATCTGTACCAGTCTAAAGATAGATAGATCTTAGTATATTTATGACAGTGACGGAGAGCGGAGAACAGAGAGTCTCTCTTCTCCGTTTACTCCATAAGGGAAAGTGCATAGAGTTTAAAAAAAATAGAAATTCTGGGAACTACATTCTTACACAGATTTAAAGCGATAGAACAACTGAAAACTATCTTAGAAATAAATCAAGACGTATTTCGTCAAAATGAAGATTCATTACAACAATAAATATTTTAAAATAAATTTGGCGTTTTGCTTTCACATAGAATCATGCTAATGCGGCGGATAACGAAAAAAAATACATATATTTTAACACATATACCAGGTTTTAACTTACAATGGCCGCAGTGTCCAACTTAATAGACAATTATTTTTTATAATTATTAAGTAAATCGTTTTAAATTTGATCATTTACTATTAATAATAATAATAATATGAAAATTTTACTATCTATAGGAATGAAACGATTGAAGAACTTATTTTGACAAAACCTATACTGCCATATATTTTTGTTTTGCATATTTTCATATTGTTATGTATATTTACTTACTAATATAATTATTCAGGCCTTATAACATACAAATGCTGGGAGTTGAAATCACATCACCATCTAGTTCCATGGTAAGCTACGAGGCTTATGTTACGGATACCAGATAGTTGATACACCATACATATATAACTTTAAATATACATTCACTATAAAGTTCCGCACGTCGAGTGCTAGAGTAAACATATCCTCTCGTTGTTCTTCCGTTTTAAAATTTATTATTGTGCTTAAACTTACCCAAACTTATTTTATATTTAGTGAATTGCATGGATTTTTTCATCAGTGGGTGTTATTATTACTAATAACTATGAATAGCTGCAGTGATTTTAAGTAAACAGTGTTTTATTCAAACAAAGAACAGTGTCATTGAACGTCCTTCATAACCGTCCCTGTCTACACATTGACGTGAGACATTATCAAGCAGAAATTCGCATTCAGCGTACTAGTGTTGTTGGCGTAGAGGGTTACACTGTACCTTTTTACGACTTTTACTCGATAAACCTGAGTTCAAATCCCAACAAAAACGAAAAAATATTTCTTGATTTTAAAACATAACGAACATATTTATAATAGTAAAAATGAAGTATGCGTGCTGTAAGTCGACGGCAGGTGGCGCTAGCGATACCATTACATGTTCTAAATGTAATCAACATTACCATTATCTGTGTCTATACCCGTCGAAAGGTGAACCAATGTTAAACTTGGAATCCAAGAAGAGATGGGTCTGTCCGGATTGTATGCTGGCCATACCTAGGCAAAGCGTTAAGGATAATACGCCAGTCCGTAGTCAGTATTCCAAGTCGATTTGTAAATCGAACACCGATGAAAATGTCACTGTGCGTAGGGGTGCGTCAGCGTCGAGTATGCTTTCGCCTGACAAAGATGATAATGATTCTTTTTTGGATCAGATTAAACGCCTCATCTCTTCTGAAATCTCTTCTCTAAAAGATGAGCTTAAATCTTCCCTTACACCTTTAAAGCAAGACCTGCACTCATTGCGTGAAGAACTCTCAAGCATGAGGGAAAGTTTGGAATTTGTTCATAGTCGATATGATGATTGCAACAATAGAATTGATAAATGTGAATCAGAATTGAAACAACTATCTTCAAAACTTTTAGATATCGGAGATTTTAAGTCTAAGTTAGATTTATTGGAATCTGAAAATAATAACCGGGAACAGTGGGCTCGAAAATCTAATATCGAAATATATGGTATTCCAGAAAAAAGTAATGAAAATTTATACTCGTTACTTCAAAAGATATCTCAATTAAGCGACAATAATTTGAATATAGATACCGACATTGATTTTATTACGAGAGTCGTTCCACGCAATAAAGATGACAAAAAGATCAAACCGATTATAGTGCGTTTTTTGTGTCGGTACAAAAAGGACGACTTTCTGGCCAAAGTTAGAAAATTAAAATTAAAATGTCATGACATTGGATTTACGTCAAACAACAGCTCTATTTATTTCAATGACCATCTTACAAGCTCCAATAAAATGCTATTGCAACAAGTAAAGAGAATCGCCCAAGATAAACACTATGAATACGTCTGGGTTAAAAAATGTAGTATAATGGTGCGACGGAACAGCTCGAGTCCAGTTTTACATATTGGTAACAAAAGTGATTTAAAAAAGATTGTGTAAGAATTATTTTTATTACTGAGCACCGGTGTAGCAGTTTACAAGTTAATTTAAATTTTTTATTTTTTTTTAATTGTTTACATCTTTTTTTTTACATCTTTTTTTTTATATTGTTAAATTTTTTACTTCACTTGCTTTTGTGTGACTGCTATTATGTATTTCTTTACTCAATTGATTCTATATATTTGTGTCATCGGATATTTAAATTTAGAGATATATATTTTTTTACTATGGCACTGTACGAGTATATTAATGTAATTTATAAATTTACTTACTGTCTGATTTTAATGATAATGGACTTACGTTTTGTTAATTTTGAACATTACAATGTCTAATATTATAAATCTAACGTATCAAAACGTACGGGGCTTGAGAACTAAAACCACTGCATTTTTTAGGAATATGATTCAATTCGATTCGGATATTTTCTGTCTTAGTGAAACGTGGTTAAATGAGTCCATAAATAGCTCTGAATTGTTCGATTCGAGGTATACAGTGTACAGGCATGACCGAAATTATAGTCATCTAGGAAAAACCTTAGGAGGAGGTGTTTTAATTGCTATTAAATCACACTTAAATATTAGGTCCTCAGTTGTTCATTCCATTTCTGGTGCGGAAATTATACAAGTTTGTATTCGCCTAACAACAGCTCCTCTTTCGAAATCCCTTCACTTATACTGTTGCTACTTTCCACATGGTAAAGCGCATTATGAAGCTTTATGTAATTTCTTTGAAAGTGTGTCTAATTTGCTCACATACCATCCCGATGATTATGTTGTAATAGTGGGTGATTTCAATATATCTTCTGCATGTTGGTCACAAGGTAATACAGGTATGTGCCTCGACAATATTCATACGGATGATGTATATGTAAATGCACTTAACAATTTCTTATGTTTTAATAATCTGAGACAGTTTAACTCTATTCCTAATAAAAATGGACGTTATCTCGACCTGATTATTGGAAATTGCGACTGTTTGGTAAATCTTTGCAGTGCTTCACTTGTTCCTGAAGATCTTCATCATCCCACTTTATCTATAATGCCATCATTGTCATGCGCTCGTTTCTCCATTGAAAACTCTCGAACAATAAGGTTATATCACGAGGCTGACTATGACGCCATTAATAATGTTCTTGCTGAGGTAGATTGGTTTGATCTTTTAAGTAACTGTGATATTTCTGATGCAGTTGATAATTTTTATAAAATTATCAATAATATTATTTCAGATCTTATTCCAGTAAAAGTTGTTAAATATGTGAACAACTTTCCTTTCTGGTATTCTAGGTCTTTAAAAAAATGATATTGGAAAAACTTAAATATCATAAAAAATGGAAGATCTATAATAGACAATTCGACTATGATAATTTTATATTACTTCGTGAACGGCAAAAGATTGCCCAATCCGAATGCTATAATAAGTTTATTCACGATGCCGAACTCAAAATTAAAAATAACAGTAAGTTTTTCTGGACTTTTGTCAAATCTAAACAATGTTCTCATGTAATACCTGATTCAGTTTTCCTTGATGACCAAATTGCTCATACCGGGAAGGATATATGTACTATGTTTAATAATCATTTTAATTCCGTTTATGAGCCTGCCACCTTAGCCTCATCTGTCATATCGAAGACTACTTCAGTAAATCATGTTAGTATTGAGTCCATAAATTTATCTATTAGTAAGGTAAAAAAATATCTTAATACGCTTAAAATTGATAAAGGTTCCGGTCCTGATAATATACCTCCCATATTTCTAAAATCTTGTAGTGAATCATTGTCTTACCCTGTTTACATTTTATTTAATAGATCTCTAAAGTCAGGTTTTTTGCCTTCAATATGGAAACGTTCTTATGTGGTCCCTGTATTTAAATCTGGTGATAAATCCGATGTCCGAAATTATAGACCTATTTCCAAACTATGTATTTTAGCAAAATTGTTTGAGAAGATAATCTATGATGAGCTTTTTCCTCTAGTTAGACCATATATAATTGATAATCAGCATGGGTTTATTAGTAAAAGATCCACTGAATCCAATGTTTGCGAACTTATTCATCGTGTCTCTTCGTTTATGGATGCGGGTAATCAGGTGGACGTTGTGTATACGGATTACTCGAAGGCATTCGATAAAATTTCGCACAAAATTTTACTTCGTAAGCTTGAAGTCTTTGGTATACACGGTGATCTTCTCCGCTGGCTTAGTTCATATCTGCATAATCGTAGTCAGGCTGTCACTGTGAAGGGGCACTGTTCAACTTTCCTGCCAGTATCATCAGGCGTGCCTCAAGGCTCTCATCTTGGCCCCCTCTTATTTAACTTATATATCAATGACATTTGTGATGTTCTAATTAATTCTACAGTACTCCTCTTTGCAGACGATATGAAACTGTGCCGTAAAATTTCATCTGTTACTGACTGCACCCTTTTGCAGGATGATCTTGATAGACTCTGCAAATATTGTGAGAGTAACTTTTTACAGCTGAATGTTGAAAAATGCAGTGTTATATCTTTTACGAGAAAAGCTCGCAAGATCATTTTTGAATATCATTTGGATGGAGCTAATGTTTCCCGTGTAACCGAAGTTAGAGATCTGGGGATTTACTTGGACAGTAAGTTGACTTTCGTTCCCCATATAAACCGATCAGTGTCTAAAGCTTATAGAATGCTTGGCTTCATCATGCGTATAGGGAAGGACTTTAAAAGTTCTGCTACTCTGAAACTTCTGTATAACTCGTTTGTACTTCCTATACTTAACTATGGATCATTAGTGTGGAATCCGCATTACAAAATTCACAGTGATAACCTTGAGAAAGTTCAGGATAAATTTATTAAATATTTAAATTATAGGTCCTGTTCGTTAAATAAATATCTATCATTGTCTAACCGACGATTGCTGAGAGAACAGTTGTTTTTGTTTAAATTATCTAACAATATTATTGATTCCCCATACTTATTGAGCCAAATTAATATTAGGTGTCCCAGGTTATCCTTTCGTAAGAAGTTGCTTTTTGACCCTCAATTAACTCGTACTAAATTTGCTCAAAATTCAATCATTAATCGTGCATGTAATAATTATAATGAAAAATTTACTAATGTAGACCTTTTTAATCATCGTGATGTATACAGTATTAAAAAAGAGTTTTTAAAATGTTTATAGCAAGTGTCATATTTAAATCTGCCTTTTCATATTATGTAAGTAGATCTCTGATTACATTTATAGTTAATGTACTTCTTTAGTTTAAGTTTTCACATTCTTTTCATGTGAATTTTAGTAGATTATTTTTTGTTGTGCCTTTTTAGTATTAATTTTACAATTTTTTACATAATATTGTTTACTCTAGCTGTATAAATTATAGTTTTAAGTGGAAACTTTGCTGGTGTGTGATTTTAATTAGTTGTAATTATTTATAAGGATTTATACACTGTTTGTTTCCCAAAAATTAAATAAATAAATAAATATAAACACCCCTTACTAGAGTATCAACATACGTGTTCATCACTCAAATGAATGGCCCCAAGCGGACTCTAACCCGCGACCGTTGCGAAAACTTGCTAGTTTCTCTCAAATATTTATGTCTTCTCACGATATTTTTCTTAACCGTAAGACAAGTGAATATGTTGAAAATAATTAAAACTTTCAGTAGAAGCTAGACTTGGTTTTCGAATTAAATAATAAACTACCAATATAAATTTCGCAGTGGCAGCTCAGTGGTAGCATGCTCGCATGGGAAACCAACCAGAGCGGGTTCAATAAGAGTCTCGCCTAACATTTTCATTTCAATTATTTTCAATTATTTCCAACATGATTACAACTTGTCATACGGTGATTGAGTAGTACCAAAGAACCACGCATGATTGAGAGAACCTAGCAAGTTTTCGAAATACATGTGCAGTTCGCCCGCAATGGGCCAGCGCGGTGAACTATGGCCTGATCCCCCTCGTATTGAAGGGAGGCTGACCCCCAGCAGTGGAACGTTGAAAAGGCTGAATAAATACAATACCTTATTAAACTAACTAACTGTTCTCACCTGGCTTCTCACTCTCTCCCACAGTAGATCCGGCGTCCGTAGAGAGTGTACATCTATTTCCGTATTACTGTGCCCCATGTTGCAAACAACACAGCCGTTCTTCATACGCTCCATGTGCTCTCGTGTGACCACGCCTTTATTTCCTGTGGCTGTTATCACTATATCCACTTGCCTTATGACCTGAAAAAAAATATAGTACTAGAAACTCAGTCTAGCTCCGCTCGGGTTCTCTTGACGCACTTTAACAATTAGTATTGATTTATCAGAAATGAGATATTGCCTCGCAGTAAAATGTATACTATATGTTGACCCGGATAACCAGTTATCATCATACCAAATTTCATCAAAATCTGTCCAGCGGTTTTCTGCAGTTACAAACAGAAAGAAAGACAGAGAAAAATCTATAAGCCTCTCTTTCGATAATAATAATAATGGGTATTTCACACTGCATAAAAGATTACACTCAGAATTTTATTATAGGCTCTAAGGAAAGGAACAACTCATCTAATTTGTAAAAGCTCGTTTATTGAGGAAGACTATGAAGGGAACAGGGATAAAACAAGGAATGTCACATAAAATTCAAATTGCTGAACAAGTATGGGATCATTAAGATTTTGCCACATTATAAAATGCAATGGTAATTTAAAACTATTGTCCGGCCGCTCAGAGAATGCGTTTCTGACAGATCGTGATCGACTGGACGATGTAACTTGGAACTGCCGTACAATTTACGGCAAATTTTTAAATATCTTTCATTTACCTTATTAACGAGTGATAAGTACTAGTACTAAGTACTTAAGTAATAATTCGAATAATTATGCCGACTTACAATAAATGTATTAATTTTGGGCTAAAATTATTACAAATACTTAATTAACAAATATAATAAATTATTTTTAACAAAAAAACAAAAACCGACTTCCAAACTTAATAAATCTAAACTAAAAAGTAGGAAATAATACTTTTAAGGACTTTGTTAATTTTGGAGTCGGTGCCAGCCAGGTATTTTGATTATGTTTACAAATTGATAGATTAATCAAATATGTATCTATTTAGTGTTATTTTGCTTTGGCTGGCACCGACTTCAAAATTAACAAAGTCCTTAAAAGTATTATTTCCTACTTTTTAGTTTAGATTTATTAAGTTTGGAAGTCGGTTTTTGTTTTTTTGTTAAAAATAATTTATTTTTAAATTTTTAGCGGAAAGTAGATACGTATTGTGTTAATGACTATAAAAATTTACCTTCTATTATGAGGTATACCTAATAGCCTGAAAGTATACAACTATCGGTTCATAATTGCGTATTATTTTGAAAGAATTTTCTTTAAACTGCTAACCGTTGAGGAGTTGTACCTTCCATCATCAGTTACGGTACGTGACTCAAATATCCATATAGCCTATAAAAGATTCGGCCGAGCATCGTTAATTTGCTCTTAAGAATTGAAGAGTTCCGATACTTTGTCATGGATCCCATCATCAGAACCTTACCAAACTTTCATCAAACTACCCTTGAAGTATACCCTTTCCATTAAAAAAAGAATCATCGAAATCGGTTTGCGTGATATTGAGTTATTCGTCCATTTGTCGCGCAAATACTTAATGCAAATTTAAGACTTTTATGGTTTTCTCAAGGATTCCATTATCAGAACTGGAAAATATTAAAATGGGACCACATGGGAAGCACTACCTTTCAAATAAAAAAAGAATCATCAAAATCGGTTCACCGAGCTCAAAGTTATGAGCTAACAAACATAAAAAAAAAAAAAAAAAAAAAAAAAAAAAATACAGACGAATTGATAACCTCCTCCTTTTGGAAGTCGGTTGAAAATAATAGCTTTTATAAGTCAAACCACGTCAAACGACGCTGTTTCAAGGTTATGTCAACTGATTGTTTTTGTAATGATGTGACAAAATAAAATAATAATTGTATTCGAATATTTTTGTAATCTTAATATAATCTGTCGGTATGATATAAATAATATAATATTTAATGTACTTAGTATTTAATAAAGTTAATAATATATATAAGGTACGCCCAAACAAAACTTAAGAAAATTAGTGTCATAATATCAGTCAGATGAATTAAAAAAAAACGTTGAAAATAAAATTACTTACTACTTTATATTTCTAAAGCATTGCCGAGAAAGGATTTGAAATTACTAGTAACATTTTGAATTTTCGATATTAGAATGTTGTAATGTTGTAATATTTATACATATAAAAAGGCCGGCAATGTGTCGAGAGTTCAGTTGACATTCGAAGTTGAGTGAAGATAAGAAGCAATACAAAATAGTGGAAAAGTGAAGAGTTGGTTAAAGTATTAGTGAAGAAGTACTGTAGAAGTACAGACTGTGCGTGTATTCATAGTGAAATAAAACATCCTTAGTGCCAGAACGCTTAAAATTTCCGATCCCGAACCCGTAGAACTTACATTTTCCAATAAATAAAGCATTTCTTTTTCCCTTCGTTACATTCAAAAATTACGATTCAATTCAAGTAATTGATTCATTAAAAATGTATTTACATTGTGAATATTTATTGAAATAGAATTCCTATAAAAAAGAACAACATACCTAAATTAAATTGAATAAAAATGCATAATGAAAAATAACGTTAATAAATTATTGTACATCACTAGTCATGACGAATTGACAGGTGTCAGAAACGCATTCTTTGAGCGGCCGGACCATAGATTCTTTATTGACATTACAAAAATATACTTAATTTTTATTTATCTGTATACATTTGGTAATTAGTACATTGTGTATTTAGTAAGCGCACCTCATTTAATTTGACGACTCGAAATCCGTCCATCGCAGCTTGGAGTGCGCATATGGGATCGATTTCTGTAACGTACACCTACGAAATAATTAAAAAAGTGTTAGTTATTATTTTTAATTACATTCTTACAAAAATGTCAGTTTCAACAAAAAAAAAGCACCACCACTTATTTTAAATCCACAATTAAACTGAGAAAGGATTAAAAACAAACAATAACGTTGATCAACCAATCGATTTGTCGATAAATTGATAGTTTGATAAATTGACACTTACAACACACCCCAAAGCTTTCAACGCTTGACAACATCCCTTGCCAACCTCCCCGTACCCGCACACCACAGACTGCTTCCCACCAAACATTAAATCTGTACTACGCTTTAAAGCATCTATTATGCTTTCTCTGAAAAACATAATGAATTCCATTAAGAACTTCTCATAAAATAAACATTGATCTCAAAACATTTTTATATTATGTATAATTCATTTAATGAATAATCGATTTAAAAACGAAATTAGCGGGAACAAACAGACAGGCAAAAATGTTTAAAATTGGGTTTTTAACTTTTATTATAAATACCGTATATGTATGTGCATACATATGTATTTAGTACACTTAGTTAAAGTTATGTTGAAGTTACAAAAAATACTTCAACTAAAACTAAAACATGAATTGACACATTGAATCATTTGGTTGATCAATTTAGATCAACCGAACGATTCAATTAAACAATTTAATTTCAATTTTAATTCCCAGAATACATACCTACAAGAATATAGATTATCAAACTTCGTCTTAGTGACAGAATCGTTTACATTCATGGCAGGAACACACAATTTCCCAGCCTTACTTAATTGATATAATCTGTGGACACCAGTCACACTTTCTTCTACTATTCCTGTAAGGACAATAATTAATAAAAATATTAATTTTCTATAATTAACTCAATTCAAAAATAACTGGTCAAGTGCGAGTCGGACTTGCACACGAAGAGTTTCGTACATTTTTACAAGATATGTTTTGTTTACGTACGTGTTAAAATTAACCCTCTTGTTATTTATGATTTTTTGGTATAGCGGCAATAGAAATACACGGGGTTTGATAGAAACTCTAATAATAAGTATTATTAAATGCGAAAAATAATTTGGTTAACATTTAGGATCCGCAACAAAAAACACGTTTGTTGGGTTTTCGTGGGTAGTAGTGGGGTTTTCAAATTTTTGGTTCGATTGTTTGATTTTTGGTTCCCAAAGTTTCACTTCAGTTTACTTACAATAACAAGAACCAAAAACCAAAGTAAACCTGCGAAAATATCCAAAAAGATAAGTTTTATGATACCTGCATATCCACAGGTGGTATACGTACTTAATTAAGACACATTTCCTAACTTAAAAAAAAAAACAAAAACAATAGTGTAACTTACCCTTTATCTGTTTAAAAGCATTGGGATGTTTCTTCAACATGAGATGTGTTGCGTCGCCACCGTCGTCTAATATCATATTCGGCTGCCAAGTACCAGTGGGAGTGCAACACTGGTCGATGCACCACCAAAACGCCTCTTCGCTTTCACCACGCCATGCAAATATGGCGTAACCTTGAAAAAGACTTGGAATTACCACTTTTTTAGCATCCCAACGCTGGGGGCGGACCTCCCTTTAATACCAGGGGGATCAGCGTGGTGAACATGCTGGTGAAATGTTAACTGACCATGTCTTTTGAAAACTTGCAAGTTGTTTTCGTTTACCTTTGAAAAACACTTATTTATTTATTTATTTAAAAAAACTTATTTGTACGCTTATTAAAATTGTTAAAATTTTAATAAAGATAATCTTTTAATATATAATCGCTAAGCGTATGAAAATCTGTACCGTAATTAATGAGATTTGCCTAAATAAACATTACCTCAGAGCAGCGACTTGACAAATGAGGAGCGATTTTTTTTATTATTAGACTTGCGCTTGACGACAATCAACGGTGGGAAGCACTGATGAGATATAGATCAGGTTAGTTGCTTTGAAGGTACTTTCTTGGAATGATTTCGCACGTCTTTTGAAACTTGCTAAGTTCTCTCAGACATGCAGATGTCCTCACGACATTTAATTCACCGTAAGTCTAGTTAAAAATTTGAATAGGATTCGTCCATGACAATAGAGATGCGAGACCCAAGATGAACCCGTCATTAATTTCCCAAGTACATTACCACTGAGCTTTCACCGCCTTTCACCGATCAGGACTTTCTAGAGATTACTAAAACTTACCAGCATGCGCTAACGCAGCGGCGACTTCATTCTGAGTGCTGTATATATTGCAGGCCGCCCAACGTACAGTCGCGCCGAGAGCGGCTAACGTTTCTATCAGCACTGCCGTTTGTGCATTGATGTGTGTGCAGCCTACAATCTGTAAAATTTATTATTAATAATGTTCTCAGACCAATTCCGGCCACGGCGGCCAATCTCATTGAGACAGACCAACTGCGCAGGAGATATTATAGTGCCCAAGTGTACGCGCAAACACAAGTGCACTCTCTATTCCTATCATTCTCATACTCCGGTGGAACGACATGAGACACGACCAGTGACAGCTTAAAGGCACAGGACCGACAGTTTTACGTGCTCTTCGAGGGACGGGGGTGACACACCGCCAACTTTCCAACTCCGGGCTGTTACTGAGGCTTACGAAACAGAAAGACTTGATTACTAAACTTGGCCCGACACGGGACTCGAACCCAGGACCTCTTGATGTGTGGCCGTACATGATAGCCACTACACCACCGAGGCAGTTATTATTATTGCCTATACAATATACATTCAAAATAAAATTCTGTGTCAAATTTATACCTTAAGTATTTTTTGGACGATCTTATTAAAGTAGTCATTGTTATCGCTAAATAGGCTGTATCTATAGTTTTTAAAGTTTTGTCTGTCTGTGTCATAACGGGAAAACAGGACAGATTTTGATAAAATTTAGTACGATGATAGCTGGTTATACGGATCGACATATAGGATACTTTTTACTGCAGGAAAATTTATTATTGTATTTAAAAAATTATTACTAAACCTTAAAACTAAATTATTACTAAAAACGAGGTTGAGTAGCTTGTAATATTATAAATGCGAAGGTTCTTGTTTAGATTTGTCACTACTTTACGTTGAAATGGAAGATGGATTTTGATAAAACTCCGTACACAGATAAATTTATGTAAGCTAATGTTGTACACTAAATAAACTATGGTTTAAGAGCGATAGCAAAGAAAAAACGAAATGGACATGCACATTTTATTCTATTTGGTAAAAATCAATTGCCCGTCTGTACATTTTACAAGACTACTCAGCAAATTTAAACTTCCTCAACTCTCTTGGATGAAAAATTCTGTTCCCTAGCTTATATTAGACTTGAAGACTTCAACGATTATTGAATTGAACTTTAAAGAAGTTACGGTTTGAGGGATCCCAAGAGATACTTATAATACAAAAATCTTGTTCTGCTTTATTCTCTAATGAGGATCACAAGCACAGATAACTTTATCAATTTGGTTGAACTAAATTACTATAGAGGCCCGAAAAACCGAAAGCTAACAGAATAACTATTCTAATGACCTTCGCCTAAAGAAGATTCATCGGCTTTTAAGGATCTTACATGTCCAAAAGGGACATTTAAAATGAAACTGTCTTTTCGAGTCACGAGTCTCTACATCGGTGACCATGTTTGCTGTAAAGCATTCGGAAACTTAAAATTAAAATAAATCCGCGACAAAATCCGAAAAGATAGTTTAATTTAAAATGTATATAATATATTATATATGTTTCTAATATTAAATAATCAGTATAATTAAAAAACTAAAAACTCGACTGCTTATCTGTGTAATTTGAAAATGAAAAAACCCTAAACCATGTTGTGTTCTGGTTCAAAATTTATACCCAGTGCCACACATTTAATACGAATCGAACGACACCTTTGAAGCTAAAATCCATCAGGCCGTTCAGAGCGGTTGTAGAGCGTGCCAAACAATTATACATGCATACACACTCTCGAAAAGCCTAACCCTCTTTCTGGCGCAGTCGGGTAAAAATAGTCCATATCGTGCCAATGTAAATTATAAATTCTATGCGAAACAATATCTTTTTCCGACAATCGGGTAGTAAGTGTACTTTCACGCATGTTTACATAATTTATTACACACAAATCGGTATATTTATGTATTACAATTCCTAAAATAAATGATAGTAGCATAGCTCAAAAACACGCAAACGTTACTAAGATCGATTAGTTTCTATATTTATCAAGGTTAAACTAAATGTCACGGAAAACAAAATACAAATAACCCTTCGACCAGAAGTTTTCAAAATGATAATTTTCTATCAATAGGCTAGTTGACTAAATTTGAAAAATTGCTTAATAGTGAACATTAGCACTTATTTAACACGAAAAACATCTTATTTTTTAAAAAATCTGTCATTAACGTTAAATATTTTGCATTTTTAAAAGCCAATTTAAAATTATCTTAAAAACGCTCTGTACTGTCGCCATGACAGTAGTCTTGAATGACGTCACTCCGTACGATACTAATAGTGTTCCTGTATACCGTAGTTACTATAATTTTGTTTTCTTTTATTACAAGTACTGTTTTTTTTTTATGGGACAAAGGGGGCAAACGGGCAGGAGGCTCACCTGATGGTAAGTGATCACCTCCGCCCATGGACATCTGCAACACCACAGGGCTTGCAGATGCGTTGCCGGCCTTTCAGGAAAGGGAGGGAGGGAAGGAGGAGTGAGAAGGACGGGAAGAGGGATGGGGAGTGGGCCTCCCGGACTCTCACTTACCGGACGAAACGCGACAGCATAGCTGCCACTTCACGCCGGTCTCCTGTGAGAGAGTGGTACTATACGGGGCGTGCCGGCCCATTCGGCTGCTACCCGAAGGTAACAAGCATGGCACTACCACTGTGTAGTACCCCAGTGTAAAAGTGCAACTATAAAAACGCGAAACAAGCATTTTATATACGTTCCAAACAATAAACAAATACGGTAAAAGTGAATAAAACTTGCGAGGAGAGATAATCCTAATAGTTTGTCTACAGTTTTCCGGATGTATTCTTGTGAAGATCATTTTGATGTAAGTATTTACGCAATGAATGTCTAAATCTAAAACTGTTGAAGCTGTTGAAGTTTGCAGAATCAGTATTTGTAAGAATTTTTAGTACTAGTAGGTACTTTATGTACTATGATATTTGAGTTCAGGTGTTTTAGTATTCTGATTTAAAATCTTGTTTTAGTGTCACATTTATTATAATAAACACAGTTGCTTTATTTTTCTAGTTGCGAAATGATAAGGTTAATTACATGGAGTATCATATAACCACAAGAACATAACAATATCACAAGTGCGCATGAAACCTGATTGTACTCCAAGTAAATTCGAATGTCAAGGAGACAGAAGAAAACGGATGTGTAGCAGTATAGAACGGCTATAATTGTAAAAAATCAAAGAATGATGGCAATCGCTGAGTGTCTGAATGATTCAGAAAAATGCTTTACATCTAGTTTATTTCTCAAAGATACTTTTAATCACAGATAATATTTACTTATTTATTAAATAGAAAATTAAACGAATACAAGTTTGCTTAATATTCCAAATAGTGGCGTAGTAGTATAAATAGTAGTTATTATCATTATAAATCTTTTCTACGTAAAGGTTTAAGCATTGTGGAATTCCGATGAACAAAGCTCGATCGAGATCGAATTTGGACAAAATGCTACTGTTTGCTTTGTTAATCCTGCTTCCATAGCAAACAGTACTTGTTTTTGAAGATATAATTAAGAATAACTGTATTAATTCGACAAGAAATATGTTTAAACGAAAACTTTCTCAAATAACCTACTGTACTCTACGAATATATCAACAACAACAATGGCGCTTGGTACGAACTGACGTAACGAATTCTAATTGGTGTTAACTGTCACGTGATAAAATGTCTACTTTAGGTGAATTTATTTTGTAGAAATATTAATAATCCATATTTATTTTATTAAATAATATTGTTATTTGTGATCTCTAAGTCATGATTAATCATTAGACACAACCGTATTCACCAATTACCCGACTTAATTGATTTAAATTTAATGTTAATTAAAAACTAGCGATTCCCGTGACTCTACCCGCGTTTTAAAAATAGGGATTGTAAAAGTAAAAGTAGAAGGATAAAAAATTTAGGGTTTCAAGTTTTTTTGATGCCAAATCATAAAAGATAAAAATTTGGTCTAAAATTAAAAAATAAAATATCTCGAGAGCTAGCCTTATCACCTAGTGGAATAAAAAAATAGCCTACGACCTATTCTCAGACCTACCAAATATACACAAAAAAATCATAACAATCGATCAAACCGCTTCGTAGGCGTTCGATAGTAAACACTGTGACAAAAAAATAATAGAAGATTATTATAGTCCACTATATACTACCTTAGCATCCTTCAAAGGCTTGTCATCTTTAGCCCTGGCCCTCAACGCCATTATTCCTGGCATCTCCTGTTCAGCGATCTCAATCTCCCTCCTGCCGAATGCATGCTGTTCCACATTCCGAACACAATATGGTGGGTTGGGTTGCCCGGCAGCTATGGCCTTCTCGTGTGGCTGAACTCCCTCATCTTCATCGGATGAAGACCCTGGAATTAAGAAAGAGTGGCAACTTAACTTCTTGGTCATTAACGGTCAGACTCATTCTCATCGCCTTATAAAACTCGGGAAGTATGGAAAATAGCTTTTTTTTAAAATAACATTGACTAATGTCTAATACGAATGTAATAAATGAGTTAAAGAAAAAAAAAACGTGCTACTCAAACAGTATTTGAGTGACAATTTTTTTTTTCTTTCCACCAGTCTTTGACAGAGTTGTATGGATCAAATTTTATAATTATAAAATACTTTTTTTCTAGGAAAAGTGTCGAAATTTTGAAGAACTTGAAAAAAATGTATGCGATCTCAGCGAGCATGTAAAAAAACCGTAAACATTCTCCACGCACATCCGGAGGAAGGCGAGTAGAATCGTCATCATCTTCTTAAAATAAAAATGGTATTTGCTCGTACCCCTCATTTAATAGTACCTATTTCTTTATAAGGGTAGTGCTTTTTTTCAAATTATTGAGAATTCCATCTACCATTACAATGTAACTAAGCAACTTACAAAAATCACTCCTTCCCGATATAATAGAATGTCGCTTCTTCAACGCTGCGCTAGATTCTTCCATCACGGTAGGACATTTTAATATGCCAGTAGACGGCATTACGATGTTTTTAAGTTTGCGTGTTTGTTTGTATGTTCCTAGTTTTATTTTGTGGCTTTAGTCGCCCTTGAAATAAAATACTATCAAACTAGTGCCATTTTGTTATTTCTATGATCAATTCACAAGTTTTTTATTATATTGTTATATTTTGAATCTTAATTAACACATTACATAGCAACACTGCAGATGTCTAAGACTAATATTAAAATATTCTCCGTTTTACCGCCTTGCTTTACCCGGCTAGTATATATGACTGAATATTTCAAATATGCAACTACGTTCTAACTAAGACTCGATAACAAAAATGGACTCGACCCGGGATTAAAACTCGGAATATCCGGATCTGCATTAGACCACTGAGAAAGAAAAGTAAAATCTACATACGTACATCAAAATTGATTAAATAACCAATCCTGAAGTCTAAGGTAAAAGAAATTATTAAAACTGGTCTATTTAATAGTGGTACAAAATACTCAGTACTACTGAAGACGGCTCATGAAGAGATGTACTCCTAACAATGTGGTCAAGCCGTATCCTCCTTTTAACGATAGAGACAAAACGAACTATAAAACATTACATATTGCCCAACTTATTCACAAATAAATGTGTGTGTTGGTGAATTTTCTAATACATATTATCCAAATTTAGATACGTCATACGATATTATTAGTTACTCGTACAAAATTGCAACCGCAAACGTTATTCGCGAACGTTATTGAATTTGCTGTAGAAATACTTTGTTTTGTTATTTATATTCAAACATGGTACAACTAGCATTTCTCGCGGCTCCGCCCGCATTCTAAATCGCGATAAACTCAAAAACTACTGCACCGATTTTCATCCTGTTTTCACAAATAGATAGAGTGGTTCTCGAGACAGGTTTCAGTATATAATAAAGTCGCTTTTATTAACGACTAGGACTAGGTCAATAGGATAAAGACTTCTTCGTAATAATTAGTGAAATAAATTATCTAAAAGAAGTGCAAAAGTCAGTGACTAGGACCTACTGACTACATCTGTGCGATGACAAAATATTATGCTACTAGTAGGTATCGTCGCGTAGGTGCATTATTGCCAAGGTGGATGGAACAAAAAAAAATATTTAGTGGTGTCAACGGTTCTTATGACTTACGAGGCAGTGTGTAGGTATGTGTTATAACTGCATAGCTAGTAGTCTAGTATCTACGAATTACCTATTTAGCGCGCGTACTTAAAATGCTTTGTTTTTCGTTACTGATTGGTGGTAGAATACTAGTTCCTGCAACTGTTCACAACCCGAACCTTATTTGTTCAAAGTGTGGACAAATCTATTGTTTTAGTCTACTTATGTCGCAAAAAGCTTTGGTTACCTAACTCCTAAACTCTCTTATACAACTCCTCGTGATATTATGGTAGGTTCCGTAGGTATCTGAAGTACCTAAATGTCTCCCTAACGCCCGGTTTACACGTATTAAGTAGTTAACCGACTTTTAACTTAATTTTAAGTGATTAATTGCGTGTAAACAGACAATTTAATAGCAAGTCAAGTAGTTAACTTAATGTTATTATTTTATTTGTCTATGCTATGTGTAATAAGATTTCATAGATTACCTATCTAGGTACGCAGTTCCTATACATCATTATACCTACCTCGTAATGCGTAACAATTACTAAGCTTTAATTTGATATTGACGATACCTACTTTCTAGTCTATTCTATTGTAGACAGTCAATAATGTACCTACTTTATGAAATTAAATTTGCTGCAGTCCCTACCAATACGGTTGACTTAGATTAGTATAGTCCGTACCACGAAAGATGAGACTTGTCAAACGTCAGTAGTGGGGGGTCTGCGCAGGTACAGCTGTGCTAGAAATTGTTATGTATAATTTCAATATCTATTTAGGAGTTTTTCGATAACATTTTTAATAAGTTGTAAAACAATGTTATATTGAAATTATTAACATTATTTATTACGAAATGATAAAGTTTAAGTATTAAAATATGTCGATAAGCCAGCGGGAAGAAAATTATTAAGTAACAATATTTATTACGAAATGAAAAAGTTTAATATAAAAAATGGCATATTATTATTTTAATCACTCTCACTGTCAATAACTGATGTGTTTTAAAACAACTTGTTTTAACATGTAAGTGTTCACGTCGTAAACCATCTTCCTAATTTGTCTTTTTAATGTATTACCTCGAAGCATAATAAAAATTAACAATATTACACTCTTGTAGAATAATTCTACAAGAACAAAAAAACAAAATAGAAAATAAACACTTAAAGTTGCACTCGTCTGTACTGCGGGGTCCAGCGGGGCGTGTACGGGGCGAGGAGAACGACAGGCAACCGGTACCGCGCCTCCCGCGCTCTTTCCGAAGGCCCGATGGCACACGAGGCCTTCCCGCCTCTCACCCCTACCGCTAAGGATACCTATAAATCGGCTTCTGCGCAAGTCAAATCACGTGGTTTGTCAAGTCTCATCTTTAGTGGTACGAATTATAAGTAATGTTGTCATACAAAAGTGTGGAGGTAGTTTGAGGTAAATATCTTATTTAAATAATTTAAAATTATTCGTATGTCGAAAGTGATGAGGTTTTTAAAATTATTTAATGATGCGATGTTTATAATAATAAGTAATAAAGTAGTCGCTAAAAGAAAGTTCGGTTAATAATTTCTCTCCGAAAGACAAATTGAAAATTATTTATTTGCGATTTTTTGTAAATAAATTGCACAGGTACATTTCTTATAAACCTAAGCATTTTAACTTACTTTAGTAATTGATAATGTTGTTACTATGATCAATATTACACCTAATTACATGCCTATTGACTTTCGCGCCATAAATAAGTAGGTAATTTGAAATCTTTCTTAAAATGTATTCGGAGCGGCAACGTCGCACAGTATTTCGCCGTCTAGGGGTGCATGACCTTAGCGTACTTCGCTTGCCCGTACATATGATGGTTTAAAATTTTAAAACGAAAAAAAATTCCTGTGGCTTTAATTTTGAATATTTTCAATTAGTTTTTTTTGTATTCAACTCGTAATTTTTTATACTATATGTGGTTTGAAGGAATGTTGGTCAAGCGTCGCCACCCTGTATAATTTATCATGTTTTTGTATACATTTACTAGCGGAACCCACGTCTTCGCTCGCGCTAAATCTATGGACTAACCCGAGCGAAGAGAGGGCGAGTCGCCAGTACAAAATAAAGCCGACATCAAAAAACACAAAAAAGAGACACATAAGTTTCTTTTTAATTTACACAGTGGAGAGGTTTACAGTTATAATTATATTTAAGAGATTTTTTGTAATACATTTTCGTGACATCAGCATCAACAACCCAACGTGAAATTATCGTGAATATTTGCATCAATCAAAGCATCCAACAAATTGTATAATTCGGCATTATACAAACAGCCACATCCATTTACAAAATAACAGTTCGTTTATAAAATAGCGAAAGTTTAATGCCTTTGAGAGACGTAAGTTTTTAAAGCTTTAAGGATAAACAACTCGCACCATAAACATATCATGTAAAATGTCGCCAAGACGAGACTACGAGTATATGGCTTCCACTGTCATAAAGAAATCAGATCTCATGTAGAGCCAAGCTTCTAACTCTAGTCTCTACACGCCATAACTCTACGAGCCAAAAATCAACTCTTACTCATCCAAAAAGTACGTCAAACTAATTTCGTGATCTTTTGACCCCTCCCCCGTCTTTGTTACAGTTGGTCACATTTGTGTGAACCCTCCCGCTCCCTCCTCCCTAATGTTCAGTTACGTTACATATTTTGCATTTACACATCTAAATATATTAAACTATAGGTATTTGTAAATTAGTTTTATTTTCATTAAAAAATTTTTTTAAATCAACATTAAGTCCAGATTTGAACAAAAAATTTTTTTACTTATATGGATGTTACAAACTGAGGCCGACGCGTGAAATTAGAAGAGCATGTGAACTGCCAACAAAATAATTGGCATTATAACTCTTAGTTATAAGATTTTGAAACGTGACGTCACAAAACTTAGGACTCCCACCCTTTGTCACACAATGTCACGCTTCATCGACCCCCTCTCTCCCCCTTAACGTGTGACGTACTTTATGGATGACCCCTTAATCAAAATAATATGTGGCTTGGCCGTTTCGTTACTACACTAGCTATTGTATAACAGAATCATTACTATCGATACGGAGGCCGAATCTGTAGTTTTTAGAACTTATGTCGGCCTGTTTGTCAGTGACTGGGGAGATTTAGCTGAAATGATGGCTAATTATACGTAATGTATAAATATAGGTATGGGAAATGTGCTTAAACCGTACCTAGACATGAACCCGAGCGAAACGAGGGTAAACTGCTAGTTTTAATAATAAATTAAAATATTTTTTTACAAGTGTCGAAATATCCAAGCCTAAACGTGAAGGGTGAATTACGTCCTCAAGCCATACAATCTGAAACTCTTAGGTACTTCCAATTCAAGCATAAAGAAAACAAATTAATATGTCGGTAAAAGGTGCTTAGTTTTACAAAGCTTTATAAGTGATTGGAAAACATACCTATAATAATTTGTTCATTGTAAATTAAAAATATTATTATCATATATATCATATAATATATAAAAATCTCGTGTGTGTCATCAAACTCCTGCGAAATTATGGTAGGTCTGAGAATAGGTCGTAGGGTATTATTATTTTCCTAGGTGATAAGGATGGCCGTTTCTAAATTTTTTATATTTATTTTAGAACACATTTTATTTTTTTATGAATTTGCATCAAATAATACTTTAATCACCCGAAATTATCAACCTTCTACCAATGCGGGCGGAGCGGGCGGTAATTGCTAGTATAAACATAAAAATCAATGCTTGTTTCCCTTGATCGAGCCATTTCTTTTAATTATTTTATTTTTATTTAAGGTTCTTACGGAAAGAAAAATTAAGATAAGTGATAGATAAATTTTCATCTGCAAGACTGATCATGTGACATGTGACAAAAATCATTCCCATATAATGTTAAAACCACCCCACCTAATATCTCAAAAACTACGCATATCAAAATCTGACATGGCCAATACAAAGCCATAATCAATTAACTTCCAAAAATACGGAATTAACTTGACTGGAACTTCCAAGACTTCAGCAATAAATTACGAATTTCCGCTTAATAAATGTTAGTAATTAGGTTTCTCAACATAAAACAATCAAAAAGAGTCACAGCTGCGTCATATCATGTGGGTCAGACAACACTGACTGACCTATATTCGACTGATCGCACAATAATTTAATTTACTACACCGGTATTGCCATGGTATTATTTATAACTAACTAAAGTTTCAAGTAATATGGAGATAAAAACATATTTAGATATTTTCTAGTAATAAAAAGCAACCTATATGTATGTATATAAGTATAAGTAAAAACTATATGTTAACTTAAATAACCAACTATCATTTTACCAAAATTAATCAAAATGTATCCAGTGATTTTTGTCGTTATGCCGTCATAGACAGAAGAAGAAATTAAAAAATGTAAATTGGGCTTTGTCTCGATAATAATGAGTATTTTATAAGATTTAAAAAAATATTTAATGTACGGATTCGACTCACAATTTTACTATATTATCGATTGTCACATTTGTATGCTTAGCTTTAGTTTGAGATGTGTATTGTAGTTTTATATAGAGCGCTACACGCCCTAGAAATGTCACAACCATTTATGGTTTCATGCAGCGTGCAGGAAAGTTATAGTATTTTTCTTTAAAATTTTACAGAGTTAAGTTTACAGTTAAATAAAATAAAGTTGATTTGGATTTTTTTTATTAAATTAAAAACATAAAAAAAAATGTGTACCCGAATAATTATTTTCTTTATACCCCGAATAGAACTTAAAATTAATATTTTTATAATAAGGAACTTCGTTCCTATCCGGTGTCCCGCGACACCACACGTTTTTTTAATATCTGAGTGCACGAAGTTTCTGCGTCGACAAACTTTTTTTTTCATTTAAAATAAATTAAACTTAGGACGCAAAATCATATTAGCTACGAAATATTTTTTTATTAGTACATAATATTTAAATTTTAACATTTTAAAAAATATTCGCCTGTATTAAAATTTTATCACATATGTTTCTAAACCAAAGATTACAAAGACGAAAAAGTTCCCCCTGCATAATAAAATCGGAGTAAAAATGTGTGAAGTTGACGATATATATGAACAGACGTAGTACTCGTATATTCGTCATGTCACATTTGCACCATATCGGAATTTCTGCTATAGAAGGAAAACGAGAAGACTATATTATAGTTTACGAACAAATCTTTAAAATTGGTTAAGACACTTTCCGGAACATAGGTTCGAATATACATACATATAAGTTAAACAAAGAATTCTGAAAGCCTATTGAGCGCTATGATGCCGCAGACAGACTCACAAATCTCTCTCTGGGTCGGTCCCTCATGTCTGAGGATCGTGGTCAGCATCAAAGTTGCATCTGGAGCGGATGATCTGCCTCCATCGGTTTCTGTTTTGCGCGTCTCTTACAATGGTATATAAGTTAGAGGACGACGAGTCTTTCATTTGATCGGTCCATCTTGTTGGTGAGCAACCGCGTGATCTTCTGCCTTCGGTGTTTCCAAGAACTATTAATTTTTCCAAATTTTCGTCGCCTCTACGCACTGTGTGGCCGAAATATGAAAGAATGCGTTGTTGATACATAGTGGACAAGCGAGTTTTTATGCAAAGTTGGGTCAGGATCGATGCGTTAGTGCGTTTTGCAGTCCAGGGTATTCTAAGCATACGTCTCCAGCACCACATTTCGAATGAATCAATCCTTTGTCTTTCTCTGGCCAGGATCGTCCACGTCTCCACCCTATACAAGAAGATCGGGAAAACAAGGGCTCGTACCAATCGGATCTTAGTTTTGATACCAATACCACTCTTCTTCCAGATGTTGTTTAGACGAGTCATAGCATCTTTTGCCATGGCGATTCGTCTTTTTATCTCCGGGGCACAGCTGCCGTCATTGCAGATTTGGGAGCCCAGGTAGACGTAGCGGTCAACGATGTTAACGCCAGGAAGGTTGCAGGTGACGTTTGATAGTTTTCCTGCTCTGTCTACTATCATAACCTTGGTTTTCGCTCTGTTCACTGCGAGACCGATGTTGCCGCTTTCTAGCTCAAGTCTTTGGAACAGCTCACTCATGTCTTCCATGGATGTTGCCAGGAGAACGGTATCGTCGGCATATCGGAGATTTGATAATCTCTTGCCACCTATAGGAAAACCCTTCTCCCAGGTTTCTATGGTTTTCCGAATGATGTATTCTCCATATATGTTAAAAAGTACAGGGGACAAGATACAACCCTGCCTCAGTCCTTTCTTTGCTTTGAACATATTGGAGTATTCTGTGCCTATCCTAACGAAAGAACGGTTTTCTGTATACAGACTCTGAACTAAAGCAACGAGGTGTTCAGGTGCTCCCATTTCCAGCAGTACTTTCCATAGCTGGTCCCATTGAACGCAGTCAAAGGCTTTTGTGTAGTCGATAAAGCATAAGACTAATGGGCTGTTGAATTCCCTGCTCTTCTCAATGATCTGGCGAACGTTTAGTATTTGTTCACGCGTCCCTTTGCCATTAACAAAACCTGCCTGTTCTTCGGGTATCTGTCGGCTTAAGAAGTAGTTTAGGCGTCGATTAATTACATGGAGTAAAATCTTGCTCGCATGAGATATTAAAGCTATAGTTCTGTAATTTCCACAGTCTTTTGAAGAGCCTTTTTTATGTAAGGGTACAAATACCGATTCAGTCCAGTCTTTTGGCCATCTTCCAGTATGCCAGATGGTATTACATATTTCGGTGATAGCTTTTGTGCCTCGCTGACCTAGGCTTTTCAGTATTTCGGTTGTAATAGCGTCCTTACCCGGTGATTTCTTGCACTTAAGAGCTTTAATGGCATGTTCAATTTCAGATTGTAAGACGCCAGGTTCTTCTATCGACCATGTAATGTTAGCGTTCGTAGGCTTTTCAGAATCGTATAGCTCCGCGCAGTAGTTTTTCCAGCGCTCTAACACCTGAGCTACATTTGTAAGTAGGCGCCCGTCACTATCCTCAATGGCACAAGTTCTCACAGGTTTACGCGTTCCAGTCAGATCTTTTACTTTTTGAAAAAGATATATAGATTCATTATTCAGTGAGTACTGTTCGAGTTCAAGGCAGATTTCGTTAATGTGGTTTTCATAATCTTTTCGACAGCATCGTTGAACTTGGCGGCTTAGTTCTGAATACCTTTACTGGTTTTCGGTTGAGCATATACCATTTGCTTTTATTTTGCGTCTCTCAAGGATGATTTGAGCCGTCTCTGGTGTGATGAAATCTTTCAAGACGGCTATCGGCAGCTTGTTATCTCTAGCTGTTTCCTCTATCTTCGTTTTGAAATATTCCCATTTAGTATCACTGTCCGTCAAGTCATTGGGAAAGTCTCCCATTCTCTGCTGAAAACCTTCTCTAAAACCATTGATGTTGATGCGTTGCATATTCGAACCTACTTTAGATTTCTGTATCTTTTTTAGCCGCACTCCACCGCCGACCGCCGACTCACAAATAGTAATGAGTATAATACACACAGTTATGAGAATCTTCTTTTTGTCCCGGGGTTAAAATTAGAGATGAAACGGATATCCGGCAACTATCCGGTATCCGGCTCTGTTTTCACTATCCGGCCGGATACCGGATAATAAGTCAGTATCCGGCCCGGGCCGGATACCGGCTAGTTAAATTTAAAAAAACCTCATTATTTTACACGGAGCAAATCATACCTCAATAGGTTATGGACACCGTTTATATTTATAATTGCACGTCAAAAATGTTTGTTTCTTCTTTGGGATCGATTCGAGATGTTTTTAAGAAAAGTCAATGTCGTAAGGAATAGGATTTTATTTTTCTTGATCGCGACAATAACTACGATCGATCCTGGGACGCCTCATCAAGACGAATGAGGTCTGTTGGGTTTTAGTGGATAGTACTGGCTTTTCTGTAACCTGTACTATGCGTTAATATAATAAACTTTTCCAACATTTAAAAGAGCGTTAAAGACAGCGATAACTTGTTACTGTCAGAAGAAGATTTGTCGAAAGATTTTTTATATACTCAGTCATTCACTGCGCTAATATACAAATGAAACTGATCGTGCCATATATTGCGATATAAAGGGCCGGATATCCGGCGCTCCGGCCTCGTAGCTTGCCGAATATCCGGTATCCGGCCAAACCACTATCCGTTTCATCTCTAGTAAAAATATGACATTAATTAAATATTTCTTTCTTTGTGGCAGTAGTAGCCTAGAAGCAACACGCCCGCTTCGGTAACCGAGTGAAGCTGGTTCAAATCCAGGTCTCGCACCTCTGATATTTTCATGTGCGAATCATTTCTAACATGATTACCACTTGTCGTAAGACACGGTGAAGGAAAACATCGTGAGAAAACTTGCATGTCTGAGAAAACCTAGCAAGTTTTAGAAAGTCATTTGATGTCCACCACACTGCCAGCGTAATGAACTATGGCCTGATCCCGCTCATCATTTGAAGAGAGGCCTGTTCCTTATATTAAGAAAGGGCTGACTACAATACATATTATATTTCTTTAGATTTTCAAGGAAACATTTATAGACCACTAATTTGTCTAAGATATTATTGGGATATAGGTCAGGGAAAGGTTTTGACGATCGATCGAAAATTTATTTTTGTCAAGCGTAGGACGTGTTAAAGCTGCTTTCCATTTTCAGAAACTTGTTACCTTCGACTTATACTACTTATTATTAACTTCATAAGAATAGATTGTTATCAAAATATTCTCGTTATATGTAAATTTTAATATACTCAACGACTTCCACAGATGAATTTTAAGTAGAATTTCTGAGGAAAAATTATACTTTGTTTTTAAAATTTCGTCTGTTTGAGAATGCGTTTTTCAGAAGGGTCATTTCAGAAGGGTCATGAAAATTCTTCAATTTTCAGGCGTTTTCTCTAAATGAGCCTAATAATATATCATTGCATCTATTTATTTTTTAGATACTTTTTTTGAACCAACGAAGAGGTGGAAGTTCTCTTCTGTGCGTAATTCTCCAACTTTTTGCTACCAATTGTTTATTATCACTGATTACAATTGCTACTTTTCACGTAAAAAGTACTGTACTCATTTTGAAAAAAAATTTACAGTGATAGCATATTAAGTAGGTGAAAATTTCGAATACTATTTGCAACAGGAAATTCTTTCATTTCCACGGGAAAACACATAAACTGACTGGTTTTATTAATTAACCTTAAGAGATACATGAAAACAGTGTACTAAAAAATTGTATGTCTTAATAAGGCCAATGGAAACATCTGACACAATTCTTCTAAGATACACTGGCATTAACAATGAATGTCTATTTAAAATATATACAGATAGAGAGGCACCCGAGCGAAGCAACGATAAGTCACTAGTATAATAATATATGAGAATGAAAATTTTCCCTCTTCAAAATAGTGTCATCAATTCAATGGATCCCGCACTAATATTTCGTAAGCAAAAGCGTTATGGAAATTCTCTGAGATGATTATACGACATTATGCTATACGCACTTAATATCATCATATAAGTGAGTGCTTTAATACGTAGAGAGCTACTTTGAATTCATTATTTATCCTAAATCGTTATGAAGACGAGAAGAATATTAACCAAAAATATTCATTTGAAAGATAACATTATACATTTACGAGTAAAGTATATATAATAGGTTTTGAGTCTTTCACATAACCATGGTTACTATAATATAGCATTTAAAACGTTGGAAACCGAAAATAAACCTCTAAAATTCTATTATTACTGTCACACTTTTAACAGTAAACTAAATCAAAATCAGTCCATCCTTTTGGACATTACGATGCCAAATAGCAACATAGGTATTGGCGTCGGGACTTTAATATAAATAACTAACTGCTCACTATGCATAAAAGACCAAAACATTTTTAGTCTGTCAGTCTGTAACCGCATCACCAAAAACTTGAGAAATTATAATTGTATTTTATCAAAATCGTCAAAATGAACGTAGAGATGAACCGGACCATAGCGAGGGTGGGTCGCTAGCTAGATTTTTAGGTGAAACTTCTATAGAATCGTTATGATCTGAAACTCGATGAAACGAAAATGCGTCACGAAAGAAATATATAAATGTATAGGATAAGTCGGCAAGAGAATGAGATAGAATACATTCCCATGTTGTCATGGTAACCATTGTTATTGATTGACAAATTTAATTGCGATATTTGCCAAAGAAGTTTTACATCAATCGCGCGTAAAGTTCACACGCATTCCTATTTTATAAGCAAAGTACCATCCCAAACTTAATAATTCTGATCGTCTAGAATCTAGATCCATTCAGCTTTAAATTAATCTACTTCATACAAAAAAGACTGTATTAGTTGACTTTGCATACCATCGTCCAGTTATCACAGATGGCTGGTCGCCGGCAATACATGTTAAACTACACTACATGTGGCCATTTAATGCTTCAATACGTCGACTGTTTTGCACTTAGAGTTGTGTGCACTTTAACTAAATCTAACTGGTCGCTTTTCTTCCGAGCCTAATTGCACTAGTTTGAGTTTCTCATTTTCAGAGTATTTGTCGTAATGAAGCCTCAATCTTCTCTTTAAAAAGAAGCCTCAGAAAAAAATACTGTCTAACCGTCCAAATATTTTTGAGGGACTTGAGATTTTATGTCCTACTAATCATAATATTATGTACTAATACTATAAAGCTGAAGAGGCTGAACACGCTAATCTAAGGAACTACTTACTAGTCCGAATAGAATTTTCTTTTTTAGATTTTTTGGATAGCTCCAACATAGCTCATTTATCGATGTTTTCGGAATACGGTCAGAGCCACGGGAAGGCTAGCAAATTGATGTTATAATTTGTATATTGATACAGCGGGATGAAAAAAGATGAAATTTTATCCACAAAAACAAATGGAGTCACTAGGCTACTGTAAGCTTTTACATTCTTCAAATTGCGGCGTTGACTATACAAAAAATTATAAGCTAAAAGAACACCTTTTGTTAAATTTTCTATTATTTATACATAAACAAGAACCATGGATTTTTACGGCAAATACAGAATATTCGTGCGCATTGTAGGTAATATTTTTCCAGTCCGCTGCCATGCTAGACGGCCATCAAGAACCTTTATCGATGTTGATATTTAAAATCGATTATCCATAGCTTCGCTTGGATTCGATTCTTAGAACATTGTGTACAATGAAAGAAATAATACGTAATGATTATTCAATAAATGCTAATGTGTGTTCGTTGCTTTGTTCTTTACATCGTAACTTAGTAACTGGTAGATTCGAGTGAGACAACCGGAGGAGCCTCGAGAAAACTTAATTAAAAATTTTGATCTAACATTACAGTATGTCAATTGACACATATGTCGATTGACAAATTTAAAATACTCATCAATATAATTTTTCCATAAAATTTTTTCTAGTCATTTTCTAATCGTTTAAGAACCCATAAAACCTTTTGACTTTTGGCTAAAACACCATCGCTATGACGCACGACCATTGCGACACGGAATATTATGTATTCTGAATTTGGCGCAAAAGTAGGAGTTTTAGTACGACTATACGAATTTCCCACTGCCGGACATTAATATATTAATATTCTCCTGAAATATTAGATTATGGCATGGCTAATAAAACACCTAATAACCTAATTATTTCTGTTAACGGGTAATATACTTCCTGAAAACACCCTTAATAACACAAATACATGTTCTTCACAGACACAAAGCGAGAAAAAAGTCAAGACACCCCTAATTGGTTAGCGCACCCATTTCACCTAGTCCCCGCCCCCTTTTCCCAAGCATCACCCATTATAAAAACACCCACAAATCTGCAATCAGTAAAAAATAGACAGAGTAAACAAAACGATAAATTATGTATTTACTTACCATACGAACCACATGGCGACCATATTAAGTTTCATATTACCTCGCAAGTGCTATAATGCTAAAGGAATTTAACAGCGAATCTAACATCTAAGCGTTAAAAATCGATTAAATCTGCAAATTATTTCCAGAACAACGAAATACACTCAATTTTATATTTTGTAAAAGTTTTTGACACAAAGGATATCCTTTTTACAAAATTTTTATTAACTTTTGGTATAAAATGTTTCTACAAAAACCGACTTCAAAACTAAACAAATCTAAGACTTCTAAATTAACGAAGTTTTTTAAAAGTATTATTTTCTACTTTTTAGTTTAGATTTGTTTAGTTTTGAAGTCGGTTTTCGTTTTTTGTTAAAAATAATTTATTTTCAAATTTTTAGCGGAAAGTAGATACTTATTTTGTTTATGTACAAAAAAGAATTTTCCAAATCGGTCGAGCCATCTTCGAGTAATGGGGAACATACATAAAAAAGTCCCCAACGAATTGAGAATCTCCTCCTTTTTTAAAGTCGGTTAATAAGAGCCTGAAAGAATTTAACTATCGGTCTATAATTACGTATAATATTGAAGAATTTTCTTTTAACTCCTAACCGTTGAGGAGTTGTACCTTCCATCATTAGCTCAACCACAGGAGATGATAATAATCAGACGCAAATACTTAAACAGGTTTAGGAATTATATGAAAAACGTGATAAGTGCCTATAAAATTTGAGAGTTGCCTTCGATTTCCCTGGGATCCCATCATCAGATCGTGACTTGGTGACTATGGGACCAACTGGAAACTATACCCTTTCAAACAAAAAAAGAATTTTCCAAATCGGTCCAGCCATCGTCGAGTAATCGGGGAACATATAAAAAAAAAGTCCCCGACGAATTGAGAACCTCCTCCTTTTTTTGAAGTCGTTAAATTTCAATGTAAAAGACTAGGTATGTTTTTGGATCCTTCTCCGGTTTTATTCAGATTTTTTGTGTCCAATGTTGCTAGGGATGCTGATGTAGCGAGTTCGAATTCCGGGTCTCACACCTCATAATATTTGTGGATCTATTACATGTGCGAATCATTTCCGCCTGTTAGCGTTCGCTTGGTAGCGTCCGGTAAGCTAGCCGGAGGCAAAGCCAAGAAATGCACATGGAGGTGCTCCACTTCTTTGGGCGGTGTGCGATGCGGCTTCTATGATAGCGCCCCATTAAGACGGGAGTTGTTTAGTGGGCAGTACTGGCTCCTTTTTAAGTCAGTGAGTCTCACATAACACCTGGTGGTATGCAAAAATGCATTTTCCAACGTTATGCAAAAAAACGCTTGTATAACCGAGTGATGCGGGTTCAAATCCGGGTCTCGCACCTCTGATATTTTCATGTGCGAATCATTTCTATCATGATTACCACTTGTCTTACGGTGAAGGAAAACATCGTGAGGAAACCTGCATGTCTGAGAAAACCTAGCAAGTTTTCGTAAGACATGTGAAGTCCGCCAACACGCACTGGGCCAGCGCGGTGGACTATTGCCTGATCCCCCTCGTACTGAGGGAGGCCCGTGCCTAGCAGTGGGACGTTAAAAAGGGCTGATGATGATGATGATGCAAAAAAAAATATCATCGTCTATCTGTTTCCTAATTTTGATCCAAATGAGCCCAGCCGTATTAGCTTGATATAACAGACATACAAACTTTTGCTTGTATAATTTCCGTGCATAGACAAAAAACTTTTTTCATATTTTAATATAGATTATAAAGGTACGAGATAATGACTTGACGGAAGCCAACAAAAGTTAATACTTCGAACAATGGAAATGTAAACAATGTAGTTGAATAGCGATGAAAGTTGCCAGTGCGATTATTCACTTTTTAAAAATAGGCTTAGCCGACTTAATAAAATGGTAATATTCGGAACACATCTGCTAATCATTGGATAAGAGAGAGAGCAAAAGAGTTTTTAGAATCTTTGTACGTCTATTTGGGAACGAATCACTGAGGGCCTAGACAATGTAACAATCGATTAGCGAAAGCGATAGTAGAAAAGTCCAAAATGTATGGGTTTGACATATGACTTAGATATGTCACGTGATCTGTTGTCAACAAATAGATGATGGTAGACAATGTACATTCATTTCAATTATTAGTGATTTAAAGTTCAAGATGCATACGCTGCTTTTGAGCGATGACGATTGTAGAAATCGAATCGCTTCATAACGAATTCCGGTTGTCTATAGGCCCTGGACATTTATTTGATATCAATACAGTAACGTGGACAGTTTTCAGGATATCCGGATTAATATATACAATACTTTTTAGTGCGGGAAAATATCTCATCACTGACAAATCTATACTGAACATTAAATCGTACCTAGGAACGAAACCGAGCGGAGAGAGGGTAAGTCGCTAGTCTATACATATATATAAAATTGAAGTGTCTGTTTTTAATTTCAAACTAAAAGCTTTTCACTAACTGCATATGAAAGTATATCTACACGCTAAAATTTTTAAAATTTTTGTCTGTCTGTCTGTCTGTTTGTTCCGGCTAATCTCTGAAACGGCTGGACCGATTTTGACGGGATTTTCGCTTGCAGATAGCGATTGTTATAAGGAGTAATCGCTAATTTATTTAATAAATACTAAATAGGCATATTTGTGCACAAGTGTATTAGGCAGATACAACGTGAAGTGTCCATCCAAGCAGTTCAACGTGACTGATGAGACGCATGACCGACAGCTTAACGTGCTCACGAGAAACAACTAGACAGTATTAAATTACCTTCTTTCTTCGGATTTTACGACTTCTGCAAGTCTTAAAAGTCAAATCGCAGTTTGTAGTAACCCTACTTGCTGCTCCAGGGGTCGCGACTTCGAGTCCCGCTGGGGCATTCATTTGTTGAGCACGAATGTTTGTACTCCAGTCATGGGTGTTCATATTTATAATATGTATGTATTTAAATTTATATAATATGTACAGTGTATCAACTATCTGATATCCGTAACACAAGCCTCATAGCTTACCACGGAACCAGATGGCACTGTGTGATAATGTCCCAACATATTTATTTATATTTATGTTAGTCCTTTGTGATGAAACGTCTAGACCTACATGGATCCTATCCCCATTGTAATGAAGCGTAGCAGGATCGCTTATAGACTCACCACGCCCCGGCGGCAGCCCTCCAAAACCTCTTACCAAAAGAAATACGACAAAAAAAAATAAATAAGACAAAATTTACCAAGAGACCATAGAACCATAGACCAAGTAATGCTAGGCTGCTGTTAATTACCTTGGGTGAATACTGAATATCCCAGTGAAGCAAGGTCATACATTTTTTTTTATAGTACCTAAATGTAGGAATTCCACCTTTACTGTTAGTAATTTCAGACACAATTGTGTCGTAACACTCGTACTAGCACAAAAATCGTCTTTGTTTTTACTCGTATGCATACTTATTACGGTTTCTTTTGAGCGAGGATTCGTAATATCGCATTTAATATATTATATGTACCTATGTCATGTATTATCGTATTCTAGGTTTAAATATTACAATGTATATGAATGTTTTGTATTTCGCGGAAAACCCATATTAAGTTTGTAAACAGCGGCTACAGCGCGTATAACATTATTTTATTTTTCATCTTTTTAATCTTTTTAGAACCACTTTCATTTAAAACTTTAATTTCGTTAGCATTTGGCTCGCAACAGTTAAAGTTATTGTAACTAAATAGATTGTAAAACGTTTTACATGATAGCTGAGCCACCAAAAAACCCAGTGTATAGAACTGGCTATATAGGTGTAGCACTTTGATTTAGAAAAATCTTAACATATACAAACATTTTGTAGGTATACTTTTTTTTACTGTCTGGGTGTTGTAGTGGCTAGCACGTACGGTCGCACACCGGGTCCTGGGTTCGAGTCCCGGGTCACTGGTCGTGTCTCGTGTCGTCCCACCGGAGTATAAGTGTGATAGGAATAGAGAGTGCACTTGTGTCTGCGCGTACACGCGCTGCACTATAATATCTCCTTCGCAGATGGCTAGTCTCAATGAGATTGGCCGCCGTGGCCGTAATCGGTCGGAAGGACATTATTATAAGGTATACTTTTACAATACAATATTATTATTAACTAGTGATCCACCTTCGCTCTGCTCGGGTTACATAGTATAAATGATTAACAGATAATTTGGCTACGATATTTATTTTGGTATCTCACTGAAAAAGGTTTAGAACCCCAAATCCAAGCGAAACAGTCTATTTGTTAACTGATAAGTAGGTATTTTGTTTTTTTTTGTGTAGTAGTTATGATGGTAAATTTTACCACCTAATTCATAAACACTTACTTTTAGCACTCACTTTTCTATCGAACACTATCACACGTATCTAACGTAAGGCTATACTAAGAAATACTGAAACTCGAGTCCTTCGGGGCTTTTAAAATGGAATCCTGAATAGAAGTTTTAAGACAAATGTACGAACTCAAACAAACGTAAGTTAAACAAAAACTCGTAAAAATGGCGATGTTAGTAGAAAACTTCGAAAGGAAAAATGCTTGAAAATAAAAAGCATTCTTACCAATTAAGTTTAGAGTAGATTTAGGTAAAAATATACGAAGAAATATATGATTATATCTGGCGACTTTGCTCATATATTTTTATTAGTATTTTTTTTAGTTTTAGTGACAAAAACTACTTTGTTTATAATAAAGTTATGAAAATTTAAAGTAATAATAATATAATTAGACAAAAATATTAAAATTTCATCAAAAAACGGGACCCAGCAACTATTATTATGTTCACCAGTTTTACTTTTCAAACGTCTCCGGCAAAGGCCAATCTGTGTCCACAGCCAAATAGCAGACACTTAAGAACCGGCAATAAATCAATAGCAAACAACCGCAGCACATCACTAGAGATCAAAAAGGCCGCATTAAAAAAATCATACATGTAAAATCGGATATCTAAATCGCGCTAAAATAATTAATTAATAAAAATGTGTTTTAAAATTTATAATTACTTTCAATATAATCACTTATTCCTTATTTAATTTAAAATTTACAGACCAAAATTAATATTATTCACAAATAACACAAAAAATAACAAAACAGCGCTATAATCACTATGCGACATTTAGAAAATAAAAAAAAAACAACTGCACTATTTCAATTTATTCCTTTACGACATAACACATTCGTACTCGCCATTTTTTTTTATTTTTAATTAATTATTTATACATAAAAATCGATTTCGGCTTTAGTTTGTAGACGAGTACTGCATAGGTCGGGACCACGCGCGATACTAGACCGCTGATGCACATCTGTCAAGTAAAATATAAAGCCCAGATCATCTCGACGCTTGCATCAGATAATATTTATATACCACACCACCTAATATAGCTTTAATGACCTTCATAAAAAGATCAACTATACATATTTAATACATTTGTGATAATTTCTAAAACGTTGCTGGAAAATGCAATATTTTTAGATATTTAATGATTTAAAACATAACATTAAACATTTACTACCTATTTTGTATATAAATATATTCTCATATTAAAAAATCACCATAGTTTACTGTTGCTATTAAAAAAACAAAATAAGAACGCAAAGACTTCACGACATTCAGCCAAAACGTAAATGGCAATTATTTAAAAAAAATAATTATCATCTTTCAATATATCGTTAGTTTTGCACTCACAGATTAAACATGTAACGATTAATATTTATTAATTATTATAATTAATAAGCACTATGACCTCACTGTTTAATTTACACACAAAATGGCACTGGCAATTTGTATAAAGGACGGAAACTAATCAACCTTGACCAAATAAATTTAAAAAGTTAGAACGATACGTGTTGCACTCACGTACTGCACTGAACGTATAAGCAAAATCTTGTGGACTACATTCCACGACGGAGGCGACTTTGATAACGGCCATAATATACGATGTGGATTTTAATTTATTTTTAAATTTACGCATTTACTTCTGTGCAAAAGTAGCGGTCTGTCGTTTGAAACATTTTGTTTCCCACACACAATTTTTTTTACATATTTTTAACTAGCGGTGCCCGCGGCTTCGCTCGCGCTAAGAGTGAATAATATAAAAATTTTTGCTTATATACTGTTACTTATAATGTACCAAGGACTGATTCCCCATTTAAATTTCTGGTCCTCTTTTCTGAAAACTACTGTGTAGCATCTTGCCGTGCCGCCACTGCTGCGCTTTCTAAAACTTATTTCCTATTTTTAACCAATTTTGCTACTATGTGTATCATAATTTCTTTGCGTGTTTTTCGTTAATGATGAACTGATGTACGTGGTTCATCGTTATAGACTTATGGTAAAAATTACTGTTAAATATTTCTCCTACGCAAATTGTGCCACCCCGTTAACCCGCATAGGGATTGATTTTCAAAAAACGCTTAGATATGTATCTCATAATTTGTATTGCAGAGCATTATTTCAGTTTCACGCAAAATATTTCAATAGAATTAAATTTCCCATACAAACTTAGCCACCCCCTTTAACCCCCAATGGGGGTGAATTTCGAAAAACCCTGAAATACGTGTTTCATCATTTGTACTAAAAAGCATTAATTCAAAGTTTCATGCAAAAATGTGCAATAAAAATATTTTTCTCATACAAACTTTGCCACCCCTTTTAACCCTTTTAGGGGTTGAATTTCCAAAAAATAATATGCCTATTTTCTTCTCATGAATGCAAACTATCTACATACCAAATTTCAGCAAAATCGGTTGGGTGGTTTAGGCGTGAAAAGGTAACAGACAGACAGACAGACAGACAGAGTTACTTTCGCATTTATAATATTAGTATGGATTTAATTAAAAGTTACAAAAGTTGCAAATTTGAAAAAGCACTTAGGTACCTATAGCATAATTAAACTTAAATTAAATTTCAGTATAAAAGTCCGCACGGCTTGTAAGGTTCTGCTGAAAGGAGCCCAAGAGAAGCAAGATCGCTTTTTAAAAATATATAATATTATCAAATATCCGCTTTACAATTCCAGAATTTTCGACCACACCTATATATAGAAAATTTGACGAAAACATGTATAAATAGAATATATACATAGATAAACTAATAACATTAGTTAGTTATAGTTATATATATATCGGAAACGTGACATTTTACGTCACCATATTTTTTTTTATTCAATCCCTCTATGCGTTATACAACAGTATCATCGTTCGCCAGAAATTAAAAAAAAAAAAAACGGCTACGAAGACTAATGAAAGTTTCCAGAAAATGCGAACTGATTGCATAAAAATTTTTAATTAAACAACACTGCGTAAAATGTATTTCGATATGACGCCATACAAAATTTAGTTTAATATTTATGTTAAAAACGACCGCAGGAAGTTAAATAATACGAAACAATAAACTCTGGCAAGTTATGCGCTGAATATTTAACGGGAATGCTTTAGTTGCCAACATTGGTTTTACACGTTTTGGAACAGGCTGCGTGTATCTATTTAGAACCAGCGCCTTACCCTGGCTTGGGTTAGAAATTTCTAACACAAGATACTTATTTTTTAGCCCAAAAACTTTTACAAGGATATACAGAAATTACGCACCAGAGTTTCATAACAATCTGATCAATGAACTAGGTAATTTTTGTACATAACTTTTTAGTCATCTAAATTAATGTCTATTTCGTGTTAAATTACATTAAAATGTCTCTAACCATTTCAGTGGAACATACGTTTCACGCAAAAATGCGGAACCGGTCTCTACTAAACGAGAGAAGCGAGGGTGAGTCGCTAGTGTTATATATATATATATATATATATATATATATATATATATATATATATATATATATATATATATATATATATATATATATATATATATATATATATATATATATATATATATATATATAAACTGTTAAATAAAATTAAATTACTTAATGATGAAAAAAGTATAGTGTAATTATTTTTAATTTAAGTTATACTTTTTTTGGCGCGTGTGGATGATAGTAAATTTTGTGAGCTGCGCGCGCAGAAAACAACAAGATAGGTTAGCTATAGAATAGAATTAAAAAGCGTGTAAAAATGTACATTTTTACTCAAAAAATAAAATATATAGTTTACTAAAATAATACCTTTAATTAAATAAGTTTAATTGATTTTAATACTTATCTTTCATCATTACAGCGTTTTTATTATTTAAATTTTTTTTCATACGTCAAAATAGTATAACTTTTATCGCTGCATGTACATAAGTACACACACATTTTTTTTTTATTTAACCTACCTTTCACGATATTTATTCTTCTTTGGAAAAATAGAGTAGGGAGAGTATAATGCGATCCAACATATATAATATTAATGAAAAATTAATTATATATTTGATTTTTTTTCTTAAATAACTTTTAAGCCAATTTATTATATCTTTCTAATATTTACTTTTAAGATGTATTTGAAAATGGAATCCCATTGATCAGCTATCGACCGGGGTTACAAAATATAAAATGCTATTAAATAATAGGGGTCGGTGGTAGTAGGGTAAAAATTTAGGACTAAATGTATTTTTAATTCCACATCATAAAAAAATAACCAAAAAAAATTGACCAAAAACTAAAAAAGAAATTTTTGGGGTGAACCACCATCATCACAAAATACTAGTAACCTTAAATTTTCATCCTTGTACCACCAATCCCTATTTTTTAAAAGTAATGAGAACGCGGACAGAGCCGCGGGAACTGCTAGTATCCATACTAATATTATAAATGCGAAAGTAACTCTGTCTTTCTGTCTGTCTGTCTGTCTGTCTGTTACCTTTTCACGCCTAAACCACCCAACCGATTTTGCTGAAATTTGGTATGTAGATAGTTTGCATTCATGAGAAGGAAATAGGCATATTATTTTTTGGAAATTCAACCCCTAAAAGGGTTAAAAGGGGTGGCAAAGTTTGTATGAGAAAAATATTTTTATTGCACATTTTTGCATGAAACTTTGAATTAAAGCTTTTTAGTACAAATGATGAAACACGTATTTCAGGGTTTTTCGAAATTCACCCCCATTGGGGGTTAAAGGGGGTGGCTAAGTTTGTATGGGAAATTTAATTCTATTGAAATATTTTGCGTGACACTGAAATAATGCTCTGCAATACAAATTATGAGATACATATCTAAGCGTTTTTTGAAAATCAACCCCTATTGGGGTTAACGGGGGTGGCACAATTTGCGTAGGAAAAATATTTAACAGTAATTTTTACCATAAGTCCATAACAATGAACCACTTCACTCTTAGCGCGAGCGAAGCCGCGGGCACCGCTAGTCCTATATAAATTCAAATCAAATCAAACCCACTATCACTAGTGACCATCACTGTACCAAACCATAAAGGAAATACCTACTCCACAAAATTGCAATGTAACCTCGGCATAACCTTGACCTTTCGACTGCTATCAGCAATTACATCTTGACTCTTGACCACTCGAAGAACTTGTAAAATTCTATTACAATAAAGAATCTTCTAAGATTTACAAGCTTAAATGACAATAGTAAAAGAATAAGTAGATAGTATATATAGTAATAAGTAGAAGGTAATATAAAAGTTTGTATGTGTGTCCGTTACTACTTCATGCTAAAACGGGTTGACGGATTTGGATGAAACTTTAGCTTTATCTAATTGATAGACCCAAAATAATATATTATAGACTACTCTTAATAATAAAATCTGCCAAGTAATGACGCTACCTGTATTAATTAAATATTATAAAAGCCACCTAAACACCAAAGCGAAGCGTTTGCAGCAGTCACAGATTTTAAATTATTCTCTCTGGTTTGTAGTCATAATGTGCCAAAGTAATGGCGATTATCGATACCTGTCTCAATTTTTTCATCCTAAATGTAAGCATTTGACGTCATGAACTCATCACCATACATAATATTATATCAAATTCGATAGTGATTAGTTTTAGGGTAAAGCAAGATTATGGGACTGGGATGCTATTGGTATTGCAGGGAGACCCGCCCCCAGCTGTGGGTTGTTAAATACACAAAAGAAATAGATATTGAGATCCGCCCAAAGGTCACATTCTAAAAAGTCATTTAGAAGTAGATTAGGTAAGTACCTACGTAAGAAAATTTTTCCTTTACGAAGAAGTAAATCTAGATTAAACTTCTTGAATTAAAATACTAGCGACCCGTGTCTTCATTTTCTTTTTAGGCTTTACAGTTATTAAGGCTCCGTAGCCAAAAGTAAAAGCGGTACCTTATAATTTTATCACATTTCTCTGAGGAATATTGGAGCTATACAGTTGGAATTTGGTAAGTAGGAGTTCAATATGAACCGCTAGACAGTGTTATCAGATTACGAACAATAAATAAACAGGGGTGGCACTCCGTACACATATAATATGGGGTGAGTGCACGTAAACTTATAGGGTGTCTTTGGATAAAATTGGATATTTCAGCTGATTTATTTATATACTACCGACTCGCTCTTGCTACGACGACTGAAGACTGTTTTCTTTCTGGGTGGCTTCGCTCAAATCAAATCAAATAAATATAACAAATCTATTCATTTACATACCAAGTAACAACACAAGAAAAAATTCAATCTTCATGAACCTTATTCATTAATAGATGTTCATACAACGGGTTTCAAAACACTTTCAAATTCAAATAGTTTCCATCCAACAACCATGACACTCCAGAAGTGACCTTAGTTAATACTTGTCTATGTGTTCATCAGAATCTTAAACGCACTGCTAAAGCCTAAAAAAAGCTGAAAAATGATTTTGTGTCCGACTATTTGCACTCAATATTTCCAAAAATTTTGTCATGAGGTGTAATTTTACCATACCATTGACACATTGTCTGTACTTTTTTATAAAAAAAACTCTCATTTCAAAATTTTCCCCCCTTTTTCTTTCAATTCCCCTCTCCTTCTTCCTCCCATTTTTTTGTGAGAAATGGTTTCAGAAGCTAATTTAAGTGGGATTGCTTTCTAATTTTACTATAGTGGAAATTGTCTTCAGCCCTTTTTAGCGTCCCACTGCTGGGGGTGGGCCACCCTCAGTACAAGGGGGATCAGGTCATAGACCACCGCGCTGGCCTAATGCGTGTTTCGAAAACTTGCTAGGTTTTCTCAGACATGCAGGTTTCCTCACGATGTTTTCCTTCACCGTAAGACAAGTGGAAATCATGATAGAAATGATTCGCACATGAAAATATCAGAGGTGCGAGACCTGGATTTGAACCCACATCACTCGGTTATCCAAGCGAGCGCGTTACCGTTGGGCTACCACTGCCTTCATACTTTCATATTTATAACTAGTTGTGCCCGCGACTTCGTTTGCGTGGATGTCGGAACTTAACAATGTATTTTTTAGTGCGAAGCGCTGTTGGAGGATACCGAAACAAATTTTTTTTTTATTGATGCTAGTGCTTCTTTATAAACAACATTAGCTGTGGAACCATCTGGAGCGTACACAAAAAGGTTATTGGGGTTATCTACGGGGGAAAGAGCTACGTATAGTTGACCATGAGAAAAGCATCCAATACTTAGGTCCACCCCCACAACGGATAATGTCTGGCCCTGAGCTTTATTAATCGTCATGGCATAACAGAGACTGACTGGGAATGGCACTCGTTTGAAAGAGAAAGGAAAGTCGTTGGGAATTATAGGTATTCTTGGAATAAAAACAATATATACGTACACAGAAGAAATTAGCTCCTGTTGTGATGTAACGCAAGAACAGAGATTATCAATCGAAATAACTTTTCCATCTTCTTGTACGGGGTATGTGCCATCGCCTATTTGTAACAATAAATTGGAAAACTCCTGTGCATTTTCGCAGCCTACTAACTGTGCACGCATATTTACACTCAGGTGTGTAGATGAGTAAGACCAAATGCACATAACCCTAATTTTAATTCTGGAATTTCTCTACTTCTTCACTTTAAACTCAAATATCTTTTGATAGACTGAACCGATTGCAATGAAAAAAATGTTACTTCAACTACGTTCAATCGTTGTGTATAAAAGTTATCTACATTGCTTTCGTACATTATACGAGATGCCCGGATAAGTAAACAGACAAACCGACAAACAGACAAAAATTCTAAAAATGCTGGAAATGGGTTCTATTGGTTGTCCTTTACACCCTGGCTATTTTTTTTATAATTTTTTTTGATGTACAAAAACGACTTTTCTACAGTTATATTATATGTATAGATAGATAGATGGAAATTATAAATATGTATATATATTATTAGAGTCTAGAGATAAGATATTATTAAAGAGTTAACAAGTCGACGAACGTAATAACGACGAAATAAACTTACTACTGGTTTAAGAATATAACAGTTTATCCCTTCAAATTGTATTACTGACCCTCAATCCCTTCAAATTATATTACTGCGGAAGGTCGGCGGTTATTTTGGAAACGCTACTCCGTACTGATCGCTTGGATTTTACGAGAGAAAATCAGTAGAAAGAACTTAACTGTTTATCAGACGAGTTTTTTTTAATGTAAATTTGCTATTGCTTGTCTGCTTCTTCCTATTTTGCAACAACCTTGCTGTGATGTTTTTTACACTAGTAAGTTTTACTTTTTTTTCACTGTTAATTAATAATCACCATTCAATTATTAATATTGATTTATGATTATTTATATCACACTTATCATTATTATGCTTTTCTATGTTACTTAATTTAATTAATTTAATTACCATAATTTACCTTTCAATTATTTAAGTTACTTATCCGACGAGTAAATAATGGGTGAAGTTCAAGAGTTGCGGCAATTAAATAAAGGATTAGTTTTTACCCGCGGCTACCTTTGCTAGGTAAGTGGGGTAGCCCGTAGCGATCAAAGTAAATGTACCCAGGGTGCAATATATGATCTTGCCAAATTTTATCGAAATCTGTTCAGCGGAATTAGCATTAAAATTTAAAAGGTAATAAGAGCGAGTTACTCTTTAAGTATTCGCAAGATCTGAGTCGAAAATCAGTTGCTACCTTCATTACATTTTTCTGCAAAATTAAGTAGGGTGGATGCCTGAATGCCAGCCCCGACCCTAATAGCAGACTTTCATTATATATTAAGGAATCTTATTGTTAGATTTACTAGTGTCGCCATCTAAAAAATACTAAATAGTATTTTTACTAGGCTGCTATTAGGAGCGGGGCTGGCATTCGGGGCATCCACTTATCATATTTCAATTCTTAATTTTATCAAATTTATTTGGCGATTTAGTTTATTCTCTCAAATAAAACAATCTTTTTGGTTTTTCGCGGATTTATTTTAATTTTTCCATGCTTATGGAATGCTTTACAGCAACCATGGTCACGGGATATAATCTCTCTCGTGACAAAATCAAAAGTTATTATACCCACTAGCAAACCCGGCCCACTTCGTTGGGCGTAAGTTAAAATAAATTAAGCGGTTTTAATAATTTTCTAATAAAACAAAAGTAGCCTAAGTTACTTCTTATAACATTAGTTATAGCAAGTGAAAGTTACGTTAAAATCGATCCAGCCGTTTCAAAGATTAGCCGGAACAAACAGGCAGACTGACAAAACCTACTGATGTACTGATTTAGTTTTTACAGACAAAATTACAGACCCACAAAATTTAAACATCTGTCATCCTTGTTTTAAACTAAATTCAACTTGACCCAACATTTTATATTATCTACGCCCATTTAATTAAAAGTATCGACAAGACCTCGACCTTGGGCACTTGACATGTCTTGAGGCTTTGTGCTTACATCAGATACTTAACTAAGTTTCTTAATTAATTACTTCAGATACGCGTTTGGCGTTGAGCTAGTGAGGGTGTCGTAAGTTTGATTCCTGCTTAGAGTTATTTTTTCAAAAGATGACCAAAATTTTCCATACATACATGCATTAAATATTTTTTGCGACGAGAAACTTTATGAAATAATTAAAGATAAAAAAAACAATTCCAGTATTTCAATAATTCAATTTGAAAATTGTGTATTATTTTTACATATTAAAAATTCACCTATAATATCAGGTTAACAACTTTTTGTTCTCAGCTCCGCTTGCGTGTTTTACCCAATTGACGCGAAGCTCAAAGGAGGATAATGAGTTTACATACACACACGTATATATACCGACTGTATAAAACTACGTTCTTTCGTCAACTTGTTCCCATCTTTTTAGCTCGTTTTTACGTAGTCGCATTTTTATTTTTGTAATTAGGTTCAATAATAGGGTACTTTCGGTGGTGAAAAATAAATTTTTTAATTTGAAAAAAATAAAGATTATGTAGAAATATACTTAAATATTCTGATTTTGAGTCATAAAAGCTCATTATTGATTTATTATATTAAAATTAAAAGTCGTAATTTTTAACCTGTATATCACGTGACCTAAAACACGAGCTGCAATGGCCCTATGGGTGTGACGTCAGTCAGGCAACCACAGACCACTGTCAGCATAGAGCATATTGCTAGTTGTTACATATTATTATAAACTGTTAGTTCTCCTGAGGACCTGAGTAAGTGTTCTGTGGTCAGTTCAGTGTAAACACTCAACACATACCTACATATGTAGGTACTACATACAAGACTGTTGTTTATTACCAGTATTACGTCACCAAATGGCTGACAGCATTTTTGCGGAAATAAAAAATGTATAAAATTGAATTTAGTTTTATGGCAAAAAAACGTGTTGATTTTGCCGAAATATATTTTATTGTGGCTTTTTATTAGGAAAATCAACATTTTAAAGTACTTTTTCCAACATAGTAGAATACCCTATTGTTCTCAGAGATCATAGCTATTCGAAGCTATATATAGCTTGTACCCTTAGGGAGCTATTTACTAATAAACAATTAACTTTGACATAAAGCCGTAAGCGACACCCTCAAGTCGTTTTATTATATTAGCTTATCATCCCTTACAAACCCACTACTTTGACTAAGTTTAAGCACATAAATAAATATGTAGGTAAATTATTACACACAACGCCATCTAGTTCCGTGGCAAGCTACGAGGCTTGTGTTACGGATACTAGATAGTTGATACACTACACATATATAACTTTAAATATATACATATTATAAATATAAACACCCGTTACTTGAGTACAAATATACGTGCTCAAGAAATAAATGCCCGCAGCGGGACTCGAACCCGCGATCGCTGGCGCAGCAAGTAGGGTCACTAGAAGCTGAACTCCACTCCACTCCACAAAGAGCAGGTAATCATAACAAAGTACGCTCTATTAAAAGAAGTTATGATGAGCAAAGTTTATTAAGAGTTAATAAAGAATCCAATGCTGTATAATAAAGAAAATAGAACAATGGTTAGAATAAATTCGTTCGCACAAAGAGTGCGCTGTAAAGTGGGGCTGAAGCTTGGGGCCTTTTAGTAACACTAACTTTTGTTTTAGATATTTTGTGAAAAAATGGTTTTTGTACTGAACAATGTTCAGAATGGTAGATAAAAAATTCCCCTTTTACCCCTTTAGTAACGAAAATTAAGTTTTTTACATAATAGAGATTTTTAATAAATTAGATATTTTACACCAGTAAAAAGAATTCTGATTCTGAAAACTAGCTATCAACGTACCAAATCTTATCAAAATCTGTCGAGTGATTTTTTGATTCGTAATGCAGTTAGAATTTCTTCACAATCGGATTAATCATTTAGGAACGTAATGGACAAGAATACGATAATTTACACTTATTTCTATAATACATTTATTATTATATTTAAAAGGAAAATCAACAGTAGGACTTAAATGCAAGGAAAAATTAAAACCATAGCAATATATATCTATCTAAAATATAGGATAGAATATCAAATTTTTTGTACACGTTTTACGTAAAATCTACTTAAAATGAACTCCAAAATCCGATACAATATCCTGTCACGTAAACTTTGTTTGTCCAATCAAAGCTTTTAAATTGAAAGGGTTGATTTGAATATTAAACATCCCGAGATGATCTGTGGAGTTAATTACCTATCAACTTCCGACAAGAATGGGATAGGCTTTAGTAAAAAAAATTAAAATGTGTTTGTACATTTAGCCTTTTTAACGTTACACTGCTGGGCATAGGTCTCTCTTCAATACGAGGGGGATCAGGCCACCACGCTGGCCTTGTGCGTGTTGGCGGACTTCACATGTCTTACGAAAACTTGCTAGGTTCTCTCAGACATGCAGGTTTCCTCACGATGTTTTCTTTCACCGTAAGGTAAGTGGTAACAATGTGAGAAATGATTCGCAAATGAAAATATCAGAAGTGCGAGACCCGGAATTTGAACCCGCATCACTCGGTTAAAAAAACGGTGCGAAAAACTGGTCGAATAGTGTCTATATTTAAAATACTTAAATTAAAAATATATAATTTTTTATGTAAACATCTACAATCATTCTTATCTAAAAGTAATCTAGTATTCGTTTGAAAAATAAAATGCTACAGATATGAAAATAACTGGCGTAAGCCTGATTTTCTTTCAGCTTAATGTATTATGATATTAATAAAACAAAATCCGCGTCTGTCCCTCTGCTGTCTTGTCGCGATAAGTGTCGCGAATACCGTAGGGTAGTCGCGAAATAAGTGTTTAAATATTATTTGTCATAAACGTGAGGGTAGAACGATGACAGCTAAATAGAATAGATTGAGATTTGAAACAGACGTGTTCGAAACGCGGTCGTGTACGGTACGCTGACCAGATCAGGTGCGAGCTCCCAAGTGAAAGTATTCTGTGGGTGCGAGGCAGATCAGGCGCAACACCGTGTTTGCCAAGTAAGTGAATTTATTTTACCAGCGTGTGATAATGCAGTGGTGTTGCGTGGGAGCCGTGGTTGCTCATAAATTATATTTAGAGTTTCAGTGCAACTAGTGGAGTTGCGTGAGAGCCGTTGTTGCTCATAAATTATCAGCAGTGCAACTAGTGGAGTTGCGTGGGAGCCGTTGCTCATAAATTATCAGCAGTGCAACTAGTGGAGTTGCGTGGGAGCCGTTGCTCATAAATTATCAGCAGTGCAACTAGTGGAGTTGCGTGGGAGCCGTTGCTCATAAATTATCAGCAGTGCAACTAGTGGAGTTGCGTGGGAGCCGTTGCTCATAAATTATCAGCAGTGCAACTAGTGGAGTTGCGTGGGAGCCGTTGCTCATAAATTATCAGCAGTGCAACTAGTGGAGTTGCGTGGGAGCCGTTGCTCATAAATTATCAGCAGTGCAACTAGTGGAGTTGCGTGGGAGCCGTTGCTCATAAATTATCAGCAGTGCAACTAGTGGAGTTGCGTGGGAGCCGTTGCTCATAAATTATCAGCAGCAACTCAGTGGAGTTGCGTGGGAGCCGTTGTTGCTCATAAATTAGATCCTAGAGTGTTGAATTCAGTATCGTGAGTTCAGTCGCTCGTAAATCAGTTTAGCGAGGCTCGGGGTGGCTATAGGGGAGGTTGGAGGCCACTAGCGAGGGTACCAGACCCTCATAAATCAGTTTTTTTCATTACCAGCAAATCATGTGTACTTACGTCCATCAGTTACATTATAATTGCGATACGTCGTTATATTCGAGATATTCGTCTAATACCAACGAACTGGGTACCCGGCGCCCAGGGTATTTGGCGACATGGTGGAGGTGCTGGGACATTTGCATTTAGTTTAAATTTAAAACTATGCACTGAAATTTTGAAAGTAAATCGGTAAAATGTTATATTCTAATTTTTATTGTTAAAAACCAGATATATCGGTTTATAATTATATAAAGCGTGAGGCTTATAGGTAAATCAGTACACCCGTATACCCGAATGAATAGATTTTTTATTAGGTTACCATTGTTTTGTATTACCTAATAAAATGTTAATATATTGTTACGGACTTTAGATATTATTATTGAATTATTATTATTATTTAATGAAGCGGAATATTTTAGTAATAAAGTCATTTAAATGAAATTTAATTATTTCCTTTAAAGAATATAGACATGTTTTGACTCCAAAAGGATATAAATTAATAATGGTTCATGAGTTAGATATTAGCAAGGAAAGTGTCTAAAACGTTAAGAAAGTAAAGTGAAGTGCAAGAAAAAACGTTAGATTGATAAGTTATTTATTTAAATTGAACAGAGAAGTTACAGTTTAGTTTTGTGTGGCGTTAACAATGTCTAATTTGTATTGAAATAAGGAAGTGAGAATAAGGTATATTTTATACTTACAAGACAATTAGTAATCGTTGTTGAAGTTTTAAAGCTAAAAATTATGAAGCATTAAATAAGTAATTTCAAAGGCATCTATGATTCGAAAGAAATACTTATAATTTTTAGTAATATTATATCATCTTGTCTTTATTAAGTGATCAGTATATGAAAAAATATTTAGTTCATATTATGTATTATGATTAATAGCAGTGGGTACTTATTTGACTGACATTTTTATTTCATATTTTAATATTCATGACTTTTACATATGGATACAAATTAAATTAAACCGTGCTTGCAGTAAATGAAGGATCAGAATTTCTCAGAGTTTGCAACTGTAGTAATTTAAAGAAATAATTAAAAAAGAATATGCAAATGTACTTAACTTATTTTATGAAATATAAGAATTATTTTTATAATTCTTGGATATTTTTATAATTCTTGGATTTAGTGAACAAAGTAAATTAGAGATTTAATATTTAGTGTTGTTTTGTATTTATAATACAGTTTGAATATAGAATTACAATTAATTATTGTTACAGAGTACAGTATGATACAGTGCATTGTTACAGTATAATATGGTTATTGCAGTTCTAATTTAGTATACTGAATTTAAAATTTGAAGTACTGTATAGTGGAAAGGTGTCATCATAACCCGACTTGAACTTATTTATAATTTTTTTTTCTTACATATATATGAATTCAGCTCAGTTTGCGTGTACAAGAGGAATGGACTGTCATTTTAATTTTAATGAATAAAAGTTTATTGAATCTAAATTAAAGGAATTAGTTGATAGATTTTTATAGAAATTCATAATTAATGTAAATCAGTTATCAAACGCAACTCGGAAGAGATTAGTGAATAGACATTATACAGAGACACAAATTCAGATTCAAGTTTTGATAGCAGAAATGAATGTTTGTTTAAACAATAAGTAAAGAACCAGTGTCCCGCAGTCTGTTAGTAATCGAAATATAGTAAGTTACCACAAATGAAACTAGCGAAATTCGATGGTAATTTTAAGAACATTGTGTACAATAGTATAAATTTTTGAATCAATTTTCATCTAACGGTGATACTAGGAATATTTCTGACGTTGATAAATTATTATTTACAATCGCCTCTAGAAGGTTACGCTAAGCAGGCTAATTTAAGGATTAGATGCTATTAATAAATACTATTAGATTATTTAGATAGCCTGTCCTAACCAGATATTTTATGAACGCTGTAGAAAACAAAGCGTTTTTTATTGAATGTCATTATGTTGCATCATATTATGTGGCATCATATTATGTGGAATTAAATAATCGAGTAAAGCAGTTAAAGCGTGTAGTCGAGTATTAAATCAAATTGAAAGGCATCTGAGAATTATCAGTTCCTTGAGCGAAGATATTTATCATATTAACCACCTATGATGGTTATAGTTTAAATAAAACTTTTATTTGAGTTAGGTTTAAAATGACTTACGAAAATGAGTCTGTTGATAACATAAGAAAGTAATTTAGTGTATATTATAATATTTACAAATATTATGAGAGAAGCTTCTTATATAGAAGGTAGTAACAATAAAAATAAAGTTTAAATGCAGAACAATTTATATTCGGTTCATTACATCGGTTTTGACTATGAATACAGAAAGAACCAAAGTAGAACATGGACTTTAACATGAATTTAAATCATTCACATGAACCGTGATTCAGTAAATCAAACCGATGAGCCACCTAAAAGGAAGTTCATTAAGAGATGTGTAAGAGTGTGTATTATGTAATCGAAATAATGTTAATGGTGCATACTAATTTTAAAACTATGCAGAATAATCATACCTATTTAGGTAACTGTTGTTACAATTGCTTTGTTGAAGCCTGAAGGACATAAATCCAAGCTGTTTTTCAAATCGAAAATGTAGGCATTGCAATGAAGTCGGTCTGACTTATCGTGTTTTATACCCCAGTAGATCAGCCCCTCTAATGAAATCGATGCATACTGATACTTCAGACTTGTTAAAATAAGAGGTTTGTGTGACCAGGCTAAAGAGAAACGTTGTAGATCATTACTTGACTCTGGTAGTCAACGTTCGTATGTAAAGTTATTAAATTCAACTTATTTAAACCTGCTAGCAGTCAGTAGAAAAGTAAATTTATTTATTTTTACATGCAGTAAAAATTCTCCATATATAATACCTAAAAAGTGTTGTGTTGTTAATTTTGATTACGCGATAGACGCGAACTAATAGCGATCTACGAGTATATATGCGAATCAAAATAAATCAAAATATATATACTTTATTCGAATGGACTTTTACAAGCACTTTTGAATCGTCACTTTGTACATTATGAAAATATAGAATTTAAATTAAATGTCATTATGTAAGTCTGTAACCGCATATTATGAATTACGTACAAGCACGAGTACCTAAGTGCTAAATAATTAAGCGAAAATATTACAGTATAGTAGAAGTAGAAACTTATTTTAGCAGATGACTATTGTAAAGAAGAGGGCAATGATTATTCATACATTTTATATCAAATATAAAGTCATGTTTCTTTGGTAATATTTTTTTAGTCAATTCAGATTTTAGTTGAATATGGTCACGTATAGTAAATGAAATATATTCAGTTGATCCACTATCAGTTTTATCCTATTTCCAATAAGAAGGATGTTGTGATGGTAAATAATATATGAACTAGACTTTATACATGAACCAGATCTTTTATTCAAGAACAGGTGAAGTGATAAGGTTATTTTTGTGATTCTCCAAACTATCCTCGTGATGAGTAACGGATTGAACAGTTTAATAATACTAATTAGTACAAAGGTAAATTAGTCTGGTTGGTTTAAGTAATTTAGTAAAACTTTTGGATAATTTACTATTAGATCATTTCATAGTGATTAAAGAACAGTTACAGAATATTGTGATAGCCAAAACGGTTTCTATGCACTAAGTCAAACTTTTCGCTATTAACCACATCACGTTATTTTTAATACAGAGACAAGTTTAGTCTGGTATAAAATGTATCTAGTATTACTATTGAATATAACAGTTTAAACAAATATTTGTATAAAAGTCCTTAATGTGATAAAATCTTAAGGTATTATTGATGAAGTTTATGAAACATGCGGTTGGCTTTATAGCAGTCGTTGGAAAAGTATTTTTATAGTTAGGCCTTAATTAAACAGACAGGCCTTAAAAGAAAGCGCGGTATATCGCCTTTTTTGGCTTAAAATTTAATGATTCAGTTGATAAAGAAATATAATCTAAGATCTAGTCGAGAACCTTTTGCAATTATATCTAGTTCATTTTCCCTCTATGCTACTATAAAATGAAATGTAATAGTTAAATCAGATAGTTGATGATACTTATTTAGAAATATATTACTGGTGCTACAACAGTTTCAGAGACAAAACACTTATACAACAATTCAAAAATTAGCCTTTTCATTTGTTTATGAATTCGAGCAAGTGTATTTCCAATTCAAAGAAATTTCTTTCATGATTACTTGATAAATTTTGAACAGATAATGAGATAGTTAGTTTTATGTTTTACATAAAATACGTGACATTATAAATGATATTTAAATATGATATTGGTTTAACAGATTTACATTCAATTTGTATAAAACGTGGTTTGGTATCATAAAAGTAATAGTTTCAGTTTATGATCCTTGCGGTTATACTATTCCCATATTGTTTCGAATAAAAGAAGGTTCTTTTCCAGAAGTTACTGAAGCAAAAATTTTGAAGGAATACTTAAATTAATATTGATTTACTCAGTAAAGTGAGACAAATAATAACAAAGTTTGGTTATCTTATAAATATTAACATTGACAGATTACTTAAAAGGTATACGTGATAAGAAAGGAAGTGAACAAATGAGACATGAATTACATTGTTTTACTAGTGCTTCTATGGAAGCATACGCTGCCTGGATATATTTACATAGCTGTTAGATTACTAGTAATATTATTATTGATTGAATTATAGTCACTTTTATTATTGACAGGTCTAGATTAGTGTCTTTTAAAGAGCAAGTTGACAATTAACAGAAAATATATGCTATTAAAGTTCGTAAATAAATATTTAAGGCAAAGTATTAACGATCAGGTTTTGTGGACTGATAGTCAGGTAATTTTTGTTTGGTATCATTCAAGTAGGCTCCTGCTGCCTTTTGCGAATCTTTAATGAAATTAAGCAAAGTGAAATTTGGTAAAAGATATGACCGAACAGATCATTATGATAGCTTAAAGATTCTGACATTTCATTTAATAATTATTCTATTAATTAGTTTTCTATGCCTGATAATTATGCATATCAAGTTGAGACACTCGCTTCTATTGGGGAGGGTCTCACGAATGAGAATATTATTAATAAACACAATCCTGTTAGCAATGAAATTAACATAAATAATTATGATGTGTCAAGTACAACAGAAACAGATAAAGACGTAATTAATAATGGTGACATGGATTTAGAAATAATTTTGGAAATACCACTTACAAGCTACATATTTTCCTATAGAAGTTTGACTTCTTGCTTTGTTATTATAACTGATTTTTAAGATCACTTGGCCTATATAAGAATGTTAATAGGGTATTGAGATTTTAATTTAAGTATACTGATGTGTCATTTACTGGAATGAATTATTTTAGCCGCTTTATGTAATCAAGGAGAGTAAGGAAATTGAAATGGATTGTTTATTTAATATAAATACTTGTTTTGAAGTTATTATTATAAAAAAAGGGTATTTTAGTAAATTGGAAGATTTGTTGCAATCTGAACCTTACCCCAGCATATTATTTTCGATAGCGTCACGCATTTCAAACTTACGTTCGAAGTATTACGTATGAAATACGTTTATACCTGAATTAGCTCCATGGTTTGGAGGCTTTTATAAACGCTTAATAGGTTTAGTAAAAAATTGTTTTAAAAGACATTGCGTAAGCATTTGCTTAACATTAATCATATAAAAGAAATTGAAGCGATTATTAATACAAGACTCTTATACATTAGTAGGAGCAGAGCTAGAGTTAGAGCTATGTTTAAAGGCCATCAGATTACTTACGAATAGTCGTGAAAACTACGACCGAGATAACGAATCATTTTCAGAGCCAGCTTAAAATATTAAATATAACATAATTGATACTGAGAAACTTGGCTGATACTGAGAAACTTGGCTGATACTGAGAAACTTGGCTGATACTGAGAAATAGGTCAGATTCAAAGCGTTCTAAGCAGTAGACTAAAGTTGGCAAAATTAAAGAGCTGACTGAGTATGCAGATGGATATATCAAAGTTACATAATTAGTGCGTTGAGAGTAAAGTGAATATTTAATGTAGTATCGGTCCCTGAATAGAAAACCGGAAATAAGTAAAATAGTAACCAGTGAAATAAAGATTCAGCGACCATTAATCCCAAACGACCTAGCAGAGTGTCAGCTACAAAGGTTAGGGATAGAGTTACTAATTCTCAACTAATCAAATGTTATTTGATAGATTATAACTTGTTTTAAATCAGATGATTGTTCTAACGGATTGCGATCTATAATCAGTGTAAGATGAAAGTCTTATAGAAATCTGTTTTCGGCGGGGAGTGTCGCGAATACCGTAGGGTAGTCGCGAAATAAGTGTTTAAATATTATTTGTCATAAACGTGAGGGTAGAACGATGACAGCTAAATAGAATAGATTGAGATTTGAAACAGACGTGTTCGAAACGCGGTCGTGTACGGTACGCTGACCAGATCAGGTGCGAGCTCCCAAGTGAAAGTATTTTGTGGGTGCGAGGCAGATCAGGCGCAACACCGTGTTTGCCAAGTAAGTGAATTTATTTTACCAGCGTGTGATAATGCAGTGGTGTTGCGTGGGAGCCGTGGTTGCTCATAAATTATATTTAGAGTTTCAGTGCAACTAGTGGAGTTGCGTGAGAGCCGTTGTTGCTCATAAATTATCAGCAGTGCAACTAGTGGAGTTGCGTGGGAGCCGTTGCTCATAAATTATCAGCAGTGCAACTAGTGGAGTTGCGTGGGAGCCGTTGCTCATAAATTATCAGCAGTGCAACTAGTGGAGTTGCGTGGGAGCCGTTGCTCATAAATTATCAGCAGTGCAACTAGTGGAGTTGCGTGGGAGCCGTTGCTCATAAATTATCAGCAGTGCAACTAGTGGAGTTGCGTGGGAGCCGTTGCTCATAAATTATCAGCAGTGCAACTAGTGGAGTTGCGTGGGAGCCGTTGCTCATAAATTATCAGCAGTGCAACTAGTGGAGTTGCGTGGGAGCCGTTGCTCATAAATTATCAGCAGCAACTCAGTGGAGTTGCGTGGGAGCCGTTGTTGCTCATAAATTAGATCCTAGAGTGTTGAATTCAGTATCGTGAGTTCAGTCGCTCGTAAATCAGTTTAGCGAGGCTCGGGGTGGCTATAGGGGAGGTTGGAGGCCACTAGCGAGGGTACCAGACCCTCATAAATCAGTTTTTTTCATTACCAGCAAATCATGTGTACTTACGTCCATCAGTTACATTATAATTGCGATACGTCGTTATATTCGAGATATTCGTCTAATACCAACGAACTGGGTACCCGGCGCCCAGGGTATTTGGCGACAATAAGCTCAAAAACTACTGAACGGATTTTTATGTAGTATCATTCATCAATAGACGGAGTGGATTAACGAGGAAAGCTTAAGTGGTAAAGAAAGGTTTATAATACATCAAGGTTTTGTGTTAATTCGCTGAATTACTAATACAAAGATGATTGTTGAAGATGTCGACCAGTCTATCACGTCAAAATCGTTTGATAATATTTATCAAAAGACACTCATGGATTGTAATATTTTTCCATACAATCTATTGACCCGGTAGAGCATATCTATACCATTCTTTATTTACACATGTCATGTAAAATAAGATAAGTGTGTATGACATCTTAATCCCACATCAAAATGTGGCAACGATTTGTGTAAACACTTTCTTAGATTTAGACGAATGTTTGGACATTTTAAATAAAGTTTTTTTCATCAACTTTTTGGCCATATTCACCCGACTGCGCGACGCAAAGGAGTGGTAATGTGTTTATCAGCCTATGTATGTATGTATGTATGTTTGTTTGTATGTTCCTTTGAAGCACTATACAGACCAAACGCCTGGGCCATTATTCGACAGCCAATCTAATTTTTCAATGGATCTCGACTGTTCAGTTGTTATGTTAGAATATATTTTATTTTCTTCAATAGTATTCATTCAATAATATATTATAGAATTCTAGACCACCGGATTTCTAAGTGCTTGTTTTTTTCTTATCAATTTTTTTATAATTACGCAGTCGGGTTTTTTGTTTTTTTATTATATTTCTTCTCCAACATTTCTAATGCTTTACAGCAAAGCTTCATCACGTGACAGACTAGGCTTAGGTTAGGACTTAGAGTTAGAGATTTGCTTTAACTGTAGCAAACAGCAATGGAAATAAAAGAAAATATTTTAAAGGTAACCCGGTGCCACTTTTTATCTGCGAATAAACATTATAATAGCAATTAGATTTTATCCCGCTTCCGTAACCATTGCCATTTGCAAAGCATACGAATCACTGACCTCTATAATACCACTGGACTGGCTGTTGTCAACGTGCTTTTGTGGCTGCTTGATATTCGCCATTTTGGCGCTGTCCGCCGCTGTCGGACGTAGCGAGAGTTCGTGGTACTAAAACTAATGATGTCGATATAAAGATTTTTATTTTTTTTATTTTTATTAATCAATAACCGTATCATCATAATTACTACTTATGTTATATTAACAACGAAAATGCAAAATTACTTTACAGTAAACAAACACTTCTCGCTGTCATTTGCAATATACGTCAAAATTAGTTCTCGACCCTCTCGCTAGTGGCGCTTCAAATGGACACAAAAAAATTGCTGTCAAACGCTTGGAACAGCCAGTCCAGTGGTATTATAGAGGTCAGTGATACGAATCGTCAGAATACCAAAATACCAAAAAATTAAAATAAAACAGCAAAAAATTCCAAAAATATATATATTTTAAAAACAAGTATTGTGGTTTCCATTGAAAATGAAATTTTTCTGTAGTCCTACTAATATCCTACTAATATTATAAACGCGTTACGCGAAAGTTTGTAAGTATGGATGGATGGATGTTTGTTACTCTTTCACGTAAAAACTACTGAATGGATTTTAATGAAACTTTACAATAATATAGCTTATACATCAGAATAACACATAGGCTACAATTTATAAAGATATTGTGTGAATTGTCCAAAATCCAAAATATGAAATAAGTAAGATATTAAAAGTTTGTAAAAATTACGCGACGTCCTGCGTGAGCGATCTAGACGCGAACGCGAAGCGGCGCGGCACGGCGCGAAAACAACAAACATTCGAAACCTATTGAAGTGGCCTATGTGACCAAACGCACGTGGGGTGCGGTGCGGAGCGGCGCGAAATGACGCGAACGCGATCAGTTAGCTTGATATTTTCGCGCGAAGTGGACGCGTCGGCCATATTTTTTTCAAGCAAAAATTGTTGTTGAATTAATGTCGGAAGTAGAACTTCTTATTAATGCTATCCAAGAACGTCCTACATTCTGGGACAAAAGGAATAAAAGTTATACACTTCTTCAATATCTCATATTTAAGACTAGCTGTGCCCGCGACTTCGATCGCGTGGACTACAGGATAAAATCAAACTATGATAAAAATTAAGATTTGTTTTTTTCTACGTATTTTTCCAGGATAAAAAGTATCCCATTTTATGCCCAGGATAATAAAGTATAATTATACCAAGTTTCATCGAAATCGAACCGTTAGTTTTCACGTGATGCCTGAACATACAGACAGACAGACAGACAGACAAAAAAAATTTTAATCGCATATTTGGGTTTGGTATCGATCCAGTAACACCCCCTGCTATTTATTTTTTCAATATTTTCAATGTACAGAATTGACCCTTCTACAGATTTATTATATGTATAGATATGAATTTTCCAACAACATTAGCTTCCGTCCGCCCATGACAAATGTTTAATGTTAACTGAACTGAACGGCGGCGGAGGGCGCGGAGGGGACGGTTCGCGCGCACGTAGGACAGAGTAACCGCATCGCTCCGCACCACATTAAATTCGCATCGGATCGTTTCGCAATCGCGTTCGCGTTGAGTCGTCCACGTAGGACACTGTGTTAGGGACGAACCCGAGCGAAGTGAGGGTGAGTCGCTAGTAAAACATATCCCTAATGTCGAACAAGTAATAAATCATCACTACAAGAAATTTTGGTTAAAATATGTTCAGTACTTTTTGCGTAAGACATAAGGTTTTTTTGCACTTGATAGAGCGAGTTAAGCTAGGGTAAGCCGTTAGCTAGTTCTGTGTAGAAATGTATTACCGAGCAATGGCGGATCCAGGGGGGGGGTCATGGGGGTCATGACCCCCCCCTGGACTGGGTCCAGGACCTAGGTGGACCACTAATTAATATTGTTAAAAATTATTTTTTTTTAATGTTTTTTGTCACAATAAAAATTTTATGTAAGTACCTTCAATATTTAATTAATTTAATATATATTATAATCTATTGAAAAGTTACATTTAGGGTTGCATTTTTCAGAGGCAGCATAGAAATTGATAAACTATGTGGATAAAAAAATATATAATAATAAACTAAGCCTAATAAATAATAATATTTCGTTTTTATCGTATTTTTGCGAGTATTGAAGAACCCGTTCAACTTCGGGGCGCTGTAAAACCATGATAAATGAATTAAATTAAAAAAAATATACTGAAAATTATTCGTTAAAAAACCCTCGATAAGATTGCTCCGATGTTATTTTATTGTAAAATGATCAGAAAAAAAGTTATAACGCCCGAAAGAAAATTTGTTCAAAAATTTTCAGCTATTTTTTTATAACCTTTTTATTTTCCATTTTACGATATAAAAAAATGGAATCAAAGTTGTAGACAAATTAATTTAATACAAATGTTTATATTTTTAGTGTGGGGTTTCTAGTTTACGAGACATAGCGCGAAAACTCTTTGCACTCGTTTTTCCAAAATGGCAGCCGTGGGACAAGGTCGGTGACCCCACAAACTTGAACTTAGGTTTAGACTGATGCCCCCTGCACATTAAAAAAATATAAAATTGCTGCCTCTGAAAAACTCACGCTAAGGCCTAAAGAATGTAATATTTCAAATTTAAATGGATTATTATGATGGTAAACACATTATTCGGGAACGTATCGAATTTTACCGCGCTACCGTCACCTTTCATTTGATGTCACATTTCGTGTGACACTGACACTTGCGCGCGCTTTGTTTCGACTAACGCGGACTAACGTCTAACTAGATCTAACTTCAATCGAAACAACAAAACTTACTTCAAAGTTCAATCAACTGTTATTCATGATAAACGTATTGGCAAAAAAATAACGGGCACGTAAGGAATACGTTCTAAGGTCGACTTGAGTTAATTTAAATGAATATTTTTTGACGTAGTCTGTATACTTACAATCGTGTATATTAATACGCGTGAATTGAATTCTGGCAATATTTTAAAAATTTTCGAGGAATTCTTGAAAACCGATGTACACGGCCAAACAATAAGAAGTGGTTGGAAATAAAGAGAAGGGGTTTTTTTTCTTTTAAATAAATTAAATAAAGTTACAAATGTAAAAACCTAATACTTTCTTAGGTTTACGCGAATATTCGACATTATAAATGAAACTACGTTTTCGGAATCTGTCGCGAATTTATTTTGATTTTTAGTTCCCGACGTTTCGTCGGCGGAGACGGAAGAGTCTATCCCGTGACCTTGATTGCTGTAAAGCATTCGAAACGTCGGGAACTAAAAATCAAAATAAATCCGCGCCAAAATCCGAAGAGGTAGTTTCATTTATAATTTAAAAACCTAATAACGAGTATGATCTCCTCTTGCCAAATCACAGCTTGGATCCTTGTGGACATGCTTTCCACGATGTTTTTAGTAACATTTTGAGGAATACGTCCTCACTCTTCTGCAATGTCTCTTTTTAGCTCCCTGATGTTTTGTGGAGCAGGTTGCACTGATCTTACTCGTCTCTTTAGAACATCCCAGCATGCTCAATTGGATTGAGGTCAGGATGTCGAGCTGGCCAATCTAAATGACGGATGCCAACTACTTGCATGTACGCTTCCACGTCGCCAGAACGGCGCGGGCGAGCATCACTGCGGGTTGTGCATATGGAATCAGGACTTCCATTATGTACCGGTGTGCATTTAATGTTCCATTTTCTATGAAAACTAACTCCGTACGCTGCGTCAAATTCATTGCAGCCCAAAACATAACGGAGCCCCCACCATGAGGAGTGATTTCTTCGAAACACACTACCGCATTGCATTCCCGTGATCTTCGCAGCACTCACCGGCGTCGGTCTTCTCCACACTAAGAGATTCTAGCTTCATCAGTAAGCAATACTTTATTCCAGTCCTCCAAAGTCCATGAAACACAATTTCGAACAAACTGAAGTCGAGCAACACAGTGCTCACGAAGTATTTTAGGGCCCCGAGCCGGGTGGTAACTCCTGATATTGGCAGCCAAAAGCCTCCTCCTAACCGTCCACAAGCCAACTTCTACTCCTCCTACGATTCCGCATCGCCTGACTCACCAAAAAGCGCTCATCTCTTGGTTCTTTGCATCGTTTTCTTCCCGAACCGTGTCTTCTTTTGACCAAACCGGTCTCTTGATACCAAGTCAACCAAGTCCTCTGGACAGTTGAACGACTCACATTTAGCCGTTGAGACACGTAAGTTTGCGAACAACCTTCTTCAAGTAGGACAATAATTTTACCGGCTCTTGTCGCTTTATCACTCCTATCAAAAGTGGTATTTAATGTAAAAAGAAAGATTTAATTGTTTAATTTGCACAAAATATCCAAAAATATTAAAATTTTAGTAATCAGCAAAAAATCATTTCAGCATTCACGCCTTTAGTAAAGCAATTTTACAATAATCCACGATAATCAATATTTTTCTTATGTTAATTTCAAAAGTTAAATTTAGAACGTGAAGAATCATGCCAGGAAGCTTCAAATAACATGCCAATACATCGTCAAATTAAAAAAACTCTTTCTTGTTCTTCTTCATTGATGTAGAGAAAAAAATCTAAAGTATCATTTTTTTTTTGCAAAAGCGTTTATATTATAAAAATTAAATTATAACTTTTTGTGACTTGACCACGACTATGTGACCCCCCCCCTGGTACCAAAGCTGGATCCGCCCTTGTGACCGAGTTGATGAGCGAGTAATGTGGCATCATGCTACTGAATCGATTTTAAGTGAAATTCAGAATTTTGATAGTTTATAACTTGATTTTCAAATTTTATCGCACCACACGAGCGGAACTGCGGACTGCATTAATCTCATACAATTGCAAAATCATATCTAGATTTGAATTTTCAGATACATATTTGATTCAAAATTACATTGATCTCTAAAATAGAACCACCCTAACGAATTTGCGACGCGCTCTTGTCTCTACGGGACGTGATTCAAATAACGAGGTATCCACACAATTTAAAGTTTAAACCTAAATTGGAACTCATAGGACCGATTTATTTCACTCTTTGTGATTAAATAAGACTTTTATGTTCTTGGTTTTTGGTTAACTTAATGGTAACGCGCTAGCTTGGTTAAACGCAGCTTCACTGGGTCAAATCCGAGTCTCGCACCTCTGATTTTTAGGGTTCCGTAGCCAAAGGGCAAAAATGGAACCCTTATGATGTCTGTCTGTCTGTCTGCTCGTCCGTTCGTCCGTATGTCACAGCCACTTTTTTCTGAAACTATAAGAACTATACTGTTGAAACTTGGTAAGTAGATGTATTCTGTGAATCGCATTAAGATTTTCACACAAAAATAGAAAAAAACGCAATAAATTTAAAAATTTTCAAAGACAGATCTATTACAACGCCATAATCACGTACGAGCTGTTATATCCTATTTTCCCACGTAAATAATAATGAATAAGCTCTTTAATAATCGCATATGATACTTTTGTTATTTTTCCAGTTTTCTATGTAAAAATAGTCAGCAGTTTCGTAATTCACACGGGAAGGCTCTAGATATTGTATTTTGCTTATTAACCGACTTCAAAAAAAGGAGGAGGTTCTCAATTCGTCGGGGACATTTTTTTTTTCTATGTATGTTCCCCGATTACTCGACGATGGCTGGACCGATTTGGAAAATTCTTTTTTTGTTTGAAAGGGTATAGTTTCTAGTTGGTCCCATAGTCACCAAGTCACGATCTGATGATGGGATCCCAGGGAAATCGAAGACAACTCTCAAATTTTATAGGCACTTATCACGTTTTTCATATATTTTCTAAAGCTGTTCAAGTATTTGCGTCTGATAATCATCATCTCCTGTGGTTGAGCTAATGATGAAAGGTACAACTTCAAAGGCACCGACTTCAAAATTAACGAAGTTCTTAAAAGTATTATTTTCTACTTATTAGTTTAGATTTGTTTAGTTTTGAAGTCGGTTTTTTTTTTTCAAAACGCCTTCCTTTATAATTTTACTAGCGGTGCCCGCGGCTTCGCTCGCGCTAAGAGTGAATAAAATAAAAATTTTTGCTTATATACTGTTACTTATAATGTACCAAGGACTGATTCCCCATTTAAAGTTCTGGCCCTCTTTTCTGAAAACTACTGTGTAGCATCCTGCCGTGCCGCCACTGCTGCGCTTTCTAAAACTTATTTCCTATTTTTAACCAATTTTGCTACTATGTGTATCATAATTTCTTTGTGTGTTTTTCGTTAATGATAAACTGATGTACGTGGTTCATTGTTATGGACTTATGGTAAAAATTACTGTTAAATATTTCTCCTACGCAAATTGTGCCACCCCCGTTAACCCCCATAGGGGTTGATTTTCAAAAAACGCTTAGATATGTATCTCATAATTTGTATTGCAGAGCATTATTTCAGTTTCACGCAAAATATTTCAATAGAATTAAATTTCCCATACAAACTTAGCCACCCCCTTTAACCCCCAATGGGGGTGAATTTCGAAAAACCCTTAAATACGTGTTTCTACTAAAAAGCATTAATTCAAAGTTTCATGCAAAAATGTGCAATAAAAATATTTTTCTCATACAAACTTTGCCACCCCTTTTAACCCTTTTAGGGGTTGAATTTCCAAAAAATAATATGCCTATTTCCTACTCATGAATGCAAACTATCTACATACCAAATTTCAGCAAAATCGGTTGGTGGTTTATCAAAATGATAATCACTCTACTCATATCACCATGTACCCCACCCTTTTTTTAAAATAAAATAATTAAAGTTTATTTTCTATTTTTTAGTTCGGTTTTCTATAAAAAGCGTGTTTTTTAGTTTTTTTAAACTATTATTTATTATTTCTAATGACGCTATCGTCGTAATAAACTTAATCCTTAACTAAATAAGATTTTAAATCGTGAACGCTACGACTACCGGCTACTCGCTAGCTAGGACCTACTAGCTAGTCAGCTACGCACGGCTACATAACGTAGTGTTTATATGTAATCTGTGGCAGCTGTCCGCTAGGCTCTAACTGGCTACTTGAGCCAGTTATCGAGGCCTAGACGATTATTTGACTGTGATAAAATAATCTGTTACCGGGAGCTTCGATATTCTAGATTACTTACATAAGGCCTGTATTCCGTTACTTATACCTGTTACGAATATATTAGGCACATCACTAATTAATATAAATAAATAACTGCCGCACTCAGAGTCACTTAAAGAACTTTTAAGTAGTTCTTTACTATGGAGATTCTTAACTTAATGGTTCTGTTGGGTAAAGATAGAAAGGGTGGAATGGACTACCTGGTTCGCCGATGTCCCGCGTGGGTTCTTAAGTCGCGTTTGTACACCAATCACTTTCACACAACACCGGGTGATTTGCTAAATGTTTGTACTTATAAAATAAGATAGTTTATTGCGTTTCGCACGATAACTTTGACGCGTAGTCTAGATTTTGATAGGGAGCATGCGGAGCTCGTCCCATCGCCGTACGCGGCCGTTGAAGCTTTTTTTCGTACTACCGTCAGGTAAAGGAATATAAAGGAAGTATAGGAAGTGACGGTAAGGAGATATGTATAGTGATGTCAAGTAAATAGTCTGTACCTAACATACCGCCCCCCAAAGAGCGGCTTAGCTCTTTCATTTGAACGAACCCCTTTGAAATTTGCTAAAAGGTTGACGCAAACGAAAGAGTAAAAAAAATAAAAAAATGTTTCTTACTAAAACTAAAGCTATTATTACTAAACTAAGCAAGATAAATATTTGTTTTTTATTTAGTTGAAAGATGGCAGCAAAGGGCAAAGCTTGACTACTGGTCTAAGTAGAGTTCCAGTAGAAGTTTTTAATTCTACGACGCGAACAGTGCCGTCAGAACCCGGGCAAATGCGAGTTACACGAGCTTTCTTCCACTGAAGCGGTGGCAAGTTGGGATCCTTGATGAGAACTAAGTCACCAACTTGAAAATTAGAAATCTTGGCAAGCCATTTAGGTCGCTGCTGTAAAGTATGCAGGTACTCAGCTTGCCAACGCTTCCAGAAATGCTGAGTAATCTGGCGCAAAAGCTGCCATCGTTTAAGAAGATTAAAATTTGTATGCTCTAAGTCTTGCTCAGGCAAGGCTAATAGAGGCTGACCGATAATAAAGTGGCCGGGCGTTAAAGCTTCTAAATCGTTAGGATCGCTACTCAGGGGATATAACGGTCGAGAATTTAACGCGGCTTCGATTTTAGTGAAAACAGTGACGAGCTCTTCAAAGAAAAGTGAGCGATCGCCGATAACACGAAGAAGAATAAGTTTAGCAGATTTTATCGCGCTCTCCCATAAGCCGCCCATATGTGGAGTGGCAGGAGGGTTAAAATGCCATACAATTTGTCGGCTGGCTAAAGAATGTTTTATGTCATCATGTGAGTTTTTGAGTAATTGTGTAATTTCTTTCAAGTAGTTGTGAGCTCCAACAAAGTTTGTGCCGCAGTCACTGTAAACATCGGTGGGAAGACCCCTTTGCGATACGAAGCGATCAAAGCAAGCTAAGAAGGCATCTGTCGACAGCTCGGAAACCAACTCCAAGTGGACAGCTTTGGTGGTGAAACAAATCCACATGCATAAATATGCTTTAACAGATCGAGCGTTGCGTAGTTGCGAGGTTTTCAGGAGAAAAGGACCTGCAAAATCCACTCCAACTCTCTGAAAGGGTCTGCAAGATGTGACTCGAGAAGGAGGTAAATCACTCATAAAAGGTTCAGTCGCCTTGGGACGTAATCTATAGCAATGTTGACATTGAAATATTTGCCGACGGATTGCACGGCGTGCTGATAAAATCCAAAATTTACGTTGCAGTAGGTTTAAAAGAGTGTTGACACCAGGATGTAGGAATGCCTGGTGATAATGATCGATGAGCAAGTGAGTAACGTGATGTGCCTTCGGAAGCAAAAGTGGATGTTTAGCGTTGAATGATAAAGATGAGTTGACAATCCGACCACCTACTCTCAGCAAATTTTGTGAGTCAAGAAACGGATTAAGACGTCGAAGGCTATCTTTGAGAGGTTTGCCATTACGCAACAACGCGATTGTTGAAGAAAATTCTTCCGACTGTACAGCTGATATAATGGTATTCAAACTATCGTTTAATTCGGAAACAGATAGTGATCCCGTGTGTCGCTTAGTTGGATTGCGTAAATTATGCAAAAATCGCTTACACCATGCTACAACAGCCTGTAGCTTGTGAAAGGAACTGAATTTGTGCAAGACAGGTAAATCGACGCTAACCTTAGCAACATGTGAGATAGGTGATGGTGATTTCAGGCCAGGTAAATTCGCTTGGTTCAAGGTAGGTATGTCTCCAGGCCATGTCGAAGGATCGCCTTCAAGCCAAGGTGTAGACCACCACAAGCTGGTTTTAGCTAGTTCAGAGGGATAGAGACCTCGACTAGCGGCATCTGCAGGATTTTGTGATGACGGAACGTATCTCCAAATAGCTCTTGGTATGAGAGCTTGAATTTGGGACACTCGATTTCCTTCATACGTTCGCAAAGTATGAGGAGAAGATTTAAGCCATGTGAGCACAATGCTGGAATCACACCAGGCCACCGTGCTGCTGATTTTAATTTTATGATTTAAAGTTTTGATAACATGCTCAAGTAAACGAGCGAGAAGATATGCGCCGCACAATTCCAATTTGGGAATCGTGAGCTTTTGCTTGAGAGGAGCAACTCGAGACTTCGCCAACATTAGTTGGGCCGAAGTTTTAACATGAGAATTTTTGACGCGCAGATAGACGCAAGCTGCGTACCCGCGTTCGGAAGCATCACTGAAACCATGGAGTTGACAATCGCTTAGTTGATCAGTGAGTACCCAGCGTGGAATAACAATTTTGTGAAGATGATGAAAATCTGACATAAAAGATAACCAAGCCTTTTGAATATCAGAAGGTAGAGAATCGTCCCAACCACATTTCAGAACCCAGAGTCTCTGCATAATATGTTTCGCATAGAAGGTAACAGGTGCTAGAAAACCGCAAGGGTCGTAGAGTCGAGCTATATTAGAAAGTATGCCGCGCATGGTGAGTGTATTGTTCATATCTGCAACACGATAAATAAAACTATCATTAGAGGCACTCCAAGCCATGCCTAAGACCTTAAATATGTTATCGCAATTTTGTTCAAATAGATAGGGCTGCTCGCAATGATCAACAGGACAGTCGCTAATAAATTCCTTACAGTTACTCGACCACTTACGCAAGAGAAAACCGCCCTGAGACAGGATACTGACTAGTTCCTGCTGTAACTCCCTAGCAGACTCCACAGAATCACACCCGCTGACGATGTCATCAACGAAAGTATCGTTTAACAGCACTTGAGAAGCTTCTGGATATTCATTGGAATTAAGAGAAGCAAGCTCGTGTATGACACGGATTGCTTGGAAGGCGGAGCTTGAAACACCATAGGTAACAGTGGTAAGCTCGTATTCCTTGAGAGGCAGGTCAGGAGATTCGCGCCAGAATATGGTTTGATATTTGCAGTCAGCATCGTGCATGCGCACCTGACGGTACATTTGTTTGATGTCACAGGTGAAGACGATCTTGTGAATCCTGAAGCGCATAATAATATCTTCGATATTTCTTTGCAATTTAGGCCCAGTCATTAGGACCTGATTTAATGAAACACCGGTTGAGCTGGAAGCCGAAGCGTCAAAAACTGCACGAAGCTTAGTCGTGCTACTAGATTCGCGTAGAACTCCATGATGCGGAATGTAGTATCGCTCACTTGCGTCAGAGCAAGTAGCTTCACGCATATGACCCGAATTGAGATAATCTCGCATGAACTCTACATAGAGTTCGCGCAAGCGCGTATCCCTGATAAGCTTACGTTCCAAATTGTAGAAGCGTTTCAGGGCATAGACACGTGTGTCCCCTAAAGGCTTGTGATTCACCTTGAAGGGAAGACGAACTTGAAAACGACCGGTGTCGTCTCTACAATGCGTTTCGCAAAAGTGTTTTTCGCATAGAACATCCTCAGGATCTTGAATAGGTTGACTGGAGAACTCTTCTGCTTCCCAGAACCTGGTAAGTGCAAGATTGAGGTCAAAGGTGCAGGCCATCGACATCACATCTGAAACGTGTGACGATGCTGCGGGAGCTTTACCCATGATTATCCATCCAAAGATAGAAGAGTAGGCAGTAGGCATGTTATCACCTAGACTGAACCTTCTACCATCAAGGATCTGTTCGTACAAGTCAATGCCTAAGAGCAGGTCAACTTGTCCCGGAATGATAAAACTTTTGTCTGCTAATACTAAATTATTACATAGATTTAAAACTGATTTGCTAACTTGAACTGAAGGCAAATTGTTTGTAATGCGCTTCATAACAATAAAATCAGAAGTTAATGTTATAGAAGAATCTGTTAAAGACTTAATATTGCAAGTAACCATGCCTTGAGTTTGCTGAGGGGATGCTGCACCTAAACCAAATATAGAAGAAGATTGAATTCGATGAAGTTTCAATTTTTGAGCTAAATTTTCTACAATAATAGACACCTGAGAGCCACAGTCAATTAATGCGCGAGCAATGTGTGTATAACCATTGACATCTAAAATCCCTACGAGGGCTGTACCAAGAAGCATAGTGGATGCACCATTGACACCATGTAAAGTTTGAAGTTGGACTGCGGAACTAGTAGTCGACACAGCAGCTTCATTCTTATTAGGAGCTGATGCATGCTGAGTATAATTATTATCAGATGTGGCCTTTGATAAGTGCAATTTTGTGTGATGACGGCCCTGACATATCTGACATACACTTCTAGAAGTACATTTTGAACTATGATGTGGTCTCAAGCAATTAAAGCAAAGTTTATGTTGAATAACAAAAGATTTCCTTTGTTCCTGAGTCATAGTGTTAAATTTTGAACAGTTATATATGCTGTGCTTACTCTGGCAACAAGGGCAAGAATAATTTGCAATATAATTTAATTTAGGTTTATCTTCAATAATATTTAATGAGTTATGTGTATTAGTTTTTGTATGAAAAGTTGAACTTGAAATGTTTTCTAATATTCTCAATTGAATTTCTAAAAATTGTATATAATCATCAAATGTGGGAATATTTATAGGATTAATTTGTGACTCAAATTTACTTCTAAAATCAATAGGAATTTTTCTTAGTAAAATATGTACTAATAAAAAACTCCATGACTTCACATTAAACTCTAAAGCAATTAAAGCATTTGTGTTTTCTTTAATAGTGTTTAAAAATTTGTTTAGAGATTTAAAATGTATTTGTGTAAGGTTAGGTAAGTTAAGAATAGACTCAACATACTTGTCCGCTATGACTCTTTTGTTTTCATATCGCTCAGCCAACAATTTGTATGCAATATTATAATTTTCATTAGATATAGTTAAGTTTTTGATAAGAGATAAGGGTTCCTTGTCTAATACACTCAATAAGTAATGCATTTTCTCAATTTCATTTAACTTTTTGTTATTATGAATCAAGCTGTTAAAAATAGAAATAAAATTTGGCCATTTTATATGAGCACCTGAAAATCTAGTTAATGATATTTTAGGTAAATGAAACTCGCAGCTAGGCATTGTAGTTACTTGTGTATCACAATTTGCACTGGATTCTGACTCGAATAAAGTAGTATGAAACACTTGTATTGAGTAAAACATATCATTTGAAATAATAAAATTCTTTTCTATTTCGCTACGCTTGTCTTCCTTAAACGAATCAATATTTGCTGTTAAAAATGAGAAAGACTCTTCCATTTGCTGCCGATATCTTTCTATATCCTTAAATCGTACAAGAAACTGTTGCTTTTCAGAAATGCTTACAGAAGATTTCATACTAAGGTTGCCGCCTAAATCATATAACTGTTTAATATGATTTAGTGCAATTTCATATTTCACTAAATGTATTTTGACATCAGACATCGTTATATATTTGATTACGCGTTGTACATATACAAAATACTTATTAATTTAATATAAAATGATGATATGCAAAATGTAAACAAATGTAACAGTTTGACAACTGACAAGACTGAAGACACTATTTGACATTGACCGATTCGTAAATATGAGAATGCCGGAATGAAACAGTGATGCCAATATGAAATGTTAATTTACGTATGCAATATGGCGTCAACCTACATGTAACAAATAGATATGTATGATTTGTAGGTATATATGTAATATGTTATTTGTTGGATATATGGATGATTTGTTGGAAATGAGATTTGATTAATGAAGGAATCCAGGATCTGAAGGACCATTAAAGGTGTTGGGTAAAGATAGAAAGGGTGGAATGGACTACCTGGTTCGCCGATGTCCCGCGTGGGTTCTTAAGTCGCGTTTGTACACCAATCACTTTCACACAACACCGGGTGATTTGCTAAATGTTTGTACTTATAAAATAAGATAGTTTATTGCGTTTCGCACGATAACTTTGACGCGTAGTCTAGATTTTGATAGGGAGCATGCGGAGCTCGTCCCATCGCCGTACGCGGCCGTTGAAGCTTTTTTTCGTACTACCGTCAGGTAAAGGAATATAAAGGAAGTATAGGAAGTGACGGTAAGGAGATATGTATAGTGATGTCAAGTAAATAGTCTGTACCTAACAGGTTCATTAAATGACACTGAGTGCGGCGGTATACGTATTAAGTACCTACTACCTACTGTTTGAGATCCCACTGCTAGGCACTGGCCTTCTTTCAATAGAAGGGGAATCAAGCCATAACCCACCACAACACCTATATCTATTATAAAAATTTTTGGACAAATCTTATTGCAATAGTCATTATTATCGATATAGAGGTCGAATTTATAGTGTTTAGAATTTGTGTCGGTCTGTCTGTGACCGGATTACGAGTAAGCCACAGGACATTTTTTGATGAAACTCGGTATCATGACAGCTGGCTATCTTTTTTTATCCTTGGGCAATGCATAGCACATACCACATGTATGCACCACACAGCAAAGAGAGATGCTCCACAGTCCACTCTGCTATTCAAAGAAGTACCAGGAGCAATCCGCATGGCACACCGCCCACTAAAGTGGCCCCTAAAGCCCCTCCTGCGCGTTCTCAGCTTCGCGTCGGCCGCAGTTACCAATTATTTAGAGTTCGTAGACGTCCGCTTAGAACGGATTTGGCGACAGGGCCGGATTAAGAAGGTCTTAAGGGCTGTCGCAAGTTTGTATGAAAGCCCTTAATTTTTTGTGTTACAAACTTTAAACTTGATAGGTACGAAACCAAGCGAAGCGAGGGTGAATTGTTAAAAGTAAAAGTGTGTTTGTTTATTTGTCCCGTTATCACGTTGAAACACAATTAAAACCAGCTATCATTCATATCATTCAGTTTTTGTATACATTAGCTAAAATATAATGATATATCTGTTGGAGGCGTTGAAAAAAAAGTCTGGGAGCTTTCAACGAAAACGCTGCCTAAACTTTTTGGGATATAACAAAATGATGTATGGTGGAATTGTATATCTAATATAGGTCTACAGAAAAGTACACGATGGCATATGTCTATCTCTGAAGGAAAACGTACTACATCCATTTTAATACTTTAAAAAATGGGCAATTATAAAGCGGTAATTGGAAAGCTATTTACACAAACACTGTAATAATCCTTTGAAAATTACACCATATAATTTAAACGAATATCTTAGGAGCAACGAGAAATAATTACGGAGGCGAGAATAAAATTCAAACGCATGTTGCGCTCCGTCTTGCCTACAGTTTTGCTAAAACTTGCGGAACTCTCGCAACTCTCGGAGTTCTCGCAAAATCTAGGGACGAGCCCGAGCTATGCGAGGGTGAGTCACTAGTTAAGGTATAACGGAGGCAAGTAGAATACAATTATACATATATTTATAAGTTAATTAGGGTAAAAATAAGTTAGTAAATGTAGCTCTATAGACTCATAGCCAGCAAGAACCTTTTAAAGATACATAATATTATACCTATCTATTTAGTTTTTTTTTATATTTCATTTTATATATAATATAGAGAAATAGTTAATTTTTTATTCCACAACATTTTTCATTAATTAACTGACTCATTATTTTAGTATGTAGTTCCTTCCATCATCGGATGACCCGGCGAACTACTGGTCTCCATGATCCATCTTTACGTCGTGGACATTCCATCGGTCCGGACGAAGCATTTCGCTTCGTCACAATCTGCCTGGAACAATCTGTGTTTCCGTCCAGTTCTAATATGGGTGTCTCAAGGCAAGAGTGAATAGGTGGCTATTGAATTAGTGCGACTTACAATCTACGACTATGTTATCACTTACCATCAGGTGAAACATAGTCAAGCACTAATTCAGAATGAAATTAACAAAAAAAAATGTAAGATAGAAGTAGTCTGAGTCGGCATGCAGTAACCTGTCTGTGTAATAAACATTTCTGAGACATATAAAAACCAAAAGATAGTAATTAATAGTAAAAAGAGAACTTTTTAATATATCAAAAATCCTATTATAGTAAACATCTTGTGATGAACTTCAGTAATAGTTTTGATGTTATTATTTGTTGTATTAAACAATGTTGCAAGCAAGGCAGCAGCAGCCCAGCGGTAACATGCTTACTTGGGAAACTAAGTGAAGCAGCTTTAAATCTTTATTAAGTTTGTTCACCTTCAACATTGTGAGAAAAATTGCATGTCTGAAAGACCTAGTGAGATTTTGAAAGACATGTGTAGTCTCTCAACCCGCACATAGATGGTGGACTATGGTCTGATCCCTTGCTGCCTATCCCCAAAAAGACATTAAAAAGGGCTGAATATTATTTTACATCTTAAATCTAACTTCATTCTGTAGTTATTATTTATTTTATATCAATGAAATAATTCTTTTAATCTTTTCTTCTCTTTTACTAGTGTTGTTATAAAATAAAAACCATTTACTTGCTTCACTGCAAAATATTGTAAAATAAAAAATATATAGGCACTCACCGGTATAAGATGTAGAGCTATAAGAGTCAGCAGATGACGCTGAAAGGGATCTACTTCTATATCTTGCAGACTTTTTCAAAGCGCCAGATTTTCCTCGCTGACCATCGAATTTTCCTGCTGCACCATCAGTAGGATTTCCACCACGAAGATGACCAGGATCGGTCACTGGACTGTCGCTGGGCACATTAGCAGTTGCTACACTCTCCTTCCTATTTGTATTTGGCTCTCCATGACCGTCAGACATCTCGCTATCTTTTATTTTTTAAAATATATTCCTAACTGTTTTATGTTAAATATTATTAATTTAAAATATTCACTATATCGATGGGTAAACACTCAAGTAACAAAAGGAACTAAGCGCGCGGTTTTTGTTATTAAATTTGTGAATTTGGCTATTAATTTTCACTAGTAATATGAAAATAAAAATATCAATAATAAAAACAATTCTAAGAAGCGCAGTGGCGATAATTTGAGATGCGATGGACTTAATACTTGATTTTACCAATATTTATTGATTATTGATTAATACGAAGTAGTTAAAGTATTATTAGGGATTGTTACAAGGAGGTAAGATAGAGATAATATGCTTTTCAATTCACATTATATTTGAAAATTCTGCGATATTCAGACTTCACTTTACGGCCCGTAACACGCTCCCCTCCACACTTTTCACCGCACAAAAAAACTAATATGTCATTTAACATTTTCCTTTACAGCTCTGTGGAAATGAAAAACCGATAAATTAAATTTTAAAAAAGAACAACAGCATAATTATCCTTTCTGATTTGATTTATTCCATTTACATAAAAAATACATTTAACGTAAAATAAGAACTTTTTATATGACAGTTTACTAAAATAAATTTAAAACTATTATCTTAAATAGTCACTTAAACAATTAAAAAAAAATAACAAGACTTTGCTAGCTTGAATTGATTATACAGCGTTATTTATAACTTTTACTCTTATTTTATTTTTATTGAAATTTTTAATAGTTAACAAAGAAAACTTAAAAAATAAAAATCGGTAATAGATAAAATACCATTACAATTTTATTTATCTATGGCAACAGTTTGAATCACTAGCGTCGCCAATATGGAAATGAAATGCATGACAACCGCTACGTGAAACAACTAGGAAATAAATAACTAACAAAAACTGTTTTCAAATATAATCTACTGGTGAGTAAAGTCCTTTTAAATAACATTCGTTTCAGAGTTAAGTCACATTATTTCATATGTGGTCTTGAGTTGATGATGGCGCGTGGTAATCAATAAGGAAAACCTTATTTTCAAAATTCGTCATCGAACCACCGGTGGACAGTGCGAATAAATTTTAAACGGTCTAAACATGTCAGCGTTTATCGAGGACACTATAAATTAAACATGAAGTGAATTTCTATACATTTTCATTTATGCTTGTGTCATTTTCAAATGCGTCGTTCGTCGTAAATAACTTTGTTTTTTCATTAATAAAAACGTTGACATATCTTGTCATTTTTATGGTTTATCATTGAAGACTAACAATTAGATATTAAGTGAGTAAATAACCCGTTAATAAGTCGTCACGGTGTGTAAATAAGATGATAGTGACTTACAAAGTCCATGGTGTAAATACACTTGTAAACGTAGGCGGTATTTTCATGTGACTACTATGTATATAGATATAATAATGTCCAATAATGTCATCTGTTCTTATCATACATAAATATTTTTATATAATGACATTGATGCTAAGATGTATTGTAAATAACACACTTCAAATACTGTGTTTTTGGTTTACAATATATGAAGGGTACAGAAGCAAAACAAGGAATGTCACAAAATATTTTTTTTTTATTTACATTGCAATCTATAATACGTGGCAAAACCTTAATATTCTCATACATTTCAACTTTTTTTAATTTTATGTGACATTCCTTGTTTTGCCCCTGTACCCTTCATGTGACTTTTTCACATGAAAACTTTAAAAATGTATGATTCAACTATTTTATAGATCGAAGTACTTTATAGATCAAAGTACTTTTTTATACAGGCAGAGCCACAGGAATTGCTAGTATATTATTATATTTTAACGATTGTGATTAAATTGACTGGGCCTGTATTGTTAATTGGTATATTTTACAATTTAATAAGGTTTTTTTTCTTTAAAATCACAAAAAATATGTTGAATGAATGAAATTTCAATATAAAACACATAGTAAATACAAACCAATATTAAAACTACAAAGAACTTAATAAGATTTCTTTGTTTATAATAAGATAAAGGCATTATCTATTCACTCTCTGTGTTAATGTCACACATTGTAGTGTATGGAGAATACATTGTATAAAACAGTTTTATTTAACCACCTAAGTTCTATGTTATATCAATCAACCTATGTTGGATAAAATTGTAATCACATGATATAATAACATTATTCGCATCAAAATTGGTGTACATTTATTTTTCTTGATATATTTACCTCCAAGTAAATTATGTATGACATTTTTACAAACTTATTACCTTAAAAAAATTATTAACTTCCACCCAGTAGAGGCAGCAGTAAGCCAGTGGTAAGACCCTCGCTTGGATAACCAAGTGATGTGGGTTCAAATCCAGGTTTCACACCTTTGATATTTTCATGTGTGAATCATTTCTAACATGATTGCCATTTGTCTAACGATAAAGGAAAACATCTGATGCATGTCTGATAGAACTTAGCAAGTTTTTGAAAGACATGTGAAGTTGACTAACCCTCTCTTGGCCAGTGTGATGGACAGATTCACCTTGTATTAAGGGAGGCCCGTGGGCTAATCTAAAGATTGCCTACAAATTACATCAAAATGATCACTCAATTTTGAAGTCTTTCATTAAAAATATTGTAAAAGATGGTTGTTAAACATCCAATATGTACCTTACAGAGCACAATGTCCTCGGGGCGTGGTCGCGGTTACAGCGGGCGTCACCACTTACCGCCGCGCGAAGCCCGCCCAGGAGATGACGTCACGACGACGATGGAGGAGATCAACGCTGCCAGGACTCTCGCCGAGCTAAGTCCTAGAGCTACTGGTGAGTGACAAACAGGCACACACGCAAACACCCACAGTTTAGAAATATTACTAGCTAGAGTGAGGAAAATATTTTAAAATCTAGCATGTCTAAACTCAAATTCGAAGTTATGCACATCACATAGATCACTTTTTTAAACGAAATAATTTATTTTAATTTTGTCATCCAAAAAGAGAGAGAGATTTGAAGAAAGAGATGGACATTTTACGCTTCTTTTTGAGAGGCTAATATCTTATGTTTTTTCTTTTATAAAACACCATGATAGTAGGACGAACTAATAAGTTGTAAACAGTAATACCTGTCGTTCCAGAACCTAGAGTGGAGAGTGAAGAAGATGAACCAGTCAAAGAAGATAAAAGAGAAGATGACTCTCTGGCAGAGCTTCTGTTTGTGGACGAGCAGTTCGCGCCGTTATTAGTTTTGGTAAGTAGTTGTGAGCTCTTTGAATTACCTATTAATGAAGGAAACAAGAGGTAGTGGTAGTCCGGTGGTAATGTACTCGCTTAGAAAATCGAATGAAGCGGGTTCAAATAAAATGTCTTGGCCATATTTACATGATTGAATTATTTTGGACATGATCACAAACTTGTTTAACTGTGAAACAGATATTGTCGAACTGGAGTCTGACTTGTTCCTCCTTCATGTTGAGAGGGCCTTGCCTAGCAGTAGGAATTTAAAAAGAGCTGAATTAAGATGCTTATCTTAAAATTCTAAGGTCTTAATATTTAAAAATAGGGTTTGAAAACGGTTTTTAAAAAAAAAGTTTATTGGACGACACGAGAGGGAATATGCATGATTTTTTTTTTATGACTTAAATCCATCCTTTACATCATTATAAAGTAGAAAAATATATAAATAGTCTTGAAAATATATAATTTTTTATGCAAAGTGAAATTTAAAATATTGACTAAATTTAAGCCGTTCAAACGCCACCAGTAGCGCCGCCACGTCGATGACGTCATTTGTCACACGAATGTCTTTTTTACTTTAAGCTTTTCAGTTACTTCTTATATATCTTCCGTTTTAATTGCTATACACAACATTGAGGAAATTAAAAAACCTTCTTACAAGTATTGTAAGTACAAAAACATTATTAGAAATAAACCCGATAAAGTGTTTTTTCGTATTCCAAGCGATGCGAAAGTAAAAGAAAGAAAGATGAAAACATGTTTTTCGTTCGTTCAAAGCTTTGATAAAACCAGTTTAAGTCACTGTCCTTGATTAGAAAACACCACAGGAACACAGTTTTAAAATTTTTCTAACATATACTACTTTTTAGTAGTATAGACCAGTGTCGATAATTTTTGAAACCAAAATAATAATAGTAGAATAAAACCCACTAGAAAAGAATAAACCCACAAATATTAAAAAAATGAAAGGAAAAATAAATTACGGGCGATCTGAGGTAGGGAAGGGGTGTGTTTTAAGGGTAAAAAACTGTTTATCTCGATTTCCGGCAAAACTACAAGTCCTATGGAAAAAAGTTAAATAGCAATGTTGTAGGTAGTAAAAAGATCTAAAACTTTTGTATTCACACTTTTTTACATAACCTCAAAATTTATGTAAAAAATTAAAAAAAAACAAGTTTTTGGTTTTTTATTTTTATCTTTTACAAAAAGAAAATATTTTTCACGAAATTTTGTGAAAACTTACCTTTTTATGTTCTAAATACCCTGTATTTTTATTGATTTAAAATATTTATTTTTTTCACCTTATTTTGACTTAATATCGAAAAAGCACCCTAGTTTTCCATCGAAAGTTCTCACGTCAAAATATTTGCTTTCGTAAAAAAATTAGTGGGCTTTTTGTTTGTTAAAATCTCTACTTTGTGATGGTGTAAAAATATATATACATTATCATAGTAAATTTTCTCAGAAAAACTGCCTAAACCTGGTCTAGTATTAATATCGACGCCGATAAACCCAATGTTTTGACAACTGACGTCATTTTGCTTTCAACCAATGGTGGCGCGTTTAGGAAGTTTCGATTTCCCGCCGTTAATATTCACTTTTTATACAATATTTTAAGGGTTTAAATAATAACTAAATAAAAAAAAATACCTTTTAATCATAATGTGACGATAATAAAGATTCGAAAAAAATATATTTGAAGCAAAATTAAATTTTATGCATATTCCCTATTGGTAGTGACCCTACTTCTGCGCCAGCGGTCGCGTTGAGCATGTTTGTACTCCAATCATACATGTTAATATTTATAATATGTATGTATTTAAAATTTATATGTGTAGTATATCAACTATCTGGTATCCTTAACACAAGCCTCATAGCTTACCACGGTACTAGATGGCGCTGTTGTAATAATTCCCAACATATTTTATTTATTTATTGATGATAAATAAAAAAAAACATTAATGGTTTACGGTTTTTATTAGAGAAAAGTTGATTTCTGTTTATCTACAGAAATAATCCATCCTGTACAGTTTGTATTCTTCTGCTAAGCAATTCACCAACAGCAAAGATTCCATCACGAAACCTAAATTCGTTAAAACCATTCACCCGGTTTTAACCGGTTAAAGAATGTTAATTAATTACCAAAACCGTAATTAAAAATGTTATTGTTATGTATTGATAACATTTTAACCAGTTAAATATGTATGCGTATACATAATATGTATAGTACCTGGATGACCGGTATTTTTAAGAAAAATGTTAAGATACACACCACTGCTAGTGTCAAACAGTGTTATTATTAGAATTAAACAGAGTGATGTTAAACATTAGTACATTTATGTGAAGGTCTGAATAAAAGGCTGATTTATTTATTTATTTATTTATTTTAACCAGTTAAAGAATGTAACGGAAATGACCAAAACTGGTTTAATTTTTTTTTTAATGTATCTCCTAACATTTTCAGTTGGAACAGTTCAGTCCTGGCGAAGATGGTATACACTTTAATAGAAAACTAAGACATTTTGAAACTACAGTGACCAATATGTGTCCGGATGAAGCTAGGTTGCAGTAAGTACATTTATATACTACTAGCGGTGCCCGCGGCTTCGCTCGCGCTAAGAGTGAATAAAATAAACATTTTTGCTTATATACTGTTACTTATAATGTACCAAGGACTGATTCCCCATTTATAGTTCTGGCCCTCTTAATTTGTATTGCAGAGCATTATTTCAGTGTCACGCAAAATATTTCAATAGAATTAAATTTCCCATACAAACTTAGCCACCCCCTTTAACCCCCAATGGGGGTGAATTTCGAAAAACCCTGAAATACGTGTTTCATCATTTGTACTAAAAAGCATTAATTCAAAGTTTCATGCAAAAATGTGCAATAAAAATATTTTTCTCATACAAACTTTGCCACCCCTTTTAACCCTTTTAGGGGTTGAATTTCCAAAAAATAATATGCCTATTTCCTTCTCATGAATGCAAACTATCTACATACTAAATTTCAGCAAAATCGGTTGGGTGGTTTAGGCGTGAAAAGGTAACAGACAGACAGACAGACAGACAGACAGAGTTACTTTCGCATTTATAATATTAGTATGGATGCTTTACTCTTAGTATTCGAGACACATTTGGCTCAGTTTGTAGTGACCGTTACTGTGCCAGCGGTCGCGGGTTTGAGTCTCGCGTGGGCATTCATTTGTAAGATAAACACGAACTAATAGTAGCCTAAGTAACTCCTTATAACATTTACTATTTGTGAGTGAAAGTCCCGTTGAAATTGGTCCAGTCGTTTCAGAGATTAGCCGCAACAAACAGGCAGACAAAAATTTTTTAAATTGTTTTAATAATAAGTATACAATTATTACAATTTTGTCCTTTGTCTACTACAAGTTCAGAAAGAAAAAGCCATAGACCTGAGAGGAACTGGTGAATGAAACTCAGCGGGACTAATTAACAGGAGTCGCCCAAAATGTCAAAGTCAAAAATCATCATTTTTGCTTTATAGATTTCTTTAAAGAATAAAGAGATCATAACATAAAAAAAAACAAACATGTATCCTAGGAACCTTTAAATATAAGGACACTTTAAATTTGCTTGGTCAGTAAAGTCATACTTGTCCAAGTTTCATTTAAAATACTATCGTTGCCTTCACTTCTGATCTAATCAATCAAATCGAAAGAATTATTATAAAGACACAAAAAAATTGTTTGTTTGTACCGGATAAACTAAATATTCACTGAACCAATGTAGTATGAACATAATTTGACATCCTGGTATAGGATAATCCATAAAGGATAGTTTTTATCTCAAAAATCATCCCTATTTGTACTAGATTTGGCGCGAGCGAAGCCGGGGAACTTATCGATTATATAAAATCTTCCTCGAGAACTACTCTATCCATTAGTGAAAAGAGCAAGAAAATCGTTGAAGTAGTTTTTGAGTTTATCGCAAACAAACAGACAATGACTTTGGTATTAGATTGGTAGTGGCCCTACTTTCTGCGCCAGAGGTCGCGGGTTCGAGTCCCGCTGGGGGCATTCATTTGCTAATCACGAATGTTTGTACTCCAGTCATGGGTGTTAATATTTATAATATGTATGTATTTAAAATGTATATGTGTAGTATATCAACTATCTGGTATCCGCGACACAAGCACGTTACGTAGCTTACTGCGGAACTAGATGGCGCTGTTGTAATAATGTCCCAACATATTTATTATTTATTTATTTATTTATACACACGTGGTGAAGGAATTTGTTTTATAATATGTAGTGATCTATTTCATACTAGCCGTTAAAACTTGTTCTTGTGAATTTAAACCAGAAGTGAGCTTTTTTTAAAAACAAGCTTACTAATCGACCTCAATTTATTTTAAGAATCTGAAAACGCTAAAACACAATTAAACTAACCAAGAAGACAAGTGAGCTACCAACAATGATATTTTAAAGAAATAAACCAACAGAGTAACGACCTAACAATGCTACCACGATAATTGTCAAGGCACAACTACCCCCCGATGCCGGTTATGCATCCACTTTTATAGTTTTCTCCCCACTCCAACATCCTCTTTCCTGTACATCTTTCACAATATAAAATCTCCCTCGAGAACTACTCTATGCGTTGGTGAAAACAGTATGTAAACCGGTTAAGTAGTTTTTGAGTTTAACACAATGGTATGGTATGGTATGGTAAGCACGAGCCGGTTTCCGCAACTCGACGACTTAGCGCCTATTTTGCGTGTGTGGGAATTTATTATTCACTCCTGCCACCCAAGCTCCTCCAGAAATTTAAGAAGTTTTTTAGGCTTCTTGAATATCTCCGGAAGTGCCCTCGGGGTGCCAAGATGTTGTGCCCAGTAAGCCGCTACACCTGGACAGTTTAAGAGTACATGTGTAGCAGTTTCTTCTGTCCCCATGCAAGCTCTGCACAGGGGGCTGTCTGTGATACCTATGTTAAAAAGATGCTTGTTATATGGCCCGTGCCTGAGTTTAACACAAACAGACAGACACACACGGTGGAGGACTTTGTTTTATAATATGTAAAACATATTATTTGTGTTCCAGGCAAGCATTTGCAACGTTCCGCGCGGCGGCGCTGCAGAGCTCGGTGACGTCACGGAAGCTGTCCGCCGTCGGGGCTTCCTTCACGCGTCAGCAGAAGCAACAGCTGCTGAGAGCTGCGCTGCTGAATGTGGTCATGCAGGGGACCTTCACCAGTAAGTGTCCTAATAGTGGGTGGTCATAGGTTTGAGGAGTTGTTCTTATCAATGTGGTCATGCAGGTGAACTTCACCAGTGAGTGTCCTAATAGTGGGTGGTCATAGGTTTGAAGAGTTGTTCTTATCAATGTGGTCATGCAGGGGAACTTCACCAGTGAGTGTCCTAATAGTGGGTGGTCATAGGTTTGAAGAGTTGTTCTTATCAATGTGGTCATGCAGGGGAACTTCACCAGTGAGTGTCCTAATAGTGAATGGTCATAGGTTTGAGGAGTTGTTCTTATCAATGTGGTCATGTAGGGGACCTTCACCAGTGAGTGTCCTAATAGTGTAGGTGGATATAGGTTTGAGGAGTTGTTCTAATGAATGTGGTCATGCAGGTGAACTTTACCAGTGAGTGTCCTAATAGTGGGTGGTCATTGGTTTGAGGAGTTGTTCTTATCAATGTGGTCATGCAGGTGAACTTCACCAGTGAGTGTCCTAATAGTGGGTGGTCATAGGTTTGAAGAGTTGTTCTTATCAATGTGGTCATGCAGGGGAACTTCACCAGTGAGTGTCCTAATAGTGGGTGGTCATAGGTTTGAAGAGTTGTTCTTATCAATGTGGTCATGCAGGGGAACTTCACCAGTGAGTGTCCTAATAGTGGGTGGTCATAGGTTTGAGGAGTTGTTCTTATCAATGTGGTCATGTAGGGGACCTTCACCAGTGAGTGTCCTAATAGTGTAGGTGGATATAGGTTTGAGGAGTTGTTCTAATGAATGTGGTCATGCAGGTGAACTTTACCAGTGAGTGTCCTAATAGTGGGTGGTCATTGGTTTGAGGAGTTGTTCTTATCAATGTGGTCATGCAGGGGAACTTCACCAGTGAGTGTCCTAATAGTGGGTGGTCATTGGTTTGAGGAGTTGTTCTTATCAATGTGGTCATGCAGGTGAACTTCACCAGTGAGTGTCCTAATAGTGGGTGGTCATTGGTTTGAGGAGTTGTTCTTATCAATGTGGTCACACCACCACACACCAATGAGTGTCCTGATGTACTGATTTACTAATATTATAAAGAGAAAAAACTTTTTTTGTATGTTTGTTTGTTGTAAAATATAGACTAAAAATTCGCAGAACCAATTTAGATGTAGTATGAATATCTTGGTAAGGATATGGGATACCTTTAATCCTTTATATATTCTATTAGAGACTCGCCCTCGCTCCTCTCGTTTGAGGCTAGTTAGGGAGAGATGTATGATATATGAAGAGGGAGTGGCTGTTGTTCTTCTTAATGTGGTTATTCAAGGGACCTTTGCCAGTTAGTGTCGGGATACTGATACATCCTGGTCTATGGTGGTCATGGATTCGATGGTGGCTCACTTCGGTGGGCGATTTACTGTAAAGCAACCCCTTAGCCCTGGTCGGCTTCGGCTGACCTGCCGTTGTGGTTGAATGTGTAAGTGATTCTACGATGCCCCCTTTAGACGGGGGTTTTGTTGGATTTTAATGGATCATGGGTTTGAGGATCAGATCAGATGAGATTTTCTAGACTGGATCTTAGGTTCTAGATCAGATTGAGAGTAATTAGTTAGTATAAATTATTTAAAAATATTTTTATTTCATTAAACTTATTTATTTTTCAGAACTGGAAGTCTTAGAGCGGTCTAACCCTATATATTTGATAAACGCAGCCAATTTGATGGGTGATTATTTTGCGGGTAAGTGCAATGTTTTTTTCACAACAAACAACAATATGGCAAAACGGTTAACAGATTGATAGATTTTTTTCTTTTCAAATTTCTTATAGCCGGTAACATAACGCTCATTAAGCCAGTTCACTTCAGTACAAACTTTGAAGACCAGTTATCTTAAAATTTACGTGTTTCTTCTAGTTTTTTTCGTCACACATTTAAATTTGGAATGTTTTCTTTCTATGTCCGTCAAATTTATTGCGAAACGAATATATTTATCTTTTCACCCTCGGTAGCGTTTGTGATGGAATGGCCCATACACATCACTAGCAAGTAGCGACTCGCTCTCGCTTCGTTGGGTTCATCCCTAGGTAGCCCTTTTAGTATAAAATTTTTACAAATGTTGAATGTCTTACTTATATCTAATCAAAGCCAAAAAAAAACCATTTAAGCTTCTAGCTTTAAAAGTGATGTGATTTCCATAGAAACTTTTATCCCCTATTTCCACCCCTTATTGCTTTTTCGCCTTGAAAAGTAGTCTATGTCCTTTCTCAGGCTCTAGACTATCTGTGTACCAAATTTCATTAAAATTGGTAAAAGCGCGGCAGACATACAGACAGAGTTACTTTCGCATTTATAATATTAGTAAGGATGAGTGTTAGTAACAGCCCTTTTAACATCCCTCTACTGGGTACGGCATCATTTTAATACAAAGAAGATCAAAGCATAGTCCATCATGATGGACATGTGGGGAGTGACTTCACATGTCTTACGAAAACTTGCTAGGTTCTCTCAGACATGCAGGTTTCCTCACGATGTTTTCCTTCACCGTAAGACAAGTGGTAATCCTGTTGTATAAGCCTTAGAGGTGCAAGACCCAGGATTGAAACTCGCTTCGCTTGATTTCCCAAGCGAGCATATTACCACTGCGCTACTACTACCTTTACAGTACAGTGTAAACTCTTTATAACGAAACTCAAGGGACTGAGCATATTTGTCGTTATAGAGAGTTATCGTTATATGGAGTGAACAAAAAAAACAACCAAATCTTTCAATCGCACGTATCACACAAATCCGTTTACTGGCCATGTTAACATTTTCAAAGTAGGTTTGCGACTGATAATACGATAGGTACCCAGTATGCTTGGTCGAAGACCATCACTTCCGAGAAAACAATGCGTCGTACTGCACGTGTTCAAGGCAATTAAGGATAACAAAAGCTAGACCGACCTCGGATGTTTCGGGGCTTCAAAGTCTATTGTTACCTGATAACATAACATAAACAATAATACCGATAATAAATATTTACTGTCTACAAATATCAACACATTTCTTCGTAATAGAGAATGGCGTATCGCTATAAAGAGTGTTTCAATATGTAGGTTTTAACGCAAACCAACCAAGTTGGGCTCACTTCAACATTACTGGGAGTTTATTGTTATAAAGGATTACGTTATAAAGAGTTTACACTGTATTTTAATATCAATTTTATAATTACAGAGGCACGTCTCTGCAATGGCAACAAAGTACACATCCTAGCGAACCCCCTCCTGCAGTATATGAGGGCTCTCTTGACGAGTGATGACCTGAGGGCCCATCGTAGTCTCGCTACACAGGTAATTATAAGTTAAATTCTAATCAGTAATTATAAATAGAATTGAAGTGTCTGTTTGTAATTTCAAATTGACAGCTTTTCACTAAATGCATATGAAAGTATATACGGTACTTACATCAAAAAATCAATCAAGAAACTAATAAGCAAAAAATAAATAATAGTTTAAAAAACGAAAAACACGCTTTTTATAGACAACCAAACTAAAAAATAGAAAAAAATTTTAATGAATTTAAATTAATTATTTGATTTTAAAAATAACGTGGGGTGCTTTTTAAGATATTATCAAAATGAAAATCACTCTACTCATATCTGTCAATAAAATATTTATAACTATTGACACTATGCACCCCACGCTTTTTTTAAGATCAAATAATTAATTTAAATTCAATATAATTTATTTTCTATTTTTTAGTTTGGTTTTCTATAAAAAGCGTGTTTTTCGTTTTTTTTAAACTATTATTTATTGTACACATTTTTGTACTTGTGCTCCTTAGAAACTGCTCTAAGAATTTGGATAAAATTTTGTATTTAGATAGGGTTTTAATTTTTAAGTTTTTGTATAAATATAATATTATGAGCTTTGTCTCAAACGTATTTGGTAATAAATTTTTAATTTACGCTTTAAATTACAAAATACACTAATTGTCTTGAAATGCCATTGTTCTACGTAAGTTAACTAGTCTCATTTATCATTCACAGCTTATGCAAAATGGCCGCGAACTCCTCTCGGTGCTAGCACAAGAATTAGATGATCTATCAATATCTATCAGACTGCGTCTCCTAACACCACCCCCAGTGAGCATCATATGGCTGTTACTTTCAGCAGATTTGTGTTTGAACAAATTCCTGCCTTTACCGAACACCCTACAACAGTTCTACGCTGCCCATCTAGACCTGACAACTGATGAGAACTTCAGTGAAGTCTCATATGGAGCGTGGAAGAAGAAGGATGACTATAAAGAAGATTCAGACAAAGTTGGCCAAAATTTATCCCAAATCAGTCTCAATCAGGATGACGATGCTAAACCTAAGCTTAGGCCTATTTTGGGGGCTGGTGCGGGCTTGTTGAGACAAGAGCAAGGTCTTTTATCTCAAATGCAAGAGAACTTCGATACTTGGACAACTAAAAGTAGCCTAACCAAGAGATACGATCTGAACTCCTGGAGGCAGGCAGAAGAGAAGAAGGAGGAAACGGAACCAGTCTTCAATCCAACAGTCTTGCCGCCCAACATCCAGAACTTTCCACCACCTAATTATAACTATCAAGAGCCATACGTGAATTATTTACAGCAAGGTGACGGTGCATACATACAAAGTTACCAAACACCAAACTATAATGCACCTGAATTCATACCGCAGTATACCGAAAGACCAAACGTTCCAGAAAAAGTTAATAATGAAGTACAAAAGACAAGTAGTACTCGAAAACCAGTTGAGAATTGGCGGAAAGAAAAAAGTGATATCAAAGAAGATGCTAATGCTAATAAAAATAAAAAGAATTGGACTAGACATTCTAGAGATGATGTTAATGATGAGGATAAAGAGAGGGATGTGCGGTCAGTATCCCGGAGTTCGCGGGAATCCCGGCAGTCGAATTCTGGTAGAGCAAACAGGCGGAACAGTGGTGAAGAGTCGAAGACACCCCCAAGAAGACATGTGTCTGATGTACCGAGAAACCAAAAGTATTGGGATCATGACGACAGATGTGACAAAGACTATAACAGTTAGTGCTAGTGTGTGTGTGGACTATAAAGTGCGTTTTGGACTTTAGTGTAAAAATTTCATAGTTTGAGGTAAGTTTTCTATTGGTTTTGTAAAAATTTGGAAAGATCTCAAATATTCAATGTTCTGTACTTTTGATTTGTATGAAAATTTTTAGGTATATGCGATTTTTGTATGGATAATGCACAAATTTAGGTAATTTAAATTTCCTTGATGCGATGAGATTAAAATCTACAACGGAACAAACTGACGGTCACAGATGAAGACTAAAAATAATACGGACAATGAGATTATTATTTATGTATGCAGAAAGAGTTACAAGAAAATAAAAACTAATAAATGTGTCAATGGTACCAATGTTGCCATATTTATCATATAAATTTTTTTCCAATAATAATATTTATAATTAATATTGATATTGCCATTCAAAACAAAACATTCAACTATTTATTTAATAATATAAAAAAATTAGATTTATAAAACATAAATTTTTAGGAGGCCCCAAAAATAATTTTAGATTATCTCAAGAAAATTTATTTATATTAATATATAATATAATAATATGCGCTTTATATTTCTAATTAAATTAAAACTAATACAATCATAAAGTGAAATTAAATTGACTTAGCAATGGAAAGAAATAAAGAACAACTATAAAGACATAGATTATGAACAAGAATGGTTTCTTTAATGCTAATGATGTAGAATTGGTCAAACGAGTGCCTTTAATACTTAATATCATCGTAATAAGTTACACTCACATGCCTTTAGTAAAGAAATAAATTTAAATAACAGGCTATTTTGCTGGCAACATTTTGTTTAATATTTTTGCTCAATATATAATGAATACTCCTGTGACATGACATAGATTAAATACAATTCATTTCTATGAATTTATAATACTTTCATTCACACTAAGTTGGGGATTCCCCTGAATAACTAACTATAAAATTTTATAGAAAGTAATTTTTATTTGACAGATACTTTGGTTTCTATACATATTTCATTACTGAATTACTAGTAAAAAATCTATTCGCCAAGACAATTTGAAAATTCTATATGCAAGCTCAGAAAATGGTATAACATTGGCATAAAAAAAATGGCAAATTAAAAATAAAGTTGACTAGGATATCTCAAACTTGGCCAAAGATCTGCCAAACTGATCTCAAGGAGATAATGGTGGTCTAATTGATACTTATACTATTTTTCGTAAAATATTAAAAGTATTATAAACAAAACTATTACCTCTGAATTTTTAAAGTCTAATATTAAAGAAATACTATCAGTAAATCTTATTAGTATAAATATCAATTTGACTACTAAGTTAAATAAATATGGCAAGACAATGATTATCAGCCGCACTCAGAGACACTTAATGAACCATTAAGTCGATCTTTAGTATGGATATTCTCGACTTAATGATTCATTGAGTGACTCTGAGTGCGGCAGTATGACTACTTAATCAGGAAAAAGCTATGTGTATAGCTTTATTTGTCTGTATGTATAGACTGATATATGAAACAAACCGCTGGCGGTAACTGATTCAAGGTTATGCATAATAAAATAAAAAGTGTCTCGGTGACATTAACTATATATAATAAAATTGGTTTGTCTTTATGTCTAAAATGGAGTTGTATATTTTTTCAGGACACCTATTATATATAGTTATTGTTGAACTAAGATACTTAATTCTATAATAAATTAATAATAATATCTTATAAGATACTTTTACTAAGTAGCATGGTGGATTGTAATAGTTTATAGGTGATCAATACAAAAGTAGTACTTATTTGTAGTAATTAAATTAATTTAGAATAATTAATTTTTGAAATTTTTAAAAATAATGTGTTATACCAACCCCTTTTAAATTTTTAAAAAATTTCTTGATATTGGTTGAAAACAAATTTTAGGTTTAATAGAACTAATATATGGAAAGCTATTTTTGTATTGATGGCTCACTTTTTATCATAAGAAATGGTGCATAAATAAATTAATTTGTATATATACATGTAGAATGTAAGATTTTTTCATTTGTTTTGTCTGTTCGTTAGAAATGTTTCTTTTAATATAATGAAGTATGGATATAATAGTAAAGCTAACGATAATGCGAATTTGTGTCATGTTTCAAGTCATTTCTAAAGAAAAATTAGTTTACTAAAGTACTTTGTCTTACTACTTATTTTTTCAAACCGCCAATACTCGTTGTACTTAACAATAGTTTTTTCCTCTTTTTCATAAATATTATAAATAATAAATAAAGATGTAATACATTTTTTCTGCTGTTTTTTACAATAATGATAAAAAAATGCCTTTTATTAAAAAAATACTGTTAAGATGACATCTAGATTAATATTTTTCTAGAAGAATACTGTTGTCTTATATAATCCAGCATGGAAGGTATTCAATTTATTTACTTTCCATATGCAATACTAGTAAAATACAAAAATGTTCAAATATTTTTATATTTTGTTCGGCTGCCCTAGATGCACGACTCTATACATAGGACTGATATATGGTGGAGATGTATGGACTCAACAGAGTGAGATTATTCTCCCTTATGTTAATCCACCGCGCTTAAGTAAATCTAAAAATTTCTAGGGGGGCCTGGAGTCTACTGAAAGGGCAACATTCGCAAAACAAAAAACATGAGCAAATTCTTAGTTTTGTGTTTATTTTTTAGAATATCCGTACTTTATTCTATGAAAATGAAATATTTATGATGAAATTTGGGGCTGATTTAACTTTAAGATATGGATTTTTCATTGAGTAACTTATAACCATACCGAATTAAATTGTGGAATAATATAACTGTTTGATTTGTGTGTGTGTATGTTATATCGTATTCTATGAGAATGTTATCTTTTTAAATCAGCCTGCAATTCATTAAGAACAATTTAGCTATAATAATTTCATACAAAATATCCATCTTGTTTTCTTTTTATGGGCATAATAACTTGTAAAACGTTTGCCGTTTCAAAGAAACAATTTTGTAGTACATATGTCGTGCATAATATTGAATTATTACTTACCTCTTATATTCTCTTACTAAAGAATGGGATTAAAAATGATGTACCATCAGCATAATGTGAATTATTTAAGTAAATAATTTGTTTTAATGATATAAATAATTTCTATTTTATTTTAACAGTATGATATGATAAAAGTATTTCAGAACATAATTTTAGATTAAGTACAATACATTTGGTTAGCATGCATGTAAAGACAGACAGAGCTATTTGTTTTCCATTCATAATATGACGCATATTCTATTGAACACATAATAATTTTTATTTGAGCGAGGGGGGAATGGAGGCGACGGCATTTTTAATACCATTCTTTATTGCGAGTTGGAGGTTTCTTAATTTTTTTTTTATTTAACGCAAAATCTTTTTAACCGTAATGAAACATTGTCATAGAGTTTGTTTTATAAGTAGATATAGGTAGTATTAATAAATTCTATAAATAGCTGTTGTAATTATAAAAATTATACATCAATTTTGTTTTATCCCAACAAAAGGGTAAACAAGCAAATTTGTGAACTAATGGAGAAGTTTCATGACTAGAGCACGGATAAATATGTATTAAAAAATTCAAAATATGTACATATAATATGGATCAAAAAATGTAAAATATGGAAAAAATATGGAGTATAAAATAAGAATATCTTTCATATTAAATATTGTTTATTGTGAAAAATTACTACAGTAACAGTTCCATTAAAAAAATTAAAAAGATAGCGAAATGTTTAGGTACCCAATACATATTAAAAAATGAAGTTTTATTCATCTTCCACTAAATCTGTCTTATTAAATTGATTGCAGTACACAATCACAAGCTTTTTTAAATTATTATCGAAATTAAAACTCTGTCGATTTGGTCTAAACATAGCCTTATATTGGCTCAAAGATCTTTCCACGTCACATGATGTATTAAATGGGAGCGTACTTAAAGACGCTTAGTTCCGTAATTGTGTAAGGCACGTCTGCAGTAATCTCAAAACTTCCGCACAGAAGTTTATTAATTGTTTTTAGACAGTTAAATCCTTTATTTTTGTCTAAAATATACTTTAGTTTTTGTTTAGCTATTTCAGCAATAGGGCCTTCCGCTTCAAAAACTTTTTTTCCTATTACGCTATTACGCCACGCGCGCTCGCTTGCTGCTACTCGCTTGTACCGCGGCGCGGAGGCAGATAATGTGAAATAAATGAAGTTAAGGAATAAAAATTCAAATTACGTCGAATAATACGCGAGAGAAATGAAACACGTGAGGCCGTGTGGTGGCGGCGAGAATGCAAACACGTAAAATTATATCAATTATTGTGAATTAACTGATGTTCTATGATATAAAAATCGAAAATATGGATGATTGTAACATTTTTTTGGAAAATATGGACTTAACCATGAAATATGGAAAAATATGGAAAAATATGGAAAAATATGGAAAATAAAAATTCGTTTTTCACAATCTATATATGATAATCGATATAGAGAACACATTCGAGACCGAAAATCATGTAAATTAAAAATATGTATTTACATATTAATCCGGGCCCTATTCATGACTCTTTTTATGGATGAAAATCAAAATGAATGCCCAACATTAATAGTATATTTCGAATATTCAAAAAAAATATGCTCCATATGACGTCATCGCACTCGAATCCAATTAAACATAGAGTTCTTCTATTATAAAAATGTAAACGATTATTACTTAATACTAAGTTTATTTTCTGAGATTATTTGTTCATTATTGTATCTTCATCTTTCATAAACACTTATGTTTAAGTTGAGAAAAAACTTGTTGACTTTTGAAACTTCTCTGTTTAGTTTCTCGAGACTGCTCCATTTGGTTTGATAATGCTCACAGTACATTTTTTAATCGCTTTTTTTATACATAAATGACTGATTTCAAATTGAACATGTACCTGTATAGAAAATATGCACAAACTATATAACTTTCAAACAAGTAGGTTTTCGTCTGGTGACATTGGTTTGGTTATTTTGTACGATTTCTTACTTCGATCAATCACCCATACAATAACAATTAGGTAATAGAAAACCTCTTTATTTCCAGTTGGTTAAACTAAATTCTAGATATCTAGATTCCGTGACGAACAAATTATATTCATATATTTGTTATTAGTACACAAATAACCAAAGTACTGTTCACAGATGTAAGATTTAGCTTAGATTATTATCGACACCGTACATTGTTGGTAAAATGACTTGTAAATATTTTATGATTGCTTAACTTCATTAAAAAATAAATTAAAACTAGTTCATATGAGCTTTTTTTTCGAAGTGTGATGAATGAATTATCTAAATATGCTTAACAAACGCCATAAGAATGTACTGTTTGTTACGTGTATTTAAGATATTTAAAACGAATGAAAATTTTAATGTAAATAGTCCATTTTAAAAAAAAGGCCTGAAAATGTCAAAAGAAACTCTGCTAATAAAATTTTATAAGAGGAAATTGTATTTAAATCATTTGCAATGTACGGTCGATGTAGTTTTAATAGTCCATTTTGTACCTTCATCCATAACATTGTCTAGTTAATTGCCTGGAAAGGAATTTGAGAAATGTTCGAGTTTTCGAGTTGGCATCATATTTATTTCGATACTTACATAGATTCATTGTAAAACTGCTCAAGTCAACTAATTTTTGTATTATTATTGATATAACGTGTCGGACATAAGGCAGAAAATTTTATTTTTGCGGGGCCCCTTTAAAATTTTATAAGGCCCCCCTTAACATTTATTATATATTGAATTATTTTGTTTTAAGTATTTATAAATTAGCTATTTAGTTATGTATTTAATTTGTGTGGTATTTCGAAGGCCTGAAAAAATTATTGTTTCGATTACGCAGTTTGAAAATAAATTAAAAACCTGAGTGTTTTATATAACATTTCTTTAAATCAAATTCGTCAAAACATATTTTTTTTTACCTAATTTTCAATTAAACTACTAAACTTTCTTACAGTCTTCCTTCAAATATGATGCCAACAAATAGTTATAATAATATAAATTCAAAAAATGTAAATAATAGTTAAAATTAAGTTATATGTAATATCTAATAGCGGTGGAGCGGATCGCATAGTTTATTGTGACGGAGGCGATAGGGACTATAGTTATGATTCCTCTTCCTTTGTGAATTAAGGTGGCTACACACGTAACTAATCAAGAAGCATTTTTCGACCGTCTGTAGCTGCCTTTAGAAAATTAAAATTTTTGATACCCATTTAAATGTTTTCACGTGTGTTATTTTGTTTTGTTGTAAAAATACAAACATTTAAATTGTAAGTAAAATCAGTAAATATTAAAAAGTTAAAATTGAAAAGTGCTGGTTCGAAATGGACAATGTAATGATTAAATTCTTATATTATTTAACGTTGTGTAAGTAGCCTTATTTGCGCTTTATAATCTGATTGTTAATAGGCACTTTTGAAAGTTATGTCATTTCCATTTTTTTTCGTAATGACTTAGAATGGTTCCTATTAGCGATATCGTTTTGTCATCGCCTCAGCCTCCGTCAATAGCTAATGTAATATAACTTTAAAGTAGATTTTGTATAATTAAGAAGTAAATATTTGGTTTGTCAGAACGCTATGGTTTTGTTTTTGTTAATATTTAACAAAACTAGTTGAATTTTCTAATATTATGATTATGATTTTGTGGAAATTATGTAACCTCGGAATAAAATTGAAATTTGATTTCGACGTTTTGTTTTATTTTTTGTGTTAATTCAGACAGTCAGTGCAAGCAGCCCAAATGATATTGGTTTGAAATCAAAATAATTTTTTTTTTAAATTAAACTACAAAATGTTCTAATTATTATAAAACTAGCAATTTCAAAGATATGGGTTGGTGGAAGAAGGATGATAGGTAAGTATTTTTTGATGCCAAATAATAAAAAAATAAAAATTTGGTCTAAAAATAAAAATCTGGAGGGCCACCTTTATCACTTAGGCCTTAGGGGAATAAAAAATAGCCTACGACTTATTCTCAGACCTAACAAATATTATACACAAAAGAAATCATAAAAATCGATGAAGCCATTACGGAGCTGAAGAGTTCGATAGCAAACACTGTGACAACTGACACGATATTGTTATATATATATATATATATATATATATATATATATATATATATATATATATATATATATATATATATATATATATATATATATATATATATATATAATATATGTATTTCATAAAAATCCGTTTTAGAATTTTTATTTTAGAAACACAAAAGTAGCTTTAGTCACCCAGTGTATTTGCATTACAATTGTTGTCATGTGGTTTAGGCTGCATGAGATGTAATTGTAGACGTTAATGTATAGAAAATAAAAATAATCATATTAACATCGGGAGAAAAGTTAGTAAGTAACCATCAAAATATGTATTTCTAAAATTTTGAATATAAATACAAAAATGGTCTTTATTTTTGAAAAATAGTCAACGCATTTGGTTGTAAATAATCTTTCAAAAGTTAGCGCTAAAAAAACACTTGAAAAACTATAAATAAATTTTAAAATATATGAAAATATTTAACAGCCATTTTCTCCAAAGTAGCTGTTAGGTTAGGTTAGCTGTGGGTTAGGCCGTTTTTACACTAGCGGACCTATTGTCACTGGCCACTGCAAATTTTTTTTATAATTTGACTTTTGAGTTGTGACTAACTATGAGAGACAGAGACAGAGACAATCTATGAGATTTAAAAAAACTAATTTTAGCCCTAACTCGTAGCTTTTATCTGAAAATGTATTCAATAAAACTAGTATTTTTTTCAATATTTTATTCACAATTTTTAGGTGCATTTTTGATTTAAAAATAATACTTTTTTAAACACTCAATAAAATAATATAATAATAATATAATAAAGTAATAAATGTTCCCAATCGAATGTTCAGCGAAATTGTTCACACAAAATACTTCAAACATACCGAGTATGAATAATCTACCGAACATTCATCACATCTCTTATCGATTTCATATAAAAACAATAAAATTACTTTTTAACAAAATGTTATTCCAAGCTAAGGAAATAATCCATACATAATAACACGGTCTTTTGAAGTCTTCGAGAACTCGCCCCACTTCGTATGAAAAGCAAGGTTTTCAAAAATTAATATTATTTAGAACACATGCTTTGGACCCGAAAAATAATCTTTTTATAAATAGCTTAAAGTTTTTTCTTTTTAACACCCCTAGTTCCATGGTAAGCTACAAGGCTTGTGTAATGATACCAGATTGTTAATACATTACATAATATATGTATATAACTTTAAAATTTAAATATATACGTAATAAAAACACACATAAACACCAGTGACTGGAGTACAAACTTTGAGCTTTACCAATGAATGTCCCCAGCGGGACTCGAACCCGCGACCGCTGACATCAGAATCTTTTATATTGTTATAAAAAAACTATAAAAAACATAAAAAATATGCTTGGAAATTATTTTATAAAACTTGTAGATATTAATTCGTCTAGTGTGAGCCTATCATTATTTTATACAGATAAATAAAATTGACGTGTCAGTTTGTGAATATTATTATTAGGGTAAACGACCCAAATGTTGGCATTCACCCAATTATTGGCACTTATGCATTTAAACTATAATAATAAGGTTCCTTTTGGCCCAAGATAATGTTAACAACAACAATATTATAGTAGTAATATTGCATTATTAAATTGCCAACACTGAATCTTTGATGCCGTTGTACTTCATTCAAAAGTAGCCGCTTAAAATTTCGCTGTGAATGAAAACCGATTTTGTTATTGTTTTCATAAGGTAAGTCAATTTGATTATACATTTCTAATTATGCTCGTTTAATTAGAGACCAAATGAGTGTACTTGCTTAATATTGTATGATGCTTAAAGCATAGTATGGTAACGATTTTAAGTGATAAAAAGTTATGTTTTCGCTATTAATCGGGGGTGCCAATTACTGGATGCCAAATAGCTCATAGTCCCATTCTTGGCACACTATGCCAATAATTAGTCGTTTTATAAATATTTTATTCCCGTTCTTTTTTATTCATTACCTTTTAACATTATTAACTTTACATTTCCTCTGAATGAATAACAATAAATTATTTGGTTATCCTATAATTGGCACAGTTACAGGCGGTAAAGAAAAGAGAATGAATAATGATGATGAGAATTTAAAAAAGGCCTTAAATGCAGTCAAATTTGGAATGAGCAAGAAACAAGCTGCAAGAGAGTTTCAGGTACCCAGATCCAACACAGAAAAGAAAAAGGCAAAAGAGTTAAAAGAAGAAGGTTTTAAAAAAAGAAAATTAGAATGAGAAGAAAAAAATACTTACACAGACAAACAAAACACAAAACACAGCTGGTAAGGGCAAAGGGAAGAGAAAAAGAAGTAATGCACATGATGTAAAGAAAAACTTACTAAATATTCAAGAAGCGGAAAAAGATAATGTTTTTGAAAATGTCGAAAAAGTAGTAGAGCTAGAATCAAATGAAGAAGAAAATGTGTACGAAACAGGATGATGATGTTGTGCCTTCTACTTTAAGAAGGGTAGTTAGAAAAGCCTACAGTGCATCAGAAATTTTTAAAATGCTTGCAGATTCAAACGATGATGAAATGTAAAAATCTGTTAGAGATGGATGAGCTGAGCTTTGAGAAAGAACCTATTTTTTAACTGTTTTAAGAGAACTATTCCTTGTATATAACCTACTTACAAATTAAATTATAATTTACGAAAATACCGATAGTTATATTTAAAGACAAAGTAGAAATAGTAAACGAATTAGAAGTGCCAATAATTAGCATTAACTGTGTCAATGATTAGGATTATAGGTGCCAATAATTGGTTTTTCAAAAAAAAATACACAATCTTATTTTTTTATTTTATACGACAAGATAGATTTGTTTTAGCGTATGATCTTAAAAGTAGATTATATTGGAAATACTAGAACATAATAAACATCGACATAAATAGTTTAAAGACAATTCTACATTCATTTGATTAATAGCCATGTCTTAAAGTGCCAATATTTGGGTCACTTCCCCTATTTTGATTTTGACGCGACTTCAACTAGTGGATTTAATTTAGAAAAAGTATAAGAGTCCCGCAAAAAAAGTAATACGAACCTCAATAATAGGTAAAATAAAAAATAATATATATAATAATCTTATATTTACGAGTATCTTAAAACTACTTATAACTATAGTGTAGGAACAATAAAATAGGTTCACATAATACTTTCTTAGGTTTACGCGAATATTCGACATTATAAATGAAACTACCTTTTTTTAGTTCCCGACGTTTCGAATGCTCTACAGCAATCATGGTCACGGGAGAGACTAAGCTTTAAGGTCTCAAATCAGTACATATTACTAAAATTAAAGTGTGTCTTTTTAATATATTTAATAATAAAATAAACTAAATGCATATGAAAGTATAACGGAACAAACACAAACAGAAAAAAAAATTTTTTTCTGTTTGTGTTTGTTCCGGATAATCTCTTACATGGCTGGACCGATTTCGACGGGACTTTCACTTGCAGATAGCTAATATTGTAAGGAGTAACTTAGGCTTCTTTTATTTTAATAAAAAAAGTTTGTTAGTTCATTATATAGCTGTTACAGTCTACTCACAAAGTTTGTAAAATACAGAATATAATACATAATAGTTTTGTGATTGAATATGGAACTAGAAAGTCTAGAATCCGAAAAGATAGTTTCATTTATAATGTCAAATATTCGCGTAAATCTAAGACTATTACTAACTAAAGTTGTTCAAACAAATATTTCTTACGTTAACATAAATAATTATTTAAATACAATTATAAATATTATAATAATTCAATCGAAAATATTTCATGAAAAGGACGTTTTCATTTATCTTTTCTTAACAGTATATGTTAAACCGTCTTCAAAATAGAGGAGTTTCTCAATTCGGTTGTTTTTTATTTACCGATACAATGAAGCAATTTGTGATAATTTGATGTATAATATTTTAATATATAATGATCATCGACTGGAACCGACTCTTGAAATATCTATGTATAGTATGCGAATGAAAACTACTAGGTTTTTTTTTTAATTTTGAGGGATTTTTTGAAGTCGGTTTTTTTAGTAATTATGGAAAAATACAATAGTGAGATCTATGGAACAATCATTTTATCTAAGGAAAAAATGCATAAACTATTATAAAAACTGAAATCTCCCACCATTAACATTTGATACCAAAGATTAAAAATAAAGAAATACTGTCACCCATTTCAATATAATTATTTTTTTATTAATCTTACTCGATAGACTATACTTATTTACTACACCTTTTCAGTATGAATATAATAGCTTATTAAATATTTAGAATTTAGAAAGCGTATTTTGATTTATGTGACATTTGAGCTATTTTTTATTCATTTTGTAATCTAGTTCATAAAGAACCCACGTCTTCGGAGTTTCGTGGTTGAATGCGTAAGCTATCCTACTACGAAGAATTCAAACCCGCGACCAAGTAGGGTCACAACAAACTAAGCAAACCTATCGTGCTACGTACTTTTTTAGTTTTTTTCGTCTTGTTGTAACGTGAATGTTAGTAATAGTTATTGAAAACATATTAGTATGAAGTCCGTACCCTCTTGAGACATAGCGACCGCAGCGCTCTTTGTGCACTCACTATTATCTTCAATTTCTTAGGACATTTTTTACAGAAATTGAACTCCTTGTCTATATTTCTTAAGACTAGTATTTAAAGCGTGTTTGTCAATATTAATTATAAAAATAAATATACGGATCGAAACGTATATATAACGGAAAAAGTATTTACTTATTAAATAATCTCATTAATTATATTTATTATTATTCATTACCCTAACTAACTATTTTGTACTTTTCTAATCTTATGCTGCGACCACACGTGCGTCTGTTGTCACTAAGCAAAAAAAAAGATAAAGGCTCATAGGTAGACATCACTGACCTCTATAATATCACTGAACCAAAGAGTATAGATAATATGCACTGGACTGGCTGTTCCAAGCGTTTGACAGCTATTTTTTTGTGTCCATTTGAAGCGCCACTAGCGAGAGGGTCGAGAACTAATTTTTACGTATATTGCAAATGACAGCGAGAAGTGTTTGTTTACTGTAAAGTAATTTTACATTTTCGTTGTTAATATAACATAAGTAGTAATTATGATGATACGGTTATTGATTAATAAAAATAAAAAAATAAAAATCTTTATATCGACATCATTAGTTTTAGTACCACGAACTCTCGCTACGTCCGACAGCGGCGGACAGCGCCAAAATGGCGAATATCAAGCAGCCACAAAAGCACGTTGACAACAGCCAGTCCAGTGGTATTATAGAGGTCAGTGGTAGACATACTTATTTCGTGTATCTTGGAATCGGTTTTAACAACTTAAATAAAATTTTGCATTGAAGTTTTACTTTTATACTAAATTAAAATGCAATTTTATAACTTTTCGAAAAATTTACACCGAATTTCGGTTTTAGCAACAATAGACTCTTGTGTGGTCCAAAAATTACAATATACTAGTATTCAAGCCGTTCTTTACTAAGCACTGAGAAAGCCATAGTGCTAAAGTGAAAAGAGACGCATATATTATTATTCAAATTCATGTGTGAGCGAGAAAGCAATAGCTATACTAATTTGCAGGAATGAGACACTCTTACGTTACGATACTTATATTATTAATTAAATTAATAAACAGAATAAAATACGATATTTTATAATAATATAACTGCTAAAGCATCTATTTACGATTTAACAAGTAAATAATTCAATGTCACTTTCAAAAAGGATATAAATGACTAGAAGTAAGAAAATAATAAAAAAATGACCCAAAATTTACCAAAACTCGTTTGAATTTTACAAATGTACATATAATATCTATAAAATTTTACGTATAACACACACAATCACACACACACATACACACAAGCATTCAAATTAGGCCGAATCCATTAGTTCTTTAGTTAAAGATGGTTTAAAATTCCTGCTAATACTGTATTGTACTAAAAGAAATAAAACCATGAATTACTTCACATTTAAAAGTTCGTGAATGTATGTGTTTGTTACGTACTTTCTATTATTCTAGTATATTAATGGATCTGAGTCAATTTAGGAATAGATATACTTCATATTATGAATTAAATCAGGCTTAAGAACGAAGGCATTAGAAAAAAGTAGTGTTGGATATACAGATCTCAAAAATTTCTGTCATAAGCGGGCATCGAACACTCAACACACGACTATCGATAACGGACGGTTTATTGTAAAACACAAGAGAATGGATGATATAATAATACATTGAACATAGCTGAAGTGCTTGCTGCCACTTCCATTTGAAGTTGTTTATCTTCTTTCCCCTCTTCTTCCACTGATGGTTCTTCTGCGGTTGGTTCTTCTTCATCGTCCAGAAGGAGATCGGTTGAAGTGTTATCGTTGACTGGTGAATCTAAAAATACCTGTAGAGTGAAATATTCATTAATGCATTTCTTTCTTTAATCTTTTTAATTTTTAATAAATCTTTAATTATTAATTTTTAAAATGACGGGTACGAAAAAGATGTACTTATTTTCATTACAAATAAACGTAATGCTAGACGAAAAACACTTACATCGTCGTCTAACTCATCGGGCAGGACTTGGCTGTCGACATCTTGAACACTGTACGGCGAGTAATCATTGTCTGAACTATATTCGTCGCTCTCTTCACCACATTCGAAGTAGCTACTCTAAAATATATCAAAAAATATATATCATATATTACACCTCACATATATACCTAAATATCTCATAATTTTTTGCCTTCTTAGAAGAACCTATTTATAATGACAATTTCAATAGACAGACACACTCATTTGTTAATAACAAAATAAGTACATATTATATACCTTTAATATTGCTATTTACAATACAAGCGACCGTCATAGAGACGCAATCTTTTATCTAATATATGAAAATCTCATGTCACAGTGTTTGCTATCGAACTCCTCCGAAACGGCTTAACCGATTTTTATGTTTTTTTGTGTATATTTGGTAGGTCTGAGAATGGGCGGCCCTCTCCAGATTTTTATTTTTATTTTTAGAAAAAAAATGTTCATTTTATGTTGTGGCATCAAAAAATAATTATAGCCATGAATTTTCATCATTTTACCAACAATCTTTTATTTTTTAAAATATTAAAAATGCAGTAGCTTAGAACATGGGCGGAGCCGAGGGAATTGCTAGTATTGATATAAAAAGATGAAGTTAATGATTAATTTGTAAGTTAAATTATTAATATATTAATTTTTTAGATAAATTATAATTTATAATATATGTTAAAAGATAGTTCAAATAATAATTAAATAACATTATTTTTTTTTTTTTGTTTTTTGATATCTCTGCTTCATGGCAATCTGTTCTGGGAACAATAAGCCACTAGATTGGCTGATAATTATCTGATTATTGTGATCTACGAGAGCCATAAACTTGTGGAAAGTTAATATCCATCAAACTCTCTCTTTGTCTTTGTTTGTAATTATTTTTATCTAATAATATCTTTTAAATACATTAGGGATGTCGTGTCTTTGGAGCCGGGTATGTTGGAGTCCACCTTGTCCGCTCAGAGCCTGGGCAAGCTCATTCACATGGGTTCTTAGCTTCTTTTGATAATTTAGGCTGTTTTGGCTAATTTCTTGCCGGACAGATTTTATGCCGAGGTCTAGATACATGTATTTATTGCTAATGCATTTGGGGATGCCGAAAATTGATCTTAGTGTTTTGCTCTGGAATCTTTCTAGTATGTCGATGTTGCTGTTGCTGGCGGTTCCCCACAGCTGTATGCCGTAGCTCCAGATGGGTTTTAGTATTATTTTGTATATCATCATTTTGCTGTTATCATTTAGTTGTGAATAGCGTCCAATTAGCCAGTTTAGGTTACGAAGTTTTCCGTCTAGCTGCTTTCTTTTAGTCCAAATGTGCTTTTGCCAGGTCATTCTTCTGTCCAAGTGCAAATAACATTATTATAATTAAAACATTATGTGACCGCTGCTTTATTTTTATTTGTGACTATTTAAGTTAGATTAGTTCATATGGTATTGAATTCGCAACCTACAATTCTAAGCGATAAGACTATTAAGGCCAAGCCAATGTGAAGGACTAATTAAAATGCAAAATGCTACTCAGACTTAAGTCATATTTTTATTAAATTGGTATAGCTAGTATTAGTATGAATTATTTATAAATTTTTATTTACTTTAATTTAAAGTTATTACTCAAATTCTGTCACCAACTTTTAAATATAACTTCTACAAACACTTAAATACTTTACATTAAACAAATAAATCCCTAAAATATGTCATGTTGCATATAAAACTTTAAAACGAACGTAGAATGAAACGTAACGTGTACTACCAACATAACAAAAAAAATCATTACATAAACGTCAAAATTAGGTGGGACATGTGTCAAACGGGACCACTGTTGTTATTTCATTACTCATCACTTATATTATTGAAAACAAAGGAAACCATGTAACTTTACGACGTAATTTATGAAAAATTTGCATTAAAGTGATTATTTTAATTTTTTTTTTAATTGTATTTCTCTCGAAGAAATGTGTCCGTAATTACGAATATATAATTGGAAATTACGTATCCACACACCATGGCCGCGGCCCTCGCGAACGATTCACCTAGATATCGCAACAGTTTAATTTGCTGTAGCCCTAGAAGTGCTGATGTTGCTTCCAGATCTTCATCATCAACGTCTGGATGTGTCTCTGCCGACGAAAGTTGCGACTCCAACTACATTCCCAAGTCGATAGCCAATAAAAAACTAAAAATTCACAGCTCGGCTACACGAGAAGAAATAGAGAAAGCAATCAACCAGTGTAAAGAATTAGTTTTAAACAGCCCACAATGCTCAGACGAGCGTAAATGGTTAGTGCGTTATTTAGTTGAATTACGACTTAGATTAGAAGATCTGAAAGACAATGATGGCCATATAAGGCCTAAAATTGCTATAAAAGGCCATCACTTCGAACAGCAAACAAGTACAAGTAATAGGAAGCAATACTGTGATCACTGCAGCGGAGTTATCTGGAGTATTGTGCAAAGCTCATATATTTGTACAGACTGTGGTTATGTATGTCATTACAAATGTGTGGATGACATATGTCGCGTATGCGCCCATGTTGTTATGACAGAGAGAGGTTCTTTCGAGATGAATATATGCCCTGAAAAAGGCTTAGCGGCGCAAGACTACAAATGTGCAGAGTGTTGTACAGCTTTAACTTTTAAAGACACATGGAATGAACCACGACTATGTGATTATACTGGCATGTATTTCTGTGCAACATGTCATTGGAATGACTTAGCAGCAATACCAGCAAGAGTTGTTCACAATTGGGATTGGGAGAAACGGTATATATCCAGGCTTGCATACCAGATGCTAACACTGTCATGGTCCAGACCATATATTGACGTTGAAAATGTGAATGCTAGACTATTTAACTTCATTGCTGAATTGGAATGGGTTCACAAAATGCGAAAAGATCTAGAATGGATGAGAAGATACTTATGTGCTTGTAGTGAAGGTTCTAATCTTTTATCACCTTTATTTGTACAATTAGGTGATGTAAATAAAAAGTATAGTATGGCACATTTACAAGCAATAAATGATGGTAGCTTAGAAACCCAACTGACGGAAATAACGGAACTTTGTCGAGCTCACATAACAAACTGTGCTTTGTGTTCTGGCAAAGGCTATATATGTGAAGTTTGTAAAAACAATGAGGTTCTATATCCATTTGACAGTGGAGCAATAATGTGTGATAAATGTAATTCAATGTACCATAGAGGTTGCTGGCTTCGGAAAGGACAGATTTGTTTGAAATGCCAACGATTGACAGAGAGAAAGAAGTTGACGGAAACTGAGCAACAAGATGATGTTGATTCACATTTAGAGTATGACATAGACAAATTTGTTGAATAACTTATCTATGGATATTTAATTTATAATATTAAAAATATTAAAAAAAATAATGTAGTAAGTGCTTGACCATTGTTGGAGATTGATCTTTAAAGTTTGTTTTTGCAAATTTTATATAATTGGCATTTGAATAAGGCTCTATACACATGTAATAAACCTAATAATGTAATTTACATCAACATTTAGAGAAAAAAATCATTGATAATGCGGTGAGAGCCTTAATTTTAATAATTATTGCCTTTGGTGCTTCTAATATCAATAATATTAGCTTTAATGTGACATAAGGGATTGCTCCAATATTTTGTGATAGAATTTTTGTTCAGCTATCAAAAATAAACTATAAGTAACCATTTTTTTTTCTTTAAATAAGGTTCCTTGGTTTATTGAAAACTGTTTCACTTCCTATATTTGATAGTACTCTTAATCAGTTTGGAGTAGTGCTAGTTTACATATCAAAATAATATAATTTAAATAATTACTTGTATTAAAAGTACATTGAAAAAGTCAGGATTTCTTATGTTTAAAGTCAACTCACTATCAAATATTAAAATTTAATATACCTATATGGAAATATTTATTTAAAAGTAAATTTCTGGAAATTTTGTATGTTAAATATTTCTTTAAAAAAATTGTCTAATAAGTACTCTGTAGTCTGTACATAATATAGACCAAAAAATTAAGTACTAGAATATTTGTCTGTTTGTCTACATAGCGAAATAAAAAAAATTAAACAGCTAAAACAATAGCATCTCCTTTCTTCATCTTCGTAATATTGTGAACCAAAAATCAAAATAAATCAGCGAAAAATTTAATTATAATATCAAGGTAACTTTGAATTTTCTCACCTGGCATTCCAAACAGCGACACGACTCTCGATATGTGCAATTATTTAGCACAGATTCTATATGCTTTAAATATTGCATTCGGGTCGTATCAAGATGGCGCTTACGTCTCGCTAGAGACGTTAGATATGAAATTAGTGAATTTCTAGACGGTTTAGGTTCTTCTTCCCTGAAATAATACTGCTGTTATAAATATAAATTGTGTGTAGGTACTGTGTATGATTGGCTCAGTTTGTATCAATTAACCCTTCCTAAGCTAGCGGGTGCAGGTTCGAGTCCCGATGGGGTAATTTATTTGTTGAGTACGAATTTTTGAACTCCAGACAAGGGTAATATTTGAAGGGTACAGGGGTAAAACAAGGATTGTCACATTTTTTTTAATTAACATTGCAATCTATAATACGTGGCAAAATCTTAATGTTACCATACTTTTCAACTTTTTGAATTTCATACTTATTGACTCTTATGTTACCGACCAATCTCCTTCGTGTCTTCTCCATTCTACGTGACATTGGCGAAGTAATCTGTGCTCAACTAGCACGCTTGAAGCCATTAACAAGAGAATTGAATTGAATTTCATGTGACATTCCTTATTTTACCCCTGTACCCTTCAATTGTAATCATGTAAAAAATATTTGACTTTGATTTGACTTACTCTTTCTTGCTGACGTGATTCAAAACGGCGGGTTTCATTTCACAGAGAGGCGCTTCACTGGACCTCCTTTTCACGTTCGATTCTTTGTTGTATACTAGTAAATAAATATGGAATAGAGTCCTCTTCCGGCACCTTTTGGAACTAACTTCGACCGATAAATTACATAGATATCGGCCGAAGTTACCCATGTATTAAGGGTTTAGGAGAAAAATAATAATAATTACAGATGAGATCGAGATCTGAACGTTTTTTTTTTTGGAATAACTTATTCAAATAGTCTTTATTAACGACACAGAACCCGAATCTATAGTTTTTAGATTTTTTGCAGACTGTCTGTCTGTTGCCGTATCACGAAAAATGCTCTGAAAAGATTTTGATAAATATTTGCATGGTGATAGTTGGTAAACACACGATTGCTAAACGAAATTAAGATAACGCCATTGTTTCGTAGTTTGTTATTGAGCTCAAAAAGCATGTCGCACGTGTTACATCAATTAATATGTGTAGAAATACATATTATATTGTCTAATATATTATATATCTGCGTCGGTGCTCTATTGGTTTCAACGGCTGCAGATCCGAAGGTCCTGGGTTCGAGTCTGAAGTACATAATATATTGCTATTGGGTTTCACTGTAAAGAAATTTTAGGAACTGCCCGGAAATTTTAACCGTTCCTCAGAGTGCGAATATCCACCAGAGTTGTACCACTAGAGTATGAGAGTGCACTATTATTATAGAGATATTTCTCTTGTAGTTGGCTAGTTCTCTGTCACAGGGAGATTAATCATCGTGACCGAAATCCACCTGAAAGAATCATAAGCTTCGAAAAATCTTACCTGTACTATTTTGATCAGTGCAAGTCCACTGAGATTCTAGATTATAATTGGTATCGAAATTATGTTTGTCCGTTTGTTCCTTCTGCCATAACTCCTCAACCGACTTGTTTTGGTATATTGTCTCCGTAGACGTGTTACCGTTCTCCACATCATAATTATTTGGTTGTTCTAAAACCTGAAACGAGATGTGAATTGTTAATCTATACTACTTAACTTTTTCAAAAAAAAAAATCAAACAGAAAAAAATAGCCATGTCATACAGACAAATAATTAATAAATTATCCTACAAGGACTTTTTTTAATACGGAACCTTGAAAGTGAAGGAAAAAACTTCCTTTTATCCAATTGCACTGTGGTGTAAGGAATTTTTATACTCGAATTAAATGAGCCAATGGATACTGAGTCCTAGCTTCGAGTCCTTCGTCAGGCGAAAACAATTTGAAGATTTCTCTGTCACAAAAACTGTTCAACAGAATTGGCTGTAATTACAACTTCATCTATTGGAAAGCGGTATTTTATTATATCTTAAACGCACTATAATATCTCCTGCAGATGACTAGTTGTTATGAGTTAGGCCACTTTTGGCCATCATACTTCGCAAAATCATAACTTACTTGATAATGTGCTCGACTACCCAAGAAAAATACTGCTCCGGTTCCACTTGTAGCCATATTTACCTAAAATCTAATCATGAAGGATTAATATAATTATTATAATATTATTAAAAAGACAGGGGACCCTCTCGTTTTGAAGGGAGGCCCAACTCCTACAGTGCGACATTTAAGGGGTTGAGTTAATATTAACTATAATATGTTTATCGAACTAAAAAGATTTTGATAAAATTTTCATGCAATCTTCAGATAATTTTAATGTTATGGCAATTTTCTTTTTGTAGGAAGTTGGAACTTAAAATGCGAGCGAATCCGCGGGTAGGTACAAGGACTTTAACATATTATCATGTATTTCCAGATTAATATTAAAGGAGATAATAAAGGAAAGAACAAATTATTTTATTCATTATTACACATTGATGTGACCTACAATGATCTATAATTAAAAAAAATATCGTCTGTAAAATAAATCGATAAATTCGTATTTTACAATAAATATAATAAACCAATTAAATGCTAACAAAATCTTAAACTTCAGAATACAATATTGCTACTATATATATTTTTAACTGTAATAAAATATAATGACAAAATAAAAGTACGTACCTGTATTTATATTCTAATATTTATATAAATAAATATTTTTGTTACAAGCGCGTGTTACGTATGGCGATTGGCGAGTCGTAGCTGACGTATTTTGACCTTGCGCATTTGCGGCAATTTTCTTCTAGGGGTTGCTAGTATTGAGGGTAGAGCTAAAACGGACTATCTCGTGTCTGAAAAGTGTCCATTGAAATGTGTTAAATTAGGGTGGCGCCACATTAGCATCATGGTAAATTTTAAAGCAAGAATTTCTAGGAACAATGACAACATGGAACCCGGGCTAAAATAAGAAATGAAATGAATATTTTTATCTTTTTTTTACTTACGATGTTAATAGTGTGTAGGAAAATAGACATATAATGCCGTTCTTTTTCGTTACAATGTAGGAAGCTAATTTTTGGATAGCGATGAGCTTATCATCGACATTGTCATGTCTATGTCGATGAAAAACATGTATTTAATTTGATTAGAAAATACAAATACCCGGCTAACCGTCATATGTGTTGTATTATGTAAATTTTTATTTTTACTGTCATTTGTCACAATAGAGTCTTCCGTAAAATGCTTCGAACAAATTCTGCTGTGCTTTTTTTAAGTCCAGTTAAACCTATTGAATTGAATCCATTTAATTTTCATTTCATCATCGTAAGGAAATCTGCAACATTTTTTTTTCGAACTATGGGCTTTTACCCTTCAACTATACAAGACATCTTGTCCAGAGCACTGTACACCTCACGAATAAGAATAAAATTCTGGCTACGTTCTTAGACAAAAAATAATAATTATATCCCTTTTTTCACTCAGTGAACTCGACAAACTCCCGACATGTATCAACAAAACATAATACTAAAAAATTAGGTTCATAGCCGACTTAAAGTTTTTGACGTCTTGGATAGAACATTTGTATGTGTTAGCATTTTATGGTGACCAAGGTTGACCATTTGACATTTCTCATTTTTTGCTTTGTGATACGTTCAAAAATAATATAAACAAACAGCCATGTTTGGTTTCACTCACACCTTATGACATGCTAACTGACCTAAATGAGTAAACTATAAATAGCTCGGTTTTCATTTCAGCCTGACTGTTGCTACGCTAGCGCTATTCAGGAAGATTTTTGAACAATTATTTAAATATTCACCGCTTACAGATGGACACTATTCCAGCTTTTCTGATTTTGCCCATATAAGATAGTACTCCTTGCTATCGGATAGGATCTGTGTATTCCAGCTAAGGAAAACATTTATTATGCGATCAGTCTACTAACGTGTCTTCTCGTATTAGTATTCTGTGGTCTTCTCCATTCTAAGTGACATTGGCGAGGTAAATTACTGTGCCCCAATTATCTATACTGTAACTTAACAATTCCTTAACCTATCGGTAGATGGCGCTGTCAAAGAATAGAAAAAACTTTTCTTAGTGGCTCACATAGATTTAAGCTTAAATTTTTAAATCTATGGTGGCTCACATAAACATAATATAATTGAAATTCAAAATATTTTATTTAGCATGAAATTATTACAATTTTTTACTGAACGTCATGAGTCTACTACCAGTTCGGAAAGAAGAAGCCACTGACCTTTGAAGAACTGGCGAAAGAAACTCAGCGATAATCTGTTTTTCTTTTTTAAATTAATAAAATTGTAATTGGGTAAAATATGTACATTAAACATTTTTTGGAAAGTCTTATTGAAATAGCTTAAATTATTATTATACAGCAAAATCCATAATTTTAGACGTTATTCTGTCTATCTGTGACCGTATCACGAGAAAACTACTAAGTATCAAGATTTTGATAAAATTTGGTATAGTAGCTGGTTAACATATAGGATACTTTTCATAGCAGGAAAATATTTTTTTTAAATTAATACATAGTTAAATTCTACAAACACGATACGACATACTGCTTAGTAGAAACTCTACCTTAATTAATATATTTTTTATATTAAAACTAGCGACTCACCCTCGCTTCGCTCGGGTTCGCCCCTACGTACGGTACGTGTTGTATATATTTACTTCGTACCGCCCGGTATATATTTGACTTGATTACATATATGAATTGCACGCACCATGGCAACGGTCATAACATGATACGTCATACGACGTTAATTTTATAAAGTTTATTTAAATTTCCTAACTTATTTCGATATGGTATGTTATCCTTAAGAGATACACAATTCCACCATACATCATTCAGTTATATCTCAAAAAGTTTAGTCAGCGTTTTCGTTGAAAGCTCCCAGACGGCTTATATTTTTCCGACACCTCCAACAGATATCATTATATTTTTGCCAATTTATACAAAAACTTGACAAATTATATATTAAATCCTTCCTGGAGAACCATTCTATCCATTGGTGAAAATTGCATAAAAATTGGTGCAGTAGATTTTGAGTTTATCGCGAACAGACAGACAGACAGACGCGGCGGAGAACTTTTTTTGATAATTAATATTTAAAAAAAAATATTTGTTCCGAAAAACATATATTATTTTGTAAAGGATTTACCCGGATTTGCTAAAAAATGCAAAAGAGGAGTCAAATCTTCCACGTCGGGTCTGTAACAGTTTTGGTCCAAGCATTCGTCATTCTAAAGCGTCTGTACACAGTACGTCTAGCAATTGAATCTAGTGACAGAATGGCAAATCTTGAAGGGTCTTTAGGGCTTAAATTTGTGTGAGCCGCATTTGGTGGAGTGGCTGCGAGTACCACCTTACCTCGTGGAAACGGACTCCCTGCCAGACTTTCTTAGCGATTGCTTATATGCTACACGAGTAGAAAACTTCGATAGCGCGCTTTAGGATTGTAGTGTACACGAAATGTAGAGAGCAACGGCTTATACGAAACGACTCTACATTGTTTGATTTTTGTTCTATCATATTAATTAAAATATATACAGTTGTGTTAAGAAGTCGTTTTTAAAGTCAGTTGATTGAGGGTAGTTTTATAATATTTAAAAAAAATAATTATTTCATAAATATCGTGGAAACGTAAAGCTCTACTTTTATTGCATAGTGTAGTGTATTGTAATAAAAATTAATTTTATACTTTTATTTTTTACATTTTATATGGATTTAACCTTGATAGCTTAAAAATTCTTATTAGAAATTTATCTGAGAATAATTTTCGTGCACGCAATAATTTATAAAGTGTCTGCCGTCAAAGTACTCTATGTCTAAGGTGGAGGGGTTGAATACAGGTTTCTTCACAGCGTCTTAGAATGCATTCACTTAGCTCACTTACCGTTACATTATATACCTAAAGAGAAAGTACGATGACTCTATTTTCTTTGTATCATACCAACTTGGCATTATTTTATATGGTTTCTTTACTTTTTAGCATGAAAATATACTTATTTGTTGTTTTATTTATTTGATAAATATTGTCATGTTAAAAAATATAAGGACTAACTCCAGCGAGGCGAATGTGAGTTGCTAGTATGTCTAGATACTAAATACATAATAAAACATTCTTAACAAAATCTGTGCATAAAATATTTTTAATACATACCAATACCTTGCTACGATCGAGAATTGAATCTGAAAATTAGCTCTATAATAAAGGTCTGCAACCATCATATAAAAAATCCATGAGAAAAGATAAAGTACTATTGCAAATTAGACTCTACATGCAAAATCTATCTGTCAATCTATTTAATTCAACTATAGAGCTAAATTATTATGATAATTTATTAATTTTTAACATTTATTAACATATATACTAGCTAAATAATGGAAATACATATTGGATGTTCTTTACAAAACGCGTTGTACACTTGAGTGCACCTAAAAGGAAATAGTTATAACGTTTGATATTAGCTCTTATATATAATACTTTAAAGATCATAATAGAAAATTTGCTCGATTTGACGTATTATTCTAATTAGAACGCCGTTTAGAGATTCTAGTAAGAAAGTAGAGTCGATAGCATTTTATTTTTTTCCAACAGCATCAAATTGTTAAATATTATTATATATCTCATATTACTCAATGTAAAGTTTTTGTAAAAATAGGTTAATAATAATTTATTAAAATAATTAAAATTATTTACAAGTACACATTCGATACAAATAATAATTTTACTATGAATAAAAATAAATCAAATAATTATAAAAAAGTAATACATAATATATTTTAATTAAATAACTTAACATTAAATGTAGAGTCTAAAATATACACCAAAAAAAACAAAATTTTATCGACCATTCCTATCGACACAAACAACTGAACGTCTCTACACTGCAATGTAGAGTTCACGTTTCCTTCACGTCATCACGCGTCAGACGCATTAGCCAATCAGAATCGTTGTCCTGAATCGCGCTATTAAAGTTTTCTAACACGATTCGTATAAATAAATGCTCTTGGTAGCGCTTAGTGGGGAGTCCCATGCTACTCGGGAAGCCGGTCGTGGCGGAGGGCCGGTCTAAGCCTCCGCCATCTGAATATGTCGCTTCTAAGTCGTCATGTATGGATTCAACAATGAAATGGTTATAAAAAGTAAACAATTCTTTAAAATGAAAAATCGAGAGTTCTTCTCACTGACACCGCAGTAGCACCTTTGACTTCCTTTTTGGTTTTGACATTTTGTTTTTTTTTATTTATTTTAAGGTGTTTGGTCATACATTGATCATGCCATTGGAATAACTAAATACAATGGAAATTAAATTAAAAAGCCTTATACATAACAAAAATTACAGAAATCTATTTGGCTTTTCTGCTGTTTTTGGAATTATCTTATTTGATTAAAGTTATATTATATTCTTATTAGATATTTTTATTAACTTTCTTTAAATTTGTTCTTTATATTAAGAAATAACTCTATCACTTTTTTATTACGAATCAAGAACTCTAGAGATAATGAATGTTTCGCACCTGATTAATAATATCAATTATTATTCTTAATATAATATATAAACATTATAAAAATATATAATAATGACGACACGTTTGGCTTAGTTTGTAGTGACTCTACTTTCTGCGCCGAGTCCCTCTGTTGTTCATTGGTGGAACACGAATGTTTCATAATATATTTATATTATGTATATACCTTTTAAATTAATATACAGTAGTGTATTAACCATCTCGTAGCTTACCACGGAACTAGATGGCGCTGTATATAAAAAATCCCAACAAATATTTAATAATTAATATTTATTTTAAATATTACTCTATCTTTGACTTTGACTTTTTTTATTATATCTTTAAGAACTTCAAAGAATAGTTGCAATTCAACCTAATAAAAACAATAAAACTGCTTACTCTATGTAACTGAATATTCTAAAAAGATTTAAATTAATATTATAAAATGTAAGTATATAATTTATTATTTTGCAAAATAAATAACACAAGTAACAAGTAACATGTAACTAATAAATAAAAAAGTAAAAAATTACTGACTCTACCAAAACACTATTTTTTTAATTATTATTGTTATAAAAACTAATGAGCCAAACATTAAATAAATGGACAAAATAACTACATAAATACAAAGTTTAAACAAAATGGTTCCAGTTTTCGTTTTAAACAGCAAAAGAAGGTCAAATTAGCTACTAAAGTGTGGATGAGACTTACGTCTCTCTTTATCATTTTCTTGACATATTTGTTTGTTTACCATTTATATGATTGCTTTAGCTTCAACATATCTGTTAGCAAGGAAGTAGGCCGGCTCCCTGCCATCACCGGTTTACTCAGTAGCTACGGACCCTCCGACAAACAATCTCTGCTACAACCTTATATACTTATCGTTGCTGAAAATTTCGATAGCGCGATTTAGAACTTAAAATTATAAGACGAATTACTCGTAAGTATACACCTAAAATCATATATTTGATTGAGTTTTATAATGTTTATATTTTAAAGCCATTTTTAATGACTCTACATTTTTCATTTTTTGCTTTATTTTCTAGATATATGATGTTTTTTGTTTTCAAAGCTTGTTACGGGAGTTTCTGTGAGTGGAAAAGAGATAGTATTGTGCCTCTCTAGTTTGTTTCGGCTAAATCTATTTACGTCTTGGCTCTACCATGCTCTACGTTCAGTTATTGATCTTTTGAAAAGGATAGAATACGAGAGGTTATATTTTTATTTTCAACGTTACTTTTTAGTTAGTTACCGTAGTTTCATTTGCATTAATTAAAATTAATTTTGAAGAATAAAAGTTATTTTATAGGTAATTTATAATAATTTAGAAATTAGAATAAATATGCCTTTTATAGAAAAGGACATATCACATAGGTCATAAACTGTTGCCAGTTTTAAACAGACAAAAAAATTATAATGTATAAAATTAATAAATGAAAATAATTGCTAAATCAATAAGTTTACCCATTTTCTAAGCTAATGATTCCTGTTTTACAAAAAATATAAAACAACTCCGACTCCGTATTGCCTTTACATGATAATATCATCATTCTAAATTATTTATTTTTAAAAATCACTTCCTTTCAAAAGGCTAAAAAATGTTGCAATGTAACAGTTATATATATTAATATTTATGAAATTAATGTACAGCTTTTAATTAAAGTAATAAATAAACAATGATTGAAATTAATTTTGTAACTTTAAAATAAAGCCAATATTACTCAATTATGAATTATTATATACTGTATAATTTTCTTATATGGTAACTCAGAATGTTGTTATGATTATCTTTGCCTGAGAAAATTAAAAGGGAACTTGAAAAGAAACGTGAAACTAAAATGGCGAATTCTGAATCGTATTATGTGTTTGTGTTACAGTAAAAATCTGTCTAATCTAAGTCGTGTTTAAAATATTTATATAATAGTTCCATTTAGATTGGATCGATTGTTGCCATCAAAGTAAGTTACTGATTGTTGCAATAATCATAAAATTAGACATATTTTGTCATGTATAGAAACACCGAATAGAATGGTGTTGCAAGAAACTTAGTTGATTTTTATGACATTTTAAATTCGCACATATTTTCAAAATGTTTACATAAATATAGTTTTGGTAGTTGGTCCAGTTTAATTTTAATAGGATATACTTATTATAATTTATATCAAGATGGATATTAATTTTATGGTTAACTTACGAAGACTCCAATACAAATGTCAAATATTAGTAAAACAATAATCTGGTATTATTTTTGATTTTCGCACCTAATAAACTTTTCTACATTTATCAGTTCTAAATCTGTTGATATTAGACTCCTAAAAGGTTATGCTTACAAACCTGAATGAAACCTATGAAGTTAAATTATTTTCATTCTAGATATAGAATAGAATCATGTCTGATGAAGAGCCAGGTACAAGTTCGACAGAAACTACAACTCGCATGTTGACTGCAGAGTACAAAGATGGTATGATATTATTATTCATCTTTTATTATATATACATTATTTAAAAAAATCCAGCATCTTATAATTACTAAAAAATTTTTCCATAGTGTGCATATATGTATTTTTGTCAATAAATATAATAAATAACAAAAAATCTATGGCATACTTTGCAAGAACTATTCATGAGCTTATCTAATAACTATTTATTATTAAAAATAGAAATCAAAGGTTCTTTGAAACAAAAAATGGACAAAAAGAGAATAGGCAACAAATTGACGATAGTGAAGTAAAGGTATAAAATAATCTAAGCTTGTTAAAGGAAAACATGAAGAAACTTGCATGTCTGATAACCTACCAAGTTTTCTTGCACTTGCACTTGGGCTATGTGATGGATATAGTTGTGTAATAACGGGGCTTGTATTGAAGTACAATAAAAAAAAAACAGTAATGGGATGTTAAATAGGGCTGTGTACCTTCACAAATAATAAAACCTAAAGTAGCAGTGGTATCCCAGTAGTCCCGCACTCGCTTGTATAACTGAGTGATGCGGGTTCAAAACCAGGTCTCGCACCTCTGATATTTTCATGTGCAAATCATTTCTATCATGATTACCACAAGTCTTACGGTGAAGGAAAACATTGTGAGGAAATCAGCAAGTCTGAGAAAGGAAGTTTTTGAAAGACATGTGAAGTCTGCCAACATGGACTAGGCCAGCGCGGTGGACTATGGCCTGATCCCCCTCGTACTGAGGGAGGCCCACGCCCAGCAGTGGGATGTTAAAAGCGGTCTGAGGACATATTATTAATGCTTAAGATCTAGCAGTTGTGTAACACAAATATTGGATACATACATTGTGAAAGAAATAAATTACATTTAAGCCTAATAAGTAATATAAGTATACAATTATTTCAGGTCAGCTGGAAATTGTAGAAGTGACACCCTACGATAAAGATGACAAGGTAGGTATGACGTTTGGCTCAGTTGATAGTGACTCTACTTTCCGCGCCAGCGGTCACGGGTTCGAGTCCTGCTGGGGTCATACATTTGTTGAACACGAATGTTTGTACTCCAGTCATGCGTGTTTATATTTATAATATGAAAGTATTTAAAAATGTATATATGTGTAGTATATTAACTATCTGGTATCCGTAACACAAGCACGTAACATAGCTTACTGCGGAACTAGATGGCGCTGTTGTAATAATGTCCCAACATATTTGATTATGATTCCCAACACAATGGTAAAATATTCTTGTATCGGTGCTCTGAAAACTATGTATTTCAATTACTTTAGGTAATTGACCCTATACGTAAAAGATTTTTGTTTTATGGCTTTGGTTATTTTTGATCAGATATACATCAAAACTGTTGAGGTGGCGGGTGTTAAATAATTAGGCAAGTAGTTAAATTCTGTATGTTTAATTACATTAATATTTAGTTAAAGCTATCTTATAAATTATTAAAACATATAGCGGTCAGCAGAGGAAAGGAAGGTGCTTATGTTGCCACATTGAAACAAGTTTTTTAATATTTACCACAGATTACAACAAATATAATGTTCATATAATAAAATTGTAGTTAAATATGTAAGCACTGAAAAAATAAAATTGAAGTATCAGTAATGTCAAAATAATAACTTTTCACTAAATGCATATTATGTACTAGCTGTGCCCGCGACTACGTTCGCGTGGATGTCGGAACTTAACAATGTATTTTTTAGTGCGAAGCGCTGTTGGAGGATACCGATACAAATCATTTTTTTTATTTATGCTAGTGCTTCTTTATAAACAACATTAGCTGTGGAACCATCAATTCAATTTCAAAATTCAATTCAATATCAATCAAAATAACTTTTCCATCTTCTTGTACGGGTATGTGCCATCACCTATTTGTAACAATAAATTGGAAAACTCCTGTGCATTTTCGCAGCCTCCTAACTATGCACGCATATTTACACTCAGGTGTGTAGATGAGTGAGACCAAATTCACATAACCCTAATTTTACTTCTGGAATTTCTCTACTTCTTCACTTTAAACTCAAATATCTTTTGATAGACTGAACCGATTGCAATGAAACAAAAACTAAATGCTACTTCAAGTTACGTTCAATCGTTGTGTATAAAAGTTATCTACATTGCTTTCGTACATTTTACGTGATGCCCGGATAAATAAACAGACAAACCGACAAACAGACAAAATTCTAAAAATGCTGGAAATGGGTTCTATTGGTTGTCCTTTAACACCCTGGCTATTTTTTTGTAATTTTTTTTTGATGTACAAAAACGACTTTTCTACAGTTTTATTATATGTATAAATATACAGTACAAATAAGAAAAAATAATAGTATATATAATTTGTGGCTGTCTGTATATTCCGACTAACCTCCGACACAGCTGAACCGGTTTTCATGGAACTTTCACTGACAGGTAGCTGATATTATAAGAACTAATAATACATAACTTAGTCAATTTTTTATAGAAAAAGTATTAGGGTACTGTGAAAAACACTTAAAATCCATGATTTATTTAATTTTTTTTTTATTTTTAAATTTTTTTTTAAATTTTTTTTAGTTAAAACTCAAAAATTTGAAACCTAAATATGTTTATCACATATTATTATTATCATTAATAAATTATTTTTATATTACAGTTAGAAAATATAGAAGGACACATAATATCAGATGAGTCGGACAGTCAAGGCGAAGTGAAGTACATGCAAGTGTTGGATGGCAAGAACGTTGTGGTGGACTTACTCAACTTGACTTTGGTTAGGTAAAGTATTTTTTTTTGTTTTTAAACATACCCCTTTTTCTTTTTTTTAAATAAAAGAATACTCTGGCTGCCAGTGAAAGTCCCATCAAAACCAGTCAGTTTTGGAGATTTGTCAGAACAAAGAGACAGACAAAAATTTTTTCATCTTTTAAACACAGTACACGCTTTACAGTACAGTAAAAAGATTTTAACTAAATACAATTTAGTTAAAAATATAGTATTTAGTTAAAATATGTTTTTTTGCAAATATTTCATTCCTATGGAAAAATAGTAACGGATTTTATTAAGTCCTGTATCTATTTAAAACGCATCTTGGGATTTAAATTTCATACAAACTTGTGAGAGCCCTTAGAGCTCCTTAATTTGGCCCTGTTCTTATCAGACGTCTTTTAACTATAAAGTAGGGTACCTCCCACACATCACATTTCATTCATTCATTCATTCATTCATTCGGTTACATTTCATTTTTATACGTCGTAGTTTTCGATATTATTTTTTTTTTCGCTTTTGTATATTAAGAAGTTATATCTTTATCACACGATTCACACTTGACCATTTTTTATTTTTTTTTCAGATGTGAAGATGGTCAAGAAGCATACAGATTAGTGGGAGAAGATGGAGATGACGCAACTGTCACATGTGTATTGTCCAACGACGACGGGGATGGTATGTACTTTAAAAAATTTATTTTTTTATTCGCTTAGTAACTAGCAAACCTGGCCCGCTTCGACGGGCGTAAGTTCAAATAAATTAAACGGTTAACTGATAAAATAAAAGTAGCCTAAGTTACTCCTTATAACATTAGCTATCTACGAGTGAAAGTCCCGTCAAAATAGGTCAAGCCCTTTCGGAGATTAACCAGGACAAACAGAGAGATAAAAAAAATTAAAATTGATATTTTGATGTTAGTACCGTATATACTTTCATATGCATTTAGTGAAAAGCTGTTAATTTGAAATTACAAACAGACACTTCAATTTTGTTTATATGTATAGACTTAGCTTAAGAACCGGTCAAGTGTGATCCAGGCTAGTACGCGAATGGTTCTGCACCGTTGTATATGGATATAACACTATTTATTAATCGTATATTTTTTTTCCAATCAACATGGTGGTAATTTTTTGGGCGTCTGCATTTTTTGTTATTTGTTGTTATTTTGGGGGCTTACTCTTGAATTTAATTCCGATCGATCGACATTGGAATTGTGACGTTTCGTACTCTTGAGTTGGACGCTAGCGCCACATTGTTTTTAAATTGCGTGTCCATTTTGGGGAACTAAGTGAAATCGGGATCGGGCTTGGCGCACCGTAAACGCTACTCTTGAGTGAGAGTACTTTTTTTGAAAGGATAAAACATTTTAAAGCCATATTACTGGTTTATCGTAATAAGAAGAACGACACTATTGCGGCCCGTATCATAGCTAACTTCACTCTTAACAAAATAATCGCGGGGCAATCCCAATCCAATCCAATGTTGACAATATTGTTTTCAAGAGTACCGAATCACGTGACTTCAAAATTGACATTGGAATCGTATTGGCATTAGATTAAAATTGAAATTAGTTTGAAGAGTAAGCACACTGTTCTGGTTCATGAACAGACAGACTCTATACACACTCCATTTATTGTTTTAAAAAATATGTTTCACTATCTAATATATAAAAATCTCGTGTCACAGTGTTTGTTATTGAACTCCTCCGAAACGGCTTGACAGATTGTTATGATATTTTTTGTTTATATTTCCATACAAACTTTCACCCCCTATTTCAACCTTACAGTCCTTTTTTCGCCATGAAAAGTACTCTATGTCCTTTCTGAGGCTCTAATTATAATATCTGTGTACCAAATTTCATTTAAATCGGTTCAGTAGTTTTGGTGGGAAAAAGCAACAGACAGACAGACAGAGTTACTTTCGCATTTATAATATTAGTAAGGATGAAGAGCCAACAGAATTTCATTTACATATATATGTTACAGTTAAAACCCGTTCTCAGTTACAACGCGTTTTAACTAGTCAAAACTAGTTTACACGAAATGCCTTAGTGAAAACTAGAATTGATTAGAAGATTAGAACAAAAATTGTAATTGTCGATAAATTATAAAGTAGGTATGTTGGGTAAATACTTAAAATCAGTTGCTTTTTATGAATGTAGTTAAAACGCGTTGTAACTGAGAACGGGTTTAAACTGTAACATATATAATATAAACATGTTTTAAAATATATTTGTATATAAAAAAAAGTAACAGAATATTAATGATATTACAGATCAGGACAGTCAGGAAAATCAAGAGTCATACGTGGTGTTCGAAGGTGAGCAGGGGGATCCGGTGGTGTTCCTGCAGTCCGACTTGCAGCAGGAGCATCGGACCAAGACTGAAGTTAAGGAGGTTCGTACTGTTGTCATTTTTTGTAAATATGTATTATTATCTTTTCTTAATGTGGCAACATTAGCACCCTTTTTAATTAACTCCCGACGCTAAAACGACGGGGTGTTATAAGTTTGACGTGTCTTTGTGTGCGTCTGTCTGTGGCATCGTAGCTCGCGAACGGATAGCTCGATTTTGATTTTGTTTTTTTTTGTTTGAAAGGTGAATTAGTCGTGAGTGTTCTAGCTATGTATTATATAAATTGGTAGACAAAATGGCGGTTTACATATTTTTCACAACTCCCTCAATATGGGTATCAAATTAAAGAGCTTCACTAGTAGAATAATATACACGATGACAAATTCCAAATCCAACATGGCCGCCATCACACAATGCCGAATTGCCTTTTTTTAAGACTCCCTCAATATATCTCGGCCGTTCTAATTAGATGTAAATAAATATGTATATAAATTTAATAAATAAATAATAAATTTCTAACTTATTCGAATCTGTACATAGAATATTTTTTTAAAATTGATATTGAAATATTGTTTATTAACGATACAGAGTCTGAATATATAATATTTACAATTTTTTGTCTGTCTGTCTGTGACCACAAAATGAGAAAACCACTGGTCAGATTTTGATGAAATTTGGTTTGATGATTACTTTTTTTTACTGCACTAATATCTCATTTTTGAAAAAATCTATACAAACAGTTAAAAGTTATTCTACAGTCATATATTAAATTTAAGAATTTTGTTTACGTTCTGTAGAACGCGGGCGGAGCCGCGGAAAATACTAATTCTATATATATTAGATGGTAGGCTAGTGGTAATGCGCTCGCTTGGATAACCGAGTGATGCGGGTTCAAATCCGGGTCTCGCACCTCTGATATTTTCATGTGCGAATCATTTCTATCATGATTACCACTTGTCTTACGGTGAAGGAAAACATCGTGAGGAAACCTGCATGTCTGAGAGAACCTAGGAAGTTTTCGTAAGACATGTGAAGTCCGCCAACACGCACTAGGCCAGCGCGGTGGAGTATGGCTTAAACCCTCTCATATTGAAGGGAGGCCCACCCCCAGCAGTGGGACGTTTAAAAAGGGCTGAAGATATGATATCTATTTGTGTGTATTTATTGTTTTTTCACATTATATATTAATATTTTTACAGAAAAAGCCGCCCTTGACTCCTGCGGAAATATTGGAAAAAGCGAAAGCCCTACAGAAAGCGAAGTAAGTTGGGTTGAATTATTTAGTTATTAAGGAACCTTTTACCGACTTTAAAAAGAGAGGTAATTAATTTTGTTGTATATTTTTGACAGACAGATAGACAAATTCTTAAAACTATATAAATCTTTAATGTAAAAATGAATCGCTGAATGTGTGGCTAAACGCAAATCTCGAGAGCAGCTGAACCGATTTCACTAATTCTTTTTTTGTTGTGTTAGTTATTGTCAGGAGAAGGTTTATATGAAAGAAAAAAAATTAAGGATAACATACTATATTGAAAAAAATTAGGAAATTAAAAAAAAAACATTATAAAAGCCAAGTCAAGTATATTCCGGGTGGTGTGAAGTAAATATATACAACACGTACCTAGGGACGACCCCGAGCGAAGCGAGGGTAAGCCCCTAAGAATACAGTGTAAACTTCATGTAACGTAACTCGATTTAACGACTAACTCCCTAGAGCGTTAAAATCACTTTGCTTTGGTTGGTTTAGCTTGTTTTCCATACAATGATACACTCTATTTAACATTACACCCACTCTCAATAACGACAACAATAAAATAATAATTAGTACTTTTTAAGTCGTCAAAATTAGTAAAAATTCCATCGTGCACTGAAGAAGCTTTGAGCGCAGCAAAATTATTGGCAAAGTACTTTCTTTATCACCAAGATGCTCAATATCGCAAGATATGAATAAAATAAGCAAAAAATACATCAAAATTACTGGCGCAGCAAAAGACGTCAGACGAGAATAACAAACTATACGCAATAGCGTTTTAATAAGAATTGTTTTTGTATGTCATTACTAACACTAGTCGGAAATAAGCATTTTCTTTTCAGATTTTCATTTTATACAGATTTTTCTTCTCTCTATTTAACGACACCTCTCTATAACGTCAAAATATGCCCGGTCCCTTGAATGTCGTTATGTAGAGTTTACACTGTATATAATAATATAAATATAATGTGTTTATGTATCCTTGGGTACTATAGAGTATGGTGAACAGTAAAACTAACTAAATTGGAGTTGCTCTGGAAAGAGAACATTTTATTTAAGTACAAAAACCAACCAGTTTTAACATTAATACATTCGTTAACCTTTAATAACAAACTCACCTGGAAAGAGAAACAACATTTAAAGCTGATGTTTCACCAGTTCTTAATTTTTATTATTTATACAATATTATAATTTAAGTTTTCATAACCTAATTCGTTATATCATATTCGCATGCGGCCTCAATACGTCAATCTGCCATAGATTACAAACTGCCAAGTTCACACTCACAGATAACTTATACGCAGTAAAACAAGCATAATTAAACGAAGTGTCAAACACTTTGTTTACATAAATACTAATGTCTATTTGAATAAAACATTCATTGTACACCATAATTCCAGGGCGCTGTCCAGCCTGACCCCCTCGCACGGGCAGCGCGGGCGCAAGCGGCGCGGCGCTCTCCCCCCGCCCCACGAGCTGCTCGCCTCGCCCCAGTTCAAGCTGTTCCTCTACTCCTGCAAGCTGTGCCCCTTCAAGTGCAATGCCATAAAGGAACTCACAGCTCATAAGGTATGGAGAATTTAAAAAATATATAAGCACTGCACTCCTTCTCTATATTAAACTACTAGCTGACCCGTGCCCACTTCGTTGGGCATAATGTTAATGATCCTTTTTTAGTACAGAGTATTATGTTTTAATTTCTAACTGCCAAAAGGAGGGTTATACGTAGGTATTTTATTAATATTAAAAATTAAATTATCTAAACTAATATTAAAAAAACTACTTTTTGTAACTTAAATATAAAAGTTAGACATATGCTTTCGTTGACTTTTTTGTAGGCATTTTCAAGCTCCACATCTTTTCTCTAGAACTCAAAAATATATCTTTCATAATTAAGGCAGCGTTCGTAAGAAACGCTTTCATTGGACCGTTTTTTCTCCGATTCACTTTGCAAAACGGACTACCACGTAAAAGCCTTTTTATTTTTCGGTTGTTTATATAACCTATGACACTCAGCAATAATGTGGCTTTCTATTGGTGAAAGAATTTTTAAAATCGGTGTAGTAGATCCCGAGATTACCCCTTACAATTTAACAAACACACAAACATTACTTCTTTATAATATTAGTATAGATGAGTGTGCGAAATTTCATACTCCGCAGGAGTTGTCGCGTAATTTTCGTAAAGTAAGTACAAAGTTTTTGCTTCAAGTAAACAAGGAAAAAAAATTGGATATTTGTATGTAATGGTCAAAATAAAAATTCGTTGAACCGTAATACTTTCTTAGATTTACGCGAATATTCGACATTATAAATGAAACTACCTTTTCGGATTTTGTCGCGGATTTATTTTGATTTTTAGTTCCCGACGTTTCGAATGCTTTACAGCAATCATGGTCACGGGAGAGACTAAGGTATTTGACGTCTCATAGGTTTATATACTTGTTACAGACAGTGCCTACCCACAATTTACAAAAATTTTGAAAATGGCATCAGAGTACCTTATAAAATTTTAATTCTAAACATTTATATTTAAACTTAAATAATTTAAAAATAATTTATAATTATGGCAATATTATTAACTTATTTTTAGCTAGTATTATTATAGTTATTATAATTTTTATTTTAATATTAGTTATTCAAAAGTATTATGTAGTGTTGCTATTCTAATAATATGTATATTTTCTTACCTATAAATTGTTTATGCTAAGTTGCATTTTATTATTTAAATTAAGTATTAATTTGATATAAGAAAATTAAGTTAAAATATAAATTGAATTTTGATCATTTTAAAGTATTAAGCAACACTACTGCAAATTAAAAATAATTAAATCAAATCAAATTATGCTTAGATTTGACAGATTCTTTTGAATTATAATTTTTAAAAATTGTTTGAATTTAGATTGAAAGAAAGCTACTGCACGGTTCGGAAGGCTGTTTGTGCAGAGAAGAACCGGCAAGAAACTCTACACTTGCTCTTTTTAAAAATATTTTAACAATATTGCAATACATACAATAATTATATATAATATTAAATTTGACTACTTGTATCAAGATCTACACAGTATGAGCTAACTACATCCGACTGTCTATTATGATTACTTTTATTAATATTAGATTTTATTATATTAATTACAGTAATAAGATTATTTTTCAAACTTTTACAATTTTTTATTTGGAAAAATCACCTTTTTTTCAACCCACCTGAGGTTGATTAAAAAATTTCTTTGCTACACTTTTTAGATACTTTAGAGTAAGTTTAAGCATATAAGGACATATTTTCTAGAACTATTGGGATTGTAGAATTCAATGTAATGGTCAGTGAAATAGATGTATTGAGATTGTTTGAAACTTAATAAAATTAAATTGTCTGTTTATAATATGAAATAACAGCTTTTCATTTTTTTAATTTTTGGCTGTCTGTTTGTTCCGGCTAATCTTTGAAACGGCTTAACCGATTATGTCGGGACATTCACTTGTAATTAGCTTATGTTATAGAGTAACCTAGGTTACTTTTATTATTATTATTATTATTAATAATAGAATTTTTGTGAGTCTGGAGTATAAACTTTGGAACAATTAACTGGACAGATTTTGATAAAATTTATTATGATCATAACTGGTTAAGTATAAATATGTGTATATAGATTATCAAGTGTGTCGTGTATAGTGGACTGTATTTTAGTTTTGGGGGTGCGGGCGTATTATTTCCTGAGAAGGGATTCCCTGCCGGTGACGGACACCACATGCAATATAACAAAAGTTCCGGGACTCACCTTCTGCTGCAACTGCTTTCCCACTTCCATGTAAATAAGCACAGGGCATTGAGAGTTCGTATATAATAAAAATAAAGTAAAAGGTATAGGTGCGATAATTATGCGGAAGCAATGTTAATTGCTACGTGGTGTGACGACGACGGACAGTGGATGACGACCAGGGGTGAGGGCATCAGCGCACTCATGCGGCTTATCCTATAACAATTGTCTATTGCAAAATTGCGCGACCAGTGTGTGTGTGATGATTAACGATTTTTTAGAAGATAGTACGCCTTGGGAATGATGTGATCGCCACCAGGCTGTTTCAACCTATAGAATTATTGATAATTTCAATTTAATAAAAAAAAGAAAAAAAAACTAAGACAAAAAAAAAAGAAAACAAAATAAATATATATTAGTCCCGCTGAGTTTCTTTCGCCAGTTCTTCTCAGGTCAGTGGTTTCTTCCTTCCGAACTGGTAGTAGACTCATGACGTTCAGTAAAAATTGTAATAATTTCGTGCTGAATAAAATACATAATATTTAGAATTTGTGTGTGTGTCGCAGGCGGCGGAGCACGGCGGCGGCGCGGGGCGCTGGCGCGGCGCGGGGCGCGCGGCCGCCATCACGCTGCAGTGCGCGCGCTGCCCCTACCGCGGCTCCACCCACAACCAGGTGCGCACCCATACTGCCATACACGCACACTGCTCTCCATGGAGATTAAGAGACCTTGGCCTAAAGCCAACCGGCATTCGTTATGAAGCGATTCGATTTCTACAATCGTCATCGCTTAAACGCAGCGTATGCATCTTGAACTTTAAATCACTAATAATTGAAATGAATGTACATTGTCTACCATCATCTATTCGTTGACAACAGATCACGTGACATATCTAAGGCATATGTCAAACCCATACATTTTGGACTTTTCTACTATCGCTTTCGCTAATCGATTGTTACTTTGTCTAGACCCTCAGGAGGACCATCGCCCTAGAATGTAGTGTCTCAGAAATATTGTCAAACCAAGGAGGCGCTGCGATCGCTATGTTGTCTCAATGCCTAACTTCACGTTGTCACAATAGTGACAGTACTCATAAACAGCTAACTTCACAAATACTACTTACCGACGACAGCGCGTTATAAATTGTGCAAATTTTCAGAGACAGGCGGGTAATGCTTTAGTATGAAGCGATGGTTCTCCTGGTCTCTAACATCCATGCTGCACTCACTGTAGACAGATGCAACTGACACACATACACACACACACTCTTCTTCTTCCTGCCTTTATCCCACGTTATGTGGAATCGGCACAACATGTCTTCTTCTTCCACTCTCCTCTGTCATTCGTCAACGTAACATCCACCTCTTTCACACGCATATCCTCTTTTACACAATCCATCCATCTCTTTTTCGGTCTTCCTCTACTCTTTTTTTCCTTCTACATGCATACTTAACATTTTCCTCGTAATATGATACACGCACACACTAGACATTTGGGACGACTTTTTTTTTCTCACTCCATTGACTAAATATTGTTCTAAACATAAGAAATAAAATACCTACCAAAACTCTTGCAGCTTTAGCATTTACAATTTATGAAATAAATAATTATATAAAAATTACGTGAAAAAAGTGTAATTTATTGTTTAATTGTAATTAATTAAATGTATCTCAGAAACAATTCTTTTGAAGGGTTCGATCAATTTATCTTGTAGAAAATTGAATTCTTCACAAAAAAGGTCCTCGATTTTGGTGTCAGATCAGTAGTTTAGGAGAAAAAATCGAAAAACCACCACTTTTGAGCAAAAATCGAAAATACAATTTTTTACTGGCGAGATAGCTCATAAATTGGCAATGAACTGCAAGAGCTTTTAAAGAGGAAGGATCTCTCTACAGCTTCCGCCCATGGTTAAATGAATATCATGAAATGTCGCTGTGCCATAGATAATTTAAGCAAAAAAAAAATTTATGGGTTAATTGTATGGGAAAACTTTAAATTCATTCAGTGAGTACTTAAAATTGAAATTAAGCACTATCCTTTGGTGGTAAGCTACGAGGCTTGTGTTACGAATACCAGATAGTTGACACACTACACATATATAACTTTAAATACATACATATTATAAATATAAACACTCATGACTGGAGTACAAACATTCGTGCTCAACAAATGAATGCCTCCAGCGGGACTCGAACCCGCAGCCGCTGGCGCAGAAAGTAGGGTCACTACCAACTGAGCCAAACGTGTCGTCAAAATATTACATCTATCGGCTTAGCAGGACAGTTAAATAGGTTTAATCCCATAACAATGCATTATAATGCTACATAAATCTAAACTAAAAAGTAGAAAATAATACTTTTAAGGACTTTGTTAATTTTGGAGTCGGTGCCAGCCAGGTATTTTGATTATGTTTACAAATTGATAGATTAATCAAATATGTATCTATTTAGGGTTATTTTGCTTTGGCTAGCACCGACTTCAAAATTAACAAAGTCCTTAAAAGTATTATTTTCTACTTTTTAGTTTAGATTTATTAAGTTTGGAAGTCGGTTTTTGTATTTTTGTTAAAAATAATTTATTTTTAACTTTTTTGCGGAAAGTAGATACGTATTGTGTTAATGACTATAAAAATTTACCTTCTATTATGAGGTAAACCTTATAGCCTGAAAGTATACAACCATCCGTGCATAATTGCGTATTATATTGAAAAAAATTTCTTTAAACTGCTAACCGTTGAGGAGTTGTACCTTCCATCATCAGTTACGGTACGTGACTCAAATATCCATATAGCCTATAAAAGATTCGGCCGAGCATCGTTAATTTGCTCCTAAGAATTGAAGAGTTCCGATACTTTGTCATGGATCCCATCATCAGAACCTTACCAAACTCTCATCAAACTACCCTTGAAGTATACCCTTTCCATTAAAAAAAGAATCATCGAAATCGGTCGGCATGATATTGAGTTATTAGTCCATTTGTCGCGCAAATACTTAATGCAAATACAAGACTTTTATGGTTTTCTCATGGATGCCATTATCAGAACTGGAAATATTAAAATGGGACCACACGGGAAGCACTACCTTTCAAATAAAAAAAGAATCATCAAAATTGGTTCACCCAGCTCAAAGTTATGAGCTAACAAACATTAAAAAAAAAAAAAAAAAATACAGACGAATTGATAACCTCCTCCTTTTGGAAGTCGGTTGACAATACACAGTTGACGCATACACAGCCGGACGGGATAGAAACGATGACAAATTAATCCGTTCGCCGGATATCCGGCCATCAAGGCATCAGCTCGCAGGATATCCGGTATCCAGCAAAACAACCATCCGTTTCATCATTAATGTTTTTTTTTTATTTCAGCTAATGAAGCACGTTAAGGAGAAGCACATGGACACATTGTCTAGTAGTAAGTTCTATTTCCTTATCTTGTATTATCATATGTTTCCGTTTAGAATTTAAATATATATGTGTTTTTTACTTGATATATTAAATAAACTGCCTCAGTGGTGTAGTAGCTAGCATGGACACACCGGGAGGTCCTGGGTTCGAGTCCCGGGTCGGGCCAAGTTTAGTTATTGAGTCTTTCTGTTTCGTAAGCCTCAGTAACAGCCCGGAGTTGGGAAGTTGGCGGTGTTTCACCCCCGTGCCTCGGAGAGCACGTAAAGCCGTCGGTCCTGCGCCTTAACTCTCACTGGTCGTGTCGAGCATTCGTCCCACCGGAATATGAGAGTGATAGGAACAGAGAGTGCACTTGTGTCTGCGCATACACGAGCTGCACTATAATATCTCGTAGTTGGCTAGTCTCAACGACATTGTCCGTCATGGCCGGAATCGTTCGGAGAACATTATTATGTTAATAATAGGAAAAAAGTACAAAGATAAATAATACCTAAAGTATTACAAAGCTTATATTAGTCAAAGATAATAGAAAGTTGTTTTGTATGTATGAATCTATGTCTCAAAACTCCTAAACGGCTATATCGATTTTGATTTAATTTTAAAATTACAAATTGACAATTTAAAAGGTCTATTTAAAGTTTAAATGAATATATATTTTGATTTGCTTACATAAATACTATGTGATCCAAAAATAAGTAAGTAATAAATACGTATCATTTTTTTTTAATTTAATATATAAATAATCTGTTCCACAGCCAAAGTGTTTCTGGACAGCGAGGAGGCGGCCACCGCGGACGTGCTCGTCTGCGGCGCGTGCGGGTTCGAGGCTCGCGAGCGCGAAGCCTTCCGCGCCCACGTGCTCAGCGACCACACGTCGTGACCGTCACGCGCCGAGTGACGTGACAGCTGTCACGCGACCACATGACAGCTGTCACGTGTGCGGGACTTGACAACTGTCAGTTCAACGTGACATCACAGCTGTGAGGTCTGCGTAACATGGTAGCTGCCGCGTGTCGTGACGTCGTGACATAACGGCTACGCTACAGTTTGACGTGACGTGACAGATGTAGTGTTGTGACGCGTACAAATGACAACTGGACTTTTATTTGTAGTGTTTTAATTTTATTTAAGCTTTTTTGCTTAGTTTTATTGTTTAAAGTTGAAATAAATTGAAGAAGGCTTTCATTGTTTTTTTTTCGTCAATCATCCTGGTAATGGAATATATAAAAGTGAAAAAAATTAAATTTGAAGGTAACATTATATTAAACAGTATATTATATTAAAAAATAAATTCCTAATAGAAAAGTTTAAAATAATATTAATTAGCCTTTTTCCTGGGAAGATTAAAAAAAGATCCGCTAGGGGCAGCACCGGTGGGGAGGTACATATGTTTTGAATTCTCTATTGACAACAACGTTAAATGTACGTCTTATTAATATCAAAATAAATAAATATTGTGATCAAAAAAATAAAAAATAAAATTATCATGCCTACAAAACATTGTGCATTCGCTAATTGCACGTCTGACAGTCGGTATAAGCAGGATGGTGTAAAATTCGGGATAGCTTGGGATGGAAAATTTGCCCAGTTTGTAGTAGGAAAAGTGCAGGATTTTGAACTTGGTAGAGTTGGGTTGAGTAATTTCATGCGTTGCTGTTTATCCGCTAGACATTTACCACCATCAATTCCAATAAAAAATTTTTTCTATTACCATTTGCAATGCATTCTTCGATTCTTAAATATACAAAAAAAAAACAACAAAAAAAATTATTTAAAATATTAAAAATTTAAACAACACAATGACACATACGATAAAATTTATGAACCAACTAACCTTTCAACTAGGACATTTTTATTACCTGACACGGTTAAGCCACGACATGCAAGCCATCGTTTTAAGTCGTTGACAAGATGATCTTGTACTTTTGCAAATTTCAATTTCGCCCCAGGTACATCATCTTCTGTTAATTCCATAATAATTCTATATGTTTAACGTTGTTGTCAATAGAGAAATCAAAACATATGTACCCCCCCACCGGTGCTGCCCCTAGCGGATCTTTTTTTAATCTTCGCAGGAAAAAGGCTAATTGGATATAAATTAAAATAATATTTTTTTGGAAAATCGTATCGAAATACTAATTGATAATTATCGATACAGAGGACGAATCTATAGTTTTTAGGACATCTCTGTCTGTCTATGGCCGCATCACGAGAAAACCACTGGACCGATTTTGATGAAATTTAGTATAATAGCAGCTGGTTATTTGAGTCTACGTTATTTGTAAGAAAATTTAAAAATTTAAAGTATCTATAACTACCTACTAAGTAATTATGTATTTATTTAAATTATTAAAAAAGCATATTTAACATTAAAACCAAATAAGATGTTAATGAAGTCAAGCGAAGTTTCTTTCTTAATATACCGAGGGAATCGGGCCTTCAGTCCATCACACTGGCCGCGTGTTGGTGGACTTCACATGTCTTACGAAAACTTGCTAGGTTCTCTCAGACATGCAGGTTTCCTCACGATGTTATCCTTCACCGTAAGACAAGTGGTAATCATGATATAAATGATTCGCACATGATATCAGAGGTGCGAGACCCGGATTTGATCCCGCATCACTCGGTTATCCAAGCGAGCGCGTTACCACTGAGCTATTACTGTATAGATGCCAATACCTATACAAAAAATAATTAAAATATGAATTGAGTAATTATTTTTTATGTTTATAAGCCATTAGTCTACTCGCATAGCGTATTGTTTCATTCCCATTGTTTCCATACTAATTAAAGTGTACCGACTACCGCCATTGTTTTATAGCGACGGGCAGAGCTTCTCAAACTGATCGTTATTTTTCCAATTTGATTTTTCTTATCTGGTCTAGCGGTGAAATTTGGCAGGTAGGTAGTTTATAGTTAGTAGACATCCGCTAAGACGGATTTTGCGTTAGGGACAATAGCATCAGATAAAAAAAAACATTGCAACTGTAAGGTTTAGCTATTTTTGATGTAAAATAAAATAGTTTTTAATTTGTAATATTGGCCATTTTGTATAACTGGCAGTCAACATTATACTAATTTGAAAAGAAAAAGGATTACAGGAAAAAATATGGGGATGATATAGGGAAGATTGAGATGCGTCGATGTTGACTGTGGTTGAAAAGTATATCGTCTATTAAATTGTCGATATAAGAGATTTTTATAGAGGAATTAGATGTTGACAGTGGTTGTAAAGTATGTCTTTTATTAAATTCTTTTAAAATAAAGGTTTTATAGAAGAATTGTAACCTACGATATTGTCATGGAGAAAAATGGAAAAAATAATAAATATGTACCTAATGAAAGTTGAAGCGGTTTTCTTAACACAACATAATTTTTAACTAAACGTCATGAGCAGACCGTACCTACCATGGAGATTAGAGACCGTCATAGCAGAAAAATTAATACAATCTGTGCGACAGCTGCCGAAATTTAGGTTTTTTTTAATAATTTCCGGACTAATCCTGGGTCTGGGGAAAAAGATATGCTAATGTATGTTTTTAAATAAAAAAAAATGAATATTTAATGACATTCCCATTATCGATTGCGAAGTACACTTTGAGAAGCTCTGAGTTAGGGTAATGTACGTTAAAGAGCGCCTCTGGAAGTGTTCTTTTGCTGGCAGTATTTCGTATATGTTACGAATGTCTATGATATTTATTTTTTGATCACATCTTTGATGTGTGTGGGTGTGGGTGCTTTATTTACTAGTGACGTACCGTTGCTTTGTTTGGGTTCTTTGCTACATTTTTTAATAGATATTATGGATAATTATTGCGAGTGTACCTTAGAAGGAAGAGTTATAGTATTGCGGATTTTCTGTAGGCCTTCGACATAAAACTAAAATTTTTTAGTTCATTATTTTGATGTACCTATCTCTTAAGATTAAACCAGCGTTAGTTACGGGGCATCCATTAATTTTGTGCGGCCATTTTGGCGGTTTTTGGACTTTTTTCGCAATAATAAACTGTTTCTTGCCGAGTACTCCCTCTTACCCGCGTGAGATTGATATATTTTCCATTCCATTTCCATATTGAAAGAGAAGAAAGAAGAGTAATAAGTTAATACTCACCTACTTCCCAGCATTTATTTACAATCGGTATAAGCATCACACACAAAATTGTTGAAATAATTAATAATACCAGTCCTTGCTCGTAGCTTATTTTATTTATGCACCTTTTTATCGTCGGTAAAATTATTTGATTCAATGTAGACAAGTAGAATATGTAAATGCAGTTTTCCCATACATTCGTCTCGCGCGAGTAAAAACGAAAGCGCGGAGTTTTGTATCTATTAGACTTAATAGTGCTTGTTTCTTTAAGGTTTTATTTAAGTAATTTCAGATAGAAAGCAGTGTTAGTGCAGTGGTAACGCGTTCACTTGAGAAACCAAGTGTAGCGGATTCAAATCCCGGGTCTTGCATCTGATATTTTTTTCGTGCCAACATGAATACACAATAATTAGCAACATGATTACCACTTGTCTTACGCTAGAGCAAAACATCGTAGAGAACCTGTAAATCTATTATAAGTTCTACAAAGTTAGCACCGCATTTAAGTAAAAATTATTTTTAACAAAAAAACAAAAACCGACTTCCAAACTTAATAAATCTAAACTAAAATGTAGGAAATAATACTTTTAAGGACTTTGTTAATTTTGGAGTCGGCGCCAGCCAGGTATTTTGATTATGTTTACAAATTTATAGATTAATCAAATATGTATCTATTTAGGGTTATTTTGCTTTGGCTGGGACCGACTTCAAAATTAACAAAGTCCTTAAAAGTATTATTTCCTACTTTTTAGTTTAGATTTATTAAGTTTGGAAGTCGGTTTTTGTTTTTTTGTTAAAAATAATTTATTTTTAAATTTTTAGCGGAAAGTAGATACGTATTGTGTTAATGACTATAAAAATTTACCTTCTATTATGAGGTAAACCTAATAGCCTGAAAGTATACAACTATCGGTCCATAATTGCGTATTATATTGAAAGAATTTTCTTTAAACTGCTAACCGTTGAGGATTTGTACCTTCCATCATCAGTAACGGTACGTGACTCAAATATCCATATAGCCTATAAAAGATTCGGCCGAGCATCGTTAATTTGCTCCTAAGAATTGAAGAGTTCCGATACTTTGTCATGGATCCCATCATCAGAACCTTAACAAACTCTCATCAAACTACCCTTGAAGTATATCCTTTCTATTTAAAAAAGAATCATCGAAATCGGTTGGCGTGATATTGAGTTATTCGTCCATTTGTCGCGCAAATAGTTAATGCAAATTTAAGACTTTTATGGTTTTCTCATGGATACCATTGTCAGAACTGGAAAATATTAAAATGGGACCACATGGGAAGCACTACCTTTCAAATAAAAAAATAATTATCAAAATCGGTTCACCCAGTTCAAAGTTATGAGCTAACAAACATAAAAAAAAAAAAAAAATACAGACGAATTGATAACCTCCTCCTTTTGGAAGTCGGTTGAAAACTAATAATAGCTTCTTTTGTAACTTTTCAATCAAGCCATTCAAGCTTTTGGAACCCAATTTAGTATTCAGTCTTTTTAAAACGTCCCACTGCTGGGGGTGGGCATATCATTCATACGAGTGGAATCTGCAGGCCATGGTCCACCGACAACCACGGTGGCCAAGTACGAGGTGGACTTCACAAGTACGGAAGAATGCAAGGAAAAGAAGGCAGTCAATTGTAAGCTTTCATACTCTCATATATATTTCTCTCGTAAGCTCAGTAGGTACCATGGAGCTGATCTGATGATGGCACCAGGTGGATAGTGGAAGATGTTAATAAAAAAATCGAAGTAATAAAAAAGTAATTGGCCATTCTGTAGTGGCGACTATCTTGAATTTGAAATTTTCCATAGTGTAAAGCATTCTATTAGTTAAGCCCTTTCATTTAATGATACCCATATTGAGGGAGTTGTGAAAAAATATATAATCCGCCATCGATTGGCGGCCATCTTGGACCGATTTTCATCAAACATAGCTAAGTACACTCCCGACTATTTCACCTTTCAAACAAAAAGAAAACAAAATCAAAATCGGTTCAACCGTTCGCGAGTTACGATGACACACACATACTCGTCAAACTTAGGATAGAATACTTTTAAACTGAAAGTCAGCTTACGCTTTTAATATACTCGTAACAAGGAAATAAAGTTATACAAAGTATAAATCAAACACGGCTACAATATTTCTTATTAGCATCAATTGAATTTCTCTTGACAACTGGCGCACGCGAACGGTAGGTGATAAACAAATCTAAATGACTGGAATCCGTTCATTAAATATTTTTTGGAAATTCTTATTGAAATAGTCATTAATACAGAAGCCGACTTTATTGTATTTAGAATTTTTGTCTGTCTGTTTGTGACCGCATCACGAGAAAACCACTTGACAGATTTTGATGTAATTTTGCATGATAATAGCCGGTTATCCGGGTCAAATTCAAATAAGTTTATTCAGCATGAAATTATTACAATATTTTACTGAACTTTACGAATTTTACGTTTCGATTCACGTAGGTACTTGCATGTATTTTAAGAAATTAATACGACATTAAGTAATGTGCTTAAACCTAAACAAAACTGCAATCGACAAAATAACTAAATAATGCTTATATCAATGCAAAATAACCAGGTCTCAATATTTTTAATACTCCTAAACATCATCTAATCATTAGCGTACTATTAAAACGGAACGTTGCAATAGAATGATATCATGGTGAACGAGTGATATTTTTATTAATCTGTGGTTGATATTTAAACAATGGCTCAAATGACGGTACTAAGAAGACCACGGTTTATTTACGTTTTGTAATACGAACGAGTTTAGACCATGGTTCTGCAGATAAGCCTGGACTTCATAGTACAGGTTTAAACCAAGGTTTATTTAGTTTTTTGTAATAAGACAACATGAGTCTACTACCAGCTTGGCAAGAAGAAGCCGCTGACCTGAGAAGAACTTGAGGAAGAAAGGTCATCACACGGTATATAAAATCTAAGAATTTAGATTCCGGTCTTTGAAACGCGGGCGGTGCCGCGGGAAATACCAGTAGCCAGTATGATAGATATAAAGTATAAACCATTGATATTATTTAATACATAATATATTTTATATTTATTGTAATTAATATAATATATATTATATATTACATTATAATGTTATTAATTATTATTAAATATTAATAAATATGAATAATAATTATTAAAATTTATATAATATATATTTATTGTTTAATCATTAATGTTTATTTATTAATAAACTAATTAAACTAATTATATAATAAAATTAACTTTATTAATTATTAATTATATTAGATAATAATATTATGTATTATTTATTATTTAATATACAGTACCATATATATAATATAGGTTCTGTATCTCAAAAATAAAAACCCGCACTTAGGCCAGCGTGGTTGCGTTGAGCGACGCGTCGTGCCGCTTTATAATTCCATGTGAACGTAACGATAGCGCGTTTTAAAAACGATCAGCGCCATCTAGTTTGTGGAAACAAAAACTCATTGTTGTTTGATAAATTGATAAAATCACAGATAACATAATACTATACTAGGTAAAATTAAATTATATATTTTTTTCTAATAAATGTCGTGCGGGAGGTAGCGTTCCTTTTTTTGTGGTGATTTTTAGGCTGATTAATTTTAGATTTTATTTATAGTTTAGATGAAGATAATAATCGAATGAGAGTTCAGCAGGCGCACCCAAGTTGGACGGGCAGGATGAAACATTTCGATTATGTAAAAATAAAAAAAAACTCCAAAAGGATTTTTAATATATTAAAACAAACAAAAAATAATATATTAAAACAATATTTTTTTGTATTATCTCTTCTAATCTCGTGTCACAGTGTTTGTTATCAAACTCGACCGATTTTTATGAAAGTTGTGTATATTTGGTACACTGACCTCTATAATACCACTGGACTGGCTGTTATCAACGTGCTCTTGTGGCTGCTTGATATTCGCCATTTTGGCGCTGTCCGCCGCTGTCGGACGTAGCGAGAGTTCGTGGTACTAAAACTAATGATGTCGATATAAAGATTTTTATTTTTATTAATCAATAACCGTATCATCATAATTACTACTTATGTTATATTAACAACGAAAATGCAAAATTACTATACAGTAAACAAACACTTCTCGCTGTAATTTGCAATATACGTCAAAATTAGTTCTCGGGACTCTCGCTAGTGGCGCTTCAAATGGACACAAAAAAATTGCTGTCAAACGCTTGGAACAGCCAGTCCAGTGGTATTATAGAGGTCAGTGATTTGGTAGGTCTGAGAATAGGTCGTAGGCTATTTTCTCCATAAATGTTATTTTTTATTTTTAGACAAAAATTTTATTTTTCACTTTTTTATGATTTGGCATCAAAATATTCTTATGATCCTAAATTTTCATCCTTCGGGCGCGGGCGGAGTCGCGGGTGTTGCTAGTATAACAATATAAATTTCGACAAACAATGGTTTTGATTTTCAAAAGCAATCTTTAAATAATTAGTATGTCGACACGTTTGGCTCAGATGGTAGTGACCCTACTTTCTGCGCCAGCGGTCGCGGGTTCGAGTCCCGCTGGAGGCATTCATTTGCTAATCACGAATGTTTGTACTCCAGTCATGGGTGTTTATATTTGTAATATGTATGTTGAAATACCTTCAAATTTATATGTGTAGTATATCAACTATCTGGTATCTGCAACACAAGCACGTTAAGTTGCTTACTGCGGAACTAGATGGCGCTGTTGTAATAATGTCCCAACATATTTATTTATAATAATTAGTCCAGTGGGATCGATCCTATGATGTTTAATAGCAATCGAAATTTTAAACTCTGACGAAGCGGTGGGTACTGCTAGTATTTAATCTAATTTATAAAATTTAATTTATAAAAATCTCGTGTCACAGTGTTTGTTATCGAACTCCTCCGAAACGGCTTGACCGATTTTTATGAAATTTGTTGTGTATATTTGGTAGGTCTGAGAATAGGTCGTAGGCTATTTTTTATTCCCCTAGGACCTAGGTGATATAGGGAGGCGTAAGGCGTTGCAATTAAGGTACTGCTATTTTTTTCAATATTACAGTGAGCAGTGAAAGTCGTGTACGAGTAATTTATTCATATGTAAGAAAATTAGGTTCCGTATTTAGAACACTGGCGGAGCCGCGAGGATGATATCTTTTCGTACGAAGTTTTGTATATTTACTTCGCACCGCCCGCTATGTATTTGCTGATTTAATTGACATTGCGCGCACCACGGCAATTGCCAAAGCCATTATATAGTTGGTGTTTATTAAAATCTCTGAAACGGTTGGACAAATAGCTGCTCTTGTTTTTAAATTAACGAAGTTCTTAAAAGTATTATTTTCTACTTTTTAGTTTAGATTTGTTTAGTTTTGAAGTCGGTTTTTGATTTTTGTTAAAAATAATTTATTTTCAAATTTTTAACGGAAAGTAGATACTTATTTTGTTTATGTACAAAAAAGAATTTTCCAAATCGGTCCAGCCATCTTCGAGTAATGGGGAACATACATAAAAAAAAGTCCCCAACGAATTGAGAACCTCGTCCTTTTTTTAGAGTCGGTTAATAAGAGCCTGAAAGAATTTAACTATCGGTCTATAATTACGTATAATATTGAAAGAATTTTCTTTTAACTCCTAACCGTTGAGGAGTTGTACCTTCCATCATTAGCTCAACCACAGGAGATGATGATTATCAGACGCAAATACTTGAACAGCTTTAGAAAATATATGAAAAACGTAATAAGTGCCTATAAAATTTGAGAGTTGTCTTCGATTTCCCTGGGATCCCATCATCAGATCGTGACTTGGTAACTATGGGACCAACTAGAAACTATACCCTTTCAAACAAAAAAAGAATTTTCCAAATCGGTCCAGCCATCGTCGAGTAATCGGGGAACATACATAGAAAAAAAAAAGTCCCCGACGAATTGAGAACCTCCTCCTTTTTTTGAAGTCGGTTAAAAAGAATTAGGGTTTCGCTCAAAATAAAGCACACGTCTTAAGCTAGTCTATACATTCATTAAAAAAAAACATAAAAAAACTGTACATTAAATATTTCTTAAAAACAATCACTGTAACTAAAAACAATGACTGGTACGTATTGTGTATTGAATATACTTACTTAGACCCAAAAACAATAGTAAGTAAAATTTTGATTGAACAATGGCCAGTAATATTTCCTACATCACTAGCTACATAATATAAGTAAAATTGAAGTCTGTTTTATATTTTCAAATTAACAATCTTTCACTAAATGCACATGAAAGTATATACGGTACTAACATCAAGAAATCAATTTAAAAAAAAATTGTCTGTCTGTCTGTTTGTTCCAGCTAATCTTTGAAACAACTAGACCGATATTGACAGGACTTTCACTCACAGATAGCTAATGTTATAAGGAGGAACGTAGGCTACTTATAAATATTTTGGAAAATTTGCTTATTTTATTTTTTAACCGACTTCCAAAAAGGAGGAGGTTATATGTTTCGATGTATGTATTTTTTTTTTTTTTATGTATGTTCACCGATTTCTCCGTCAACTGGTGGCCGATTTCAAAAATTTTTCTTTTGTTCGGTAGGGTATAGTTCTGAGGGGGTCCCATTATCACAAAATCAGGATCTGATGATGGGATCTCAGGGAAATCCAGGGCAACTTTCAAAATTTATAGGCACCTATTATGTTTTTTATATATTTTCTTAAGCTGTTCAAGCATTTGCGTCTGAAAATCGTCATCTCATGTGATGAGCTGATGATGGAAGGTAGAATTCTTCAAATGTTATTTTTTATCTGTGTTCACCGATTTATGCGTCAACTGTGGGCCGATTTCAAAAATTTATTTTTTGTTTGGTAGGGTATACTTCCAAGATATTCCCATTGTCACCAAGTTAGGATCTGATAATGGGATCCTAGGGAAATCGATGGCACCTCTTAAATTTTATAGGCACTTAGTACATTTTTCATATATTTTCTAAAGTTTTTTGAGGATTTGCATTTGATAATTACCATCTCATGTGGATAAGCTGATGATGGAAGGTACAACTCCTCAACGGCTAGGAGTTGAAAGGAAATTCCTTTAAAATTATACATACATATAGATTGATAGTTGTGTTCTTCCAGGCTATTACGTTAATATGATAATAGAAGGTAAATCTCATTAACCTCTAGGAGTTAGGTGGAATAATGGACGTGGTTTATTTAAACTATTTCGTATGGGGAATGTAAACATAAAGATGAGCTCGTAGTTTAGTTACAGCTACAGTAGTCGTAGATCGAGTACTCTTTGGACACCAACACTCCCACCCCCCTCCCCCCCTTTCGGTAGACCCGATAATTAATTACTATTACGTTACATACGTTAATAGGTATGCTCGTTGTTTAATATAAAGCTTAAACAGATTTTAAATTAGTGACATATAGTAAGTCACTATAATTAAATCAGCTAAATAAAAGGCACACTAAAAATGTAAAAATAAGTTATTTTTAAAAAAAAAATTAAACCGACTTCAAAAAATCTGCACTAAAAAGAGAAAAATAAAAAGTAGAAAATATTACTTTAAAGAACTATGTTAATTTTGGAGTCGGTGCCCTAAATTAATAGTAGACTGGGTATTTTCAACCGACTTCCAAAAGGAGGAGGTTATCAATTCGTCTGTATTTTTTTTGTTTTTTTTTTATGTTTGTTAGCTCATAACTTTGAACTGGGTGAACCGATTTTGATGATTCTTTTTTTATTTGAGAGGTAGTGCTTCTCATGTGGTCCCATTTTAATATTTTCCAGTTCTGACAATGACATCCATGAGAAAACCATAAAAGTCTTAAATTAGCATTAAGTATTTGCGCGACAAATGGACGAACAACTCAATATCACGCCAACCGATTTCGATGATTCTTTTTTTAATGGAAAGGATATACTTCAAGGGTAGTTTGATGAGAGTTTGGTAAGGTTCTGATGATGGGATCCATGACAAATATCGGAACTCTTCAATTTTTAGGAGCAAATTAACGATACTCGGCCGAATCTTTTATAGGCTATATGGATATTTGAGTCACGTACCTTAACTGATGATGGAAGGTACAACTCCTCAACGCGGTTAGCAGTTTAAAGAAAATTCTTTCAATATAATACGCAATTATGGACCGATAGTTGTATACTTTCAGGCTATTAGGTTTACCTCATAATAGAAGGTAAATTTTTATAGTCATTAACACAAAACGTATCTACTTTCCGCTAAAAATTTAAAAATAAATTATTTTTAACAAAAAAAACAAAAACCGACTTCCAATCCTAATAAATCTAAACTAAAAAGTAGAAAATAATACTTTTAAAGACTTTTTTAATTTTGAAGTCGGTGCCAGCCAAAGCAAAATAGCCCTAAATAGATACATATTCGATTAATCTATCAATTTGTAAACATAATCAAATTGCCTGGCTGGCACCGACTCCAAAATTAAAAAAGTCTTTAAAAGTATTATTTTCTACTTTTTAGTTTAGATTTATTAAGATTCGAAGTCGGTTTTTGTTTTTTTGTTAAAAATAATTTATATAATGCCAAATCATAAAAAAATAAAAATAAAAATTCTGCTGAGGGCCACCCTTATCACCTAGCGGTAAGACAAAGACAAAAAGAAGACTACAAAATATACACAAAAATTTCATAAATAAAAATCGGTCAAGCCGTTTCGTAAGAGTTCAATTATCGATAACAAACACTGTGACATAAGATTTTTGTATATTAGATATAGGTAGTACCTACACGAAATAAAGATTCCGCAATTTTTTGGTTCCCAATAAGTTTCAGTGTTATCAGGCCAACCTTTTACGACCTTATCTTTTATTGTAAATCATTTTTAGGGTTCCGTACCTCAAAAGAAAAAATGGAACCCTTATAATAATAATATAGATAATAAAGTGATCCACTTTGTTATCCGTCTGTCTGTCTGTCAAGGCCCCTTTTCTCAGGAACGAGTGGAGGAAAACACAAAGAAAATATTCCTATAGTTAAAAAAAGTTGCTAATTAAAAAAAAATAGGCCAAGTGCGAGTCGAACTCGCGCACGAAGGGTTAATTTTATAAATACAAAATATTATCGATTTCATTTTTCAACAGGAAGCCGTCTTCAGTCTTGGTCGCTGTGGCTAGAATCGATTGGAAAATGGAAAGACATTAATATTTAATATCCAACAATTCTAATATACAAATGAACATAACACATCCTCCTTTTTGAAAGCTGGATAATAAATCACATTCTTAAGCAATGTCTGTCACATCATTTTGATCACACGTTTGACTCAGTTTGTAGTGACCCTACTTTCTGCGCAAGCGGTCGCGGCTTCGAGTTCCGCTGGGGGCATTCATTTGTTGAGCACGTATGCTTGTACTCCAGTCATGGGTGTTAATACTTATAATATGTCATATGTGTGTATTTAAAAGTTATAATATATGTGTAGTATATCAACCATCTAGTATCCGTAACACAAGCCTCGTAGCTTACTACGGAACTAGATGGCGCTGTTGTAATAATGTCCCAACATATTTATTTATGGTGGCCAACCGTACTACCACTTTACCTGTGCATGAGAAATTATAACCATTTGTACCTACTAGCGTAAACAAAAGTGAACTCTCTATTGCTTTCACTTTTAAAGTTTAATAGGATGTCATAAGGTATTTACGGCAGGAAGATTGTACGGCCGCAGATCCATAGAACCTGGGTTCGAGTTCTGGGCCGGGCTAATTTTAGTTATCGAGTATTGTGTTAAGAAATTCTCAGTAATAGCCCGAAGTTGGGAAGTCGGCCGTTTGACAACTTCGCCTAGGAGAGCGTGTCTGACGTTTTTTCAGGACAATGCCTTTAAGTGTAACTAGTTTTACCAATATGTTGAGCCATCTAGTTCCGTAGCAAGCTACGAGTTAGTGTCCCCAGCGGGACTCGAACCCGCTACCGCTGGCACAGAACAGCAAGTACCACAGTCCACATAATACTATGCAAGTACAAACTACAAACTGATTTAAATGTAACATCGACCCATGAAAGTAACTTGTACCTATAAGTTAGGTTTAAAAATCAACACCATATGATTTTCAAATTATTTAATGCAAAAAGTATAAAATACCATAATATTTTACATTGGTAACATTTAAGTGGTTACACTTAATTTATATTTTTTATAATTATTTTTACTATTGACTATTTACAAAAATACATTAGATAAAAAACAAAAAAAAATCTTTTTTTAATGTAAAAATAAAAAAATATTATTACTATTTTCATATTAATTAAATTAAAAATTAAATAAGACATGTAGATAATAGATATCTAAAGGAATATTAGCTGCGGAATTGCCCTGACTGTAACATAATTTTTTTTTCTAAATTAAAAAAAATATGTGTGTACAATATATTGCTGGATGAAGCTGATGTGATTAGAGAATTATTCTTAATTTTTCTATTAATAATGATAATAAATAATAATAATGATAAAAAATAAGAGGAAAAAGCCACTCTCAGAATTCAAACATTTTTTTTACCTAGGACTCGAACCTAAGACCTCCAAATTAGCAACTATATATGATAGCCATTACTTCTGCAAGGCAATGTTTTACAAATTACTTTAGTCAAAATTTAACATTTTGCATTAATTATGCAATAAATCTCAAGTAATATGCAATTATAATTCATACATTCACAACTTATGTTTACAAAACTATGAGTTAGGCCACTTTAGTCTGAATTAGTTTTCAATTGTCAAGAAATGCGTAAGATTGTAGGCAAATTAAGTTTTACTTAAAAAAATTGCATGCAATACTATTTAAAATGTATTTAATTTAGTAGATACTGACAGTGGAATTTTGCAATGGTTATTTCATAGGTTTATTTCATAAGTTTAGCCAAAGGTTATATATATATATATATATATATATATATATATATATATATATATATATATATTTGTAACAAGATTGTTATTGGTTTTAAAACTAAAGAGTCTTTTTATAAATCTTTTCAGTTGTATGACTGATAAATTAAGAGATTCCAATAATATGTACAAAATTGATGGGTCTATATTAAAATAACAAATTAAATTCTTTCACAAATATCAAACATTCAGTCATGGATTTATTTACATTTTTAGTTCACAATCTTTTAAATACGAAATTATGGCCACAAAAGAATGTCTTAGGCAATATTATAAGTAGTTTCATTTATAATGTGAAATATTTATGTGCATTTAAAAAAATATCACTTTTTCTTTTTTTTTAATGTAGTACATAAGATAGTTTTGTCGTAATAAAAAATACTGCTTATTCGCAATCTCATTATTTATGATTCATAACAGAAGCAAAATTACACTTTTAGACAACAGTTTGCATTTTAATAAGTAATATATTACTAACAGTGCCGCAGAATTTTTTTCATTAATGTAATCATTTGCATTTGCTTTTTAATTTTGATAGTTGTGTATAAAGAAATAGTTACAAAATAATGAATATTTTTATTTGAGTACAATAAAATAGCTGGGTTTTCTTAAAGATATTAATAACAAAAAACAAAAACCGACTTCAAAACTAAACAAATCTAAACTAAAAAGTAGAAAATAATACTTTTAAGAACTTCGTTAATTTAGAAGTCGGTGCCAGCCAGGACGGATAGACTTATCTTGCCTTTGCAAGGAACTTTCGAACGGTATTTTGATTACGTTTACAAATATTATAGATATAGATTAATCGAATATGTGTCTATTTAAGGTTATTTTGCTTTGGCTGACACCGACTTCTAAATTAACGAAGTTCTTAAAAGTATTATTTTCTACTTTTTAGTTTAGATTTGTTTAGTTTTGAAGTCGGTTTTTGTTTTTTGTTAAAAATAATTTATTTTCAAATTTTTAGTGGAAAGTAGATACTTATTTTGTTTATGTACAAAAAAGAATTTTCCAAATCGGTCCAGCCATCTTCGTGTAATGGGGAACATACATAATAAAAGTCCCCAACGAATTGAGAACCTCCTCCTTTTTTAAGAGTCGGTTAATAAGAGCCTGAAAGAATTTAACTATCGGTCTATAATTACGTATAATATTGAAAGAATTTTCTTTTAACTCCTAACCGTTGAGGAGTTGTACCTTCCATCATTAGCTCAACCACAGGAGATGATGATTATCAGACGCAAATACTTGAACAGCTTTAGAAAATATATGAAAAACGTAATAAGTGCCTATAAAATTTGAGAGTTGTCTTCGATTTCCCTGGGATCCCATCATCAGATCGTGACTTGGTGACTATGGGACCAACTAGAAACTATACCCTTTCAAACAAAAAAAGAATTTTCCAAATCGGTCCAGCCATCGTCGAGTAATCGGGGAACATACATAGAAAAAAAAAAAAAAAAAAATAAAAAAAAGTCCCCGACGAATTGATAACCTCCTCCTTTTTTTGAAGTCGGTTAAAAAATATAATATGTATAGAATTTAGAACATAATAATAAACCAGTGGCAGTCTTTTACAAAAAAAAGGCTATAAAAAAGTAGAAAAAAATGGCTCATATCAAACCTAAATGAATTATTTCTTAAATATTATTAGTGCTAATCTATAGTTAATAATATATTTACAATACAAATACTTAAAAAATATGTTGAGTTTACATTATATATTATATCAGTCTTTCCTACACATGAGTATTTTCGCATTCCTCCTTTTCAATTTCAAGTTTCTTTTTGAAATTGAATATTTTCTCAAAGTTTATTGTATTTTGATTATACACTGTGTGTTCCGGTGTGTCTCCCCAACTTACCGGAGTTACCCTGGAGTCTTTAGCCTCCTTATTATCTTGCACACTGGTATCAACAATCGTTATTTCTGGTATTGGGTTCAGAACCCCTTCTGATTGTACACTAGGAGTCCTTATATCAGTATTGGAAACCCCTTCAGCACATTTGTTTAAGAAATTCATCATTCTCTCTTTATAAAACTCTGAACTAGTTTCAGTATTTGGCTTCAATTTATTATTTTGATTTTTCAAATAAAATCCATTGTCATTCTGAGCGAGAAATATTTTCTTTATTTTTCTACTTGGGTAGTGATCTATCAAATCTGGTTTATGAATTTTGCCATTTCTTGGTAAATTTTTGGTGTTATTACCTTTGATTGTTGTCACCACTGATATACAGTTGCCTCGTCTCTCATCACTCTCCTTATAATTACTCTTCATTCCTTTATACGATATTTTCACACTTAAAATTGACCAGAGGAGTTCTATGAATGCTGCTATCAGAATATTTATAGATAAAACTTTTTTAGTGAAGACCTTTGAGTCTACTTCCTTGACTTCTGTCGTATTTCTTGGTATGACAAAGTGCGATTCGTTTCTATCTATTATATCAGAATGTTTTATAATAAAAATTTCCTTGAACGGTATTTTGTCTTTATAAAACTCTGACAAATCATCTTCGCTAGTTAATAACCACACTATGATCATAATAAATGCAATCAACGAAAAAACCGTTGACAAAACCGACATTATAAACAACCAAGTGATATTTCTGTCGATGTACCATTTAACTGAAGCGAAAATAGAGGCGATTCCAGCAGCTAGTGCGAAAAAAGTGAGCAAAGTCGGGGCGAGGACTAATATGTACATATTATTAGTATTTTCATCGGCATTCGTTGAATTATCCGTCCTTGTTTCGTTTTTTGTTTGGTCGACATTTGGGTTGACTACGGCGAGACAGGCTAACAGAAATGACGTGCTAGCTAGAGCAATATGCACCCAGGCGAGTCCAGACACAGTCGAGGCAGAATATCTTCTCTCAGATGGATATAAGTTCCTCGTGTCGGGCTTTGTTTTCACTTTAATTGTATAAACGTCCTCCATTTTGCTAAACACTAAACTTTACACATTTATTTGTTTTTTCAAAACAAGAGATATGAAAATTCGTTGCTTCAGATAAGATCTTAAAGAATAATAAGTTACATGTCAAGGTTTTTTTAAAGTTGTAACGTTTTTATTGCGAGATAAGAGGTCTTAACGAGCGCGACTCCTGCGCATGACGTCTTTCGGATTACTGACATGAAGTTAGTTTCAACTTTCAGTGTTGCTAACTGTAACATTTAAATTTACCGGAAAAAATAAATGTTGATCTAATATTTTATGTTATTCTAGAGACTCATCCTCGTTCGCACTCGGGTTTGTCCCTAGATACATTTTAGCGGTTAGCACAGTTTTCTCAGAGATTAATTATTTTTCTGCAGTAAAAACTATCCTTAAGTCGACACTGATATTAATGTCCTCCCGACCGATTACGGCCACGGCGACCAATCTCATTGATACTAGCCAATGGCGGGGGAGATATCATAATGCGCGAATATATGCGCGAACAACAGTGCATTCTCTATTCCTTATCACTCTCATATTCCGGTGGGACGAATACTCGACACGACCAGTGAGAGTTAAGGCGCAGAACCGACGGCTTTTCGTGCTCTCCGAGGCACGAAGGTGAAACACCGCCAACTTCAGTTCTGAGGCTTATGAAACAGAAAGACTCAATAATTAAATTTGGCCCAACCCGGGACTTGAACCCAGGACCTCCCGGTGCGCGACCGTACATGATAGCCACTAAGCCACCGAGGCAGACACTGATAGCCAGCTATCATCATACTAAACTTCATAAAAATCTATCCAGTGGGTTTTTCGTCATGCAGGCACAGGCACACAGACAGACATACAGACAGGAATTCTCAAGACTATAGATTCGTCTATATATATGGATAGTAATGACCATTTTATTTACATTTTCCAAAAAAATATTGAATGTACAAGATAGTAGATACAACTCTGAATTTTATTATATCATATATGTATAGTTTTAATGCAGTGCTTATTTCTACCTACTATAAATACGAAAGTCTGTCATTGTCTATTTGAAACATTACAAATAGAACTTCCAACTTCCAAAACAATAAGTCAAAACGAAATGAAAGAAGTTTATTAAATAAGCTAGTATTTCCGAGGTGGACTACTTCTTTTGTTAAAATCGTTGTATACTAAAATACAAATTCATAGACGAGACGAGAATGTACTTAATTTTTTAAATCTCTTTTTTCTTAAATTTTCTTTTTTCATCTTATATTCACACATATATTTTTTTACTTTGGACATTAACTGCATTGTAAAAACATGCTAACAAGTAATAATTAAAATTGATTATTTACTTTGCATAGAACGTGCCAATTAACATTTATACTAGCAACACTGTAAATTGTAATAGATGCCTTTGAGAATTAAGGATTTACTTCACTTCACTTTTACAAATATAATATTCAATCTTATTACCGTCATGTATAGTACAAAATTCCGTGTTAGAATATAGAATTAATACTATTTAGTTTGGTTAAGCAATTTTAGTCTTTATTTTGTTATCATAAAGTCATATTTAGATTGTATTACTTTAAATATTTTTTAATGTTCAATGTACGAAATTCCAAAGGACGAGAGCTCAGGTAGAATTGTTATTATATTTTCTTAAACAGCCTCAAAAAAGAGGACTTTTATTTTACATTTTGTTTCATTTAATTTTTAAAGAAAAAAATCTTTTAGGTGAAATTTTTATTACATAGATTTGTAAGGTATTTTTTATAAAAATTATAATTCTTATTATTTAATTATTTATTATGCAAGCAATTAGCAAGTGAATGCAAAATATTCTAAATAAGTAAATAAATAAAATAATAATTACGCAAAAAATATAAAACGAATATGTAACCTTCTTAGACTCAACAGAATATCATGAAGGAAGCGTTCATAAACGTATAAGAATAATAAAGTTAATGAAGCTAAAAAAACCGTTATTGTGTTTCTTATCGCATAAACTGCGATAATTATACTTACTTAATATAAATAAAATGCTAATTACAATAATACCTTTTTAGACATCAGCACATACAAACATTATTATTCTAATGCAAAATTATTCCAAGCTAAAAGTGCATTTAAATTTTTCTTTGGCTGCATGACGTTATGACCATTGCTTCGACTTTTGACATTTATAATATACAACTTGAATTTCACGCGGCTCCGTCCGCGTTCGAAGGAATCTTTATTAAAATCAAATATTTTAATAAAGTATCCTATAAATAACCAGCTATCATCATTACGAAATTTATCAAAATCTGTTTAGTGGTTTTCTCGTGATGCGGCCACAGACAGACAGGCAGATATCCTAAAAACTATAGATTCGGTCTCTGTATCGTTAAAAATGACTATTTCAATAAGATTTTCCAAAAATATTCGATGTCCAGATTTGACTAAATTAGAATTTCATTTTCTGTATAGAAAAGCTAAATAACATAACCTTCTGTTTTTTTTAATTGGTTAAAAAATTATAACCTACTTATTAAAGTTGAATAAAAACTTGTATAAATGCAACATGGTCAAGTAATGCTTTAACTTAAGCAAAAAGTGTGCGAACTACGAACTGACCGACCTTGCATCTTAGCCTTGGTGCCTTTGTTTCGTTACATATGTTATATCATTTTGCATAACTAATTATGTTACTGAATGTATCCGTGCTTCAATTGCTATTTCACAATGGCTAATCGAAAACATTAAATGGTTTTTGAATAAATTATTTTTAACAAAAAAAAAAACAAAAACCGACTTGCAAACTAAGCAAATCTAAACTAAAATCTAATCTAAAAAAAAAGTTGAAAATAAAACTTAAGAATTTTGAAGTCGGTGCCAGCTAGGACGGACAGATTTATCTTGCCTTTGCAATGGACTTTCGAATGGTATTTTGATTATGCTTGCAAATTGATAGATTAATCGAATATGTATCAATTTAAGGTTATTTTGCTTTGAAAGTTCTAAGTCTATCTATCTTTTAAAGTGGACTCACCGTAACCATTTTTATGGTAATCAAATTTGTATTAAAAAATAGTTAAATTTTAATGAATTATTTGATTTAAAAAAAAGCGTGGGGTGCATGGTGTCAATAGTTATAAATATTTTACTGACAGATATGAGTAGAGTGATTATCATTTTGATAATATCTTAAAAAGCACCCCACGCTTTTTTTAAAATCAAATAATTAATTTAAATTCATTAAAATTTATTTTCTATTGTTTAGTTTGGTTTTCTATAAAAAGCGTGTTTTTAGTTTTTTTTAAACTACTATTTATTTTTTACTTTTTTGTTTCTAAAAAGCGCCATCTATTGAACACAATATGTAATCTATATACAATAATAGAGGGAGCTGTTTGTAAATTAGTTTTTATAAACTATTATTTATTTTCTACTTTTTAGTTTGGTTTATATATCAAATTAGTGTATTGTCATCGGTCCTCGATAAATCTACAAAGTTTGAACGAAATCTGGCCGTTTAAAGTGGCTCAAAATCGCGCCCAAAGAAGTCGGTTACAAACATACAAACAAACATACAAACATACAGGTGAAACTAATATAAAGCGTGTAATAATGCATTATTTGCGAAGGTGTTTTTATAAACGTGATATTTAATCTTTACCTAAATAAATAAGTTACTCATCACAAGTATTTAATTTTATTTTTAAAAATAAAATAAATATAATTATAAAAATTTAATAATAATGAATATAAATTAAAAAAAAATAGAATGTACACATTTATTTAAAATCAAGATTCGGCCATGGATCATGGATGAGAATCTTCAAAACTTTGAAGCATATTTGATTAAATAATCATAACAAATACTTTTCAATAAGCGATGGTGTAACAATTTAGTTTTACAATTGTTTTTATTCAAAAATAGTACTTATTAGTGATTGAAGATGATCATATTTTGACCTTTACTTACTGCTTTGTATAGAAGCGCGGAAAAAAGTAATTTAAGCTGACATAACCTTAAATGGAATGAAACATCAAACGACGTAGCTACTTACACATACATTATATGAAGGTCGACCGTCGAAGGCGTATTTAATGCCTTATGGTTATTGGCTATTAAATTTAATTTGAAGACAAACCGATGAGAAATGGATGCTTAGGACCAATGGCAAACTTAACAGGGACTCGAACCCGGTACCAATATACACTGTAGTCTTTGCCCGGGACTTCTGTATCTACAAGCGTACCGCGTACATGCTAGCCACTAGAGCAATAAAGTTACTTTTTATATTAAACTATATGTAATTTAAAGTAATCGACAGAAGAAAAAGACAATTTGGAGGCAAAAAATAAAATTCGTCCGAGCAACGACCTGAGAAAATGGATGTCGAGTAACAAAAGTTATTCAACTTTGAATTTTGATTCTAAAAAAATGACGCCAATGACCGTGTTAAATGTATTTAATTGTGGTATTTATAGTTTCACATGATTGTTTTTATAATCTCTATGAAAATTAAGGATGTTCAGGTTCTAATGCGCTGATTGTTCTAAGTCTATATTCTTTTTACCTTTTCTAAAGCTAATTAATATTTTATTAAGGTCTTACATCTGATTTCGCTTACGTCGTACATTTATGGATACTGGAGTACTTAGAAGTATGAGCTATAAACATTTTAAATGCACAATATTGTATTATTATTTTTATATTATTTATGGCAAATACGCAATTTTTGAAGTTGGTTAAAAAGAAATATTCAATCATAGAACAAACAACATCCGTGTCACTTTAAATTAAGAGACGACCGTTGCCAATTGAATGCTGTAACCGCTTCGGGACGGTTAGAACAATCGATCATTAGAGAATTAGCTATCGTTTTGCGAAATATGATATTCTGATTATGCTAATGACTTAGATACATCATTTCCCTTAAAAACTTAAATATGTAAGCCGATTTCAAAGAAAGAGGATGTTTCCTATCTTAAACTTTTTTACAATATTTTTTCCACTATTTTCCGAAACGGCTCGACTGATTTTGACGGGACTTACAATGAACGATAGCTAATATTATATTATATTAATATATATTATATTAATGTAATAATGTAATTTTAGAATTGTAACAGATTTTTAACAAATATTTACTTTTAACTATTATATACAGTGAACGCTATGTACACTAGTAATAGATATACATATCAGGCTCTATATAGTGAATAAGATTATCTAAAATGTTTTATATGTATATTGTTAGTGTGCTTGTTTAAATAAAAAAAAAAATATTATTATAAGGAGAAACTGAGGTTTTCAATTTAGAAAAAATAAGGCTCCCACTGAAAAACATTAAAGCGTTCGTATATAATACATCATCATCTCACCAAAATATTAAAATGAGTAAACCGAATCTGGACTATCTGATCAGTAACTGATTTTGAGCGAAGAGACAGTTAAAATAGAAATTTTGACCCTATAAAGCCACTAAAATCAGCTATTTTAAACCGTTTTTTAATATATTCTGGAAATATTTTAAAGTTTCATAACCAAACTGTGTTTAAACTGTAATTATTATAAGCAAACATTTAATCCTAGGAAGATTGACAAAGCATGGAACCCACGCTAAAATAAGAAATGAAATGCATATATTTATCTTTTTTTTACTTACGATGTTAATAGTGCGTAAGAAAGAGACATATAATGCCGTTCGTTTTCGTTACTATGCATGTTGTCACAAGCTAATTTTTGGATAGTGATGAGCTTATCACCGACATTATTATGTCGACGTCGATGAAAAACATGTATTAAATTATAATAAAAAATACAAATACCCGGCTGTTCATTATATGAGTTGTATTATATCGTAGAAAGATTGACAAACCATTTTTTTTGCAAAACAAAAAACTAAGAGTTTCAAAAACACACACGGATAATATGTTAACGGCTATGATATTATTTAATCAATCTTATTGAAAAAAGTTTGCTTAGATTTAGTGTTTTAATCATACAACTCCTAGTTTTTATTTGCGCAAAATTATAATATGAAATAAATTATAATATAATATGAAATCTTCACATGTATACGTTACAGTTAAGACCCGTTTTAGTTGGAACTAGTTTTTACTAGGTAAAACTAGTTTTTCCCAAGGGGCTTAGTAAAGACTAGGTTTTCTCGATCCGTAGGTTAGGTTAAATTAGGCCCGAAGGGCCAAACTAAGGCAGAAATAGGAGCTCCGTCAACACAATTAATCGCACCGCGCACCTTGGAAGGGTTAAGTTTTGCTAACGAGCTCTAAGAACTGAAAACTGTCGGCGGAGCTCCTACCTTGATTACAAAAATTCATGCAGCCAATTCACCAATACGTGGTAATAAAGAACATTTGAAAAGGATTACTTTCATTGCAGTCGGGTAAAAAAACCACGTTTATTCTACAACTTTTACTTAACCATAGACATAACACCAGTTTAAATAAAACTATATATTCATTTATTTTAATGTCTTTATTAACAATAATTAAAATAGTAATGTAATAACAAGCACTCATTGACCTTTAAATACAATTGTTTTAGTTAAATATGTGCGAATTATCCATTTAGTTTTAATTTTATCATTTTTAGGAAATCTGCAACAGTTTTGAAATGATTATCGACAACCATTTTTACATCACTAGTTACTTATAGTTGCCGCAATTTATTTTTGAGAAAAATCATAAAAAAGCATATATGTGTATTCTTTTGAGTAGATAGACATACAGTACTATTTTATTTTACCGTTTATCACTTTTATGTTTCCAATATTGAACAATATATCTCTAAACTAACCGATGATATGTTAAGGATTCGTCCTCATTTCCTTTTCTCGAACTTGGGCTTTACACCCTTCAATTACAAACAGCCATGTTTTGTTTCACTCACACCTAATGACATGCTAACTGACTTAAATGAGTAAACTATAGACTACTCGGTTTTTATTTTAGCCTTCCGTCTACTCTCTTTAATTAGTCTGAGATTTAATCAATTACCTATTTTTTTATAACCAGTGATAAAGTAATTAATTCTTTCAGCCTAATTTTTTACGTTTTGTAACCAAGTTAGATCTAACTGTCCTTGTTACTATAAGAATATTAAAAATGACAAAAGCATAGTTAATACAATTAAAATATATTTTAAAATTGAATTCTCTACGCACAAGCAGTAGTGCGCAACTTGTCGGCCATTGTCGGCCATGTTGCAAAATTCCCGCCAACTTTTACGTCAAATATCATTACTTGGTGTGACATTTAGTTCAGGAACAGCGTGCGGTTGATTGCAAAACTATTACTTTCTATAAAAACTAAGGCAATATTTTTATGCATTTATTCATACAAATAGCATTTGCAACTTTTTTCGACACGTTTGGCTCAGTTTGCAGTAATGCTACTGCTGTGCCAGCGGTCGCGGGTTCATGTCCCGCTGGGGAACATTTGTGCGATAAATACGAATGTGTGTTCTTAAGCTATGGGTTTTTATATGGTTAATTTTATAGTACGAGTATGTATTGTATTAAAAATCTAGTAAGTGGTATCCATAACACAAGCCTTATAGCTTAGGTGGTGCTGTGTATTAAAGTTCTAAAATATTTATTAATCATTTTATTTTACTATAATTAATAATTATTCTGAGATGTAATGTTTTCTATAAGAATGAGGAGATTTTAATCTGGAACTTTATGATAACCATAGATTAAGAATAATAGTAAATATTTCTTTTTCTGTCTGAATAAACTTCTTTCTTATTAAGAATCTTTGGAAAAAAATGTCGTGTTGACATGTAATATAATTAATAATATCATTTATTGACTAAAACCAAAATAAATTATTTGCTTATTTTAGATGAAATTTTGAGTGATTTTAAAAAGTGTACAATGTTAGTACTTCGAGATGAAATTTACTAACACTAATGTTGATAATTATTATTGTAATTAAATATTTGTTCAGCGTTTACTTCTTTTAAAAATTTGAAAAATATATTTATAGTACGTATGTATAATATACTGCCTAGGTGGTGTAGTGGCTCGCATGTACGGTCGCACACCGGGAGGTCCTGGGTTCGAGTTCCGGGTCGGGCCAAGTTTGGTTATTGAGTCTTTCTGTTTCGAAAGCCTCAGTATCAGCCCGGAGTTGGGAAGTTGCCGGTGTTTCCCCCCGTACCGCAGAGTGCACTGTCGTGCGTCGCTCCTGCGCCTTAGCTATCGCTGGTCATGTCGAGCAGACTCCCACCGGAGTATGAGAGTGATAAGAACAGAGAGTGCACTTGTGTCTGCACGTACACGCGGTGCACTATAATATCTCCTGCGTAATTAATTTAGTCTTAATGAGATTGGCCGCAATGGCCGTAATCGATCGGGAGGACATTATTATATAATATATATACCTATTGTACATACAATTCTAGCTATTCTCGGGTTGATTCTGTTTGCATTAAAAAAGTGGATGGCGTTCATTAGTAAATAAAAATCCACCATGTGCCACCACCTACTACATTTTTGTGTAGTGCAGTATGATGTAAGAGTTATTTTATTTATTTACTTTTATTATTATACTGATTTCTCTCATTATATTTGAAGGTTATTAGAAAATGAAGTAAATTCAAGGGTCTGCTACAGTCCCGATTTGTGTCTTGTCGTGTTACGCTTATTGAAAAGAAAAGTAAGTAATTTATATTATCTATTAATTATTAGTAATTTTTACTGGCAACTCACCCTCGCATCGCTCGGGAAAAAATACAACATAACAGCTACATAAAAATCTGAGCCCCACAAGAAAAAAAACACCATTTAAATTTGACCAATTCTTTTTAAGTTTTAGCGAGACTAACGAACAGTAATCGATTTTTACATAACATAGATTTTATTAACTTTTTGGCCTATAGTCATTTAAAAAGAAAATGACCATCAGCGTAGGAAAAATATTTTTACGTGATTTTGAGATCTTTTCTTAAGGGTGCTCCATATACACACGGTGTACACGGGCAATATTTTTCCGCAATTTGTGGCTGCAATTTGGAAGACCATCAAAAAATATTATAAGTAATAGAAACACTTTAAGAAAACTAGTTTAATATTTCAGTGCTGCAGTTGATACTGGCTTTTGCTAGTTCTTAATTGAAACTATTTGTCTATTTTAAATGAGAAGGCTAAAAACTAAAGGTCAATGCATCTATACATATAATAAAACTGTAGAAAAGACGTTTTTGTACATCAAAAAAAATTACAAAAAAAATAGCCAGGGTGTTAAAGAACAACCAATAGAACCCATTTCCAGCATTTTTAGAATTTTTGTCTGTTTGTCTGTTTGTCTGTTTGTCGGTTTGTCGGTTTGTCGGTTTGTCTGTTTATTTATCCGGGCATCACGTAAAATGTACGAAAGCAATGTAGATAACTTTTATACACAACGATTGAATGTAACTTGAAGTAACATTTAGTTTTTGTTTCATTGCAATCGGTTCAGTCTTTCAAAAGATATTTGAGTTTAAAGTGAAGAAGTAGAGAAATTCCAGAAGTAAATTTAAGGTTATGTGCATTTGGTCTCACAACTTTACGTAACTTTTATACACAACAATATGTGCGTAAATTGAAGTAACATTAAATTTTAAGCTATTGCATAGCTTCTATCGCGGGCCTTGAGCGTGGAGACCGAATCCAGAAATTCCGTAACGAAAAAACCTAACACCTGTCATGCGTGATGCGACGAGTAGCGACATCTATGGTTTATCTTTTAGTTTACTTGTAGGTGTTGTTTAGGTCTGACGTTACTCATAATTAATAATATAGATGGCGCTGTAGATTAATAAATCGATTTTAGATCGACAGTTTTTTTTCAATAATGGTTAAGGCTTTGGTTTCAATAATAAAAGGTTTCTCGAGGTGCTGATTGCGAAAATGAGGTCCATTTTCAAATCCAAGATGGCGGACATACGGTTTTTTTCAATAATGACATGGGTGTCATTTTCGAGGTTTCTCGGGGTGTTGATTGCGCAAATGAGGTCCGTTTTCAAATCCAAGATGGCGGATATCCGTTTTTTTTTTTCAATAATGACATGGGTGTCATTTTCGAGGTTTCTCGGGGTGCTGATTGCGAAAATGAGTTCCATTTTCAAATCCAAGATGGCGGACATCCGGTTTTTTTTTCAATAATGACATGGGTGTCATTTTCGAGGTTTCTCGGGGTGCTGATTGCGAAAATGAGGTCAATTTTCAAATCCAAGATGGCTCACATACGGTTTTTTTTTCAATAATGACATGGGTGTCATTTTCGAGGTTTTTCGGGGTGCTGATTGCGAAAATGAGTTCCATTTTCAAATCCAAGATGGCGGATATCCTGTTTTTTTTCAATAATGACATGGGTGTCATTTTCGAGGTTTCTCGGGGTGCTGATTGCAAAAATGAGGTCCATTTTCAAATCCAAGATGGCGAACATCGGGTTTTTTTCAATAGATGATAAAAATATTTTGAACAACATTAACTTCTCATTTATTTAATAAGAGAAAAAATAATTGTTTTCTTATCGGGCACCACGCTCAAAAAGTGTAACTTGAATTAATATCAAAGAAAAAAAACAAAGGAAAAAAGTACTGCATAAATAAAATAAATAAATAATTATAATTGCGTAAGTTGATAAAAACAGCTATGCAATAGCTTTACCGCGGTAGTCTCAGAGTGCCACACGTCTTTTTTTATCTTCTATAATTCTTCTATAATAAAACTGTAGAAAAGTCGTTTTTGTACATCAAAAAAATTTACAAAAAAAAAATAGCCAGGGTGTTAAAGGACAACCAATAGAACCCATTTCCAGCATTTTTAGAATTTTTGTCTGTTTGTCTGTTTGTCGGTTTGTCTGTTTATTTATCCGGGCATCACGTAAAATGTACGAAAGCAATGTAGATAACTTTTATACACAACGATTGAATGTAACTTGAAGTAATATTTAGTTTTTGTTTCATTGCAATCAGTTCAGTCTATCAAAAGATATTTGAGTTTAAAATAAAAAAATAGAGAAATTCCAGTAGTAAAATTAAGGTTATGTGCATTTGGTCTCACAATTTCACGTAAATTTTATACACAACAATATGTGCATAAATTGAAGTAACATTAAGTTTTTAGTGCACAGTTAGGAGGCTGCGAAAATGCACAGGAGTTTTCCAATTTATTGTTACAAATAGGCGATGGCACATACCCCGTACAAGAAGACGGAAAAGTTAATTTGATTGATAATCTCTGTTCTTGCGTTACATCATAACAGGAGCTAATTCTTCTGTGTACGGAGATTCCACAAACATGGGAAATCAAGCAGGTACTTGGCTATATCAGCGAGCTATTTTGACTCCCCGCAATGACCAAACAGCGGCAATTAATTTAAAAATATTGAATTAATACTGAAATATTAACTGGTTGCGGCGCCGGTGATATTGTTTTTATTCCAAAAATACCTATAATTCCCAACAACTTCCTTTCTCTTTCAAACGAGTGCAATTCCCAGTCAGTCTCTGTTATGCCATGACGATTAATAAAGCTCAGGGCATAAATAAAAAAAAATGATTTGTATCGGTATCCTCCAACAGCGCTTCGCACTAAAAAATACATTGTTAAGTTCCGACATCCACGCGAACGAAGTCGCGGGCACAGCTAGTATTTGATAAACTTTAGCTAAGTTTCGCTATGTTTGAGATCGGACGCTTGATAGATTTAAAGTTCCGCTAATTAATATAAAAAAAATCTAAAATATAACCTCCTCCTTTTTTGATGTCGCTTAAAAAAGTCTAAGTTGCGCCTTATAATATTAGCTATCTGCAAGTCCCGTCAAAATCGGTCCAGCCGTTGCAGAGATTACCCGGAACAGACAGACAGACAAAAATTTTAAAAATTGATTTTTTGATGTTAGTACCGCTTATAATTTCATATGCATTTAGTGAAAAATTTGTTAATTTGAAATTAAAAACAAACACTTCGATTTTTTATATGTATAGATGTATAGTTCACATACACACATATTATGCACTAGTTAAATTAAAAAAGAGTTTATTTAGGTTCATATCTATACCAAGACGTGATAAGCATAATATATTGACGGTGCGTTAAAAAGTCATCGTGTGTATATACCATTAGTTCAACATTAATTTGTGTTTTTATGAAATATTTTTTTCTAGTTCGTATGGTGAGTATGGAAGGAGGCGATGGCGTATTGGCAATAGTCCGTGGTTCTCGACACGCTGGACTGGCGGTTACGTTACTGCCTGAAGCATATTTCAAATCGTATAGAAGAAAATGTCTTGACATTGGTAAGCAATTTAAAAATATAGGCGCAAAATGGCTAGATTTAACAGATTAAGAACTTTTTTAAATATTACTATGTTACGGATTATGTTGGGTAATATATACGTATCCTCCCTACTGGTGCGTTGAACTGGTAGGGTCTGGCAAGTCAGCCGGGTGCGAAGCCAAGAAACACGCAGGAGCGGCACAGTCCATTCTGCTATCCAGAGAAGTACCAGGAGCAACCCGCCTGACATATCGCCCACCGAAGTGGGCCCTCCCTGCGCGTTTCTTGGCTTCGCGTCCGGCTTGCCAGACGCTATTGAGCCACCCCACCACGACAAGGTGAACGCACGTTGGGGGGAGGGCGGGGGGCTAGTGGGTAGTACTGGCTCTAGGCCATTGAACCCCACATAACCATCTGTTTTCTACAGGTGGTATGCGTTAATGTATTTCCCAAGGATACAAAAATACTAACGAACGGCAATTGATTTTTGTTGCCAGATACTACAAGAGTCCGTCAGTCCAGTGTAGAGACCAACAAGAAGCGAATTTTACACCATGTGTCTCGATATGATATTAAGTACCAGGTTAGATATTTGAGAAAAATAAATTGAACTGAATTCAAGAAAAACAAAAATGGAGATTGCTACCATTTTTTTATCTCTACATAAATAAATAATAAATAAATAAATAAAGCCTTTATTCACTACTAAAAAATCGTAAAATACAAATGTGAAATCTTACATTATTATCACTTTGTTTTGTTACATTATAAGGTTATACTGTTTAAATGTAAATATCTATGTATGTATATTATATTTTTTTTCATAAATTACCTTTTATATACATTTTAATCAACTATATACTAATTTTTTTTCTATCTTTATTATATTTTTATAACCACTTCATTATATGTATTATTTTATTACTTTTTCTCTACATAGTATAAATCAAAATCGCTTCCCTTTAAATAAACCCTAAGGTATTTTAAACTACGCAATGCTGATGATTTTAATACGGTTTTCAGCAATGGAGAGAGTGATTCAAGAGGATAATTGTATATTATGTATTATACAATATACATTAACACAGTATAGTAGAAACAAAACTGAAGAAAAAATCTAATTTCTGATAAATCTATACTAAAACGTATTATTAATAGTATTTTGTGTATTACTTGTGTGAGCGAAAATTTAAGTAAAATATAAAACAAATTAAAAATAACATAGCTAAGAACACTCTTGACTAATTCCCTTTTCAAACAAAACAAAAAACAAAATCAAAATCGGTTCATCCGTTCGGGAGCTACAATGCCTCAGACACACATACAGACACACACACAGAGGCCCCACACACACACACACACACACACACACACACACACACACACACACACACACACACACACACACACACACACACACACACACACACATGCGCGCTCGCGCACTCAGATACGTTAATACGTACGTCAGGCTTATAACACCGCGTCGTTGTTAAAAATATGAAAGAATTACCTAGAATATATTATATCAACAATTGAAAATGTTATGAAACTTTAAAGTAGTGCTTGTAAGAAATTCGCGATGATGATGACGTGATACGAGTAAATAATAAATATTGTTACTTTCTCTATTTCCAGGTTTCAAATTACATAAAACCGTCTCTCACATGTGATCGACCATCTTCTCATAAAATAAGTTAGTTGATACTTTTTATAGTTTTACGATAATATTTAACGCTAGCAAACCCAGCCCGCTTCGCTAGGCGTACAATAAAAGTAGCCTAAATTACTCCTTATAAGATTAGCTATCTGCGAGTAAATGTTTTAGTCAAAATTGGTCCAGCTCTTTAAGAGATTAACTGGAACGAGCAGACAGACAAAGATAAATTAAAGATAAATAAAAGATTAAAATTTGTTTTTTTGGTGTAAGCACTGTGTTCACTTTCAATCTTCTTACATGCAGTCTTTCATACATGCATTTAGTAAAAAGCTGGTAATTTGAAATTAAAAACAGACACTTCAATTTTATTTATAAATACTGATTATGAATAAATCTATTTGCATTTATTTAAATTTGTTTTCATTTTTGGTTGTGCAGTGACTTTTTTTTTTAATTTGTAGGTTCTTTCTTCCAAACATCAAACCACGTGGACCCGTTTGTGGATTCCTTGCGGAAATATCCAGCTGTGACGTCATCAGCTGATTTTATACGAAAAGTACTGAACCATACACAGCTTAGACGTTAGTATTGTCGTATAAGTGGTGTTGTAATGGCTAACTGCCTCGGTGGTGTAGTGGCTAGCATGTACGGTCATACATCGAGAGGTTCTGGGTTCGAACCCCTGGTCGGGGCAAGTTTAATTATTGAGTCTTTCTGTTTAGTACGTCTCAGTAATAGCCCGGAGTTGGGAAGTTGGTGGTGTGTCACCCCCGTGCCTCGGAGAGCACGTAAAGCCGTCGGTCCTGCGCCTTAACTCTCACTGTTGGTATCTCGCGTCGTCCCACCGGAGTATGAGATTGATAGGAACAGAGAGTGCCCTTCTGTCTGCGCGTACATTTGTGCACTATAATACCTCCTGCGTAGTTGGCCTGTCTAAATAAGATTGGCCGCCATGGCCGGAATTGATCGGAGAACATTTGTAATGGCTAGCATGTATGGTCGTACATCCAATAAAAAACCCTCGACGACATAAAATAATAAAAATAGTATTCTACGAGTAAAACCCTTTCATTTGATACCCATATTGAGGGAGTTGTGAAAAAATATGTAAACCGCCATGGAGTAGCGGCGGCTATATTGGACAGATTTTCATCAAACATAGCTAAGAACTCTCCCGTCTAATTCATTTTTCAAACAAAAAAAAAACAAAATCAAAATAGGTTTATCCGTTCGGGAGCTACGATACTACAGATAGACACACACATAGACACACACACACACACACACACACACACACACACACACAGTCACGTCAAACTTATAACACCCCGTCGTTTTTGCGTCGGGGGTTAAAAATACCTTTTTTGTGCCAAAAACTTTGGTTGGCATACAAAAAAAACCCAAAGCCTCAAATTAATCAAATCAAAATATTCTTTATTCAAATAGACTTTTAGAAACTCTATTGAATCGTCATAACACAGTGTCCTACGTGGACGACTCAACGCGAATGCGATTGCGAAACGATCCGATGCGAATTTAATGTGGTGCGGAGCGATGCGGCTACTCTGTCCTACGTGCGCGCGAACCGTTCCCTCCGCCGCCGTTCAGTTCAGTTAACATTAAACATTTGTCATGGGCGGACGGAAGCTAATGTTGTTGGAAAATTCATATCTATACATATAATAAATCTGTAGAAGGGTCAATTCTGTACATTGAAAATATTGAAAAAATAAGTGTTACTGGATCGATACCAAACCCAAATATGCGATTAAAAATTTTTTTGTCTGTCTGTCTGTCTGTTCAGGCATCACGTGAAAACTAACGGTTCGATTTCGATGAAACTTGGTATAATTATACCTTATTATCCTGGGCATAAAATGGGATACTTTTTATCCTGGAAAAATACGTAGAAAAAAACAAATCTTAATTTTTATCATAGTTTGATTTTATCCTGTAGTCCACGCGATCGAAGTCGCGGGCACAGCTAGTCTTAAATATGAGATATTGAAGAAGTGTATAACTTTTATTCCTTTTGTCCCAGAATGTAGGACGTTCTTGGATAGCATTAATAAGAAGTTCTACTTCCGACATTAATTCAACAACAATTTTTGCTTGAAAAAAATATGGCCGACGCGTCCACTTCGCGCGAAAATATCAAGCCAACTGATCGCGTTCGCGTCAATTCGCGCCGCTCCGCACCGCACCCCACGTGCGTTTGGTCACATAGGCCACTTCAATAGGTTTCGAATGTTTGTTGTTTTCGCGCCGTGCCGCGCCGCTTCGCGTTCGCGTCTAGATCGCTCACGCAGGACGTCGCGTTACATTATTAAAATATAGAATTTAAATTAAATGTCAATATGTAAGTCTGTGAGAAACAAACTCGACAGCTGCTCAACAGTTGCTAAATGGCTTAAAAACGCATAGAGGACAAACCTACAAACATTAATTTAAATTTAAATTTAAGTATATAAAATATATAGGAAAATAAATATTAATTTTAATTAGATAAGAAAAGATATATGAAAAGTATTCGACCTTTGATAAAATCTAGAAGTCAGCAAACTTACGCAGTCAACCAAGAGAAAGCAGTGAACACTACGCAGGAAGCGTTCTGCAATACTGCTACATCTTTGGATCAACCGTTAGCTTCTATGGAGAAGAGATGCTCCAGGTATTCTAAGGATTTTGTCCTCGGTAGATAATTACTTTGGTTTAAATTTATAAAATACTATTTTTACAAAATTATATATTTATATACATTTTAGCAAAGGGGAGAGAAAAAAAGAGAGAGAGAGAGAAAGGGAGATAGAGTAAAGAAAGAGCCAGATATGTAAATCTAAATTTTGTCTCCATGTCTATTCAATTTTTAAATTTTTCACACACTGGTTTCTGCAACAAATTAAAAACTTGATTAGATTACGAATTACGATACGTCTTGACAAATTCGACTTAATTCTAGCTGATCTCGTCACTTTATAGCAGTAGTAGCAGTTAAAATTGCAAAAGACTTGCATTATATTGAGAAGATCTACCGGTTCTATATATTTATGAATTACAAAAGAATTGGTCTGAACTTTCAGCCAGAAGGAACTTATAAACTACACGTATGATTATTTAAAAGGTGAATCGTTAGTACCGACAGTCGATGTGAGATACTTTGCTGAAGTCAAGAAGGCGATACGCAGACGACTAAGGAAAATCATCAACAAAAAGCCTAAGGTTAATTAATAAGTATAATAATTATAATAATTTATATTAAATATTATTAATATATATTATGTATTACATACTAATGAGTTACCATCACTTTGCCTGGCAGTTTTAAGGCGTAAATTCGAATTTTGAGATATTTTGAATCAGCGCTTAAAGTATTTCTAAACATGTCTTAAAAACGTATATAAGCGCCATAAATAAAAATGTAATTTTAGATTACCTATTATATGAATGGAAATAATCACTTTCAAGGAAAAGTGATTATTTTCATAATTTTTAACACATTCTTGTTGGTTTTAGCAATGTCCCGTAATGGCTAATCGCTACGACCATCATAAAAGACATGGGAAATGTGTGAAATCGCCACTGAAAGGTTCTTTACCGTCTGAAATAAAAACTTTGACTCATAGCGTTTCTTCGAATGTAAGCTACATAAACTTATCAATTGGTCTTGTTATCTTTTTAAAAAAATATCAACAACAGCGCTCGGGTTTAATTATATATAGGTTTGAACTATTCATATTAATGGTATAAGATAAAAATCATGAAAAGTTTATGAAAAAATTACAAACACGCACATTTTAATTTTTTTGAGAGGACAACCTAATCCTTTTTTCTCTTTATAAAGTAAGACTTAAGAGTTGTCTAATGAGGTACCCTATGACACCTGTTCTCTGACAGTGATAGTCTCGCCAAAGATTATCGGGAACTAACAAACAGACACATATTAAGTAAAAGGATGTTACAAATAAGCACTTTCATGTTATATCACATATCATTATCTTTTTTTAAATAAACCTGCAATTATAATCGATACTAAATCACCTTCAGATTGTCAACTCTCAATCAAAACGCAAGTGTTGTTTCTGTCACCATCCACTTATTTGTGACTGTACAAGAAAAAGACAAGATCCAAACAATAGCATCTTTACAAATTCATACCCTGAATCAAATCAGCAGAAAGAAATTAAACAACCAGATAAACAAACAATAATTGAAGATATAGCACCTGGAGATTTAAAAAAATTCAACAATAATATGGAAAATGAGAAGCTATTAAACGAAATCAGTAAATGGATGAAAGAAATGCCTGTATATCCGAACTTCAATGAAACTGATAAGTTGAAACAAGAAGCAGTAACTAAAAAATTAGCGAATACATTGAAATATTTGCTAAATCAAACCGATTTTGTTCCAAAAGTTAAACCCGAAATAGTAAAATGTCTTAATGCTTTGCCTATATGGCGACCAAATGAACCCATAGATGAAGCGAATTTTATTGATGATCTCGTCAATAAGCTTATTAAAAGATTCATAAATTTAGCAGAACATAATTTTGTTGAATGTATTTCAAAAAACGTACAAGATTTACCATTTAAAAAAGATAATAATAGTATCTACAGTAATCCAATAAAAGACACTATAAACAAATTTATTAATAAATTAAAACCAGTAGCACTCAACAGGCCTATCAATGATGAAATTTATAGAGAAATTTTAAAGTTAAATCTAATGGATTTGCTCAATGATTTAAATCTAAAACTAGATAAAAGTGAGAATGAATCAATCTATGTGTTGGCTGAGCATTTTGCAGATCAGTTGTGTCATATACATCTCTATAATTATGAAAGCAATGAAGGAATGTTTAAGAATGAAACAAATACTAAAGGTATATTAGATATTTCTTTTGATGCTATTATGGAATGGCTTTTAAATGTACCAGGATTATCTGAAGAAAACTTAAAGGAAAGTAAAAAGACGATTGAAAATTTAGTTTCCTCATTGAAAAAAACTCAAATACGTGACAATAATTTAGATAAATCGTCTGATATGAATAAAATAATAACAAGTTGGTTACACAACTTCTTAAGAAAAAATAATATTCACTTAGATCTAAAAGCACATAATAAATTAGTAGAAAGTCTAGTATCAAAATTTTATAACATGGCCGAACCGTCAATAATTCCAAAAACAAGAAAGCGGTGGGATGAGTGTGATCGAGCAAATTTTGCGGAAATCAAAGGTATTGTAGAACATTGAAGTTATCTTCTCAATAAATTTAAAATTACTATAGGAATACTAAAATATATTGATAAATAATAATTTTAAGCCAGTATTTCAATACCACCATTTAATTAACTTTTTTACTTCTTTCTCAATTCTCGTATTTTTTCAGAAGCTGTTGAAGGTAACAAATATATTAACATGCAAAATAAATCAACTTTTCCTATTAATTTAAGTTGTAAAAGCACACAAACCGTGCACGAATCTAAAAATAATACAAATGACTACCAAAACTCTAATATCACTGAAAATCTTAGCAGTCGATCGCACATGTCTCAAAACGAAAAAAAATATAGTAACACTATTGATTTTACTAGAACAAAAACTAGAAAAGAATTCTTAGGTCCGAGACCGCGAAACGCTTCAAGTTACACCACTAAGAACAATGAAGACGAAAGGACTGCTATGAGTATAGAAGAATATCATAGTGACAGTAGTTCAATATTAAGAAATATAAATGCGATATCTAAAAAAATATTAGATAAAGAATTCGGACACTTAAAAGCATATAAGGAAAGTAATAACAAATCTAAAATTTCGATCCCAAATACTTTTAAAGATAATGGTGCACTAACTTCGACTTTTCAAGAAAAAATATTACTCTATGATAATTTTACAACATCTACACCACTACCATCATCACTGAGAGATTCAATGTGCAATAAAACGACTTCTATTGACCATATTTTAATAAATGAAAAGAAAACTAATATGCAATATCTTTATAGATTAGAAAGTGTTATTTATGATTGGTTAAAAACTCTTGATATTGGCATAAAAGATTTAGAAAAACGCAACCTTGCTGAAAGTATAGCATCTGATTTTTTTGATAGAAAAAAATACTTAGAACTCTCCGGCACAAAGACTTCTGAGATGCAAGAACTAGAACAGTTTAAATATCAAATATATAGAAGATTATACAACTTCACTAACTCTGAAACATTACCGATGGCTATAGCAAAAGTAAATGTTTTATATCAATATCTAATCAAGCTTTCTAGTCCTGAAAGAAATATGTCCAATGATATATCAAATTCACACGACGTTGAATCCTTTGCTGACTTAAAATATAAAATTAAATCGTGGTTAAATTTTATTCCATCTCAACTTTATTTATCAAATGACAAAAATAACAAAGAAACTCTGATTAAAGACTTAATCACAAAAGTACATGCTAGAATGAGAAGCGAAAATTATGACGATAATATTAAAAGTGAAATTTTGTTGTGGTTGCCTAAACTTTTAAAAGTTCGGAATAAAAATGAATTAAATGATTTAGCTGAAAATTTAAAATTTCATATAGATAACATTTACTCAATAGATACACGAAATCCTATACTAAGTCAAGACAGTAAATCTAATAATAATTTAACTAATATGCAAATTCCAATACAAGATACAAGTGAATTTGTAGTTGAAAATTTTAGAGGAGTTGTTTTAGAATGGTTAAGGAAAGTGCGACCTTTTCCTAGAAATATGATGACAAACACATCTTTGACAGAAAATTTTTCTTCTGCGCTAGCTAATGATTTAAAGAAGGTATTTGAAAATAACTCTAATATATGGTCTTTGGAGTTTGAGGATTTACTCATGAAAGAAGTGGCAAAAAACTTAAAAACCGTGTTATGTGATCCAGAAACTGACAGATTGTATCAAACACTAGCCCGAGATTTCATAACATATTTAAAGCAAATACGTTTATTTCATGATATATCAGATAGAATTCCTATAAATGAAGACGAATGCAAGTATGAGAATGAAATTAGGGAAGCTGTGTTTATTTGGTCTCGAAATTTACTTTTGCAATCAGACAAAAGTTTTGAAGATATAAAACAAATTATAAATAATTTTATTGATATTTTATCAACATATATGAAAAAAGACATCAACAGTATTGAAAATCGTTTAAGAAAAGATACCCTAAAAATATTAAAGGTTATCCCTCTAAAAATACATCAACTAAGATACAATGAGTTAGAAGAGCATATAAAATCATTAGTAAACATTATGAGAACTCATTTAACATGCAAAGAAAATATTGATATCAATTCGAAGACTCCAGAAAAAAATAGTGGCCTAAGAGACAATGCTAATATAAGCAATATAGACGATATACATAATATAATAAAAAATTGGTGTGATAATATTCCTCTCTACGTAGGATATTCTGATGATGATAGAGCAAAATTGAAAGAGATGAGACAGAACATTGAAAGTCAAATAATAAACTTCCTTGATGAATTGAATATAAAACAAATTTATTCAAAAGGCGATTTTTATGAATTGTTACGAAGTGAAATCATTAAAATACTGAAAAATATGCCCATGACTCGTGAATTAGAAAGTTGTTTAAATTTATTAATAGATACGGTGATTGAAAAGCTTAAAGATATTACACACGAGTTTGTTAATCAAGAAAAAAAGGAATCGGTTACTTCAACTTATAAATTTCTACTACATGAAGCAATAAACAAAACATTGTCACTTATTGAGAATCCCACAATAGATGAGCAGATCTCTTTTAATTTACTTAAAGAAAAATTAGCAAATGCATTTATAGAATTACATCATCCTACAAGCGATGATGAAATCCGCAATAAATATAAAGATAAATTATGTGATGAAATTGATAAATTTTGCCAAAACTATTTGAATCAAAGTATCATTACACCGGTTAATTCTGAAAAAGTAAAAGACGATTTGGATAAAGCGTTGAAAAATGTGTCAGTACCAACAATTGATAAACAAGACACACAAGATTTTGGCACAGACAATATTAGCCCAAAAACTTTATTAAATATGGACGCTTCAACTCAGTTTAATTTAAATGTTCCACTGAGTACGAGTACTTTAAGTAACAAGGAAATAGAGCAAATGCAAAGGATACGAGCAAGATTCAGTAACCGAATGGGAAATCAGAGAATCTTTCAAAAGGATGTTTCAACTAGTCCACTACCTCTGGATATGGCAACTCAAACAGAAGTCAATACAGCGGAGAAAATAAACGAAACGTCAAAGAACATGGTCCTTGAAAAACCTAGCTTATGGAAAGAAGTGTCACCACAAGTAATCGTTAAAGAATTTTACTGGGATTCCTCTGCCTCTAAGCAAAGTTTTCATAATATGTATGCTTCATCGGAAATTTCTCAACCAATAGAACCAAGGCCTACACTTACAACTAAATCACAAATAGACAAGGCTACTGATAATATTATAATAAATAGTAAACACTCGTCAGAATTAAACCAAAATAATCCGCATGAAGATACAGGTAAACATGAACATCCAAGAGCTGAAGCAATTCCTAAGTGTACCATAGACTCCCACCCAACCCATCCTATAGTCTCCTGTGCTAAATCCTATTTAGAAAGTAATCAAAAAGAATTGGAACCCGACTATAATGAAAAAGATATAAACTTTGAACGGAAAGAAATAAGAGATCCCATCTCTTCTCGAAGAATTGATCAAAAAACTCAAAGAATAGGAGATGGAACTGAGGAAACTGAAGATGATGTACATATCAGGAGAAGTATAACCAGAAAGAATATTTATGAAAATGTATCAAAGAGAATTTCAGAAGACCAACATATTGAAGGCGTTCCTTATACACAACAGTGTCATAAGGACGATAGAAGGTGTGGCTGCAAGGATAATATATCAACAAAATGCAGGAATAGAACGTATTCTGGCCGACGACAAAGAAACTTGAAACACTGTGCAAAAAGCTTCGTTTGCTTTTGCCCTTATCCGAGCAACTTTTTCTTTAAAAGAGAGTTTTAAATTTTATGGCGTAAATATATATATAATATAATATAAAATGTAAAACTTATGCTGTTTGATTTCAAAAGAGAAGTAGGATCGATCATTCGTGATTGTATATCATTTAGTCTACTTGATAGCTACAAAATCTTGCTATAAAAATTATAAAAAAAATTAAATAATTATAAAAATAATTAGGGAGGTCCTTATGTAAAATTATAAAAATATAATAGTGAAAATAGTTTATTATAAAAATATATATTTAAAAACAACCATTTAAGTTTCATAGACACAATAATCACTTTAACTAAAAAGTTTTAATGATGTCTTGGATAGGGATAAGGAAAGAATATGGGTAGATATGGAGGATACCTATCGAAGTCCTCGCAAGGGTAATGTTTTGTGTTTTGTCGTTTTCTCCAAAATTTTTCTATACACCGACAAGGAACGTCATCGTCATCTGTATCATCTAAATCTAAACGTCTTCTAATATTTGTTGGGGTTGGTTGAGGCGTAGACGAAAAGATCGGATCGTTGTATTCGAAATCTGGCGTGTTAATGGCTCTGCATACTTTACCCTCCATAGTATAATCTATTTCATTTGGAAATGGGTTCCAAAAATGTGTTTTTTCAGTTTGACATTCTATTGAGTGTTTAGTTAAAGGCGGTTCTTGACTCGGGTCCTTATGCACAAAATGTTGATCTCTTAAAGAAACGTTGCTTGGAGGAAATTGAATAATACTTGGATGTTGGGCTTGATTTGGATAATTTAAAGCATTCTCGGAACTTGGTGTATAACCACTCGGTCCTGCATCTTGACTTAGTCCTAAAATTCCCTTATCAGTCTTTATTCCTCTTAATGTGCCAGCACTTGGAGTGAATGATAGCTCTGCATTATTATCTGATGCAAGCTGAGTAAGTGCTCTTTGATAATAGTTTTGATCCCTTCTTTGTGTATTTATTTCATCATCTGGTAAGGAACTAGCATATGGTGGTAAACTAAGCAAACTTATATGTTCTTTACGAGTAGCTGCTAATTGGCTCTCTTCTTTAATAGGCCCTTGCCGATTGAATGGTTCTTTGAATGATGAACTGATTGGTCTTTCTTCATCAAATACTCTATAGCTTGGTGGTTCTCTAATAATAACGTGGTTTCGATTATTACTCGCTGCCATATTTCTAGTTTGCTGACTCACCATACAAGCTTTTGCACACTGTGATACTTGAGCGAGATTTCTCAAACTGTCATCACCGGGCTTCAGTTCAGTTGATGTTGCGATCAAACTGGAACAAAGTGGTATATTTTTGCTAAAGTCATCATAATTTTCGGGAGCCTGAAATATTGTCTTTTTATTGCTCAGATCCGTTTCATATTTATTTTTTAGCCTATTAACTAAGTCATCTACCATAAAATTAATATTTAAGCTCTCCCCTTCTTTTAAAGGAGTTTTTTCCAAAAATCTCGAAACTTCAGTTTTAAGTGCATTTTCTGAAGATTCGTCATTGGCTTTCAATTCTTTTATTTTTTTTGTTAAAATATCTCTCTGCCTTCGTCTTTGATATTGCTCAATGTAGTCATCGTTTGGAACAATTGGTAAATCATTGTACCACAGTTCAATTTCAAGTCCTAAAAGCACATTATCAGCTTCTTGTTTTATAGTTTTCTCGCTAGGTATTGGTACTTTTTGTAAAATGTTAACAATGTCGTCTTTATATGAAGAAACGTCTATGTCTTTTAACTGTTTGGAATGGTTTTCTTTTAAATCTTCTAAGAAAGCTTCAACTTCTTTTATTAATTTCTTTTTGTACACTTCAGATTTTACTTGATCTTCATCTCTAAATCTTGCAGACAAAAGATAATCTTCAACTATCTTTATCATTTGTAGATCTTCGTGCAATTTTATAGGATCATCCCCTCGATTTTCCGTAATTCCTTGTTTGCGCAAATTTGTTCTAAGATTTTTCATGAGCTTATTTTTATAAGAAGATTCTTCAATTTCTTTTATTTTATCGTTAATGTCAACTGTTTTTTCGATGAATTCAACTTTTAATATATGCTTTCTTGATTGTAACGCAATTGTTTGGGGTAAACAATCTAAGAGGTCTTCAATTGCGTCATCCAATAAATCTTCGTATAAAAATCTGTTATAATAAGTAGCAGGGTCGCAGTTTAATTTTGAAACGATTTTCCATAGACCATTATAGATTCCTAATCTCGCTTTTTCGGCAATGTCTATTTCCCCATCGCTAGAGACTTCAATTGGAATTCTCTGTACCCAATCTTTTACAAATCGCTCATATTCGGCTTCGAATCGCTCGGTGGACTTTAAATTATTAACTTTAATATCAGAACAACAAGGATCTGTTCGTGATCCACATGCATTGTTGCCTTTATACTCTGGTATAGAAAAATTAGGTGTTTGTGTTGCATTTATAGAATTTTTTTCACTGTTTTGTGTACCATTCATTTTTACTATATTAGTATTACATATCATAGATTTACATGGGGCATGATGTTTATTTGTATCGTCAGAGGTCGTATCATGTTTTGAAGATTTATTTGCTGTTTTTGAAAGTATAGGGGCAGGCATTTGATTGATTCGACTCATTAACTCCGTAGCATGTTTTAGTGGTTCTAAATTGTCTTCCCCAACAAGTTTTTTTATCCATTTAAATATCTGGTATTTCAGATGTTCGAGTTCAGTTTCATTAGAAATATTCTGTTCTGGATTCAGATGTAAATACTTGTATCTGTCAACTATATCATCAGCTAAATCATTGACAACTTCTCTTCGAAGTTCCGTATCTTGTGCTTGGGGTATTTGTGTATATAAAGTCGAGAGCCATTCGTCAATTTGCTTACACAATACGTTCTTGTAATGTTCTGGGCTTACAGTTATTTCATCATCATTTATACTTTTTTCTGTGAAATCAGATCCAGCAAAATTTGCTGTATGATACACATTTTGATAATTAGGTGATACGATGATTGTTTCCGATTTAACTCTATCCGGATATATATTGCAAAAGAATGTATTTTTTAAATGTTTTACCAAAATATTAGCACAACTAAACGCAATTCTTTTGGATAGGCCGTAATTAGAAAATAACTCTGCTATGTCTTTTTTAATGTTATTTTCATTACCACAACGTATCAGTTCCACTGCGATTAGGGCAATATCAACTAAATCTTCTTCCAAGTCTTTATAGCTTTGTTTATTTAAATTAAGTGCAGAACCTTTTTCAATCAGTTGAAGTTCGTGACTAATAAATTTTCTTATTTCATTTTCAGTTGGTGCAATATATCTCTGAAACACACAATTATGTTTCTTATGTACATCATCACTTTGAACTTTATAATGATTCAATGGTCTACATCCACTACATTTTATTTTAGTAAGTAAATTATCAGCCAATTTTTGTAAAATCACTTTCTTATTGCTTGGTATCTCTATCGGAATAAGTTTCAATCTGTGTATAATATCACATTTTAATTTCTCATTGCCATCTATCTGAACGTACAAAAAAGATTTTTTGATTAGATCAAATAAGTCATGCTGTACATCCTCCTTCACGATTTGCATTTCATAAGGATTTTTAATTTTCAGTGGAATCAAATCGACCCAATCCTCTAGCACTTCTACTATTACATCTTCATCTACAATTCTTTTGCGAGCAATTTTTTCATAACATATTTCAGAAACTGATAAACATTTAAAAGTTGTTTTATTCCCTGAATAACTTTTAGCCTTATCGTATTTTGAATAATTTTCAACTTTCTTTGCCAACTTTAACAAAGCTCTACAGGATCTATTATACCTAAAAGTCTTATGGATGCTAGCTTTACAACAGTTTGTATTATAGAAGCCTAGCATACTTTTACAGTGTGTTAAATTCTTTATTTCTTCCTTAAACATACTACGTTTTTTACATCGAAACCTGTTTTTTCGTTTATTCTTCATAGTTGTGTTACTTATGACGGCTTGTACTTTCATATTAGTTAGAGCTAGTGTATTTTCAGCAATCGATGTAAAATCTGTGCTGTTTTGTTCAAATTGATGGCATTCACTGTTTACTTGGTTTTCAATTTTAGATGGCGTCGGGGTTAAAGGTACAGCTATCTGAAAAAATAAGTTAAATTCTATTAGTTCATTCGTTTTGTAATGAATGTGACATGACATGGTCGTGTTGAGTTCGATTCCAGTTCAAATACAATGATTATCATATTCGTCTAAGTAACTAGACTACATCAATTAGATAAATATTCAAAGTCTAATTAAACTTTTTTGACTACTTTAATTAATTATTACACTTACAGTTCTCAACGATGGGACAATTCTCGGAACAGTCACAACTTCTCGTGATATCATCTGTACGGACGCTGCAAATACATATTGTTTTTATAAATATAAATATTACATTGTAATATTAAACATTATAGATTTCTCAGTGATGAGATATTTTCTTGTGGTAAAAAGTATCCTATATATTCATTCTGATAACCAACTATCATCATAACTAATTTCATCAAAATCTGTTCAGTGGTTTAGTCTTTATGCGGTGACAGAGAAACAGAGGAATTCTAAAAATTGTAGAAAATATTTTATGTACAGATTCAACTGAGTAAAATTTGTATTACAAAACAACATAAGTGCGTTGAAAAAAAAATAAGGTAGAAATTACATTACCTTGTATTTCCATATTCACCGAATTGGTACTCTGTAAAAGAGATCATGGAAGTTAAATTGATTCATCTGGTGAATATGAAAACACTTGTCGTTATTACTTATTGTATTGGTTTAACTACTCGTGTATATAAGGTTTTATGAGCAAGCGAAGCCGCGGGTTCGTTAGTTGTAAACAATGATGTGTTCTGCAAAGTCGTAGTAAATCATCTTATTCTATCATCAATAGTTTTCGCAGCGCACGCGATTTGAAGAATATTTTAGGTATTTTTTTCACCTTGGGTTACATTATTGGAGTTTTAGCAAGGATCCCTAATTTTTTGAAAACATAATATAGCCTATGTCACCCGTAGATAGTGTAAGTAGCTTCCCAACAGTGAAAGAATTTTTAAAATCGGTTCAGTAGTTTCGGAGCCTATTCAACGCAAACAAACAAACAAAAAAAAAACAATCACATTTCATTCATTGGAATAAATACCTTACGATTGGTAGTTAGTTTTAGGTTAGTTTTAAAACATGCAAGAATCAAACTTAGGAAATAAATTTATTTGTAAAAAAATCTAGAATATAATTTTCGTTCGGTCCGATCTCGAAAAGAAATAAAATAAATACAAAATGCTTTTCAACCGACTTCCAAAAGGAGGAGGTTATCAATTCGTCTGTTTTTTTTAAATAATAATTTTTTTTATTCACACTATTATTAATTTATATTTATTGAAATTTTTAACACTATTCTTAATTTAAATTTATAAAAATTTATTTTCTATTTTTTAGTTCGGTTTTCTATAAAAAGCGTGTTTTTTAGTTTTTTTAAACTATTATTTTTCCTTTCAATCTATACATCCATATTGATAAATAAAATTAAATTGTCTGTTTTTAATTTTTGTCTGACATTAATTCCGGCTAATCTCAGAAACGGCTCAACCGATTTTGACAGGGATTTCACTGGCAGATAGCTGATATTTTAAGGAGTATATAGAAGTTTCACTCGAACAAAATGAACTGTAATAATTATTTAAGATCACATAAAACCTAAAGCCGAATGTATTACCCTTTTTTTCAAGTCGGTCAAAAACGCAATATTATAGCAGCCAAGTACTAACCCATTGAGCAGCAGGTTTTCTTTTGTTAAGATTAGCCGAATCACATTTTTCTTTTGGATTTAGTCGTTCGGGTTGACTATCCTGTAAAAATTAAGGCTATATTGTGTAGGTTATAGTTGAAAAATTACGCTTTTGGTCTACTTGAATCGAGAATTACTGAGTCTACGAGGTTTTACTGATAGACAGAGGAAGAAGAGAGAGAAGTATGCGTTCCTAATGCATGTTGGTGACGCAACCATCGTCCTGCGTCCAACAGCGCTTAAGTTATTGTATCGTTGAGCAGATTGAGATGTAAGTCCGGAAACAGATAGCTAATACCCTGGAATATCGAGATTTTCTTCAAATCTAAACATCTAGTCTCAACATATAAATAAAATTGAAGTGTCTGTTTTAAATTTCAAATTAACAGTTTTTCACTTAATGCATAAATGCATATAATTTTTTTGTCTGACTGTCCGTTTGTTTCGTTTAATCTCTGAAATTTTTTTTTTGAACCGATTTTGACTGGGCTTACACTCACAAATAGCTAATGTTATATGGAGGTAAAATAAAAGTATTATTTTATTAGAAAATGATAAAAACCATTTAATTTATTTTAATTTACCCCCAGCGAAGCGGGCCGGATTTGCTAGTTTACCTAAAACTAAACTACACTCACTTGTACAGAGAGATTCCGACTGCCTTCCTTGACTTTTCTTGACACTTCCTTCAGGTACCTGACGTCATTAGTTTTAGAAAATGTCGACTTTTTCCAGGACTCTATCGCGTCTAAGTCTGGCGATCGTGTGTTCCTAGGCCTTTCTCGTGTAGGAGATTCTTCGTGCCTGAAATTTTATTTCAATTAATAGAAATCAAAATATATTTGCCATATAGAATTGCATTTTTCACTTATGCTGCCAGCTGCTTCGTTGCTAGAAGTAAAGTAATATAATATGACAAAAAACCGGTTAAGTGCGAGTCGTGCGTGAAGGGGTGTGTACCATTAATTATAAAAGACGGCGAAAAAATCACGTTTGTTGTAACTTGTAAGGTCCCCTTAAATATTTAATTTATTGATTTTAGTAGTTGTTGTTTTAGCTTAACTGTCTAACTATCAGATACAGACAGCCTGGTGACAGACGGACAGACAGACAGATAGACGGACGGACGGACCGACAACGTAGTCTTAAGGGGATTACCTCGCTCAAATCCCAAAAACACTGTAAGTTTAAAGAAAATTTTAGATGAATCCTCTCGTGCGATTTCCATATAAAAAATATATGGTTTACTTAAAGCTATCACAAATACTTTGTATTGTTTAAAATTTTAATAAACTTTCCCAAATTTCGAAAAAAAATTAATTAAAAAAGGCATTTTTTAACGTAAATCGTATTTTTTCTCAATAACGGCTGAATAGTATGGCGTGAATTTTATACCATAAAATGTGTAATGACGTATTTCACATTTTGTATTGTTTTTTTTTTCTTATTTATTCTAATATTTTAAGTAAATGAATAAAAACCTAATTTTGAACATCGAAACTACAGAGGTGCTCTGCGCGGGCGCGCGCGGCAGTCGCGCGCTGGCGCTCGGACGGGGAGGCTGTGTCACTTTTTTGCTCCGACGTCGCTAGCAATCGACTACTTATTTTACGTTGTTTTTATGCACTACATACAAGCATGTTTATTTGTGTGCGTGAAAAGAATAGTCGCACGCAGACATGACACTGCAGTAAATTACGCGTTTGAGCGCTGTATTTTATTTTATATTATAGTACATATTATAATGTAAAGGTTAAATTATGTGATTATATAAATAAAATATCGATTTATCATTATAGGTTATAGGATTATAATAAATAAAATACTTATATATTAAGGTAATAATTATTCTAACATTGCAACTCTTTGACACTGTTCAGAACATATCACTCGTAGGCAGTAAGTGTAACCTATACAAGTGGCTTATTCTTTGATTTTGTTCTGGCGTTAATTTTTGTGCGGGGTTCGCGGGTGTAAAGCGCTAAGCCCCGCCTAGTCGTCAAGGCCATTGGGAATAGTAATCCCCTTAATTATCGGTTCCAGTTTTACCCTTTGGGTACGGAACCCTAAATATATCCAGGGAAACTCTAATATGTAAGCTTTCTTTCTCATAAATGACGCCTCATCATAGCAATAAGGCCCGATTCTCATTTTGATACCGTTTACAGTCCATTTACGGGCCGATCTTGGTCTGGTAAAATATGATCAAGTGAGAAACTTTCTCTTCCGTGGCTGTTACTGATAGTAATTAGTATGAATGCATACATGTGTACAGAAATGTACACAATATGTATGCATTCATACTAATTACTATCAGTAACAGCCAAATTATCCCATTCCCACCACGAACAATCTCGAAGAATGATCGAGATCGGACCGAGAACGAACTATGAATGGCATAATGTGGTAGTTAATAAAAAAAATATATGTACATGTATTTAAAATTATATATAACTGTCTGATATCTGTAACACGAGCCTCGTAGCTTACCATGGAACTATATGACGCTGATACCTACTAAAATATATATTTAATTAATGTATACCTTTTAGGACTAATTTGTACTTCAGGCTGGTAACCTCTCACAGACTTCATCGCTGTATTTCTAGAAGAACTTCTCTCCAAGCAAAATTTTGACTGATCAGAGTCGATGTGACGAGTAGGAGATGAACAGTTCTTGCTAATTTTGGACACTGAAATTTAAATTCATATTTATATTTAAAAACTATATTTTTTTCATTCTTCTTTGCTCGGGCGCGTCCCTAGGTACGTGTGCTCCTTTTTTTTAAGAGGAATAATTCTGTAAAACATTGGTATCGTGTAACTTTATTAGCTAACGCCTCGCACGCTTAAAGTTCCATGTCGACATGATTTTTTCCGGCATCTTTAAGACTTTAATAATTGTCTTTATATTTGAGCAATAAATATCCGCACATTTAAAAAAATCTTTAAACACATACATATTATTAAAAAAAAACCAAACAACAATAGGTAGGGATCCCTCGCCCATTTTTGCACTTGATTACTATCAAGCTAATTTTTCGTGAGTAGTTTTATTTCGGTGAGACGCCCAATAATTCCCTGTACGCAACTCTCGATTGTGGTAGCTAACAGAGGTAGCAACGATAAAATATGTCGATTTGATGATTCTCAAATATTTATTACTAACTGAATATTTTTCTGTTTAATCTCAAGATAATTATCTAAATTATTCGAAAAAATATTTGTCCTACAAAATCTATGGTTTGATCAAAGAGTCCCCTCTTTACAACATGTATCGATAACGAGGTCATCATAAATGATTACTAACCAGCTGATTTTCTTTTTTTTACTTAGTTAATAGTTATGTAATTTAACAGACATATTGTCCTACAAATTGCGTGGTACGTTATCCCGGTCCTACGCTCAGAAATTGTTAATACCACAAGAGCATTTTTCTCATTACTAACTGTAGGACAAAAATATTACATAATAGGTTAGTGTGTTCTCTGCCCAAATGAAACAACGTCCTACAAGAAAACAGGTATGTATCACTAGTCCGACAAGAATTGTCATTTTTTCGTTTTCCAACTTGTAACATAAGATACAGTGAAAAGATCGTTTTTAAAATTTAAATAAGTTTATTTTTTAGTAAACTAGGTACAAAAATAATAAAATAAAATATTTAAATAATTATATCAAATTTATATTATATTATGTATTATCAAAAAAATAGAGATTCCTACCGAAAATTGAACAATGTAACCCAAAAAACGGCAATGTGTATATAATTAAAGTGTTCGATATATTAATAGTACTTAATCATTATTGGTCACAAAAATGTCGGCGATGGTATATACATAACTATAACAAGCCATAGTAAGTGTTGTCAAATAGTGGTGATATTGGTATTAACATATTATTAATCCTTATGCATTTAAATGGTTTAATAACGAAGGTTAATTATGTACGTATAAATTCCTATTTAAATTATTTGGATGACGATTATAAAAAAAATAAGTAAGAAAAATATCACGGTTTCAATTATGAATAACCTGCCTTATGTTTAGTTTATTAACAAGCAACGAATATGAAGTACATGAAATCTATACAACTATAGAGTCTGTCTGTATACTCAATTTTTTGTCGAATTTCGTCATAAATATTCGTTTCATGACTCACTGACATCAGTTGTACCATTTTTGAAATTTTTGTGTCTGTCTGTATGTCCAGAGGCCGATTAAGTTTGTCGCGAAAATTCAATTTCTTTTTTAATTTGGTGTTTCTGTAACTGATTTTATTATTTTTACTATTTAATATTAATTATTATTTATTATTTAATATTTTATTATTTAATATTATTTAAATATATTTTATTTTATTATTTCATATTTCATCTTGTTGAGTGAAATCTACCAAAAAGTCATCATTTTTTTTTTGAGATGCTAGAGAAATAAAAAAATCAGCTGATTAGTAATCATTTATAATGAACTCGTTAGCGATACATGTTGGAAGGAGGGGACTGTTTGATCAAATCATAGATTTTGTAGGACAAATATATTTTCGAATAATTTAGATAATTATCTTGAGATTTAACAAAAAAAAAAGCCCAGTTAGTAATAAATTTTTGAAAATAATCAAATCGACATATTTTATCATTGCTACCTCTGTTAGCTACCGCAATTGAGAATTTTCGCATAGGAAATTGTTGGGCGACTCATCGAAACAAAGCTATTCACGAAGATTCAGCTTGATAGTAATTATTTTTACATCAAGGATCTGTACTACTACTTTTGAGCGTAGGACCGGGATAACGTACCACGCAATTTATAGGACAATATGTCTGTTAAATTACATAACTATTAACTAAGTAAAAAAAAGAAAATCAGCTGGTTAGTAATCATTTATGATGACCTCGTTATCGATACATGTTGGAAAGAGGGGACTCTTTGATCAAACCATAGATTTTGTAGGACAAATATTTTTTCGAATAATTTGGATAATTGTCTTGAGATTTAACAGAAAAATATTCAGTTAGTAATAAATATTTGAGAATCATCAAATCGACATATTTTATCCTTGCTACCTCTGTTAGGTACCACAATCGAGAGTTGCGTACAGGAAATTATTGGGCGTCTCATCAAAATAAAGCTACTCACGGAAAATTAGCTTGATAGTAATCAAGTGCAAAAATGGGCGAGGGATCCCTACCTAGAATACATGCTCAACAAATAAATAAATGGCCCTAGCGGGACTCGAACCCACGACCGCTGGCATAGCAAGACTGTGTATAATGTAAACTAAGCCAAAGTGTAAACTAAACAAAAAGCACATTCATAAATGTATAAATTATCATACTGTTTTTAGGTTGCGTAAAGTTAATAAGTCGTTCCACAATCTCTGAAGACCTGTCTGGAGCCAGGCTTGGATACTTGCGGAGGGAGGTCGAAAATGAGTCTGGTAGCAGCGAGGGTCTAGGACTAAAGACTAAACCTAGAAAGAGATAATTTAATATATACAAACATCTCGTGTCACGTTGTTTGTGGTCGCACTCCTCCGGAACCGTTCAACCGATCATATAATATTTTTTGTATATTTGGTAAGTTTGATAATACGAATGATTTTTTTATCCCTGTACCCTTATTTCCCATTTTATATGGTAGAACAATATTTGCTGGGTCACCTTGTAATCTATACTAATTAATAATAATTTAATGCAAAAATACTAAATAAATTAGATCAATTTTGTGCACTGATAATTTATTATTCGGATCAACATTAAGGTTTACCTTTACTACTAGAAAATATTTTATTCCTACAGGAAAATACTATAATGGGTTCGATCTCCGGGTAATTCTTAAGAGTTACATTAAGACAACGTATTAAAAAAGGTCTTAGTAAAAATAAAGCATGCTTTTTATTATGCAAATTATAAACTGAAAATTTCCATATTTAATAAATTTGAGACTATTTCGGAAGTCGAATTTAGGTGTAATTTAGTGTATAATATACCTCTATCTGGCCAACACGTCCCGCCTCTGTACCCATTGTATCTTGTAGCGTGACAGAAGCTTTCTCCACTCCCACTCCCGGGCCCGCCGACTTCGAAATTACCGTGACCTATTTACAATCATCAAAATAAAAAAAAAAACTTGTATATTATATATCTATATTGTTTACGTACATAAGATTGTTTATAGTATCGCATTATTCGCGTCACGTAAAAAGAACGCTGGAAGAAAGTAGTGGGGGTGTGTTAGCGCATGGGGGCATTCGCACACGAAAGTACTAGACAGGCTATTCTTTTATTTTTGAAGTAGCCTTTCGCTCGCGACGTATATTGTCTGCGCTGCGCCTTATACCACCAAATTGACCGATAAGTCGCCTGTGCGCAACTTCATAGCCAGTCAGCGCTCTTTTTATATGACGCGAGGGTAGCGACGACACTCTGTTTTGTTTTATTCAACATCTATTTATCTACATAGTAGGGTTGAAAAAAAATATGGCGGCGATTTTTAAGTGCCGCCATTCTACATCTAAAGTTAATTTTTGGCGCCATTTTTTACCTTTGTTTTTAAATAAAGTGTTTGATTTTTAATAGTGTCTTATTTTATTAATAGTTTTCGACTATGGCACGATGTGGTCATATATCTAACCTAACCTAACCAAACTAGAAAGTAAGATTCTTAAAATTAACCTTATGAACCTATTATATCCAAACCCAAAGAAAATAGTTATTTACGATATAAGCACGTTGACACAAATCTATAGAATAACGAAAGTGCGGTGGCGTTAGTACATAAATACCAAAAAAAACATTTTTTTTCACTTACGAAACTTCAAAATTTGTTTGTTTAACAATATCTACTTAGGTAGTGCTGTGATGAAAAGATACAGGCGACATTTTAAACTTATACACAACACTAACTTTGTACTAAATGCCTTTTAGCTACGGAACTTTAATGAAAATTAGCTTTGAAGTTTAAACATTAATTTGTATCACACTAAGAAAATCTACACTAGGAATGATTAAAGTACAGATTTAAGTTACCTGGACAAAGGTCAGCTTTTTGTGGCGGAAACTCCGTAACTTGTTCCGGTGGTGAGGTGGGAGTCATGTGACAATGCATCATCTAAAAAAAATCTCATTCCTTAATAATACCAATTAAAAACAAAAGTGTTTGTTTTCATATGCAATAAAATCATGTCTGGCAATCATCATCAGGCGAGATTTGCACCTGTGGCTATAGACGATGCTAAAGTATAGCAGATTGTCCTAAAATTATTGTTAACAAAAACACAAAAACCAACTTCAAAACAAGGCAAATCTATTATCTAAGCTAAAAAGTAGGAAATAATACTTTTAAGAACTTAATTCATTTTGGAGTCGGTGCCAGCCAGGACGGATACATTTATCTTGCCTTTGCAATGGACTCTCGAACGGTATTTTGGTTATGTTTACAAATTGATAAATTAATCGAATATGTATCTATTTAAAGTAACATTTTTTTATTTGGCTGTCACCGACAAACAAAAAAAAATATAGACTTAAAATAAATTTGAGAACCTAATTCTTGTTGGAAGTCGGTTGAAAATTTCTTATTGTCTACTTCAGCAAAAAACATGTATTTATCGAAGATTTAATTGAACCCTTTTGTTTTTTAAGTCTTCCTGCTAACTTTTGATATAATAATAACTCTAGTATAGTTAACCACGCTGGGTATGTGTGGTTTGGAGGAAATCACATGACTTTCCTGAACTGGTCAGGTTTACTTAGACATGCAAGTTTAGTCACGGTGTTAATTTTTGTTATTACTTAGATGTTATTCTTTATTATTTATTTTGTCCCTCTTCTTGAGTAGATATTCGCATGGAAAAAATATATAAAATACCTACCTCGCTGGGTGTAAGTCAAAATAAATTGAACGGTTTTAAAAAAAAATTCTAATAAAATAAAAGTTGCCTACGTTATTCCTTATAACATTAGCTATCTGCAAGTGAAAGTCCCGTCAAAATCAATCCTGCCGTTTCAGAGATTAGCTTGAACAAACAGTCAGACAGACAGACAATATTTGGTAGAATTTTTGATGTAAGGACCGTATATGCTCTCATATTTAGTGATGAGCTGTTTATTTGAAATAAAAAATGGACACTTCAATTTTAATTATTAAATGTAGAATACTGGTATTCATTAAACATTTTTGAAGTTTTCTCCGTTCTATCATTTTACTTTTTTCAACGATAGGTGGATGATCATGATGATACCTTGTAGGTGCTAGCGTATCTCCCATCAGTGGCTTGCACGCCGCTCTCCCGTCGCGCCACGTAGCTCGCGCACTGTGACGCTGTTGTGTGACACTCTTGAGGTCTCGGGTTCGATATTGGATGAGTAACTGGTTAAAAGAGAATTATTGAACCACTCGTAGCTAGCATACGTCATACGAGCCTTATTGTAATACAATACAGATAGCTACTACTATTGGTTTAAGATCCGAACCTACATCGACCTTCACCGAACTAATAATAGAAGAAAACTTATTTTATAATAAATTTAGTATAAGTATTAGAAAATATAATAAAAATGGGTTGGCTAAAAAATCCTGGACAAAATATTTTTAATTATTTAAAAAAAAATGATTTTTCATTAAATGTTGCAACATTATCCTGAAATTACTAAAATTTATCCTGACTTAGAAACCCTATATCTCTCAAATTACTTCTCTTTACTCAAGCACAAATCACGTTAAATTGTTCGGGAGACCAACAGGAACAAACAGATAGACACAAATGCTTAATTAGTAATTAAGGTTTTTACGTATATGTATTTAACATACAATTTTCAGGCAATAATGTATATTGACGTCCAGAATCGACCAGTGTCACCGTCAGACCCGCGCCCGGTAAGCCTCGAACCACCGCCACAGTTCCCTCGTTGTCCATCATTGAGGATAGAGGGGGATATGCTATGGAATTTAAATTATCTTTGTGAATAAATTAATCCATTTTTAGGGTGTTTTTCTTGAATTCCTAATTAATTATTGAATATTTAGTGCCTTTTTGTGTAAGTTTTGTAAGACATTAATGTTATCCTTCGTACTTACAAAATTTTCGTAAGAATATTGAAATTTATTAAAAGGTTTTGGACTTACTTCTAAGCTATTTTTAAGATTTTAAAGACCAACTTAATTCTACGTGGTATGACTAAAAATATCGTTACCTTACACAATCAGTATATCAGTTTATATAGGTATAATAACAGAATTTTGATAAAATCTACCTCTTTTCTCTATAAATCTCCATCACAAATCTACACTAAGTATTATAAAATATGTAAGTTTGTTACGCTTTCACGCGAAAAATAATTAAGCGATCATCATGAAACTTTTTACACATATTCTTGGAGGTATTAGAAGTACCATAGGATACTTTTTTTTCCTGTTTTTTAGCTTCGGCGGGCGGGCTTCAAACCATGAACGCGGGCGAAGCCGCGTACGCGTAGTAGTACATAAAATAGTGACTTGTCTACTAAATTTAAAACTACTAAAATAATTTAATGAATGAATGCCCCCATCATTTGTGTAATAACCTCGAATGTTTGTACAAGTCATGGGGGTTTATATTTATAGTTTATACATGTATTTAAAATTTATATGTGTAGTATATCAATTATCTGGTATCCGTAACACAAGCTTCGTAGCTTACCACGGAACTAGTGATGTGCGTTTAATATCGCAACGTATTTATTTATTAAACTAACCGTCATTTTAATAACACGAGATGAAGAATAGCACAGTTCAGGCAGATGGTAACCCTGCCAGACTTCGCAGTTTGGTATAGGCCTGTAAATAATAAATAAACTAAATAAATGTACGATTTACGAATATTAATAACCTAATACAATTAGGTGGTTATGAAGGCTTTTACGCTATAAATTATAAAACAACTTTAAATGCATACATACAAGATGTAGTTTAGTATACGTATAACGTAGGTACTATGGCCCCTGAAGGAGTGGGGGGTTATTATTCAGCGGAAACAACGGAGTCAAAAGTTATTGAGACTTAAAGTTACATTTCCATACATCATTATTACAATTTGTGTTTACTAATAAATTACCGGGTTGATTTACAATCGTTTGGCAGGAGTTGGTGGGGTGATACTTGTATATATATTGGAAATTAATTCACTGATCATAATAATAGCACTCACTACACAAGGTAATTCATATTTTTGGAGAAAATTAATAAAAAATTAACGTCCATTATAACCTTCTAACTGGTAACATTATCACTGTGAGAGCAGGATAACAAATATCAAATATGACTTTGCATATGTGAGACTCAGGCGCATTATCATTACATAAAAAAAGCATCGAATTATGAGTTGATTAGGTTAGAACTTGACTACCCCACAACTTGCGTTTACCTTGTCGTGGTAGTGTGCTCAGTAGGATCCAGCAATCCGGCCGGCCGTGAAGCCAAGAAACGCGCAAGGTGAGGAGGCAATACAAACATTTGTACTCATTTTATAATACAAACATTTATGCTTACAAATTAATGCCCCCGACGGGATTCGAATCTGCGACCGATGGCTAAACAACAAGGGCCCATTATAAAATGAACCAAACGTCGACAAACTTTTGAACCTTACTGTAATAACTACCAGATTTGCTAAGCTTTATCCATAAAATAATTTATAAAAAATACTCACATTTCTCGATAAATTTGAATAAAAAAATAGTCAAAACAACATTTAAAGGGAACAAAAATTTAGACTTTAACTATCGTCATATTCTTACAAATTCTGTCACCTACTTCTGACAAAACGTTTATTTTTTTCTTTGCTTCATAGCCAGTTTTTCTAAGAGGCCTAAGAGGTTCAAGCAGTTCTTTGGAGGTTGGTTGGTAGAGTCTGTGCGGAAAGAAAACCGTCATAAGATTTGAGGGTGCTACATTGTTTTTCTGTAATGACTTGGAATGGCGTTAATAATGGTTTTAAGGAATTATTTTAATGATAATATTAATTAAACATCAATTTTAATATTTATATTAGCAAATCGCCATCGTTTTAATTTTTTCCAAAGTGTACAAATTTTTTTATTAATGAAAACTCTGATGTAGACACAATAATCATTGACTCGAAAATAGTTCGGTCAAAATTTTTTTATCTTTGGGAAATGCATTAACGCATTCCACCTGTAGAAAACAGGCTGTTATGTGGGGATCACCCATATGCCTACCTACTAAAACCTAAGCACCACATCTGGGTCCTAACCTAAGCACACAATGGGTCGTGAGCCATCGTAGGATCGCTCGCGCATTCATCGTTTCGTTACTTTCAGAACTATTGTATAACAGAAAAGTAATGCAGAGTGAACAATTTTTTTTCCTTACGCCCAGAATGTAGCGAATTGGCCAATCCACATATTCATGGGCGTACCCAGGTAGGGGCAGGGGGGGGCAGCTGCCCCCCCCTGGATTTAGTGTAATATTCACCGGTGAACCGAAACAAAAAAGTTATTATTATTTTATTTATTTATTTATTTATTTATTTAGTACCTCATCTAGATCATGTTTATCACATACCAAAAGACATAATATTTATGTTCTAACAATAATTGTCGTTAGAGAATGCACTATCACTACATAGTATAAAACAAAGTCGCTTCCCGCTGTCTGTCTGTCCCTATATATGCTTAGATCTTTAAAACTACGCGACGGATTTTGATGCGGGTTTTTTAATATATCGAGTGATTCAAGAGGAAGGTTTATTATATGTATAATACATGCATAATATAGTAGAGAAACACTGATAATTTTAGAGGTTTCTAATGTGATGTCGTAAGTAGGTACATCGAACACTATTTTAAAAAATCTGGTTGATCATTGGTGCATTCTGTTGAACAATAACAAAAAGCGTCCGTTAAATAAAAATGAACATACGAAATGTTTTTTGTGAGTATTTTCTATGATTAATTCAATCAATCAGCCTATCATCGTCCACTGCTGAACAAAGGCCTCCCCCAATGAGCGCCAACCATCCCGGTCTTGGGCAGTCCGCATCCATCCACTGCCCGCCAAGTCATCGGTCCATCGTGCTGCAGGGCGTCCCACACTACGCTTGCCTAAACGCGGTCTCCACTCTAGCACTTTTCGGCTCCATCGACCATCAGTTCGCCTGGAGACATGACCGGCCTACTTCCACTTCAGCGAGCTAATTTTGCACGCGATGTCGGTTACCTTAGTTCTCTGGCGAATAACTTTATTAAGAATTCTGTCTGCCAGAGAAACACCAAGCATCGCGCGTTCCATTGCTCGCTGAGCGACCTTGAATTTGTGGACCAGTCTTACGGTGAGTGTCCACGTTTCGGCTCCATATGTCATTACTGGTAGGACGCACTGGTTAAATACCCTGGTCTTAACGGATTGTGGGATCGACGACTATAGAATATGACGTAGCTTCCCAAAAGCAGCCCAGCCCAAGCGAATTCTTCGGTAAGCCTCCTTCTCAAAGTTGTGCCAGCCGAGTTGTATTGTTTGGCCAAGGTATTCGTATTCCTGCACAACTATAAGAACAGCGCTATTCACGATCACTGGCATTTCACGAGCATTTCTTCCAAATCCATCAGAGTCTCTGCTATGACAACTATGTCATCGGCAAATCGCAGGTGTGTTATATACTCTCCATTGATGTTGATGCCTCGTCCGTTCCGATCGAAATCGAGCGTTTTAAAGACGTCCTCCAATGCACAGGTAAACAGTTTCGGGGAGATAACATCCCCCTGTCTTACCCCGCGGTGCAATCGGATTGGTCTTGTGCTCTGCCTTTGTACTTGGATGGTCATCGTTGCAGACTGGTATAAACACCGTAGTATTTGGATATACCGATAGTTAATAAGGCATCTCTGCATGGATTGTAGAACAGCCCAGGTTTCGATGGTGTCGAAGGCTTTCTCATAGTCCACAGACGCTAAGCATAGGCTGATTATATTCCTCGGTCTTTTGAATAATTTGCCTAAGTGTGTGTATGTGGTCTACAGTACTGAAGCCTTTTCGAAACCCAGCCTGCTTCACAGGCTGGAGTCATCGAATTTTTGGGCGAGACGGTTCGTGATAACTCTTGAAAACAACTTATACACATGGCTCAGAAGAGACACAGGTTGGTAGTTCCTTAAAAGGGCTTTATCCCCCTTCTTAAAGAACAATACCACTAAGCTCCTACTCCATGCCTCCGGTGTAGTGCCATTGTGAAGGAGAGATTAAAGAGATTAGAGAGATTAAAGAGATTTGAGAGCTCTGATAGAACCTGTGTTCCTGCTGCTCTAAAGAGCTCTTGGGTAATTCCATCCTGACCCGGAGCTTTGTTGTTTCCTAGTTGTCCAAGAGCTATCCTAATCTCGCCCACGTCAATGTCGGGAAGCTCATCTGTTTGGTGGCGTACAAGTCTGGCTCGTGGATCCTCCACGTGGTGAGACTCAGGTGGGAGTGTATGTGAGGAGTAAAGATCCCCGTAGAATCTTTCGACATCAGCGAGAATCTCTGGTTTGGAGGAGACGGTTGTACCTTGTGCGGTTCTAAGCTTTGTCTGGTAACAACGGGAATTGTGAGAGTTGGCAGACTTTCGAACCCCTATTGAATGCACTAGCATCTTCAATACTTCGGGTATTCGCTCGTCTTAGATCACGCCTTATTAGGATTCTCACATTCCTGTCTAGTACCTGACGCTTAGACTGAGTGGTATTTACAATCTCGCTTCTGTTCGCCATCTCGTTCAGAGTCTCGCTTGAGAGTTTCGACTTTTGTCTATCTCTCCTAGGTTGAAAATGTTTTTGTCCCACCTCACGGATCACACGTATCAGACTATTGGTGGTGTCATCGATGTTCTGAGTGGTTTCCAACATGGCGAATCGGTTCTGTAGTTCTAGCTGGAAGCTTTCGCAGCCAGCTTTCATCTGGAGTGGTGTAGGTCTAAAAGTCGACTTCATTAGCCGCTCACGTTCAATTTTGATGTTCATATTCAGGGTTCCCCTTACAAGTCGGTGATCACTGCCGGTTTTAACCCAGTTAATCACTGAGACATCCCTGAATATGTAGCACTTGTTGGATATAATGAAGTCGATCTCGTTCTTTGTAGTATTATCGGGGCTTTTCCAGGTCCACTTCCTTTGAGGTTTTTTCTGGAAAAATGAGTTCATCAGAAAAAGCCCCTGGGCCTCGAGGAAGTTTACTAACATTTGCCCTCGATGGTTCCTCAGTCCATAACCAAATGATCCAACCCTCAATTCGCCATCTTCTTGTACTCCCACTTTGGCATTGAAGGCACCCATAACAACAGTGTAGTAGGTGTTGGTACGAGACATAGCCTTAGCTATGTCTTCGTACATGGCTTCGACTTCGTCGTCAGAATGTGTGGACGTAGGAGCATACACTTGTATAACCTTCAAGAAGTATCTTTTGATTATTTTCAATACAAGGTACGCTACCCTCGCTGACACACTGCCAACCTCTACGACGTTGTTTTAGAGTGACTTATGGATTAAAAATCTAACACCACCTTGGGATGGTTGGTGCCCTTCTCGGAAGAAGAATAAGTGACCAGCATAATAATAATAATATATACACCTAATGTTGCGTGTAGTGTTTTTGTGTAGTATGTAGAGTAAAACAAGTGCGGGGGCTGGTATAATAAATTTCAGATTTGCCCCCCCCTAGGCCAAAAGCTGGGTACGCCCATGCACATATTTTGACTAAGGTGTAGAGTTTTGTAAAGTTAGGCCTTGTAGACTTAGAAGCTTGGCTCTATATGAATTTTGATAACTTTTTGCGAACCATTTGTCTCGTCTTGGCATCATTTTACATAGAAATGTTTTTGGTGGGATTCTTAATTTTACATTTGCCAATAACAAACAAGAAAAATGTTCGATCTCCTTCGTAGAATAATCTGTTATATTATAATAGTAGAATTTTTGATTTCAACCACACACTGTGTGGCACACAGTAATAGTTGTCTGTGTCAAAAATCTGAAAGATAACTTATATCAAAAATGTTTTAAATTCAAAAGTGTAATATTGTATTAAAAATTCTTAGTTAATATATAAATAACATAAAAATAATGTGCTTTTTTACGATCTAAGGCTTTTTATTAAGAAAAGTGAAGTTGGAAGTTATTTTAGCTATTTTTTTTCAACACTTAAATGGAGAGCATACGCAGCTTAATAAAAGAAAGGATTAAATCTTGTATAGTAAGAAATCTTTTTAACTTAACGTGGTGTTCTAATAAGTGTACCTTGTTGTAATTCAAAGATATATTTGAAAAAATAGTTTCATAAAGGCAATTGCAAAAAATCCATATATTTTTTTAATGTGTTGAGACATTAACATGCAGTACCTAGCATCTAGTTCCATGGTAAGCTACGAGGCTTGTGTTATGGATACCAGATAGATGATACACTACATATATCTTAAAATACAAACATATTATAAACACCCATGACTGGAGTGCAAACATTCGTGCGTATCACACAAATAAATGCCCCCAGCGGAACTGGAACCCGCACACGATGGTGCAGCAAGCAGGGTCGTGCTACAAACTGAGTTTAAGGTGTCATCAATTTATTTATACATTATACATTATTATTTTCAGTCTTGTAATGAAAACCAATGTCCAATTATTAAGGAACGTCTCGACCATCATGTACTATCCCACCATGCAACCAGTACATCCCGTACTCGCAGCTGTCAGCCGAAAAAATTTCACCGTAAATCTGTAAATATATGGAGTTATATTTTTTTTGGAATTATAGTTTTGACTATACAAAAACTTTTCAACGCTATAAATTCCTTTTCAGTCTGGATTACAAATGCCATCGGGAAGTTATAATTCTTTAATAAAACTAGAAGTACAAACATCAACATCTGAACTTAGTCTAAATCAAACTAGCAAAAGAAAGTTTAAAAACAATTACAAGGAAGAATTAAAAGAACTCCTATTAGAATGGTCCAATACCTTACCAATTGTTACTGAGGATCAGGAAAACGCAAAACAAAATGAGTTTAATGAATTCTTAGAAAAAATATACGAATTATCCTCAGAAATAAATGAAGAACACTATGATTTAAAGCTCAACAAAGAATTAGATAACTTTCTTAATTCTATACGAACTGTAGCTAACGATGAACTAGATATGTCCACTTTGAGGGAGATGTTTCTTAACAAAATACATGATCTTAATAAGAAAATGATAAACGTAAAAGCTACAAAACGGACAAGTAAATCAGAAGAAAACAGATTTAAAACAAAGGATATATCAGTGAGTACCATTGATGTTAAAAATCAATTTGAATGTCCGAGAGCGCAGTACAACGACACAAGCGCTCAAATTTCATCTCTGAGCGCACCCAAAAAAGTATCTATGGACAAGTATGATAATATTAAATATACAGATAAAAAAAATGTTGATACTCAAATAATTCAGAATAGCTTAACAAATATTATGCCTTCATATGAAAGTATTTGTGAACATAAGAAAATAGAAAGAAATGATAGTAGTGTTATTTTCAAACAAAAGATATTTGACTGGATACATGAATTAAAGAATGAAGGGACCATTAGTATAGATATCAAAAATTTAGCGCCTTTAGTTGAAACTTTCTTTAATCGTCTCAAACCTATTTTACAAACCAAAACTTATATATCTGACAGCAAGCTATTATTGAGAGGAGAAATATTGAACTTCCTATTGAAAAATATAGATACATCTATTAGCACTCCGAATATCGCACGTTTGAACAAATTAGCCGATAGCTTAGTAAAAAGTCTCTTAATAGAAAAAAATCATCGAATGATCCAGAGTGTATTTTTCCAAAATAGAATAAATAACGATTTTGGTATTAGTAATAAAGAAAATATGATTATTTTGAGGTCAATTTATGATACGGTAGTGAAGGCTCTAGTAAATTATGGTATTTACTCAGATCGCTTGATTAATAACATGACGAAATGTATATTAGAAAACATGAAGTCAATTAATATAAATAGAAGTCAGTATTTAAAACAGCAACTGTCTACGACCTTAAAATTTTCTACAGGATTACCTCAGTATGATGTTGATACGATAGTCGATGATATAGTGGATGATATTGTAACAATAAACTATTTTGAATTTAACGAAAATGTTAGTGAAATAAGATATGACCAAGTTATTTCTGTTTATAAATCAGAACATGAACTAAGGGGACAGTCAAATAATTCAAATACTTCTAATAGAAGAAGATCAAGTATTTTAAAGAAGAAGATATTCAAATTAAAGGCTGAAGAAAAAACCTATATAAAAAATATAAAAGCCGTAATTATAACTTGGTTAGATAATTTGCTCATCGATTTACAAATACCAAAAAATAAGAAAAAGAGAGAAACATTTGTAGATAACCTCGCTACTGACATCTTAGATCAAGTAAAATTGGACAAGTTAGCAGAAGTTAGCAATGAGAAAGATAAATATGTATCTTTTTTTATATATCGATGGTTAAATAGATTGGAATATTTTGAAAATATTGATCAAGCCAAACCATTTGTAGATCAGCTTGTAAAAATGTTAAAAGATGTACCTGAGCCACCTGGAAATATATCTAATATTAAACGAGTATCTCCTATTCAAACAAATAATGACAGCTCAAGTAGTTCGGAAATTCAAGAAAAATATAAAATATTGAAGGATGAAATAATAAGTTTATTAAATAATTTGTCGCTAAATATATTACTTATTAAAGATAATGTTAAGAAAACTAAATTAATTGACGATTTAGTGTTAAAAATCCAACATTTAATAACTGAAAAACAAACATTGAATGATATTTCAAAAGCAATAGATGTATCGCTTAAGGAGATAATAAACCCAAAAGAAAAAGAAACAAAACTTCAACTTAGCAAAAAAATTACGGATAGCGTTAAAAAAATCCTAGGAAAAGATCATTTAAACCTTGTTAGTACAATTACATGTGAAAACAAAATGGAGGCAACAGAGAACATCTTAAAGGACTATATAACTAAGTACTTAGAACATAGTGATGTTCCAGAAGATTCAATTGCTAGGGACGCATTTAGTCAATTATTGAAAAGCGAACTTAATAAACTAAGTTCATCACTAGATCTGACAAATGTTGACTTGACAAAAAGCTATCATCAGGAAGAAGCTATTATCGAAAAGTTGTCTAAGGAGTTAGAATACATAAATATTATTACGGACTGGTTGAAAACATTACCTTTAGAAGATACGTTGAATCAAATAAATCGTAGAGTTCTCGCACTATTAATAAATAAATTAGCTATAGAAATAAACAATTTAGACGAAAGTATGATGTGGTCATCAAATGGAAACGAGTATAATAAACATTTAACAGCCCTTATTAACCAATTTTTGGAAGAATTACCAATATCCAACCCTTATAGAAGAAATGTTAATTCTTTAATCGATAATCTATGCACTAAATTAGTATTTTTAAGAAAAACTAAACCATGTTGTCAATTTACAAATCAAACCCTCTCAGCAACAAGCGATAGCATAACTGTTCATAACTTAACAAATTTTATTGAGGAATACATTCGTAAAAATAGTAACGAGATATCTGAAGATGACTTAAAATTAGAAGCTTGTATTTTAAGATTTTTGGAACTAATAGATAAAAAGGAAGTAGAAAATTTAACAACTCATAGTAAATCAGAAGGCACTAAGCAAGTTAGCAAGATGATATCGCAAAATGCAACAACTAGAAGATTTAGTATTGAATTAGGATACGCTTATGAGATTTCTCAATGGCTTAAAAATTTACCACTACAACCTCTTTCTGATAAAGAATCACAAAATCAAATAGCAAATATGATAAGTATTTTAGCTGAAAAAATATCAGAAGTACAAACAGATTACAATGATACGTCAGAAATTGGCAGTGGCTTAGTTGATTATATCACTAATTGGATAAATACACTTCCACTAGATTCGAGTAAAGAAATTATGTTACCTGTTGCTTTTCAAGAATTATTAAACCGAATAGTACGACTTCATATCAATAAAGACCAATCGCATAAAAATAAAGAAGATTCCGAAAAAAATAATATTCCAAGTAAGATAGTAAATAGCCACGATTATGATCTTGGAATGGTTGTCATCAATGAAATAGAAAAATGGTGTTCAAATTTACCCATAGAATCAGATAATAAAGATACTGAAAGAGAATTAAAACAAAATGTAGCTACAAAACTTTATCAGAAAGTAGGTGAGTTAAATATGAACCCTGAATATTTTAATAATAATTTACTTTACCTGGAATTATTAGGTGAAGAAATAAAAAAAGTACTTGACAATCTTCCCCAAAATTCTAAACTTGAAAGCGTTAAAGATGAATTGAAAAGAGAATTATTGAAAGCTGTTTCTGACAAGCGAAATGAAATTAAGGAGAAGACATCTGCAATAGAATATAAACATGACCTAGAAAGAACCATTGAAATGTCGATGCCATACCCTATACCTATATATCAGGAAGATAGTCCAGGTTTTAAGATATATAAAGATCGCTTGGCAGAAATATTTATATTGGAAAATTTTGATCATTCTAATGATGCTAAGAAATTAAAATACGAAAATAAAATAAAAAATGAAATAGATAAATATTTTAGGGACGTTCAAATAAAGAATTCTATTCCGGTTACAAAAAAAGAAATATACAATGAACTTTACAGTGCTCTTTTCGGTGTTCCACTTCCTAATGAATCTTCAATCACTGAAGAGGTAGAAGAAATAAAGACACGATGTGAAATAGAAGAGTGGTTTGAAACGCTGCCTCTGAGAGAAGCTAATGGTGTAGGGGAGCTTTTGGAGTGGGATCAAATTTTGGCTATGCTAGCTAAGAGACTTAGGGAAATGGAAAAATATGAACAAGGTAGGGATGAAAACATGTACAAGGAAATTTCTAAGTGGCTGCTAAGATTGCCTTTACTTCCAGGTGAAGAAACAAACATTGATATTTATGCCCATGCCCTACAAATAAGACTGAAAAAAAGTCAGCAAGACAGAAAATGCGTGACTCTAGATATGATTGCATCTCATCAAACTACAACAAATGACAAAATTGAAAATGAAGAAATTCTTGCGAATAGTCAAGTGGCTACGTCTAGCAACAGTAAAGATACGTGGTATACTCCTCTATCATATTCTTTACCAGCTTGTTGTCGTACAACTGCATCTCAAGATGTTAAGAAACCAGCGGACAGTATTATAGAAATAGTAGAAGATTGGTGTAGTCAGCTACCGTTGCCAGCGAATACTGTGCAAGAAAAAGAAAACTTTAATGTTATGAAAGAAAATATTGCTATTAGAATAATTATGAAAATAACTGAACTCAACATGAACCCTGAAATTTTTGAAGATGAGTTCTTATATGACGGTTTGCTTGATGATGAATTAGAAAACCTTTTGTCTACTGTGCCAACACCTTACGAATTTCAAGAAAGTAAAGAAATAAAAAAATATCAACTCATTAAGGAAATCAAGGCTATTAAACCTATTATACAAGAAGAAAAGGCAAGATATGAGTACAGACGTGGTATAAAAAATACAATAGAGAATGTTTTAAAAACACCACAGAATAAAAATAATGAAACAAGTGTTGCGTTAGCCTCCGTAACAGATGAAATTGCAGATAGCTATATAATATATAACTATCATAAAAATGATAGCGAGGGCTTACAAATAAAAGCAAAAATTGATAAATCTGTTGAAAAATTTTTTTCACTTGTAAAGTATGAAGGTGATATACATGATCTAACCACAAATCCATCTGATCCGCTTATGAAAAGAAATCAGCTGATATGCGAATTAAGTAAAATTTCTACTCCCAATGAATCAATAATTATAAAAGAACTTAAAGAAATAGGCATGAAATTTGAAATAACAAAATTTTTCAATAAGCTTTCTCTGCCTCAGAGTATTGAAAAGATAGCCATTAAAAATCAGGTAAAATCTACTTTGGCAAAACGCTTAACTGATTTAGAAAAAGTAGGTTACACATCAAAGAACTATCATAAAATTAAAACCGAAATAATGAAGTGTCTTAAAAGAATAGACGTCAACATTGAATCTGAAAAGGTTGAATCTTTTATAGAAACATTAAGAAGTACTCAGCCTAATAGAAATTCGATTTCTCAAAGTTCCCGTGAAAATAGCTCAAATCTTGCCCAAAAGCAAAACTTTGAAGCCTCACTGGGAGTAACACAAAGTAATTTATCAAATCAAAATAGTAGGAACGAACAGTGGCTTTCTCTATTACCAGTAACTCCACAAAGTGATAATATGGAAGAATTCAGTCAAGATAAATTGAATACACCAACGACAAGTTATAAAATTAGTAAACATTTTGAAAGCCCCCTTATATCATCATCTACAAATACAGATCAACCTATGCCAAGACCCGAGTTAAAAAACGATCAAAATAAACGTCATCGGAATCAAAATAGTGGCTCGCAAACTGATTCCGGCAACAATAGTGCCAACCAAAATTATTCACAGGATCAAACGTCACAAGACATTTTGAAACTATCTGAAACTAACCATTTAAGTGGTCACAAAATTTATGATATAAAAAGTCAGCCATCTTCACAATATAACCCAACATATCCTCAGCCAGGTCAATCCAGTTCTAATCTAGATTATATACGTCATCAAGACGGCAATCGTAACCAATTCGAGACATCCCCTTTTTTACAGCACCAAAGACAGTCAAGTGAAGTATCACAACCTGTACGTAGTCGACACGTAGAAGCTTCATTCCAGCGAACTCTTAACAACCTGGAGGCAGATCTACAGGTTAATTCAGATATATTAAAAAGACAAAATTCAGCAGCCCAAAAAGATAGTTTGACAGACCCTACTGAGCTTTCAAACGAGAATTCAATTCCATGCCAAAATCTCGAAGCACCAAGTCCTTGTACGTCGCACCCTTTGCCATCTACCGCAAGAATTTCACAAAAGCCAATTTCATATTCTAATATACGAAGGACATGTAGACGACCATCGATTACAATTTTCAGCCCTTCATATTTAGAACCTGAAGTTAATGAGAGTCAACAAGATAGAGCCCAAATAGGAAAATCTAGACCGGAACCTTCCGACGAAGAAAATATTCGATGTAATTATTGCGCTAAAAAAAATAAACAGTTGCAAGAATCTCATGGTTCCGTACAGAGGCGGAAATACTGTAAATTTTGTAATAGAGTACATCCGTTTTATTGCGGCGTGTATCGCTACCCCGACTATCATTTTTACTGATATACAATAATATACCAAATTAAAATATTTTTAATAATAATTTTATAATTACGATTAAAATTACATTCAAAGTTACACTGGGTTCTGATATTTCCTGCAATTGCTTTACTTAATTATTGTTTTTGTGTAAAAAAATGAATACCGGAATTGTTAAATAAGAAGGAGGGAGAAGAAATTATACATATTTATTCAACGCAAGCGCAAGTATTTTATTTAAGTGTGACCAGATTTAGCAGAATTCTGCAAATTTAGCAAAATTAGAACCGTAAATTAGGGTCTAGCAGATTATATAGCAGATTTGAAAAGAAAGCAGTTTTTGGCAGAATTATATAATATAATCATCGCAGAAAATTAGCATGATAATACACACTTGTGTAGTTGCGCTGGAAATGCTTAAAAACATGTACCATTCATAAGCAATGTGCGATAATTTAGGGGAATTCCCAATAAATGTATACTTTCTTTCGAGTTGTAATTTGTATGTATACTGTATAGTAGTTCACAATTTTGACACTTGAACGCTTTTAGGCTAGTTAGAATCTTTGCATCGCCAATACGTTTAATAAATATTTTAATATTTCTAGTTTTTTTATACATGTACATAACATTATACGTTGTACATAATATAGTCGTATTAATTATGACTCATTCATTCGTAAAATATTGACATAATATATAAAAAATAAAATACGCAGAATTTAGCAGAATTGAGGCAAGCCGCTAGCATAATGTTCAATTTAAATCTTTTTTTTTTATGGGACAAAGGGAGCAAACGGGCAGGAGGCTCACCTGATGGTAAGTGATCACCTCCGCCCATGGACATCTGCAACACCACAGGGCTTGCAGATGCGTTGCCGGCCTTTCAGGAATGGGAGGGAGGGAGGAGGGAGAAGGACGGGAGGAGGTATGGGGAGTGGGCCTCCCAGACTCTCACTCACCGGACGAAACGCGACAGCATAGCTGCCACTTCACGCCGGTCTTCTGTGAGAGAGTGGTACTATACGGGGCGTGCCGGCCCATTCGGCTGCTACCCGAAGGTAACAAGCATGGCACTACCACGTGAATCTGGTCACATTAAACTAAAATAAGCAAGTAAGATAGATTATATATAATATGTAAATAAATTGTGCAACATTTTTATTGGTAATTTTAATTGTTTTGGTACCTATTTAATTAGCGTCTCAAATACATTTTTTTACATAATATGTTATATCCCAGTAATTTAAGGCCTTATCCAATTTTAATACAAGATTTTTAAGAAAATATATTTAAATTTTATAAAGTACCTAACGTTTTGTATGAAAAATTATTTTTATACTATCCATTTTGCTGGAACTCGCTACTAGATGGCATTACAATTGCTTAACATTGCTTCGACAACTGTTAGAAAAATTTCTTGTTATCCTTTTTTGAAACTGCAAGAAAATTAAATGGCTATTATTTATTTGTACATACCTAGTTATCATAATAATTATAATTTTCATCTAAGTAATTATAACTATAATATTATGTTCTACTGTTACGTTACGTTACGCGCAAAGATATTTTACTTAAACACTCAAAATAAGTTTTTTTTAGATTTTCTCAAAAAGAAATTGTATAGATTTATAAATTACACGACATTATCGTTATAAAAATCTGAATCTGTGTTTAATTATTTGGCTGAATAAATTACTACCATAGCACAGACAATTATGAAACGACAATTATGACGCCATGACAGGTCACGTGATGTAAATTTTTGTTGGGCATGCGCGACTACCGAATATTTTCTGAGTGATTTTTAACGGTGAGATTTTCTTAAAAAACTCCATTTTAAATTATCTTTTGTGTTTAAAAGAAGTTTTATTTTTGAATATATTCATAGTATGTGACAGTGGAATGGTGTAGTGCTAGTGCTTAGTAATAAAGGTCAAGTCTTTACAAGGCAATGTCTGCTCATATTTTAATATCCTTTAGTAAAAGCTGTGTATTATTACCTTTGTGACCGGATTTTCGATATTGGATGCGTAAGATTTTTATATTTTTATCGAATACTTTATAAACAAATGTATTGTACGAAAAATGTCGCTAACGTTGATGAAATTTTGACACTGCTTTGTTGAAATCTTATGTCAAGCCTGTACAAAAAATACACATCGCCGATTCGATTTCACTTTTAACTCACCAATGATCTCATGTAGCTCCTAAAAAACGTAAATAAGATTGAGAAAGAAAGTAGGTTCGTCGCTATATAGTATACACAATACCTATGGGAGGTGCGTACATACATTACTGCTATCCTCAATTGGCATGATACGATGACATCATGACCAGTAGGTATAAATATTACAAGTGCACCGATAAAAAGACCAAAGAATTACTCTGAGACAAAGTAGACAGTAAAATAAAAATTTCTGGTATAGAAAAAGCTATTTGTAGGTTTCTCACCATATGTAGCTTAGCATAAAATGTTAATAATTCATAATAATATTAAATTATAGTGCTTGGTTTTAGATATTTTTAAAAGAAATTCACATAAAAAAAATCTTTTAAATTAGACAGATTTATTATCAGGTTTATCTTATTGAATAGATTGTGGCTTACATTTAAGACTAGATTCAACTCTTTATATATATTTTTTAATATTTAATTGGAATAAACTAATTTCGGCTTAAGTATCCATAACCTATTATAGATTAGACAGTGTAGCTTTTTATTAGTAACAGAAGTTTTGATGATGACTTTCATTTCTCAGATAAACACTCTTAATTCTCTTTAATCTATACATATAATAAAATTCGGACCATTCTTTACTGTTGGAAAGTATGAAATGGCTGAGAAATCTATATTAATCATTAATACATTCGGACAAACTTGAGTGGTGCAGGTGTGAGTCTCTAGTACATAATAATTATTTAGTCCTTTTTGTCATCTCATCGCTGGGCATGGGCCTGTCTTAAATAGGGTAGTTGGGTTTTAGGACTTCAATTGTTTTTTGAACTCTTGCTAGTTTTTGTTAGACATTTTCATTACCTTATTGTATTTTTCTACAGAACAAAATGTAAGGTTATATTGGAAATAATTCACAGATTAAAATATCTGAGGTTATTTTAACTGGATTTAAACCTGCTATACTTGTTTCCAATGTGAGTGTATTAGCACTGGCTATATAGTGTAATTACTTTTATCTTAGTTAGTTCTACGGGAATTTGATATATTGAATATCAATAATATTTACTTAGATTCAAAAGTGAAAACTTTCTTCGAGAAGGTGTCTTGATAGAATTTCTTCGAGAAAGTGTCTCGATAGAATATCCAAGAACATAATGTCATCTGAAGCTATTTAAAACAGCTTATTAGTCACTCATTTAAAAGTGAGCTCATTGAGTACAGTGATTACTAATTGTCATGTTTAAGGTTTACTACTTTTAAAATGTGTATGACCGAGATTTGTAAAATTACTAACCTAAGTGACTCACTGTCACTTTGCTCGCCTTTGTTCCCTAGATTTTTTTGTAATAGTTTTCTGCATTAAAAATAACCATCTATTATTATAACAAATATCATCTAAATCTGTCCAGTGGTGACAGACAATAACTTTAAAAAATGTAAATTCAGTGTCAGTACTTATAATAATGATTATTTCAATGAGATTTGTCAAAAAAATTTTCTATATACACTAGATAATACTTCACATATTGTCATATTCATACTATTTGTCAGAAATAATAATTTAAAATGTTTTTAAAATTATTTACCCATTATTATTCCAGTTGATAGATATTTTACTAGTACCATTGTAACATCTATTTTTTTTTATATTATCTATTTCATTTGATACTAAAAGTTAGTTTATCCAAAAACTTACTTACTTACTTACTACTTACTTACCAACAGTATTCACTTTTAAATGAGATTTTTTGTGGATTTATTTTGGTATTTGATATCTTAAGTACCTACTTTGCAGAAAAATAATTAAAGAACAGGTTTCCAATTGATTAAGACAGATAAAGTGTTTAAATTATCTAATATCTAAACTTTACTGTAGTAAATAATCAAATAAACTTTACTTTATATGAAACTAATTGTTATGCGAGCCATAAAAATGTTAATGAGTGGGAGTCAGTGTTTAAGTTTGCATTCATTAGTTTTAATTTGTGTATAAACTATAAACATGTTCATTCATCTCTGTATTTTTCTGTTTAGATATTTTATATTGAACACGAGACTCACCCTTGCTTTACTTGTGCTTGTTTTTTTTTTTGAGAATAATAAAAATCTTTTTTTTTAAATAAAATTTGCATAAGTAACTCCTTATAGCAACACCTATCTGTCAGTGAAACTTGTCAATATCAATCCAGACGTTTTAAAGATAAGCTGGAACAAACAGACAAAATTAAAAATAAATATGTTTTTCTTTTAATATAATATATATAATTTCATATTAATTTAGTTTAAAGTTGTTATTTTGACGATACAAACAAACATTTCAATTTTATTTATCTCTATAGATAATCTGAAGATTGCTTAGGTATTTAGGTATTTTTAGATAGCTGGCCCGCCCAGCTTGGTTAGGTTTTATAGTATAATTACACAATGTCTGCCAAATGTTTTCTAACCAATTTGAAAAAAGAAGTAGGATATATGCTTGGTTTTTTAATGAGGAAGTTTAATTTATTCAAAAAAACTAATTATAGTTTCATGACAATTGGATAAGTGGTCTAAAAATGCAAACAAAATTGATATTCATATATATATATAAATATATTTTTGTACATAAATATGAATTTAGTTTTTTATAACATAATCTATTGTAGAATAAATTAATTAATTAACAGTGTTACTAATATCTTATCTCAATAAATTGTCATAAATTCCTTTGAGTAAATAATTTTTTTATTATCTATAATATAGAACTTACTTCGATTTACATGAATATTTGACATTTTAAATGAAACCGTCGTAACACATTTCACTATTTTAGACTTAAAACTGATTAATAATTATTTATATTTTCATCGAAATCTATTATATATATATCTATATTATATATAATGTATGTTTATACTACTCAAGTAGAAGTTGGTTTCTATTTTTAAATTGCTTTGGATGGGTTCAATCCCTACGTACCTATGTTTAGTATAGATGTCATAGTGATGCAATATTACCCCGCAGGAAAAAGTATATTTTATGTTGGTTGGTTTATAACCAGAATAACCAGTTATGATCATATTTTTCCTGAAAAACAGTCTAGTGATTTTCTCAATCGGTTACAAACAGACAGACATTCTAAAAAATTATGGATCCTGTTTCTGTGTCTGATATAAAAAAATTTCGTGTCTCACAGTGTTTGTTATCAAACTCCTCCGAAACGACTTCACCGATTTATATGATTTTTTTTTATTTGTATTTAGTTCGGTCTTAAGTCTGATAATAAGTCGTAGGCTATTTATTATTCTCCTAGGTGATAAGGGTGGCCTTCTCCAGATTGTTATTTTTTTATTTTTAGACCAAATTTTTATATGTATATATTCTCACTTTCTGTATTGACTACTTATATTTTTGTCAAATTAGGCTATTCAAAATTTTATACCGTCACAAAGCGTCTACATTTGACATTTGATACTGTAATACACTGTACACCCAGACCAAAATGCCAGCTGCTAAACTTTGAACTTTTTTTGTACCTACCTATAATAAAATTGTTATTGAACCGCATCTGTACATTATATATTTTTTAAAAAACATATCCAAGTCATTATTATTGTATTGTAATACATAGGCCGAATCTATTGGTTTAAAACTTTTCCTGTTGTTTGTTTGTTACCGCAACACAGAAATCCCCAGAAAAGTTTAAAAAAAATTGTCAGTCTCTGACCACGTTCCATTTAGTATAAGATCGTCGCATTTATTGCAAGAGTTTTAAGTCTAAGTAACACTGAGGTACCATATTATGCATTGTACCTGGTACTTCTTTACCCTCAAGGGCGTGGTAAATATTGGGTTTTAGCAGGTTATAGTAGCCAGTGAATAACCAAAAAAGCTATGAGCAATCTTCATCCTGAATTACACGTAAATTCGTTAACCCGTTACAGCGTGAAAAAGTATTCGCGTATTTATAATATTGCGTGATAAATAAATGTCCTCACGAAAAAATATTTTGATAAAATACCTCTATACCTAACCTTCGAAGTCGGCCTTTAAGATGAATATTAATTACTGTAGTAATTGAAATTTGCCGAATGTCTGGCGCTCTATTGAGGTCGTAGATTCGATTTATGTTGCAAAAATTTTATCGAGTGTTAACATTACAAGTAGGTCTAGGTCTTTACATAAAATTATTGTTTTTTTGAACGTGAATGTCCACGTACCTATAAATAAATATAAGTATGTTTCACCATCTACTTCTATGGAAAGCTATAAGGTGGTGTTATGGATAGGGATAGTTGATACACAACACACTTATAAATGTAAATATAAACCTGACGACAAACGACACGTTTCGCTCAGTCGGTAGTGACCCTACTTTCTGCGCCAAAGGTCGCGGGTTCGAGTCAAATTTTTTTATGGATGCTTCCAGTTTCTACTCTTTTATGAAGTCGGTTTAAAAGAGGTAAAAGGGAAGCCTTTTAGATAGCTATGAAAATATTATGTGACAGACGAACAGACAGACCAAAAGATAAATCATATTAGTAGAAAGCTTTGTTCCAATAACATAAATAAAGTTTAATATAATATGGGATGAGAGTGATTTAAACAATGGCATTAAGCAGCCGACGTTAATTAACTAGAAAGCAGTGTGAAACTAAGCTGGGTTTTGATCTTTAAGGTCTCATTTACGAATGTATATACCTATATGTGTTTAAAGTTATAGTGTAGTGTATCAACTCTTTTATCCGTATTCCGTAACACAAGCCTCGTAGTTTACCACGGAACTAGATGGCGCTGTGTTTAATTATGTACCAACATATTTACTCTATATTTTTTTCTAATTATTAGTGTTTTATATGTGACTAGTGAATCAGCCTTGCTTCGCTCGGTTTCGTTCCTGGGTACATTATAACGGTTAGGATAATTTTCTAATCAATGACATAATTTCCAACAGTAACAAGAATCCTAGATTACCAACTATAATCCTATCTAATTTGTATCAAAATTTATCCAATGATTTTTTTTGATGCTGTCTCAAATAGGTTTTTATAACTTTTTTAAGGATTTTCCAGTTAAAACCCGTAGTTCCTGAGATTAGCTCGATCAAACAAACAATCAGACTAGTCACCTTTATAATATTACCTAGTACAGATGGTCAGTTATACCGTGATTTAGAGCTATATTATTGTAAAGTTACATCAAAATCAGGTCAGCTTTTTTGCATGAGAGTGATAGACATACCTACATTCTGACAAAATTTTTCGGTTACTATGTTAGTAGGATTTGGCGATGATGTCATGCTACTTATCGGAATGAACCCGTTACCTATCTCAAGGTCGTGGCTGTATCACCGATAACACTGAGCTTGACCCGCATACATGTTTTTATGCACAACGTATAATTAAACTTTCTATCAATAAATAATATAAGTCCAAAACAATACCTACCTTCAGTTAAGATGTCAAATCGCTTACATGTAAGAATAATATTAGTAGATCTATTATTATTTTTTTTCTCTTTTGTTTTACAGCATCCAGTGAAGGAACCATGACGGCCACCAGTGATTCTTCCAGACACAACCTGTGATCATAACCAGTGCTCTCACGGTGCTCATTTTGTGCTTTTTTGTGCTCTAAACTGTGTTTGTTTTGTGCTCACTGTGTCAGTTTTGTGCCGATAATTGCGGCGTGAGAGTGGCGTTTGTGCAATGACTGTTATATGGATTTGGACACTTTGTGACACGAGAAAGGGAATTTTGGATTTTTTTATAAATACACAGATTTTGTAAACGGTGAGTAGATATTTTCTTTCTTCTGTAATTTCTTTTTTTTATAGTAGGTGGTAGCTAGTTTTACGATTAAGTTTTCACAAGAGTTATTTTGAGATGGATCAAATAGCTTCAACTCATATAATTTAAAATAATATAATAAGTTCTTTGGGCCTCTTATCAGTAGAACTGCCTGAAATGGTGGTGATAAGTTCTTATAAGTCTTATTATATAAAATAGTTTTTGATTTCATAGTAATTTTTCGTATTATATAAATCCTTAATATAATCGGCAAAATATTTTTTATTTTCAACTTTTACTGTACATAGAGAAGTCTGGTTAAAATTCAAACTATTTAGGAGATAAGACCATACAACATTCATAACTGTTTTGTTCTAGGTAATTGTTCTTATCCCGCAACCATATGTTGAGATCATAAACGGCAGTTATTTTAGAAGCACTGAATGACACTTGAGTTTTATTTATGAACACACACTAGCACTTCTCCGCTGGATCTGTCCTCGTAGTTAAAAAAAAATACTAAAAAACCTAAAGTTCCTTCCCCTTTTACCCTTTGGGGGTCGAAGTTCCAAAAATCATTTTCTACCAAATATCTCTATCTATAGTAACTCTACTCGCCAATAATTTTAACTTCATAGCATTTATAGTTTCCTAGATTTCGTGATTATCAGTGAGTGCCAGAGTGGTATTCCGCTTTTTTATGAACTAGGGACTTACCCTCGCTTCGCTCGTGTGCGCCCAATGGTGTTGAACAGAAGCTTATGTGTCACTCCAGGTCATAGACTATCTGTATACTAAGTTTCATCCAAAAACGTCATACAAACACACAAACAAACTTTTATATGTACTCGTAGTCAGATACATAGATTGATGACATTAAACCACTCGGTTCACGTAAATTTACAGAATCAACGCATTATAAATACGATATTAGTATGTAAGCTGTGGCCTGTGAGAAGACTTGCAAAATGGGTTGTTGGTAACGGTAATGCTATCTTGAATATATTTAGGCATTCATTTGCCTGCTACTGGTCGTGGGTTCGATGCCTTTACGCGGTAATTGTTTGTATTGACCTAGAACTGGACGGTTAGTTGTTAATAATGTCATGAGAATCTATGTTATTTCTATTGGTTTTGTGTGTTTGGTAGCTATGGCAGGACTGGAAATGAAAAATCTCTAAAATATGTTGTGATATGATTCAAAATTTATACCAGGTGTCACTTTCACAATTAATACGAATCTAACGACATCTCTCAAGCTAATATCCATCGAGCCGTTCAGGTTCATACATACATACAATTACATACTGTCGAAAAACATAACCCTCCTTCTGGCGCAGTCAGGTAAAAAAATTAAGTAATAGTTAAGATTAGGAGCAGGCTGTTTTTAAAGTTTAAATAGTGTGTAGTGTTTTTAAACTAGCGACTTACCCTTGCTTCGCTCGAGTTCAAATAACAATTTCATCAAAATTTGTCCAGTGGTTTTCTCGTAATTCGGTCAAAGACAGACAGACAAAAACTTTAGATTCTGTATCGATAATAATTCTTATTTTAATAAAATTTTTATTGTACAAATTCGATTCAGTTAGAATTTTATTATGTGTATAGATATAGAAAAAAATTAGCTAGGTACTACCTAATAAGTAAAAAAATTAAAGTGCTCTACTAGTATAATTTTTCGAATAATTGATTTTCAGCACATAAAATATCAATTAGAGAGTTTATGTATAAACGCAGTCGGGTTTTTAGTTTTTTAAATTAATTACATTGACTTGTTTATGATTTTGAATCTTGATTGACGTGATTCATTTATTAAAATGCTTCTAGATGGCGCACTATCCGCAACCAGCGACGTTAGAGGCGGCGATACCGCTGCTCTCTCGCCCAGACCCTCGGCTCCGTCAGCAGCTGGGCGAGCGCCTGGCAGCCCTCGTGAGACGGGAGGAGATCAACCATGAGCTGGCACCACAGATCATCGATGCTATGGTGACGTGGTTGAATGGCGGAAACTTTAAGGTTAGTGGCTGTAGAACATGGCATAGAAAGTTAATTCTTTTCGCAAGAGATGTCTCTCCGGTAGGACAGCTTCCGTTTCTTTTTAACCAACTTTCAAGAAAAGGTTTTCAATTTGGTCGTATGTCTGAGTCGGTGTCAGTCACAATTTATGATGCAAGAATTGCTTTGATTTGTATCAGTTGGCATCGACTTCGACAATATCTGATTATTTTTGTAGTAAAGGAATGAGAAGTCATTTCAGTTGTTCCGATCAGTTATTTTTCACTATTTTGTGTTTTTTTTATATTCCCTTTTAAAATCTGCCAAAATTACTAAGAAATGAAATTCATTTAAAACCATTAATTTTGTCCAATTCCTAAAAATCATTAAGATTTTAGTCTAGATTGCAGTCTATCTCAACGTAAACTCATAGTAAGTATATACATAGCTTTACCTCGACGATCGCAATCTTAATAAGATAATACGAAAATCGTCTTATGTCACCGACTACTTGGGTTTGTTTTTAACATTCGACCCTCGCATGACCTGGTTCAGAATAGCTTATGACCTTTTTATATGTATACTAGCATTTCCCGCGGCTCCGCCCGCGCCCGAGGGATGAAAATTTAGGTTGAAAATGAAATTAAGTTATGAATAAGAACTTTTAATTCTACTCAAAGTTATCACTAGTTCGTATCCAAAATACTTTCAGGCATGTAAAATTTACTCGTTCTACCAGTTAATTTTAGAGTTTGACTATAAAATATTATGAAATGTATAGAATCCTGCATATTTTGAAGAAATGTAAACAAAACCAGGGTAAAATCGATAGTTATCACACAAAAAGAAACCCAAAATATTATACCACGTTTAAACCGCACTCGGTTAATCTAAAACGGTAGGATGCTTCGTACACACTCTGATTACTTCCACGCATCATCGCTCCGCCGGCTTATTCTGATCCGTCTCTCGCGAAAATATGAATTTTTGTTTATTGAAATTTATTAAATTACTAGCGATTCATCCTGTCTCGTTTTGTCCCTAATTACGTTTTATTGGTTAGTGTAGATTTCTTAGATATGAAATGTGATGTAATATTGATCCAGATAACCATTAAAAATTTCATTAAAATCTGCCCAGGGGTTTCTCATGATGCGTTCCCAGTTATAACGTACGTCCGATCAAACCCGAGCGGAACTAGATTGCATCGCTAGTATTATAATTAATAATTAGTATGATTAATTGGGTTTTCATTGAGGTTTATGTATTTCTTTAAATTATGTTTTTTTCTTTAAGTTTATTTTTTAAGTTTAGTCCAAATTGTTCTTTTTGATTGATATACGTTATAGCTTGTATTCTTAACTTCCCACAAGCAAGCAGAGCCGCGGTTAAAAACAAGTACCTAGATTAGATAGTCAAGTCAAGCGTCAGTTCTCAGAATAGGGCCGCCAACATCTTGCCATATGGGCGTATCTTAATCTCATTTCTTTAGTTTAGTTGTGCGGAATAGATAACATTTTGCGATAAATAAACGATATTTGATAAAATTCTACCTTCGTGATAGATAAAAATTTCGATAAGTATCTGTTGTGAAAATTTTGTTTAGAAAAAATGTAAGTTTTTTTATTTACTTTTTAGATTTTTTTTGTTGTATGGTTCTAAAACACAGAACTCTTCAATAGCTAAATACTAGTTATGCATTCGAGTTTGAGTTCATTTGAAGAGGTTTTTAATTGGGACTCAAAGCCCCAATTATATAATGGTTTTCTTTTAATCTATGCATATAATGAAATTCTAAATTCTAATTTATAATCGAATCTGTACATCAAATATTTATTGAAAAATCTTCTTGAATTAGTCAATAGTATATATTATAATATATATATATATATATATATATATATATATATATATATATATATATATATATATATATATATATATATATATATATATATATATATATATATATATATATATATATATATATATATAACGTCATATAGTACCTGGATGACCGAACTTTGCTCGGTATTTTTAAGAAAAATGTTATTATTATTCGCCAATAGATGCCGGGAAGAGTAATATTTCATCCGTTTAAGTGGCAACATTGGGCTACCCAAACGCCACGTTTTTGTTAATTTCTTTCAATAAAAAAAAGTAACTTAATATTTAAGTTGATTATCGATAAAGTAGATTTTTGAAAACACGAATAGAACAACATTTTCTGAAAATGATTTAAGTACGAATTACATTTCAGAGATTCAGACTATATTATATATATATATATATATATATATATATATATATATATATATATATATATATATATATATATATATATATATATATATATATATATATATATATATATATATATATATATATATATATTTCAATATGATATTCCGATTTTGCGATACAGAGGCGGAATCTATAGTTTTTAGAATTTTGGTCCGTCTCTGTCACTGAATCAACATCTGTGTTAACATTTACCTAGAATACTTTTAACTGCTGAAAAATATCTCATTTATTAGAATTTATACTTTTATAGTGTCATCGTAGCCATTGTTTTACTGTAAATCTATGGGAAGTTACTAAATACATGTCTTTTTATTTCATTTGGTACATTTCTGTACTAACATTACAACGTACCTACGGAACTTCACTAATATAAAATATGATAAGGAAGGACTATAATAATTCTCTATACTCATTTTTATGAGGTTTTCCCTATTGAATACGTTATTCAAATTCTACCACTATGAGTTGTATTAATTCTTTAAGTAATTTTTGAGTTAATAAACGTTATTTTATTTTCAGGTGGCCCAACATGGCTTGGAAGTGATAGGTGCTCTCGCGGAGCGCATGGGCCAAGAGTTCTCGCACTACGTACAGACTGTGTTGCCGCATATCATTGATAGGTAAGGAATTAAAGATATTTTTATATGATGTTACCAACATTATATTAACACACAGCCTAATCTAGATCCATGGTAATCTACGAGGCTTACATATATATATAACTTTAAATAAATACATAATATGAATATAAACACCCACGATTGGAGTACAAACATTCTCATTCTCACAGCGGGACTCGAACCCGCGACCGCTGGCACACTATCTGCCACTACAATCTGTACCAAACACACTGATACAGAGCGTATATATATGTACTCTTGATCTTTTCTGTATAATGTGATATTATGTTAAAGTGCTACTTGTGTCGAAACCACAACAAAACGCCTGAGTAACTTAATACTGTATTAGTTTTATGTTTTATCAAATGTAAAATGTACGGTGAACGAAAACATCGTGAAGAAACCTGCATGTCTTAGAAAACCTAGCAAGTTTTCGAAAGACATGTGAAGTCCGGTCCGGTCTGATCCCCCTCGTACTGGGGGAGGTCCACGCTCAGCAGAGGGACGTTAAAAAGGGCTATTGACAAAATGTACTGACGCACTGAATTAATAATTTAAATTAAAAAAAGGATTTATAAGTTATTTTATGTATCCTTTTTTTTAATTTTTTTTTAATTTTTATGTATTTCATTCTTAAAAAACTTCATAAACTTATCGCTATATTATAAAATAAAATGCCGCCGCTGCTATCTGCTTGTCTGAATGGGATAAACTCAATAAGTACAAAATTGATCTTCACACGGTTTTTTTTGATGAGTATAGTGATTCATGAGGAAGGATGTACATATTATATTGTATAATTCATAGTGGTTTTTTGTGAATTGTCTGAAATATGATGAAATGTTTTTGGTACATTTTAGTGTTATTATATAGTTTATGTTATTAATTAGTATGAGGTATTAGTATCTCAGTGGTAAGACGTTCGCTTTTGAAACCAAGTTAAAGGGGTTCATTTTCCAACACGAATATCATTCGTCTCGTACCTTGCTGAAGGAAACATCGTGAGGAAACCTGCATGTCTGAGAGAACCTAGCAAGTTTTCAAAAAACATGGTATACTGTGACCAGATCCCCCTCGTATTGATAATAAGCCCACACCCAGCAGTGGGACGGTTTTTAAAAAGAGTACACAAATACAATAAACAATAGCCAATCCCATTGAGTCATGTGTTACAATCGACTAAGCATCAAACGTCACTTCCTTTATCATTAAATGTTCAAAGATGTTGCGCACATTCATTTTAAGATATTAACTAGGTTTTTTCTTTGACTCTGTTTTCTTTTTAGAAATGTTTATCTATACATATAACGAAATTCTCTATGAGTCGAATCTAATACATTGCGTATTTTTGGGAAGTGAAATGATTTGCACGTAATAATATCATAAGTGCTAGAGTCGGGATTTGAACCCATTACATTCGATTGTCCAAGCTTACCACTGGGCTATCACTGCTTTTTCTTGAAAAATTATATACTGTTGTATATAAATATTGAAGAAAAGACATGCAAACTATGAACCCTAGTGAACCATGCAAAGCGCTTTCTCTGTCCCACATTTGCATACAAACCGATAAGGACAGAAAAATGTCTAGCTTCGTCCACTAACGCTTGCAACTGGTTTGAAATCATAGGGCTCGTTCATATTGCCAATGCTTTAGGAAGCAAATTATTAATAATTTCTAATCAATTATTAAATAAAATCAACATTAATTAAAGGTTAGCCAATTAAAAGAAGTTAATTGGCTCAGTTGGTAGTGCGCGGGTTCGAGTCCGTTGTTCGAATGTTTGCACTCCAGTCATGGGTGTTTATATTCGTAATATGTATGTATTTAAAATGTATATGTGTAGTATATCAACTATCTGGTATCCGTAACACAAGCACGTTACGTAGCTTACTGCGGAACTAGATGGCGCTTTGTAATAATGTCCCAACATGCAATTTATAAAGTTAGCCGAATTGCGAATTAAGGTCGATAGATATTAAAAGCATATCCCTCACCAGGCTAGCGGACACAAAGGAGGGCGTGCGCGTCGCCGCGCGCGCGTGCATCTCGTCGCTGTCGGAGAGCCGCGCGGCGCCGGCGCGGCCGCTGCTGGCGCGCCTGCTGCCCGCGCTGCAGCACAAGGCGGCGCACGCGCGCGAGGAGACCCTCAAGTGTATCGGCACTTTGATCCATTCGTAAGTAGCTTTCATCTGTTCTTAGGGTTTTGGGCCTTGAAAGGAAAACACGTCCGAGAGGTCTTTGAAGAGTATCAGGACTTGGATTCATTCGTAACTAGACTCGGGTTTTTTGAAAGGAAAAACGGGACTCAAGCGGCGTCCACATGATACAATTTTATGACCAATTTGACTATATTGGCAATTGAATTGTGTGGTGTAGAAATGTGAAATTGAAGGTCAACGGTGATTCAGTAGCTTTCTTTTTAACAGACACTGTTTTGTCCTTTCTATTTCTTTTTTATTATCTAATCAACCCTAATGTTTGCTTCTTGTTAAGAGGCATTACACAAGTCCGTTTAACAGGTTACAGGGATAACAAAATAAAACTAAAATTGACGATTTTGAATGTACGTGTGGTTAAGATCCGTTTTCTCAGGAACAGAGGTAGATATTTAATCAGATTTGTAGTCCTTTAGGAGTTGGGAAAAAGTCAAATTTTTAAGTCAATGAAACCAAATATACTGTCGCTTATTTTTTCTCGTTTGCTAGAAAAGAAACTCTTATAATTATAATATCGATCAATTTTTACGAGTATTACGTATTTACTTATTATTTTTTTTCATATTATTTTTGCTATTTTTTTCTATTTATTTTGAGCAGATTATATTTGATATTTTTTTCTTCAGCACCTATAACCGTAGGTGGCTATTATTTAATATATATTTGTGCACGTGGCAGGCACGGCGCGGCGGAGCTGCAGCTGCGCGCGGCGGTGCCCAGCCTGGCCGCGCTGGTGGGCGACCCCAGCGCCGCCGTGCGCGACGCCGCGCTGCAGCTGCTCGTCGACGTCTACCGGCACGTCGGTGAGTGCCCACTGCCCGGTGCCCAGTGCCCAGTGCCCACTCCGATATATACACTTCATTCAGTCATTCATTCATTCGATCAATAATTCAATAAATCAATCATTCATTCATTCTATCAATAATTATGTCTATCACTCGATCAATCATTCATTCAATCATCCATTCATGAATGACTCATCTTCGCTTCGCTCGGGTCCATTCCTACTTCTATTAATTAAATAATTCTAATTCTACTACTAATTTCATTAAAAAAGCTGGTGTTGTTGTGTAACATAGTCATAGACAAAGATAAAAATTACAAATAATGAAAACATAAAACAATATTCCAGGTGAAAGATTACGACAAGATTTAAAGAAAAAAGAACTTGTGCCCGCTGCAAAGCTGGCACTCCTGGAACAGAAGTTCGACGAGGCTCGGGAGGCGGGCCTACTATTGCCTTCAGGTGAGGCCATAATGAATATTGTAGATTTACGAGATTTCAGTTCAATTCTCTTGTTGATGGCTTCAAAGCGTGCCAGTTGATTTACGAGATTTGCGCAAATATTTTAAAGTTTAAATGAAATTGAGTTTAGATTGGCGACCATGGTTGTTATAATTTTTTTTTATATAAGTGTGTTGATTTCGTGGATCTGATGCTGTCTGTAACGATTATATAATGATCTTTGGGACGTCTAAAGCTATTTACATGCCACACGTTTTTGTTATAAAAAACAGCCGTCTGTGAAATTCACATTTACCACATTAACGACGGTTGAAAAGAGCATGTAAAAGTATATTTTAATATCCCGTAATTAAAATAAATAAAGCAGCCTCAGATACTCCTATAGAATTAGCTATTTTCGAGTAAAAGTTGTGTCGAAATCGGTCCAGTCGTTTTAGAGATTAGTCGGAAGAAACTGACAGACAGACAAACTTTTTTATAATTGTTTTTTTTTTTTAATGATTGTTTTTTTTTAGTGAAAAGCTGTTAATTTGAAATTACAAACAGACACTTCAATGTTATTTACATGTGCTAATTCCGATTTTGCCATGCCAGCCAACCAAGGCACGGACGAAGCGGACTTCGTGGCCCGCACTGCGAAGCGGACGATGACCATCCCCACCTCGGCGCGCTCCCGGGACGGGGACAGCTCTGGTGCTTCCACTCCTGGTAAGGAAACCGTAAAAAAAAAATTTAATGTCAAAATAAAATTAGGTTTTAGATGTTGACTTGTGATATTAGTGTAATATGGCGGTGATTTATATGAATAGTTTGTTATTATTCAAAATATTAAGCAAATAACTAAAAAAAAAATTGTATTGTTATTAATTTTCTTAACTTTTTTTCATATAGAAGTGTTAGTTAATATTCGTAAATATATAATAAGCGAAAGCTATACTGTGATTTAAAACGAAATTATAATTCTTAAATAAATTATTGTAGCACTTTATAGATAGTATGAATTACATATCTTTGTAGAAATATTAGAATAAGTAATACATATAAATTTTAAAAATGATCATTAAGGATTACAAGTATTTGGTCCTAGTTTAGTTGTAAAACAATTTTCATATCATTTCTTATTCATATACTAAAGTACTTATAAGCCAATTCATTATTTTTCTCTCATTAGTCATTTAGTGCACTTTCACTTTGGATGGTGTTATGCAATTGCCATTAATTTCAATACAAACAATATGATACTTATTTAATGATAAGTGTACATGATACTTGTGTATTTCGTGTTTTTGTTTATTTTATATAGAGCTTGCCTAAATACTAATTGCATAACGCCATTCAATTATAGATTAGATATAACAATGTATTAACATAATTTTATTCTCTTTTTTGCCATGTACTTGTGGGTTTCATCGGCACTGGTAATACACACGACATTATAACACGTTCTGTCCCTTTCTAATTAAAAAAAAAACAATTTTCTATCATTAATTAATGAATTTAATGAACATTTTGATATTCATTAATTGTAACTTCACTCTATCTTCGATCATTTCACATTAATAAAATTGCAATAAATCATATTTACCTTTTGAAATACAACAAATGCACTACAAATTTTAAATATAAATATAAAAATTACAATATATAAAAATGAATAATTTAAACCCCAAAAATTCTAATTAATTTAAAACAAAAATTGGACCCCAAAACACAAATGACCCCCAACATACGAACATACAGCTTGCGAACCCCCAAAACGTACAGTCGCGGGGTTATACAGCTTGCCTTCAGCCAGCAGGAAACCCCCACCACCCACTAAACTGACCAGCTCTGCCAGTGGTAAGTGTTTTTTGGTATTTGAAAATATTTTGTTATCTGTATTCTGTTACTACTTTTTCAATTTTTTTTTAATTGTTTTCTAGAAGTAAAGAAACTTTAGTAGTTTCAATTCTTATATTTTGTGCAGATGATAGATTTATCGAAGTTTTGAAGTTATACTTCTTTTGGCGCGTTAGGGAAAAATGATCAGAGTAAATTTTTACGATGCGCGCGCACCGTCAGGAAAAATCGACACCCTGAAGTTAGCTGTAGTCAACATTTTAGTTTTTCAAATAAGTTACCAACAAAGTAAAAATATTGACATCTACATATGTTTTGTTTATTCAAGTGTTTCTGAACCTACCACACGTGTTTTGTATCAGTCCGAATAAAATATATACAAATATACATAAATTTATATTTTCTCAAATAATGTTATAATATATTATAAAATAATATTATAATAATTTACTGTGATTATAAGTGATAAAAAATTTTGAAAAGATTTTTATCTTGTTACGCCAAAGAAGTATAACTTCTAACGCGTTTAAAGCTTGTGTATTACATAAAATGGTTTTCAACTGCCACCAACTGAACTATAATAGTCATGAATGTGGCTGTTTATAAATTTAAATTGTTAATTCATCCATAAAACGACATCTATATGTCACGATAAAATTGTAAATACCGTTCGGTTATAATTTGCAAGTCCTGCAGTACTGCAGATGTCCATGGACGGCGGTGATCACTTTCCATCAGGTCTGCCTCCTGCCCGTTTGCAACCTTTCTCCCATAAAAAGCTTCCAATCTCGCTGGATAGATTATAATCTAACGGTATTTATAAGCTTACGCTAAGACATGCATAAAAACGAAAATTCGAAAAGGGAACATACCCTTCATCCTTTCACATTATCATTAACCCCTGTTCTGCTTATCATTGTCATTGTCCTTGATAAAGCATACGACGGGTGTAAAGGTGAAGGAAAAATCAAGAAATAGAATTAGTAAACTTAACACTTAATTGCACGTACTTTTTCACAAACAACTGCATTTAATGCCAAATCTAAACTGACTTTACGACTCCTTCAAGAATATCATCTTTTATAGTGAAAGTCTCGTTACCTAAGCTAAGTTATAGTAGTTAAACACTCATTTTATAGTTGTACCAGCTAACCCGGCCCGTTTCGTTGGACGTAATTTAAACGATTTTTACAATTTTGTAATAAGAAAGTAGCCTAAGTTTTTCCTTATAACATTAGTTAGAGTGAAAGTCCCGTCAAAATCGGTCCAGCCGTTTCATAAATTAGCCGGAACAGACAGACAGATAAAAAAATTAAAAATAGATTTTGTATGCAAGTACTTATACTTTAATATGCATTTAGTGAAAAGCTGTTAATTTGAAATTACAAACGGACACTTCGATCTTATTCATATGTATAGATAATTTTTTTAAATATAATGTGAACTTTCCTGAAAAGCCGGCGACGCATTGGTGGTGCCTTTGGTGCTGCAAATGTTCATGGGCGGCGGTGATCACCCAGCATCGGGTGACCCGTCTGCTCGATTGCTCGGTATTAGTATATAAAAAAAAATGAACTTGCAGCGTCGGGCGGCGCGGGGGGCGCAGGCGCGGGGGGCGTGGGCGAGGCGGGTGCGGTGTCGAGCGAGGCGTTCGAGGCTGCGTTCGCGAGCACGGCGCCGGCGGCGGTGTACGGCGCGCGCGGCCTCGACGACCTGTGCCGCCACGCCGCCGCGCTGCTCGGCGACCGCGCCGCCGACTGGGAGAAGCGCGTCGACGCCGTCAGTATATATACGCGCACACATATATACATGAGCACGCACACATAGATATAGTACGATTCAATCTTAATGGCGGCTCGGAAGTTAGCTGCGAGCACAGTCAAGTCGACGTCCCGCTGATTGGCTAATACGTAAAAATTGCGATCTGCGCATCGGAACGTACGATGTTCGGAGCCTCCATTAAGTTTGAATTGTACTATATATGAGCACGCACACTTAAACGTATGTACATGAAAACGCTTATACCACAGAATACATAATATAACAGAAATTGCACTCGTTTGAACTCGAAGAAAGCCGCCGTTTTAATAACCTACAAAATTTCTAAAACCTAGTGCTTTCGAAATCACACCTTACTACTACACTCACAAGAGCGTAATTCCTTTGTGTTCAGAGTTTACTTATATGATAGCTCAATCATTAGGGTTGTACGCAAAGTAAAATAATTAAAAACATACATTTAACTTTAATTTAATTTTTATTGTATGTATTTCTTACCGTCTCTAAAGTACCTATTTATTAAACTTCAGTGTTGCTAGAATTAAATGTTATTCCTAATAGCACAGAATATATTATAATAGTGACAGTACTGTGGGACCTTGCGTTGCGACGATGACCGACTGACCGTCGTATACGTACGCGTATGACAGCCCCTAAATTAGCAACTCCGAGTTGTCGGGCGCTGTAGGTACTTATCGCGGTAGGTATAGGCAAATGACGGGGGACTGCTTATACTCATAACACACACACATGCATAATCACCAATCTCACGCTTCCTAAGGTCACAAATCAACGATCAAATTAGTTTATGATTTTTGACTTTTTATGGTGGAATTTGTCTATATAATTATTAAGTTTAGTTTTTAATTATACATAATATAGAGACTGTTCCGAAATTCAACAATAAGCGGGCAACAGAACCAGAGGGCCTAGACAATGTAACAATCGATTAGCGAAAGCGCTAGTAGAAAAGTCCAAAATGTATGGGTTTGACATATGCCTTAGATATGTCACGTGATCTGTTGTCAACGAATAGATGATGGTAGACAATGTAAATTCAATTCAATTATTAGTGATTTAAAGTTCAAGATGCATACGCTGCGTTTAAGCGATGACGATTGTAGAAATCGAATCGCTTCATAACGAATGTCGGTTGGCTATAGGCCAAGGACTTGCTCATGACTATGACTAGAAAAAAGAACAAGAAGTTACAAAAGAAAAAAAAATTCAAATATTTCTAATTATTTTCTGTATCTCTGAGTTGCTTTAGAAATCCCAGAATATCAATAGTTTTTACAGAAATCAATCTAAATTAATTTTTGTACCCTACAATTTTGAAAGATTCACTTTCAGTCCACTTTCATCCATGATGGTGTAAAATAAAAGTTTGATATATAACAGTATAATAAAATAAATAACACTATCTGTATATAACAGCTAAAGAAGATACGTTCGCTGCTCGCGGCCAACGCGCACGTGCACTACCCGGCGGAGTTCGCGGCGCACCTGAAGGACCTCTCCGTGCCTTTCCTGGTCGTCATCAAGGATCTGAGGAGTCAGGTCAGTCAGGGTTTCTGGTGGTGTGATTACCAGAAATTGGAGTATCTTTACTCAAAACTTTTCCTAACACTCATAATGTCTTACGACACCACTTTTCTTAGTCCACTAACAAGCACTTAGCCAGCGTGGTGGACTACGGTCTGATCCTTGTATAGAAGGCAGGCTCAGCTGTGGAACGTTTAAAATAATAAAAGACCTAAACAACACGTGAATATCACATTAATAACTTGGCTACGACACGCTTGATTTGTTTGTTGTGCCAGCGGTCGCAGGTTCGAGTCGCGTTGGGGCATTCATTTGTTAAGCACGAATGTTTGTACTCCAGTCATAGATGTTTATATTTATATCAACTATCTGGTATCTGTAACACAAGAGTGACTCGTCGTCCTCGATTCTAGCTCCTCACTGCCAAATTTAAAGTGTAGCTTATAAAATGTAGGCATTTAATAGAAATTTTTGAGAGCCCTTAGACCAACTTAATCCGGCTCTTTCGCAAAATCCGTTCTTAGCGGGCATCTATTAACTATAATATACCTCCGTGCCAAATTTTATATGAATACCTCCAGCGGTTTTCGAGATTTCGTGATGAGTGAATGAATGTATGAATGAGTAAGTGATTGAGTAAACTTGCCTTTATATATTGAAGATGTATGTAAATTGCTGCAGGTGGTACGCGAGGCGTGCATCACGATAGCGCACATGGCGAAGGTGCTGCGCAACAAGCTGGAGCAGTTCAGCCTCTACATACTGCAGGAACTGATCAACCTCATACAGAATGCTGCCAAGGTTCGCTTATTTTATGCCATTTTGCTAGTACTATTTTATAACTATTAGAAAATGTTGTATGTATGGATGTTTGTTACTACTTTACGTGTGTGTACTGTGTACATATTCTGTCCATCCGAGTTCAGGTATAATAAAATTGTAACCGAGTCCAATCTGCATATAAGATATTTTTCGAAAATCTTATTGAAGAAGCCATTAGTATCTATACAGTGCAGAGGCTAAATGTATATGTAGTTGGTACATGTGGGAACCTATCATAAGAAAACTAAAAAAAATTGTGATGAAATTCTTTATGACTGATAATTGCTTATTAATCATTGATAAATATTTTTTGACGTGACAACGTCTTAAATTAGGTTGCGGCTGGGAGTCACTTATGAAAAAGTGTAACGCTCGGTAACGTTACGATGAGTCACCGAACGAGAGAGAGGCCCGCCGAATGCCTTGCGTCTCTCTCCCACTCAACTATTAAAATATATTTCTATAGTTAAAATTTGTGCAATTCTTATTTTCATTCAATTCCTTGTTCCTATTGTGCAATTTAATTATATTCATATCAATAAATATTCTACCGAGAAAAAGACGTTGTCACGTAAAATCTTCGCCCGTAAAACCGACTTTTTTAATAAAGCGTGCATGAGCTGATCTGTGCTAGCCTTATTATGCCATAAGGTACTGTGAAGCGTTTCTCTTCAGTCTACGAGGTTTTGTGAACTGCGAAATTATAATCTAATTGTATTTACAATTGTTCAGGTCCAGTACATACACGTACATAATAATAATAATAATAACTTTATTGATACAAAGTAAAGAAAATAAACATAACAACTTAGACACAATTTTATGTGTGGCTGTAACAATATCAAAAGATCAGATAGCCTCTGTTGCTGTATTAGGTGACCTGTATTCATCATCAGCCCTTTTTAACGTCCTACTGCTGGGCACGGGCCTCCTTCACTACGAGGGGGATCAGGCCATAGTCCACCGCGCTGGTCTAGTGCGTGTTGGCGGACTTCACATGTCTTACGAAAACTTGCTAGGTTTTCTCAGACATGCAGGTTTCCTCACGATGTTTTACTTCACCGTAAGACAAGTGGTAATCACGATAGAAATGATTAGCACATGAACATATCAGAGGTGCGAGACCCGGATTTGAACCCGCATCACTCGGTTATACAAGCGACGCGTTACCGCTGGGCTACCTGTATTACAGCATAAAAATGAACAAAGTTAGTAAAGTATGTCTGTCCGTGTGTCGCAGGTGGTGTCGTCGGCGGGCACGGTGTGCGTGCGCTACATCGTGCAGCACGTGCACGCGCCGCGCCTCGTGCCCGTGCTCGCCACCAACCTCACCGCCAGCAAGAGCAAGGAGATACGCGCCACGCTCAGGTGACACACTCTCTCTCTCTCTCTCTCTCTCTCACACACACACAATCACACATCTGTCACATACTCACTTTATATATCTCTCTTTTACACACCGTCTTTTTCTCACCCTTAGTTTTGTTGAGCACACTCGTTTGTGCGTGCGCTTATGCTTTTAAGATGAGAGTATATAAATAAGTCATAATTTTTTGCTATAAAATCGTTAAATTGGCAACACTTGCTCTGTTTTTTAATTATGACGTCACGCCGTAATAGCGGGCGTTTAATGAATCCGTATCGATACAGTATTTAAGAAAAGAAAAATAAAAATCCGACGAAGAGACCCACTCTTCGGATTTTTATTTTTAGACCAAACTTTTATTTATTTATTTTATTTTTTTATGATTTAGCATCAAAAAATACTTAAAACCCTAAACTTTTATCCTTCTTTATATAGGGTATATTTTAATAGCGATTAGAACTGGGGTGAAGCCGTGGGTATTGCTAGTGTTAATATAAAATGTATCTCATCCATCTTCCTCCATGATCTAGCGAGGTGCTGGTGCTACTCTTGGACACGTGGAGCCCGCAAGCCCTCGAGCGGCAACAGACGGCGGTGCGCGACGCCATCCGCCGCGCCTGCGCAGACGCGGACAGCACCGCGCGCAACCACGCGCGCAAGTATGTGATTTGATATATGAATAGATTGGGTGTGGTGTGATAGGGTGATGGGTATTAATGTGATTGGGTGTGATTTGATATGGGATTGGAACCCGTTTCATTTTAAAGAGCGTCTCAGTACTGGAATACGGCTTCGTTTTGACTACACATATTAGCTCCAAAATGTTAAGAATTTTTTCGTGGATATAATTTGATTTTTTGTTTGCAAAGTCGAGTGCTCTACTGCAATAAAATATTAAATATATTTTGTGTTTAGGTTTTAATATATACATGTTAAGTGTGCACTTAACTGTAAATTTTGAATATATTTTGAAACATATGATACAGTTGAGGAAACACTTCCCTTAACTAAACACAATGAATCGGCAGTCCCAATAAATTCAGCTTCATTTTAAAATGTCAAATTTCTTTAAGCTTTTATATATTATCTAGATAATTTAATTTTTCATACATCCTAAAAACCATTTCTTTTATTATTTAGCGTAGTTTCGACATTCCTAAACAAAAAATGGTAAAACTTCACACGTTTTCAGGGCGTTTATCGCGTACAAACGTCACTTCCCGTCGGACGCGGAGGCGCTGTTCTCGCGTCTCGACGTCGCCGCGCAGAAGCAGATCGAGAGGGAACGGCTCGGCTCTCTGGACTCTCTGCATACTTTACACACTACATCTGGTATGTGTATATCACAAGTTCTTCTTCTGGAGAACTTACTTTTATTTTATTTTTACACACTTTTTATTAGCTTCACCTGTATGTTTGTATGTTTGTAACCGACTTCTTTGGGCGCGATTTTGACCCACTTCAAACGGCCAGATTTCGTTCAAACTTTGTAGATTTATCGAGGACGGATGACAATGCAATAATTTGATATATAAACCAAACTAAAAAGTAGAAAAAAAATAATAGTTAAGAAACAAATTTACAAACAGCTCCCTCTAGTATTGTATATAGTGCCATCTATTGAATACATATTGTGTTAAATAGATGGCGCTTTTTAGAATACAATATGTAATCTGTATACACTACTAGAGGGAGCTGTTTGTAAAATAATTTATAATTACACGCAAACTAAAAAGTAGAAAATAAATAATAGTTTAAAAATCTAACTATTATCTCTGCGTTATAATCTAACTGCGTAAGATATTATCAAAATGATAATCACTCTACTCATATCTGTCAATAAAATATTTATAACTATTGACACCATGCACCCCACGCTTTTTTTAAAATCAAATAATTTTTAAAAATTATTTTCTATTTTTTAGTTCGGTTTTCTATAAAAAGCGTGTTTTTAGTTTTTTAATATTATAATTACTTTAATTGTTATGATATAATTATTGATTTAATTATTACAAATATCACTGATATTATAATCACTCAGCATGTGCACTGGACAATCGCTGACAAACTAATGAATCCCGGGCACGTTGCATGCTGCCTTTTATAGTGATTTGATGGTCAGGGTTAACAAACATGACGGCGTCGTCATGTACATTATTTTATTAGTTTTAACGACACGTTTGACTCAGTTTGTACTGATCCTTCTTGCTGTGCCAGCGGTGCGGGTTCGCGCTCCGCTGGGAGCATTCACTTGTTGAACACGAATATTTATACTCCAGTTATGGGTGTTTATATTTATAATTTGTATGTATTTAAAGTTATATAATATGTGTATTATATGTAGTATATCAACTATCTGGTATCCGTAACACAAGCCTCATAGCTTACCATGGAACTATAAGGCACTCGGTGTAATAACATCCCAACATATTTATTTATTATATTTTTATTTATTTATTTGTTGTATATGCATTGGTTGTCCTATGTTCGAGTCCCGGGTCATGACAAGTTTAGTTATTGAGTCTTTCTGTTAAGAAAGTCCGGAGTGATCATTTGGTGGTAATTGACCCCCATGCGAATGAAACTTGCGTAATCTTTTTAATAAAATTAAGGGAAGGTGTTATAATATATAGGTATATTTATCTACTTTTAATTAAAAAAAAGGTTGAGTGACTTTTTCTTCATTTAAAAAAAGATCCATCAAAATCAGTGCAGCTGTTTTGAAGATGTTTAGCCGTATAAACAGACAGACAAAGACTTTAATCATGCTCTCTTTATTAATACCCATAGTATGTATTGATATAGGTATATTATATTTATGAGTTTTTGTAAAAACGTGTTATTTTAATATTATAACATCGATTTAATTTGCCTGCACATTGATTATTGATTTTTCTGTTCTAGAACGAAGAAATATCACAAGTCCTAGAAGCCCATCTGCTAGTGTTTCTGGTGAGTATATACTAATAGTCATACACAAAAATAATAAAAAAAAATAATACTATATTTATATGTATGATTCATATACAATCAATTTGATGATAGGTGGCTCAGTTTTGTAGTAACCATACTTGCTGTGAAAGTGGTCGCGGGTTCGAGTCCCGAGGGGGCATTCATTAATTGTGCAAGTTTGCAATGAACGTGTTACTGCAGTGATAGGTGTTTATATGTATATATTTATTGTTATATATGAGTGTATCAACTATTTTGTATCCATAACTCAAGCTAGCTATAAGTAGTTTACCACGGAACTAGATGGCGCGATTTTTAATAATGTCCCAACATATTTATTTATTTATTAATCAATCAATAACATTAATTGTTAAAATAATAATATATTTTTTTATAACTTTAAAAATCTCTTTTTCACGCTTCCTTGGATTTTGGTAAATTAAATTTATAATGTAAAGCCTCTACTGAAAATTTAGTATCTGGCGTGAATAGATCCAATTCTCTGAGACGGCGACGCGCCTCCCAAGAGAGACCTCCCATCTCCCACATACCCGTTGCTATGAGAGGTCATTGTTAAATAGCTTAGTTCATGGTTAAATATTTGGGATTCGATTGCCATGGGGATAACCTCATAAGGGGTTGATAAGAATTTTTAAGGTGTATAGCTCTGTGGTAAAATATAATTAAATAGTGGAAGTTAAGGGTTTGAATCCCAAGTGTGATGTTTACTTTAAATTTTGTTTGTTTCTTTATGATCACTATCACATACTGTAAAAAAACCTATGCGGCGTCTGTCAGTACTCAAAACTACTGAACGCTCTTTCATGCGATTTTCACTAATATTATATGGAGTGATTCTAGAGGAAGGTTACTTGTTTAATTCATTAAGATTATTTTTTATTTTGCTGAAGTATGAATGACGTATGAAGATGAATGTTAAAAGTGCCTACATATTAAAAAAAAGAGTTAAATATAAACATATGCACAAACAACGTGTTATATAGAAGCTTGTAAAATTAGATAATGTATCTGGTGTCTGTAACACTAGCCTCGTTGCTTACCATGGAACTAGATGGCGCTATGTGTGATTATATCCCAACATATGACTAACTAACTGACTGAGTGTGTGTGTGTGCGAGCAGAGCGGTCCCCGTCGTCGGGCGGCGCGGCGCGCTCGGTGTCGGCGCTGGACGCGGCGGCGGCGCAGCGCGCGCGCGCGCGGGCGCTCTACTCGCACCTGGCGCGCTCCAAGGTCGCCGCCGGCACCGCCAGCCTGCGTGAGTCACACACACACACACACATACATACATACATACATACATACATAGATACATACATACATACATACATACATACACATGTAGTACCCGGCGATAAATATTGCACATCGACCTTTGGAAAAAAGTCATCGGCCTATTTCGGTTTCGTAGAGCGTTATCTCTGTCTCACAATATCTTATGTGACGTTTGTCACTCGTTATTTAACTGCGGTGGAGACGCGTTCAGTCTAAAATATTATATAATATTATAGAGTTGTTAAAACCCCCAACTTTTAATTATTTAAAGTTGTACGATGGCATTTTTAGGAAAAAGAGATAAAACTTTACGGAAGATTCACACGAAACTATCTTCAATGTTTATAAATACTTTGTAACCGATGCTGACAGATTAAAAAACATGAGATTGAAAGTGTAAGTATTATAATGTTTCCATTCCAAATAATATTCTTTCCAAATGTCGATGTGCAATATTTATTGCCGGATACTATACATACATACGTACATACATAATATGTATATTGACCTATAAACAGAACTTTCATACAACTCAAATTAATTAATAGTAGTAGTAGAAGAACTTACAACAAGGATCGCTAACCTTGCGAGATGTTTTCAGACGTAAAATATATATATCATCATAGAATTGTAAATACGGTTAGATTATAGTCTATCTCGCGAGATTGTAAACTGTAGAAAAATATGAACCGTAACATTCGGCAATTTTTTTTTCAGTAGATTATAATCTATCGAAATCATCATCATGCTGTAAAATTATAATGTAACGGTATTCAAAGTTTTACGGTGACATAACACAGCACCAAGCTGGGAATGTTAGTTTGCCTGAATTTTATACACATACACACATATAATATGTATTCATCCTTCTCTCTTCTCCCTTCAGTTTACTATGAAGCCCTGTAAGAGACATGAAATCACATCTCTTAAGATCATATGAGCGAAGATAGCCACTTACTACCAAATAGACTACTCACTTGCTCATTTGCATATTTTTTTCTAGAAAACACAAAAACAACGTGATTCGAACCTAGGAGCTTCGGCTCTTCAGCAGAACACACTAGCCACTAGACCAGCGGTTCCCAAATGGTCCACAGGGGTTCCGAGTTCCGTCGTAGTGTTAAATAAAAATTGTCAGACGTGATTTTTTATATTTTTATGCTATTATAAATAAATATGTGAAAAATGTTCATTCCTCATATTAAATAATTAGGTTATATTTTTATTATTATTAATTTTACTATAAGTATTAATAATTCTCATTTAGGATTTGTTTTTTGAAATCAAATAAGAAAATTTATGTCTAAAAAACTAAAATACTCAAATTGTGTTTATTGTCAAAATGGGGATCCTTTAAAAAAATATTATTAAATCTCTAAGGGTTCCGTGGTGACGTAAGTTTGGGAACCGCTGCACTTCACTAACAAGTAGCTTTAACATGTTTACATATTATATATAATTTTATACAGACATATGCTAATACTTTAATACTTTCTTAGATTAACTCGAATATTTGACATTTTATTTCGCCGATTTATTTTGATTTATGGTTCACAGCGTTTTGAACTCTTTACAAAAATGGCGTGTTTAAAAAAATATATTTTTCGAAATCATGTTATAGTTTTGGTGTTGTGTGGTCTCTCCCGTGACCATGATTGCTGCAAAGTATTTGAAACGTCGGGGACCAAAACTCAAAATAAATCCGCCAAATATTACGAAAAGAGAAATTTATTTTATTTAAACACAGACATGCTGTTAAATTAAAAAAAAAACATATATAAAAACAATTATTTTTAATCTGCCTAAAAATATTATTTCCTTTATAAGCAATTACTTATTATTAAAAATAAAGTATTATCTGTATTTTATATGCCATTCTGAAGAAGGGGAAGTCGCACAGCAAGGTACATTCCAAAATTTTATTTTGTATATGGCAACACATTTTTTGCTGTAGTTTTTTTTTTATATTTAGTATAATTATTTAAATTTAATAATATTTGTTATTTTTATTTACGGAAATAAAGACATTCTTTTTTGTTTAAAGATTTTTTTGTTCATAATTTTTGGTTGCATAAAGCAGTGGGTGTCTCACCTCTGATATTACCATGAGCGAACTATATCCAATACGATTACCACTTGATAAAAGAAAATATCGTCAGGAAACCTGCATATCTGATAGAACCTAGTAATTTTCTGGAAGACATACTCAAACCGTAACTAGGCCAGCATTGTTCACTATGGCTGAGAGTCAGCTCTCAAAGGAGATCTATTTTTTCGGCTGTTATTCTCTACCTTGACTATAATGGGAGGTTTCACTCAAAGCTCGGCTCAGATGGCGCTACCAACGCATAACGTCACCAACGAAAACCTCAATGCCACCTATTGTGACAGACGCGTTTATTATCATAGAATAGTTTAGTTAAGATTTATAAAATCAAATATGAGATGGAAAAATACGGTGTTTTAACTATTGTTGAATAAAAAAATTGGACATACACTACATACACGTTTGACGTTGTTTACGTTATGCGCTTGTAGCGCCACCAACAGCTAAAACTCGCAGTGAGACCTCCCATTGCTATAAAGCATTTTAAATACCGGGAATCACAAATGTAATAAATGAAAAATGTAAGTAAATATAGTATTTTAATAGGTTTTTGTCCCTTAGCGCGAGCCAAGCGGTCGCCGGTGAGCGCGGCGGTGCCGCCCAGCCCCGAGCGCGGCGCCGGCCGCTCGCGCGCGCGCCCCGGCGTCTCGCAGTCGCAGCGTGAGTACATGCTTTTTACATTTTGTATAAATTAGTGAAGCCCTGACATAAAATAAAAAACCGTAATTCGCCATTTTGTGGTGTCTCGGGCATAACACACACACACACACACACACAGAGAGAGAGAGAGAGAGAGACACGTCAAACTAATAACACCCCGGAAACCAAATTCTTAGATTTCACATACCGTATGATGTTTTATAGTCGGTGTGTTATTTCTCAGAAATGAAATATTTTCCAGCACTAAAAATAGATTACAAGAAAACCGCTGGACAGATTTTGATGAAGATAGACAAACAAAATTCAAAAAACTATAGCTTCTGCTTGTTTTTCGATAATAGTCTCTATTTCATAAAAAATTTCAAAAAAAAAAAATATTTACAGATTTGACGTAAAAGTTATAATTTTATTTTATTTATACATAATCTATTGGTATATCTTTAATATTTCATACATAACATAATTAGGATCTTGTAAAGCTATTTTCTACTATTATTTATTACATCATCAGCCCTTATTAACGTCCCACTGCTGGGCACGGGCCTCCAGTACGAGGGGGATCAGGCCATAGTCCACCGCGCTGGCCCAGTGCGTGTTGGCGGACTTCACATGTCTTACGAAAACTTGCTAGGTTTTCTCAGACATGCAGGTTTCCTCACGATGTTTTCCTTCACCGTAAGACAAGTGGTAATCATGATAGAAATGACTCGCACATGAAAATATCAGAGGTGCGAGACCCGGATTTGAACCCGCATCACTCGGTTATACAAGCGACGCGTTACCGCTGGGCGACACATTTTAATTAATGTAATTTGTTATAATAATGGTTATCCAGGGCAACATATGGGATAAGTATCCCATATGGATAATATTGCGAAACCTAGTCTGGTATGTTATAATGTGAGTCAGTATATCAAAAATTTCTATCCCCTCACAGCCACATCCCGTTCGTCGTCTCCGTCATCCCGCAGCGGGCCGATGTCGCTGTCCAGCGCGAGGAGGCGGCCGTCCGGCATTCCCCGCTCCCTGGCCGGCTCCAGGGAGACCAGTCCTACTCGGTGAGTGTGTGTCATACAAACGAATGAAGAATATGTTATAATGTCAAATATTCTAGTAAACCTAAGAAAGTATTAAATTATTATAAACACATGTATGACATTGTGAGTCTTGCATTTCTAAGAATCTACCTAGGTATGAAAATACATGTGAAGTCCGCTCCGCACTTGACCAGCATAGTGGAATAAAGTGAACCATTATATTAAATGGAGATCCATGCCCAGCAATAGGATTATAAAAATGGCTGAATAATTAATTTTATGCTTATTCAGGACCGGACGATCAAGTAGTGTGGCGGGAGCAGTGAGTGTGCGCCGTCGGGAGTCCATGGAGAGGCCTCAGCGGGCCCCCGCCGCCACCCTGCGACTGTTACAGCAGTCTAGAGATGCTGAGGCAACACTGAGAGTGAGTTTTGTGTGTTAATGGAAAACTACCATTTTCTACCATTGGTAGGTTTGGTAGTTTTTATTTTGTTTCTTGTCGGTGTTAACACAGTGTAAATCCAAAATGGTTGTAGTCCGTTTTTGTTCTAATACTTATTTAATAATAATATTTTATTTAATGTCATATGAAGAATATTAGGAATGGTAAATTATTATTAGTAATTAACATATCCATTTTCCATATTTCTTCTTAATAATATTAACAATAGGTAAAAAAATAAGAACTATATATCATAAGTTTAAAATATATTATTACCAGTCTATACTGTTAATATAAAAAAGTACTATTTTCTACCACGACAGAGCCCAGAAGACAGTTCTGCATGCGAAGGAAGAAGAGACGACGACTCAGAAGCATCAAGTGTTTGCTCGGAAAGGAGTCTGGACTCGTATCGACGACATGATGTGAGTTTAATTCAATTATTGTTTTTAATTAGTGGAACCATAATATTTTTTAGATTTACGCGAACATTTGATATTTTTGGACTTTTCCATAACCATGATTGCTGTAAAGTATTCGAAATGTCGGTAACCAAATATTAAAATAAATCTACGAAAAAAAATCCGAAAAGATTTATTATATTCAAAATAATGTTTCCACGTTAAAATATAATATATATTATTTATATATTATATTATAAAATAACACTAGATTGTTCCCGCGGCGTTGTTAACCTTTCACATAGACATAATGTCTATTCTGCCTCATTTTTCAAACCCGGAGGATGTACCGCCTGAAGTTTAAACACTTCAATTTAACAACTTAAATCAATTTAAATTTAAATATAACGAATTTTTTCATAAATATTTCAACGCTTACTATTCTGAACAAGTACGATAATACATCCTCTAGGGGTGTAATATAAAAGATGGAATGAATTTGACAACAGAAAGTTTAAAATATATATCGAGACTTTTCGATATACGATATATATATCGAAATTCAATATCTTAATGGCTCAAAATTTGCTTGACTGAATTTCTATAGTTTTAAGTAATATATGATAAACTAACTGTGTCCTCAGAGCGTGTCGTGGTCGGGGTCGGGGTCGCGGCTGGGCTGGGAGAGCTCGCCGCCGCCGCCGCCGCCGCCCGACGACATCATCGCGCTGTGCGCCTGCACGCACTGGACCGAGCGCAAGGACGGCCTCACACATTTGGTATGACTCTCTCTCACTCATTCTCCATCTCACTTTGAATTTTTAATCTCTTCTTTTTTTATTTCTTTCTCTTTCTCTCTTCTCTTTCACTCTCTTTAACATTGATTTTTGAACGCACTTGATGGAGACGAGAGGAAGGACGGTCACAGACAGTGTTTGCGGTGCTTGTGATGGATATAATTGATTATTAATATTCAAGTCACTAAATTTTAGTAACTTATTTTGTTTTTTGTGTATATTGTTTTAGCTAATTTTTAATAATATATGTATTTAAATTCATGTATTATCCACAGGCCAACTACCTGAACAGTGGCCGTCTCCTCACGGAAGACCAGCTCCGGCGGCTCACGGAACTCCTCAACAAGATGTTCGTGGACGCCCACACCAAGGTGTTCTCTCTGCTCCTCGACGCTGTCTGCGAGCTGCTCCTGGTACACTGGCATCAGCTAAGAGATTGGCTTTACCAGTTGATGTTCAGGTCAGTTTTCAATTAGCAGTCTATCTGAAGTATAGAAAATGTTTTTAAACCCCGACGCAAAAATGACGGCTTGTTATAAGTATGTGTGTGTGTGTGTCTATCAGTGCGGCATCGTAGCTCCCGAACGGATGAACTGATTTTGGTTTTTTTTGTATGAAAGGTTAATTAGTTGGGAGTGTTCTTAGTTATGTTTGATGAAAATCAGTCCAAGATGGCCGCCGCCACATAATTACGGATTACATACTTTTTCACAACTCCCTCAATATGGGTATCAAATGAAAAGGCTTGACTAGTAAAATACACTAAAACCAAATTTCAAATCCACGATGGCCGCCACTACAATATGGCGAATTACATTTTCTTTTACTGCTCCGTCAATATGGGTATCAAATGAAAGGTCTTTACTAGTAGAATACTATTTTCATTATTTTATGTTGGGGGTTTTGTAATTTTTTTTAATTTTTTTTTTCCACAGATTACTTATGAAACTAGGCACTGACATTCTCGGTTCAGTGCAAAGTAAGATTATGAAGACTTTAGACGTGATACATGAGTGCTTCCCTGCTGAATTACAACTACATAATATATTTAGGTGAGCCCTTTGTTCTGTACCTATCCATAGTAATATCATAAATTGGAAAATGATTCTGTCTGTTGGCTTTTCAAGGCTAAACCGCTGAACTGATATAGATTGTGACAGGTACTGTAGCCAGTTACCACATACCTTGAAACCTATCCGGTAACCTTACCACAAATTTAACGTTCTGCGAGGAAACAGTGAATCAGTCGTCTTGAAAAATATTGGTATGGTTCTTGTGTGAAAGGTGATCATCAGCCCTTTTTAACGTCCCACTGCTGGGCACGGGCCTCTCTCAGTACGAGGGGTGTGTAGGTACTGTGTCACTACAAGATGATATTTGTGACATAGTTTGAGACCCTGGAAAGGACATGTGTTTTTATCGTTGAAGTCCCCCATAAGGGTTAAAAGTTAGTATTGGGATATTAATCAGTTTCCAAGTTAAGGACATTAAAATTGGTTATATTGTATAGGATTGGTAAGTTATAAAGAATGTCTGGCCGTTTGAGACATTCCTTTTTCCCCCTGTTTTTGCTAGATGATCTACTCTTTGTTGACCAATCATGGTAAAATAGGGTATGATTTCAATTTTTTTTATTTTCACTTTCTTACAGATATACCTAAGTATGTACCATTAGGGAGCTTCATTTGGGACGACTATTTTTTTTTTCTCACTCCATTGACGAAATATTATTTAAGTATAAAATATATTTGTACGGGTTAATTGTATGGGAAAACTTTAAATTCATTCAGCGAGTACTTGAAATTGAAATTAAGAGCTATCCTTTTGTGGTTTTTTTTCTATGTTTAGAACAATATTTTGTCAATGAAGTGAGAAAAAAAATAGTCCCTAATGAAGCACCCTAATGTACCATCCAATATGTATTGAAAATAATTATGTATATATGAGTATGTATGTACCTTGTTTTTAGCGTGCGATTAAGTATATAATATATTTTATTATTTATAATATTTCAATATTTTTTTTATATTTTTCTCCAGATTCCTAGCAGACGGTGCGACGGCGCCCACGCCGAAGACCAAGGTGGCGGCGCTGCGATTCCTGGCCGACCTCGCGCGCGACTACTGCACGCCCAACAGCCTCGCCGTCGCCTTGCACGGTACCACTCACTCATTCACTCACTTCACTGCGTCACTAACTTCACTCACTCATTTACCATAGTCTGTTCGCGTTAAGAATGCAGTTAGTTGTCAGTGCAACTACAGCGTAAAGGTGTATTCACAGTGGTCTCAAAATTACTACTACTATACTCTCCACAGTCGAATTTAAATAATACTGTTTAAAGTACTTAAAAACATTGTAAATTAGTTTTCTTTGTCGCTATGAATTACCGAACCACTTATTTTGACGAATAGGTGAGGTGTTCATTTTAAAAATTTAATTTATTAAGAATCAAAGGACAGGCACAATGTTGCGTTTGAAATGTCTGTGCCTTCAACTGGTCACTGCGGACGCGACTTTTATATTTGAGAAGATTTCATTGGTTAAGGGGCGTTGCTAGGCCGGTAAACAATGTGTGTATCACTAATGTTTAGCTTACATTCATTTAATCAAGTTTTCAAACAATCACATATTCGCTTTGTTTCTCACACATTCACTCACTTCACTAATTCACGACGACACGTTTGGCTCAGTTGGTAGAGACCCTACTTTCTGCGCCAGCAGTCGCGGGTTCGAGTCCCGCTGGGGGCATACATTTGTTGAGCACGAATGTTTGTACTCCAGTCATGGGTGTTTATATTTATAATATGTATGTGTAGTAACACAAGCTTAGCTTACCACGGAACCAGATGGCGCTGTTGTAATATAGTCTCGACATATTTATTTACCCGCGTGGCCACGTGGTCAGGTGGCGCGACGGGCGTGGCGGGGCGCGCGCTGGCGAAGGCGGCGGCGCTGGCGGCGGACGCGCGCGCGGCCGACGTGCGCCACGCCGCGCGCCGCGCGCTCGCCTGCCTCTACGACTGCAACCCCGTGCCGGTGAGGAGTTTTTTTTTCTGTTTTTAGGGTTCCGTGCACTGACCTCTATAATACCACTGGACTGGCTGTTGTCAACGTGCTTTTGTGGCTGCTTGATATTCGCCATTTTGGCGCTGTCCGCCGCTGTCGGACGTAGCGAGAGTTCGTGGTACTAAAACTAATGATGTCGGTATAAAGATTTTTATTTTTTTATTTTTATTAATCAATAACCGTATCATCATAATTACTACTTATGTTATATTAACAACGAAAATGCAAAATTACTTTACAGTAAACAAACACTTCTCGCTGTCATTTGCAATATACGTCAAAATTAGTTCTCGGGACTCTCGCTAGTGGCGCTTCAAATGGACACAAAAAAATTGCTGTCAAACGCTTGGAACAGCCAGTCCAGTGGTATTATAGAGGTCAGTGGTTTTTAGGGTTCCGTACCTAAAGGGTAAAATGGGATACTTAGACTCCGCTGTCCGTCCATCTGTCACCGTGATAATTAGTGGAAATTTTTACTCATGATGTATTTCTGTTGTCGCTAACAACAAATACTCAAAACAAAATAAAATAAATATTTAAGGAGGCTCTCATACAACAAACATGATTTTTTGCTCGACATTGATAATAACAACGCTTGAGATATTCACACAATATTCACTTTAAAAATAAATAATTAAATTAAAATAAATGAAATATTTAAGGGGGGGCTCCAATACAACACATAATAATTTTGCCATTTTTATAGATAATGGTACGGAAACCTGCGTGCGCGAGTCCGACTCGCACTTGGCCGGGTTTTTTTAAAAGTTCAAAGTTTGTGTAATGTATGAAGTGCATGTATTATAAAATGGCTATCAAGAGGGGTGAACTGAAGTTAATACTGTTTATACAACCATAATAGGCATATTTTTTTCTTGTGTTTGTTATTGTCACGGGAAATTTCTTCTAAAAGAAATGATAAGAAAGTTGCGCGGAAAATTAGCAAATTCCAATTTCCAAATTTGTTTCCAGTTCACAGCGCTAATGTCGGAACTACCGGCGGAGACACAAGCGTTGGTGAATGGCGTCGTGCAGCAACATGTTCGTCGCACTTCTAGCAGTATGTATTCTTGTGAATTTAGACCAGAAGTGAGCTTTTTTTTAAAAAAAACAAGCTTACTAAATCGACCTCAATTTATTGTAATTATCTGAAAACGCTAAAACACAATTTAAACTAACCAAGAAGACAAGTGAGCTACCAACAATGATATTTTAAAGAAATAAACCAACAGAGTAACGACCTAACAATGCTACCACGACAAGCGTCAAGATACAACTACCCCCCGATGCGATACAACTACCCCCCGATGCCGGTTATGCATTGACTTTTATAGTTTTTTCCCCGCTCCAACATCCTCTTTTCTGTTCATATTCCACAGTATAATATACATTTAATTCTGTTTGTTGTTTATATTGGGAAAGTAGGAAGCGGGTTCGATTCCCGGGTCTCATATCAGAGGGCCTAGACAATGTAACAATCGATTAGCGAAAGCGATAGTAGAAAAGTCCAAAATGTATGGGTTTGACATATGACTTAGATATGTCACGTGATCTGTTGTCAACGAATAGATGATGGTAGACAATGTACATTCATTTCAATTATTAGTGATATAAAGTTCAAGATACATACGCTGCGTTTAAGCGATGACGATTGTAGAAATCGAATCGCTTCATAACGAATGCCGGTTGTCTATAGGCCCAGTGATCTAATTATTTGAAATTATCATGGCTCGTTTGTTAGTAAAGAACTTAACATGATGAAACCTGAACGTCTATGAAAACTTGGTACCTGTACCTATTTGTGTAAGACTTTAAGTAATTTAATTTGTTTGTTTTTTTTTGTTATAGTTTTAATTACGTGTAAGCACAGTACAGTAATATTATAAACTCAATTATTTTTCATTTTACTGCTAACCCATGTTGAGTTTTTTTTTTATCTTAAAGAAATATATTTTTATAATTGAAATGCCTTTAATATATTTATATATAAAAATAAATGTCCTCCCCAGCCGGCAGCGACAGTCCGCTGCGGACGACGTCCAACTCGAGCAACGCCGAGGACGTGTACTCGCGCATACGGAAGACCACCAACGAGATACACACGTACACCGCACAGCACTCTAACGGTGAATATATTATGATATACCTTAAAAATTATAATATGCACTAAAATTGTTCGTAATATGCCTTAAAATCGAAAACCACTTGCTATAACATAGATAAATGGCGAGATGTTTTTTGTTCGTGTTTCGCAGAAGGTTCTAGTACATGTAAAATTAAAAATTTAAATGATCATTATACACACTATACAATAAAATGTTGTGTAAATCTAAGAAACTGTTTTCGGATTTTGTCGCGGATCTATTTTGATTTTTGGTTCCCTACGTTTCGAATGCTTTACAGCAATTATAGTCAAGATGGCTAAATGGCTCCAATGAATCTTATATTCGCGTAAACCTAAAAAAAGTTTTAAATACAAGAAATTATTAAGCATCCATGTTTGTGTCAGAATGCGGCAACCACATGTCCAGCAAGGACTCCGGGATAAGCCAGATGTCGGACGCGACGCTCTCGCGCGGACAAAATGGCGCCGGCGTGCCCAACGGGCATTATAACACGTGAGTGGTTATTTTTGATTTAATTAAATCGAAATTATATTAAAGTTTAATGATTCAGTGGTAGCCCAGTGTTAGCGCTGCTTGGGTGACCGAGTGAAACAGTTCAAGGGTCACGCATATCTGATGTTATGATGTCCAACATGATTACCACTTGTCTGATGAAGGAAAACATCGCGAGGATACCTGCATGTCTGAGAGAACCTAGCACGTTTTCGAAAGACACTAAAAAAATCTTTTTAAATGACATCCCAGTGAATATAAATCTATGACATTTTAAAATGTTGCTATTTCATTTAAAATACGCTTAATAATTTATATAATAAAATTCTTAATTTTCCACCTAACTAAATAAATTAAGCTGCTAAAATAATTTCGGGCAATTTGTTATAAAAAGTAAGCCATTATAACAAAAACTTTTGGAGAATCACATCTTTCTATTGCAATTTTCAATTAAATACATTTTTTAAATTGAACTTACCATTTTTTTGGATAGACGAGGGGTCTTATCCCAAATAACCAGTTCTTCAGCCTCATCCCAAAACCAAACCCCGTGGGATAATGCTAAAGCTATTTTGCCGTAACTTACAGAGACATGATAGCGCGCGCGGCGTCGGCCGACAGCTCGGAGGAGGCGAGCAGCACTAAGGAGTCGTCCCCCATTCCCCATGCTCGACTTGAGTACGGAACACATGGGTATGATATAATATTTTTATATTTTTTTTATATAATAGCTTAGATCGTAATATAATTGATTATACCTCGTTCGCGTTAAGAATGCAGTGAACCACACATTGTTTACAAGCCTAGCAACGCCCCTTAACCAATGAAATCTTCTCAAATTAAAAAGTCGCGTCCACAGCGACCAGTTGAAGGCATAGACATTTCGAACGCAACATTGTGCCTGTCCTTTGATTGTTAATAAATTAACATTTTAAAATGAATATCTCACCTTTTCGTCGAAATAAAAGTGGTTCGGTAATTCATAGAGGAGAAAGAAAACTAATTTACAATGTCTTTAAGTACTTTAAACAGTGTGATTTAAATTCGACTGTGGACAGTACAGTAGTTGTAATTTTGAGACCAATGTGAATACACCATTCTTAACGCGAACGAGTTATACTAATCTTTTTATTTTTTTTGTGTTTTTTTTTTCTTATACATTTATCTCTTTCCTTCGGCAGTGACTACAACTCGGGACATTTGGGGCGCGACAAAGTGAAGCCGTACGAAGTGGACGAGAACGGACTGATCATTACCAAGTGTGAGTTTCCTAATTTTAAATATACCAAGTAAAAATTAGGCAAAAGGTTTTCTTAATAATATGATGGGTAAAATAGAAGGAAAAAAGAGTAGAGGAAGACCGAAAAAGAGATGGATGGATTGTGTAAATGAGAATATGCGTGTGAAAGGTGTGGATGTTACGTTGACGAATGACAGAGGATAGTGGAAGAAGGAGACATGTTGTACCGACCCCACATAGCGTGGGATAAGGGCAAGAAGAAGAAGATCACGGGAAGTGTTTCTAAAATAAAAATGTCTTTGGTTCTTTTAGTAATCTAGAAAGTTCCGTCAAAATTGTTCCAGGCGTTTCGGACATTAGTCAAAACAAACAGATAGCCTGACAAACAAACAATTTTTTTTCATTAGTAAATATACTTTTATATGAATTCATTAAAATGTTGTTACTTTGCCGATACAAATTAAAACCGACACGTTTTTACGTTCAGGTTGTTTTTTAAAAGGTATTAATTATTATAATATAATATTATATTCATATGCTCTCACTGACAGCTGGTCTCCGGGAGACAGAAGTGCTGGAAGCCCTCAGCAAGTTGGATGTGGCTTCAGCAAACCCGGAGCAGACGGAGAGGCTACTGCTGGCAACGCACGAGGTGCTCAAGTACGGTGACTGTGTGAAGCCGCAGGAGTATTTCAAGTGGGTTTACATCATATAATTTGCAGATATACTCGTAATTAAGATATAATATAGGAGATGAAAATAAGATAAAATTTTAAATAAATTATCTTTTTGGGTTTGTTTTGAGGTTCTGGTGCCCGAATCAAATGCTTTAGCTTCATGGTCGCGGGAAATTTTTAGACGTCTCGTGAGGCCGTCATGAACGTTACATTAAAATTTTAAAAAATAAACTATTCTAATCAAATCAAAATATCATCATCATCAGCCCTTTTTAACGTCCCACTGCTGGGCACGGGCCTCCCTCAGAACGAGGGGGATCAGGCCATAGTCCACCGCGCTGGCCCAGTGCGTGTTGGCGGACTGAGCATGTCTTACGAAAACTTCTAGGTTTTCTCAGACATGCAGGTTTCCTCACGATGTTTTCCTTCACCGTAAGACAAGTGGTAATCAGGATAGAAATGATTCGCACATGAAAATATCAAAGGTGCGAGACCCGGATTTGAACCCGCATCACTCGGTTATTCAAGCAACGCGTTACCGCTGGGCTACCACTGCCTGTATACTTTATCCAAATAAACTTTCACAAGCACTTTTGAATCGTCACTTTTACATTATTATATAGAATTTAAATTAAATGTCAGTCTATAAGTCTGTGAGTAAGCTACCACCGACTCGGAATGCTGTTCTGCTGAGAAGAGCCGGCGAGAAACTCAGCAGTTGTTCTTTTCAAAAAATATTTGATTACAATAATTATTGCATTACAATATTTATCTATTTATCCTACGTGAGACACAACAAGACATTCATCCCACACATTTACATCTTCTACGTATTCCGTGATGGTGTAGTATTGATGTCATTTTTGGTGGTGGACCACAAAAAAGTGACAGTGGAACGGATTCAAATTCCGGGTTCGCACCTTTGCAAAATGTCATTTGCGAAACGTTTCAATCATGATTACCAATTGTCTTACGATGACGAAAACCATTGCGAGGAAACTAGCATGTCTGAGAGAACCTAACAAGTTTTCAAAAAACATGCTCAGTCTGCCGGTACTTGGCCAGTATGGTAGTTCCTTTGTAAATGTTAGTTAAGTACAACATGTTTGCTGTAAAGCATTCGAAACGTTGTGAACAAAATAAATCCGCGACAAAATCCGAAAAGGTAGTTTCATTTATAATGTCGAATATTCGCGTAAACCTAAGAAAGTATTATAAAGAAACCACAAATTAAAAAAAAACCTATATAATTATTATTATTACAGGAACATTGTTCGAGTGGCCTTAGCGGCTCTATCCGTGGAAGAGAATGCGGCGGACAAGGAAAACACTGAAAATGCAACGAACGCACAACAATCTTCTGGTAAAATATACTTATACTATTGTGTACTTCCGGTTTTGCTCGCATTATTATCTTTAATAATGCAAGTACCATAAACATTCACTAGATGGCGCTATATCAATTTGTCAGTCTAATATTCAAGATATAAAAAGATTTAAAAGTCTTACTTCTTATTACATAAACTATGTGTGAGTGAATGTCTTTTTAAAATCTGTCCAGACGTTTTGGAGATTAACGAATAAACAGACAGTCTAACAAAAAAAAAGTTTTTTTTTTTTTTTAAGAATCGCAGGCTGTGCCTCACGTTACACGTACAAGTTTTATTGTAATGTATGATGAATGGTTTGATTGCGAGCATAATAGTTTTCTATGATATGATGCAAACGCTTAAATGTTATTTACTGCACTGTGCGAGTGAGAGGAAGAGAGAATTCTCTTTCACTCACACACTTGCTTAAATTATTATATATCGGATCTTGCAAGTGAGAAGATCATAATATAGTGCGCTCTCTCGCATACATATTTGTTTCGTGATGGTTGCGATGAATATGGTTTGAGCAATACTTTTATGAAAATGGCAGTTCATACGAAAGAGAAGAAAGTATTACTGACAATTACAAATTATAGTAGAATGTGAAATGGTTATAACTTATAAATATAAATATCTATATTCGTTAATGATATTTAAAATTATTCTTTAAAAGTATTCTTTGTGTCTCTGTCGCCATTCCACCATTTATAAGTGACGGCAATGATACACTCGGTCCGGTGAGCTCCATGCATACGAGCGAGAGGCACGTATCTTTCTCTCCCTCTCTCTGTGTATCGTGTATATTATATGTGAGTGAGTATATCTCACTGACCTCTATCAATACCACTGGACAGGCCGTTGTCAAAGTGCTTTAGTGCCTGTTTGATATTCGCCATTTTGGCGCTGTCGGGCGTAGCGAGTGTCTGTGGTACTAAAACTAGTGATGTTAATATCAGCGAACAAATATCAATAAAATTACTTCACTAAACTATTACTATTATTTTATCACGCGTGGAATACACGGTGGGAATTACTATATAACTACTATCGATACTTTTCAATTGATACCTAGTACGATACTTGACGACCGATACAGTATTGAGTAAAAGTATCGATACCTCAATGGTATCAACCCTAGTCATTTGCAATATACGTCAAATTAGTTCTATTGCTGTCAAACGCTTGGAACAGCCTGTCCAGTGGTATATCTCTCTCTCTCCCTCTGAGCGTGTCGTGCCGCGTGCAGGGTGGGGGTCGGCGCGCGAGCGCGCGGCGGCGGAGGCGGTGAAGGTGCTGGTGTGGCTGTGCCGGCGCGCGGAGACGCGGCCGCAGTGGCTGGACTACTTCGACCTGATCCTGCTGCGGCTGGTGAACGCGTACGCGCTCAGCCGCGAGGTGATGCGCGCCGTGGACGCCGGCATGCCGCACGTGGCGCGCGCGCTGCCCGCGCACCAGGTACCCAATACCCATACGCTCATTCTCCAAAGTTGTCATTCCATCATTTTTGTACATTTTCAATTTTTATATTGTTTTTTTTAATTGGTTCTGATGGATTGGTTTTATTATTAAATTTTAAGTAATGCTTTCAACACTCTTGTAGTACTCGGTGGTGTAGTGGCTAGCATGTACGGTCACACACCGAGAGATCCTGGGTTCGAGTCTCGGGTCGGGCCAAGTTTAGTTATTGAGTCTTTCTGTTTCGTAAGCCTCAGTAACAGCCCGGAGTTGGGAAGTTGGCGGTGTTTCACCCCCGTGTCTCGGAGAGCACGTAAAGCCGTCGGTCCTGCGCCTTAACTCTCACTGGTCGTGTCTCGCGTCGTCCCACCGGAATATGAGAGTGATAGGAATAGAGAGTGCACTTATGTCTGCGCGTACACTTGTGCACTATAATATCTCTTGCGTACTTGGCCAGTCTCAATGAGATTGGCCGCCATGGCCGGAATCGGTCGGAGAACATTATTCTCCAGCAATTCGGGGACATTTTAAAAACTGTCCAATGGACTTTTATTTTTTCTTGTTATTTCTTAGGATGGAACCATGCAACTCAATTTTGAAGCAGATATCTTCAATAAATTGAGCAGAAATTTTGTATACATGTTTAGTTTACCAAGGCAAAGTTCACCATGCACTCCTACAATATAGGAATCAAATGAATGGGCTTGATAAGAATTACTCGAAAACTAAAGTCACTCTCACGTCAAAAACTAACGGAAAACTTGATTTTTTTCTTTTTAACGGATTTTTTACTTTTAATTTTTCTATTTTAGCTTATGTCACCATATACTATCCTAGTTTTCATCAATAATAACATTCCAGGTGCTAGCTCTACTCAAACCAGTGATCAGAACCCGGGGCTACCCCACGTCGCTGTGTGCCCTAAAGCTGGCAGCGGAAGTGGCCAAGGCAAGAGCTCCAGAGCTCACTGATGATATCGTCGCTCAGCTTATGGATGGGGTCGGACAGGTAAGTGTGGGGGAGTGGAAGATATTACGGGCTTAATGGCTGGATGTATGGATGGATGAATAAAAATTATATAATATATTTAAGTGTGGGGAAGGTTACCCCCCAAATCTCGTCAATTTACTCGTTAAATCTCACTTAATCTCACCAAAGATTTAAGCCCTTTGGTGAAATTTCTCAACACGGGCTCACGGTAACCCACACCCACAGCTGGCGGACCACCAGAACTCGGCGGTGCGCAAAGCGGCGGTGTTCTGCATGGTGGCCTTCACGTTCGCGCTCGGCGAGGAGCGCATGCAGCCGCACCTCAAGCACCTGTCCGTCAGCAAGTACAGGCTGTTGCAGGTGAGTGGGGGGCGATTTTGATGGGTTTTGGTGGATTATAATTGTTTTTTTTTTTGGAATTTGGGTGGTTTTATTCGATAGTGGTATCAAAAATGAAGATTTTATTGCATTCGTTTTTATTCTTAATTTAAGTAATTTTATTTATTATAAATATTGTTAGTAACTTATTATCTAAGATTTTATATAGCATTAATATTATTATTTTTAAAACCGGAAATATAATCATCAATGTTGTGTATGCCTTGATTAATGATTGTACTAGAATTTCTCGCTAATAAATAAATAAATAATAAATAAATAAACAAACAAATAAATAAATAAATAACATTCATAGTACTGATTCAACTCAGTTAGAATTTTATTATAAATATATATTTCAATTGTATTGTTGTAATAGTTGGAGGAAGGATTTTTTCTATGAATATTTTTAGATACATTTTATTTTATTAAAAATTATCATTCCCTTAATAGAAATCATAAGAAACGAAAAATCACGTTTAATTATAAATATTCCACATCATTAACTATAAATTAACGCACAAAATTGTTATTAAACACAGGTGTACATAAGCAAGCAGCGTGAAGAGGCTGCGAAAGGAACACCGCCCTCGTAGCGACAACCACGGCGCGCCTCGCGCGGCACGCAGACCGACTGACACGCGCACCCACATGTAGCATAGCCGGCTGGTGACACGCGGTAACATCTTGCCACGGTGGTAACGTCTAGCCGTGACGGTAACGTCTAGCCAAGTTGGTAACATATAGCCATGATGGTAACATGGTAACGTGTTACCATGTGTGTATCGTTACGCTTGTTAACTATGGTAACATACGCTTTTTTATGGCAAGTCATTGAAATTAATTATGTTTTTTTATTATATTAGCGGTTACCAATCGTGTTACATGTAAAAGTCGGCGTAGATATATCGCGCACGTCCAATGTAAGCGATGTGTATAATCGAATCGTAATCGATACAGGCTTATAACGCTTACATAGTCTACTATATATGATCGTACATACAAACATGTCGGTATTGCGTGGTGAAGCGCTTGAGCGTGGGATGTTAGTTGTTTTAAAAATAAAAATGGATTTACTAATGTATATATAGAAAAAAAAATCGCCAAATTTCAAATTATTCAAAGTGACCGTGCTGTGTTAATAATATGTATATTTTTTTTTAAACAAGTGACGCGGGATCATATCCCCGGTCGGGGTATTCAAACATGACCACCAGTCTTACGCTGAAGGATAATATTGTGAAAAAACCTGCATTCCTCAAATATCCGGGCTAGTTGTCAATGAAAATATTTATAAAAATAATTCATATTACCACAGATTATTTTAAATATTATTACGAATGATCAAAACGATTTTCTAAATCTCTTTTTATAGTTTAATTTGACACAGCGCTGTTACTTTGTATACATATATGACTCACAACTTTTAAAAATGATTATGTTAGGATTTGACGGTTTTAGACTACAAGGTATAAAGTACAGTCGGAGAAAAAAATACTAAATAAACTACTTAATTTTTTTTCTACCACTAAAAATAAAATATTACATAATTTTTTTTCTGACTGTACAAACTGAACTGCGACGGTACAAGTAATGTAGTTATGAATAAATAAGTGGATCACTAACTTTATTCCGAACAGAAGTGCTATAAAATAGTTAAAGTTTCATCAAAACCAGCATAGTATGTATATTTTTTAATTTTTTATATACATTAGTATGTGCTGGAATAATCTTAGTGAGGTCACTGTATATCCTTCACTATTATTTAAAAATGCTAGAGGAAAATTAGAAAGTTCTCGACGTTATTTTAAATAAAAGGTTTGATGTCAAGCGGGTTGTGAGAAATTAGAATGGTTTTAGACATACTGCATACATACATACATTTAAAAATTTGTATGGTGCTAACTATAAATGTTATGCATATGAGAATAAGATACATATGTCTTTTGAAATTCAATGTATATTATATTCAAATAATCTCATAAAAACAAAGAATTAAATTCATTTTACTTAAATGTCACCCGATTTTTAGTACTCTATTTGCTGTGCAAGCGGTCGTGGGTTTGATTCCTACATGAAGCCGATCTAATATCGTCATTACGACGTTACTAACAAATAGACAAAAAAATCATTAAAATCTTTCCAGTGGTTTTCTCGGGATGTGCTCACAGACAGACAAAAAATTCTCTTATCTGTAGATGAGGCCTCTTTATCGTTAATAATGACTAATTGATTAGGATTTTCCATAAAGGATTCCATGCACAGATTAGACTTACTTGAAATTTTATTACACTATCCCACAACCTGAGCATTTTGTGGTACACTTTACTGAAAAACTATCACACCTATAAATTTGTGCTTTAACATAGTAATTTAACTTCATATCTAGATGTGTTCTGTCAAAAAAATATACAATTTTATAACCTTTAAAAAAATGAACATTAACAATTTTGTGTGCATTGGATAGAATGTTATTGTACTACTAACGCCATCTGTTAGAAAACCAAAGAGTTAACATCGCTGTAACATCATTACCCGTTAGAAAAACTACGCGAGTCCTCACAAAGCTCAGCTTTTTAGTAGAGCCGTATGTCTAAAGCCATTCAATTTTATTACTCCCCGCATTAGGACTACTCGGTGTCTACGTGATATGGACAGACGATGTGTAAAATACATTTTATATATATATGTCGCGATTATGTAAATTGAAAGGTGATGTGATTATTCTTGTTGAAATTCGTTGTTAGACCAATCTCTAAAAAGACATTTTTCTTTTCTAAATTGTATTAAATTTGAAGTTGTGTGTATATTAATTGAGGGTTTTTTGGTTAGAAAAAATATTAATCCACGATTTTATACTAATTTAAATAATACTAATTTTATCGTATATTTTATAGTCAATAGATGGACGGATTTTTTCATATTTATTATTATTATATATGCATATATGTGAACATTACAAAATAATCACAACACCATCGAAATCGCTTTAGTGGATAAGTGTAAGTTGTCTCGAAACGCACTGAAATTGTCTACCTTAATTAATTAATATGTCATTAATTGTTTTAACGGATTTAATGGAATTAACGGGATTTTAAATTTAAAATTATAATCTTAAATTACTTGTATTATCTACATATAGTGTTTTTCCAAATGAATATTTCAAGTAGTGTTCATTAAATCCGTTAAAAAAGAGTTTATTAAATCTCAAAAGTTCATTTAGCCTTGCTAAAGCTTTTGTAGTGAGGGTCGAAATGTATGTATAGAACAGTTGCGAATTTGTATCTAATATCTATTATTACATATGAAATCAAACAGTCCTTATATATCATATGACTGCAATGAAAATTGTTAAAAAAGTTCCCTTTTTTTTGAAAAAAAATTCTTTACATTGAAAAAAAAGTTAATTTTATGTTTCATTTATTAATTTATTTTGTATATAATATGTAAAATTTGCAACTGTTCTGTTCCGACATTTTCGTGCTTTAACAATGTTCCTTCACTGAAGCACGCGTATAATTATAATATATAATTGATTTGCTATCGCTACTTAGTGAACTACTTCTTTCATACAAAAAGTACCAAAATATGTACGTTACAATTTCGGATATTTCAATGTATATTTTTTTTGTTAACCGTAAGTCCAATAAGTAGCGATAGCAAAAAAATGCGACGTAGTAACGTAGTGTACGTTTAATTTTGTAAAGGCTAGATCGATTTTCATTCATTTTTCACCTTTCTAAGGTGTGTAGCGACATTTGTTTTGTATAACTCCGTAACTCTTGTTTAACGAAATGTTTGAGATGAACGCATATTATACTAAATTAAATAATACAGTAAAAATTGAAAAAAACAAATAATTTGATTTTTTAGTATAGTGTGCGCCCATCTTTATTATAAACTAAGAACTAAGAATTGTCAATAAAAAACTATTTTGACAGAGACATCGCTAGAAAGACACTCAAAAGTATATCCATCTCTTTCACTCGTATAGCGTTGTCTCACTCTATCACAGATCCATTCCAGTCATTGTCATTTTTCTTTTTCTATAACGAATTCGTGCCTTTGTCTTTTAAATGTTGTGTTGAAATAATACTCTTTAATAGGAAATACTGCATCGAAAACGGTCAAGCTTATAGTCGGTTCGAGTCTCGATTGGAGTCATGTGCATCTGTGCTTTATGATACAGGATGTTTGAACGTTTTCGTAAAGAAGTCATAGAGGGTGGTTAAATACTTTTTAGTGTAACCGTAAACTGTGGGTTGGTTTGTATGTACATACATTTATAATGTATCTGTTTTTTTGTTTGTCGCAACGCTTGGCGGATCGTGGTTTAACCAAATGTTGGTTTAAAAATGTTTTAGACTTGCAGTTTTTTTGTGTACGGTCACACTGTTATACATTTTTTATATATGTACATATATGTTTACTTCTTTTATTGGAGCGCTTTGATTTTTTTCTTCTTGTGTTTTTTTTTCTCTTTTGCTCGTATAAAACATTTGTGTAACAATGTGGCCGTCTCGCTCGTTGATATGTAATTGTGATTTATAGTTGACGTTTTAATTGTCGATATTAGTACTGTGTTAAATTTTGTAGGTTTTGTAACATCATGTATAAATTTAATCATAGTTCCTTCTGTTTTCGATTCCGTATTGTTTGAAAAAGTTGAAAATATCTCGGTTTATTTTCGATATTTTTAAAATTTTGCATTTAAATTTATACACGGTCAAGGTAAAAATCTTATGTGCGTCTACGAAAATCACTAAAAATATTTTTTTTCCATTTTTTTATTATAATATGTCATTCTCATTTGTAACGCTTTAATACTATTAGTGACTAATCTTTTTTATCTACATTTTTATGCTGTACATCACTTGACATCTATTCATCTCTTTCTAATTGGTTGTTTTTGTCTGTACGTGCGAGAGGGACGGCGATAGTGAATGGTTAATGCGAGAAAGAGATGCATATATATTGAGTTGTGTACGGTCGGCCGTAGACAGATTTCAATGACAATACGAATCTCATTGGGTTTTTTTATTATCTTCTGCGACGAGTTTTTTTTAATTATGAAACATCACAAAATGTCTTTTTTTTAATTTACGATCGATTATATTTTTGTTTATTTTTAAGTTCTGCTTTTTTACGACGCTTTTCATATAATGTTAGCATTTTATTTATAACAATTGGTGTGGAAATTGAAGTCTGTCTACTGTTTTGTTATATATCTCAGATCACAGATTAAAAAACTATTTTAATGGTTACCATCCACCTAAAACTTCATTGTAAAACATTAAAAAAATCATAATTAATTAATTTGTAGTCTGTGGAATGAAATATGTAATAAATAGTAACACGCTGTATAAAATAATACAAAAAAGGATATACTGAATTAGAATTTATTATTTTATTTTTAAATAATGGCTTTAAAGTCATAGTATATTGAATTATTAATTACCGGTAAAAAAAATAAAATAATAAATTTTTATTTTAACGTCTGTAAAAATAACTCACCAAAGATATTTTACATGTCCTTGTACGGGGGTTTATAATTTGTTTTTTTTTTGTAATACAATACTTAGGATAAACAAATAATTATTAGCATTTATCTCATCTAGCAACACTATATAAAATTGCAATAGTCATACATTTTAGATCATTCATATTAAGTGCATTTGTTTTAATTTTTTAATTTAACATTTTCAAACCCCTGTACATGTTCTTATACAGCGTGTTAGTTTGCATTTACTGTAAGTAACGCTTGGTGCGTGCGTGTGTTCGCTGTCGACTATCTAACGATTAATATTGATTATTATTAATGTATAATAGTTATAATTAAAATGATTTTTAAGCTATTCGTGGTTTTATTTATCTGTCTCCTTTTAATTGTCAATCATTCTCACACAATCACACTCTCCATGGAATAGCTTAAGAGCTAGTAACGTTTTCGAGAGAGCATTTCATTAAGGCCAGTGTTTAGATATGCTATTTCTCACACTCTCCCGGACATCATACGGGCTATCTGGCTGGCGCTAGTAGTTGCGTTCATCAGTGCGCATCGTACTTGGATAGGTAAAATATCAATTTTTCAAAGAATTTTAACAAGGTTCCTTTTGTTTTTATTATGTTAATTGAACTTTTTGCAACATGAATCTATTATTGACAAACAGTTTAATTGTTGTTTCAACGGTGCCAGACGCTAATTTCGAATAATTTTTGTTAAGGCTGAACTTCAAGTAGCAATATTTTGTTTAAACCAGTAATTGCTTCATTTTCCTGTTAGGCGCATTGACAAATGTATGTATAATTTAAGTTACGTTCCGTGTCGTCGTCCACTTCCAGTAAGTATACTAAATTTGCCAATGTAAATTATTGTAATTCATAAAACCAAGAAACAAGCAAGAAGTCTTTAATTCGTCTCCATTGTGTCCCTAACTTCTAAGACAATTTATTTTTTCAAAATATTTTAGTATGGCTGAAATTTTTATATAATGTTAGTGAGTGTACTAATAGCTTGACGTTCTGCGCAAAAGTGGACTACGACACGTAGTGAAACTTAAATTACACATAAATTTGTCTATGCGCCTAGTATATTAAAGTAGCAATTACTGGATTAAAACGATTGCCTTTTGAAATTGAGCCTTAACAAAAATATATTTAAAATCAGCGTCTGGCACAATTTAAACAACAATGGAACTGTGGCAATAATAGATTCATGTTGCAAAAAGTTTTTTTAAGTTAGTTAGTTGCAATTAACATAATAAAAACAAAAGGAACCTTCTTAAAGTTCTTTGAAAAATTGATATTTTACCTATCCAAGTACGATGCGCACTGATGAACGCAACCACTAGCGCTAGCCAGACAGCCCGTATTATGTCCGGGAGAGTGGGAGAGATAGCATATCTAAAAACTGGCCTTACTGAAATGCATGTTTTCCCGACGTTGCTAGCCCTCGTACGAGAAGTAGATGCTGTGTTAAGATATTTTTAAATATACTTTACTAAGCCATTCAATATAGCAAAGGTTTGTCAAATGTTGACACAAAAACTCTGTAGTCAAAAATCCGCTTAAGCCGCAATTTTATATAATCTAAGTTCCAAAAATTTGCCTCGAACGAGAATGAAGCCGTGATCTACTTTAATAGGCTTAATAACGTATGGCATTTATAATATGAAAAACGACAAGGACGTATGAATTAAAATCTGCAATAAATTATAGCAGTTACAAAACAAATATTTTTTAATAATACAATGTGATACTTTCTATACAATAGTGGCGTAACTAAAAAAATCTGTTATTTTGTAATATTTGCGACCCTCACTCCGCTAGCCGTGGTAGCCCAGTTGGATAACCGAATGATGCGAGATCAAATCCGGGTCTCGCACCTCTGATATTTTCATTTGCAGATCATTTCTATCATGATTGTCACTTGTCTTACGATGAAGAAAACATCGTGAAGAAACCTTCACTTCTGATTCTGCCAACACGCACTAGGCCAGCGCGGTGGACTATTGCCTGATCCCCCTCGTACTGAGGGAGGCCCACCCCCAGCTGTGAGACGCTAGAGTTCTTTCAAAAATTCTTCTATAAATTCGGCCTCTGCATCGATAATAATGACCTTCAATAAGATTTTATACAAATATTCAGTGTATCAATTCGACAGAAATTTATTAAATGTTGGTGTAGATATCTAATAATCTTCTCTAATAAATATAATATATAAATCTCGTGTCACAGTGTTTGTTATCGAACTCCTCCGAAACGGCTGGACCGATTTTTATGAAATTTTTTGTGTATATTTGGTAGCTCTGAGAATAGGTCGTAGACAAATTTTTATTCACCTAGGTCCTAGGTGATAAGGGTGGCCCTCTCCAAATATTTTATTTTTCGATCACATTTTTTTAATACTTTTTTATGATTTGGCATCAAAAATTCTTATAACACTAAATTTTCATCTCTCGGACGCGGGCAGAACCGCGGGAATTGCTAGTAATGTATAATACGTTTGCTAGTCCGTGTCATACGGAATTTACCTAGCTTGTAAAAGTTTATTTAAGTAAATCTCCAAATACATAATATTTGATATATTTGGTGATTCTGTTTTGCGATTTGTTTAATATAGTCTTACAAGTAAGTAGTTGCCAATAAACAATTCAAAAGGAAAGACGTGTTTCAATAACTGATCCGCCGGCACAAACCAAAATAAACCTTACGCCCTTACCATATGGTCGACTTCGAGCCGCATAGAAGCTCAACATTGCATCGAGGACCGGCTACCGGGAGAACAAAAGAGCTGCATTCCAGAGCGATAAGCGAGCGCCGAGTTAAAGTTTCGTGCAATTATAAAGACAATTAGTTATATTCGCGCCGACGCATCAATATTTACAAGTTTTAGTGTGAGGATTTCGACTGTTACGTGTGAAATATGGCCACGGAAACCGAACAAGCAATCAGTATACTGGAAAATACAGCCCTACTATTGAAGAAAACCCAGCTCAATTTATCAAAATGCCCCAAACAACGACTAAATAAAGTGGGCTACTTACAAACCAGAATTAAAACAATTGAAGAATACTGGATGATCTTCAAAGAAGCCCATAAAAAATTATTGACCTGTACCACTCGTGCGGAGCGTGGATTGCTGCCATATTTCGAGAATGAGGAATTTTTTATACAAGAAGATTTGTACTTATGTATGTTGGGAGACTTGAAAGACATGTTGGCGGCAGTCGAGTCAAGCAAAGTTAAACAATCGCCGCCAGAAGACCTACAAAAGAAGCAAGTTCACCTCCCGGCTATACATTTACCTCTATTTTCGGGCGAGTACGAACTGTGGCCTAGTTTTAAAGATTTGTTTTCATCACTCGTCCACAATTGCACGACACTAAGCGACGTCGAAAAACTCCATTACTTAAAAACCAGTGTGGCAGGTGAAGCAGCAACTTTATTGAAACACATTCCAGTAACAAGCGCTAACTACATTCAAGCATGGGGAACGTTGAACCATCGATATGGGAACAAGCGTCTAATAGTGAACGCATTGTTAAAGCGACTTTTCGCCCAGAAGAAATGTACCAGCCAAGCCGCAACCCAACTGAAATCTCTACTCGACACCACCAACGAAGTATTACAGAGTCTACAAAATCTGGAGGTGTCGACGGATTCTTGGGATCCAGTAATCATATTTCTGGTCGCACAGAAGTTGGACCCAGAATCCCAGAAGGAGTGGGAACAAAATTCCTACTCAGAGAATTCCCAGGACTTGTCGACTTGGAGGGATCTGCACAAGTTTTTGGAGGCAAAATTCAGAACATTGGAATTAGTCAACCCCCCTACTACGAAGCTTGCCAAGGAACGAGTCCTTCATGTTACAGCCACGGAAAGACCAAAGCAAAGAAGTTGTGCTTTATGTACAGATGCGCACACGTTATGCCATTGTAACGTATTCACCAAGATGTCACCAAACGAACGTAGAGAACATGTCAAAACAAACAAGCTCTGTTTCAACTGCCTCGGAGTTGGACATTCGGTGTTTAGGTGCCGGTTGCCAACATCGTGCCGTGTATGTAAGAGACGTCACCACACTCTTCTACACCTACCTAACTACGGGGAGGCATCGGCTTCTCATGTTGTAGCTAATCAAGCGATGTCATCCAAACAAGCAAATGTAGAAGAAGGAGAAGTTCAAGCAATGGTTGCGTCACACTATCACGCAGGGCAGAAACAGACAATTTCACTATTAGCCACTGCAATAGTAATTTTAAAGAATGAACGGGGACACACTACTGCATTGAAGGCGCTGATAGACTCAGGATCTCAAGCATGTTTTATAAGTGAGAAGGCAACTCAGATCCTGAAACTACACAAGACAGCAGTAGATCTTATCGTGTCTGGACTTGAGTCCACGAAGGTTAGAGTCAGGCATGAAGTAAATGTAAATGTATTATCACGATGGAACAATTTCATTTTACCTATTAAAGCCTACGTGATGACGAAACCCTTGACCTCTAACATACATTCAGGCACAATAATAAGAAGAGATTGGCCGCACCTTGCTGGCATTCAACTGGCAGACGAAACATTTTCCGCTTCCTGTAACATCGATCTGCTGTTGGGTGTCAATGAGTATGTAAGCATTATGAAGAAGGGATTGATCAAAGGTCCACCAGGTACACCATGCGCACAAGATACACACCTGGGATGGATCCTTATGGGTGGAATTGACATCAAGGTCAGGAAGCATGAGCAATCCTTAACGGTCATGAAACAAGAAGTTGATATAGAAGATTTACTGAAAACCATATGGGAAGTTGATGAAGATACGAAAAGAAACCTAACACAAAGGGAACAGTTATGTGAAGATATATACATTAAGACACAGAAGCGAGATGAAAGTGGAAGATATGTTGTCAAATTACCATTTAACATTAAAGAACCTAAATCAACAGAAGGAAATACGAGAGAAATAGCAATGAAGAGACTAATGCAATTAGAAAGAAGGTTCAATCAAAATAAAGAATTAAAGCAAGAATACAAGAAGGTAATTGAAGACTACATAGATCTAAAACATATCGAAGAAATACCTACAGAACAAATAAATAATAAATCAGTCTACCTACCTCACCACGCCGTGATCCGTAATGATAAGGAAACCACAAAGACTCGTGTCGTATTTGACGCCTCGTGCAAGGGCTCCAACGGTGTCTCTCTCAATGACGAACTGTTGACGGGTCCTGTACTGCAAGACGATCTGAGAAACCTTATAATGAGGTGGAGAACTCACGCCGTTTGCTTTGTTGCTGATATCCAGAAAATGTACCGTATGATATGGGTTGACCGAGAAGACACAGATTATCAAAGAATTTTGTGGAGAAACGACCAATCTGAAGAAGTCAAAGACTACAGATTGTTGACTGTTACATTTGGAACCGCTTCTGCTCCCTATCTCGCCGTAAGAACCCTTATGAAATTGGCAGAAGATGAAGGCGACCGGTATCCAGAAGCTGCTAAGATATTGCGTGAAGATTTTTACGTAGATGACGTAATGTCTGGAAGTGACAGTCTGCAACAAGCAATAAAGAATAGTCAAGATCTTAGAGCGCTTCTTCATTTGGGTGGATTCGAATTAAAGAAATGGTCATCCAATAGCCGAGAATTCTTGGAAACAGTTGATCCTAGCGATAGATCGCCTAATGCTAATCTGGAATTGAAGATTGATGGAACAATAAAGGCACTTGGCGTACAATGGAATTTAGGAAAAGACAGATTCGAGTACAATTTAAACTTACCTTCAATCAATAAAGTGATCACGAAGCGAAGCATTCTGTCTGACATCCAAAAGTTGTTTGACCCACTCGGCTGGATTGCGCCTAGCATCGTTCTGACAAAGATATTAATGCAAGAACTATGGTTGGAAAAAATAACCTGGGACGATGCATTGAATTCTAAAATAGCCAGCAAGTGGATCACATTGCGATCTGACCTTGAACACGTGAATGGGATCTACATAGAAAGATGGGTAGGTACGACGTGGGCCAACAGAGAGTCCATAGAACTCCATGGATTCAGCGATGCTTCCATCCAAGCATATAGCGCTGTAGTATATTGCAGAGTGACTTACCCAGACGGTACGAACAAATCGACGCTTATCGCAGCAAGAACAAGAGTGGCTCCGTTGAAAACAATGTCCTTACCTCGCTTAGAGCTCTGCGGTGCGTTGATACTCTCAAGATTACTTAAGCAAGTTGGTCAAGCAATGAGAATACCTGCAACTCAAATTTATGCCTGGACAGATTCGACCATTGTCCTGTCGTGGTTATTTGGAGATTCAAACAACTGGAAGGTGTTTGTGGCAAACAGAGTTGTTGAGATTACAACCAACGTATCCTGCAGTCAGTGGCATCACGTCCAAACTCAAGATAATCCAGCTGATGTTGGTTCAAGGGGGATGTTAGTAGAAAATCTGAAAAAGTGTGAATTATGGTGGCATGGGCCAGACTGGTTACAACAATCGAAGATACAGTTCACTAAACCAAACATTATGCAAACAGAGATTGAAAGGAAAAATAATAAAATACAAAATTTAAAAATAACTTACACCAAAAATGAACAAGAGAAGAGACTACTTACACAATTTGAAGAATTTGATACATTATTAGAGCTACTTAGAACAATCACATACTGCCGAAGATTCCTGAAACAAAAAACATTAAAAGACAGAATAAATAGCAAAATCACAACTGAAGAACTACACGTATCGATGCAAACCTGCATAAAAAGAGCACAAGAAGAAGAATTTACAGAAGATATTGAATCGTTAAAAACAAAAAAAAGAGTTAAGAAAACAAGTAAACTAAGATCACTAGATCCTTACCTTGACGAAGATGGAATCCTGAAGGTGGGCGGTCGGCTCAGGAACTCTGATCTGGCTAATGACGTGAAGCACCCAATCATTTTGGGTCATGCAAGTAGACTTACCTATTTAGTGGTCTTAGAAGCACATTTGAAGACGCTGCATGGAGGAGTGCAATTGATGCTCACTTACCTGCGATCGAAATACTGGATACTACGCGCGAAGTCTCTAGTAAAGCAGTGTATCCATCGATGCTTGATATGTGCTAGACATGGGGCTAGGGTAAAAACACAATTGATGGGAGACTTACCAAGTTTTCGGGTAAAACCAGCTCGGCCATTCCTTAACTCCGGTGTCGATTTTGCGGGACCAATTCAAATTTTAATAAAAAAGGGCAGAGGAGCCCAAACTGGCAAGGCGTACATAGCTATTTTTGTATGTATGTCCACGAAGGCGATCCACTTGGAGTTGGTTGGTGATCTGACTTCAGCTGCATTCATTGGTGCCTTTAAACGATTTTGCGCACGAAGAGGCAAATGTACAAACATGTGGAGTGATCAGGGAAAAAACTTTGTTGGTGCTAACAAAGATCTGGTTGAAGCGTGGAAGGAAGCTCGCCTACAATTTGATGGAGAAATTAGTGAATTACTTGCTAATGACGGAACACAATGGCACTTCATCCCGGCCTACTCACCAAATTTTGGAAATTTATGGGAGACAGGTGTGAAATCTATTAAGCACCATCTACGAAGAATCCTTAACACTAACCTTACCTATGAAGAGCTTACGACGGTTCTCTGTGGAATTGAAGCGTGCTTGAACTCAAGACCGCTGTGCCCGCAGGAAGACAGCACGTTGGAACCATTAACTCCGGGTCATTTTTTGATAACTGAAGCCCCTGTAACCGTGCCTGATGTGAACCTGAAAGACGCTAAAATAAGCAACCTGACACGCTGGCAATACACGCAAAAATTGCTGAATGATTTCTGGTCAAGGTGGCAAAAAGAATACTTGACGCGGCTGCAACAAAGACCGAAATGGTTAAAACGCGAAGACGAATTCAAGATAGGAGAGATTGTCCTCATAAAACAGGACAATTTGCCACCAGGAAAGTGGCTTATGGGACGAATAACCGACAAGCATCCCGGCCCTGACGGTCTTACCAGACTCTATAGTGTAAAGAGTGGTGATCATATAACAAAGCGATGCGTAACCAAACTATGTGCGTTGCCCATTGAAATAGATTAGTATACAGTTGTAAACATTTATTATTTTACTATTGTTCTTTATATAAATTCTCTCTGACCGCACCATATATAAATACCTTAATGATTGTTGTAGAAGCACACTCAAAACATGTGATAACTTATAAATTTTGTTGATTTTACTTATTTTGAAAGGACTTTAGTAGTCCTTTGGTGGGCGGCTTATGGTGATTCTGTTTTGCGATTTGTTTAATATAGTCTTACAAGTAAGTAGTTGCCAATAAACAATTCAAAAGGAAAGACGTGTTTCAATAACTGATCCGCCGGCACAAACCAAAATAAACCTTACGCCCTTACCAATATTATATGATAGAATTGTACAAAAATGTAGTATTTTTCAGTATAAACAGGTTTAAAAATTTCGTAAAGACCTCAGATCAACTTATTTAGATAAACTTATAAAACGAAACATCTAAACACACAAAATTATATGTCGTTTTGAGACAAGACATAAATTTATTTAAACAGTAGTTTATTTAACACTCGTATGACAGAATTGCTATCATTTTTTGGATTTTCTAGAACTGCAGGTAAGTCATTTTTGCATTGGCCTGATGAGACTTATTTACAAAATTTGGTCGACACAAAAACAATGGAAGAATCGAAGAATAATACATACCTACTTATTATAATCAATTTATTATTTGGCTGTGAATGTTAAATAATACTGAGATGTACGTATATATGTTTGTATGTATCCGATTCTTGTTCCATCGTAATTATTAAATTATTTTTAACAAAAAAACAAAAACCGACTTCCAAACTTAATAAATCTAAACTAAAAAGTAGAAAATAATACTTTTAAGGACTATGTTAATTTTGGAGTCGGTGCCAGCCAGGTATTTTGATTATGTTTACAAATTGATAGATTAATCGAATATGTATCTATTTAGGGTTATTTTGCTTTGGCTTTATTATATATATATATATATATATATATATATATATATATATATATATATATATATATATATATATATATATACAGACGAATTGATAACCTCCTCCTTTTGGAAGTCGGTTGACAAATAAACTTATTTGAATGATTCATACGTTTTTCTATTTATCTTGATAACGCGAGTGATATATATAGGGACTGTGGAGCAAGTCCTTGGATGTATGGTCTTCTTCGGCAGCTGCCGGTCCGTCGAGGCAGAGTGATTGAATGCGCAAGCAATCCTGCGACGCACCATTAAGCTTGGGTTTTAGTGGGTAGTACTGATTTCGTCTGTGAGTCCTACATAATCGCATGTATGTACGCAGCTGATATATATATAGCCTATATGCATTTCCCAACGTCAAAGAAATAGATTAAGGATAAAATTTTAATTTAATCAACAAACAATAAATATAAAATTGCGTAGATTCGAAAACCAACCAGAACTTTTACCTCCTTAATATTTAGTGTTCTTGTTTACATTTTTTTTGTAATTTATTTTTTGTATTCAATTTACCTCCTTTCTGTAAGTGAATCCAGGTAAAAAGCATATATTTTCCAAAATTTCCAGAAACAATTTGCATTATTCGTCAATTTGCTCAGGTGCGACAAAACAAACAGTAATTATGTCTTTTGAATTTCAATAACAATGAAACATAATTGTTTTTGTTTAATTTCCACGATCAGTGAATATCAACGAGCTCTGTGCAGTGGTTTGGTCGAAATGTTGATCAAAGCACTAATTGTGGTTCTAACGGTTACAGCGTGTTTGGCTGGTAAGTATATGTAGCACTAGCGGTAGCGACGCGACTCACACTCGCTTCGCTCGGGTTAGTCCCTAGGTGCCCCCTTTAGCATAAAATTTTTACAAACTTTGAATGTCATACTTACTTATATATAATCTACAGCCTAAAAAATAAGTTTCAAGCTTCTGGCTTTTAAAATGACGTAATTTCCATACAAACTTTTATCTCCTATTTCAAACTTTTACAGCCCTTTTTTCGCATTGAAAAGTATGCCTATGTCCTTTCTCAGTCTGTAGCCTACATGTGTACTAAATTTCATTAACATCGGTCCAGTAGTTTTTGAGTATATTCGTTACATACAAAAATACAAATCTTGCCTCTTTATAATATTAGTATATTTAGATGAATCTTTAATTTACATAGTACAAAGTACGTTCCGCTCGGGCTCGTCCCCATATACATATTATCTGTTAGTATATATTTTTTTTATTATCTGTTAGTATGGTAGCCCAGCGGTAACGCGTCGCTTGTATAACCGAGTGATGCGGGTTCAAATCCGGGTCTCGCACCTCTGATATTTTCATGTGCGAATCATTTATATCATGATTACCACTTGTCTTACGGTGAAGGAAAACATCGTAAGGAAACCTGCATGTCTGAGAAAACCTAGCAAGTTTTCGTAAGACATGTGAAGTCCGCCAACACGCACTGGGCCAGCGCGGTGGACTATGACCTGATCCCCCTCGTACTGAAGGAGGCCCGTGCCCAGCAGTGGCACGTTAAAAAGGGCTGATGATGATGATGATGATGTTTTTTTCAGAAATGAGATATTTTCCTGCAGTAAAATGTATCCTAATTCCCGCGGCTTCGCCCGTGTTCTAAACATTATAAAAATAAGAATTGGTGGTAGAACGTTGAAAAAAAAAATTCTTCGCTTCTTGTAAGAGCTATTAGCTAATCAGTAGGCAAGACGGTGCGGGGAAGGGTCGGCGATTGCATCAAGCGCGCGTCGTGAGGAAATTCCATGTTTGGAAGAATTTGACGAGTTTCCTAAGACATGCAGTCCACCGCGCACTTGACCAGCGTGGTGGAATTTGTTATTCTAATAATAATTCTAAAATATTTGGTATTTTTAGCTAAGTGATCTAGATTATTGTGATTTTTCAACCGACTTCCAAAAAGGAGGAGGTTCTCAATTCGTCTGTATTTTTTTTGTTTGTTACCTCAGAACTTTTGACTGGATGAACGGATTTTGATGATTTTTATCTGAAAGATGGTGCTTCCCTTGTGGTCCCATTTTAATATTTTCCAGTTCTGACAATGGCATCTATGAGAAAACCATATAAGTCTTCAATTTGCATTAAGTATGTGCGCGACAAATGGACGAATGACTCAATACCACGCTAACCGATTTTGATGATTCTTTTTTTATTGGAAAGGATGTACATTAAGGGTAGTTCGATAAAAATTTGGTTAGATTCTGATCATGAGATTCATGACAAAGAAATGAATTGAATATGTATTATTATACAATTAGTCTATCGATTTGTAAACATAATCAAAATACCATTCGAAAGTCCATTGCAAAGGCAAGACTCACAAGACACCGACTCCAAAATTAACTAAGTTCTTAAAAGTATTATTTTCTACTTTTTAGTTTAGATTTGTTTAGTTTTGAAGTCGGTTTTTCTTTTTTTTTTTGTTAATTAAACTATCCGGCAGTCCAGCAGATTCAAAAGGCTTATATTTCAGTACCGTCAAACATCATCCGTCCTTGTAAGCTTCACAACAAAGCATGTATCCGAGAGAACCTAGCCATCAACTCGCAATGCAATCCGAATGTACGTGGGTTCGTTCCCAGCGAGTACACAATCCCAAGATTCCGCTACGACACGCCGTACTTCAACGCCACTTACATCGACCAAAATTTGATCATCAAAAATCATAATAAGTGCTATGTTTCGGAGTTTTTGTAAGTATAAATTGTGACGTATTAGAAGTTAATAATATTGTTACAAAAATGTTGAGAAATAAATTGCTCATATTATGTATTTCCTAAAATGTTCATAAGCGAAAGTTCCACCTGGAATTAAGAAATTTTATTCAAACATTTTCAACGAAAGTATGATATCAACAGCTTTAACATGGCCTCTGACGTGGCAGTACTCGCCCTGGACTGCCCAGCGCTGAACTTCTCCTCCACCAGGACCCTCGTCCAGCACTACTCCCTGGAGGAAGACACTCGGTTCAGCTTCAGCTTTAACGGAAACTATCGTATGTATCAGACAAATCTATACTAATATTATAAAGAAGTAAAGTTTGTGTGTTTGTTAAATTGTAAGGGATAATCTCGGGATCTACTGAACCGATTTTAAAAAATCCTTCACCAATAGAAAGCCACATTATTGCTGAGTGTCATAGGTTATATAAAAAACCGAAAAATAAAATGGCTTTTACGTGGTAGTCCGTTTTGCAAAGTGAATCGGAGAAAAAACGGTCGAATGAAAGCGTTTCTTACGAACGCTGCCAGAATTATGAAAGATATATTTTTGAGTTCTAGAGAAAAGATGTGGAGCTTGAAAATGCCTACAAAAAAGTCAACGACAGCATATGTCTAACTTTTTTATTTAAGTTACAAAAAGTAGTTTTTTTAATATTAGTATAGATAATTTAATTTTTAATATTAATAAAATACCTACGTATAACCCTCCTTTTGGCAGTTAGAAATTAAAACATAACGCTCTGTACTAAAAAAGGATTATTAACATTATGCCCAACGAAGTGGGCATGGGTCATATATTATAAGTATCAGACAAAGAAGAAAGTTTAATAAGAAAACTTCTGCTGAAGTATCAATTTTAAAATTAAATCATATTTTAAACTAGCGCACCCGCTTAAATTATAAATTAGTTATTATTACGTTAGTATTAGCGGGTGTTAGTTAAATAAATTAAACGGTTTTAATAGTTTTAAAAGATAGATTTAAAAGTAGATTAAGTTACTTCTTATAACATATTAGCTATCTTCGAGTGAAATTCCGGTCAAAATCGGTCCAGCCGCTTCACACATTAGCTGGGACAAGCACATAGACAGACAAAAATTTTAAAAAATGTTTTTTTATTAAGTACTGTATATACTTTCATATTATGCATTTAGTGAAAAACTGGTAATAAGAAATTACAAACAGACAGTTCAATTTTATTTATATGTACTCATTAAATAATTAAGATCATTTACGCGCCGTACTAATTTATAATTTTAATTTTATCCAGCTTTGGTCCGTCTGACTATCAACTTGCTGCACGCGAACGCACTCGACCTCTGCACCTCCTTTACTTTCGCCGATGTCACTGCTTTACCAATTTTCAACATAAATCCTAATGGTAAGAAAACATATAGGTACTTTACAACTTTACCGACTTAGCAAGTAGTTCTATGGAGAGCTCAAGAGAAATGAAATATTTCTCCTTTCACTTCTAAATACAACACATATGTTATGTACTAATAGTGCTGAAATGTTCATACAATTATAGTTTCAATGTGAATGCATTGTTAGCCGAGTGACGTCATTACAAATCCAATATGGCGGACTCCCAAAAATGGAATTTGGTGATGTTGTACGACTAAGCTATTTATTTTTTCTTTCCAGATCGAAAAACAGCAGACTTCCTGTCAAACGACCTGACTTTTCTTAACATTTACGAGCGGGAAACATTCTTTTACCGCGCAAACCAACTTGCTCGATATTATATTAACTCTGTACTGTGTGATTTTGGATGCAACTACTAAAACGAATAAATATTATTCTGGAAAAACACTATATTAATATTTACTATATTAAAAAACAAAATTATATGTCATACTTAATTGATTAAGATTTTTTTGTGTGTGATAAAATAAAACATTTTATTGTTTTTATTTTTATTACTAGTAACGTCTCCCTACATACTTTGTTATACGCATCTATGGTTATACGACTGAACCTTAACCTCACAATCGGCGATGATCGTCTGACATCAGCAAGGTAATCGTAACGATCATCGATCGATTGGATGTTCCATCGATCGTCCAAGATCATTAAATTGAGCGGCAAGCCACAGCAATAACCTTAATAGTTAATCCATAAATGTGTTTAAATAAAATTATTTTTAACAAAAAACAAAAACCGACTTCAAAACTAAACAAATCTAAACTAAAAAGTAGAAAATAATACTTTTAAGAACTTCGTTAATTTTGAAGTCGGTGCCAGCCAAGACGGATAGACTTATCTTGCCTTTGCAAGGAACTTTCGAACGGTATTTTGATTATGTTTACAAATATTATAGATACAGATTAATCGAATATGTGTCTATTTAAGGTTATTTTGCTTTGGCTGGCACCGACTTCTAAATTAACGAAGTTCTTAAAAGTATTATTTTCTACTTTTTAGTTTAGATTTGTTTAGTTTTGAAGTCGGTTTTTGTTTTTTGTTAAAAATAATTTATTTTCAAATTTTTAACGGAAAGTAGATACTTATTTTGTTAATGTACAAAAAAGAATTTTCCAAATCGGTCCAGCCATCTTCGAGTAATGGGAAACATACATAAAAAAAGTCCCCAACGAATTGAGAACCTCCTCCTTTTTTTAGAGTCGGTTAATAAGAGCCTGAAAGAATTTAACTATCGGTCTATAATATTGAAAGAATTTTCTTTTAACTCCTAACCGTTGAGGAGTTGTACCTTCCATCATTAGCTCAACCACAGGAGATGATGATTATCAGACGCAAATACTTGAACAGCTTTAGAAAATATATGAAAAACGTAATAAGTGCCTATAAAATTTGAAAGTCATCTTCGATTTCCCTGGGATCCCATCATCAGATCGTGACTTGGTGACTATGGGACCAACTAGAAACTATACCCTTTCAAACAAAAAAAAGAATTTTCCAAATCGGTCCAGCCATCGTCGAGTAATCGGGGAACATACATAGAAAAAAAAAGTCCCCAACGAATTGAGAACCTCCTCCTTTTTTTGAAGTCGGTTAATAATAAAAAAATCCATTCGAAAGTTCATTTGCAAAGTGAGGATAAAATTGTCCGTTTTAAGGCTGGCACCGACTCCAAAAATAAAGAAGTAATTAAAAGTATTATTTTTTACTTTTTAGTTGAAGGTTTATTAAGTTCTGAAGTCGGTTTTCGTTTTTTTATTAAAAATAATTTTTGAATAATTAGTTTGATGCGATCCCAAAAAACCGCAGACACCGATCGCCGCGATCAAGCACGATGATCGGCGCTTACAGCCAAGTAGCCCTCTACACGATCGTGCTCACGTATAATTGTCTATGATCGATGATTGTGAGAAGCCTTAAGGTTTAGCAGCGTTGGCCAAATATATTTCCCGTGGAAATGAAAGATTTTCTGTAGTAACAAATAACTTAATTGTTAATCTGAGTAATAAATGATTAAGTAGGTATACGTACATTAAATTTATTCAAAATCAGTCCAGGACATTCACTCGCAGATAGCTAATGTTATTAGAAGTAACTTCAGGCTATCTTTTATTTTGATAAAAATTTATAAAAAACTGTTTAATTAATTTATTTAAATTTACGCCCAGGGAAGCGAGCCGGGTTTGCTCGTTTAATATAATACAAAAAATTTTTGAGTAATCATTCGAAATGTATAACTTTTAAGACTTTATCAGTCTTTGACTAGTTCAAATACTCACATCATCAGCTTCATGGCAATTGTAGATATGTCAGGTCTACAATTTTATCTAAAACGATAATTTAAAGTCCATCATTAATATTTCACTAAAAACTAAACTGCACAGCAAAATACATTAAAAGAACTGTACAGGTGAAACACAATATAATTTTGGCACAAATTTTAACTGCCTCGGTGGTGTAGTGGTTCTGGGTTCGAGTTCGAGTCTCCGGGTCGGGCCAAGTTTAGTTATTGAGTCTTTCTATTTCATAAGCCTCAGTAACAGCCCGGAGTTGGGAAGTTGACGGTGTTTCACCCCCGTGCCTCGGAGAGCACGTAAAGCCGTCAGTCCTAACTCTCACTGGTCGTGTCGAGCATTCGTCCCACCGGAGTATGAGAGTGATAAGGAACAGAGAGTGCACTTGTGTCTGCGCGTACACTCGTGCACTATAATATCTCCTGCGCAGTTGGCTAGTTTCAACGATATTGGCCGCCGTGGCCGGAATCGGCCGGGAGAATATTATTATTAATTTTGGACTTTGCAATCAGGTAAAAGAACTATTAAAAACATCATTCATATTCTTATTTTATCCGTCGAATTAAAGGAGTTTTGGGGTTCAAAAATAAAAATAAAAACATATATTTCTTTGTTTTATTTCATAAAAATCATCACAAGTCGGAGCACTATGCGTCTAGGGACTCTTTTTAAGGCGAAGCTAATCAACAGCTATTATATAATCTGAATATGAAAAAATACGAGATGACTCTGACATTTTTTAACATCCCTCGGACATTCTATTTTTAGCCCATAAATTAAAACTTTCAGTGGAAAAGTGACCCAACTTCAAAAAAGACATTATTGAAGACGTAAAAGTAATGCAGTGGTGGCTTAGCAGTAATGTGCTCGCTTGGGAAACTGAGTGCACGTGTTCAAGTTCCGTTTCGCACCTCTCATACTACTTATATTTGCGATAACTTTCAACATTGTGAGGAAACTTAAGATATCTGAAAGAACCTAGCTTTAGGAAAGGTATGTCAAGTCCGTCCCACACTTGGATTTCAGTTGAACGTTAAAAAAGGATGAAAATTAATTATAAAATACACTAATCGTATTTCCTCAATAGTTTGGCAACTGTTAAACATTTTTGATTATATTTAATAAATTATTAATAGTATTTATAACAGTTAGTATATTTGTGACTGCGCAAACACTTATGCGCTATAATGTCTCATGTAATTGACTTGGCCGTGGCCAAAATCGGTTTGGATAACATTATTATTATTATTATTAATTACCCGATATCCATCACTGAATCAATACAACTTTTTAGGTTGGGTCAGTTTTACACTGAAGTTCCAGGTATATAACACTATGTAATTTAAAACCAATTTGATTTAAAAACTGGCATTATTTAGAAATCAAACATAGTTCTAACCTAATTCTTTAAGATTTTTTTTTATATTGGCTATAAATAGTATGCTCTTACATAATTTAACTATGGCAATACAGAGCAACTTATGTTACATATATGTATATCCTTTAATAATTTATCTTTCATATTTATTTTGATATATTATATAATCTGTAAGGCGTAACACAGCCAATCTATTATACAGTAATTTTATAAGTCTTAAAAGAACACGGGATTGTGGAAATGTATTTGTATATATACATAAACTATAGAGGAATTAACTTAGCATTTAAGGCTGTAAAATAAAAGACAAGTGTGAGCGAGATAATGAGATCATGCGAACATTAGTTGTCTCTGTCTAGAGTTTCCGTAGTCTATGGATAACGTATTAGTCTACAGCATCTACACTTAGAGAGGTCATTTTCATTAATTTTATACTCTGTTAACTCCTCTATATTTATGAAAATTTTAATAATACTGAACATGATATTAAAATAATTAAATCTTATTCACACATTTTCAACACAACTCTATATTAAATTTATGACAAATTTTTATGACAAATGATGCTGAGATTCAAAATAAAACAAGAAATTGCACAATGTAAAGCGAAAATACGTATTTTTACATTACATAACACCGTACACAAACAAATCGATTTTTATAATCGACATGATCATTTGTAACGATTATAAAAATCGATATACACAGAAAATATATTAATAATAATACATCTAAAATGGCCATTTTTATTCAACTATGATATTTCACACACTTCAGGTCCCATGCATAGTTCTGGAAACTTTGTTTCCGATAAAAATTTAATTTATAAGAAATCGTCTAACATACAAACATGAAAACCAAGAAAACAATCTGTAGGCCTAAAATTACAATTTCTTTGTTTCGCGAATTTTACGAATTTCATATCGATACCTTAATTCAGAATTTAGTTAACTCTGTTTCATTACTCTCAGGCGACACTAAAAACCTTTACTATTTCAATAATATTACAAATTTGTGAAGCATGAAATTTTAAATTATTTAAAAATGATTAAAAATCATGGCATTATTTTTCCAACAACACTTTTTGTGGCTTTTACTGAAACGGAGTTAACCGACTTGGGAATTAAGTTATTAATATTACATTTAGTCTATGAACTTTTAAAGCATTATAATTTTTATTCTTTCAGACATCTAAACCAGATCTTTTAAGAAATACAAAAGGGATGTAAAATTTATATTATAAATAAATTTATATAACGTGAATGTGCAACGGAATTGCAACTCCTAAGCGATGGCATGAATAGAAGTTAAGAATAATTTAGAGTTGGAAAGTCACAACTCAAAATTAAAAATGTGTGATATGAAAAAGGTTAGGCAACTTAGTGGAATATACTTGTATATAATATGTATATAGCAACACTTTAACTTATAATTATTCATTTTTTATTGAAGATATCTAAGATATTTTAAAAATGATATTGGTTGAATAAAAAAGTTATTGTGATTTGACAAGCAATAGCTGCCTGTAAAACTTATTAAAGTAAATAAATAATATTGTATGAAATATTTATCAAGCATATATCTTTTGTGATTAAAAGTCTTCAAAGATTAAAAAAAATATCGTACTACAAAAAGTCTTTTTTTAAAGAGTCAATAAGACAAATTTTCTAAACCTAAATTAAATCATTAAAATTCCAATAGATTAAATAAAAATTGAGCAAACTTTCGAATTAGTTTAGGACATTGATTAGGAAATTGTATGGAGATCTAAATCCGTTAAATAATTAAATACATTATATATGGGGTTCCTCAACGTTCTATTTTTGGTCCCTTTCTCTTTTCCATACATAAAAATGATTTGCCATTTTTATACAGGACAATAATATGAGATGGTATTGTTCGCTGATCACACTTCACCTACTTTTAAAGTAAAGCGTGATTTACTGACAAACGACATGTAAACGATGTTTAAAGTTTATCTATTGCTTCGATCCTAATAATTCATGATTAAATAACAGAAATCTCATCTGGTGATATTCTTCTTGAGGGGTAATTTTTTTTTCTACATATAATCTTAGTTCAATAAAAAATTGGTATAATTTGATAATTAAATAATTTTCGAACCCTTTTAAACAATTTTCTAAAATAGCAGTATTCAAAATGAAATATTTATGTCAAAAACTAATTGAACCACAGACAATAACTAAGTTTAAAAACCTCGAATAGTGTAAAAATTTAAAATATAAAATTATACAATTATGTAGTATAGTTAATAAAATAATGTATAATATTAAAATACATCAATTCTAAAGTGTCCAAAAAAGGAAGACAGTTTAAAAATAAAAAATGTAAAATGAGTCTTTTTAAATCACTGTTAAGAAGTAACTAAAGAAAGAAAGTTGTTAACAAAAATAAATTAAATTATTTTTTTCTATAATAATTTAATTTATTTTACGTAATAAATACTATGATATTTTTTAATATTGAGCAAAATGACTTCTTTCTTTAGCAAATGTCATTTTAGTACCAACTGTTTACAATCAAAACCAGGTAAAGAACAAGGCATATAAAGAAAATAAAATGAAATAAAAAAAATATATTTAAGCAATAATATATCTAATATGGACGTATATATAATTTGATTATTTTTATTTTTTATTAATGCACATAAAACAGAATATAAATTGTATAATAATGGCACTATGCCCTCTTAAACGGACTAACTAAAAAAAAACTTAAAAATTATTAGATAAATTAAAATAATAAAGATAAAAAATTGCCCTTTTATATAAGCTATTATGTTTACCTGGGTTTGGCTCTAAACAGCCGTTCCTTAGCAATCTTTGGAGATGAGTAATCGCAGATACTTGTATACAACGTATATTCCACTAGGTTTTTTCATCTGAAATTTGGAAAAAGCAAATGAAAAAAAAATAAAAAAAAATAACAACCATTTGAACTATCTATGATAGGAAATGACTAGTGAATTAATAAGATGTGTGGCCAACAAAAAATCTATTTAAAATATATCTATTACTTATTTATCTACAAAATGGCGTTTTGTGAATAAGAATAATATTATAATAATTTTTAATTATTATTTATAGGAATTCTACGTATCATATATCTTGTTAAGGATTTAAAAGTGTTGCCATATATAAAAAAAGCATTCGATTCAAAATTGTTTTAGTTTTTAAGAGTGTGTTTTTACTTCATTTGTTTCATTGAAACTTTCTGTAATTGTTATCCACTCATATTGTATTCGAAAGGAAAAAATGGCAAGTATTCACTACACTTTAAATTAAGGTCAACTTAGTGTAGCAATTTATTAATGCTGGACAGTATTTAAAAAAAAACCTTCTATTCATACTTTTACTCGACATCCGTACGTATGTTTGCATGCACAACCTATGTTCCCTCGTAATTACTAAACAGCTAAACCGACTTTGATGATTCGTTCGTCGTTTGATTCGGCTTGATTACGCGAATGTCTTATATTTCAAAAGAAAATTTTATTTTTTTCTAAGGAGCATTCATAATATTATGCAGTCGGAGACATATGCTGTACATTTTGACGTGACAACGTCTTAAATTAGGTTGCGGCTGGGAGTCACTTATGAAAAAGTGTAACGCTCGGTAACGTTACGATGAGTCACCGAACGAGAGAGAGGCCCGCCGAATACCTTGCGTCTCTCTCCCACTCAACTATTAAAATATATTTCTATAGTTAAAATTTGTGCAATTCTTATTTTCATTCAATTCCTTGTTCCTATTGTGCAATTTAATTATATTCATATCAATAAATATTCTACCGAGAAAAAGACGTTGTCACGTAAAATCTTCGCCCGTAAAACCGACTTTACAGGCAACCATTTTTTTATGATAGTTTCGTTTGCGTATGCATGTCTTCAACTGTACAATTGTATATTCCTTCATCAACTTGTTCTCATCGTTTAGTCGGTTTTTTTTTTATTTTTGTAAATAACTTTCTAATTTTTATAAATTTTAACAATGTTTTTTAAATCCTTAACAATATTTGCATTAGAAAGGCACCCTCACATATTACCCTTGGCAGGAGTACTATCACACCGTCTTAAAAGCTAAATTGAAACTTATCGTAAGTATATTGGAGAAGGTTTAGTTTCGTATAATACAGGCATAGTGTTAAAGTGACCTAACTCAGAAACAGAAAATTTTAAATTGTCTATATTAGACATAGATTTTCACAGACTGTAAAATTTGGCACATTGATAGTAACATCGAGGTTTATTTCACTCAATATATGTTTTATTACTAAAAATTGTTATATAAATCAATGGTTGGTATGGATTTTTTCTGTTTAATCTGCAATAATCCAGGTACGAAAATGAAAATTATAAATTAATGTAAATTTAAATGTTATATATAAATATTATGTCTGTTATTCAACAGATGTATGAGATTACATGTAAATATTGTAAAATAAATCTTATTTGGCTTGAAATATTCCCAATTTGAAAATCAAATTTAAACAAATGAAATTTTGAGTTAGGCCACTATTGCACATAAGTATCGATTATTTGTCAATACAATTTACATTATTAAAGGCTTTTTAAGTAACAATCGATCAAATTAATGCATTTTTATAAATTCTAACTTCAAATACATAATAACAATATTTTTAAAATGACTGATCAAATTTTGATAAACCGTCACTACTAACAACCAAACCTATTTAAAAGTAATAATAAGCTAATTTAAAACTAATCACAAGCCTAGAAATTCTATGGACCTATTTCTTCTTAACAATAATAAAAAGGATATATCAAAAAGTATTTAATGCTAGAGAAAAAAAATTAGATCTATGATTGAAATTCACAACGTTTAAACAAGTAAAATATTTAAAAATAAAAAGAATTGATCATTTATGTCTAATTTATAATAAAGACAATTTATTAAAAAAAAAACAAAAAAAGGAGATCTAAAATTCTAGTTTAAAAACTACACTTATTGTTTTAATTTGATCCATTTATAATGGCGGAGATTCTTGTTTAATTCGACTATAATTAAACGATAACTTAAAATATACAAAACACCCACCGAAAAATTAAGAAAAAATATCTCAAAATTACTAAAAAAGGGTTTTAAATTACTTGGAAAAGATCCAACTTCTTTACACCAATATTTAAAAACCGAAAAATATTTTTTTTCGCAAAAATCCCTACATGTTTTTTTTTATGTTAGTTCTAGGGAAATATTAGCAAAACAGGCCCTTAATTATGTGAGTGACTGTCGAAGAGGTCTCTTTATCGGTTTTTTCGGTTTTAACCGCTCCTTCCTTACCTGAGTGAGGCGCTTCCTTTCGCATCTGTGAACAAAATATTTTATATTAAAAAATGAGAAACTTATTAAAATGTTATAAAACATTTGTGATACACGTAGATATTGCATAAATAAATAATTTTCTAACTTAAATCAGCTGTTTTTTTATTAATATTACTAGCGACTTCTTCTTCAGTCTCGCTTCGCTTGGAATCGTTCCTAGGTTTAACGCGAGCGAAGCCGCGGGTTCCGGTAGTTAAAATAAATAGCATTTCTAAAATAAAAGTAGCCTAAGTTACTCCTTATAACATTACCTATCTGTGAACTACCGTCAAAATCGGTCCAGCCAGACAGACAAAAATTTTAAAAATCGATTTCTTTATTTTGTATCGTATATACTTTCATATGCATTAAGTGAAAAGCTGTTAATTTGAAATTTAAAACGGGCACTTCTATTTAATTTATTATTATTTTGAAAATAGAGACTATTTCTAGTCACTTTAGGAGTTAGAATTAAATCCTCTGCAACGTGTCACCTAGGATTGCATTTCCCAAGGATAACAAAACTGAGATGGGTAATTATACTACAGAATTTTTCGATTGCCTTTTCTTGTTAGTGTAGTTTTAGTGCAATCGTTAATTTATTATTGTCTACAAAAAGAATTACTCTGCAGATCACTGAGCGTTATCATTTGCGACTGATGTGAACTAAATTGAAACCCGAAATAATTAAGTATCATGACCACGAGTAGCGACGATTACAGACAGAGAAAGAGAGAGAGAGAGAGAAACAGCGAGAGAAAGAAATAGAGAGAGAGAGAAAGAATGTATTTTCAATGTGGCATCCTATTATGCAAAGGAGGCGTTACAATTTTTTTGTCTTGTAAGTAGGTGCTGCTCAATAAAAGGTTGGGAGCCTATGGTTTACAGTGTACCCCACAAGTACTCACACGTCAGCGGCGGGCGGCTGCGCGAGGCGCGCGGCGATGCTGCGCATGTGCGCGGGCCGCACGCGGTGCGCCGTGACGTGCGCGTGCGCCGCGCACGCGTCGTCGCCCACCGCGCTGTACGAGAAGCCGGGCGCGTCGCGCGGCGGGATGCGCGGCGAGGCGCGCACTGAACATATACCTGTAACGTTAAATACATACGTATTATACATATAAACACCAATATGACCAGACAAACATTCGTACTCATCACAAAAATGAATGCCCCAAGAGGCACCCGAATCTTCGACTGCTTGCTCTGCAAGTTGGGCTACACACTGAGACAAACGTATCGTACGATATATTTTATTCATCACCAAGGACAACCTGGTTACCTTTTCTTTAATATTGGGAAATACACTTACGCGTACCACTTGTACATAAGTGGTTAGATGAGGCACACTGCCTTGAAAAACAAGTAGGTACTACCCACTAAAACCCAATGAGCCCCAAGTACGATAAGATATGTGTGTGTGTGTGTGTTTAAATACGTACTTTTCTTGTGTGTGCTGTAACTCCTTTAACTGGACGGATTTAAATAAAATTTAGTACACAGATAGTATATGGTTTGGGCATAACCTACTAGTAGGCTAAAATGATTAAAATTAGTAACAAAATGTTGCACTTATGTATTAATCATGAATGCTTCAACCAACCCTCTTTATTACAAAGTCAGTTAACAACTTACCAGTAATATAAATATCCTCTAAATGGAAATACGCAGTAGTCAAGGCCGCTGTATACAACGCTTTGACAGTGGGGGCGGACATGACGTACCCTGTCCCAGATAGATAGCGTGGGTACACCCTGGCCCCGTACATGTACCTTGGACTGTACCTTGAAATGAAAATTATGTATGTATTCAAGCCTTTTTAATGTCCCACTGCTGGACGTGGGCCTCCCTTTAACAAGATCAGGCTAGTCCACCACGCTGGCAAAATGCTTGTTGACGGACTGCACGTCTTTTGAAAACTTGCTAGGTTCTCTCAGACATGCAGGTTTCACGATGTTTTCCTTCATCGTAAGATCATGTTGGAAATGAACGTTGGAAACGTGAAAATATCAAAGGTGCCACACCGGGGATTGGAACTCGCTTAACTCGGTTTCCCTAACGAACTTTACCACTGTTCGAAGTTGTAACAATTTGAAATATAATATTAGAAACTGAATTCTGTAACCCCTTAGAACAGTGAAAAAAATCAAATTAATAAATCAACGCAATCAAAACCTACAGGGTAATTCCCGTTGACCTAGAATCATGGAATTTGGCAAGAAGCCTTATTTTAGGTTTAGTAAAGGGAAAAATTTGAAAGCAATCTGTAATTACATCACAAAAAAGGCTATTTTTTTATATTTTATGCTACAGATCCTTGATGTAGAATCAGACTCGCACTTGCCCAATTGTTAATTTTAATAATTTTTCTATATATATCTTACCATTTACTGCCAACATCCTTAACTGGTCGTGCTCCACATATCAGATCCCCTATCAGGAGGTACTCCAGCTCCTGACCCTTGGTGGTGTCGTGGATCTTAGAACTGTTCTTCAGGGTATAGACAAGGTTTGGCACATTCACGTACATGTCATCATCAGTCTTTAGGATATAACGTACTGAAAGAGATAATTTAACAGAATTTTAAAGGCGCAATGATTTATAAGAATGTTTTCATCTTTATTTTACCTATAAAAAATCTTTTGGAAGTCACTCTTGTTGCTGCTTAAATCAATGATAAATATATCATTTGGCTTAAATAATGAACATGCTCTGCTTTGCTGCTTTAAATATTTTTTTGGAAAATGTTATTGAAATCATTTTTATCGATAGGCGAATCTATAGTTTTCACGATAAACCCAATGGTTAGATTTTGATGACATTCGGTACGAAGTTGTCCAGACGAGCATATACCTACTATATATGCCATGTATAGATACTTTTTTGTCCGATAATCCCAGCGAGGGTGATTCGCTAATCTTTTGTTTTTAGCCCTTTTTAACATCCCACTGCTGGGGGTGGGCCTTCCTCAGTACGAGGGGGATCAGGCCATAGTCCACCGCGCTGGCCAAGTGCGTGTTGGCGGACTTTACACGTCTTTCGAAAACTTGCTACGTTTTCTCAGACATGCAGGTTTCCTCACGATGTTTTCCTTCACCGTAAGAAAAATAGTAATCAGGATAGAAGTGATTCGCACATGAAAATATCTGAGGTGCGAGACCCGGATTTGAACCCGCATTACTCGATTATCCAATCGAGCGCGTTACCGCTGGGCTACCACTGCCTTTTTTTCAGTCTTTTATATAAATAAAAATGAATATTCGTATGTATGATTTCTATGCTTTAATAAACTATTGACCCGATTATGACAAAACTCTGCCTGGGTAACAATGCATACACTTGCTAAAAAAGTTGATTTTTAACGTTTCCATGCCTATTTCCTGAAGCATTCTAACTATGCAAGCGAAACGAGATAACTAGTCGTCTATAGAAACGACTATCAGTATTCAATATCAACTGACATGAATGAATGTAGGTTGTCGCAAAATTCTAATTTCGAGAAAATTGAATTCATTGTTAGTGTAATGTTTGAGTGCATCACTACATAGTATAAAACAAAGTCGCTTTCCGCTGTCTGTCTGTCCCTTTGTACTCGTATACTTAGATCTTTAAAAGTACGCAACAGATTTTGATGCGGTTTTTTTCAATAGATAGTGTTACTCAACAGGAAGGTTTATATGGATATAACTAGCGGAACTCGCGGCTGTGCCAAAAATCCGCCATATTTATTTATTTACAGAACTCTTAGCTGTTTGAAACGAACCAAATGATACCTGAATTGTCGAAATCCATTCAGCCGTTTGGAAGGTACGATGTAATTTACTTACATACTTACATACATACATAAATACATACATACTTACGCGCAAAAAAATATAACTCTCTTGTCGGACAAAAATGGCTGTTAAGACTCAATAGTCGTGAATTGAACTATAATAAGCATGTGGCTTTTGAAGATTTAATAATGTTTATAGATAATTCGTATTCATATTCGACACTAGCTGTGCCCGCGACTTCGTTCGCGTGGATGTCGGAACTTAACAATGTATTTTTTAGTGCGAAGCGCTGTTGGAGGAAACCGATACAAATCATTTTTTTATTTATGCTAGTGCTTCTTTATAAACAACATTTATAAACTTTTCCATCTTCTTGTACGGGGTATGTGCCATCACCTATTTGTAACAATAAATTTAAAAACTCCTGTGCATTTTCGCAGCCTCCTAACTGTGCACGCATATTTACATTCAGGTGTGTAGATGAGTGAGACCAAATTCACATAACCCTAATTTTACTTCTGGAATTTCTCTACTTCTTCACTTTAAACTCAAATATCTTTTGATAGACTGAACCGATTGCAATGAAACAAAAACTAAATGCTACTTCAAGTTACGTTCAATCGTTGTGTATAAAAATTATCTACATTGCTTTCGTACATTTTACGTGATGCCCGGATAAATAAACAGACAAACCGACAAACCGACAAACAGACAAAAATTCTAAAAATGCTGGAAATAGGTTCTATTGGTTGTCCTTTAACACCCTGGCTATTTTTTTCTAATTTTTTTTGATGTACAAAAACAACTTTTCTACAGTTTTATTATATGTATATAGATAATATCACCTTCATCCATTCATTTCTTCAATTCATTGTAATCATTTTCAATTGCATATTCATTTAGTTAATTGATAGTAGTTAAGTTGAAACTATACTAATTCTGAGTTCTGTTTTTTTTAAAATGAATTAAGTATATATACTTTCAAATACACATAAAGTTTAAAAACAAAAACCGAATGTTAAAAAAATTAAACTTAAAAAATAAATCTATCGATATTTATAAATTTGTAATGTAAATTACGCAGTGTTATGACATTTAAAAACGTACTACTTATTGGGTTCATCCCAATTTGTTATTCCAGACTACAAACTATCTCTGTAAAAAGTTTTATCCAGATCTGCGCAGCCGTTCTGGAGTAATTAAATAACAAACATCCATCCATCCAAACTTTTGAATTTATAATTAGTATTCATAAATTTAGGCAGTGGTAGCCCAGCGGTAACGCATCGCTTGTATAACCGAGTGATGCGGGTTCAAATCCGGGTCTCGCACCTCTGATATTTTCATGTGCGAATCATTTCTATCATGATTACCACTTGTCTTACGGTGAAGGAAAACATCGTGAGGAAACCTGCATGTCTGAGAAAACCTAACAAGTTTTCGTAAGACATGTGAAGTCCGCCAACACGCACTGGGCCAGCGCGGTGGACTATGGCCTGATCCCCCTCCTACTGAGGGAGGCCCGTGCCCAGCAGTGGGACGTCAAAAAGGGCTGATGATGATGATTCATAAATTAATAATAAAAAAATAATATTGGAACACTAATTACATACAGTACATCTAGTTCCATGGTAAGCTAAGAAAGAGGCTTGTGTTATAAATGCTAGATATAAATGTTTATATAACTGGAGTGCTAATCACACAATTTATGCCTCCAGCAAGACTCGAACCCGTTCTGGGTTGGGTGGGGCGTTGTCGCAAGAAGGGCACAACAACTGAGCCAAACGTGTCGTCAAGTATATTAAAGTGATAAGAGTAACACAATAAAAAAGTTAAAAGATCACTTACCACTCTCATTACAATTGTTGGTGACCCACTTCAACAGCATAATTGATTTCAACGTCAAATTATTGTATGAATCAATAAATCCTTCTTGTATGATATCCCCATATTTTTCTACTTCATCCTCAATTTTCTCCTGAATTTCAGTTTCGTTGTCTTGCGACGGCAACCCCAAAAGAAATACAACCTTAAAGTCTACATCAGTGTTTCCAGATTCCCTATCAATAACAACATCTTTTGGGATATCCTTTGTTTTTTTGAGAATAGTCAATATTTTCTCTAAATCTGGGCTCTCATCTTCATAGCCTTTTGGGGGAATCTTCATTATATTCGACTGATAATCGTAATCCATGTCTAAATCATCATTTTGCTCATTCAATTCTTTATTCATATCAAATTCTGGCAACATTTCCTGGTCCTTCTCATCCTCGTCTTCAAACCGTTTTTCTTCTGGCTCTTCCTTTTCAGCATTGGCCAAATTATTTTGCAAGACTTGGGCCAGTTTTGGTAAAAACTGACCGATACCAGATATGTCTCTCTTCTCCCTGGCTATCGTATTTTCGCTAACATTGACATTTTTCGTGTCAACTTCTTCATATAAATCATAAGTGTAGTTGTAATCTTTATGCTTTTCTCTGACTGCGTGAAATATTTTCGATGTATTCAAATAATTCTGATAGTTGCCCCAAGTTTCACGTATCGCGGCTCTTTCCGCGAAATTACTTGTAGAAGAACAGACGACTATTAGTAGAAATAGACTATTTTTTTTACTTCTATTACTTTTTGGACATATATGTTTTGGTTCGTGGAGGGTTGTGACGTTGTCTGGTTGTACGTAAATTTTTGTGTCCCTATTTGTGTGTACTGACCAGCCCGCTACAGCGACTGTAAAGAAAAAAAACCTTGCTGAATAGCTAACACCTATACATATAATAAAATTGCAACTGAGTCGCATCTGATATATAAATGATATATTAATTATATATTATTTAAATTATATATTAATTTCATATAAATACTGTTTTAAATTAATAATACATAAATGATTTTTTTGAAGATTTTACAAAATAGTCATGAGTATCGATACAAAGGCCGAATCGAAAGAAAGTAGAATTTTTGTCTGTTTGTCTGTCGATTGTCAATCATACACGATAACGTCACTGGACAAATTTTGATGAAATTTAGTATAATTATCGTTACTATTCCATATCCTTACTCATATTATAAGTACGAAAGTGACTCTGTCTGTCTGTATGTCGCACTTTCACGCCGAAACTACTGAACTGATTTGAATGAAATTTGGTACGCAGATAGTTTAGAGCCTGAGAAAGTACATAAGCTACTTTTCAAGGTGAAAAAAGGTTTTAAGGGTTTGAAATAGGGTATGAAATGTTGCATGGAAATTACGTCAATTTTAAAGCTAGAAGCTTGAAACTTTTTTTTTCTTTTGACTAGATATAAATAAGTAAGACATTCAAAGTTTGTAAAAATTTTATGCTATGAGAGTGAATCACTAGTATCTGTAAATTATAGAAATATGAAACATAGAAGTTATACTAGCAAGGTAAATAAACCCAGAGAACTGATATAATGTTCAATTAAATAAAAAATGAAGTGTCCATTTGTAATATCAATTTATTTTCGTTTGTGCCCTTTTCGGCTATTCTCCGAACCTGAATCGATTATGACGAGACTTTCACTGGCAGATAGCTAATGTTACAAGGACTAACTTAGGCCAGTTGGATTTGAAAAAAAAAAAGAAATTAGAACATTATAAATTAATTAAACTACCTTTTCGGATTTTGTCGCGGATTCATTTTGATTTTGAGAGACTGTCTCTCCCGTGACCATGATTGCCGTAAAGCATTGGAAACGTCGGGAGATCAAAATAAATCCGCGACAAACTCCGAAAAGGTAGTTTCATTTATAATGTCAAATATTCGCGTAAACCTAAGAAAGTATTATAAGAAATTAGAATTCCGCTCAAAATACTAAAATTTAAAACCCATGAAATTGTGAACAAAGTGAGGGTATACTGCTAGTTTACATCATTCATTATGCAGTGTGTTAGTTATACTCGTATACAAACTACATACAATGTGCATAATGTATAAGGGAGCGCATGACAGCGTATTTAAAAGTTCTCATTCGCGACACAGTAACTTAGTTACGTAATGAAAAAACTGCGACCCAATTTCTTATGTAAACGTATGGCTTACATTATAAGTGTACGCCATTGAATCGTCTTTGCATTATAATTTATAACCGCCTCAGGAAGGTTATCTCTTTGAATGTTTGTGTGATTGTTACGTAATATTATGAAGTTAAATGGTGAACTTTGAAATTATTGCAAATAAGTAATTATTTAATTTCGTTATCTCCTAAACTATATTATAGATGTATACTTACGTAATATTAAGCTTCTTTGTTATTGCAATAGAGCATAAAACAATGATTTCTAAAATGTTTGTTAACGGTTTCTATCAAGTACTTATTATATCTATTTTAACTGCACACTGGTAGGACCTGGGTTCGAGTCCCGGGTCGGGTCAAGTTTAGTTATTGAGTCTTTCTGTTTCAAAAGCCTAAGTAACAGCCCGGAGTTGGGAAGTTGGCGGTGTTTCACCCCCGTGCCTCGGGGAGAGAGGAATAAGGAATAGAGAGTGCACTTGTGTTTGCGCGTACACTCGTGCACTATAATATCTCCCGCGTAGATGGCTAGTCTCAATATGATTGGCCGCCGTTGCCGGAATCGGTCAAGAGTATTAATTTAAATTTAAATATTTATGATGACGTTTTCCGAATAAGAAATTCTTTTCAAAAACCAGCCTCCACACGTTCCTATATGCAAAGGTCTTGACAGACAGACGGATAGACAAAAAAGTACGTCCTATAAGGTTTCCTACTTTCCTCATAAAGTACGGAACCCTGTAATATGACCTATACTTGATTAAGTAAAAAACAAACTTAACCCAACTTACCTTTCGGTATCTGATCGTTGGCCTTATTATACACTGGTATGTAGAGGAATACGCAGAAGAGTATCATGGCTGTGCTGATGAGGGAGACCTTCGCGACCGTCGTCACCGCCCATCGTCTGTCCCTCTCCAACTTAACTTCGCGTGGAAGCAGCTTGCTGCGTTGGTCATATCTATGATTAAAACGATATGTTTTAAAATGTGTGTCTTTCTGTTTGGCTTAACATATTTTGGTTAAAATTGTAATTAGAATAGATTATAATATTGGAGTCCATATTAATTCATACGAATAATATAAAATTACTGTCTGTTTGTTACGTTTTCAAGCCTTAACCATTAAACGAATGATGAATTTTGGTCGGTGATGGGTGGAATCTGGGAGAAGGACATAGATTACTTTTTGTCTCAAAAACTCACGACTGTTAAAAAATTATTAAAAAAGGATAAAATAATAAAAAAAACCCCCGACTTAAAAATAAACGTAATGCGAAATAAAAAAACCAAGAATATCCGTCGGGGGCTGCCATCACTATTTTAATTTTTTATCGTAAATATACTTCTAAAGGTCCTCACAGTAGGTGCACGGCCTTCCCATTAAGGATGTAAGTATAGCGCTTAAAATTTCTAATTATTCATGTTACTATAAACCTTCAAAACTAGTTCATTTAATGGCAGCCCCCGACGGATATTCTTGGTTTTTTTATCTCGCATTACGTTTATTTTTAAGTCGGGGGTTTTTTATTATTATATCCTTTTTTAATATTTTTTTAACCGTCGTGGATTTTTCAAAATTTTTAATTTTGTTTTTTATTTTAAACTTTTTAGAGAGCATAAATATTATATACATAACGCGCCGCCCCGGGCGTTCGCCCGAATGACCCTATGGAAGATATGCCTCTGCCACAGTAGTATGTACCTACATTAGATAAGTATTTGGAAAGAAACTTCTCGCGGGGCTTTGTTGTAACTCAACTCGGTATTATAACGTAGAATGAAAATAATAAGTAATGATTTGCACAAATAATGTTTGCTGCAGCGCCCCCTGGTGAGTGGTCACCGTAATAACTATTTAAGAACATACGCGAATCAAACCCAAACCCATAATTGAAAATTGCATCAAATCGGACAAGTAGTTTTGAAGGAAAATGGCAAAATGGATTTGCACTTATTTGTGTTTGCTGCAGCGCCCTCTGGTGAGTTGTCACCGTAAAACCTATCTAAGAACATTCACCAATCAAACCCAAACCCATCACTGAAAACTGCATCAAAATCGGATCATTAGTTTAGAAGATAGGTGGGAACATTACTTTGCACAAGCGCACACACAAACATCTCTCACCCTAAACGCATATACCGTCTCCGTTCCGTCGTGGGTAAAAATGAAACTTTAATTAAGTGGTAACGCAGTGGTACCTTCGGTAAACGAATGAAGCGAGTTCAAATTCCGGGTTTAGCACCTCAGAGTATTTTATGTGCGAATTTTTCCAACAAGATTACCACTCGTCTTACGGTGAAGAAGAACACCGTGAGGAAATTGCATATTTGAGAGAACCTAGCAAGTTTGTGAAAGACAACCCGCAATAGGCTATCATGGTGGACTCTGATCAGATCGTATTTAAGGGAAACCCGTGCCTAGCAGTAGGAGGTAAAGAAAGGCTTCATACATAAATATTCATCCAAATGATTATTTAATACGTTTAGTAATTACGACATACTATATACGTTACAGTTAAAACTCGTTCTCAGTTACAACGCGTTTTAACTAGTGAAAACTAGTTTACACGAAATGCCTTAGTGGAAACTAGAATTGATTAGAAGATTGGAATAAAAATGTAATTGTCGATAAATTATAAAGAAGGTATGTTGGGTAAATACTTAAAATCAGATGCTTTTTATGAAAATTATTTTCATTAAGTATAAATCGCCATTTAAAATATTTTATATATCCTACATATGTATGGTGGTACGAATCGTGAGCACGAGTAGACAGCAAGTTCTAAATATCCTACATACCTTTATTCGTTAGACTTAGCAACAGCTCTGAAAGGTAAATTTGTCTTTGTTACATCAACAACTTGCAAGAATTTTTCGTGGGACTTGAATTCTAACCAGAAGAAACACAAAAAATTAGCTTATTTTAAATACCTAAAATAAATATAAATAAAGGATCACATAAAAAGTAACTGAGATTTTAAGTATTTACTAAACAATTGTCAAGAATACCATATTTTGTTCCAATCTTATAATTTCGTGTAAACTAGTTTTCACTAGTTAAAGCGCGTTGTAACTGAGAACGGGTTTTAACTGTAACATATACATACATACGAAGATAAACATAAGGCCGGAATCGGGTAATCACAAAATATTACCTTCTCTTTATATAGCCAATCAGTCAATACGAGTTCACCAAAATCGGTTGGGTAATTACTAATTACTAATCAGGCATTATTGATCGGAAGATCATTTATAATTTGTAACTAGGTACTTGACTTATCGACGACTTGTGACGACGGACGGTTCAAACAAAATTATTCACTTTAAACGTCAATTCAATGGTATTTTTAACCGACATCAAAAAAGGAAAATGCTCGACTGTTTATTTTTTTATGTACGTTCATCGATTTCTTCGCCAACTGTCGGTCGATTTCAAATATTTTTCTTTTGTTCGTGTAGGATATATGTACTTCCAATTTATACCCATTGTCATTAAGTCAGAATCTGATGATGAGATCCCAATCCTCAAATTTTAAATGCACTTATTACGTTTTCGATATATTTTCTAAAGCTGTTTATATCTATCTCTATTATGCATACACTTTTTAATACACATAACTACATAATATAAATTTGAAATGTGTTTCTTTGTCCTTGTCTAACGTCAATAGTAATACGACTTGGGAACGACATAGGATAGTGGTAGACGACTATCCTTAAGCTAAATTTTATCAAAAAATGTTCATCTGATTTTCAGTTTATCCACTACAAGCAAACAAAAATTATATATTTTTTTTGAAACTATATAAATTGTTTTTTAACATCGCACAGCTATTAATGGTCCTTTGTTTAATACGAGGGGAATCAGGCCATAGTCCACCAGGCTTACCAATTGCGGTTTGGCAGATATGTTTTTAGAAAACTTGCTAGGCTTTATGCACCCTGCATATTATTTCCGCACGATGTATTCCTTCAGTAAGAAAAGTGTTGGTTATGTTGGAAATGATTAACAAAAAATAATATCAGAGATGCTAGACACGAGATTTGAACCCGCATTACTCGGAGCGCGTTTCTACTGAGCTACCATTGACTTATTGTACATTATTCTTATATTTGGTCACGTCACATCATAAATGCATAAGCCGAATGTGATAAGGATTTGGGTAATAGAAGGATATTTGATACACCAAGCAAAGTCGTAGACTGCAATCAGCGTGGAAAACTTGAAAGTAAACATATTAGGTGATACGTTACTCAATCAAGTTACGGTTGAAAGCATTTGCGCGAAATGTATGAACTAAATAAACATATTCTAGGCCTTTTTAAATAAATCAACTTTTTACACTAATAGATACTTAGGTCTTCTTCTATACATATAATAAAACAAAGTCCTCCGCCGCGTCTGTCTGACTGTCTGTTCGCGCAAAACTCTAAAACTACTGCACCGATTTTCATGCTGTTTTCACCAATGGAAAGAGTGGTTCTCGAGGAAGGTTTTAGTATATAATTTGTCAAGTATTTTAATTTATTTTATATACATTGGCTTTTTAGGAATTGCCGCGGCTTCGTCCGCGTTCTTTGTGTTATAATATGGGCCTATAGCCAACCGGCATTCGTTATGAAGCGATTCGATTTCTACAATCGTCATCGCTTAAACGCAGCGTATGCATCTTGAACTTTAAATCACTAATAATTGAAATGAATGTACATTGCCTACCATCATCTATTCGTTGACAACAGATCACGTGACATATCTAAGGCATATGTCAAACCCATACATTTTGGACTTTTCTACTATCGCTTTCGCTAATCGATTGTTACATTGTCTAGGCCCTATGTATAGATAGAAAACAGATAGATATAGAAATAGGTAGATTGATGTCAAATATTTGCGTAAATCTAAGAAAGTATTATGTCATTTTAAATTAACATACGGTGATGAAAATAACCGGTTATCCTTATCACAGTTTAGTCACATTAACGGTGATTTCACAAAATGATTCACCTACCTGTAATTACTGTCATCACTGTCTCTATCCGAATAACCATCATCATCCCATTGCTGATGAACATCGCGGGCCATGTATTGGTTGCTGAAAAGAAAAAAAATATATAAAAAATACCGTTTAATATATAGGTACTAATTTTTGGTGTATTCTATCTATATGAACCTTTTTCGTGTCTTTACCAAAATATAAAAAAAATAAAGAAAAAAAAATAATTAAGAATCGGTCAAACGTTTCTCAAGTTTTACATTTAGCAGCACATTTGCCCATTCATTTTTATTTATATAAGTTAAACTTGTGATATACCGACGTATTGACGTAGAATAAGAGTCACATTTATGCCTTCAACTACGGAACTCTAATAACGATTAAAGGAAGCAATAATTCAAGTCAATTATTTTTTTAGCAATAACTAATTTATTTTTTATATTTTTTGCGTGTCGTTTCGATACACAACGTCGCACTTTGTTTTAAACTAGTTAACTGTTTGTCTTTATTTTGGTTACGTTTTGGTTAACTTAAGGTTACGTAAGTAAGTAGGTTTTAAAGCATACATTTTTCAAAAAGTAATATTTTCCCACAGTAAAAAGTATCCTATGTGTATCCGGGTCAACCAGCTATCATCATACCATACTCGTGATGCGGTTACAAACAAATAGACAGACAGACAGGCAGACAGACAGGCAAAAATTCCAAAATCTATAGTTTAGGGTTTATAAAAAAAATCATCTAAGATTTTAAGACTTACCATTTTATAATATATATATTTCTTGTGTGCGTGTGTATGTGACTGAACTCCTCCTAAACGACTGGACCGATTTTGATGAAATTTTTTGTGTGTTAGGTTTAGATTCACAATTTCAAAATGGTCCAGAATGTTTTAGCTTATTAAAAAAAGTTTGAAATTTTCAAATTAAAGACGTGTAGACAGGACAACGTCTGTCGGGTCCGCTAGTTTTATTATATGTACAGATATACAGGCCGATTGTATATTTTTAAAATTTTTGTCTGTCGGTTTGTCTGTGAGCGCATCACGAGATAACTACTGGACAGATTTTGATAAAATTACTTATGATTAGGTATAGCTGGTCATCCGAGTTGACATTTAGGATACTTTATACTGCGGGAAAACATCTCATTACTGAGGTATCTTTATTAACCTTAACGTACCTAGAGTACCTACTGTATTACCTACATACCAGAGTATTGACAAACCCGAGTGCAGCCAGGGTGCGTCGCTTGTATTAAAAAATGCAAATAAATGACTAATATTGTGTACAGGGTATTGTTACATTCAAGAACTAATTCATATTCATAGATCCTAGACTATTGGAAAAGCTCCAGTCCTAGTTTAAAATATCGTGACATACTATTCGTCCTACATTGTACATATTAAAATTATTTAGATGTCCATACATACATACATACATAATGGTGTCGAATAAAGGCTTAATGGTCATTAACTTTTGGAGATCTGGAGATCCTGGGTTCGAATCCCAGGTTGGACAGAGTATTTGGGTTTTGCTATCAAAAAAAGTTGGAAAGTTGGCAGTCTTAACCGTCGAACAAAACTGGCGTTGGCGTAGTATCAAATGAGAGAGCACTTGTGTCTGCGCGTACACTATATTATGTTGTGTTGGGACATTAAAACGCAGCACCATCTAGTTCTATGGTAAGCTATGAGGCTATAAATATACAGACCTATACAAATTGAAGTGTCTGTTTTTAATTTCAAATTAACAGTTTTCCACTAAAAGCTAATGTTATCAGGTAAGTAGTAAGTAGTAAAGTAACTTAAGCTACTTTTATTTTAGAAATTATATTTATTTTAATTACGGGATGGTTTTTTGTGCTAAATACTTTAAATTGGGCCTAGGGGCGAACCCGAGCAAAGCGTGGGTAAGTCGCTAGTTATAAATATAAACCCTTAACACTCATGACCGGAGTACAAACATTATACTCATCACACCAATTCCATCAGTGGAACTCAAACCCGCGACCAACCAAGTAGGGTTATATTTTAATTTTGTATCGTTATATACATAAAGAAGATAATATGCGTCTCTGAGAGTACCACCTCCTTTTGTGAAGTAAATCCCTTAAATACATAGAAAAGATGTTTTAAAATTATAATTTTGAGCCATTGTTACAATATCTGTACCAAAAGTAGACCAAATAGAATCGTCGGACAGCGAAATAATTGAAGTCAAAGGAAGTTCATAATTTAACACTTGCTTCTTGGACCCACAGAATCTACGCTAAATAATCTACACTAGTAAAATCCCAGAACTTTGTTCATATTCATGATATCATTCGAATTAGCCTATTACAATACACGTAAATGTTTGTATGTATGTATGTTTGTTACAGTTAGTTGTGTATGTATGTCAGTCACAATGAAAAGGCTGGCCGAATTGGGACGAACTTTACTTCACAGATAAGAGATTAATTATGATTATCTGAAGTTAGACATACTTGGCCAGAGTGTGGACTATTGCCTGATCCCCCTCGCATTGAAGGGAGGCCCAGCAGTGGGACATTAAAAAGGCCTGAATACATAAACTTCCCACTTCAGGTGAGCCTCGATGAGCGGACTTTTCATATTTACGAAAACTTGCTAGTATCTCTCCTAGTGGCGAATAACTTTATTCAACTGTTTTTTCTTACTAGTGATAGGACATAGTGAAGGGTTATAATTTGTAAGTCTATCCGCCGCACTCAGAGTCACTTAATGAACCATTAAGTCGTTTTTTAGTATGGAGATTCTCCACTTAATGGTTCAGAGAATGGTGGTTTGGACAGACTGAAAAAATTCTAAAAACTATAGAATCGGCTTTTGTATCGATAAATAATAGAAATGACTTCTTCAATAAGACTTTCCAAAAAAAACATTTTATTATATGTTCTAATCGATTTTTAAATTAGCCACGATGTTTGTACTAGAATCTGACAACACTATTTAACATATAATTAGTATTCCGTTAATACAACTGCCTCTACGGTTTAATTATTAATGATTAGTCATAATGGATATTTAATGAAGGTTCAAGGCGTGTCATTAAGTACTTTACTTATAGCATATTATAAAAAACAGGGTACCGGTAGCCCAATGGTTGGGAAAGTGTGGGATGCAGGTTCAAACAGATCTCGCACCGGATATTATCATGTTCAAATATTTTCATAATTAATGTGTAATAATGTCCCAACATATAAAAAAAAATTACTGTCACTTGTCTTAATATGAAAAAGAACATCACTAGGAAAACTTCATGTCTGTGAGGCAACAGAGCGCTTTTGTCTGTCTGTTCGCGATAAACTCAAAAAGTGCTGAACGGATTTTCATGCAGTTTTTGCTAATAAATGGAGCGATTCACGAGGAACGTTTAGGTATAATTACCTCGGAAACGCTCAGTACTGTCATGGCGTCTTGAATGACGTCACGCCGTACGAAACAAAACAAAACAACAGTGTTTGTGTATGACAGTAGTTACTATAATTTTGTTTTCTTTAATAAAATTGAATTTCTCATATTACAAGTACTATGTAGTAACCCCAGTGTAAAAGCACAACTATAAAAACGCGAAACAAGTCATTTATATACATTCCAAACAATAAACAAATACGGCAAAAGTGGTTTTTTTTTTTTTTTATTTCATTCTGAATTAGTGCTTGACTACGTTCCACCTGATGGTAAGTGGTAACGTAGTCGTAGATGGTAAGTCGCACTAATTCAGTAGCCACCTATTCACTCTTGCCTTGAAGACACCCATATTGTAACCGGACGGAAACACAGACGCAGGCAGATTGTTCCAATCCTTTGCTGCACGTATAATAAACGACGAAGCGAAACGCTTCGTCCGGACGGGTGGAATGTCCACGACGTAAGGATGGAGACCAGCCGTTCGTCGGGTCGTCCGATGATGGAAGGGGGATGGGGGAATTAAATCGTGTAATTCCTGCGCACACTCTCCGAAATGATATAACCTATAGAATACACAGAGGCTGGCAACCCTACGTCGGTGATCGAGGCTGTGTAGCTTGGCTTTTACCAGCGTAGGGTCACCTATAAATCTCTGGGCACGCCTCTCAATCGAGTCCAAGGCTGACAGATGGCATTTCGCAGCACCAGCCCAAATGTGACTACAGTATTCCACGCACGACCGGACTTGAGCTTTATATAAATCTAGAAGCTGTCCCGGCGTGAAATACTGTCGGACCTTTGCAAGGATGCCAACTTTCCTCGCTGCTACGTTAGCCTTAGACTCGATGAACTGCCCGTAGTTCATGTTGGGGGTAATGTCCATCCCCAGTAACTGCAGGCGGTCAGTGTATTCCAGAGGCACATTTCGGAAAGTAGGAGTCAAGGTGAAAGGACTCCTTTTTGTGGTGAACAGACACGCCTGTGTTTTGGTGGCGTTGAAACTCACAAGAATGGCATCGCCCCAAGTGGAGACTGTCCTTAGTGTGAGATTCAACCGCTCTACCATGGCCTCTCTCTCGGACTGAATTTGATCTCTACTAGCCCGAGGATTCGGCAGGTATCTCTCTACAACAGTGCTGTCGTCTGCGTACGCATAGATACCGGGTATAAGCAGATCGTTGATATTTGGCAAAACAAGGTTGCAGAGAGAACAGACCCCTGAGGAACCCCTGAGTTGGTCTTTAAGGGTTGTGATGAATAACCCTCAACCACAACTCTAAGTGATCGGTCGGTCAGGAAGTCTTTAATCCAGCCGATCAGGCCAGGAGATATACCGTAGGCTGAAAGCTTGCGTATAAGGCTAGCGTGCCAAACCCTGTCAAAGGCCTTTGAGACATCGAGGGAGACGGCAATCGCCTCCCCGCTTCACTCAAGAGCTTCGCCAAAGGTGTGATTGGCATACACTAGAAGATCCCCAGTCGACCGATTTCGGCGAAACCCATATTGTCGATCACTGAGGAGATCATTCTGTTCTAGGTATGCCATTAGACGACTATTCAATACACGCTCCATAATCTTGCAGAGTATGGAGGTGATTGAAATCGGACGATAATTGGCAGGGTCGGCACGGCTACCTTTTTTGGGCACTGGTTGCACGTTGGCAAGCTTCCAAGATTTAGGCACTATTCCAGTCCTTAGAGAAAGGCGGTACAGACGAGTCAATATCGGAGACAACTCGGGAGCACATGTTTTTAGCACTATCGCTGGTATACCATCAGGACCACTGGCTTTATTCACATCTAGACGACACAATACTCTCTTGACCTCCTTATTAGTTATAGGGATATCTGCCATTGAGATTCCACAGTGAGGTAGATGTGGTGGAGTAGCATTGCCAGTGTCTAGACATGAATTTTGGGCAAAAAGAGAAGCAAGCAAAGTCGCCTTTTCCTTTGCCGTATGAGCCAGGGATCCGTCAGGTTTTACCAGCGGTGGCAGTGAGAGCCGACAGAAGTTCGTCTCGACCGCTTTGGCAAGGGACCAAAAAGCTCTGCTGCCAGATGGTTGGGCAGAGAGCTTTGCGCCAATATGTGTAATTCGGTCAAGACGAGCCTTCTTTAATGTCTTTTTGTAGGACTTGGCGGCTAAGTTAAAGGCTCTCTTCTTGGATCTTACATCCGGAGCTTTGCGGTCTCGAGCATCAACCCAGGCAAGGTAAGCCGAATGCTTACGCTTTTCAGCAAATGTACATTCGGCATTAAGCCATGGGTGAGCTTTGCCACCGACGGGTACATCAGAGAACGGGATAAAATATTCCATCGCTTGATGCACCACATCGGTTATAGCATCCGCACAGCTCGACGGATCGGAAGAAGAGAAGCAGACCTGCCGCCAAGGAAAGGATGCGAAGAAGTGTCGCATCTCATCCCAATCTGCTGACTTGTATTGCCATACTCGTCTAACACCAATAGGGTCGTTATCTGGTGGAGAGTAAGACGATACAGATTTTACCAGACAGTGGTCAGAGCTACCCAGTGGGGATGAAACCTGGATGTTATATCTGTCTGGATCAGTTGTCAGCAGAAGGTCCAGACAATTAGCTGAGTGGCCGTATACATCGGGAACCCTCGTCGCTTGTTCAACTAGCTGGGAGAGTCCAAGTAATACCGCAAACTTCCACGCTTCTCTCCCAGCATGGTCCGTCTTCTGGTATGGGAACAGCCAATCTTCAGGATGGGCGTTAAAGTCCCCCAGAAAGACAAGCTGCGCGGAAGGGTACCGTTGCATAGCCACATCAGCGCCCTCACTAAGATGTTCAAACAATCGAGTTGTCTCCTGGTCACCAGTGTGCGATCGGTAGACACAGGAATACAGGATCTTTTCGATTCCTGTGTCTACAATAACCCAAATCATAGAAAATGTGGGGTCTTCAAGGTGGCGGAGACGCTGGAAACAGAGGTCATTTCGCACGTACAAGCCGACTCCGGCCCGCGAGCTAAAATTATGCTCCAACGTGTAGCCGGGATAGTCCAGGTACGCAGCGTTCAATGGACATTGAATCTGCGTCTCCGTTAAAATGAGCATGTGATAAAGAGATAAACTATAAAAAGAGAAAAATAAAAAGTAGAAAATAATACTTTAAAGAACTATGTTAATTTTGGAGTCGGTGCCAGCCAGGTATTTTGATTATGTTTACAAATTGATAGATTAATCGAATATACGGTTATTTTTCTTTGGCTGGCACCGACTCCAAAATTAACATAGTTCTTTAAAGTATTATTTTCTACTTTTTATTTTTCTCTTTTTAGTGCATATTTTTTGAAGTCGGTTTAATTTTTTTTTTAAAATAACTTATTTTTACATTTTTAGTGTGCCTTTTATTTAGCTGATATAATGATAGTGACTTACTATATGTCACTAATTTAAAATCTGTTTAAGCTTTATATTAAACAACGAGCATACCCATTAACGACGAAAATAGTAATTAATTATCGGGTCTGCCGAAAGGGGGGGGGGGGGGTGTTGGTGTCCAAAGAGTACTCGATCTACGACTACTGTAGCTGTAACTAAACTACGAGCTCATCTTTATGTTTACATTCCCCATACGAAATAGTTTAAATATACCACGTCCATTATTCCACCTAACTCCTAGAGGTTAATGAGATTTACCTTCTATTATCATATTAACGTAATAGCCTGGAAGAACACAACTATCAATCTATATGTATGTATAATTTTAAAGGAATTTCCTTTCAACTCCTAGCCGTTGAGGAGTTGTACCTTCCATCATCAGCTTATCCACATGAGATGGTAATTATCAAATGCAAATCCTTAAAAAACTGTAGAAAATATATGTAAAATGTACTAAGTGCCTATAAAATTTAAGAGTTGCCATCGATTTCCCTAGGATCCCATTATCAGATCCTAACTTGGTGACAATGGGAATATCTTGAAAGTATACCCTACCAAACAAAAAATAAATTTTTGAAATCGGCCCACAATTGACGCATAAATCGGTGAACACAGATAAAAAATAACATTTGAAGAATTCTACCTTCCATCATCAGCTCATCACATGAGATGACGATTTTCAGACGCAAATGCTTGAACAACTTAAGAAAATATATAAAAAACATAATAGGTGCCTATAAATTTTGAAAGTTGCCCCGGATTTCCCTGAGATCCCATCATCAGATCCTGATTTTATGATAATGGGACCCCCTCAGAACTATACCCTACCGAACAAAAGAAAAATTTCTGAAATCGGCCGACAGTTGACGGAGAAATCGGTGAACATACATAAAAAAAAAAAATACATACATCGGAACATATAACCTCCTCCTTTTTGGAAGTCGGTTAATTAGCATTATCTCTCCTTGCAAATGATAAAATTTGCAAGGAGAGATAATGCTAATAGTTTATCTACAGATTCCTGAATGTACTTTAAAGTATATCATTTTGATGTAAGTATTTACTATTCACACGATGAATGTCTAAGTCTAAAGCTGTTTGAAGTTTGCAGAATCAGTAGTTTGTAAGAATTTTTATATACTATGATATCATATATAATATTATAATAAGCACAGTTGCTTTTATTTTTTTAGTTGCCAAATGATAAGGTTAATTACATGGAGTATCATATTATCACAAGAACATAACAGTATCACAAGTGCGCATGAAACCTGATTGTACTCCAAGTAAATTCGAATGTCAAGAAGACGGAAGAGAAGCTTGTAAATCGTAAATAAATTGTAAAAAAATTGTAAAAAAAAAACAAAGAATGATGACAAAAAAACGCTGTACATTTAGTTTATCTCTCAAAGATACCTACAGCTTCTAATTCAATTTCAAGTATATATTTATTTATTTATTGAATAGAAAATTTATAACAATTAAAGTTTAAAACTAAAACAAGTTTGCTTAATATTCCAAATAGTGGCGTAGTAGTACAAATAGTAGTAATTATCATTATAAACCTTTTCTACGTAAAGGTTTAAACATTGTGGAATTCCGATGAACAAAACTCATTGTTTGACATCGATTTTGGGTAAATTGCTACTGTCAGCTTTGTTAATCCCTGATTCCATAGCAAGCTGTGCTTTGATTCCATAGCAAGCTGTGCTTGTTTTAAATATAATTAAGAATTTCTGTGTCGATTGGACAAGACATATGTTAAAACGAAAAATTTCTCAAATAACTTACTCTAATCTACGAAAATATCAACAACAAACACGGCGTTTCGCATGGCGTCACATGACAGAATGTCTACTTTAACTGAATTTATTTTGTAGAAATATTAATAATTCATATTTATTTTATTGAATAATATTGTGTTTTGTGATCTCTAAAGGGCCCCCGAGACGGTCAAACGGTTTGATTCAAACACGTAGATTTTGTTTTGACTCAAACCATTTTGATCGTTTACATAGGTAGTTTGAACGGTTTGTCAAACATACGGGTTAAAAGCACGCTTGATAAAAATTCATATTTTTGCTGTGTTTGACGCGCCGTTTGATCTTGCACCGACGCGTGAAGTTGAACAAACTCGAAGATGTCGGACAAAGATATTGAAATTGAAAGCACGCCGTCGGTGGCGTCGTCAGAACGTCTTTTTCATTTCTTATTTTCCTCCTTTTTTTATGCCGGACATTAATGATATAAACATGAGGAAGTCGCGATCCTTGTTCGAGGGCATGTTGCCTGCGTGACAAGTCTAATTACGACAGCGTACCAAACCAAACTGCGCAGTGCTGTTTGACAAACCGTTCAAACCGACATCAAACGGTTGCATCAAACACGTAAGGTTTGACTCAAACCGTTTGACCGTCTCCGGGGCCCTTTAGAAACTGTCGTCCATACGATTTATTCTTAGTGGACACAGCCCTATTATCGTAAGTACTCGTAGTACGTAATCAGCCTGCCAGATAATCAGCTATCACTACACCAAATTTCATCAAAATCCGTCCAGTGGTTTTCTCGTGATGCGGTCACAGACAGACAGACAGGCAGGCAGACAGACAAATATTCTAAAAACTATAGATTTGGACTCTGTATCCTTAATAAATAATATAATAATGTTAGTAACTAATTAAAAAAGGCTAAATGATAACAATGTTATGATTGCAACGTTCAAGCACTAACGATAATGATGTGATGTTTATATAGGTAATTGGCATCGAATATTGTATAAGTGAAAATCTGGTCGACCGAATCTTTGCAATTTCCGAACTTTACGGGCTCTTGAAGGAATAGGGTTGAAACCTATCCAAATTCCCAACTGACTGGTACTGAGAATATTTTGACGGAAAAAACTCAATTACTAAACATGGACTCGAACCCAGATCTTCCGAACCCTAGTGCTACAGATCCCTCTCTTTCGATGTATCAGGCAATCCAGCCAGGCGTGGAGCCACGAGACACACGTCTTGGTGGCGGCCCGCCTCGGTAGGCGGTATATCATACGGGTTGCTCTTATTTCTAGCAGGACAGCAGCGTGAAAACAAACTCATGCTATTAGTCTGCTTAGACTGTTAGTCGTCGGGGCATCGTGGTGGAATGGTGGGCGATCTTGTGACGAACTATTAAGACAGGAGAGGTTTCGTTGGGTTTTAGTGGGTAATACTCACTCTTCTGGACAAAGTAAGGTAAAAGGTGGTTGGCATTATTACAGAAAAAAAAATGAAAATAGGTATATTCCATCCAGGCTTATATCAACTTGATAGAATTATTGTTAATTAGGTATCATTCTACTTGCTAAAAAGATTAAGAAAAAATAATAATACTTATAAGTCTCGATGACTGATGAGTTTTTTTATCTAGTTTCAGGTCATACTCACGTATCTGTTCCGTAAAAAAATGAAATAATTTAATGTTGAATACTTTGAATTTGAATCCTTAAGGAACCAATTCATTAAAAACATAAGCTAAAAACTTTCCAAAAGTCGGTCAAGAAAACGTTATTACTATATCTATTCTATTCTATACATATAATAAAACTGTAGAAAAGTCGTTTTTGTACATCAAAAAAAAATTACAAAAAAATAGCCAGGGTGTTAAAGGACAACCAATAGAACCCATTTCCAACATTTTTAGAATTTTTGTCTGTTTGTCGGTTTGTCGGTTTGTCTGTTTATTTATCCGGGCATCACGTAAAATGTACGAAAGCAATGTAGATAAATTTTGTACACAACGATTGAACGTAACTTGAAGTAACATTTAGTTTTTGTTTCATTGCAATCGGTTCAGTCTATCAAAAGATATTTGAGTTTAAAGTGAAGAAGTAGAGAAATTCCAGAAGTAAAATTAGGGTTATGTGAATTTGGTCTCACTCATCTACACACCTGAGTGTAAATATGCGTGCACAGTTAGGAGGCTGCGAAAATGCACAGAAGTTTTCCAATTTATTGTTACAAATAGATGATGGCACATACCCCGTACAAGAAGATGGAAAAGTTATTTTGATAGATAATGATTTGAATTGATGGTTCCACAGCTAATGTTGTTTATAAAGAAGCACTAGCATAAATAAAAAAAAATGATTTGTATCGGTATCCTCCAACAGCGCTTCGCACTAAAAAATACATTGTTAAGTTCCGACATCCACGCGAACGAAGTCGCGGGCACAGCTAGTAAAAAATATATTTCAAAATACTTTCACGTGTTCACGGCCAGAGCAGTTTCGAATTATAATGGTATTAATTACCCAAACTCATAATTATTATAGTGAAAGGGCGCTTACACATACGTTTGTTTACTATTCTTTCACTTAAATGTTAAATTGATGTGATTTACTCGATTACGGTGGTATCTAAAGAATGGTTGTGCGTTTGCATATATGTATGTATGTCCGTACCCTCTTAAATACTAAATTTTTGAAGATTAATATTGATATCGCGAGTTTCAAAGAGTATTCTAAAATTCTGCAAACACAAATTACCGGCTATATTTAGGCCAATAAGTCGAGTCGAATACGTAGATTAAATATTTTTTGGAACAATGTTATGTTATTGAAATAGTCATTGATACAGAATTATTAATTTTTAAGCCGAATTAATAGTTATTAGAATTTTTTATCTGTCTATGAATGCATCCCTAAAAAACCACTGGGCAGATTTTGATGAAATTAAGTATACTGACAGATTGATATCCGGGACAACATATAGGATTAATTTTGGAAAAATATCTAAGATAATTTTACTGTGAGAAAATATCATATTTATAAATCCATACTAACCTAACGAAAAATTAAAACAAGTGCGAGTCGGACTCGCCCATGAAGGGTTCCGTAGTAGCAAGTAACATAGTATAAAAGTTCTTGTGGTTCGTTGTAGATTGAATGAAAGGTAAATTACAGTTTACGATTTATGACGTATTAAAAGAATACATCTACTTAGCAAGTTTTAACAGTATAGTTCTTATAGTTTCGGAAAAAAGTGGCTGTGACATACACGCAGACAGACAGACTGACAGGACGAATCCATAAGGATTGCGTTTTTGCCATTTGGTTACGGAACCCTAAAAATAAATTCTGTTGACAAACCGTTTACAATCTTAGCCTATTAATTATAGGACTTCACAATAATCGAACACGTGATTGCTTTTCGTCTTATCCAGTCACATTGTGATGTTAAGAAATACAATTAAGTTATAAGGTGAAGGTCGGGTGTCTTACGACACAACGGTTATTCGTACGGCTTCTTTCAAAAGGGCATACGAAAAATATAATATAACTCGTGGGTTTAAATATTTTGCGGAAATCTGTTTTTTTACGTCTTTTAATTACTCTTCATAGTATCAGTTACCTGCCAGTGTAAATTTAGTCAAAATCTAGTTTAGTCAAAAGCCAGGTATTTTGATTATGTTTACAAATTGATATACAGTATTTATTACAAATTGATTAATCGAATATGTATCTATTTAGGGTTATTTTGCTTTGGCTGGCACCGACTTCAAAATTAACAAAGTCCTTAAAAGTATTATTTTCTACTTTTTAGTTTAGATTTATTACGTTTGGAAGTCGGTTTTTGTTTTTTTTGTTAAAAATAATTTGTCGTGTTTGATGAGAAATGTTAAAGTTATATAAATAAATAAAATTTGAGTTTTAAAATATTTTACATTCAACGATTCACAAAATTAACAATTTATACAAAAATGATAAATTTCAAAATTGTTGTTATAAAATTAATAAGTAATTAAGGATCAAAATCAAAAGTTTAAAATAAAAAAAATATGGTTAAAAAAATCTAATTTTTTTAAAATTGGCTTGGGTTGTTGCGCGAGGCCCCTGCAAGAGCGAGGCCCCGGGCAATAGCCCTATTTGCCACCTCCTAAGGCCGCTGCTGGGCACGGCCCTCCCTTCAATACGAGGGACATCAGGCCATAGTCCACCACGCTGGCCTAGTACAGATTAGCGGACTTCACATGTCTTTCGAAAACCGGTTAGGTTCTCTCAAACATGCAGATTTCCTCACGATATTTTCCTTCACCGTAAGACCGGTTTTAACCATTTTTTGTAATGATCGTTTATTATTTCCTATACCTATATTTTCTAAGTGACTTAAAGGTCATGTAATCAAAAAATTGTCAAGTGTAAATAGAGTTTTTGTATTGTTGGTTCTGTCCCACTCAATATTGTCGCGTAATATAGTGTGAACTTGTCATAATAGCACGCTTGTACCATGCTTTAGAACGGCGAATGTCAAATTTTAACTTATGTCAATTAGATGACAGGAACAGCTTATTACAAATTCTAATGTGTTAGAGAGGGACAAAACACTTTCGGGAAAAGATTCGAAATTACTAGAAACATTTTGAATTTTCGATACTAGAATGTTCTTATATTTATGCATATAAAAAGGCCGGCAGTGTGTCGAGAGTTCAGTTGACATCGAGTCGAAGTTGAGTGAAGATAAGAAGCGATACGAAATAGTGGAAAAGTGAAGAGTTAGTTAAAGTATTGGTGAAGAAGTATTGAGAAGGAGTATTAAGAAGAGAAATACAGTGTTCAGAGACTAGTGTTGTGTACAGACTGTGCGTGTATTCAAAGTGAAATAAAACATCCTTAGTGCAAGAACGCTTATAATTTCCGATCCCGAACCCGTAGTACGTAACAATTGGTGTCAGAAGTGGGATCGGAAATGCCGTTAGTACCGAGGCACGAGAAGGAAGGCGTTACTACACGCGCAATGGCAGAACAACACAGGGAAGATTCTGGTGCTAGTTCTGTAAGTGGAGAGTCCGCTGCTCAACAAAGCACTGCGCCAGACATGAACGCCCTTCTACAACAAATGGCGTTCATGATGCAAGAACAAACGCGCCGCCAGGAAGAACAATTGCGCGCACTGCAAGAAGAACAAGCCCGCCGCCAAGAAGAGCAGCTACGTATACTCCAAGAGGAGCAGGCTCGCCGCGAAGAGGAGCACGCGCGTCGTCAGGAGGAGCAGCTACGTATACTCCAAGAGGAGCAGTCTCGCCGCGAAGAGGAGCACGCGCGTCGTCAGGAGGAGCAGCTGCGCGTACTCCAAGAGGAGCAGGCTCGCCGCGAAGAGGAGCACGCGCGTCGTCAGGAGGAACAGCTGCACGCACTCAAAGAGGAACAGTCTCAGCAGCTTCGCACACTCCAAGAGGGCATTCACAAGGATGTCATAGCTGCTCTCCAACAAAATGTGGAAAGGGTGGAAGCCGTTGAGAAAGAAGTTGAGGGCATAAAGACGACACTCGGTGAGGCTTTAGAGGAGTACGACTCAAAACTCTCTAAAATGGAGAAGAGGATGGATTACTTCGAAACTCACAAATTACCGCGTATTGTCGACATAAGCCCATCATCAAAGAGCTTTAAGGTCCCTTACTACGACGGCAAGTCTTCCTGGGCCGCCTTCAAGATCCAGTTTGAGACTGTTAAGAAGACGAGTGGATAGACGGATGAAGAAGCCCGATCTGCCCTTACCGTCGCACTTCGAGAGGAGGCTTTGACTGTTTTGGAGGCTCTTTGTGCTAGTGACCCCAACAGTGAGATTACTTATACTGAGCTACTGAACGCTTTAGAGTCGCGGTATGGTGATAGTCACCTGGAGCACGTGTACAGGGCTCAAATTAAAGATCGTTCTCAACGAGCTAATGAAACCCTGCAGCAATGGTCCGTGGAAATAGAGAGGCTCGTGCGGAAGGCGTATCAATCTTCGCCCTCCACCGTAGAAACTATTCTTCTGCAGGCTTTCGTGGATGGGATTCGCGACCCGGAGGTACGTGCCACTGTACGCCATGACACAAGAGCTTGGAGGGTGAGGGAAGTGGTCACTACGGAAGGATTATCCACCCGGAAGCGTCTTTTCAACCCAAGGTGCTACGAGTGTGGTGAGCGGGGCCATCTTCGAAGTAACTGCCCTAAGATAATGAACGTTCGGAGACAGACAGATGTGGCTGTATCTACTTCCGACCAGCCACAGGAAAACTAATTCCAGCCAGGGCTGCGGGGTGGGCGCTGGCCGGGGGATCTACAACCCCACAAATAGAAGTGAAGCAGACTGTAGATGGAAACACTTTGTTTATACATGGCGCTATTAATGGAGTAGCATGTAAACTGACGCTGGACACCGGAGCATCACGAACCGTTATTAACAATCGATTGCTGAAACACATTGCGGACAATAATTTGCAGGACAGAAAGCATATCACTCTCATGACAGCCACCGGCCAGCGCATACCTGTTTGGGGAGAACGAAAAATTGCTATCAAAATTGGGGACAACATCTATTGGCATAACGCTATAGTAGCAGATATCGTTGATGATTGCATCATTGGATTGGACTTTCTTCAAAATTACCAGTGTACGATTGACATGAAACATGGAGTTTTACGATGCAGAAATAGAGAAGTGCCGATAAGTGGTGGAATTCACGGAAAAGTTTGTTGCTTGAAAGACACCGCTCTTCCACCAAGATCGCAGACTCTAGTACCTGTCGCTTTACCTCAGAACAAGTCAGACCGTCCATGGTCATGTGCTATTATAGAGAAGATGGAAGATGAGAGCTCATGGATCCCGGCAAGAGTTGTTGTAGGTAAAGCTTCGACATCTATGGTTCCGGTTCTGAATACCAGTAATTCTACTCAAACCATTCGAAGAGGCGAAGTTGTGGGGACTTGTGAAGAGATAGCCTGGTTAAGCAAATGTCAACCGAAAGAAAAGGTGTTGAACAAGGATAAAGAGCAAGCGATGAAACTGTGGAAGATTGTAAGGAAGATCTCACAAGTTCACAGAAGGCGAAAGCTGGAAATTTATTGTACCGATATTCAGATTTGTTCTCCAAACATGATGGCGATATAGGAAGAACCGGAATAGTTAAGTATAAAATTAATACTGGGGACGTAGCGCCTATTCGACAACGACCTAGACGAATTCCTTGGGCTAAGGAAAAGGAAGTTGACGACATGATCCAAGACATGAGAAAGAATAACATCATCGAACACTCCACTAGTCCTTGGTGTTCGCCAGTGGTACTAGTAAGGAAGAAGGATGGATCTACAAGGTTTTGCATCGATTACCGTAGGCTCAACGATGTAACCAAAAAGGATAGTTATCCCCTGCCTCGAATCGATGACACCCTAGACACTCTCAGCGGTATGAAATGGTTTTCGACTCTCGATTTGAAGAGTGGCTACTGACAAGTGGATATGGACCCCGTGGATAAGGAGAAAACTGCGTTTTCAACTGGAAAAGGGTTGTGGCAGTTTAAGGTTATGCCGTTCGGGTTATGCAATGCACCAGCCACATTCGAGAGATTGATGGAACGTGTTCTTGCTGGATTACTAGGAGAAGCCTGCCTTGTTTATCTGGACGACATAATTATTGTGGGACGTGATTTCGAAGACCATCTTCAGAAACTAGAAAAAGTATTCGATAAACTAAGGGAAGCTAATTTAAAGTTAAATCCGAAGAAGTGCTCATTTTTCAAGAAGCAAGTGAATTACCTTGGACACGTTGTTTCGGAAAACGGAGTAGAAACGGACCCCAACAAAATCACTGCTGTGAAAGATTGGCCAACCCCTAAGGACAAGGCACAAGTGAGAGCCTTCCTAGGATTGTGCTCTTACTATCGACGGTTTGTGAAAGGGTTTTCTGACATCGCCAAACCACTTCATAAACTGACCGAAGAGAAGAGACCTTTCGTATGGGACTATAATTGCGAATCGGCCTTTCAAGAACTGAAGAAACATCTTTGCCAAACACCGATCCTTGGGTATCCAGACACAAAGGGAGAGTTTATTGTCGATACTGATGCCAGCAATATCGGTATTGGAGGTGTATTGTCCCAGCGGAAGGGTGATCAAGAGGTGGTTATCGCATATTTTAGTAAGTCGCTCTCTAAACCGGAGAAGAATTATTGCGTTACTCGAAGAGAGCTGCTTGCTGTAGTAAAAACCTTACAGCATTTCAAGAAATACTTGCTAGGACGCAAATTTTTGGTAAGAACCGATCATGCTGCTCTGAAATGGTTATTGGAATTCAAGGACCCCGAAGGACAGGTCGCGCGGTGGATTGAGCAGCTGCAAGAGTTTCAGTTTGAAATAGAACATCGTAGGGGTAAAACACACAGTAATGCCGATGCTCTATCTAGAAGACCATGCGAAGAAGACTGCAAGCATTGTCAAAGAAAAGAAGCAAAGGAACTAGAATCTATTAAAATCATTAGAACAGATTCGATAGATGAACGTTGGAGCGATGATGCTATGAAGAGAGCACAAGAAGAAGATCGAGATATACGACCCATTCTGGAATGGTTAAGGAGTGGTAGGCCAAAACCTAAGTGGACTGATATAGCACAATACAGTACCGCTACGAAGAGTTTGTGGGCACAATGGAACAGTTTGTTGTTACACAATGGAGTATTGTGCCGCAAATGGGAAACGACACGTGGAAATGATAGCCATCTCCAACTAGTTGTACCTAAAATAAAAGTATCCGAGGTACTTCGAGCCTACCATGATGGTGCCTCTGGTGGACATTTAGGGGTGAGAAGAACGTTAACCAAGATCAGGGCACGATTTTACTGGTTGCACTGTCGAGATGATGTGGAAGACTGGTGTCGGAAATGCGAACAGTGTGCCTCCGTCAAAGGCCCGCAAACCAGAAGCCGAGGAGCAATGAAAATATACAACGTTGGGGCACCTTGGGAGAGAATCGCATTAGACGTGGCAGGACCATTTCCGATTACTGACTCTGGGAACCGATACATTTTAGTTGTAATGGACTATTTCACAAAATGGCCCGAAGCATTTGCCATACCAAATCAAGAAGCTGTTACTGTTGCAAATAAATTGGTAAAAGATGTATTTTGCAGATTTGGCATTCCATTAGAAATGCACAGTGATCAAGGAAGAAACTTCGAATCACAAGTGTTTGAAGAAATGTGTAAGATCATGGGGGTGCATAAAACTAGAACTACGCCTTGTCACCCACAGTCCGATGGTATGGTGGAGAGGTTTAATCAGACTGTAGAACGACATCTAGCCAAGGTTATAGAAAGTCATCAAAAAGATTGGGACGAGTACTTATCACTGTTTCTTCTATCTTATCGGACCGCTCTACATGAAAGCATTGCTATGACACCTGCCTTTGCCAATTTTGGAAGAGAACTACGGTTGCCAGCGGATCTGTTAAGTGGTTGCCCGCCAGATACCCCCAGTTGTATCACCGAATATGCCAGTGGTCTAAGAGCGAAGATGATTGATGTTCACGAGCAGATACGAGATGCGGGGCTACAAGCAAGTGAACGCATGAAAACGCGTTACGACCGGAAGGCAACAGGAACGAACTTCGAGGAAGGTTCCTTGGTATGGCTGCATAACCCAGTGAGAAGAAAGGGTAAATCACCAAAGCTACAACCCAGTTGGGAGGGGCCTTATAAGGTTGTAACGAAAATTAATGACGTCACCTTCCGTATCCAACGTACATCACGAAGCCCGGCTAAGATCGTACATGTAGACCGATTGGCTAAGTACCATGGCAACAACAATGCTCGAGACGAGCATAACTAAGGAGGGGGTAGTGTCGCGTAATATAGTGTGAACTCGTCATAATAGCACGCTTGTACCATGCTTTAGAACGGCGAATGTCAAATTTTAACTTATGTCAATTAGATGACAGGAACAGCTTATTACAAATTCTAATGTGTTAGAGAGGGACAAAACACTTTCGGGAAAAGATTCGAAATTACTAGAAACATTTTGAATTTTCGATACTAGAATGTTCTTATATTTATGCATATAAAAAGGCCGGCAGTGTGTCGAGAGTTCAGTTGACATCGAGTCGAAGTTGAGTGAAGATAAGAAGCGATACGAAATAGTGGAAAAGTGAAGAGTTAGTTAAAGTATTGGTGAAGAAGTATTGAGAAGGAGTATTAAGAAGAGAAATACAGTGTTCAGAGACTAGTGTTGTGTACAGACTGTGCGTGTATTCAAAGTGAAATAAAACATCCTTAGTGCAAGAACGCTTATAATTTCCGATCCCGAACCCGTAGTACGTAACAATATATTATATTTATGTGTTACACTAAAACCACAAACACATATATAAGTTATTATAGAGTTTATTGGTTATTATAGAGTTTTGGAAAGCTTGAAGTCAGCTTTAAGAAAATATGATTATAGTTTTTGGAAAATTAAATTGTAAAAAAACTTTTACAGAAATTAAAATTTAAAAAGTGACCTCCTAGACCTAGACAGCGCCCATCTTTCGTGAGTATTTTTATACTTAAAGTATAAACGTTTAAGAAGGTAAGAGAAAATAAAAAAATTTTTTGAAGCATCCTAATATATTTATATTAAAAATAAATTAAAAATATTTACATCTACATATATATGAATATATAGATGTAAATATTCTATTACTCCACCCACCATTATATTTATAGCCCCACAGGATTTCCTGTTCTGTATAGAGAATGGAGCTTGACCATTTCAATTGATTCATTATTGTAATTTGTAATTAACTAGCCTTTGCACATGGGTCCACTTGATTGATTAATCATAAAACATATTTACTTTGCACCACCTGATATGTATTTTCCAATTTCACTGTCATTGTGCATATATTTCATTGTTTGTGGATAAATTTAATTAAGTTTTTATAAATTTTCCTTTTATATGAAACTTCTCCAGACAACAAAAAATTCATGATTAGCTAATTGGTCCAGACGTTCGTACGTACACATGATAATGTAAACGAGGGAAATAGGGATTCTTTTTGTATACACATAATATATCAAAATAGATAAAGTCATTTTTTGAATGTAAGACACACAAGATTTTCCTTATTTATTTACAATAAAGGAAATTACAAGTAAACTTAACTATATATACAAAGCAAATGTACACTTAATTATTACTGTACAAGTCGTGTCCGCGTGGAATAGTGGCAATAATTATATTATTAAATATCAATTAATTTATAAAATTTATATATCTTAACTCAATGACTCAAGAGCAATATAATGATAATGAAATAAACTTAAACCGTAAATGTACTGTATATTTATTTACTTAGTTTCTGAGTTGTATTTCCTGATATTGTAATATTGTGCTCATATAAATTTAACGCTTTTGAATCAATCTATGTAAGAGTGTTATTTTATACTCATTTATTCGTGAATAAAAATAATAATTTTAGAAATTATGCCTAATATTTTTAATTAAATTGGACCTTTGAAAACTTATATTTATACTATTGTCTAATAACTTTTTATTTTTCTTTATTCATTTAAAACTAACTAAACTAAAAAAATAACTTGTTATTAGACTTGACCTATATGGAAATTGGAAAGCTTATAAAAGTATTTTCAAGCTAATATGACTTTAAAATGATAAGCCAACAATAGATGCATTTGCATTAATTTTTAAAGTTTAAGTACAGATTTAAGCATAACTAAGTGATACTTTAATCTATGGATATGCTAATTAACTTTAAAAATTGTGTCAACCACTATTAAAAATACACCACTCTTTATCATCTCTCATGTCATGAACTCGACTAAAGTCAAGGACAGTGGAGGTTTAAAAAAATAAATACATACCTATTACAAAACTTCTACGAATACAATTCGTGTTTTATACAATTATATATAACACAAAGGTATAAAATGGACATCTATATGCGAAATACTGTTGTTTAGTAGAATTGCGAAGATAATTCAGTTTCTCACGACTAACTCACAACATAATGTAAACATTTATTATACTTACATTTATGAAGCTGCTTTGGAAAATAATAAAACACAGAACAAACACTGTATGTTAATTCATAACTTGTTTATTTGTTAAGGTATAAAATAAAATACTGTAAATATTTATATGTATAACGATAACAACCACACGTTCGATAGCGAATTTTTGACTGCGGACTGCGGTTTTTAAGAGTTAAGACTGGGGCTGCCAGACGCCAGTTGTCACCAGGGCTGCCAGTAGAACAAACTCATTTTATACCGCTCGGTCACTAAAATTATACAGAATCTAATCTTATTATACAAAGCGACTAAATTGTTAAAAAAGTCTGTAAAAAATACAAGTATTTATTTTTAGTCACTCTGACTAAAAAAAGTTTTTTTTATTGTAAAAATTTTAAGTGATGAATCTAGCCTCAAAGAAAAAAATTATAACATGGCGCTAGATTTAAAAGTCACTTTCACGCTTACTTGTAATGCTAACTAATATTACCCGGTAAGCTAATTTCGATTGGAGTAATTTTTGAAAGAGCGACAAGGGCCTTCACGATTAAGAAACGACCATCTACGATTAAGAAACGTTCGATCTCTCTATATCTCAAATAATCGGTATTTTAACGCACAAAATTTACTTCATGTTTGAATGTTTATTTTTGTATCCAATTATACGAGGCAATCTGCTATACAAACTGGATACATAAGATAACCATATTATACACTTTTTGTATCCAATTATACAATCTGGCAGCCCTGGTTGTCACTTGTCAGTTGTCACCATGGCCACTGCAGCCATTTTAGTGTTGCCATGTAAAAAAATACTGCTACCTATTTCTTAAATATTTCTCTCAGAACAATAAGAAGAAAGCTTTTAACTAATATAGTCGTCTCTATTTTCTTATATACACTCATAACAATATTAGAAAGAGACAGATTTAGATTGCACAAAATGCAAATCGTCACAAAGCAAACGTCAATTTGGATACCTTGCCTATTTTTATGATACTAAGCATAAAAGCACTACACGTCTCAGGTTTTTGTTTATGACTTAGTTCGTACTTTATCGCTCTTTTGTCGTATAATGCTATGGGCCCATGCGAGTTGAAGTGCCTCGGTGATTTTACGTGTTTTTATCTGGTTTTTATAAAAATAGTACAAAATTATCAGTGATTAGTGTAAATGGCAAAGCTTGAAGGTTAAATACTCTTTTCTATGCTTTAGTTATTGTTCTGTTGAGATACCTTAATCTAAAGATAAATAATATATTGATATAAATTGCTGCTCATAAAATAAACATAAATAAGTAAAAATAATCATTTATACAAGTAAATAATCATCTTAATATTTTACATTATTTAATATGTAATAAGTTTATTTTACGCATTTTTATTTATTTCCCACATTCTTAGGAATTGCTTAGAAATTGGCAGCCCTGCATATTGTATTTCTTTTCACAATCATTTATAGTTACATTAAATTTATAAAAGGTATAAAATGAAATACATAATTTAATTTAATTTTTATAACATAATTAATGGAAAAACAAAAAAATAATTTTAATTGAGAATTTCAATACTTAATTTTGCAAAAACTTTCTATAAATTTAAGAATTTATATTCTGTTAGCTATTAAATAAGAAAGCTTCAGATTCTGGCGGGAACCTTGAAAAAGCGCGGTTGACTTTAGAAAATTAATTTTAAATTTTTCCTATAAAGTGATTTTTTTATAGTTAAAGTGAATTTAAATATTGCTCCGGCGGTGAGCGAGATGCGTATCTGCCCTATTACAAACCGAATTATAAAAGACTATATCCGGAAAACTCAACCAACACAGACTTTAAAGTGTATGTAGAATCCATAAACGATGATAGATTGGGTAACAAGAGCCCTATATACTTAAATCATCTTTTCTCAATGGACATAAAAGGTGTGACGGGTATTCAGAGGGTGAATGCCAATAAAATAGCAGTTATTTTCAAGCAATATAATACGGCCAATAACTTTATTAATAACACTACTTTCCTCACTAAATATAACATGAAGGCATTCATACCGGCAGCGCAAATTGAAAAAACCGGCATCATTAGATTTGTTCCAACGAATATATCTAACAAAGAACTCTATACAAGACTTTCTTCAATTTATGAAATAGTGGCAATAAGAAGGTTTACAAAGAAAATAGGACAAGAGCGCATTCCATTACAGACTGTAAGCGTTACTTTTTTATCTAATGTACTACCTGATAATGTTCAATATGATCTATTCTCGTATAGAGTTTTTGAATACATTCCACCATTATTACAGTGCTATAGGTGTTTTAAATTTAATCATTCAGCAAGGATTTGTAATGGTAAACAAAGATGTAGTATTTGCGGAGGTGAACACATGTATAAGGAATGTGATAAACCAACAGAAATCAGCTGCATAAATTGCAGTGGGCCTCACCTTGCGATATCTAGATTATGTCCTATTAAAGCAAAAAAGATCATTGAAAAGAAAAACAACATATCTTATGCAGGTGTCACCTCTACAAAACAAGTCATCACCAATGAAACAGATTTTCCTCCACTCTCACCACCAAAATCACAACTTGTAAATAGTAATGTTATTGTAAATAAATCTATAAATATTCCTGTAAATAAGTCTGTACAAGATGTTAATAAAGCTAAAATAGTTAATTCTAAAGACCTTAAAACTCAAATAATTTCCAATAACGATGTACTTATGGCCCTAGTGCAGACGTTGGTGGAATTAGGCAATAAAGATGATAGTACACCGACTAATATTAAAACTATTAAAGATACATTATTAAAAAACTTAACATAATGGATTGTGTAGGGCCTAGTTCTACACAATCCAAGTTACGTATTGCGCAGTATAACATTCAAAGTGCAAATAGTAAAAAACCTTTATTAATCCAATTTTTAAAACAACACAATATTGATATTTGCCTTCTTAATGAGACATGGTTCAAAGATAATAATTTTAAAATACCAGGATATAATATATACAATAAAAATTCAAACAATACACATAATGGAGTTGCAATACTAATAAAACCACACCTTAAGTATAATATATTAAATACCAGATTTTATGAAGACATTCAAACAGTTGCTGTATCTGTATCAACAGGACATAGTAGTTTAACAATTCTCTGTGTATACTGTCCACCTTCAAGTGGACGGATACGAATTAAAACAATTTAATGGGATGTGCTCATAGACATATTATTACGTATACGAATAAATTAGAGTTGACCTAAAGGTTGTAATTACCAGGTCAAAAAATCCCAAAAAAAAAAAAAAAAAATAAGAAAGCTTCAAAAAGAAAAACATTAGGCGTACATTGGAACGTTCAATATTTACATTTTAAATTTATCGCAAATAAGTCTGTAAATTTTACAAAAAATGGCTTCAAGTGTATCCAGAAATCAAGTTTTATCACTCTATAAATCATTAATGAAGGAGTCTCAGAAATTTACGAACTACAATTTCAGGTATAATTTCACAATAATATGATCATCATATTATAATTATATAACCTCAAAAGCTATTATATTTTTTTTTTATTTTAAGAATATAAGCAAGCCAAGTTCTTTTTATGACATGTAGCACAATTATCTGACTGTTATAAATAATAAAGTAGGATGTAGTAAAAATGAATTTTCAAATGTTGAATATTAAATATTTTGTCTAAACATCTGTATATCAATGTTCATTATTGTTATGATTTGTTTATTGTATATCATAATTAATTGAAATATTTCTTTGCAATAGTGACTCTCCAGTAACTATTTGCACCACAAAAATATTTTAAAATGGGTAAGCTCTCATATACCGGTAGAGCTGATGTGATAAGGTGTTATCAGTTGTGAAGTTTTCATGATGAATGAATAAATAAATACCTAATATGGATAAATGCTGGAACATGTCTCAAATTTAATTGTCATGGAAACCATTTTTTCAGAGCATATGCCTTAAGAAGAGTGAGGGATGCATTTAAAGAAAGCAAGTCATTATCAGACCCTAAACTAATTAAAAAAGAATTTCAATTTGGCAAGGAGAATTTAGAAATGATCAAGCGTCAGGTGAATATTATTTGTGTTATTTTCAATATAGTCATTAACTTTCACAAGTGCTTATCTTAGATTTGAAGACTTGTTTGGCTCAGTTTGTAGTTACCCTACTGGCTGTTCTAACGGTCACGGGTTTGAGTCCCACTAGAGGGCTTTCATTCGTTGCGCATGAATGTTTGTACTCCAGTCATGGGTGTTTATATTTAAAAAGTTATATATGTGTAGTGTATCAAGTTTTTGGTATCCGTAACACAAGCCTTGTGGCTAGGCATGGTATGGTAAACACAGGTTGGTCCCTCAACTTGACGACATTGTGCCTACTTTGCGTCAGCTTTGTGGCTTATCACAGACCTAGATGGCACTGTATGTTAAAATGTCCCAACATAGTTATTATTTATTTATTATTATTATTTAATGGTTTAGGGAGACAGAATATAATACACGAGGAAAAACCTTCATTTCTGTGGGAAAGAATTTTCATGGGTGTAGATGGAATGACTCAATGGTGTTTCCTTGCAATCATTTGAATTGTTTAGGAATGCATAGAACACAAATATATATACAATGATCGTTTTTATTTATACAGATTATAATTAAAAAAGTGATGTAAGGTTCTATAAGGGTTCCGTTTTTTCTTTTTGAGGTATGGAACCTAAAAAATTATGTTTGATGATTAAACAAAAAATAGTAATGTTATATATTGTGTTTAATTAATTAATCTTATGCATATTCAATTTAAAATAAGTTTGATAAGCAATCAGGTTATGTAAATAAGAGTTTATATAATTTTTTTTAATAATTTATACAATTTAATAATATGAATTTATTCATAATTTTTTTGTAATTTATTTTCAGGTGGTTATTGGTGATATGTATCAAACTGAGAAACTTGTCATTGAAAATGTGCGATGAGGAAAGCAAGCAAGAAGTCCGACAATGCAGCTTATTTTCTTCACATAATTTTTTTTTGTATCTATGCAATGTAAAATTAAAAAAAAAACAGCCCTAAACAAGGGTTTTTAAAAAGACAATATTGTTTTCACAAAGACATGTTTTTATTGAATTAAATTAGAAGCTTCCTATCACAATGATTTTTTGGATATAATAAGTGGTTTAATTTATGTTCTTTTTAATATAAATCTTTATTAATATACTCTTTTGGTACAAAAAATAAAAAAAAAACATTTTTAAATTAATACAATAACAACTACTTTTTGTGAAAGTTTTACTGAAAAAAAAAACTGTCAAAATTTTTGCATTTATTTATAATCTGTAAAAGCTGTTTTTTTAATCAAAAAGATATAAGGCACAAGTTTGAACATATAATGTTCTTTTCTCGATTTTTTTAGATGTAGCAATGAATATAGTAGTATTAAGATGCATTTTCCTATATATATGTAAATATCGTGTTTTATTTTGTTATTAATAAATAGTTTGTAACAGTTCTGGTGTTTAATTATCTCTAATATATAAAAATCTCGTGTCACAGTGTTTGTAATCGAACTCCTTCAAAACGCCTTGAGCGACTTTTATGAAATATTTAAGTGTATATTTGGTAGGTCTGAGAATAGGTCGTAGGCTAATATTTATTCTCCTAAATAAGGGTGGTCCTCCAGATTATATTATATATTTTATTTTTATTTATAAACCAAATTGTTATTTTTAACTTTTTTATGATTTGGCATCAAAAAATCTTTAAATTCTAAATTTTTATTTCTCAGGCGCGGGCGGAGCCGTGGGAATTGCTAGTTATATAAATATTTTGTTTTTGTGTCATTGTAAAACTTTATAAAATTTAAAATAAGAAATGTCAATTATTAACGTACTAGCGTCTCACCCCGCTCTGCTCGGTTTCGTGCCTAGGAACAATCAAATAGTAGCAAAGTGGTGCAATGGCAGTGGCAGCCCAGTGGTAACGCACTCCCTTGGATAACAGAGTGATATAGGTTTAATTCCGGGTCTCACACCTCTGATATTTTCATATGCGAATCATTTCTAACATGATTACCTATAGTACGATTCAAACTTAATGGCGGCTCGGAAGTTAGCTGCGAGAGCAGGTTCGCGCATGTACAGTCAAGTCATAAGTGTATAATCTATGGTCAAGTCGATGACCCGCTGATTGGCTGATACGTAAAAATTGCGATTCGCGCATCGGAACGTACGATGTTCTGAGCCGCCATTAAGTTTGAATCGTACTATACCATGGTGGAAAAAACATAAATAAATATTATGTTGGGAAATTTGAATGAAACCGGTTGATCCCCACACATGGCGACGGTTGCATTGTTTCAATTTTAGAAATAGAATTAGGATTCCGTTAAAAATGTACAAACGGACAAAACGAGAAAGTGAGGATAATCGCTAGTTAATATCAATTAAGTATATTTTAATAAATAAACATAACATGTACCTACTGATAACATAACAATAAAAAATAATAAATACATCTTCATCAACCTTAAACTTTTTAAGTTATGTACAACGAACTAAAAGCAAGAAGGGCCCTACAGTACTCCGATCGCTCTAAATTGTATTCACATTGAAAGGCGTGAGCCGCACACCATTCTCCATCAATATTCTGTCATTTTGAGTGAAAGAGAACGAACGTTTAGTTTTACTCGGGAGTAAAAGAGACAACATGTATTTGTCGGTAAGGTTGTGTTACCGCAGTTTTGCCACGTTTTTCAAGGTCAGGGCCCTTCTTGCTTTTAGTTCGGTGGTTATGTAATTATAAACTTATACTTAAAATAAATATTTACATTCACTAAGTTACAACGGCACTACTATCTTCTAAAGAGACAACATTTTTATCTAATTCTGTTGAAGATAACTTGTTGAAATGTGTTTTTTCCTTTTTGACGTGTTTCTTGTGGCCTTTGCCCTGTAAAGAGATTAAAATAAAAAAAATATAATAGCATAGTCGTAAAACAAGTCATAGATCTGATTTTTTTTCTAACTAAAACTTGTTAATCTCAATTTTCTGCGCAATTTTCTTGTTTTTTCTTTTTTTTTCATATAACGTTTACGGTAGAATTTAGTTAACTGGACGAATACTATTTTAAGAAAGAACTTTTAAAAACAAGCTTTTTCATTTTAAAGTTATTTTTAGTTACGACTTTTTTAACTCGCATTAGTATTCTCAGTAGGACCTTTCATACCCATATTGTAGGAGTGCATTAAGAATTAAACTATTACATTCTTATCTATATATCTTGTGTTCTGCCATGTTAGATTTAGAATGACGTCACATAGCTTACCTTACCTGTTCATCCAATATGTTATCCAAACTAAACGTGTATATAAAATTTCAGCTCAACCGGCTGAAGACATGGGCGTAGCCAGGTACGGGCAGGGGGGGGCAGCTGCCCCCCCCTAGAAGATGAAATGCTCACAAACGTAATATTACGTAGGTTGCATATTATAAACAAAAACAACGTTGATTCTATTGACAGACGAATTTTATAAGATTGCACTATGAATGGTTGATTCTAGATTTGCTTTTATACGTGCAAAACATCGTTACGTCGATTTAAAACATGGCTGAGATCAACGATGACTCTCAACGTCGACAACTTTTTTTCAATACATAGTATTGTGTGAGAGCCATACGGGTCTAAGTTGTGCGAAGGTTGCTCGTGCTTTGGCGATTCTCGAAGTGATGTCCTCTTCGGTTCGTCCTATTTCTGACACGCAGCTACCGAGGTATGTGCATTTATGGACGAGTTCCACTGCCTCTGTGCGGATCACTAACGGGAGTGTACTCGTTTCTCTGCTCCTCATTTCCCGTGTCTTCCATATATTTACTTAGAGCCCCGTGCTAGCTGCCTCCTGCCGTAAGTCGTTCAATTTGGCCTGCATGTGCGAGTGTGGCTCAAGAGACCAGGGTCTTCTAAGAACTTGATTATGCCTCATTCAACGCCGTGGCGCTTGTCCTTCGTGGTTTTATGCAGAATACCGTCAAGAAAGAGAAGTGGTGAAAGGAAACAACTCTATCTTACGCCCACATGTACCTCTATGTCCTCCGAAATTAGCCTTTTATGAGTCACTTTACAAAAATAATTCTTGTGATGTTAATTATTTTCTCTGGGAAGCCAATTTTGCGTAATGGAGGCCAGATGCTGGCCCACCTTACCGCATGTATCAAAGGCCTTTTCGAAATCTACAAAAGGGAGATACTATCTCCCTTTGCCATTCTGTTGCCCGTTCTAATATAATACGGAGGATGTTGATCTCATTTATACACGATCGATTGAGCTGAAATCCCGCTTGCTCTCTGCGTATGAAGGGGTTGATGACCTGCGAGAGCCTAACCAAAATGACTTTTCAGAGCACTTTGGACGTGACCAAAAGTAAAGTCCGAAATAAAAATACCTCTCCAGTTACAGCATTGACTTAGTACCCCCTTTTTTGGTACAGTGATAAGAAGGCCTTTGTTCCAATCGCCTGGTAAATCTTCTTCCTGCCAGATGTCCAGAAGGCCTCTTTTCGCCACATCCGATAATAGAAGTCCCACGACGTGTTCTCGGGTGTCGTCTTCATCCTTCTTCATTCTTAGGGAATCTTATCTCGTTAATCAGGAATATAAGGCTAGTGTATTGTAAATTCACTGATGGATATTTTGTTTTTTACTAACCCCCGACGCAAAAACGACAGGTTTTTATAAGTTTGATATGTCTGTGTTTGTGTGTGTCTGTGGCATCGTAGCTCCCGAACGGATAAACCGATTTTAATTTTGTTTTTTTTTTATTTGAAATGTGAATTAGTCGGAAGTGTTTTTAGCTATGTTTGGTTAAAATTGGTCCAAGATGGCCGCCACCACAAAATGGCGATTTACATATTTTTTTCACAACTTCCTCAATATGGGTATCAAATGAAAGGGCTCAACTAGAAGAATAATGTACACTATATTACAAGGGAATGAGGAATATTAACTAAGAAATTAAAACTAAACTAAACTGGTTTTTTTTTGGTTGATCAATGCCTTAGATTTATAAGGAAAGTGGAGTGATGACTGACATAGAATCTGTTAGATTCTATAATTAATCTTTTTTATTACTATTATTTTGACTCAGAGGTTTTTGAAATTTTTAATTTTGTTTTATCTTATATATTACTAGCAGGGCCCGCGGCTTCGCTCGCGCTTAAAGTACTAAAAATATTTTGGCTTTATGCTATTACTTGTTGTGTAACAACGAATCATTCCTCATTTAAAGGTTCACCCTCTTTTAGGAAGACTACCTACTGTTAACTGTACCTACACAACCAGCTATTGTGTTTTCCTGTGGAGATATAGACTTACTATTTCAAACTTTTCGGTAGGTCTTACAAAACCATTCAGAATATTCTAAATTAATACATAATTTTGATATATAATCTTTTAAGTTTCAGTAAGAGTTAGCCATATTTGTTGCCCTTATCCTTATCGTTCAATAGAACCAGTTATTGTGTTTTAACGTATGAATTAAAAATTTTACTTCAGTAAATGGTATTTTAAATGTTGTTTCGTGTAATTTACTTCTAATCAGTACAGAACTTTTTGCCTGAAACGCGTACATCTATATGCTAAGTTACTGTTTTTATATATTGAGGAGAGGAGATACGCGAGGATATTTGATATTTTAGACATTTCTGTCGGACTTTTTAATACCCACAATTTCCTACTATATAGTTTTGATACATCTCTCAAGATTTAGCCAGCGCTAGGTTCTTAAGACGACTCAATTGAACTAATTATTTTGTTTTCCAGTGGAAATGAAATTTTTTCTGCAATAAAAAGTATCCTAAGTCACGACCCCAATAATGAGTAATCACGACACGACACGCACAGCTTTTTGAATTAAACGATAACATTCAAATAGACAGACATACAGGCAATCAGATATAAATTTTTAAAACAACTGTTTCGAGGTCTATATTCAATACAAAATATTATGTTACGGTCACTGTTTAAAAAAATAATATTTACAGATTCTCTTCTGAGCTACTGTTTTATTATAAGCATTTGCCTTAGATTATATTCTTGGTTTGTCTAGCCTGCCCCCCCCTAAACAAAATCCTGGCTACGCCCTTGGCTGAAGATATCTGCTTTAAAATTGAGTTACATACATACATACATTGCAATTTAAATAAAAGTTTATAATTACCTTTCTCTTTTTCTTGTGACCATGTTTTTTATGTTTCCTCACTTTCTCATCAGACACATCTGAGACCACAGACTTGCGATGGCTCTCCACAGGCGCTACGTATGTCAGCGCAGTTGCCTAAGACATTATTATTTTTCTTTATGTATTGATTATTGGATAATTATATATTCTTATATTATCTATACATTAGATAATGTACAGAAATAAATAAATAATTAGGAGAACAATGTGAGTAAGGTGGACTTATCTCTAGAAGAGATCTCTTCCAGCCAACCTATATGGAAGTGATAGTGTTTAAAAATGGACAAAACACGTGCAGAAGATAAAGAGTAATAGTTATCATAATATATATTATATATTCCAGAGCGATACAATGAGTAAGAGTTAGAGAAGAATTTTATATTGTGTAGGTATATATATTCACTAATAACTCATATAAATAAGAATTTGGGTGTACTATTTGTATGTCCCACCGCTGGGCACAGGACTCCCTTTAATACGAGAGGGTCAGTTCATAGGCCACCATGATGGCTAAGTACGGGCGGACTAAGCAGATTGTTGGAAAACTTGCTAGGTTCTATCAGACATGCAGGTTTCCTCAAAATGTTATTCTTCACCGAAAGACATGGGGTAATCATGTTAAAAATGATTAGCACACTGCACACGTAAATATTGGACCCGGGATTTGATACCGCTTTAGTTGGTTTCCCAAGCGAGCAAGTAATCAATAGGCTACTGTTGACTGTTTGTATGTATGTAAGCTAAAATAGCAGAAATAATTCTTAAGCTATGAGCAAGAAGGAGTAACAGTGTAACACACATACACATTACATATAGTAGGAGTTCCTTATTTGGCTTTTAAGATTGACCGACGAATTTGTCGACATCCCAGCAACGAACTTCCATCATGGACGTCAATCTCCCTGAGACTAGCTAACTGCTCGGGAGATATTATAGTGCACACACAATTGCATTTTCTCTCACACTTAAAATCTGGTGGAGTGGAGCAATACTACGAGACGATTAGGATATCCTTAATAGAAAACCTTGACAAAAACTAAATCTTGACCCGACCTTCGATACGACCTCAGGACTTCCAGATCTGCAGTCAGGTTATTAAAAAATTTGCAATGAATCGTACTTTTGGTAAATTGTTTCTTCTAAAGGCGTTACTAGCGTCGCTGAAGTATCCCTTCATGTTGTTATCTTCTACATACAGCGGCTTCTCAGGGTCAGGATGTTCAGGATGCAAGTACTTACTGCCGCGGGATTTCGATGAGAATCTATAAAAAGTTTCGTACTATAGTATGAAATGCTCTGCTTCCAGACTAGCAGGCTACATGAGAGCCAGGGTTCGATTCTCAGGTTCGGACAAGTTTTTTCGGATAAAAATATACTGAATACCAGCCATTTACAGTTGACTAGTCTGTCAGTGAGATTGTTCAAGTATTGGAAAAAGGATTGGATCATGAATAGTACTAGTAACATAAGTTAGTGAAAGTGAATATAGGTTCAAAGTATAGCCTAAGTTCGTTTTGGTTGGTAATTGGCTTGGTAATTTTGCACTATACTATAAACGCGAGATTTTTTGTTCTTCTTTTTGATATGTCCTCGTATTACATAGAAATATCAACGCACAAATGAAAATTTTAACTTTTTCTAACGAGTAAATTTGTTTTGAGTTGTTTACTATTAAGATTTGTAAAACTGGTGCAACTCATTTCTCTTTGGCTATTCTCAGCAGACCTTTAAATCGGTGGTGGATTCCTCATAGACTGACCACACTAACAATTGTTTAAAATATATATTATTGTGAATTTTGTGTCTTTATAGTCATTTACTTACTGTTTTTCTTGCTTTTCTTCAAAATCACTCTCCTTGTGTACTTTCTCACTCATCTTTTGGACTACGCTTTCTATATCTCGCATTCTGTTACCGATCGCATCTACTAACGCTTGGAAGCCGGAGGGCTTCTCGCTTTTTTCTTCTACGGGCTAAAATTTAACAAACATTAAATTACTTATAATTAAATGCTTAACACGCTCTGTAGGAACTTTATCGATTTAAATGAAACGTTAGATGGTCTATATTGATGCTTTTGCCTTAGCACGGTAAGGATAGTTGATTTTTGGACTGTCAGTACTCACAGAGAATTTTTACAGAAAAATTTAATACCTGAATACCCGACCTGAGATTCGAACCGAAGATCTCCGTATGCATATAGGATCTCACTTTAGGCTCTAGTCTCTAGACGAACTCCTCCTTGTCACTTTATTAGTTAAATGTAGAGGAGAAAAAAATATGCCTTCGTAAAAATATGTTTCATACGTGTTACATAATTTATTCTCAATACTAGCTGTGCCCGCGACTTCGTTCTCGTGGATGTCGGAACTTAACAATGTATTTTTTAGTGCGAAGCGCTGTTGGAGGATACCGATACAAATTGTTTTTTTTTATTTATGCTAGTGCTTCTTTATAAACAACATTAGCTGTGAAAACATCTGGAGCGTACACAAAAAGGTTATTGGGGTTGTTTACGCGGGAAAGAGCTACTTATAGTTGACCATGGGAAAAGCATCCAATACTTAGGTCCACCCCCGCAACGGATAATGTCTGGCCCTGAGTTTTATTAATCGTCATGGCATAACAGAGACTGACTGGGAATTGCACTCGTTTGAAAGAGAAAGGAAAGTTGTTGGGAATTATAGGTATTCTTGGAATAAAAACAATATATACGTACACAGAAGAAATTAGCTCCTGTTGTGATGTAACGCAAGAACAGATATTATCAATCAAAATAACTTTTCCATCTTCTTGTACGGGGTATGTGCCATCACCTATTTGTAACAATAAATTGGAAAACTCCTGTGCATTTTCGCAGCCTCCTAACTGTGCATAGAGTATATTGCTACATATTGTGCACGCATATTTACACTCAGGTGTGCAGATGAGTGAGACCAAATGCACATAACCCTAATTTTACTTCTGGAATTTCTATACTTCTTCACTTTAAACTCAAATATCTTTTGATAGACTGAACCGATTGCAATGAAACAAAAACTAAATGTTACTTCAAGTTACGTTCAATCGTTGTGTATAATAGTTATCTACATTTCTTTCGTACATTTTACGTGATGCCCGGATAAATAAACAGACAAACCGACAAACAGACAAACAGACAAAAATTTTTAAAATGCTGGAAATGGGTTCTATTGGTTGTCCTTTAACACCCTGGCTATTTTTTTTATAATTTTTTTTGATGTACAAAAACGACTTTTCTACAGTTTTATTATATGTATAGACTATCTTTTACTAGGTTTTATAGACCATTGATCAGCCTAAATTGGTTAATTTTATTTGATTTTTGTCCTGAGACGACCTAACCTGACCTGGGGGCCTAGACAAAGTAACAATCGATTAGCGAAAGCGATAGTAGAAAAGTCCAAAATGTATGGGTTTGACATATGACTTAGATATGTCACGTGATCTGTTGTCAACGAATAGATGATGCTAGACAATGTACATTCATTTCAATTATTAGTGATTTAAAGTTCAAGATGCATATGCTGCGTTTAAGCGATGACGATTGTAGAAATCGAATCGCTTCATAACGAATGCCGGTTGGCTATAGGCCCTGACTTGAATTTGTTAATTATCGTTATTAATTGTTTTCCATTAAAATACTTAGTTCAAATAATCTGGAGTATTAAATACTCAAATTCCAGACGTTCTCAATGTATATGCTTAATAAACAGTTTATTATTATTTTTAACTAGCTGTGCCCGCGACTTCGTTCGCGTGGATGTCGAAACTTAACAATGTATTTTTTAGTGCGAAGCGCTGATGGAGGATACCGATACAAATCATTTTTTTTTATTTATGCTAGTGCTTCTTTATAAACAACATTAGCTGTGGAACCATCTGGAGCGTACACAAAAAGGTTATTGGGGTTGTTTACGCGGGAAAGAGCTACGTATAGTTGACCAATTGGGAAAAGCATCCAATACTTAGGTCCACCCCCGCAACGGATATTGTCTGGCCCTGAATTTTATTAATCGTCATGGCATAACAGAGACTGACTATTGAATACTCATACTGATATTTATTTATTTATTTATTTACGTACACAGAAGAAATTAGCTCCTATTGTGATGTAACGCAAGAACAGAGATTATCAATCAAAATAACTTTTCCATCTTCTTGTACGGGGTATGTGCCATCGCCTATTTGTAACAATAAATTTGAAAGCTCCTGTGCATTTTCGCAGCCTCCTAACTGTGCACGCATATTTACACTCAGGTGTGTAGATGAGTGAGACCAAATGCACATAACCCTAATTTTACTTTTGGAATTTCTATACTTCTTCACTTTAAACTAAAATATCTTTTGATAGACTGAACCGATTGCAATGAAACAAAAACTAAATGTTACTTCAAGTTACGTTCAATCGTTGTGTATAAAAGTAATTAACATTGCTTTCGTACACTTTACGTGTTGCCCGGATAAATAAACAGACAAACCGACAAACAGACAAACAGACAAAAATTCTAAAAATGCTGGAAAGGGGTTCTATTGGTTGTCCTTTAACACCCTGGCTATTTTTTTATAATTTTTATTGATGTACAAAAACGACTTTTCTACAGTTTTATTATATGTATAGATTATACTTAAAACATACTAAAATATTGAATACAAGAATCTTACAGATGCATATTCCAGATCAGAAGACGGTTCGTGTTTATTCCATTGGTTTTGAGGGATATCCGTCCAAGTGTTCTGTGAAAAATTAATTGTTGTCTGTGAAAAATAAATGTATTATAGTTTAATTCATGGACTGTTAATAATTCAGTCCTTGCAACGTTCTCGCTGTTATATATATATATATATATATATATATATATATATATATATATATATATATATATATATATATATATATATATATATATATATATATATATATATATATATATATGCAATGTTACGAGAAGAAGTAAGCCATAGTTGGTTGATATTTTCCTTCAATGTATTAGGAAATTTAAAGAGACTTTACACGATTGCGACTTGCGTTACGGTGAAGATTTTACTTCACGCGAGAGTCAATCTGCATGAAAAAATTTAACTAGATTGAACATACAGGCAGACATGTTAGAAAATATAATACTAAAATGATAAATACAAAATTTGGGTTGGGCTTGTAATCGTTTGGCAAGAGTTGGTGGTTGAAACTTATGTTAAATGATGAAGGTTTGTTCACTGATCACAATTATAACACTCACAACACAAGGTACCTAATTCATATTTTTTGAGAATATTAATAAAAACTTACGGCCATTTTAACCTCTTAAAACATAATATTATCACTGTTTAAGAGTAGGACAAAAATATGATTTTGTATAGGTGAGACAAGGATGTACGATAATTTTGTCAAAAAATGTTTTATTTATGTTAAATGCCGCCATATTTAGTTCCGCTTTTCTCTCAATTTATGTGAATGTGTTTTTATTGTAAAATAATAAATGCCTTTTTCGACAACTTATTTTTCTGATTTTGGATTCTGATTTATTGCTAACACTTGCTTCGTATAAAGGACATCGATTTATTGCAAAACGAAAATTTGATAGCGTTAGGTTAGGTTTGATATATATGACCTCGGGGGAGAGGCTGACTCCTACCGGGCGCGTCCTCCAGGTGGCGGATGTTCCATTGTTAGTGATCCCATAATGGTTGTCCCGCTTGGGGCGGCCTCATGGTGGTGGCTTCGGCCAACCGTCAGGGCGTCACGTCACGAAAGCGATCCCGTGGCGTCCCACATGGCGGCAGGGGTTGGGCAGTTGGGTTTTAGTGGATAGGCCGGTCTCATTAGCCGGAGAGTCTCCACATAACCACCCCAGGGGTAGTCGGGTGGTATCCGTAATAGGATTTCCCAACTTAAAAAAAAAAAGATATATGACCACCTCGCACGAGCCGAGTGAGCGGAGAGAGCGTGCCGCGGCAGCGGCTGGCGAGTGCTATTTCCAAAGTCTAGTTTCTCAGGAACCTTTTAATGTTACCTTGTAATGGGAGTAGTATAGGGATAATAGGGAGCATTCCTCCTTCTCTCCCCCCTACCATCACCGTCGTCCTGCCAAACGATTGTAAACCGCTACCCAAAATTTATCTGAACTTTATAGAAGATGTATAGGTAAATTAAATTTTAAACTGATTATTGAGTCAAAAAATCCCCAAAATTGCCTTTGTTGACTAAATTTATAATATGCTAAAAAACCTTGCTTGCATACCTTAGCTGATAATTTTGACGCAACAGATACTTTTTCGTCTGACGATTCTTGTATCTAAAAAAAAAGTAAAATAGTAATCATTATATTTTATAATAATACTTTTTCTTATTTAGAAAATACATTGAAATTACAAAAATACTTAAATCTTTATTTTAGGAATCTGAAAACGCTAAAACACAATTAAACTAACCAAAAAGACAACTAGGCTACCAACAATAATATTTAAAAAAATAAACCAACAGAGTAACGACTAACGACCTAACCATGGACCTAACAATGCTACCGCGATAAGTGTCAAAACAACTTACAGTATATGATATAATGTACTCTGTGAAAACAACTACCCCCCGATGCCGGTTATGCATCAACTTTTATAGTTTTCTCCCCACTCCAACATCCTCTTTCCTGTTCATCTTACACATAACTGTATATATACATAAGAACTTCTGTGCAACTATCCGCGAGGAAGAGTGGCAAGAATGAAGAATGAAGAATGCCACACCACCGCTGAATGCAATGCCGATTATTTGGGCGTAAAATAAGCAGACTCTCTTGTCACCAGCGAAGGTTATAATACAAGGTATTTTTAAAAAGTGTTTAGCATTTTGACTCCATGGGCATAAGATCTGTACGGCAAATGCTATAAACGTTATTAATTTTGACTAAAGTCAGCGTATTTACGTAAGACGAGGTCGTGACTCGTGGTCTCTGAAATAATACCTTTTCTGCGACAGTTGCTTCTTCAAAATCAACTTCATTGTGTTCTCTATCCGTCTCTTCGTCGTTGTTATTCTTGAAAGCATTTGTTCTACCTCTTTTATGCCTAAAATATACAAAAGGCATTTATGAATGCACCCGAATAAAGCGAACGTAAATCGATGATGAATAATTAACTTAAGTTTTTAAGGAAGGGACCATCTATTTTTAGATACTTAGATCTTTTGGTGAAATCTAATGACTTCTAAGTCAAATCCGAATAACATAAAAGCAAAATTAAATAAAACAAGAAAAAAATTTTTAAAAACATACTTCCTATTATCATTTTTCTTTTTCTTTTCATCATTTGTAGTTGCGAGGGCGATCTGCAAAAAAATATCATTCCTTTTTTCAAAAAAATATTTATTTTTCTAATTTAACTACCTACTAGTTATTATTGGAAGGAAAAAAATCAATCCCTACAAGCAGAAGAAAGAAGTAGATTCAAAAAGACACGTTTAAAGGTGATTAGTCACTAGGTTCTCTTTCTTTTCCTTTTTTCACACTTTATCTCTTTTTAAGATACTTACAACAATATCAGGAGACGGAACCGATCGTGGAGCAGAGTCTTTATAATCTGGAGCAGACGTTGACTTTGAATTTCGCAGCATTTTGTCTCGGGGCTCGCTTTCAGCGTCTTGAAGCTCAAAAATGGGTCCAGGGCCGATATTTCTGGGAAAAATACATGTTATTATTGATTATTGTAATTTGTTATTCGTAATCGTAAAAAGTTTATGTATTTCTGACCGATATCGGTCACGGCGCCTGAGTCCACTAAACTTTTGCTCTCTAACTTCGATATGACAATTTGAAGAACCGGAGAGAAATCAGACATATCTCCAAAGAACGGGGATAAAACACAATTTATTGGATTCGGCTCCAAATTTGGATTTGTAAATTAATATGTTAAGATTTTGAAATGATTTAAACGTATAATTATTAGTGTCTAAGTAATATAACATTTTAATGCATGCTAAGGAACCCTCGGAGTGGACTTGTTCATTTTACACATCTTTTTATCCAAATCAAACAAAAAATTATATTTTACGAATAAGTGGTATATTAACTTTAAATATCTGTAAAAAAGCTTACTTAGGTCCAATATGCTCGTCTATCGGTGGAGGTCTCTTCATTTTGTACATGTGACTCCAGGGGGCGGCGGGCAGGTTTTCCCACGGCTGCCCCAACACGCGAGTCCATACTTCCCCCCGGACTACTACCAGGCATCTATACGTATAACAAAATAGTAATCAAGCGAAATCTTTTCCAATATGATTTTTTTTAAACAATGACAGCGTATGGGCCTAAAACGCCCATGACTGGAGTACAAGCATTCGTGCTTAACAAATGAATGCCCCCAGCGGGACTCGAACCCGCGACCGCTGGCGCAGAAAGTAGGGTCACTACTCACTACCAACAGAGGCAAACGTGTCGTCAATGTGTCGTAATGTCAAAAAGTATCTTACCGAAGCCTTGTACAGCAGTATGGGAACTGCATATTGGTGTCTTCCACCACCTCCTCGCACTCGATGGCAGACTCCGGAGCTTCAACACGTTTGCATCTAGAATTATTTAAAAATACACAATATTATGAAAAAAAAACAGCAACAAATATTAAAATAAACAGGGCGTCAAGAGCCCAGTAAATAATGTCCATAATGTCCTCCAGTTTTCGATCGACTTCCAACACGAGGAGGTTATCAATTCGTCTGTATGTTTTTTTATGTTTGTTAGCTCATAACTTTGAACTGGGTGAACCGATTTTGATGATTCTTTTTTATTTGAAAGGTAGTGCTTCCCGGGTGGTCCAGTTTTAATATTTTCTAGTTCTAACAATGGCATCCATGAGAAAACCATAAAAGTCTTAAGTTTGCATTAAGTATTTGCGCGACAAATGGACGAATAACTCAATATCACGCCAACCGATTTTGATGATTCTTTTTTTAATGGAAAGGATATACTTCAAGGTTAGTTTGATGAGAGTTTGGTAAGGTTCTGATGATGGGATCCATGACAAAGTAACGGAACTCTTCAATTCTTAGGAGCAAATTAACGATGCTCGGCCGAATCTTTTATAGGCTCTACGGATATTTGAGTCACGTACCGTAACTGATGATGGAAGGTACAACTCCTCAACGGTTAGCAGTTTAGAGAAAATTCTTTCAACATAATACGCAATTATGGAGCGATAGTTGTATAATTTCAGGCTATTAAGTTTACCTCATAATAGAAGGTAAATTTTTATAGTCATTAACACAATACGTATCTACTTTCCGTTAAAAATTTAAAAATAAATTATTTTTAACAAAAAAACAAAAACCGACTTCCAAACTTAATAAATCTAAACTAAAAAGTAGAAAATAATACTTTTAAGGACTTTGTTAATTTTGAAGTCGGTGCCAGCCAAAGCAAAATAACCCTAAATAGATACATATTCGATTAATCTATCAATTTGTAAACATAATCAAAATACCTGGCTGGCACCGACTCCAAAATTAACATAGTCCTTAAAAGTATTATTTTCTACTTTTTAGTTTAGATTTATTTAGTTTGGAAGTCGGTTTTTTGTTTTTTTTTGTTAAAAAGAATTTAGTAGTGACTTAATACACAAATATCAGTTTTTTTTTTCAAATTAATCTTCCTAGATAATCCCGGTTTTGCGTTTGTTAATGGCGAAAACCGGATCAAAATTACTACTATGGTATAACTGTAGTTCGTGAAAATAGCTTGAACAAACACACTTAATTTTAATTTATATCCAAAATTGGTGTAGCTTCGGAGATAAGCCGAAAAATTTTAAAAATTGTTGTTTCCTCGTAGGTACCGTACACGGAATAGGTAAAAAAAGATGGAACGGTAATGTAAGCGCAACGGCCGCGCCGCAAGTATGATTAAACAATCATACTTCAACCGATTCATGCGATCACCGCTTGTAGTCCGCGTTTAGAGTGCGTCGAGAACGGAGCTCCGATAAATAGTGTTTGAATGCCGTGTTGTGCTATTATTACTTGAAAGATAAAAGTCAGGCTTCGAGTATCGACCAAGGAGTACATAATCCTTTCATCGATAAGTCAAAAATATCAATAATATACCTTTAGTTACAAAAATATAACAACGACTACCAAATTCATTACAAACGATATTATTACAATAAGCTAAAACAAACAATATACATTGCTTGCTTTGCATGCGCATATTTAAAGCAACGCGCGATCGTTGTCCGCAATGAATAGCGTCCTTTACGAAACCCACACAGCTTCACCTTCATTCGCATTTGCCTATTATAATTAGTGTTGTACTTTTGTTGTAAGACAAAATAATCGATAAGAAAATGTTTTTTTTGTATGTAATTGATTAATAATGTAATTGACCGCTTTCTATGACCAATATAAAATAATATACAGGGTAATTTAGAAATAAAAATAGATAAACTTATTTATGCCTATTACCTAAAAATATTGGAAATATAAAAAGTCACTTTTAGGTTCCCAAAAAGCTAAGCTAAAAGTTGTTTTCTTAAAAGAAAACATATTGCTAAAATAATAAATTGGTGGGCGATTGCATATTTCATTTTTTTTATAAAACGTAATTAAGAATTCACCTACCACATATTATGTAACATTAAAAAATATTTATTATTATATTAATAGAAGTTAAACGTTGTTTTATTTTATTTATAATTGAACTAATCTAATTCATTTATAATATAAATTAAAAAAAAACAAATATAATATAAATATTTTAAATAAATTATCGACAAAAATAACGATAACATAATATTTCTTCATTTGTCAACCACTAACGTTTGTTGCTTATGTGTGTGTTGACCAATCAGAGGGCTGCGTTAGAAGCTGCGTATGTGTGTTTATTTGAAAAGTGGCGACAGTGGTTCCCATACAAATTACCCGTGTGGGCCAATCTATTCTCTTCATCTAATCTGTGGTACCGTATATTACAAAGGCATTATTAAAAATCTGTTATTTTGACATTACAAATATACACTTTAATTTATCTATATAGATGTTAAATATTTGCGTAAATCTAAGGAAGTATAAATTCGCACATACCCTACACTGTATATGGCTAGATTCCTCCCCCCGGGCTGGCATCGATGTCTGGTGCAGGAGTACGCGTCCGCCCACTCGGTGTACGCCACGTGCTTCTTCATCGTTCGAGGATCTGTACAATCTGGAAAGAACATCACTACATATTATAAAACAAGGTCTTCAGTTGCGTTTGTCTTTCCCTCTGTCTTTTCGCGATAAACTCAAAAACCTTCTTCTTCTTCTTCCTGTCCTTATCCCACGCTATGTGGGGTCGGCACAACATGTCTTTCACTCTCCTCTGTCATTCTTTGACACTTATACATGTTGTAATTGGTTTGGCAAGAAATTTTACAACCGGCCGCCTGCCTGACGTTAACCCTCTTTGGGAATGCTATTTTCGGTGGAATTAATATATAACAGCCACCACTCGATTCAACAGGTTTGTGTTAAAAGTTACCCTTTTATATAATATCAAAAGGTGGGTAATCGCGTCCTATTTATTTTAGCGATACACTATGGACCCACACTGCGACATTTATACCTTAGTCGACTCGTACGACATCCATGGTGAGATATGGAGCGATTACATTCTTAAACCGGAACCGCGCGCTATTAAAAATCAAAGATACTATAATTCATTAGAATACGTGCTGTATTACAGGAAACTCAGCAGGAATGTTCTTCTTGTATATTTTGTTCAAACCTTGTTTTATTTTAATCCAGTGTCAAACAGCACTAATACTCCATAACTGATTAGAATGTTCTGCAAAGCCTGTCTTTAGACAAGCTGACAGAGTCTGACATTATCTCCAGAATTTAAAGATCCAATTTTATATGGGTGACATAGGAACATAATAGCATAGTTGTATGTTAATATTTAATGCTTCTTGTAGAAACTAGAAATTTTGTCTTACTTTTAATCAAAACGCTGTAGTTGCTAGTCATCTGTGTACTCTATGTGAGCTTCAGATTTCTCCCAAACGACCATATCAGATATTGTTTTCACTGTTTTTACATGTTATAGTAAGCAGTGATTTAAGGAAGAATAGAGGATTGTCTTTTTATAATATATATAAAAAAAAAATAAAAAAAAATATATAAAAATAAACTCAAAATCCACTGCACCGATTTTCATGTTGTTTTCAACAATGCATACAATGGTTCTCCAGGTAGGTTTTAGTAGGTATATAATAAATAATGTGCCAAGTTTTTGTATACTTTGGCTAAAATATAAAGATATATCTGTTGGAGCCATTGGACAGCGCTCATTCCAGTTTCTTAGTCTCTTTTTACGATTTTAGTTTGCTTGAATAAATAATACATATCGTTGATTTACAAAATACTAACTTTCAAACTGTTTTTTTAATAGTTATTATTCTAAGGTATAACCTATATTCTTTACAAAATTATTTGACTCACATTGATTTTTGTAGGAATCTGTGGCTGGACCAGCCATCACGAGCACGGAAGGTATAAATAACGATAATATGAACATTTTCAAAGAAAATACTAATAGTATTTCATTCTATTTTACTTCTAACCTCCTTTCAAGGTAAAATGGAAATGAAATTTTTTGACATCTATAGAAACAGAAAAGTACTGTACAGTCGCGATAAAAAAGTCCGGTGTGTTTAATTTTTTGAAAAGAACCGTTTTTTTCTATTAACAAAAAACAAAAACCGACTTCAAAACTAAACAAATCTAAACTAAAAAGTAGACAATAATACTTTTAAGAACTTCGTTAATTTTGAAGTCGGTGCCAGCCAAGACGGATAGACTTATCTTGCCTTTGCAAGGAACTTTCGAACGGTATTTTGATTATGTTTACAAATATTATAGATATAGATTAATCGAATATGTGTCAATTTAAGGTTATTTTGCTTTGGCTGGCACCGACTTCTAAATTAACGAAGTTCTTAAAAGTATTATTTTCTACTTTTTAGTTTAGATTTGTTTAGTTTTGAAGTCGGTTTTTGTTTTTTGTTAAAAATAATTTACTTTCAAATTTTTAACGGAAAGTGGATACTTATTTTGTTTATGTACAAAAAAGAATTTTCCAAATCGGTCCAGCCATCTTCGAGTAATGGGGAACATACATAAAAAAAAGTCCCCAACGAATTGAGAACCTCCTCCTTTTTTAGAGTCGGTTAATAAGAGCCTGAAAGAATTTAACTATCGGTCTATGATTACGTATAATTTTGAAAGAATTTTCTTTTAACTCCTAACCGTTGAGGAGTTGTACCTTCCATCATTAGCTCAACCACAGGAGATGATGATAATCAGACGCAAATACTTGAACAGCTTTAGAAAAAATATGAAAAACGTAATTAGTGCCTATAAAATTTGAGAGTTGTCTTCGATTTCCCTGGGATCCCATCATCAGATCGTGACTTGGTGACTATGGGACCAACTAGAAACTATACCCTTTCAAACAAAAAAAGAATTTTCCAAATCGGTCCAGCCATCGTCGAGTAATCGGGGAACATACATAAGTCCCCGACGAATTGAGAACCTCCTCCTTTTTTTGAAGTCGGTTAAAAATAAAACTGGCTTAAGTTACTTCTTATAACATCGTCTGTTTCTGAAATTGACTGAAACGCCGATAGTCAAAAACTTTATGATTAGCGTTTTTCTTATCTCATACATTTCATAAACATTTACTTAAAGGTTATTATTTTGATATTACAAATAGATACTGCAATTTTATTTATCTGTACAGAGAAAAAAAAACAAAAAATTACGTTCTACGGTAGGTATAATAATTTATTTGAATTTTAAATTAATTTTGATTTCGATTGTGATTATGTTTTCGTCTGTACTTCATATATGCAAATCATTAAACTGCTTTGTTTGAAAACAAACATTGTTTAGTATCCGGCGTTTAAGTAAAAGATTACCACGACCTCAAAAATCCTTTTTATTTTTTCTTTTGACTCCTCTAAATAAAAATACCTACGTTTTAAAAGTTAGTGTAGACATTATAAATGAAACTTCCTTTTCGAATTTTGTCGCGGATTTATTTTCATTTATACCCACGACGGAACGGAGACGGTATATGCGTTTAGGGTGAGAGATGTTTGTGTGTTCGCATGTGAAAAGTAATGTTCCCACCTATCTTCGAAACTAATGATCCGATTTTGTTGCAGTTTTCAGTGATGGGTTTAGGTTTGATTGGTGAATGTTCTTAGATAGGTTTTACGGTGACAACTCACTCTCAACTCAACTAAATAAAAATAAGTATTATCATCAACTTCTAAAGGTCCTCACAGTAGGTGCACGGCCTACCCATTATGGATGTAAGTATAGCGCTTCAAATCTCTAATTATTCACGTTACTATAAAGTTATAAACCTTCAAAACTAGTTCATTTAATGGCAGCCCCCGACGGATATTCTTGGTTTTTTTATCTCGCATTACGTTTATTTTTAAGTCGGGGTTTTTTTTATTATTTTATCCTTTTTTAATTAGTTTAATATGATATTTTATTCTTCAATAATGAAAGAGGAAATAAACCAAGACTTAATTGCGTTTCTCTGTAAGATAAAAGGTTTATTTACAATAGCTACATATTTTACAAATTTACTTATTTAACAAATTACATTAACTATTTATTTACAAAAGATTCACTAACCTGTAAGATAAAAGAAACAACATTTAAAGTCTATTTCAGGTATTATGTTTACAAATAATTATACAAGAAAATCATTGAAAAATTCTCTCACATTACAATTGACGTTTAAAAAATAATATAATTTTTTATAATGTTTATTATGCCAGCTTTGACCAATGATATTTTAATAGTTAAAATATCATTGGCTTTGACATAATATAGTATCAAAAATCATATATAACCATTGATATACTAGGAAAAAAGGTGTAGATAAGTCATACGCGCTCAAAAAGTGGCACACTAAAACTAGGCTATTGGCCTACCAACGCGTTGACGACGCACTGTCGAGAATTATATTTGTCTCTTTTTCACTGGCGATACTTGAATCATGCCATCCTATTTTGACGACTAATCGTAATGTAGTGTGTTATTGCAATATTTTTAGTTATTCTGTATTCATGTGTGCGTTAGTGTGCCGTTTTTGAAGATAGAATGTCGTTTAGGTAACGTATCTACACCTTTTTACTTATAATATCATTGTATATAACCTTATTAGAGAAATGCAGTGAAATGCATTTCTTTACAAATATATCTCTTCTCTCTCGTATGTTCGTAATTCGTATATACATAAATACATATGCACGCAATGATATTCTAACAATAGATATGTTGTGAGCACTGACCTCTATAATACCACTGGACTGGCTGTTCCAAGCGTTTGACAGCAACTTTTTTGTGTCCATTTGAAGCGCCACTAGCGAGAGTCCCGAGAACTAATTTTGACGTATATTGCAAATGACAGCGAGAAGTGTTTGTTTACTGTAAAGTAATTTTGCATTTTCGTTGTTAATATAACATAAGTAGTAATTATGATGATACGGTTATTGATTAATAAAAATAAAAAAATAAAAATCTTTATACCGACATCATTAGTTTTAGTACCACGAACTCTCGCTACGTCCGACAGCGGCGGACAGCGCCAAAATGGCGAATATCAAGCAGCCACTAAAGCACGTTGACAACAGCCAGTCCAGTGGTATTATAGAGGTCAGTGGTTGTAAGCGCGCAATCGTGAAGACTCGAAAACGTCCTAATAGGGAATATGCATAAAATTTAATTTTGCTTGAAATATCTTTTTTTCCAATCTTTATTATCGTCACATTATGATTAAAAGGTATTTTTTTAATTTAGTTATTATTTAAACCCTTAAAATATTGTATAAAAAGTGAATATTAACGGCGGGAAATCGAAACTTCCTAAACGCGCCACCATTGGTTGAAAGCAAAATGACGTCAGTTGTCAAAACATTGGGTTTATCGGCGTCGATATTCATACTAGACCAGCTTTTCTGAGAAAATTTACTATGATAATGTATATAAATATCATGTATATTCCCTATTGGGACGTATTGCCTTTAGTCTGTGTCACGCATGGCGACGAATGGTACGATGCTACAAAATTTAAAAAAATGCCATCCTGTGTTGTGTGTGTACCAAAGTTAATAAAACACAAGGAATCTCATACCACATGTGAGAACGCAGTATACTTCGATTTATTAATATATTTCAATTATTTGCCAAATATTCTGATATGTCATCGGTCGCTAGACTAATGTTTGTTTACATTGACGCGCAATTGACAACACTAGCTGTCTCTTTTTTTCTTATTGATTTTATCTACTATCCCCTTTCTATCATTTTGACTTGTAGTGAAATGTACCTTGAATGAAAAGTGTGTATGGGTTTAACACAGAAATGTGTAACACAGAAAGTTTGCTAGTAGTATCAAAATAAACTTAATTTAGGTTAAATACAATAAACATATTATGTTAAGTTTAGTTATGTAATTATCATAGTTATATGTAAATTTATTGCATTGTTTTAACATCAAAAGCAAGAAATGCATATTAAAACCTTAACCTGAAACACAGGATGTTAACCTAGTTCAGGTAGGTTCCAAATTCAATCTGTTGTAATTTTAATTTGTTATTGGTACTTTATGTTATTTGATATGTTTATGAATGAATAAAAGTTATTATTATTAATGTACAGCGCCATCTATATTAATTATGGGTAAACTAAAAGATAAACCATAGATGTCGCGCTACTCGATTGTATATTTTCTAATAACGCTATCATCTTAATCGCAAGTTTTATTCAAAAATAGGTAAGGTTTTAAGTTGTATAGTTGATAATTCACTTATGTTTATTCAAAGCAACGTAAAAAACTAAACAAAGTAAAACTTCACATCGCAATTAAATTATAACAAATCAATAATAATTAAATAAAGCCTATTAATCATATATTTATTCTATTTAATATTTGTATATTTAATATAGGTATTATATTTAATATTTGTCAGAAAATACTAAATAGCAATGCTTGCTTATGATGGCGCAATAATTAGTCAAAATAGTTCTTATTTATTATTATTTTTTGCACATACATCCCACAGTAATAAATATTCATTTTTATAAGTAATAAGTTTATTTTTTTACATAGTTTAAAAGTTATTTACATTTTAATTAACATAATATATTACATAACATTTAGTATTATATTGCACTCCTGCATAATATATTCTATTTCTTTCTCACGTCGCATTTTCGTTTCGAGTTTCAAATCACGTATACTTATTTCTTTCTAAAGATCTATTCAAAGAGTATAGATAATATACTGGATCTCTTAGTTAGTCGGCCTAATTTGAATTTGACGAAGGTGTTAATTATTCAAAAGTGTGTTCGCTAATTGTTTTATTTTTCGGATGTTTGTCGTTACAGTGTGGAACTTGAGTGTGTACTGTATTTTTGTTAATTAGTGTAAATAAAAAAATAGTGTAAATAATATATTTAGTTTAGGTATTTTCTTGAACTTAGTTATAGATTAATTATTAGTAAAAATGCCAGGCAATATTTGGAATTATTTTGAAAAAAATAACGTAACTAAAAAAGGACAATGTAAGATATGTAAAAGTTTTTTTAGTTATAAAAGTTCAACAGGCAATCTTACCGCCCATTTAAAGCTTAAACACATTGCTGCTTACGCTGAATTAAAAAAAATATATTCGGAATGCCCAGCAGATCTATCAACGAGACCTTTGCAGGCATCACAGAATATATCTAGCAATGTGTGCATGGCTGGTGTACCGTCCACGAGCAGTGAGCACTTATCGTGACGCTGACGAAGTGGCACCTCCATTAAAGAGGCAACAACAAATGGATGCTTATATTCCAAAAAAAATAACTGCAGATCAAAAAAAAAATAGACACAGATTTAATGGATCTCTTCATTGATGCCTTTCATCCTTTTAGTTTAGTAGATGAAAGATCTTTTAGGAAGTTTGCTCGGTGGATCACAGGGTATGTTTTACCCACCCGAAAAACTATTAGCAACAGCATGCTTCCAGAAATCTATCACAAAACGAAAATGTTGATACAAGGCAAAGTATCAATAGAAGCCGAAACGATTTGTATTACAACTGACTTGTGTACATCCACCTTTACAGATAGATATATAGCGGTCACAGGACACTACATAAATAAAGACTTAGAAATCCAAACTGTGTTACTGGATTGCTGCAAGTTTTTTGGAATACACACTGCTGACAATATTGCAGCTGAAATAAAAAGAATATGTGAAGAATGGGGTATATTCAAAAAAATTAATTTGCTATAACTGATAATGCACCTGCTATGGTTAAAGCCATGAAAGACATTTTATTATTAAAACACTACGGCTGTTACGCTCATTCCTTAAACCTAATTATTAAATTAGCTTTAAAACCATTGGAAACATCAATTGACAAAGTAAAATCAATAGTGTGTTATTTTAAGCAGAGCACGACCGCCCCGGATAAATTGATCAAATATTTAGTGGACCACGGACTTCCATCAAAACGGATGAAACAAGACTGTCCGACCAGATGGAATTCGACTTTTTATGTTGGAAAGATTTATAGAACTCGAAGAACCACTGCGTGCTACCATGGCAGTGATAAATAAAGATTTACCGATCATATCCATAGAAGAATAAGAGGCATTTAAAGAGCTGTGCCAAGTACTGCAACCCTTCGAGGAAATAACGAGGTCCGTTAGTGGTGAAAATAACATCACAGCGGGTTCTATAGTTATTTATACAAGGTGTCTAAATGAAAGCCTAAATTTATTAATTCGTGACAGCGTCATATGTGATGATGTCTCCTTGGTTGCACAAAGTCTAAAGAAGGGATTAGAGGAGAGATTTAAAAATATAGAAAAAAGTGGATCATTTTCTCTCTGCCTTCTCTTAGATCCCAGATACAAATTAAAGGCTTTTGAAAACCAGGCAACGGGCGTTTCAACAAAAAACAATGTAATGAAATTGGTACAGTGTAAAATATCTGAAAATACTCCTATGGTTACAGTTACAGAAACATCAGAAAAAGTAAAAATAAATAAATATTCGCCTTTTAGTATTTTAGACACTATTGTTGAAAATAATTCTACCGTAGGAACACCATTATCGAAGGCTGTCAGGGAAGTCGAAATGTACTTGAACGATGACCCACTTCCCCTTAAAGCAGCATCGGAAGAATTGAATTCATCGCCAAGGTTGCGCATTAGAATCCAACCGATCGAATTAAGCATGGAGGGGGGGGGGGGTTTATTTGTACCTTTTTATATCACTCCTCTCTGCCGCGCCGGCGCCTCTTAGTTTTTTTTTTATGAATTTATAAAAATCTCATTTTGAGGTTATGTTTTCATATTTTTATTTCTATTTTTTTATTTTATGCGACAAAGGGGGCAAACGGGCAGGAGGCTCACCTGATGGGAAGTGATCACCACCGCCCATGGACATCTGCAACACCACAGGGCTTGCAGATGCGTTGCCGGCCTTTCAGGAAAGGGAGGGAAGAGGGAAAAGGACGGGAGGAGAGAGAAGGATGGGGAGTGGGCCTCCCGGACTCCCACTTACCGGACGAAACGCGACAGCATAGCTGCCACTTCACGCCGGTCTCCTGTGAGAGAGTGGTACTATACGGGGCGTGCCGGCCCATTCGGCTGCTACCTGAAGGTAACAAGCATGGCACTACGACTTGATAAAACATTTACATAGAACGTAAGTATGAGAGAGTGGAGGAGGGGTAGGGGGAGGACGGGTAGTACCTTATTATATCCCGGTCGACGGAGCCCCGCTTAGCGGGGCTCCTATTACCTTATCCGCGTCGGAGTGCCCTCAAGTCCCGAGCTCGCTTCGCTCGCTCTTGGACCCTAAGGTCTCTGTGAAACACAAATAAAACAGCAAGAGCACATTCACGACACTACGAAAGTAACGGAATAAACGAATTCTCTATTGTCACCATAGAATGTCAGTCCAATGTCACTTTTCAAATTAGGTTCCATGTTACGCATACAGTATAGAAAATTGTCTATGGTTCCCTTGTTCCCATACAATAAGCTAAAAATATCGTTCCATTATACGCTTGTTATGTACAAAAACATAACCTCAAAATGAGATTTTTAAAAATTCATAAAAAAAAACTAAGAGGCGCCGGCAGAGGGGAGTGATATAAAAAGGTACAAACCACGCCCCCTAGACCCCCCACCTCCCCTCCATGCTTAATTCGATCGGTTGGATTCTAATGCCGAACGAAAAATGTTTTCAAAATCGGGATTAATATTAAATGATCGGCGAACGAGGCTTACTACACAAAAAGTGCAGAAGCTAATGTTTTTAAATATTAATATGGACAAACAACGTTTTAATTGGAAATAATGCATAATCATCAAAGCTCTGAATAAAGAAAAAAAATGAATATAAATAAACAAAAAAAAAGTTATAATATATAGGCTATATGCCTGATAAATATATGTATATTAGGGTGGCGACGCTTTAAAACTTCATGTAGGGTTTTAAACTGCATGTAGGGTGAGATGATATAAGTCTATAAAAATTATCAATTTGAAAAAATTCCTTCAAATAAAAAAGTGCATTTTTCAAACAAAATAAATACAATAAAAATGGTCATCAAAATAAACACCATTACATCATAAGTTTATTGACCCTAGCTTAAGACGGCAACATCGCACTGTCCCCGTCCCCCGAACACTCGTAGGTACTACTAGCCCTTGCGTCGTTTGCAAAGAATAAATAATTCGCAGAAATGACATAGTGTATGCCTTAAGTTGATTAAAATAATTTATCTTGATAGTAAGTAAATAAAGTGGCAGGCAGTGGTAGCCCGGCGGTAACGCGTCGCTTGTATAACTAAGTGATGCGGGTTCAAATCCGGGTCTCGCACCTCTGATATTTTCATGTACGAATCATTTCTATCCTGATTACCACTTGTCTTACGGTGAAGGAAAACATCGTGAGGAAACCTGCATGTCTGACTCAGGCTGTCTCACTAGGCCAGCGCGGTGGACTATGACCTGATCCCCGCGTACTCGGCCCGTGCCCAGCAGTGGGATGTTAAAAAGGGCTCATGATAAAAAGTAAACAAAATACATTAAATTCATCACATAAGATGTAGTTAATGTAGTAAAAAAAATCAACAGTCTTGTTGAGGTGGTTATACTTTTTAGTTGATTATATTTTTCGGCGTCGGGACGTGACGACCCCACCGCCCACTAGTGGGATAATCTAGTGACAGAGATTATTCCACCAGTGCAATCAGTCAAACCAGTGGTAGTGCCATGCTTGTTACCTTCGGGTAGCAGCCGAATGGGCCGGCACGCCCCGTAAAGCACCACTGTCTTACAGAAAACCGACGTGAAGTGGCAGCTATTCTGTCGCGTTTCGTTCGGTGAGTGAGAGTCTCGGAGGCCCACTTCCCATCCCTCCCCATGATAGTGCGAAATTTGGTCTGTCTACCCCAGGAGGGTACCACCAGCGCACATCACGGTGGAGAATCCCTCTCTGGGCATCCATGCCCAGATCGTACAATCCCTGAGCGTGGATGCCCAGGCTGCCCTCCGAATTCTGGGGGGGGGCAATTTTGCGCTCTCGTCTTCTGGTCGGGGCAAACGGAGCAGGCATCATAAGGCTACCCCTTTCACGCTTGCTGTGGACTTCTGTAACATTAGGGGGTTGAATTCCAACTTGAACGCCGTCCACTTCCACCTTGAGACGGCGAAGCCGGCCTTGCTCTTCCTTACTGAGACGCAGATATCTTCTCCGGCTGACACCTCTTTCCTCTCTTACCCTGGGTATAAACTGGAGCATTCCTTTATACCTCGGGCTGGGGTGTGCGTGTACGTCAGAGAGGATATCTGCTCTCGTCGCCTCGTCAGCCTTGAAGGGCAGGACCTATCTATCCTCTGGCTACGTGTAGACTGCGACGACCATCCGCGAATCTACGCGTGCCTGTATAGGTCTCATAGCGGTAATGACGAAACTGACCGACTCGTTGAGCACATGCAAATGGCTACAGATTCCGTGCTGCAGCAGATCCCATCCGCAGAAATCGTGATTCTCGGCGATTTTAACGCCCATCACGCCGAATGGCTTGGATCACGCACCACCGATCATGCGGGGAGATCTGTTCACGATTTCGCATTAGCATATGGTCTGACACAACTGGTCACCTCGCCAACGCGAATCCCTGATGTGGAGGATCATACACCTTCCCTGTTGGACCTTCTGTTGACCTCTCATCCGGACAGCTACCTGGTATCCGTCGATCCTCCTCTTGGTTCGTCGGACCACTGCCTTGTTCGGAGTATAGTGCCAGTTACGCGCTCAGCACGACCTCGCTTTGCGGGCTGCCGCCGCGTATGGCACTACAGGTCAGCGGATTGGGACGGGATGCGGTCATTCTTTGCGTCCTACCCATGGGGGCAGATTTGCTTCTCACCGGATGATCCAGACGTCGTTGCTGACTCTGTGACCGATGTGGTACTTCAGGGTATGGAACTGTTTATTCCGTTCTCTGCAGTGCCCATCGGAGGCAAGTCCCAGCCTTGGTTTGGTCGCTCCTGCAAGGTGGCATCTCGCCGAAAGCTGCAATGCTACCAAGCCTGGGCTGCCGCGTCGGCGTCTAATGATGCAAATACCAGCGCTTTTAAAAAGGAGTATAACTTTGCCTCCAGGTCCTTCAAAAGTGTAATTGCTAATGCGAAGTCGAAGCACATTAGCAGAATTGGCGAGAGATTGGGACGTCTCCCCTCAGGAACACGTGCGTTCTGGTCTCTCGCTAAGGCTGTTTTAGGGAATTTCTGTCAGCCTTCTTTTCCACCTCTGCACACGGATGATGGCTCGCTGGCCCATGCCGCGAAAGAGAAAGCTGATCTATTGGGCTCTCTTTTCGCGTCCAACTCGACTCTGGATGCCCAAGGAAACTCACCACCGACAATCCTGCGGTGCGACACTACGATGCCGGAAGTTCAGTTCCGGCAAAGTGCAGTACGCAAAGCGCTTTTCTCCTTGGACATATATAAGTCGAGTGGGCCCGATGGCATCCCTCCGATCGTGTTGAAGACATGTGCTCCGGAGTTGGCACCGGTCTTAACGCGTCTTTTCCGGCACTCCTATTCATTAGGCGTAGTCCCGAAATCCTGGAAGGCCGCTTTAGTGCACCCGATCCCAAAAAAGGGCAACCGCTCGGATCCGTCCAATTATAGGCCAATAGCAATTACCTCCTTGTTCTCCAAGATAATGGAGTCCATTATCAACTGCCAGCTCCTGCGGTACCTAGAGGAGCACCGGCTGATTAGTGACCGCCAGTACGGCTTTCGTCGAGGTCGCTCAGCCGGTGATCTTCTAGTTTACCTGACACATAGATGGGCAGAAGCAGTTGAGACCAAGGGGGAGGCGCTTGCGGCCAGTCTGGACATAGCGAAAGCCTTTGATCGGGTATGGCACAAAGCGCTTCTTTCGAAGCTACCTTCCTATGGGCTTACCGAGAAATTGTGCAACTGGATCACCAGCTTTTTGGCAGATCGGAGCATCAAGGTCGTTGTCGACGGTGCTTGCTCTGATCCTAAATTTGTCAATGCTGGTGTACCACAAGGCTGTGTACTGTCTCCTACTCTGTTCCTTCTGCATATCAATGACATGTTGCAAATTAGCAACATTCATTGCTATGCAGACGATAGCACTGTGGATGCCCTGTACACTGGCCGCGCTAATATTTCTCGGGAATACGTCAACGAGTGCCGGAACAAACTTGTGTCTGAAGTCGAATCTTTGTTAACCAAAGTCTCGGATTGGGGTCGACGAAACTTAGTCCAATTTAACCCCAAAAAGACACAAGTTTGCGCGTTAACCGCTAAAACAATGCCGTTTGTCGTAACTCCTCAATTTGAGACACTCCACTTTTTGAGACACTCAATGGAGTACTGTTCTCATCTCTGGGCGGGAGCTCCCCAGTACCAGCTACTTCCATTTGACCGCATCCAACGTAGGGCGGTTCGACTTATAGACGATCAAGCTCTTTCCGATCGGCTTGATACTTTAGCTCTGCGTAGAGATGTTGGATCACTCTGCATCTTCTACCGCATTTATCACGGGGAGTGTTCTGAGGAATTGTTCGAACTGATCCCGGCCGCAGAATTTCATCATCGGACATCGCGCCAAAACCGTAGATTCCATCCACACCACCTCGATGTCCAGCGTTCCACAACAGTGCGATTTCTTAGGCATTTTCTGCCTCGCACAATCACTCTTTGGAACCAGCTGTCGCCGGCGGTCTTTCCGAACCGTTACGACCTGGCAACCTTCAAGAAGAGAGCGTATTCTTTCTTGAAAGGCCGGCAACGCAAGCCCTATGGTGTTGCAGATGTCCATGGGCGGCGGTAATCACTTACCATCAGGTGAGCCTCCTGCCCGTTTGCCCCCTTTGTCCCATAAAAAAAAAAAAAAATGATTCATATCAATTTATCACCTGGTAGTTAAAAAATAAATCTAATATGTAATAAAAACAGGAAATGCTTTGCAAATGAAATTCTTTTACAATTTCCATATTATAAATTAACATTTTTCAATATTATTAAATACTAATTTAAAAGTAGTTTTTACAGTGTATTTTTTGTTCTATGGCGCAAAAATCCTTGAAAGTCGCGCCATTTTGTCCAATCGGCAAAATTCAAAGAAAACCAAAGACACAGGTAAGCACCGCCGCCGCCGACTGATACAGAGTAGTTGCCGACAATAATTAAATAAATTTATTCTTCTTAATAAAATTTAAGTAATTAAATTAATTTATTCTTCTTAAAACATTTCCTTTAGGAAAACATTTATAAAATATTTATTTGAACTTTTAGCGGGTGTTGTTGTTTGTGACGAGAGAACACAAATAAAAGTCTTAATGTCGTCACTCAATAAAATAATATATTGGAAAAAGTCAACACACACGTAAAAATAGTCAGAAGGAGAAGTTTAAGGAGATACACAGTAATAAACGATTTCACAGTACAAACACAATAAGTCCACATACAAAAACTAACGAAAACGATTAAATAATGTAAAACAAGTAAGTAGCATCAGCTGGTAAGGCGTCGACTGGTGTATGTAACAAAAATCATAAGTAGCCGGTAGGAGAAAAATAAATGCGTCCCGCCGTATACTACGGGTTTCGCGCGGCTATGCTTATGAATAAAAATAAATATGATTAAATATTAATTTATAAATATAAATAATTAAATATAAGTGTTGTATGTATGTAGGTGAGTGTATATATGATATTAATACGTAAATTAAATATTAAATAAATTATAAATATTTTGTTTTGGAAAGTTTAATATATAAATATGATAAACTAAATATATTACGTATAAGTCACCTACATCACTCCCCCCCAGAGGCCGTGTCTACGGACGATAATAATCAGGGAAGTGTACGTGTCTCCCGGAACGCGTTATGAATTTGGCAGTTGTGTAATCGGGGTGTTTGTCTGGAGGTGGAGAATTGCATGGTTGAGGTATTGGGTTTGAATCGGACAATAAGTAGGCTGGCTTAAGGCGGTCTATTGTTACTGTCACGGGTTTTCCCTTTACGTCAATTTTAAAAAATTTTGCGCTTCTCGTCAAAACTTTGTGTGGACCAGTGTACGCAGCTTGTAGTGAGCCCCGTAGCGCGTCTTCTCTTAGGAATACGTGGCTACAGGATTCTAGATTTTTGAAGATAAATGTCTTCTGCTTTGATTGATGATGCTTCGTTGGGACTGGACGGAGTTTCCTGACAAAAGACTTAATCCGCGTTGAGAAGTCGGTTATGTCCGTAGTGTAACCAGCCACATCATGCCCGAGGAACTCTCCGGGTAGCCTGAGTGGCTCACCATACACCAACTCTGCGGATGAGGCTTGTAGGTCTTCCTTAAACGCGCTTCTTATGCCGAGGAGTACTAATGGAAGCGATTCGGTCCAGTGTTCGTCACCGTGGCATATGATGGCAGCTTTTAGTTGCCTGTGAAAACGCTCCACTAAGCCATTGCACTGCGGGTGGTAAGCGGTTGTCCTACGATGTTGGAATCCAATGGATTTTGACAATTGTTGAAACAGGGCGGACTCAAATTGCCGGCCTCTGTCTGAAACAATATCTGTAGGACAACCAAATCGCGACACCCAGCATGATACAAATGCTTTGGCCACTGTTTCAGCGGTGATATCGGTGATGGCGACAGCTTCCGGCCATCGCGTAAAGCGATCGACGGCTGTCAAACAATACCGATATCCGTTTGAAAATGGTAATGGGCCGATCAGGTCTATGTGTACGTGTTTGAAACGCGCCGAAGGTAACTCGTGCGTACCCAAAGGTGAGGCAACGTGTCTAGTTACCTTTGAGCGTTGACAAGACAAACACGCCTTAGCCCATTCACGGCAATTTTTGCGCATTAGTGGCCAAACAAAACGTTGTGCTACTAGCTTAGTCGTAGCATTAGAGCCAGGGTGGCTTAGTGAGTGCAAGGAGTCGAATACTTGCCGGCGAAGGCTAGCTGGGACGTAAGGTCTGGGAGTCGGCGTACTGACGTCGCAGTACATTTCCGTACGACTACCAGGAATAGTCAACTTCTTTAAATGTAAAGATGTTTCGCCTTTTAATATATTTGCGAGGTCAGCATCTGTAGTCTGGGACTTGGCAAGTTCCTCCAGGTCGACAGGTTTCTGCAATTCGTTGACGCGAGATAGTGTATCGGCAACAATGTTGTCTTTACCCGATATGTGTCGTATATCTGTCGTGAATTGCGAGATGAAGTCCAAGTGCCTATACTGACGTGGCGAGCAGTTACTCTTTCTTTCATGAAATGCGTAACATAAGGGCTTATGGTCAGTATAGACAGTGAAATGGTTGGCCTCTAGCATATGGCGAAAATAGCGAATGCTTTCGTATATTGCAAGGAGCTCCCGATCGTATGGTGAATACTTTACCTGTGATGGGCTCAACTTGCGTGAGAAAAACGCTAGAGGCTGCCATGCTTCATCTTGATATTGCTGAAGGACTCCACCTATCGCCGTGTCAGAGGCGTCAGTGACAAGTCCCAGCTTAGCAGTAGAGTTAGGATGTGCTAGAAGTGCAGCCTCGCAAAGACTCTTCTTGCACTGCTCGAATGCCTGCAATGAATTTCCCGTTATGTCGACAGGATGTGAGGCTTTAACTGAACCAGTCAGTAAGGCATTGAGTGGAGCCTGTATCTGAGCGGCTTTAGGTATGAAGCGTCGATAAAAGTTTATCACCCCTAAAAATCGGTGAAGTTCTCTTACCGTTTTTGGAACTGGAAAGTCTAATTTGACTTTAGTATCTAAGGGCTTGGTACCATTCTCCGAAATGTGATATCCCAGGAATGCTACCTCAGGAACACCAAAGACGCATTTAGCCATGTTGACTAAAACACCGTAATCTTTCATACGGGTGAAAAGTTGGCGTAAATGGTCTTCGTGTTCTTCTTGTGTCCTGGAGTACACTAAAAAGTCGTCTAAATACGGATAACAGAAGTCAAGTCCGCGGGTCATTTCGTCGACGAACCGTTGGAAGGTCTGGCCAGCATTTCTCAACCCAAAAGTCATGAAAGGAAATTCGTATAGACCGAAAGGAGTCGTTATTGCTGTTTTCGGTATGTCCTCCTCAGCGACGGGGATTTGGTTATAAGCCTTGACTAGATCAATAACGGAAAAGAACTTACATCCAAATAGGTTGTGTGAGAAGTCCTGTATGTGACGTATGGGATATTGGTCAGGTATAGTTCTAGCGTTTAAAAGTCTATAATCTCCGCAAGGGCGCCAGCCATTGTCTTTTTTCGATGCGAGGTGTAGTGGTGATGACCATGGGCTGTCAGAAGGACGCGCCGTGCCATTTGCTAACATGGCTTCAAACTCTTGTCTAGCAATTTTAAGTTTATCGGGAGCTAGTCTCCTCGGTGCGCAAGATACTGGTGGGCCTGGTGTAGTGCGTATGTGGTGTTTTGTGTGGTGTTGTACGAGTCCCGGTGTACCGGCGGGTCGGGTTATTTCTGGAAATTCAGCTAGAATATTATGATATCTACTACTGCCGCCAGTTGATACTTTGACACTCGTAATTAGACAATCAGTGCTTACAATACTAGCTACTGTACTAATATCTGTTAGACTATCTATTAATTTATGGTTACCGACATCCACAATAAGTTTATAATAAGACAAAAAATCTACACCTATTATTGCTTTGGTTACGTCGGCGATAACAAAACGCCATGGAAAATTACGACGTAAACCAATGTTTAAAGTTAAATTTATATAACCATATGTATCGATTGTTGATCCGTTTGCAGCACTGAGTTGATATTGCGTCTTATGACGTGTTTCACGAATAGCACTAATTGGATATACACAAATGTCACTGCCGGTGTCTACTAAATATTGTATTTGAGTGCTGCGGTCCGTGACAAACAGACGACCTGTGCTGGAACTATGGCAATTGCTGGTCGTATTTACAGTGGGGCTCAGGGCATTTTTCACCTTAAAGTCGCAAGGCTTATTGCATCTGTGTGCCTTGCTTCCCTGTCTCGTGTGGTACCAGCAGATTGGGTACCTGCGATAGCTCGACTGGGAGCGGGATGTGGAGTGTTCGCACCGACTTCCGTCTCTGCGACGTCTGGTCGGTCGCGAACTGTGTTGGCATTGCGTAGTCAAAGCATTTACCTGTTTTGTGAGCTCTGATACCTGTCGCGTTAGCTGATTCGCTGGTGTCACTGCTGCTGGTGACGCTGTGGGCGGTGCGACGTACGTCGGCACCGCGAAGTCGTAGACGCGGTCGGCCAAGTCAGCGAGTGCGTCTAGGGTTAAAGTCGTCTGCGACGCAAGAATTGGCTGCATGAATGTAGGCAGTCGGTTTGTCCACATGGTTCTCACGGAGTCCTCGGGAACCTTGGGTTCGGTGAGGTGTTGCAGGTGACGCAGGAACTGTGATGGCTTTTGAGTGCCGAGCTGTTCGTGACACAATAGCTGCTGCTTAGCCTTGTTTTCATGGGATGCTAATATTATTTTTATTAGTTCGTCCTTTAATCGTTCGTAGTCTGGAGGGCCGGTGAGAATGTCCTCAACCTCGGCAGTGTACTGTCTGTCGATTGCAGCCAATATGTGGTAGAATTTGGTGGCGTCATCAGAAATTCCAAATAATCGAAACTGACCTTCGAGTTGCGCAAACCAGATAGCGGGTTTTTCTGTCGAAAACGGCGGTATCCGGATCTGTGAGGGCAGCTGTGGCGATGAAGTATGTGTAACAGGCGCGGCCATCTTGGCGCGCGGTCGACACAAAGGAATATGACTTTGCGATTTTTTCATATTTTAAATTCTCCTAGGTGTTCTATGCGGGGTCACCAGTTTAGCGGGTGTTGTTGTTTGTGACGAGAGAACACAAATAAAAGTCTTAATGTCGTCACTCAATAAAATAATATATTGGAAAAAGTCAACACACACGTAAAAATAGTCAGAAGGAGAAGTTTAAGGAGATACACAGTAATAAACGATTTCACAGTACAAACACAATAAGTCCACATACAAAAACTAACGAAAACGATTAAATAATGTAAAACAAGTAAGTAGCATCAGCTGGTAAGGCGTCGACTGGTGTATGTAACAAAAATCATAAGTAGCCGGTAGGAGAAAAATAAATGCGTCCCGCCGTATACTACGGGTTTCGCGCGGCTATGCTTATGAATAAAAATAAATATGATTAAATATTAATTTATAAATATAAATAATTAAATATAAGTGTTGTATGTATGTAGGTGAGTGTATATATGATATTAATACGTAAATTAAATATTAAATAAATTATAAATATTTTGTTTTGGAAAGTTTAATATATAAATATGATAAACTAAATATATTACGTATAAGTCACCTACAAACTAATTATTACTATAACATTTTTTTTAATACTAAAAGGCCTGAAAATACCAATCATAATATTAAAGTAGCATTTAAAAAAAGCAATAAAATTACCGCCGCTACTACGATTACTCTGTGCTTCAAATGTCGGCATTGCTTTGAAAAGACGGCTTAGGTTTTTAACTTTTTTGATTTTTCTATTTATTTAGTTGGCTTTAAAATGTCGAAGTGGGTACACGTGAAGGGCTGATTTTTAATGAATCGACCCAATGGCTAATAGTTGTGAAAGTGAAAATTTTATACCTAATATATTAGTTTGAACTTCCTTTATATCTTGGCGCGCTTTTGGCTCTAAAATAGTGAACACTGAACTATTAAGCCCCAGCGTCTCTTGGCGATGGTATTTGGTACCTGGTCTGGTCTAAGTCTTCAATAAACGTTCATATCCTGGCCACTTCCACGCATGATTGCCATTGCCAGGGTACGAAGGCACGAAGTCATAATTCAACGGTCAACGTGTCAACCGTTTAATAACCGAGAGAAGCTACAGCATCAGGAGCTCTGGCCTGGTATGCAAGAGGTATCAACGGCTACCTACCGCTGCGCGTACCTATCTAATACTTGGTTTTGAGGAACTGATTGGTAGAGGCAGGCCAGTGTCCAGTCCCTTCACCTACTCTTACCCCGAACAAGACTTGCTTTTATTGTTGTGTGTGCGTGTAGTAGTTTTTGCTGTATTTAAATTTAATTGACATCAAAACTCGAGTGCCAGTGTACCTATTTAGTTTTAAACTTTGTCTAATATCTATGGACTGTGTCATACATAAAATATTTGTAATATGCTCGTACGTATAGTAAATGTTCTTGTAATTTTAACAGAATGATTTATGTATAAGGTGGATCACCCATATTCGTGTCGAATTAAAAACTTGTGAGTACATTCTATGACAGTTTGAATGTATTTTATTATAATTTTTACGGGTAATATTTAATAGGTATTAGGAATATTTTAGCGAGTGCCTATGTTTAAAAATTGTAATTAATGTTATTTTTAAAGAGTACTTTTAAGATATTTTACGAAAATAAACATTGTTTCGTTTAAAGTATGTAACGAGATGTGATAGATTTTAATTTCTAGTGAACGTTATTCAATATTGCATCATTCAATTTATGAATTTTATACCTACTGTAACTTAATGTATTATTTTAATCACTGTGTATGTGAATTGATGGAGGTTTAAAAACATTTTAATGCTACATGAATGCCTTATAATTTGTAATAAAGTAGTAACTAAAGATATTATTTAGTTTAATTTATTCGCTTAAGGATACATAAAATAGAAAAGTTCGTATTACGATAAACAGGTTATATCATAACTAGATTTTGGATGGATGAATTTGCCTACCATATTGGCCCACCAAGCCTTGGGAGGTCGGGGGTTCGAATCCCAGATAGATAACATTTTTCTTCTTTAGTTTTGCTGTTAATTTTATTTAAATAATGTTAAGTATTAATACCACCAACAGAACTTTTAACTTCTTTCTCGCACGCATATTTTCTTGTCTCTCGTAAAATTATAGGTAGGTACTTACATCAAATAAAAAAGTTTGTAGGCATTTTGATAAATAAGTTTCAGGTTATAGGTACCTAAATAGGTTTTTTGAAAGTGAAAGAGTAATAAGTAAGTACCTACATAGTGCAAAATCGTGTTTGCGAAGCACGACGCAGAAAAATAATTTTCCGTCCTTAGGATCATATTGGCCCACAGAGCTAATAGAGGCCGAGGGTTCGAATCCCGGTTGGATTACATGTTTCTAATTTATTATTAACTATAAAGAAAAAAATATTTTTACTAAGAGTTCCCCATACATCTAATATTTAGATAGTTTTAAATTTAATAATACCTAAAACGAATTCTTCAATACTTCTTCGAAATCGCTACGGCCCACAGTGGATCCATATTGAAAATTAGTGGACATAGGCAACAAAGTTCCAATATCGCTTCGATATTTTTTTATGTGATTCTTCATGATATTCCAGACAACTTTTACTCTTGTAAAATTTCTTCTAAAGTTGATCTTTTGTCTGAAAAAAAATAAATTAGATTTTTTTGTATGGAGCGAATCACGTTTATTTTTTTTTCTTCAATTGTACGAATATGTTGGGTGTATGGCGTGAGTATATGATAGCTAGGGTCATTCTCTATCCACGAAAAAATATATCAGCGCCGGCCATCCGCGGCCGCGCGAGTAATCATTCGGTAAAAAAACAATATTGAAAATTAGTGGACATAGGCAACAAAGTTCCAATATCGATTCGATATTTTTTTATGTGATTCTTCATGATATTCCAGACAACTTTTACTCTTGTAAAATTTCTTCTAAAGTTGATCTTTTGTCTGAAAAAAAATTAATTAGATTTTTTTGTATGGAGCGAATCACGTTTATTTTTTTTTCTTCAATTGTACGAATATGTTGGGTGTATGGCGTGAGTATATGATAGCTAGGGTCATTCTCTATCCACGAAAAAATATATCAGCGCCGGCCATCCGCGGCCGCGCGAGTAATCATTCGGTAAAAAAACAATATTGAAAATTAGTGGACATAGGCAACAAAGTTCCAATATCGATTCGATATTTTTTTATGTGATTCTTCATGATATTCCAGACAACTTTTACTCTTGTAAAATTTCTTCTAAAGTTGATCTTTTGTCTGAAAAAAAATAAATTAGATTTTTTTGTATGGAGCGAATCACGTTTATTTTTTTTTTCTTCAATTGTACGAATATGTTGGGTGTATGGCGTGAGTATATGATAGCTAGGGTCATTCTCTATCCACGAAAAAATATATCAGCGCCGGCCATCCGCGGCCGCGCGAGTAATCATTCGGTAAAAAAACAATATTTTCAAAGTATATTTTCTGTCTCACTTGGCTGTTTTCACCTTCTTTTTAGTTAAATATATAGTTTTAATAGCACATAGGTACTCACAACTAGTAAGTCTGGCACAGGTTTAGTTATTATTGCATGTTATCGGTGGCACCTGCATTGTGATTGATGACTCATTTGTTTGTGCGCTCGGCTAAGTGCACAACAAACGAGTCACTGTAAAATAATTGTCTCTGATTGGTTGTTATTTTTTTAACTACCTGCACATTATTTATTGTTATCGGTGGCACCTGCTTTGTGATTGATGACTTATTTGTTTGTGCGCTCGTCTAAGCGCATAATTAATGAGTCATCGAAAAATGCTCGTCTCTGATTGGCTGAATAATTTTCAGTCATGTTAATATGTTCACTACTTGAGTAATTAACACTGACTATAAATACAAAGACATTCATTAAGTCCCTCTAGTTTCGCTCTTGTCGCTTATTTGTGAACACAGTGAAATACTTTTATTTTTATATTTACTTTAGAACTATGGCTGGATTTTGTACCAACCTAGATCTTTTTGTGAAATTAAGAAGTGGTGGTGATCTGAATATCATTATGTATTGAGTATCATTATGTATTGAACTTAAATACATAATAATACATTTTTAATAAATTATTTTTAACAAAAAAACAAAAACCGACTTCCAAACTTAATAAATCTAAACTAAAAAGTAGAAAATAATACTTTTAAGGACTTTGTTAATTTTGGAGTCGGTGCCAGCCAGATTATGTTTACAAATTTATAGATTAATCAAATATGTATCTATTTAGGGTTATTTTGCTTTGGCTGGCACCGACTTCAAAATTAACAAAGTCCTTAAAAGTAATATTTTCTACTTTTTAGTTTAGATTTATTAAGTTTGGAAGTCGGTTTTTGTTTTTTTGTTAAAAATAATTTATTTTTAAATTTTTAGCGGAAAGTAGATACGTATTGTGTTAATGACTATAAAAATTTACCTTCTATTATGAGGTAAACCTAATAGCCTGAGAGTAATACAACCATCGGTCCATAATTGCGTGTTATATTAAAAGAATTTTCTTTAAACTGTTAACCGTTGAGGAGTTGTACCTTCCATCATCAGTTACGGTACGTGACTCAAATATCCATATAGCCTATAAAAGATTCGGCCGAGCATTGTTAATTTGCTCCTAAAAATTGAAGAGTTCCGATACTTTGTCATGGATCCCATCATCAGAACCTTACCAAACTCTCATCAAACTACCCTTGAAGTATATCCTTTCCATTAAAAAAGAATCATCGAAATCGGTTGGCGTGATATTGAGTTATTCGTCCATTTGTCGCGCAAATACTTAATGCAAATTTAAGACTTTTATGGTTTTCTCATGGATGCCATTGTCAGAACTAGAAAATATTAAAATGGGACCACATGGGCAGCACTACCTTTCAAATAAAAAAAGAATCATCAAAATCGGTTCACCCAGTTCAAAGTTATGAGCTAACATAAAAAAAAAAAAAAAAAATACAGACGAATTGATAACCTCCTCCTTTTGGAAGTCGGTTGAAAACAAACTTTTATGCGTTCTCCTTCTTTTTAATTTTATTTAATTTTCCCATGCAATAACCCTAAAATGTTCTTTAAAAATATTTTTACAGTTATGTATTTATCTAATTATTTCGTTTGCGTATCATGTTTAAAAATATGAGTGCATAGTACTCAGTACACTGTATAGTCAGTACAATATTTTTAAAAATCTTGTCTGTGCCGTTGACTGCATAGAAGATCTCTTATACCCTGGGTACGGCAGTCAGGCCACGGTGAAATTTCAGATAAGCTATTACAATTATATTGTGTTTTTGTATAAAAATCGTACTTATGATGTTGAACTCTGGAGGAGATGTTTTGTTACGAGCCCATCATGAATGCAGCATTTAAATGAATTGGGGTTATGATTATTAAATACTAAAACAAAATTTTGTGTCTGTGCTGTTGACTGCTGAAGAGTTCTTTTATTAGAACCCAACCATGGACTCATCACCAAAATTATGATAGACTTTACAGCGACCTTGGATAATTGAATTTATATATAAAATTCATATATACGAGTACAATTTTGCATCTGTACAAAAGCTGTGTAGGAAACCTCTGCTTGAAGTCAATCCAAGGTGGAGAATCAGTTCATAATTAGTAAAATTCCTACTGTTTACGATACGCAGAAGCTTTCGAAAATACTTACTCTTCTTACAAAAATAAATTAGACTTCTAGCGTCCAGATTATAAGGTGTGAACTGATTACTATGAAACAAAAAACTTAATGTTACTTCAATTTACGCACATATTGTTGTGTATAAAAGTTACTTGAAGTTGTGAGGTCAAATGCACATAGCCCTAATTTTACTTCTGGAATTTCTCTACTTCTTCACTTTAAACTCAAATATCTTTTGATAGACTGAACCGATTACAATGAAACAAAAACTAAATGTTACTTAAAGTTACGTTCAATCGTTGTGTATAAAAGTTATCTACATTGCTTTCGTACATTTTACGTGATGCCCGGATAAATAAATAAATAAACAGACAAACCGACAAACAGACAAACAAAAAAAACTTTGCTATGAAGTCTAAATGGAAATGGGCTGGACATATTGCCAGATATAAGGATAAGAGATGGACACAGAGAACAACAACATGGAAGGGACCAATAGGAAAACGTAGAGTGGGAAAACCAAAGAAAAGATGGTCAGACGATATAAAAGAAATAGCTGGACCAGAATGGATAAATATTGCCAAGGACAGAGAAAAATGGATGAGCTTGGAGGAGGCCTATACCCGAAAGGGATCTGTTAGTATGTAAGATGTACAAATGTTAAAATGAAAAACCGTTATAACAGAAAAATAAAGGCTTTATTATTATTATTTTATTATAAAACCACATCTGCGTTACCGTCTTTTAGTCTATTAATTACAGAATCTTTCACAAACTCTATGTTCTCAATTTTCAATGACTGAAATTCTTTTACTATGTAATTTACTGCTTCAATTCGCAAATCTGTGTTAATGTGATTTAAATTTTCAAACAAATACGTCCCTCCAACTTTATGAGCAACTGCTGGTTTAAATCCCAATACTTTTGATAGCTGCGCTCTTTTCTTTGGCGACAATTAGCTGTCAAAGCCCATTTCTCTTTTAATAACTAACCTAACAAATGTATCTGGATACTTATTTATGATACGTTTTAAAAATAGTGAATACCATTCCATGAATTTATTAGAAAAACGGTTATCGTCATCAAAACTTCCTACATTTGAACACTTTAAAGCATTGAGGATGCAACTGAAAACAAAATAGAATTAAATTAGTACTATTCACTTACATTAATATTTTTAACTATAAAGTATGATATATTTTAATGCTAATATTGCAAATCAAGACTGATTTATGTATTACTAGCTGTTCCTCGCGGCTCCGCCCGCGTTTGTAGAAGGATAAAAATTTAGGATTATATTTAGGTTTTGAAGCCAGATCATAAAAAAATAAAAGTAAAGATTTGATCTGAAATTAAAAAATAAAAAATCTGGAGATCCCTACATATATTTAAAACTAGCTGTGCCCGCGACTTCGTTCGCGTTGATGTCGGAACTTAATAATGTATTTTTTAGTGCGAAGCGCTGTTGGAGGATACCGATACAAATCATTTTTTTTTATTTATGCTAGTGTTTCTTTATAAACAACATTAGCTTTGGAACCATCTGGAGCGTACACAAAAAGGTTATTGGGGTTATTTACGCGGGAAAGAGCTACTATAGTTGACCATGGGAAAAGCATCCAATACTTAGGTCCACCCCCGCAACGGATAATGTCTGGCCCTGAGTTTTATTAATCGTCATGGCATAACAGAGACTGACTGGGAATTGCACTCGTTTGAAAGAGAAAGGAAAGTTGTTGGGAATTATAGGTATTCTAAGAATAAAAACAATATCACCGGCGCCGCAACCGGTTAATATTTCAGCTTCGATTATGTTTTGCTGCAGATTTGTGACTTTGAGCCGAGTGCCGTTACAAAGTTTGGGAGGACATAAATTATTATAAGGCAAGATAACCTAAACTTTAAAAAATATAATAATATAATATAATAAGTAATATAATAATATAATATTGCGTATGATTTTAAATCTCTTATCTAGAAATTTAATATCAACACAAATTTAATCATAATATCAGCCTTAGTGGTAAAAGTTTTTAAAAACATATAGTGCAATCAGCAATGTGTCTGTGCAATAAAATATCAAACTACGAAGTAAATAAAACTACTTGACTCAAATCGCAAGTTATTTTTTAATATTTACTTCGCACTTCGAAATTAAGACCGAATCTAACTTACTAAAATTTTTTGAAAGATAAAACGAATTACGGAATAACGAATTAACGAACGAACGATTTACGATACTATCAATTCAATTCAATACCTTTACTTTAAAGACTCCTACAAAACTCATAAATGGCCGGCGGCACAGAACACAATTACTCCTAACTCCTAAGCGGAGGCCGGCGGAAACACTATTATAATTTTATTAATTTACATTTTTTATAAGGTGTGAACTGATTACTATGAAACAAAAAACTTAATGTTACTTCAATTTACGCACATATTGTTGTGTATAAAAGTTACTTGAAGTTGTGAGATCAAATGCACATAGCCCTAATTTTACTTCTGGAATTTCTCTACTTCTTCACTTTAAACTCAAATATCTTTTGATAGACTGAACCCATTGCAATGAAACAAAAACTAAATGTTACTTAAAGTTACGTTCAATCGTTTTGTATAAAAGTTATCTACAATGCTTTCGTACATTTTACGTGATGCCCGGATAAATAAACAGACAAACCGACAAACAGACAAACCGACAAACAGACAAACAGACAAAAATTCTAAAAATGCTGGAAATGGGTTCTATTGGTTGTCCTTTAACACCCTGGCTATTTTTTTTGTAATTTTTTTTGATGTACAAAAACGACTTTTCTACAGTTTTATTATATGTATAGATGCTATGATAATTTTTAAATAAAAACATGGTTGTTGTGCCTCACTCGACATAGATAGGTATAGTGTGTCGCGGACTTTTTTGTAGATATTTATAAGATCTACAATTAATTAGAACATTTTATGGTTCTATCTTTTATAGTTTAGGCAGCGTACGCAAAATAAGTAACTTTTCTGGTTGATTTTTTACACCTTGTGTCCGAAAAACCCAAATATCTTACGGAACCCTATTTTTTTCCAAAATAAAATAAAGTCTATGTTACTCTTGGATAATGTAGCTTTCGAATGGTGAAAGAATTTTTAAAATCGGTCCAGTAGTTTTTGAGCCTATTCATTACAAACAAACAAACAAACAAACAGTTTTCCTCTTTATAATATTAGTGTAGATGTTACAAAACTGGTTTACAATAAAACATCAGTTGGAGATAAGAGATTTGGTCCATAAAATAAATTCAACAAATGAAATGAAATTATAAGGAGTAACAAGTATGTGAGTATTGTCAACATTATTTTTTAAAAAAAAAAATAAACCGACTTCAAAAAATATGCACTAAAAAGAGAAAAATAAAAAGTAGAAAATAATACTTTAAAGAACTATGTTAATTTTGGAGTCGGTGCCAGCCAGGTATTTTGATTATGTTTACAAATTGATAGATTAATCGAATATACGGTTATTTTTCTTTGGCTGGCACCGACTCCAAAATTAACATAGTTCTTTAAAGTATTATTTTCTACTTTTTATTTTTCTCTTTTTAGTGCATATTTTTTGAAGTCGGTTTATTTTTTTTTTTAAAAAATAACTTATTTTTACATTTTTAGTGTGCCTTTTATTTAGCTGATTTAATGATAGTGACTTACTATATGTCACTAATTTAAAATGTGTTTAAGCTTTATATTAAACATCGAGCATACCCATTAACGACGAAAATAGTAATTAATTATCGGGTCTGGCGAAAGGGGGGGGGGGGGGGGGTGTTGGTGTCCAAAGAGTACTCGATCTACGACTACTGTAGCTGTAACTAAACTACGAGCTCATCTTTATGTTTACATTCCCCATACGAAATAGTTTAAATAAACCACGTCCATTATTCCACCTAACTCCTAGAGGTTAATGAGATTTACCTTCTATTATCATATTAACGTAATAGCCTGGAAGAACACAACTATCAATCTATATGTATGTATAATTTTAAAGGAATTTCCTTTCAACTCCTAGCCGTTGAGGAGTTGTACCTTCCATCATCAGCTTATCCACATGAGATGGTAATTATCAAATGCAAATCCTTAAAAAACTTTAGAAAATATATGAAAAATGTACTAAGTGCCTATAAAATTTAAGAGTTGCCATCGATTTCCCTAGGATCCCATTATCAGATCCTAACTTGGTGACAACGGGAATATCTTGGAAGTATACCCTACCAAACAAAAAATAAATTTTTGAAATCGGCCCACAATTGACGCATAAATCGGTGAATACAGATAAAAAATAACATTTGAAGAATTCTACCTTCCATCATCAGCTCATCACATGAGATGACGATTTTCAGACGCAAATGCTTGAACAGCTTAAGAAAATATATAAAAAACATAATAGGTGCCTATAAATTTTGAAAGTTGCCCCGGATTTCCCTGAGATCCCATCATCAGATCCTGATTTTGTGATAATGGGACCCCCTCAGAACTATACCCTACCGAACAAAAGAAAAATTTCTGAAATCGGCCCACAGTTGACGGAGAAATCGGTGAACATACATAAAAAAAAAAAAAATACATACATCGGAACATATAACCTCCTCCTTTTTGGAAGTCGGTTAAAAATTAAAAATAACTTCCCCTGGCCTCACACAATGGATTGGATTGGATGATTACTAAGGAAATATAAGCTAAGAAATTATAAACCCGTTTCTGTTAAACAAATGTATGCACATAACACTTTTTTTAATATAAACTTTGTTTATAACATGCAAAAACTGCAAAAGTCATGGTAAAAATAACTAAGAATTTTATGCTTATTACTGTATAATTTTGTCTGGCTGTTGATGTTTGAGGTCAACTTCGTCAATGAATAAAAAAGGCAGGCAGGATAATATTGAGAAATCTTCAAGATTTCTTTGCATTATTTTCAATATGCTAGACAGAAATACCAGGCTGAATGTATGAATACTAATTCTTAACTCCACAAGCTTCTTCAAATTAATGCATCGAGTGTCAATCAAATGAATTGAAATATAAGGTAAAATACATTTAGGCATCTTTGTTAAATGTTTCTGATTTGTGTAAATTAAATTTAAAAGCAATACTACATCATATGTTAGGTCAAACTCAGTAGTACACAGTCTAACAATCAAATCATTTATTGTTTTTCTTTTGAATGTTGCCTTAGTTGATAAATATCCTATAACTATATGTGAAGATGATCTGAAATCAATAATTGGTGACACTAGGCCTTCTTTCAATGTAGGCAATAATGCATTGATAATAGATTCATTTACATATTCACTTGTGTTTATAGTACCAATTGCAGTTGAGCAGAAAAATGCATATACTGTATTCAATTGCGTTGCTCTCTCACCAAATTCTGTGACATATTTTAAAGTGCTCTTTGCTATAAATTGTAAAGTGGATGTGTTTGAAACACATTGATTATGTAAAACTTGCTTTGTTAAGGAACTTCCACGTTTTTGGATAGATTCTAGCCAGTTCCACCTGTTTGAAGTTGATGATAATTGAAGTAACTGGATGAAACGCACAAATATTTTTGTTTCATGGTAAGGCAGTATAAGCATCATAATTGCATCTTGATTATACTGATGTATGCTGTATCTGTTTACCAGCCATTCTAAAGCTTTATGAGACGACTGAAGTAAGAAGTATGGTGACAGTAGTATAAGGAATTTTTCAATTGTTTGGTCCAAATTTTGATTCACCTCTTTACTCTGAAATGCACGTTCAAAATCTTTTGAAGAAATACTGAATAATGAGTCTTCGTACACACGAAATCCCTCATATAAAGCAATTAACTCCTTAAGACCACTAAGGCCGATTTCATAGAACGTATCGCGATCCTTTAAAGCGGCCTCTCTAGGATCAAAAAGCAAGGATTCCTTTTTCTTATCATCTTTATAATTTGATGTAGATGCCATTATTACCTTTAGCTTCTACTTGTAAAACCTGTGAAAGTTTAGGTACAGTCGTAAGCAATGAAATGTATACAAGTTGACAAGTTGACAAGTTTTCAAATATATGTGAACATCAAACGTTGCAAAAGAAAGTATACAAGCTTTGTGTCAAAATAAAGTATACGTTAGTTGTTTCATATTTAAGTATACAACTTTATCAATTCATTGTAAATAACTTAAAATGAATATTTGTATACACGATTCGTGTTATAAGTACATATGTAGCTATTAGTCTGTGCACAAAAATGTGCAGTTTTGTGTTCAAAAAGCATAAAATAATATTTTTGTATTTGAAACAAAGGTTTTTCTAATACATATACTGTATCGTCCATTATTCTTTTTTATAACATTTAATTTTTATCTCATACTAGCGGAATCAGCGGCTTCCCTTGCGCTTAAAATGCACTATAGTAGGTAATAATCTATCACTACACAAAGTAAAAAATCGGTTCACTACTTTTTGTGTGAACGCGCACGTCGATTAGCGATAGTTATAGCTGATATATTTTTTCTGTTTCAACATAAAACTTCCTAATAAACTAACTGGCAAATAAATTTATATGTATTCAGCCCTTTTTAACTCGGAACCAGATTTGAACCCGCATCAATATAATATCCAAGCGAGCACGTTACCACTGGGCTACTGCCGTACCAGTACCAGAGTCTATAAAACATATAGTCGTCCAACGGACGTGACAGCCAGCAGCTAGCCCTAAGCTGCCATACACTCGCTTGGGACATTAGTGTATGGTGGCAGCTTTAGCTGTCACGTCCATTGGTCGACTGAATATGTTTCATAGGCTTTGCTACTACTGTCCAGATAAATTAATATGTTAACGTTGCCGTTCCGTCAAATATACATACGAAATATCTTTGACGGAACGGCAACGTCACTTTTTTGCGTTTCGATACAAAGACGTCAACTTAAAATCTATTTCTAAAAGTCAAATATTTAATTATTCTTTAGTTTGCTTTGCTATGAGAAATATAATGTTTTGTAAATTCACTTCCTAATGTCAAATTGTAATAGCCTAGTTAGTATGGCTGTAGCTTATACTTTGTGAGCTTGCGATGCGAGTTCAAATCCCACGTTCGATAGACTTTTTTTTTTCATTTTTGTTAGTTTCGTGTAGATATCTTTTAACTTACACATTATATTATATAATGGCGATAGAGAAAAAAAATGAAAAATAAAAATTTGATCAAAAAATAAAATATCTGGCGAGGGCTACCCTACCTACGTGTTATCACCTACATACGTGAGTAAAAAATAGCCTACAATCTCATCTCAGACCTACCAAATATACACAAAATATTCATAAAATCGGTAAAGTCGTTTCGGATGAGTTCTATAACAAAGACGAGATTTTTTTATATACTTATTAGAAAGATTATAATAAAATAGTAACTTAAGCATTTATATTTTATACTTTAAATATATATTTTTTAAAACAGTGACTGTAACGAATTGTGTATTGAATATAGACTCCAAAACGATATGTTTTATTTAAATGTTTGTCTGTTTGTATGTCATCATTTAACATAAAAAGCACCAGGGACTTATAAGTATAACTAAAATATAACCAAATGTGTGTGATAGTGATAACATTACTCGGGTCATGACTATGGATATTTTTTATTGCATAAAAATATTTCATTTTTACAGGAAAACATTAAGAGAGTATAAAATGTTTGGTCTTAAAAAGGCCTACAGAAAATATCAAATCTCTCTCTCTATCTCTTAAGCTAAGTAAAACGCGATTAACACAAAATAAGCAAACAAAACAAAAGTTCATCTGCGTGTCTATTTAAAACGGTGTCTAAATAAATTTGGAACACAAACCTATAAATATTTACCACTAGCATACCTGGCGCACTTTGCTGGGTTAAGGTTAAAAATAATTTAAACGGTTTTTATAATTAAAGTAGCCTAAGTTATAACATTGGCTATCTGCGAGTGAAAGTCCCGTCAAAATCGGTCAGCTTTAGTCGTTTCAGGGATTAGCCGAAACCAACAGACAGACAGATACACAATATGTTTAAAATTGATGTTTATATATATACTTTCATACGCATTTAGTGAAAAGCTGTTAATTTATAAATTAAATACAATCTTCAATTCTTCAATTTTATATATAAATGTATTCTGATATATTATAATTATTTATTATCACATTACGATTAAATCATATTTTATAAGAACACTAAAAATATCAATATTTTCAGGCAATGAAAAAAAAGCTACAATACATTTAGAATACGAAGGTAAATTTCGCTGTCATCGACAAGATTATAATAACTCAGATTGATTGACAGCGGAAACCGAGCGGTCTCTAACCAGAAGTCCTCGGATCGAATCCAAGTGTTTCCAGTCCGTTTATTATTTCTTTTTTTTATTTTTTCCCAAAAAAACCAAGCGAAGCTCGGTCGCCGATATTTCTTTTATAAATAAGAAAATTTTGAGATTTGACAGCAATTCTAGTAATTTCGAATCCTTTTCTGAAAATGCTTTGTTACACATTTAAAATTTGCAATAAACAGATCTTGTCCTGTAAATTGTAATTGTCAAAATGTTGTGACGTGCTACAAACGTGCTCACTGCGGTATGCACTACGAGTATTACGCGAAAATATTTATGACCCTTGTATGATTTAAAAATGTATCATTATGTATTGAACTTAAATACATAATAATACATTTTTAAAAACAAACTTTTATGCGTTCTCCTTCTTTTTAATTTTATTTAATTTTCCTATGCAATAACCCTAAAATGTTCTTTAAAAATATTTTTACAGTTATGTATTTATCTAATTATTTCGTTTGCGTATCATGATGTTTAAAAATATGAGTGCATAGTACTCAGTACACTGTATAGTCAGTACAATATTTTTAAAAATCTTGTCTGTGCCGTTGACTGCATAGAAGATCTCTTATACCCTGGGTCTCAGACCAAATAAAAAGTATAGACGGAACTCTGCGAACAGCAAAGTGAGGCCGGTCAAACTATGCCTCGCCGTGTACATACACAATTACACGCACACTCGTACAACGAAACTACGCCTTGCCTTGTCAGTCTATATATCGCGGCTCGTGGGAGCAACACGTTTTGAGAAAATATTAATTTACAAGCGAAAATGCCGAATTGTGTTGTGAAAGGGTGTAAGAATCAATCCTCAAAAGATAAAAAGCGGGATGGAATCACATTTCACACGTAAGTAATTTGAAAACCAATAATTTTCAATAAATCAAAATAAAATTTTAAGATTATTGCTTGGAACACAAATGTTGGCAACATTTGTATAAAGTGTTTTTGTTTACCCTATTTGGATGGATTACAATCTATCGAGATAGATTCTTATCTAACGGTTTTCACAATATTATATATCCATGTTATCAAAATCGGCTCGAACAATAATTTAATAGCAAAATAAAAAAATTTACTAAACTTTTATTCGTTACGTTATTAAGTCAGTTGTTTTTAACGGGTTTCAATTATATCCATAATAATATGTATTAATTAATATTTTAAAGGCGTTTACTACCCTTTCATTTAAAATATTAATAGTACCTATGTGTATTATTAATAATTAATTCAGCATAAAGGTTTTTAAATAAAATAAATTGGATAAATCGTAACGAATTTTATTTCTGAACCACTTTTTCTATTTACTTTCTCCTACCATCACTACTTTATACCGACAACTCACCAAGACACTTTATATATCATGTTATGGCGTTATCAATTAGTAACGTTATTTTTGTAATTTTAGGGTAATTTGAATTATCATGGCAACACCGGCCCACGCAACACATGTTTAAAAAGGTGGCCTCACTTTTCTGTTCGCAGAGTTCCGTCTTTAATTTTTATTTGGTCTGAGCCCTGGGTACGGCAGTCAGGCCACGGTGAAATTTCAGATAAGCTATTACAATTATATTGTGTTTTTGTATAAAAATCGTACTTATGATGTTGAACTCTGGAGGAGATGTTTTGTTACGAGCCCATCATGAATGCAGCATTTAAATGAATTGGGGTTATGATTATTAAATACTAAAACAAAATTTTGTGTCTGTGCTGTTGACTGCTGAAGAGTTCTTTTATTAGAACCCAACCATGGACTCATCACCAAAATTATGATAGACTTTACAGCGACCTTGGATAATTGAATTTATATATAAAATTCATATATACGAGTACAATTTTGCATCTGTACAAAAGCTGTGTAGGAAACCTCTGCTTGAAGTCAATCCAAGGTGGAGAATCAGTTCATAATTAGTAAAATTCCTACTGTTTACGATACGCAGAAGCTTTCGAAAATACTTACTCTTCTTACAAAAATAAATTAGACTTCTAGCGTCCAGATTATAAGGTGTGAACTGATTACTATGAAACAAAAAACTTAATGTTACTTCAATTTACGCACATATTGTTGTGTATAAAAGTTACTTGAAGTTGTGAGGTCAAATGCACATAGCCCTAATTTTACTTCTGGAATTTCTCTACTTCTTCACTTTAAACTCAAATATCTTTTGATAGACTGAACCGATTACAATGAAACAAAAACTAAATGTTACTTAAAGTTACGTTCAATCGTTGTGTATAAAAGTTATCTACATTGCTTTCGTACATTTTACGTGATGCCCGGATAAATAAATAAATAAACAGACAAACCGACAAACAGACAAACAAAAAAAACTTTGCTATGAAGTCTAAATGGAAATGGGCTGGACATATTGCTGGATATAAGGATAAGAGATGGACACAGAGAACAACAACATGGAAGGGACCAATAGGAAAACATAGAGTGGGAAAACCAAAGAAAAGATGGTCAGACGATATAAAAGAAATAGCTGGACCAGAATGGATAAATATTGCCAAGGACAGAGAAAAATGGATGAGCTTGGAGGAGGCCTATACCCGAAAGGGATCTGTTAGTATGTAAGATGTACAAATGTTAAAATGAAAAACCGTTATAACAGAAAAATAAAGGCTTTATTATTATTATTTTATTATAAAACCACATCTGCGTTACCGTCTTATAGTCTATTAATTACAGAATCTTTCACAAACTCTATGTTCTCAATTTTCAATGACTGAAATTCTTTTACTATGTAATTTACTGCTTCAATTCGCAAATCTGTGTTAATGTGATTTAAATTTTCAAACAAATACGTCCCTCCAACTTTATGAGCAACTGCTGGTTTAAATCCCAATACTTTTGATAGCTGCGCTCTTTTCTTTGGCGACAATTAGCTGTCAAAGCCCATTTCTCTTTTAATAACTAACCTAACAAATGTACCTGGATACTTATTTATGATACGTTTTAAAAATACTATTGAATACCATTCCTTGAATTTATTAGAAAAACGGTTATCGTCATCAAAACTTCCTACATCACTCTCTTCATCATTATCCTCATTTGAAAACTTTAAAGCATTGAGGATGCAACTGAAAACAAAATAGAATTAAATTAGTACTATTCACTTACATTAATATTTTTAACTATAAAGTATGATATATTTTAATGCTAATATTGCAAATCAAGACTGATTTATGTATTACTAGCTGTTCCTCGCGGCCCCGCCCGCGTTTGTAGAAGGATGAAAATTTAGGATTATATTTAGGTTTTGAAGCCAGATCATAAAAAAATAAAAGTAAAGATTTGATCTGAAATTAAAAAATAAAAAATCTGGAGAGATCCCTACATATATTTAAAATGCTATGATAATTTTTAAATAAAAACATGGTTGTTGTGCCTCACTCGACATAGATAGGTATAGTGTGTCGCAGACTTTTTTGTAGATATTTATAAGATCTACAATTAATTAGAACATTTTATGGTTTTATCTTTTATAGTTTAGGCAGCGTACGCAAAATAAGTAACTTTTCTGGTTGATTTTTTACACCTCGTGTCCGAAAAACCCAAATATCTTACGGAACCCTATTTTTTTCCAAAATAAAATATAGTCTATGTTACTCTTGGATAATGTAGCTTTCGAATGGTGAAAGAATTTTTAAAATCGGTCCAGTAGTTTTTGAGCCTATTCATTACAAACAAACAAACAAACAAACAAAGTTTTCCTCTTTATAATATTAGTGTAGATGTTACAAAACTGGTTTACAATAAAACATCAGTTGGAGATAAGAGATTTGGTCCATAAAATAAATTCAACAAATGAAATGAAATTATAAGGAGTAACAAGTATGTGAGTATTGTCAACAAAATTAAAAATAACTTCCCCTGGCCTCACACAATGGATTGGATTGGATGATTACTAAGGAAATATAAGCTAAGAAATTATAAACCCGTTTCTGTTAAACAAATGTATGCACATAACACTTTTTTTAATATAAACTTTGTTTATAACATGCAAAAACTGCAAAAGTCATGGTAAAAATAACTAAGAATTTTATGCTTACTGTATAATTTTGTCTGGCTGTTGATGTTTGAGGTCAACTTCGTCAATGAATAAAAAAGGCAGGCAGGATAATATTGAGAAATCTTCAAGATTTCTTTGCATTATTTTCAATATGCTAGACAGAAATACCAGGCTGAATGTATGAATACTAATTCTTAACTCCACAAGCTTCTTCAAATTAATGCATCGAGTGTCAATCAAATGAATTGAAATATAAGGTAAAATACATTTAGGCATCTTTGTTAAATGTTTCTGATTTGTGTAAATTAAATTTAAAAGCAATACTACATCATATGTTAGGTCAAACTCAGTAGTACACAGTCTAACAATCAAATCATTTATTGTTTTTCTTTTGAATGTTGCCTTAGTTGATAAATATCCTATAACTATATGTGAAGATGATCTGAAATCAATAATTGGTGACACTAGGCCTTCTTTCAATGTAGGCAATAATGCATTGATAATAGATTCATTTACATATTCACTTGTGTTTATAGTACCAATTGCAGTTGAGCAGAAAAATGCATATACTGTATTCAATTGCGTTGCTCTCTCACCAAATTCTGTGACATATTTTAAAGTGCTCTTTGCTATAAATTGTAAAGTGGATGTGTTTGAAACACATTGATTATGTAAAACTTGCTTTGTTAAGGAACTTCCACGTTTTTGGATAGATTCTAGCCAGTTCCACCTGTTTGAAGTTGATGATAATTGAAGTAACTGGATGAAACGCACAAATATTTTTGTTTCATGGTAAGGCAGTATAAGCATCATAATTGCATCTTGATTATACTGATGTATGCTGTATCTGTTTACCAGCCATTCTAAAGCTTTATGAGACGACTGAAGTAAGAAGTATGGTGACAGTAGTATAAGGAATTTTTCAATTGTTTGGTCCAAATTTTGATTCACCTCTTTACTCTGAAATGCACGTTCAAAATCTTTTGAAGAAATACTGAATAATGAGTCTTCGTACACACGAAATCCCTCATATAAAGCAATTAACTCCTTAAGACCACTAAGGCCGATTTCATAGAACATATCGCGATCCTTTAAAGCGGCCTCTCTAGGATCAAAAAGCAAGGATGCCTTTTTCTTATCATCTTTATAATTTGATGTAGATGCCATTATTACCTTTAGCTTCTACTTGTAAAACCTGTGAAAGTTTAGGTACTTATAAGTTAATGTTAAGTTATTAAACAAATGTAATACTATTGTTACGAATACACAAGTAAAGGAGCCTGCGCCATCTAGCGTGGAGCGAGGGAACTACTTTGTGTGCTGTACGAACCACTTCATTACTAAGACAACGTGAAACCTCCGCTCAATACTAGATGGCGCTAGAGGAGCTATATAGAGGAATAAACTCGAAAATCGAGTACACGCGCGAACATTCCAGAATGGTCTGGGACTAGACTCGGCCGGTATAAATAGGCCGCGGGTGGCCGAGCGAGTTCAGTTCAGTTTGAGCGATCAACAAAGCGACTTCGAAGTGAAGACTAGTGATCAAGAGTGATACCAGCGGAAATCTACGACATTGGCTACGACCTCGGACATCGTTAGTGCTTAGTGAGTGTACCTAGTGCTTAGTGAGTGTACCTAGTGCTTGTGTCGGACCTAGTGCTAGTGAATAAAGTCTCTGAAAGAGTCAGCAGGTCTTTCTCTCCAAATCGTTCGAACCCTAACACGCAACAACTGGTGTCAGAAGTGGGATTTGGAGATGCCATTGACTCCGAGAGAGAACCCTAAGGAGGGGGTCAGGACGAGGGCACAACGAGCTCCGGATGCCACTGGGGGCCAAGCTCCGCCCACTGTGGGCCAAGCCCCGCCCACTGGCCCCGCCTACCAGGCCACGCCCACCGGCCAGGCCCCTCAGGCCCCGTCCACTGGCCCCGCCTACCAGGCCCCGCCCACTGACCACGCCCCTCAGGCCCCGCCCACTTTGACTCAGGCCCCCGCCCACTTTGGCTCAAGCCACGCCCACTGGCTCCACCCACCTTGCCACGCCCATCGGACAGGCCACGCCCACCAGCGGCACCGTAGCTTCTACAGACCCTCAAGTGGCACTTCAATTAGGAAGTTTATTTGAATTAATGAAGGCAATGAGAGAATCACAAGAGGCAATGCAAGAATCACAAGGGCAACAAAAAGACCTCCAAGAAAAAGCGCTTTTGGCTATAAAAGATGTTAGTGACACGGTGGGTAAGCTTCGAAAAGATGTCGACGAAGTGGAAGAACGAGTTATCGGGTTAGGATTGGATGTTGAAAATGTGAAAACCGGTCTCGCTGAACTACAGAAGAAAGTAGTGCGCCTTGAAACCACGGGAGTTGCGATGTCTAGTGGAACTACCGGAGGGGCGCAAGGACCAAGAGTGAAAGTGCCGCCATACGACGGCACTACTTCGTGGAACGCTTATCGTCAGCAATTCCAGACTGTTGCCACTGCCAATGGATGGACGGAAGAACAATGTCTGACCGCTCTCACTGTTGCGCTCAGAGGGCAAGCCTTGTCTGTCTTGGAAGCACTGCCACATTCAGGAAACGGGTTCCAAGACCTGATGGAGGCCCTTGAATCCAGATACGGGGAGCGACACCTGGAACACGTGTTCCGTGCCCAACTGCGTGACAGAGTCCAACGCTCAGGAGAAGTACTTCAACAATGGGCGCTGGAAATTGAAAAACTCGTCAGGAAGGCACACCCCGGAGCCGAGACTAAGATGGTAGACACGAACATTGTTCAAGCATTTGTCGACGGAATCAAAGACCTGGAGGTCAGAGCTGCAGTGAGGCTTCGTCACCATACCTCGCTAAAGGAAGCATTGGCGCATGCTTTGGAGGTCGAGGCTGTTCGCCATGACGTACGGCAGACCCATAAGCTCCGTGAGGTCTCTGAGGAAGCCAAGCAGGTTAAGGCTCCTACGAAGAGAAGTTATGGAGTCATGTGCTACAAGTGCGGCGAGAGGGGGCATCTTCAGCTCAACTGCCCGCAAAAGGAGACCCATCTGACAAGGATGAAAAGGATCGAGGATCAAATAGAGGAGCTGAAGAAGCAAGGGGCTTCGTCCCCTGCCCGGGATCAAGGGAAACGAATAAAAGCCAGGACTATGGGGCGAGTACTGGCTGACGCGGAGGAAGCCCCGATAACCATTATCTCCCAGGTATGCAGCGGGAATAGTCTTGTGATTCAGGGGACTATTAACGGGACGAATTGCAAAATGACTCTAGACACAGGAGCCTCTAGAACAATAGTGAACCCAAACCTGGTAAAAGCAGCAAGGGGACACAAGAGGAGAATTAACTGTCAGCTTCTTACGGCCTCCGGTCAGCCAATACCCGTCCTGGGAGAAACATCAGTTACGATGGAGGTAGGTCCTCATACTCCCATAACGTTATCGTAGCTGAGATTATGGATGATTGCATCTTGGGTTTGGATTTTATGAAGAAACACAACTGCAGAATTAACGTTGCTGACGGAGTTTTCAGATGTGGTGAAGAAGAAATTTTCATTCTCGGAGGTACCTGCGGGAAAGTCGCATGTATAAAGAAAGTCATTATACCTGGACGAGCGGAAGCTCAGGTGCTGGTGAAACTGCCGCCAGCTGGAAAGCAAAAGTCAAACAGATGCGTGTTGATAGAAGACACACCTACGAAGACATCGGCGCAAAAACTGATGACGGCGAGAACCCTTGTTAGTGGAAGCAGTAACGCTGTGGTCAAGGTTGTTAATCTTGGTGATCGCGAGATCTGCGTGAACAAAGGTGACGTCATTGGAAAATGCGAGGAAGTTGTCTGGATGAAAAAGTGTAGTTCGATAACAGGCACAGACTTTGTAAACAACAACAACTACGGAATAGTGACGGAGCTGCTCGATGACTGCAAGAGGAACCTAACGTATTCGCAAGGCATGAAAGCTAAGAAGTTTTTACAGCGCTACGCGAATATCTTCTCCAGTCACGATGGGGACCTTGGAAGAACGTCGGTGGTTCAGCACAGGATAGATACCGGAAGCGAGAGACCAATTCGTCAACGAGCAAGACGGATACCAATTGCTAAGGAAAAAGAAGTTGAAGGCCTTTTGGAGGACATGAGAAGGAATAAGATTATTGAACCGTCTGCAAGTCCGTGGTGCTCACCTGTTGTATTAGTGAAGAAGAAAGATGGTAGCACTAGATTTTGTGTGGATTATAGGCGTCTCAATGATGTCTCTAAGAAGGACAGTTATCCGTTACCTCGAATCGACGACACTTTGGATACCTTGAGTGGCATGAAATGGTTTTCGACCCTAGACCTGAAATCTGGATACTGGCAGGTGGAAATTCATCCAGAAGACAAGGAGAAGACAGCTTTCTCGACCGGTAAAGGTTTATGGCAATTTAACGTCATGCCCTTCGGATTGTGCAACGCACCTGCCACATTCGAGCGACTCATGGAGTGTGTACTAGCAGGCTTAGTTGGAGAGGCTTGCTTAGTCTACTTAGATGACGTCATCATTATCGGCCGTGACTTCGAGGACCATTTGCAAAACTTGGAGCGAGTTTTCACAAAAATAGAGGGAGCTAAATTAAAGTTGAACCCGAAAAAGTGTCATTTATTCAGGAATAAGGTCAATTATCTCGGCCATGTTATCTCCAGTGATGGAATCCAGACAGACCCGGAGAAACTGGAAGCAGTTCAAAAATGGCCTACCCCTAAGGACAAAACCGAAGTGCGGGCATTCCTCGGCCTATGCTCATACTACAGGCGTTTTGTTAAGGGATTCTCAGAGATAGCCAAGCCGTTACATCGGCTGACCGAAGATAAACGACAATTTAGTTGGGATGGGACTTGTGAAGATTCTTTTCAGAAACTGAAGAAACATCTGTGTGAAACACCAATCCTGGGCTATCCACAAACTGAAGGTCAGTTTATAGTCGACACGGATGCAAGCAACACGGCCATTGGAGGGGTGTTATCTCAAAAACAGGGTGAAAGAGAAGTTGTTATTGCATATTTCAGCAAATCTTTATCCAAGCCAGAGAGAAACTACTGTGTAACAAGGAGAGAACTCTTGGCCGTTGTAAAGACGCTACAACATTTCAACAAATATCTCATCGGCAGACAGTTTTTACTGCGAACTGAACACGCAGCCTTGAAGTGGTTACTGCAATTCAAGAACCCAGAAGGTCAAGTAGCTCGATGGATTGAACAGCTTCAGGAATATGACTTCAAGACGGAACACCGCAGCGGAAAGATGCATGGGAACGCTGACGCACTCTCACGAAGGCCGTGTTCGGAAGACTGCAAACATTGTGTTAAGCAGGAATCTAAAGCGAGAACAACTCCTTTGGGTCGCTGGGAGAATGATGCTATGAGGGAGGCCCAAGAAACAGATGACGACCTTCGGCACATCATCACATGGAAGAAACGGGGTGAAGTAAAACCAATCTGGAGTGAGGTTGCACCCACTGGCGCTGTCACTAAGTCGTACTGGGCGCAATGGGACAGTCTGATACTTCAGAACGGAATACTCTACCGGAAATGGGAGAAGACTAACGGCAGAGAGTTCCATCTTCAGATAATTGTACCAAGAGCGAGAGTACCAGATGTTCTCCGTGAAGTACATGATGGCGTATCAGGAGGTCATCTAGGTGTCAAGAGGACGTTAACAAAAGTGCGAGAACGATTCTACTGGTTGCATTGTAGAGATGATGTACAGGATTGGTGTCGCAAATGTACTACTTGCGCTGCTGTAAAAGGACCACAGACCAGGAGCCGTAGGAAGCTGCGGCTGTATAACGTCGGTGCACCGTGGGAACGAATTGCAGTTGACGTAGCCGGGCCATTTCCTGTAACGGAATCGGGAAACAAGTATTTTATGGTCGTCATTGACTACTTCACCAAATGGCCCGAAGTGTTCGCCATACCAAACCAAGAAGCTACAACAGTCGCTTCTAAGCTAGTCGAAGAAGTGATATGTCGCTTTGGTGTGCCTCTAGAAATCCATTCTGATCAGGGCAGGAACTTCGAATCGCAAGTGTTCCAGGAAGTGTGCAGAATTTTGGGCATGCATAAGACGAGGACCACCGCGTACCACCCACAGTCCGATGGAATGGTTGAGAGATTTAACCAGACTCTTGAGAGGCATTTGGCGAAATTGGTAGACGAAAAACAAAAGGATTGGGACAAGTATATACCACTCTTCCTTCTGTCGTACCGAACCGCCGAGCATGAGAGCATAAAAGCTACCCCGGCGTATGTCAATTACGGTAGAGAACTACGAATACCAGTAGACCTATTGACAGGAGGGTCACCGGAGGAACCAGAGACCGTACAAGACTATGTCAGCAATTTAAGGGAAAAAATGCGCTATATACACGCGTTGGTTCGGGAAAATGGGTTACAGTCAAGTGAGAACATGAAAACCAGATACGACCGGAAATCGAACACGAGAGGATTCGAGGAAGGGTCACTGGTGTGGCTGCATAACCCAACCCGCCGGAAAGGGAAATCTCCAAAGTTGCAGACCAACTGGGACGGTCCATACAAAGTGGTTACCCGAATGAATGATGTGACTTACAGGATTCAAAAGCAACCAAGAGGGACATTCAAAGTGGTACACATAGACCGTCTGGCGCGTTACCATGGCAGTAACAACGATGCTCGGGACGAGCATCTCTAAGAGGGGAGTAGTGTTACGAATACACAAGTAAAGGAGCCTGCGCCATCTAGCGTGGAGCGAGGGAACTACTTTGTGTGCTGTACGAACCACTTCATTACTAAGACAACGTGAAACCTCCGCTCAATACTAGATGGCGCTAGAGGAGCTATATAGAGGAATAAACTCGAAAATCGAGTACACGCGCGAACATTCCAGAATGGTCTGGGACTAGACTCGGCCGGTATAAATAGGCCGCGGGTGGCCGAGCGAGTTCAGTTCAGTTTGAGCGATCAACAAAGCGACTTCGAAGTGAAGACTAGTGATCAAGAGTGATACCAGCGGAAATCTACGACATTGGCTACGACCTCGGACATCGTTAGTGCTTAGTGAGTGTACCTAGTGCTTAGTGAGTGTACCTAGTGCTTGTGTCGGACCTAGTGCTAGTGAATAAAGTCTCTGAAAGAGTCAGCAGGTCTTTCTCTCCAAATCGTTCGAACCCTAACACGCAACACTATATTAGTAACCTTATTTACATGTAACTTTAATTATTTTATTTTTATTACTCATAAATGAAAAATAAATATCGGCAAAATTATAACCACAAGCACAACTTAAGTAAGCACGTGTTGTTGACATTGATTGGTGTTGTGTTGGTGTCCAAAGAGTACTCAATCTAGGACTACTGTAGCGGTAACTAAACTACGAGCTCATCTTTATGTTTACATTCCCCATACGAAATAGTTTAAATAAACCACGTCCATTATTCCACCTAACTCCTAGAGGTTATTGAGATTTACCTTCTATTATAGCCCAGACTACCTCGTTCCCGTCGGGGTGCATTGGTTTTCCCGTGATGCAGTCACAGACGGACAGCGGAAAATTCTAATAACTATAGATTGGGCCGCTATATCAATAATTTCAATAGGATTATCTAAAAAAAAAAATAAGGCACAGATTCGACTGAGACAAAAGTACATACATATGAACATTTACTATATATACTACAATCTCCTTTTAACCTGATGTTGTTAAATAACAATATGCATAAAGGTATGTAACAAAAATAGACATGACGCGGTTTCTACGTGACAGAAGTAATACTGTATTATGTGTACATAATATAATGCCTATATTCAACTAATATAATACAAAATCTCGTGCAGTGTTTGTTATCGAACTCCTCCGAAACTACATGGCCGATTTTTATAAAAGTTTTGGTGTTCATTTGGTCCGGTAGCTCTGACAATAGGTCGTAGGCTAAATTTTATTCCCCTAGGATCTAGGTGGTAAGGGTTGCGGGATTTGCTCGTATAGTATATAATATATTATTGTTTTCTATCTTGAACATAAAGGAAAACTATCAATAATTCAACTACTAAATATTTTTATATATATTATTCATCCCTTTTTTTGTCACGTTCTACGTCCCACTGCTAGGCATGGCCAGAGGCGGCCTTACCCATTGCTAGGTTCCGGGCGGCAGGTCTTTGCGAGGACCTTAATTGTCCTTCGTAAAAAGCATGTGATGCGAAAGTAGGTCTGGTTCTTTGGTTTAGTTATTTGTCGTGTTTGATGAGAAATGTTAAAGTTATATAAATAAATAAAATTTGAGTTTTAAAATATTTTACATTCAACGATTCACAAAATTAACAAATACAAAAATGATAAATTTCAAAATTGTTGTTATAAAATTAATAAGTAATTAAGGATCAAAATCAAAAGTTTAAAATAAAAAAAATATGGTTAAAAAAATCTAAATTTTTTTAAATTGGCTTGGGTTGTTGCGCGAGGCCCCTGCAAGAGCGAGCCGGCCCGGGCAATAGCCCTGTTTGCCACCTCCTAAGGCCGCTGCTGGGCACGGCCCTCCCTTCAATACGAGGGAGATCAGGCCATAGTCCACCACGCTGGCCTAGTACAGATTAGCGGACTTCACATGTTTTTCGAAAACCGGTTAGGTTCTCTCAAACATGTAGATTTCCTCACGATATTTTCCTTCACCGTAAGACCGGTTTTAACCATTTTTTGTAATGATCGTTTATTATTTCCTATACCTATATTTTCTAGGTGACTTAAAGGTCATGTAATCAAAAAATTGTCAAGTGTAAATAGAGTTTTTGTATTGTTGGTTCTGTCCCACTCAATATATTATATTTATGTGTTACACTAAAACCACAAACACATTATATATAAGTTATTATAGAGTTTATTGGTTATTATAGAGTTTTGGAAAGCTTGAAGTCAGCTTTAAAAAAATATGATGATAGTTTTTGGAAAATTAAATTATAAAAAAACTTTTATAGAAATTAAATTTAAAAAGCGACCTCCTAGACCTAGACAGCGCCCATCTTTCGTGAGTATTTTTTATACTTAGGGTACAGTTACACATGCTCATAACTAGCACGAAAGCATGCCACTATTGAGCAATTGCTACTTAGTAGCATGTGTGTTGAAACATTGCTAATAATGAGCATACTTATTTCGAGCATGCTCAAATTTCGACGGTCGTGCGATTTTTGGGCATGCTACTGTCAAAGTCTACTGGAAAATTCACTTGGTTTTCCATTTTTCACTTGCACACTGGCAGAGAACTTGCTAGAATGTCGAATACCAAAGAACCAGCCCGTGCTTAAATAGCATGTGTGTTCAATTTATTGCGTCAGCGTTTTTAATTTATAATGTGTCAGTCAATTACATTTATAATATGTCAGTTTGAAAAGCATGCTTGTTTTAAGCATGCTAATAAGCATGACATTTTATGAGCATGTGTAACTGTACCCTTAAAGTATAAATGTTTAAGAAGGTAAGAGAAAATAAAAATTTTTTTTGAAGCATCCTAATATATTTATATTAAAAATAAACTAAAAATATTTACATCTACACATATATGAATATATAGATGTAAATATTCTATTACTCCACCCACCATTATATTTATAGCCCCACAGGATTTCCTGTTCTGTATAGAGAATGGAGCTTGACCATTTCAATTGATTCATTATTGTAATTTGTAATTAACTAGCCTTTGCACATGGGTCCACTTGATGGATTAATCATAAAACATATTTACTTACTTTGCACCACCTGATATGTATTTTCCAATTTCATTGTCATTGTGCATATATTTCATTGTTTGTGGATAAATTTAACTTTCCTTTTATATGAAACTTCTCCAGACAACAAAAAATTCATAATTAGCTAATTGGTCCAGACGTTCACACATGATAATGTAAACGAGGGAAATAGGGATTCTTTTTGTATACACATAATATATCAAAATAGATAAAGTTATTTTTTGAATGTAAGACACAAGATTTTCCTTAATTATTTACAATAAAGGAAATTACAAGTAAACTTAACTATATATATTATTATATATTATTATATATAATTATTACATATTATTATATATAATATTATATACACTTAATTATTACTGTACAAGTCGTGTCCGCGTGGAATAGTGGCAATAATTATATTATTAAATATTAATTAATTTATAAAATTTATATATCTTAACTCAATGACTCAAGAGCAATATAATGATAATGACATAAACTTAAACCGTAAATGTACTGTATATTTATTTACTTAGTTTCTGAGTTGTATTTCCTGATATTGTAATATTGTGCTCATATAAATTTAACGCTTTTGAATCAATCTATGTAAGAGTGTTATTTTATACTCATTTATTTGTGAATAAAAATAATAATAATTTTACAAATTATGCCTAATGTTTTTAATTAAATTGGACCTTTGAAAACTTATATTTATACTATTGTCTAATAACTTTTTATTTTTCTTTATTCATTTAAAACTAAATAAACTAAAAAAATAACTTGTTATTAGACTTGACCTAGGGTCATTTCGCCTGTTCGCGTCCTTTTAGTTATGGAGGGTAGAGATAAGGAGGACCAACTCGTACACGAAAAAGTGGCAGTAAAATACTGAAAATAAAGTTTCCATTACCTGCCACAATAGCGCTGGGGTGCAAATAATTTCAATATGAACATAGCTGTTATAAATGGAGTGAAGTTAGCTGAGTTCAAATACGATAAGGAGGACCAACTCGTACACGAAAAGGTGGGCTCACTGAATTTGACCCAACTTGTTTTGATTTTCGGATTTTTTTTATTTTTAATTGTCTGTTCGTCGTTTGTTCATTAATGTTCAAATGTAAAAATTGTTTGTTCGTCTTTTATTTATTTATAATTAATTAAACAAATGTTCACCCTTAAGTTGGACACCCTTACTAGATATCTTTATTTTTATCGCTCAGATTAATTAATTGTGATCAATTAACGTTTGTTCGACGACTATTGGTGATTGTTCGATCATTAAAACAATTGAATTCCCAATTATTAATTATTTTATATCTAATAAGCAAACCATCACCTCACGCCTACACTGCGCATGCACAGATGACAGCTATGGTGCATATTATTTAAAAAAAAAGACATTATAATTTACTTATATATGTAGCAATATACTCATTACTCTATGATAATTTCTGTGGTCAACAACCAGCAAATCCAACATAATAATTAAAAATAAAAAAAAATCTGAAAATCAAAACTCAAAAGGGTCAAATTCAGTGAGCTCATTTTTTTACATAATATGCACCATAGCTGTCATCTGTGCATGCGCAGTGTATATGAAAAATTTGTTTGTTAAAAATAAAATAACCAGTTTTATGGGATTTTATAAATAAGTTGTAATGTAAAATGAATAAACAAACGGGTTCAAAAAGAAATTCTACGAATATATATTATTAAATTATATAAATAAACTAATACATCTTCAACAATAGTTATAATAGTTAAACATATTTTTTAATAACAATTTGTGTACTTATGATAGTAGTTTGGCATTTTTTCTATTTGCTTTGGTCTTAATTTTGGCAGCTTCGTAGCGTTTATTTTCAGATTATATCGTATAATAACTATCACCACAATAAAATCACTGATAATTATTTTAAAAAATTCACACTAATAAAATTACGCTTTCTCTCTGTAGTATTTTGTTTATATTTACTAAAACTTTTTTAGACTACGTAAATAGTTGAGGTTTTGTATACTAGCATTTTACTAACTAGTAACTACTACTTGACTTGAGTAACTTAACTAACTTCACTCCATTTATAACAGCTATGTTCATATTGAAACTATTTGCACACCAGCGCTATTGTGGTAAGTAATGGAAACTTTATTTTCAGTATACAGTGGACACCTATTCAACTTTCCCCCATATTGAGTCGGTTCTCCTTATCTCTACCCTCCATACTTTTAGTGCAGTTGGCAAGTTTGAAGGAGAAAATAAAAATGTCCCAGCACCAATTTCATTGAACACTTTATGTAATGTGTTCACTATAATAGTCTATTTTAAGGTAATTTTTTAACCGACTTCAAAAAAAGGAGGAGGTTCTCAATTCGTCGGGGACTTTTTTTTTTTTTTTTTTTTTCTATGTATGTTCCTTGATTACTCGACGATGGCTGGACCGATTTGGAAAATTCTTTTTTTGTTTGAAAGGGTATAGTTTCTAGTTGGTCCCATAGTCACCAAGTCACGATCTGATGATGGGATCCCAGGGAAATCGAAGACAACTCTCAAATTTTATAGGCACTTATTACGTTTTTCATATATTTTCTAAAGCTGTTCAAGTATTTGCGTCTGATTATCATCATCTCCTGTGGTTGAGCTAATGATGGAAGGTACAACTCCTCAACGGTTAGGAGTTAAAAGAAAATTCTTTCAATATTATACGTAATTATAGACCGATAGTTAAATTCTTTCAGGCTCCTATTAACCGACTCTAAAAAAAGGAGGAGGTTCTCAATTCGTTGGGGACTTTTTTTTATGTATGTTCCCCATTACTCGAAGATGACTGGACCGATTTGGAAAATTCTTTTTTGTACATAAACAAAATAAGTATATACTTTCCGTTAAAATTTTTTTTAACAAAAAACAAAAACCGACTTCAAAATTAAACAAATCTAAACTAAAAAGTAGAAAATAATACTTTTAAGAACTTCGTTAATTTAGAAGTCGGTGCCAGCCAAAGCAAAATAACCTTAAATAGACACATATTCGATTAATCTATATCTATAATAGGTATTTGTAAACATAATCAAAATACCGTTCGAAAGTTCCTTGCAAAGGCAAGATAAGTCTATCCGTCTTGGCTGGCACCGACTTCAAAATTAACGAAGTTCTTAAAAGTATTATTTTCTACTTTTTAGTTTAGATTTGTTTAATTTTGAAGTCGGTTTTTGTTTTTTGTTATAGTTTTGTTCGAAACATCTTGTACTTTTTTTTTAAAAAAAACAAACTTCAGAATTAGGCGATTTACCCACTTTGCGTCCATAAAATCCGATTAGCGTCCACCCGCCGGACCACTTGGCGTCCACCAACTTAGAAAAGGAATTAAGGGTGATATTTTTATGATAATGTAAAGAGATATTGGATTTTAACAATTTATTTATTAAATCACTATAAAGAAAATAAAACCGGCTATTTATTTTTCTAAACATTGATAGAACTAAAAATTTAAATACAAATTATGTAGTAAGTAAATAGTAATTCCTCCTTTCAAATTCAACAATAATCAGTTCTGTTAATTTTACCCTAAAATCAGAAGGAATTAAAGTAAGCTAAAGATTAGCCTTGATTAATATTAAGATTTTGGCTTATTATTTGGATACTAGCTGTGCCCGCGACTTCGTTCGCGTGGATGTCGGAACTTAACAATGTATTTTTTAGTGCGAAGCGCTGTTGGAGGATACCGATACAAATCATTTTTTTTTATTTATGCCCTGAGCTTTATTAATCGTCATGGCATAACAGAGACTGACTGGGAATTGCACTCGTTTGAAAGAGAAAGGAAGTTGTTGGGAATTATAGGTATTTTTGGAATAAAAACAATATCACCGGCGCCGCAACCGGTTAATATTTCAGTATTAATTCAATATTTTTAAATTAATTGCCGCTGCTTGGCATTGCGGGGAGTCAAAATAGCTCGCTGATATAGCCAAGAACCTGCTTGATTTCCCATGTTTGTGGAATCTCCGTACACAGAAGAATTAGCTCCTGTTATGATGTAACGCAAGAACAGAGATTATCAATCAAATTAACTTTTCCGTCTTCTTGTACGGGGTATGTGCCATCGCCTATTTGTAACAATAAATTGGAAAACTCCTGTGCATTTTCGCAGCCTCCTAACTGTGCACTAAAAACTTAATGTTACTTCAATTTATGCACATATTGTTGTGTATAAAATTTACGTGAAGTTGTGAGACCAAATGCACATAACCTTAATTTTACTACTGGAATTTCTCTATTTTTTTATTTTAAACTCAAATATCTTTTGATAGACTGAACTGATTGCAATGAAACAAAAACTAAATGTTACTTCAAGTTACATTCAATCGTTGTGTATAAAAGTTATCTACATTGCTTTCGTACATTTTACGTGATGCCCGGATAAATAAACAGACAAACCGACAAACAGACAAAAATTCTAAAAATGCTGGAAATGGGTTCTATTGGTTGTCCTTTAACACCCTGGCTATTTTTTTTTGTAAATTTTTTTAATGTACAAAAACGACTTTTCTACAGTTTTATTATAGAAGAATTATAGAAGATAAAAAAAGACGTGTGGCAAAAAATTATAGAAGATAAAAAAAGACGTGTGGCACTCTGAGACTACCGCGGTAAAGCTATTGCATAGCTGTTTTTATCAACTTACGCAATTATAATTATTTATTTATTTTATTTATGCAGTATTTTTTTCCTTTGTTTTTTTTCTTTGATATTAATTCAAGTTACACTTTTTGAGCGTGGTGCCCGATAAGAAAACAATTATTTTTTCTCTTATTAAATAAATGAGAAGTTAATGTTGTTCAAAATATTTTTATCATCTATTGAAAAAAACCCGATGTTCGCCATATTGGATTTGAAAATGGACCTCATTTTTGCAATCAGCACCCCGAGAAACCTCGAAAATGACACCCATGTCATTATTGAAAAAAAGCCGGATATCCGCCATCTTGGATTTGAAAATGGAACTCATTTTCGCAATCAGCACCCCGAAAAACCTCGAAAATGACACCCATGTCATTATTGAAAAAAAAACCGTATGTGCGCCATCTTGGATTTGAATATGGACCTCATTTTTGCAATCAGCATCCCGAGAAACCTCGAAAATGACACCCATGTCATTATTGAAAAAACCCGGATGTCCGCCATCTTGGATTTGAAAATGGACCTCATTTTCGCAATCAGCACCTCGAGAAACCTTTTATTATTGAAATCAAAGCCTTAACCATTATTGAAAAAAAACTGTCGATCTAAAATCGATTTATTAATCTACAGCGCCATCTATATTATTAATTATGAGTAACGTCAGACCTAAACAACACTTACAAGTAAACTAAAAGATAAACCATAGATGTCGCTACTCGTCGCATCACGCATGACAGGTGTTAGGTTTTTTCGTTACGGAATTTCTGGATTCGGTCTCCACGCTCAAGGCCCGCGATAGAAGCTATGCAATAGCTTAAAATTTAATGTTACTTCAATTTACGCACATATTGTTGTGTATAAAAGTTACGTAAAGTTGTGAGACCAAATGCACATAACCTTAAATTTACTTCTGGAATTTCTCTACTTCTTCACTTTAAACTCAAATATCTTTTGAAAGACTGAACCGATTGCAATGAAACAAAAACTAAATGTTACTTCAAGTTACATTCAATCGTTGTGTATAAAAGTTATCTACATTGCTTTCGTACATTTTACGTGATGCCCGGATAAATAAACAGACAAACCGACAAACCGACAAACAGACAAACAGACAAACAGACAAAAATTCTAAAAATGCTGGAAATGGGTTCTATTGGTTGTCTTTTAACACCCTGGCTATTTTTTTTGTAATTTTTTTTGATGTACAAAAACGACTTTTCTACAGTTTTATTATATGTATAGATTGTAGCGACAAAACAATTCAATAATTTGATCTAATCCTACTACTAAGAAATGTTAAATTTTAATAATTATGAGAAAAAGTATGATTATTATAGTCCTAGAATTTTAATTATTGACACAAGTCACATTCAAAAGACTTATCCTTAGTCTATAAATAACTTAATCCTACTAATCGCGTGCATTTCAGATGATACCACCTAATACACTTGTCACAGCCAATGTTTTTTTCATCTTCGTCTTCTACATCTGAAATTAGTACATCGTCATATTCAGGACATTTCACTCGTTCCACGGCTGGAAAATTTTCTTTCTCAATTTCCACATCTACCGTTTTCTTTGTGACTTCTTGAACAGGATCCTTTTTTCGTTTCAGAGCAGTTTTACGAACCGTTTTAGAGTGTTTTTAAGTTTTTCTATTCGTTCTAACTTCCTTTTTTGTATTGCTTCCTGCTTTTCGTTCTTGATCTTGATATGGGTGCTGGAGTTCTTTGAATATCTTTTTTTCCTTTGTTAGAGATTTCAGGCAGCATCAGGTGGTTTCAAAATTGGCCAGAGGTTTTCTTTTGTGTTAATTCTCCAACAATTGATGAAGCTGGTGTTACTCGAGGAGGTAGCGATACAACTGTTGCTGTGTTGTTTCTGGCGTTTGTTCCTTAGTAAGAGTTTCTTTTTCAACATTAGACATAGTGGGTGATTATGCAATATTTTCAAATGGTAGAATTAGATCGTCATCTAAGGACACGACAGACGTCGAGGTCACTGCCAGAAAGATGTAACGTCGAAAGGGTCAAGTCAGGAAACGAATCGTTTTTGTTGGTATCGAAAGTTGAATTATCTGGATATATCACGTCAATTTGAGCAGATGATACATTTCTATTGCTGGTGGTTATTTTTGATGAGCAAGTCTCGGCTTATGGTTTTGGTGGTGAATGTATTAGAGCTGATACTGTTTGAACCTGTACAGTAGGACTGTAATAATGGGTTAGCTTGATTATTTTCGTTTTCTTCGTGTAATGAAGAGATGTAGATTTATTTATTCTCTATGAATTATCTCTGGTTACCTGTACGCTATATTTGCTTACTATTTAAGACAAGTAAGAAAAAAAAGGCTATAGGGAATTTATTTAAAAAATGGACGCGATTTGCTTTCGTTATGATTCCCTGTAGGTACAGTTTGCGTCCATTGCGGACGCAAAGTGAAAGTTTTATAAATTCGGTGTAGTAATTCGCGTCCACCGTATTTTAACTGTTAACTATAAACAAAATAAGCAAATCCATAATTAATATAATTCCTTTTATCATTATCAACATCTAGAAACAGCTATGTATCCAAAATACGCATAAAACAATAAAAGACTTACTTTCAAACTCACCGCCGCCCACTATTTTTGTCTCAAAATCTTGCGCGTTTTCGCTCTCATGTTGAACAGCCGTCACTAACTATTTTTTCTACACAAGATTGGTTGAACGCACGAAAATTTTGCCTATGTGTGCACACCTCTTATACATTGAGGTATTGGCGGTAATAACTTTTCGACTTATTAATTTGTTAGTATACTTAATTTCAAGAGTTTTCAAAGGTAGATCCGTAAAATGGACGCGAATTGGGCGATGGACGCGAAAAGGCGAAATTACCCTATATGGAAATTGGAAAGCTTATAAAAGTATTTTCATGCTAATATGACTTTAAAATAATAAACCCAACAAAGGATGCATTTGCATTAATTTTTAAAGTTTAAGTACAGATTTAAGCATAACTAAGTGATACTTTAATCTATGGATATGCTAATCTTTAAAAATTGTGTCAACCACTATTAAAAATACACCACTCTTTATCATCTCTCATGTCATGAACTCGACTAAAGTCAAGGACAGTGGAGGTTTAAAAAAATAAATACATACCTATTACAAAACTTCTACGAATACAATTCGTGTTTTATACAATTATATATAACACAAAGGTATAAAATGGAAACATCTATATGCGAAATACTGTTGTTTAGTAGAATTGCGAAGATAATTCAGTTTCTCACGACTAACTCACAACATAATGTAAACATGTATTATACTTACATTTATGAAGCTGCTTTGGAAAATAATAAAACACAGAACAAACACTGTATGTTAATTCATAACTTGTTTATTTGTTAAGGTATAAAATAAAATACTGTAAATATTTATATGTATAACGATAACAACCACACGTTCGATAGCGAATTTTTGACTGCGGTTTTTAAGAGTTAAGACAGGGGCTGCCAGTCGCCAGACAGAACGATAACGCTCCTCAATTTACCGATAATCTACTTCTTCTTGTTGTCCTTACCCCACGCTATGTGGGTTAGGACCAGCATGATTAATTACTTACTTACAGCATTACTTCATTTTAATGAGAATAAACTTTAGTCTTGAGTCAAGTAAACTAGGTGATATTGTACGTTTATTGACTATAATGTTAGTAAATATTTTTTTAAAAAATCTGTTTTAGTTCAATTTTATTGATTAGTATCCATATTACGATTGATTTTACAGTTTACTAAGTGAAAAATAATAGTTACATTATCATCTTATCTTCAACCCTTTTAACGTCCCAATGCTGGGCACGGGCCTCCCTCAGTACGAAGGGAATCAGGCTATAGTCCACAACTCTGGCCTAGTGTGAGTTAGCGGACTTCACATGTCTTTTGAAAATTTGCTAGGTTTTTCACAGACATGTAGGTTTTCTCACGATGTTTTCCTTTGCCGTAAGAGAAGTGGTAATCATGATAGAAAATGATTCGAACATGTACATATCAGAGGTGCGAGACCCGGATTTGAACCCTCATTACTCGGATATCCAAGAGAGCGCATTATCGCCTGCTGCCATTGATATACTAGGAAAAAAGGTGTAGATAAGTCATACGCGCTCAAAAAGCGGCACACCAAAACTAGGCTAATTGGCCCACCTGAACATAGTCACGCGTTGACGACGCACTGTCGCGAATTATATTTGTCTCTTTTTCACTGGCGATACTTGAATCATGCCATCCTATTTTGACAACTAATCGTAATGTAGTGTGTTCAGTGTTATTGCAATATTTTTAGTTATTCATGTGTGCGTTAGTGTGCCGTTTTTGAAGGTAGAATGTCGTTTAGTCAACGTATCTACACCTTTTTACTTATAATATCATTGCCTGCTGCCTTAGTTACATCATAATAAAATAAAAATAATTAAAAAGTAGTGTAGTGAGACTTTGGTGGCCCAGTAAGTCACAGAACAGATGTTCTGAGTTCGTTCGGCTGATCCTCAGGCCAACGCTCTCCAATAAAAAATAAAACATCAAATATATTTTCTGAGCATTGTAACTTAAGTTACAAAAAGTTAGTCTAATAAGTAGTTCGCTAGCTCTTAGACTAATACTTACACACACATGCAATAAAATATTATCATTAGGTAGTGATGCAACGAATACGAATAGTAGGTATTTACCGACAGGCCCGACCGACCTTCATACAAGCGCATTTTTAGTTACAGGAGCAAATAAGGGACGTAAGTGGTGGAAAAGCCGGCAGTGTGGACTGTGGGGTGATAAAATGAAGTTTTTCCGATTTAATTATTACAAATTATAAATAGCAGAATAGAATATGTTAATTAAAATTATATTATATTATTAAATACATATAAATAAATTAAATATGCTAAAAATATTTTTTTGTAAATCATATATTATGCACATTGATTTATGTAAAAATTTGAAATATTCTCAATTGTTTTTACCAATAACTTTATATTTTATTCTTAATAACTTTATACCTTATATTAAGCATAAAATATTTATATCCACAACTTTGAGATTATAAAAATCGATTTATATTTTAGAGAAATGTTTTTTAAGTAGGGAATTGTTAAAACATAAATGGCAACTCAATATTTGCTGTTACCACTGACCTCTATAATACCACTGGACTGGCTGTTCCAAGCGTTTGACAGCAATTTTTTTGTGTCCATTTGAAGCGCCACTAGCGAGAGTCTCGAGAACTAATTTTGACGTATATTGGAAATAACTGTGAGAAGTGTTTGTTTACTGTAAAGTAATTTGGCATTTTCGTTGTTAATATAACATAAGTAGTAATTATGATGATACGGTTATTGATTAATAAAAATAAAAAAATAAAAATCTTTATATCGACATCATTAGTTTTAGTACCACGAACTCTCGCTACGTCCGACAGCGGCGGACAGCGCCAAAATGGCGAATATTAAGCAGCCACAAAAGCAAGTTGACAACAGCCAGTCCAGTGGTATTATAGAGGTCAGTGGCTGTTCCTCTCACGGCTATTGTATTTCTTTTCAGTCGCCAAGCCATCTCGCTCTACTACCGTCACATCTATGACGTCATTTGCGATTCGTGGAGATTAAATGCCTAGTGATGTGTAGTCGTTATTAATTACGGTTAAATAGGGATGTATTTATCGGAAAAAAAAAACGGTTTTCAACAATGGTTTACGGTTTTGTAGTTAGGATATTTTTTGATAAAGTTAAATATAATTAGAAATAAAATACAAAAATAGGTTATTAATTTTCTTTATTACCACTTTGGAGAAACTCCTCAGACCTAAAAAGAACTAGTAAAGAAACTCAGCGAGATACTTTCTTTTTAAATATAGTTACATGATTTACGATAAAAGGACAATTATAAAGAATTTTATTATTTGAATACGAATTCCAAGTATGTAATACAAATTAGTACAATATTTGTGTGTAGAAAAAAATTACCGACCTCAAAAACTCTTCAATACCTTATTTGTATTAGGTGTAAGTGAAAATATTTTATATAATATTACATAGCAATAAAATTATTAGTACAAAAATTAGATCAATCTTCTTAATAACATTCACATTATTATAACTAGGTACATGCATATAGTTATATATTAAGAACCAACTGGCTTTTGCGTTTGTTTAAATTTTTTTAGGAGTTGAACCATTTTTATGTTGTGTATAAATAATAAAAACAAATGAAATTAGAGCGTTCGAACAAATATTTTGGTCTCATACCCATTTAAAAAAATACAAATTTCAGTAAAAAAACGAATAATAAAATTATACTTGGTAGTAAAATTGTAGAATAACAGTTTATACAAATATAAAAAAGTAGTCTACATATTTAATGCCTGCATTTAGAAATATTCTTTGCTTAGTTTTAGTATTTATTTTACATATTTTTATTACATAATATACTGGTTATCCATTCTTTACATATTCTCACTCTGGAATCAAATCAAATATTTAGGCATTACTTTTATACAAAACTAGCGGTGCCCGCGGCTTCGCTCGCGCTAAGAGTGAATAAAATAAACATTTTTGCTTATATACTGTTACTTATAATGTACCAAGGACTGATTCCCCATTTAAAGTTCTGGCCCTCTTTTCTGAAAACTACTGTGTAGCATCCTGCCGTGCCGCCACTGCTGCGCTTTCTAAAACTTATTTCCTATTTTTAACCAATTTTGCTACTATGTGTATTATAATTTCTTTGTGTGTTTTTCGTTAATGATAAACTGATGTACGTGGTTCATTGTTATGGACTTATGGTAAAAATTACTGTTAAATATTTTTCCTACGCAAATTGTGCCACCCCCGTTAACCCTCATAGGGGTTGATTTTCAAAAAACGCTTAGATATGTATCTCATAATTTGTATTGCAGAGCATTATTTCAGTGTCACGCAAAATATTTCAATAGAATTAAATTTCCCATACAAACTTAGCCACCCCCTTTAACCCCCAATGGGGGTGAATTTCGAAAAACCCTGAAATACGTGTTTCATCATTTGTACTAAAAAGCATTAATTCAAAGTTTCATGCAAAAATGTGCAATAAAAATATTTTTCTCATACAAACTTTGCCACCCCTTTTAACCCTTTTAGGGGTTGAATTTCCAAAAAATAATATGCCTATTTCCTTCTCATGAATGCAAACTATCTACATACCAAATTTCAGCAAAATCGGTTGGGTGGTTTAGGCGTGAAAAGGTAACAGACAGACAGACAGACAGAAAGACAGAGTTACTTTCGCATTTATAATATTAGTATGGATAAATTCAATGAAAATTTCTTTTTTTTTAAATCTCAAAAATTAGTAATCAATAATAAAAGTTAATTAATGAACAAAACAATATTGGAATACTATTCAAGTACTCTGGCGACGCGACGCCGAGTTCGTTTGAAACTTTCATTTCATTAAGCAAATCTTCCATTTTCATCCCCTTTTGTTCTTGAATCTACTTTGTGCAGTTTTCGATTAATTAAAATGTACAATTGTCTAACTTTTATATGCATCATAAATAATTTGAATGCTTTTAAAAATAATTTTGTAAGATCAACACAAACAAGTGTACCAAGTGGTATCAAGATTTACAAATGATTTCATCAAATCAGATATTATATGTAAACTTTACAATTCTTTGGCAATTTTCTTTCAATTATGTAAATGACATGCCATACTAGAGATAATAGATTCTTAGAAGGATAATTTTATTTTTTTATTTATTTTTATTTTTATTTTATTGGGGAAACAAACAGTGTTTACAAATATTTATACAATAGTTTATATAAATGGTACATAGACCAATAAAGTTTCCACTGATACATAAATCATATCTAGCGGTTGCAACAAGAATACAAATTAAACTTAACAAATGGAAAATTACAAGATTTAACCAAAGCTTAAATTACAGAACAAAACATTTTAAATTTAATCTACAAAAAATATAAGTTAATCTACACAAAACATAAGTTCTCTGATCAATTTTTTACATTTAAAGATGGAACATGTATCAATATCTATAATATCATTAAAGTGTTTATTATAATTTATGCATGCACGTAATAAAAAAGTATTGTTAATATATTTAGTTTTTTTACATGGTATAAAAAATAAAGATTTATATTATTGTTTTCACTCATTAGACAGAAGCACATCTTTACAATTTTGACATTAACTACAATTTAACTTAGGAATTAAATATCTGCAGACTGCTCCATCCAGCTATATACAACTATGTAATTGAAAAACATTTGACAACTGTGGTCATCAATATAATTATCAAACCTTACCTTATTAACTAAATTATAACTTATAAGATACCTAACATCGAGTCATTATCAGCTGAGCAATTGCATACTAAGATTTGCCAGTTAATATGTTATTTATCAATAATGTTTTGAACAATGCAACAAAGTCATGACAGTAAGGACGTGTGCTAGAGAACCACCCTGTCCTCTGATTTGAGGAAAAAGTTTTCTAAAGGATCTCGGATAACACATTTCAGACTTAAGTATTTAACATATGGAATTTAATTTTAAATCAGACCAAAGCTCCTTTATAGTATTCAACTCATGACTAAAATATTGCAAAAAAACAGGATTGCTTTCTCGTGAGTCTGAAGCATCAAATTTAATTGAGTGTAGCTTTTTCAAAGCCTTGTTTCAAAATCAACATGACTCGAATTTAATGACAACGCATTACGTAGTAAGCAAGCACCTTCATAGCCAGAGCAATTCAGACTATCAAATAAATCATTCATAAATAAAATCATCTCAGCTCAGCAGTGAAAAAGCCATTCTCAGTATCCACATTTAATGTACTACGGTTATGTTCTTCCTGGAAACTGAAAGCCTTTATCAGGAGACTTATAGATGTTGAAACACTTTGACTGAAGACCTGCACAGCATACTTCATCTGTAAACATATAATATAATTATATCTTGTATGTATGTATGTATCATTTATTCAATGCAATAGTCAATTAATCTGAAGTGTAATGATTAGTAATTAATAGCTATATCGAGAAATTGACATAATGTATCCAATCAATGAACAAACTTTTCAACATGATATTGATAGCTTCAAGAACCTTCAAAGTTTGTTCCTTAAAGGCAATATTAATATAAAAGATAAGCTTATATCAAAGACCTTAAGTAATATTTACCTTAATTTATAAAATGTAACAATAGCCTTCATCTTATCAAGAGTTTGGATAAATATGCTTGTCAGGAAGTATTGTTAGCCTTGCAGCACCTTTGTGGTCATCTACTTTATACAACATAATTCTACATATATATTGAGTCTTTCTGTTTTGTAAGCCTCAGTAACAGCCCAGAGTTGGGAAGTTGAGGGTGTGTCAGCCCCTGTGCCTTGGAGAGCACATAAAGCCGTCGGTCTTGTGCCTTAGCTCCCACTGGTCGTGTCGAATAGTCGTCCCACCAAAGTATTAAGAGTGATACAGTGAGTGAGTGCACTTGTGTTTACACATACACTTGTGCACTATAATATCTCCTGCGTATTTGGCCAGTCTCATTGAGACAACATTGGCCGCCATGGCGGGAATCAGTTAAAGAACATTATTACAACATAATTTATGGACATAATCCCACTGAGCACACTGACTGCCAAGAAGCTTCTTTTTCTGGAAATTATTACGAAAACATTTCAGTAAATGTGGTACATCATGCATATATGGTACATTTTTTCCCACTAACTACATAATAATTTCTTCTTGATGCATCATTATCACTACTAATTATGTTCACTTTAGTATCAGAAATTATTGAATTTATTGCAGCTAAATTGGCAGAACTCTGGTCAGATATAATTACTAATTACTCTAGGAATAAACCCTGTTATGAAAATTGTTTGAAGATTTCTTAGAGTACATTTTTAAGATAGTATTTCTTGATACCACCCATTTAATTGCCATTACATCAAAAATCAAAGCACATGGCAAATCTTTAGCCTCAAGAGGGTCGCTAAATTTATACAGTTATTAATTCCTAGTCGCAGGGGAATATTCATTAATATATAATTTATAGGTAGTAGATTTTACTGGCAAATTCAAATGATGTAGTAAAAATCTATACCTTTTTCTTCATTATTGTTGTCATCTTCTTGTTTTAGGAACTACTCCAGCTAATCATAACTGGAAATCTACTACAACTTTTCCATAACTATATAACAGTGGATACTTATTCAGCTGCATGTTGTACTTTAATAACTTTTACAGGTGGTTCTGTGGAATTTTGACCTGTAAGAGAGGTGAAACACATAAAACATTATTCTTATTAGTTGAAGAGGAAGAAGGATTTGGAATTTTAATCGATCAAGTTTAATAAGTAGGCAGTTGTTATAATAATTAAATGTATTATCTCATGAAATGATAAATATTACCTTCAGAACTAGATGCTTTACTTTTTCTGCCACCTCTATTCTTAATATTTCGCTTTTTAAATGTTGTTGGCACTTCCACTTCTACATCAGACATTCTTGTACTTATGTTTAATATAAAATAAACAAAAGCTTATGTTTTTAACGACGTAAATATTTTTATTTTGCTAACTATGTAACTAAAATTATTATTTTTGTTTACAAGTTTGTACTCAACATATTTGAGAATATGTTCGGATACTTGTACAAACAAATTATTACTTACCAGTTACCAGATTGGCAGATTTACAAAGTATCGATGATCATGATCGTTACATCGATTTAAAAAGAAATCGAGATTTTAAATGTTGATTTTAAAATATTGAATATGATTAATAATTATTAAGCTATATTTTGTATACCTATGTGGCTTCTATCTATATTTGAGGATATAAACATAATTAAAACAAACACTAAGTAGAAAGTAAAATAAACAATAAACTAAAACACTAGTAAGCCGTACGATTAATGGAAACAACTTTATAAAATAAACTAAATTGAAATACTTAAAACCCATAACCCAGTCGAGTGTTAAATTGAGTACCTACATTATTAAAATATTTGGAAACAGTGTCTATAATAAATTCCAGAGAAATGCAAGTCTGTACAAATTAATAGAATTCAATTCAATTCAATTCTCTTGTTAATGGCTTCAAGCGTGCCAGTTGAGCACTAAATTAATAGAAGCTTAAAATATCTACAAAAAGAATTAGTCAACCTTACTATGACTAACTTTATATGACTGCGCATATTGTTGGTTAACCTAGATGATTGATTATTAAGTCGATACCTATACGCGTTCTCGAAATAATGATCGTGACAGACAGGCAGACAACAAAGTGATGATATAAGTGTTATGTTTTTTTCCTTTTGATGTACGTTATCATAAAAACTCTACTCTCCTCTTTTAATTTCTCCTCCATTTTCATTTGGGTTTGAAACAATATCAAAAATCCGCTCTCTACCCGCGTACAGACGACTAAAAACATATGCTTAGCTTTTAATGTCAATTAACACAAATTATTAATTAATTTAGAACGTATTTTATATCATACAAAAGGTTTCAGTGGTTAAACATAAATGACAGACATATGCTATCGCGGACTTCTTTTAGATGCGAAGCTATTAAAAGGTAATGTATTTCCGTTTTTGCATCATTTTTAATTGATACTCCGCTCTGTTGGTCATAATCTTTCAGCCTTATAATGTTAGTTTAAAATTTAAAAAACTATTTCAAGGAATGTTGCACATATTATAATAAGAGCCGATCATTTCAATATATAATGCTAATAATGTGCTTATCCAAGTTTTTATTTCTGATTATAATCAAAGTGATATGAATAGTGAATACAAAGTAAATAATACTTAAATTTTTAAGTTTTAGATTTCTCTTTTAGCATTTACTTTAATGAGGTCAATTAAATGAGAGAATTCTTAAAATATTTGCTTACTTTCATTTATATCGATTCATAATTTATTTAAATAATCGATATATGTGCATTTAAAATATTGTCATGCGTGTATCCGATTATAGTAATATTTATTATTTATTATCTGTTCCATAGCATAGCCCATAGTAATTACAGTCCATTCACAGTTATTTTACCTCTGACAGATGTTATGATATGTTTTCTTTATGTTGGCGTTACTGTCGAGTCGTCTTGTGAAGTTCCTAGCGTTTTACTGTAATATTTGTGATATTTCATCTGTTATCATGCCGAAAAGGATTCAAAGTAGCGGAAGAAATATTGTATTATCAGTGCGTGATTTTTGTGAAAGAGAAAAAGACAATAATGCTCCTCTAATTCCATTTGTAAATGTTCGTCAACGAGTAGCCGCCATGACAGGTATGTAAAATAGGGTTACCAGTCTTTAACGTTTTACCCAATTTAAATTTTATTTTAATATCTTATATAATATAATAATATATAATATTAATATTAATCAAACCGTAACCGTATATATATTTGTCACGTCATGTTCGATTTGCTAACTCCACAAGGCGAGTCTACTTACACAAGGACTTGTAATATTTTTATAGTATCATGTCGACTTTTTGTACGTACTGTTTGACTTTAATTCCATATTTAATTTTATGTCCTTTCTATTTGTGTTTTTAATATATAATAAATAAAATAAAATAAACAAGGGGCCGTCTGTCGTCTGCGGCCAGCTGTCCTCTATTTTGTACTAATACTTCACTCTTCCTTTAGAAGCGAATGATTGTGCCTTAAGCGTAAACATTATTGAGAAGAAGGCAAAGAAATTCAATTATTTCTTTTAATGGCTTCAGGAGTGAAGAAATAACTATCCTAGACTTTTAAATAAGGTTTTTTTCTTATTTCAGGTGTATCTGAAAAAACCGTCAGCACCATTACCAAAGAAGGTGAAGTTGCTGCTTCCACATCTCAAAAAATTTCTACGCCAAGAAAAAAGCGCATGCAAGAAAAGAAAATTATACTAGATGATTTTGATCTATGTGCAGTTCGAAATAAAATACATGAAATGTATACCGTCAGAAAGGAGGTACCGACTTTGGGGAAACTCTTAGCAGAGTTAAAAATTGATATAAATTTTCGTGGAGGTCGTACTACGTTGTGGAAAATTATCCGACAAATTGGATTTCGATTTAAAAAATGTGGGTCAAAGAGGAAGTTACTTATGGAAAGGCCTGATATTGTAGCTTGGAGATACAGATACCTAACTATCTTGAAACAAAATCGCGATGAAGGCAGGCCTGTTGTCTTCCTGGACGAGACTTATATTCACGCGTCTTATACAATGAATAAATGCTGGCAAATAGAAAATGAAGAAGGTGTCCTAAAAAACGATTCTGCTGGTGCGCGGTGGATAATTGTTCATGCGGGTGGTGAAATGGGCTTTATACCAAATGCTTTATTAATATTTAAATCCCAGTCGAAATCAGGTGACTACCATGATGACATGAACAAAACAAATTTTACGAAATGGCTTCAGGAAAAACTAATTCCGAACTTGCCGGCTAATAGTTTAGTAGTTATGGACAATGCCCCTTATCACACGGTAAAGTTAAACAAGGCACCAACATTAAGCTCTACCAAAACAGAAATGCAAAACTGGATCACAAATAAGGGGCTATCTTATCTGCCTACCATGGTAAAAGCTCAACTTTATGAAATTATAAAAGAACATAAAGAAGCTCCAATATATGAAGCTGATCAAATGCTTCAAGCTCATGGCCACAAAGTGGCTAGATTACCGCCGTATCACTGCGAGTTAAACGCAATTGAATTTATGTGGATTCTTGTTAAAAGACGAGTAGCTAGTAAAAACGTAGGACAAGAAACAAAAAACATAATTAATTTAACTGAAGAAGCTTTTCAAACAATCACTGCAGAAGACTGGCAAAAACAATGCGTACATGTGCGCCACATTGAAGACAAGCTTTGTGAAAGAGATGGGTGTATGGACGCTGAAATGGACAGGTTCATAATAGAATTGAATAATGAGTCTGATACAGAATCTGACAGCAGTTACGAAGATTCATCTGATTGTGATTATTCATCATTGGCAATCCACATGGATCATGCTTATTCAAAATAAATATATTTATTATAATTCAAATTGCTGTTTATAATTAATGTTTAATAATTAATATATCACACTCTACATGAGTGATTTTGATCGAAAATTTACTTTTGTATATCAAATAGAACAAAATTTAAACTTTGGTAACCAAATTTTGGTACAACCGAACTGATTTCTTAAAAAGATAAATTTAAATGTGTTCAGCCGTCTCGATAACAAAAGATTTTATTTCAAACATGTTATCGTGTAAAAAAAATAGGCATAATTATTATTAACCGATTGTTAATTTAAACTATGCCTATAAAAAAAAATATTTCGTATAAGGGAGTCATATAAGCTAAATATGGCAACATAACGCTGAGATTAGCCAACATAACAGCTAGAGGTAAAATAACTGTGAACGCACTGTAGTATCTCTATTCTCTACCCTCCATAGCTAGGGATATAGTATCGTTACAAAAGTATCGATACTATACTCTTGAGTAGTATCGCAACAAAAAGAATCGATACCGGTATCGTACTCGCATCAAAAGCATCGAGTTACTCAGGTATCGAGTACTTTATGTTCGGACATAAAAAACTTATAATAACCTTATTTTCTAGACTATAAGGACCACGCAGCTTTTCCCTCCATTTTCGGCTTTATGACGGTCCACAGTCCACAGACATAATAGTCAAGTTAGAACTGTTGTTTGGTGATATGTTTATATGGCGCATAACTCAAATTAAAAGAAATGCACAATAAGTAACGAAGAATCATTTTTTTTATAAAAATATCCTAATTTTTGTATAAATTAATATCATAGTTTATGAAATTATATTTTATTTCGTTTGTTACACATTTAATATAACTTAACACTAAAAATGGTTAGTTTATTATAGTTTAGTATTCTAATTCTATTGGCGATTCAAAGATTATCCACGCGCCTCTAGCGACGAAATCTGGAAGTTGTCTAAGAACGGCACTGCTTTAAAGTTGTTAGACGTTTACGTTACTTGAAACTTGAGGTTAAGTTTAGCTTTAGACATAATAAGATGGATCACGAGTACATACAGAAACCTGTTGCTAATAAAACCAGAAATACGAAAAAATTATAATTATATCGACAACATAATTTTTGTTCAGCAAGAAACCACATAAATCTGATTTATAAAAGGTTAATTAATAAATAAATTCTTCCGTGGCGACTGACGTTAATTGTATCGAAAACTGTTAAAGTGTGATTCACAATTTTGACACTTTAGGCGCTAGTTAGAATCTTTGCATCGCCAATATTTTAAGGCATTTTATTAATCACTTTCATGATTTAACAATAAAAAGAGAAATTGACTTCAGTGCACGATCGTCTAGTAGTTCAAATTGAAACAAACTACGAATTACGATCGAGAACGGTCAATGGGACTATCAGGACATCACATTTTTAATTGTCTTGCCCACTCTATGGATATTATCTCTAACCTCTATGGATGTGACGAAGTCACAGATTAAGTATTAGTTACTAGACGAAGTATACGAAAAGTATCGTGTACTTACGGTAAATAGTATCGATTCTTACTCAGTATCGTATTCAAAAGTATCGATTACAAAATTACTTGGTATCGTAACCAAAGTATCGAGTATACTCAGGTATCGATACTTTTTGCGGATCCCTATCCATAGCCCATAGGCATTTGGCGCGAAGTATAAGTGCGCTCCGGTTGTAAGGAAAGCTCCGGAAATATAATTAGGTAAGCACTTTATTTCATAATAACTATTGTAATGATTGTATTACTTGAAAAATACTTAAGCTATTTATATATTCAAACATATCGTTTTAGTTGTATTTTTTACAATTTTCGTATTATATAGACAGTCAAATTTCTCGTCTTGTTCAAGTGATTTCCGTGTGTATGTAACTAAATATCGCTTTATATACCTATTTACAATTAAAACAAACCCATTTGTTATAAAATAATAATAAATTCAAAGCTAAAATGAACAAAATTTTTAAAAACAAAGAAACTTTATATCCACGGCCGCCATCTTATAACGTACATTAAATTCTTTCAATAATACGCAATTATGTACCGATAGTTGTATACTTTCAGGCTATTAGGTTTACCTCATAATAGAAGGTACATTTAATACTTTCTTAGATTTACGCGAATATTCGACATTATAAATGAAACTACCTTTTCGGATTTTGTCGCGGATTTATTTTGATTTTTAGTTCCCGACGTTTCGAATGCTTTACAGCAATCATGATCACGGGAGAGATTAACGCTATATTAAGCCTCAATCCTAGCTTTGCACGATGCTCAGAACGATTTGGCCGACTATTTCAGCGTTGCAGTTCATGAGGCTTGCCACGTGGCTGGGGCTCCGCCATCTTCGCCGCGTCTCACCGGTCTCCTAGGTGTCTTCATTTATAAGGTAGATACTTACAAATATTCGACAAATTATATTACTTATTTATTTAGAAATATTCAGTATTCACAGAAAGGAACAACATACATATTTCAAAGTGTTTGTTTTAGGTGTTTTTATACAATAACTGAAAAATTGATTTATTTATTTTTCATAATGTATCTGATGCCACCTTTGACATCTGAAAACTTATTGTGGTGTCCCGCCAGTCCCGGCGCGCGACTTCGGTATAATAATGTAAAGAAATGCATTTCACTGCATTTCTCTAATAAGGTTATATATGATTTGAATTTATATTATGTCAAAGCTGGCATAATAAACATTATAAAAATATATTGACATTTAAAAATGTCAAATGTAATGTGAGAGAATTTTTCAATGATTAATATTTAATTTCTTTTATAATTATTTGTAAACTAGACTACTACTACTACTACTATACCAGAAATAGACTTTAAATGTTGTTTCTTTTGTGTTACAGGTTAGTGAACCTTTTGTAAATAAATAGTTAATGTATTTTGTTATTAAGTAAATTTGTAAAATATGTAGCTATTGTAAATAAATATTTTGTGTTACAGAGAACCGCATTAAGTCTTGGTTATTTCTTCGCAATATTACTGAAGAATAAAATATCTTATTAATATATCCATATTCGTATCCAGTTCCGAAATTTCATATCCATAAGAGCACGAAATTTTACAATAAATCAATTTCACAGTTCAATCGTGCCGAGCTACGATAGCAGCACGCTAGCAGCTGCTAAGCAACTTCACGCAGCTGCAACACGCCGCGGCGCCGGTGTACTCCGCCCCGCTGCACGTGCACGGACTCTGCTCGCGCCTGAAGGTGTACCCCGACGGGAACGAGGTAGTCCGGGCTATAATAGAAGGTAAATCTCAATAACCTCTAGGAGTTAGGTGGAATAATGGACGTGGTTTATTTAAACTATTTCGTATGGGGAATGTAAACATAAAGATGAGCTCGTAGTTTAGTTACCGCTACAGTAGTCCTAGATTGAGTACTCTTTGGACACCAACACAACACCAATCAATGTCAACAACACGTGCTTACTTAAGTTGTGCTTGTGGTTATGATTTTGCCGATATTTATTTTTCATTTATGAGTAATAAAAATAAAATAATTAAAGTTACATGTAAATAAGGTTACTAATATAGTATTACATTTGTTTAATAACTTAACATTAACTTATAAGTACCTAAACTTTCACAGGTTTTACAAGTAGAAGCTAAAGGTAATAATGGCATCTACATCAAATTATAAAGATGATAAGAAAAAGGCATCCTTGCTTTTTGATCCTAGAGAGGCCGCTTTAAAGGATCGCGATACGTTCTATGAAATCGGCCTTAGTGGTCTTAAGGAGTTAATTGCTTTATATGAGGGATTTCGTGTGTACGAAGACTCATTATTCAGTATTTCTTCAAAAGATTTTGAACGTGCATTTCAGAGTAAAGAGGTGAATCAAAATTTGGACCAAACAATTGAAAAATTCCTTATACTACTGTCACCATACTTCTTACTTCAGTCGTCTCACAAAGCTTTAGAATGGCTGGTAAACAGATACAGCATACATCAGTATAATCAAGATGCAATTATGATGCTTATACTGCCTTACCATGAAACAAAAATATTTGTGCGTTTCATCCAGTTACTTCAATTATCATCAACTGCAAACAGGTGGAACTGGCTAGAATCTATCCAAAAACGTGGAAGTTCCTTAACAAAGCAAGTTTTACATAATCAATGTGTTTCAAACACATCCACTTTACAATTTATAGCAAAGAGCACTTTAAAATATGTCACAGAATTTGGTGAGAGAGCAACGCAATTGAATACAGTATATGCATTTTTCTGCTCAACTGCAATTGGTACTATAAACACAAGTGAATATGTAAATGAATCTATTATCAATGCATTATTGCCTACATTGAAAGAAGGCCTAGTGTCACCAATTATTGATTTCAGATCATCTTCACATATAGTTATAGGATATTTATCAACTAAGGCAACATTCAAAAGAAAAACAATAAATGATTTGATTGTTAGACTGTGTACTGCTGAGTTTGACCTAACATATTATGATGTAGTATTGCTTTTAAATTTAATTTACACAAATCAGAAACATTTAACAAAGATGCCTAAATGTATTTTACCTTATATTTCAATTGATATGATGAACACTCGATGCATTAATTTGAAGAAGCTTGTGGAGTTAAGAATTAGTATTCATAGATTCAGCCTGGTATTTCTGTCTAGCATATTGAAAATAATGCAAAGAAATCTTGAAGATTTCTTATTATTTTCTCACCTGCCTGTTTTATTCATTGCCGAAGTTGACCTCAAACATCAACAGCCAGACAAAATTATACAGTAAGCATAAAATTCTTAGTTATTTTTACCATGACTTTTGCAGTTTTTGCATGTTATAAACAAAGTTTATGTTAAAAAAAGTGTTATGTGCATACATTTGTTTAACAGAAACGGGTTTATAATTTCTTAGCTTATATTTCCTTAGTAATCATCCAATCCAATCCATTGTGTGAGGCCAGGGGAAGTTATTTTTAATTTTGTTGACAATACTCACATACTTGTTACTCCTTATAATTTCATTTCATTTGTTGAATTTATTTTATGGACCAAATCTCTTATCTCCAACTGATGTTTTATTGTAAACCAGTTTTGTAACATCTACACTAATATTATAAAGAGGAAAACTTTGTTTGTTTGTTTGTAATGAATAGGCTCAAAAACTACTGGACCGATTTTAAAAATTCTTTCACCATTCGAAAGCTACATTATCCAAGAGTAACATAGACTATATTTTATTTTGGAAAAAAATAGGGATCCGTAAGATATTTGGGTTTTTCGGACACGAGGTGTAAAAAATCAACCAGAAAAGTTACTTATTTTGCGTACGCTGCCTAAACTATAAAAGATAAAACCATAAAATGTTCTAATTAATTGTAGATCTTATAAATATCTACAAAAAAGTCTGCGACACACTATACCTATCTATGTCGAGTGAGGCACAACAACCATGTTTTTATTTAAAAATTATCATAGCATTTTAAATATATGTAGGGATCTCTCCAGATTTTTTATTTTTTAATTTCAGATCAAATCTTTACTTTTATTTTTTTATGATCTGGCTTCAAAACCTAAATATAATCCTAAATTTTCATCCTTCTACAAACGCGGGCGGAGCCGCGAGGAACAGCTAGTAATACATAAATCAGTCTTGATTTGCAATATTAGCATTAAAATATATCATACTTTATAGTTAAAAATATTAATGTAAGTGAATAGTACTAATTTAATTCTATTTTGTTTTCAGTTGCATCCTCAATGCTTTAAAGTGTTCAAATGTAGGAAGTTTTGATGACGATAACCGTTTTTCTAATAAATTCATGGAATGGTATTCACTATTTTTAAAACGTATCATAAATAAGTATCCAGATACATTTGTTAGGTTAGTTATTAAAAGAGAAATGGGCTTTGACAGCTAATTGTCGCCAAAGAAAAGAGCGCAGCTATCAAAAGTATTGGGATTTAAACCAGCAGTTGCTCATAAAGTTGGAGGGACGTATTTGTTTGAAAATTTAAATCACATTAACACAGATTTGCGAATTGAAGCAGTAAATGACATAGTAAAAGAATTTCAGTCATTGAAAATTGAGAACATAGAGTTTGTGAAAGATTCTGTAATTAATAGACTAAAAGGCGGTAACGCAGATGTGGTTTTATAATAAAATAATAATAATAATAAAGCCTTTATTTTTCTGTTATAACGGTTTTTCATTTTAACATTTGTACATCTTACATACTAACAGATCCCTTTCGGGTATAGGCCTCCTCCAAGCTCATCCATTTTTCTCTGTCCTTGGCAATATTTATCCATTCTGGTCCAGCTATTTCTTTTATATCGTCTTACCATCTTTTCTTTGGTTTTCCCACTCTACGTTTTCCTATTGGTCCCTTCCATGTTGTTGTTCTCTGTGTCCATCTCTTATCCTTATATCTGGCAATATGTCCAGCCCATTTCCATTTAGACTTCATAGCAAAGTTTTTTTTGTTTGTCTGTTTGTCGGTTTGTCTGTTTATTTATTTATTTATCCGGGCATCACGTAAAATGTACGAAAGCAATGTAGATAACTTTTATACACAACGATTGAACGTAACTTTAAGTAACATTTAGTTTTTGTTTCATTGCAATCGGTTCATTCTATCAAAAGATATTTGAGTTTAAAGTGAAGAAGTAGAGAAATTCCAGAAGTAAAATTAGGGCTATGTGCATTTGACCTCACAACTTCAAGTAACTTTTATACACAACAATATGTGCGTAAATTGAAGTAACATTAAGTTTTTTGTTTCATAGTAATCAGTTCACACCTTATAATCTGGACGCTAGAAGTCTAATTTATTTTTGTAAGAAGAGTAAGTATTTTCGAAAGCTTCTGCGTATCGTAAACGATAGGAATTTTACTAATTATGAACTGATTCTCCACCTTGGATTGACTTCAAGCAGAGGTTTCCTACACAGCTTTTGTACAGATGCAAAATTGTACTCGTATATATGAATTTTATATATAAATTCAATTATCCAAGGTCGCTGTAAAGTCTATCATAATTTTGGTGATGAGTCCATGGTTGGGTTCTAATAAAAGAACTCTTCAGCAGTCAACAGCACAGACACAAAATTTTGTTTTAGTATTTAATAATCATAACCCCAATTCATTTAAATGCTGCATTCATGATGGGCTCGTAACAAAACATCTCCTCCAGAGTTCAACATCATAAGTACGATTTTTATACAAAAACACAATATAATTGTAATAGCTTATCTGAAATTTCACCGTGGCCTGACTGCCGTACCCAGGGTATAAGAGATCTTCTATGCAGTCAACGGCACAGACAAGATTTTTAAAAATATTGTACTGACTATACAGTGTACTGAGTACTATGCACTCATATTTTTAAACATCATGATACGCAAACGAAATAATTAGATAAATACATAACTGTAAAAATATTTTTAAAGAACATTTTAGGGTTATTGCATGGGAAAATTAAATAAAATTAAAAAGAAGGAGAACGCATAAAAGTTTGTTTTCAACCGACTTCCAAAAGGAGGAGGTTATCAATTCGTCTGTATTTTTTTTTTTTTATGTTTGTTAGCTCATAACTTTGAACTGGGTGAACCGATTTTGATGATTCTTTTTTTATTTGAAAGGTAGTGCTGCCCATGTGGTCCCATTTTAATATTTTCTAGTTCTGACAATGGCATCTATGAGAAAACCATAAAAGTCTTAAATTTGCATTAAGTATTTGCGCGACAAATGGACGAATAACTCAATATCACGCCAACCGATTTCGATGATTCTTTTTTAATGGAAAGGATATACTTCAAGGGTAGTTTGATGAGAGTTTGGTAAGGTTCTGATGATGGGATCCATGACAAAGTATCGGAACTCTTCAATTTTTAGGAGCAAATTAACAATGCTCGGCCGAATCTTTTATATAGGCTATATGGATATTTGAGTCACGTACCGTAACTGATGATGGAAGGTACAACTCCTCAACGGTTAACAGTTTAAAGAAAATTCTTTTAATATAACACGCAATTATGGACCGATGGTTGTATTACTCTCAGGCTATTAGGTTTACCTCATAATAGAAGGTAAATTTTTATAGTCATTAACACAATACGTATCTACTTTCCGCTAAAAATTTAAAAATAAATTATTTTTAACAAAAAACAAAAACCGACTTCAAAACTAAACAAATCTAAACTAAAAAGTAGAAAATAATACTTTTAAGAACTTCGTTAATTTTGAAGTCGGTGCCAGCCAAGACGGATAGACTTATCTTGCCTTTGCAAGGAACTTTCGAACGGTATTTTGATTATGTTTACAAATATTATAGATATAGATTAATCGAATATGTGTCTATTTAAGGTTATTTTGCTTTGGCTGGCACCGACTTCTAAATTAACGAAGTTCTTAAAAGTATTATTTTCTACTTTTAGTTTAGATTTGTTTAGTTTTGAAGTCGGTTTTTGTTTTTTGTTAAAAATAATTTATTTTCAAATTTTTAACGGAAAGTGGATACATATTTTGTTTATGTACAAAAAAGAATTTTCCAAATCGGTCCAGCCATCTTCAAGTAATGGGGAACATACCTAAAAAAAAGTCCCCAACGAATTAAGAACCTCCTCCTTTTTTTAGAGTCGGTTAATAAGAGCCTGAAAGAATTTAACTATCGGTCTATAATTACGTATAATATTGAAAGAATTTTCTTTTAACTCCTAACCGTTGAGGAGTTGTACCTTCCATCATTAGCTCAACCACAGGAGATGATGATTATCAGACGCAAATACTTGAACAGCTTTAGGAAATATATGAAAAACGTAATAAGTGCCTATAAAATTTGAGAGTTGTCTTCGATTTCCCTGGGATCCCATCATCAGATTGTGACTTGGTGACTATGGGACCAACTAGAAACTATACCCTTTCAAACAAAAAAAGAATTTTCCAAATCGGTCCAGCCATCGTCGAGTAATCGGGGAACATACATAGAAAAAAAAAAAAAAAAGTCCCCGACGAATTGAGAACCTCCTCCTTTTTTTGAAGTCGGTTAATAAAAGCAAAACAAACACAAGCCCCTTTGTCAATCAAATGCAACATTATGGTGTGGCCGTAGCGATTTCGAAGAAGTATTGAAGAATTCGTTTTAGGTATTATTAAATTTAAAACTATCTAAATATTAGATGTATGGGGAACTCTTAGTAAAAATATTTTTTTCTTTATAGTTCATAATAAATTAAAAACATGTAATCCAACCGGGATTCGAACCCTCGGCCTCTATTAGCTCTGTGGGCCAATATGATCCTAAGGACGGAAAATTATTTTTCTGCGTCGTGCTTCGCAAACACGATTTTGCACTATGTAGGTACTTACTTATTACTCTTTCACTTTAAAAAAACCTATTTAGGTACCTACTAGCTGTGCCCGCGACTTCGTTCGCGTGGATGTCGGAACTTAACAATGTATTTTTTAGTGCGAAGCGCTGTTGGAGGATACCGATACAAATCATTTTTTATTTATTTATGCTAATGCTTCTTAATAAACAACATTGGCTGTAGAACCATCTGGAGCGTACACAAAAAGGTTATTGGGGTTGTTTACGCGGGAAAGAGCTACGTATAGTTGACCATGAGAAAAGCATCCAATACTTAGGTCCACCCCCGCAACGGATAATCGAATTGCTGTTAGCCTCACTTCACGATCTTCTTCTGATTCCTGGGACCTACTTAGTCTCTTCCTTTTCGCATCTCGGCTACGCTGCGAAAGGTTTGTTTTTTTTCTAGAAGTCATTTTCAAAATAAAAACTGAACCAAACAAATAAAATATTGAACCAAATAAATCAACAATTTACAACAACACCAAACTTTCAAAATGAGAATGAAGACTAATAAAATTTCAAACTACGAAGTAAATAAAACTACTTGACTCAAATTGCAAGTTATTATTTACTTCGCACTTCGAAATTAAGACCGAATCTAACTAACCAAAATTTTTTGAAAGATAAAACGAAATAATGAATTAACGAACGAACGATTTACGATACTATCAATTTAATTCAAGACCTTTACATAGACAAACCTCTTTAAAGACAGAACTTTAATGACTCCTACAAAACAAAAACCGACTTCCAAACTTAATAAATCTAAACTAAAAAGTAGAAAATAATACTTTTAAGGACTTTTGTTAATTTTGGAGTCGGCGCCAGCCAGCTATTTTGATTATGTTTATAAATTTAAGATTAATCAAATATGTATCTATTTAGGGTTATATTGCTTTGGCTGGCACCGACTTCAAAATTAACAAAGTCCTTAAAAGTATTATTTTCTACTTTTTAGTTTAGATTTATTAAGTTTGGAAGTCGGTTTTTGTTTTCTGTTAAAAATAATTTATTTTTAAATTTTTAGCGGAAAGTAGATACGTATTGTGTTAATGACTATAAAAATTTACCTTCTATTATGAGGTAAACCTAATAGCCTGAAAGTATACAACTATCGGTCCATAATTGCGTATTATATTGAAAAAATTTTCTTTAAACTGCTAACTGTTGAGGAGTTGTACCTTCCATCATCAGTTACGGTACGTGACTCAAATATCCATATAGCCTATAAAAGATTCGGCTGAGCATCGTTAATTTGCTCCTAAGAATTGAAGAGTTCCGATACTTTGCCATGGATCCCATCATCAGAACCTTACCAAACTCTCATCAAACTACCCTTGAAGTATATCCTTTCCATTAAAAAAAGAATCATCGAAATCGGTTGGCGTGATATTGAGTTATTCGTCCATTTGTCGCGCAAATACTTAATGCAAATTTGAGACTTTTATGGTTTTCTCATGGATGCCATTGTCAGAACTGGAGAATATTAAAATGGGACAAACGGGAAGCACTACCTTTCAAATAAAAAAAGAATCATCAAAATCGGTTCACCCAGTTCAAAGTTATGAGCTAACAAACATTAAAAAAAATACAGACGAATTGATAACCTCCTCCTTTTGGAAGTCGGTTGAAAACTCAAAGATTGCCGGCAGACATGGGCGAAGGTCATTCTTTCAAGGAAAATCTTAACACCGCGATTCAGAAAATGACTTCACACGCACAACGACATCTATCGAACAATACTGCACGCAGTTGATCTCTAGTTATAGTCCAGTCTAAGTTCGTACTCGTAGATGGCGCTGTTTTAATATTTTACTTCGGAAACACTATTATAATTTTATTAATTTACATTTTTTATAAGATGTGAACTGATTACTATGAAACAAAAAACTTAATGTTACTTCAATTTACGCACATATTGTTGTGTATAAAAGTTACTTGAAGTTGTGAGATCAAATGCACATAGCCCTAATTTTACTTCTGGAATTTCTTTACTTCTTCACTTTAAACTCAAATATCTTTTGATAGACTGAACCGATTGCAATGAAACAAAAACTAAATGTTACTTAAAGTTACGTTTAATCGTTGTGTATAAAAGTTATCTACATTGCTTTCGTACATTTTACGTGATGCCCGGATAAATAAACAGACAAACCGACAAACAGACAAACCGACAAACAGACAAACAGACAAAAATTCTAAAAATGCTGGAAATGGGTTCTATTGGTTGTCCTTTAACACCCTGGCTATTTTTTTTGTATTTTTTTTTGATGTACAAAAACGACTTTTCTACAGTTTTATTATATGTATAGATAACCTGAAACTTATTTATCAAAATGCCTACAAACTTTTTTATTTGATGTAAGTACCTACCTATAATTTTACGAGAGACAAGAAAATATGCGTGCGAGAAAGACGTTAAAAGTTCTGTTGGTGGTATTAATACTTAACATTATTTAAATAAAATTAACAGCAAAACTAAAGAAGAAAAATGTTATCTATCTGGGATTCGAACCCCCGACCTCCCAAGGCTTGGTGGGCCAATATGGTAGGCAAATTCATCCATCCAAAATCTAGTTATGATATAACCTGTTTATCGTAATACGAACTTTTCTATTTTATGTATCTTTAAGCGAATAAATTAAACTAAATAATATAATGTATTTTGTTTACTTTTTATCATGAGCCCTTTTTAACATCCCACTGCTGGGCACGGGCCGAGTACGAGGGGGATCAGGTCATAGTCCACCGCGCTGGCCTAGTGAGACAGCCTGAGTCAGACATGCAGGTTTCCTCACGATGTTTTCCTTCACCGTAAGACAAGTGGTAATCAGGATAGAAATGATTCGTACATGAAAATATCAGAGGTGCGAGACCCGGATTTGAACCCGCATCACTTAGTTATACAAGCGACGCGTTACCGCCGGGCTACCACTGCCTGCCACTTTATTTACTTACTATCAAGATAAATTATTTTACTCAACTTAAGGCATACAATATGTCATTTCTGCGAATTATTTATTCTTTGCAAACGACGCAAGGGCTAGTAGTACCTACGAGTGTTCGGGGGACGGGGACAGTGCGATGTTGCCGTCTTAAGCTAGGGTCAATAAACTTATGATGTAATGGTGTTTATTTTGATGACCATTTTTATTGTATTTATTTTGTTTGAAAAATGCACTTTTTTATTTGAAGGAATTTTTTCAAATTGATAATTTTTATAGACTTATATCATCTCACCCTACATGCAGTTTAAAGGAATGTTGGTCAAGCGTCGCCACCCTATAGCCTATATATTATAACTTTTTTTTTTGTTTATTTATATTCATTTTTTTTTCTTTATTCAGAGCTTTGATGATTATGCATTATTTCCAATTAAAACGTTGTTTGTCCATATTAATATTTAAAAACATTAGCTTCTGCACTTTTTGTGTAGTAAGCCTCGTTCGCCGATCATTTAATATTAATCCCGATTTTGAAAACATTTTTCGTTCGGCATTAGAATCCAACCGATCGAATTAAGCATGGAGGGGGGGTCTAGGGGGCGTGGTTTGTACCTTTTTATATCACTCCCCTCTGCCGGCGCCTCTTAGTTTTTTTTATGAATTTTTAAAAATCTCATTTTGAGGTTATGTTTTTGTACATAACAAGCGTATAATGGAACGATATTTTTAGCTTATTGTATGGGAACAAGGGAACCATAGACAATTTTCTATACTGTATGCGTAACATGGAACCTAATTTTAAAAGTGACATTGGACTGACATTCTATGGTGACAATAGAGAATTCGTTTATTCCGTTACTTTCGTAGTGTCGTGAATGTGCTCTTGCTGTTTTATTTGTGTTTCACAGAGACCTTAGGGTCCAAGAGCGAGCGAAGCGAGCTCGGGACTTGAGGGCACTCCGACACGGATAAGGTTAGGTTAGAAGAGGGATGGCGGGGTCGTAAGACCCCGCCATCCCTCTTCGAGGGTTATTTCTTTTTAAACCACCCAGAAATAGGACGTCGACCGGGATATAATAAGGTACTACCCGTCCTCCCCCTACCCCTCCTCCACTCTATCATACTTACGTTCTATGTAAATGTATGAAAACATAACCTCAAAATGAGATTTTTAAAAATTCATAAAAAAAAACTAAGAGGCGCCGGCAGAGGGGAGTGATATAAAAAGGTACAAATAAACCCCCCCCCCCTCCATGCTTAATTCGATCGGTTGGATTCTAAATGCGCAACCTTGGCGATGAATTCAATTCTCCCGATGCTGCTTTAAGGGGAAGTGGGTCATCGTTCAAGTACATTTCGACTTCCCTGACAGCCTTCGATAATGGTGTTCCTAAGGTAGAATTATTTTCAACAATAGTGTCTAAAATACTAAAAGGCGAATATTTATTTATTTTTACTTTTTCTGATGTTTCTGTAACTGTAACCATAGGAGTATTTTCAGATATTTTACACTGTACCAATTTCATTACATTGTTTTTTGTTGAAACGCCCGTTGCCTGGTTTTCAAAAGCCTTTAATTTGTATCTGGGATCTAAGAGAAGGCAGAGAGAAAACGATCCACTTTTTTCTATATTTTTAAATCTCTCCTCTAATCCCTTCTTTAGACTTTGTGCAACCAAGGAGACAACATCACATATGACGCTGTCACGCATTAATAAATTTAGGCTTTCATTTAGACACCTTGTATAAATAACTATAGAACCCGCTGTGATGTTATTTTCACCACTAACGGACCTCGTTATTTCCTCGAAGGGTTGCAGTACTTGGCACAGCTCTTTAAATGCCTTCCATTCTTCTATGGATATGATCGGTAAATCTTTATTTATCACTGCCATGGTAGCACGCAGTGGTTCTTCGAGTTCTATAAATCTTTCCAACATAAAAAGTCGAATTCCATCTGGTCGGACAGTCTTGTTTCAACCGTTTTGATGGAAGTCCATCATCATCATCAGCCCTTTTTAACGTCCCACTGCTGGGCACGGGCCTCCCTCAGTACGAGGGGGATCAGGCCATAGTCCACCGCGCTGGCCCAGTGCGTGTTGGCGGACTTCACATGTCTTACGAAAACTTGCTAGGTTTTCTCAGACATGCAGGTTTCCTCACGATGTTTTCCTTCACCGTAAGACAAGTGGCAATCATGATAGAAATGATTCGCACATGAAAATATCAGAGGTGCGAGACCCGGATTTGAACCCGCATCACTCGGTTATACAAGCGACGCGTTACCGCTGGGCTACCACTGCCTACGACGATGGAAGTCCGTGGTCCACTAAATATTTGATCAATTTATCCGGGGCGGTCGTGCTCTGCTTAAAATAACACACTATTGATTTTACTTTGTCAATTGATGTTTCCAATGGTTTTAAAGCTAATTTAATAATTAGGTTTAAGGAATGGGCGTAACAGCCGTAGTGTTTTAATAATAAAATGTCTTTCATGGCTTTAACCATAGCAGGTGCATTATCAGTTATAGCAAAGTTAATTTTTTTGAATATACCCCATTCTTCACATATTCTTTTTATTTCAGCTGCAATATTGTCAGCAGTGTGTATTCCAAAAAACTTGCAGCAATCCAGTAACACAGTTTGGATTTCTAAGTCTTTATTTATGTAGTGTCCTGTGACCGCTGTATATCTATCTTTAGAGGTGGATGTACACAAGTCAGTTGTAATACAAATCGTTTCGGCTTCTATTGATACTTTGCCTTGTATCAACATTTTCGTTTTGTGATAGATTTCTGGAAGCATGCTGTTGCTAATAGTTTTTCGGGTGGGTAAAACATACCCTGTGATCCACCGAGCAAACTTCTTCATCTACTAAACTAAAAGGATGAAAGGCATCAATGAAGAGATCCATTAAATCTGTGTCTATTTTTTTTTGTTTGATCTGCAGTTATTTTTTTTGGAATATAAGCATCCATTTGTTGTTGCCTCTTTAATGGAGGTGCCACTTCGTCAGCGTTACGATAAGTTCTCACTGCTCGTGGACGGTACACCAGCCATGCACACTTTGCTAGATATATTCTGTGATGCCTGCAAAGGTCTCGTTGATAGATCTGCTGGGCATGCCGAATATTTTTTTTTTAATTCAGCGTAAGCAGCGCATGTGTTTAAGCTTTAAATGGGCAGTAAGATTGCCTGTTGAACTTTTATAACTAAAAAACTTTTACATATCTTACATTGTCCTTTTTTAGTTACGTTATTTTTTTCAAAATAATTCCAAATATTGCCTGGCATTTTTACTAATAATTAATCTATAACTAAGTTCAAGAAAATACCTAAACTAAATATATTATTTACACTATTTTTTTATTTACACTAATTAACATTAACAAAAAAACAAAAACCGACTTCCAAACGTAATAAATCTAAACTAAAAAGTAGAAAATAATACTTTTAAGGACTTTGTTAATTTTGGAGTCGGTGCCAGCCAGGTATTTTGATTATGTTTACAAATTGATAGATTAATCGAATATGTATCTATTTAGGGTTATTTTGCTTTGGCTGGCACCGACTTCAAAATTAACAAAGTCCTTAAAAGTATTATTTTCTACTTTTTAGTTTAGATTTATTACGTTTGGAAGTCGGTTTTTGTTTTTTTGTTAAAAATAATTTATTTTTAAATTTTTAGCGGAAAGTAGATACGTATTGTGTTAATGACTATAAAAATTTACCGTCTATTATGAGGTAAACCTAATAGCCTGAAAGTATACAACTATCCGTTCATAATTGCGTATTATATTGAAAGAATTTTCTGTAAACTGCTAACCGTTGAGGAGTTGTACCTTCCATCATCAGTTTCGGTACGTGACTCAAATATCCATATAGCCTATAAAAGATTCCGCCGAGCATCGTTAATTTACTCCTAAGAATTGAAGAGTTCCGATACTTTGTCATGGATCCCATCATCAGAACCTTACCAAACTCCTATCAAACTACCCTTGAAGTATATCCTTTCCATTAAAAAAAGAATCATCGAAATCGGTTGGCGTGATATTGAGTTATTAGTCCATTTGTCGCGCAAATACTTAATGCAAATTTAAGACTTTTATGGTTTTCTCATGGATGCCATTGTTAGAACTAGAAAATATTAAAATGGGACCACATGGGAAGCACTACCTTTCAAATAAAAAAAGAATTATCAAAATCGGTTCACCCAGTTCAAAGTTATGAGCTAACAAACATAAAAAAAAAAAAAAAAAAAAAATACAGACGAATTGATAACCTCCTCCTTTTGGAAGTCGGTTGAAAAATACAGTACACACTCAAGTTCCACACTGTAACGACAAACATCCGAAAAATAAAACAATTAGCGAACACACTTTTGAATAATTAACACCTTCGTCAAATTCAAATTAGGCCGACTAACTAATAGATCTTTAGAAAGAAATAAGTATACGTGATTTGAAACTCGAAACGAAAATGCGACGTGAGAAAGAAATAGAATATATTATGCAGGAGTGCAATCTCTTCTTCTTCTTGCCTTTATCCCACGCTATGTGGGGTCGGCACAACATGTCTTCTTCTTCCACTCTCCTCTGTCATTCGTCAACATAGCATCCACCCCTTTTACACGCATATCCTCTTTTACACAATCCATCCATCTCTTTTTCGGTCTTCCTCTACTCTTTTTTCCTTCCACATGCATACTTAACATTTTCCTCGTAATATGATTTTCTTCCCTCCGCATCACATGTCCATACCATGCCAGCCTATTACCCCTCATCTTTTCTATAACTGGCGCTACTTTCAAACATCCCCTTATATACTCATTTCTTATCTTATCTCTTCTAGTCACACCACACATCCATCTCAACATTCGCATTTCAGTCGCATGCACTTTTCTTTCGTCCATCCCTCTCACCGCCCAACATTCTGAACCATACAATGCTACAGGTCTAACGACTGTTTTATAGATTTTCCCCTTAAGTTTAAGGGGCACTCGTGGGTCGCATATAACTCCTGAGACCTGTCGCCATTTCATCCATCCCGCATTCATTCTATTATTCACGTCTCGGTCAATATTGCCGTCGTTTTGAACGATTGAACCAAGGTACCGGAAATTGGAGCAGACTGGTAGGGGTACACCATCTAAGGCAATACTAGAGAAACATGTAGGGCCACCAAAGTTACAGAACAAATGTTCTGTTTTGGTTCGGCTGATCTTCAGTCCAACATTTTCCAATTTCTCTTGCCATTTTTCCAGTCTGCTCTGGACCTCGGACGAATCTTCACCGACAAGTACAATGTCATCAGCGAACATCATGCACCAGGGTGCCTGCCCTTGTATGTCTGATGTTAGAGCATCCATTACCAGGACAAACAGGTATGGGCTTAAAGCCGATCCCTGGTGCAAGCCCACTTCAACATTGAACTTGTCTGTTACGCCAGCTTCTGACCGAACTCTTGTGTTCGCCTCTGCGTACATCGCTTTCACAAGTCTCACATACTTCTCAGGTACTCTCTTCACTCTTAAAGCCCACCACAAAACCTTACGAGGGACTCTGTCATATGCCTTCTCAAGATCGACAAACACCATGTGCAGGTTTCTATGCGCACTTCTGTATTTTTCGCACAGTTGGCGAAGTGAAAATATCGCATCTGTCGTTCTTCGTCCTGGCATAAATCCAAACTGATTTTGTGTTACCTCACTCTCCTCTCTTATCCTTCTTTCTACCACTTTTTCCCAGATCTTCATACTATGTGACAAGAGCTTTATTCCTCGATAGTTGTTACAGTCTTGTGCGTCACCTTTGTTTTTGTAAATTGACACCAACACACTGTTGCACCACTCTTCCGGGATCATCTCGTCGTGCAACAACTTATTGAAGAATAAAGTAAGCCAGCTGCAGGAGTGCAATATAATACTAAATGTTATGTAATATATTATGTTAATTAAAATATAAATAACTTTTAAACTATGTAAAAAAATAAACTTATTACTTATAAAAATGAATATTTATTACTGTGGGATGTATGTGCAAAAAATAATAATAAATAAGAACTATTTTGACTAATTATTGCGCCATCATAAGCAAGCATTGCTATTTAGTATTTTCTGACAAATATTAAATATAATACCTATATTAAATATAATACAAATATTAAATAGAATAAATATATGATTAATAGGCTTTATTTAATTATTATTGATTTGTTATAATTTAATTGCGATGTGAAGTTTTACTTTGTTTAGTTTTTTACGTTGCTTTGAATAAACATAAGTGAATTATCAACTATACAACTTAAAACCTTACCTATTTTTGAATAAAACTTGCGATTAAGATGATAGCGTTATTAGAAAATATACAATCGAGTAGCGCGACATCTATGGTTTATCTTTTAGTTTACCCATAATTAATATAGATGGCGCTGTACATTAATAATAATAACTTTTATTCATTCATAAACATATCAAATAACATAAAGTACCAATAACAAATTAAAATTACAACAGATTGAATTTGGAACCTACCTGAACTAGGTTAACATCCTGTGTTTCAGGTTAAGGTTTTAATATGCATTTCTTGCTTTTGATGTTAAAACAATGCAATAAATTTACATATAACTATGATAATTACATAACTAAACTTAACATAATATGTTTATTGTATTTAACCTAAATTAATTTTATTTTGATACTACTAGCAAACTTTCTGTGTTACACATTTCTGTGTTAAACCCATACACACTTTTCATTCAAGGTACATTTCACTACAAGTCAAAATGATAGAAAGGGGATAGTAGATAAAATCAATAAGAAAAAAAGAGACAGCTAGTGTTGTCAATTGCGCGTCAATGTAAACAAACATTAGTCTAGCGACCGATGACATATCAGAATATTTGGCAAATAATTGAAATATATTAATAAATCGAAGTATACTGCGTTCTCACATGTGGTATGAGATTCCTTGTGTTTTATTAACTTTGGTATCATAATTTGTGCATTTCCTAAATACACAAGATGGCATTTTTTTAAATTTTGTAGCAGCGTACCACTCGTCGCCATGCGTGACACAGACTAAAGGCAATACGTCCGAGTCTTCACGATTGCGCGCTCACAACCACTGACCTCTATAATACCACTGGACTGGCTGTTGTCAACGTGCTTTAGTGGCTGCTTGATATTCGCCATTTTGGCGCTGTCCGCCGCTGTCGGACGTAGCGAGAGTTCGTGGTACTAAAACTAATGATGTCGGTATAAAGATTTTTATTTTTTTATTTTTATTAATCAATAACCGTATCATCATAATTACTACTTATGTTATATTAACAACGAAAATGCAAAATTACTTTACAGTAAACAAACCTTTCTCGCTGTCATTTGCAATATACGTCAAAATTAGTTCTCGGGACTCTCGCTAGTGGCGCTTCAAATGGACACAAAAAAGTTGCTGTCAAACGCTTGGAACAGCCAGTCCAGTGGTATTATAGAGGTCAGTGGGAACAGCAAATATTGAGTTGCCATTTATGTTTTAACAAGTTAAGTAGGGACTTAAAAAATATTTCTCTAAAATATAAATCGATTTTTATAATCTCAAAGTTGTGGATATAAATATTTTATGCTTAATATAAGGTATAAAGTTATTAAGAATAAAATATAAAGTTATTGGTAAAAACAATTGAGAATATTTCAAATTTTTACATAAATCAATGTGCATGCATATATATGATTTACAAAAAAATATTTTTAGCATATTTAATTTATTTATATGTATTTAATAATATAATATAATTTTAATTAACATATTCTATGCTGCTATTTATAATTTGTAATAATTAAATCGGGAAAAATCTTCATTTTATCACCCCACACTGCCGGCTTTTCCACCACTTACGTCCCTTATTTGCTCCTGTAACTATAAATGCGCTTGTATAATTATATGAAGGTCGGTCGGGCCTGTCGGTAAATACCTACTATTCGTATTCGTTGCATCACTACCTAATGATAATATTTTATTGCATGTGTGTGTAAGTATTAGTCTAAGAGCTAGCGAACTACTTATTAGTTTTGTAACTTAAGTTACAATGCTCAGAAAATATATTTGATGTTTTATTTTTTATTGGAGAGCGTTGGCCTGAGGATCAGCCGAACGAACTCAGAACATCTGTTCTGTGACTTACTGGGCCACCAAAGTCTCACTACACTACTTTTTAATTATTTTTATTTTATTATGATGTAACTAAGGCAGCAGGCGATAATGCGCTCTCTTGGATATCCGAGTAATGAGGGTCAAATCCGGGTCTCGCACCTCTGATATGTACATGTTCGAATCATTTTCTATCATGATTACCACTTCTCTTACGGCGAAGGAAAACATCGTGAGAAAACCTACATGTCTGTGAAAAACCTAGCAAATTTTCAAAAGACATGTGAAGTCCGCTAACTCACACTAGGCCAGAGTTGTGGACTATAGCCTAATTCCCTTCGTACTGAGGGAGGCCCGTGCCCAGCATTGGGACGTTAAAAGGGTTGAAGATGAGATGATAATGTAACTATTATTTTTCACTTAGTAAACTGTAAAATCAATCGTAATATGGATACTAATCAATAAAATTGAACTAAAACAGATTTTTTAAAAGACATTATAGTCAATAAACGTACAATATCACCTAGTTTACTTGACTCAATACTAAAGTTTATTCTCATTAAAATGAAGTAATGCTGTAAGTAAGTAATTAATCATGCTGGTCCAAACCCACATAGCGTGGGGTAAGGACAAGAAGAAGAAGTAGATTATCGGTAAATTGAGGAGCGTTATCGTTCTGGTTCAAAAAATAAAGAATTTTTAATCTACTCCCACAAGATTATAATTTTAATATGTGGTAATTTTCATATGTTGAAATGTAAAAAAAAAACAACCTATTTTTAGGGTGCAAATTTGTAGGTACCAGACTAGTAAAGTTAACCTCGGGATTGTTGTTAGCAATAGTAATGCTCCCACAAGGCTAACGTTTTGATGTTCTTTCATTTTTTTTAAAAAGTATATATATGCAAGCAGTCTGAATATTCTAGTACTTGCAGGAGTCTGCCAGACGAGGATATATTGGGCATCACGCTTGAGAGCGAGCGCAACAGACTTCTACGGGTTTTAACGTTAGGAAGAAAGGATATATTAAATTGATAAGATATGATTAAGGATTATTGAAATTAAAGATAAACAGGGTTATATATAAAGCAATTTTATTTTATAAAACAAATTTATTATGCAAACTTATTATTCGAATGATCTCTATAAGTGTATGAAGAATGAAGTTACATAATATAATAATATTATTATTACAGTATTTTATTTTTGGGAAACGCTAGCTCTCCTACTATATTACTGTCATTGATTGTCATCCTTAATTATACACAGTATGTTTCATTTTATTGAAGAACCTATATTTAGGTAAAGTGAGTATTTGTTTTTTTTTTCTGAATATTTTTAGCAAACCAACTTTTAAGGTATACTGTACTACCACTTGAGTAAAGAAACGGAACAGAGACAAAGCTTCTAAAGACCTAGCAAAACTTATATCTGTTTTGGTAGGGTTGGCACAATTGAATAAATTAAAAATATAAATGTTCTTTTTTTCACATTTTTTATTAAAATGGGATATATTTTTACAAATTACATACTCTAAATATTATTTTTATTTATTTTGGTTTTTAATAATTTGTTGTGTCTTTTAATCGAATGATAAATTCTAAATCTAATATAAAGTTTTTTCAAATAATCCAATGGGAAACACTGACATGGCATATGAAATGTACAATCTTGCAAACGTGCTAATATGTAATGACATATTAGCACGTTTGCTTTGGTAATGACCAATATTAACAATTTGTACATGAAGATCAAAATATTCGCGAAATTAACAAAAATATTACTGCGTATTATGTGAGAAACTCGATATCAAAAACAAAAAACGCACGACATTCGAGCGTCGCGTTACGCCTGCACGCCCTGAGATTGACCACTGGCTGATCTAGTTTGAAGCGGTTTCGGCTCATACGTGACAAGCGGCCAGTGGTCACGCACACACACGCGTTGCACTTGTAGTGATGTACCTATCACAGCGCATTCGTATGAAGCTTTGTCTCTGTTCCGTTTCTTTACTCATGTGGTACTACTGTATACTTATAGGTATATTGTCAATAAGTATAGTGAACAAAAGGTAAGACAATAATAAAATAAAAATACCTCGCATTTATGTAGATACTTTGAATCCGTCCTATATTTTATATTATGTCAAAATGTATTGGTATGTTTTTCTTTCACGTTAAAACGGGACAAAGGATTGGCAGTGACCTAGGCTAATTTTTACCTCGGCAGATTATCTTGTTCCCAAGGTAAACACGTTATAATACATATCATTAAAAATGTTGATAGAATATCCACCTTAAAATTTGCTTTACAATGACGATTTACAAATTTTGAGGCCAGTTGTTCAAAGAAGCAGGTCCTCTAGCAGAACTCAGGATCAGACGATCAGAGATATACGAGTACCAATATGGTATACAAAGAAGTTCTTAATTAAATTTTAATATTTCCTATTCGCGACTTTTTGTGTAGTCTAAATGAATCGATGAATAACATAAATGATAAATTAAAGCAATTGTATGTAACGCGCGTATGCAATCACAGGCAAAATGCTCTACAAAGTAAAAATGGCACTTAAAAGTAATTAAAAGAAAGGGAAAGAAAGGAGACTAAGTATCAGGTGTACATAGCATTGTAGTTTCAAAAAAACATAATTTTAGCTTGTATGTTGGCTAACAGCCTGCCTATATTAGCAGAGTTTTAGCCGAACATGATTCTTAGTCGTAAACATTATTTGCGGCTAGAAACCGTACACATTTGTAAAAAAATTAAATCAGTGGATTGCTACTAATGATGTATCTTAAACTTATTTAATTATCTTATCAAATTATTTTCCGAAATATATTTTTAGGTACCGCATATTTTGAGTTGTAAATTTAACTAAAATGATTTTCATAATTCTTTGGGAAGCAAAGTTATTTTTGTAATTTACAAAATATTATGTATTACGAAGACAAATATTTTATTAAAATAAAGCTAAAGCATTTTTTTAGTTTTAGCGAGAATTAAGCCGCGGCTGAGCTAGTCATCATTTTTAGTTAGCATATATTTATTTTATTTATTGAATATCAAACTACTACATAAGAACACGCTGTAGCAAGCCTTAGTCTCCTTAATCTGTGAGCAAGCCTATGACATGACAGCCGTGTAAAGACAGAGTAGCGGCCATATTCATTTCTATCTATGTTTGCGTGTAGTGTTGGCTATGTTCGTTTTTATCTAAATTTTCAGCAAAATACATTTGATCACTACGACTCGATACTATTGAATAAAAAATGTGTATAATATAGGGATTACAGTTTCTTTGTTTTTCCTGATCTTAGTAACAAGAAATGAAATCGATATTTATAATAATTATTATAAACAGCGGTTTCTCACGTCTGAAATACGATCTACGACGTAGGTTGAATTTTACTAAAAAATAAAATTCTGAATCTTGAAACCAATGGATATACTAAAAAAAACTTGTTAAAATAAATAGTTCACTTTATTTTGTAATCGTATAATAACGTATTTACTATTAACAAAGAATGAGCTACATTTATAAAGAGCCCACCACGCGGGTTCTCGGCACCTCAAATGCGACATATATGAACCCGCGTCGTGGGTCACTGGCACTGAATGGGTTAACCTTTTTTTTCTTTAGGGCTCGATTCTTTCAAGTGTTAAGACTACTGTTCAACATACAAGCTTGTATACATAGAGTACAGGATCCCACTGCTCGATTAGTCGATTATGCTATATAGGCGAGCCCATCGCTAAAACATTGTATAGGAACTCCCTCAACATTCAATTTTAACTCAAACTTTCGAAAAGCGCATACCGCCGATCGATCTGAAATTCGGTATAATAACTATTGTATTTTGACCTCGTAATAACGAAGTTGGTGCAAACGCTATTTTGAATATGAAAAACGAAGAAGAACCTCTTCGTTCAGTATGCATAATAATGCATTCCTAACCGATTTAGACTATTTTAGCTTTCCCTAGAAAAGGTATGTGTGTGTTGATAGCGGAGATAAGGGACTGTGTCGTTACTCCTACATTTTTACCAGACTACGGCTAATCCGAAAAAGGGTAGGGTTTATAATAATTTATATCTCTCACGGCCCGCCGGGCCGCGCCAGGCGTTGCCCCGCCTGTGTAGGCCTGTCGCGGCTCGTACTGAGCATTCCCACGGCCCGTGCTCGCCTGGTGCGGTCTGTTGTCTGACATTCTCTATCATCTGCGTGTACGCGCATGCGCCGCCGCAGGCGAAATGAACTATTAAAAAGCGATGCAGACGTGCCCGTACCATGAGTACTAGTGTTCTGTGGCCCGTACAGGCCGCTACAGAACTTACAGACTCCCGATGGATCGGACGGGCGACAACAGGCAGGGGCGGCGCGTTCGGGCGACCGCCCCGGGTGCCGGGGAGAAAAGGGGGCCGGATACGAAAGGGCGGGGAGCTTGACTTATGTTCCTATGTCCCCTAGGTGAGGCAGAGGCAGAGGTCTACGGCGCATATCCATCCTGTTTGGTCTTAAGCTTCGCATTTGATTTCGCTCTAGATTTTTGTGATGGCCTTCGCTTCATTAATTACAGTCCGCCGTCAAGTCTGTTTTGGACGGCCGCGTTTACCTTGGGGATTTCATTCTAGAGCTTTCCGTGGTATATGTATAGTTTGTTTTATCTGTGGCATAGACTGTCTGTGACTATACTCGTTATGTCAATTACTAAAAAAATGTTTTAAGTTGATTAAATTCGGACTACAATATTGTATGGGTGTATTATTTGAAGATGTACAACTGGCGACGAGGAAAACATGGCACTATCGGCGTTGGTGGAGGCCCATCTCGGAACAGCAGGGCCACAATTCGACCCGCATACTGAGCCTCATACTTGTGCGGAAAGATGGCGATATTGGATTCGCAATTTTAATTATTACTGGACGGTCAAGTTGGTCTCTCATCAAAACAAAAACTGTCGAGACTCCTACAACAGGCAGGGCCATATGTACAAGACATTTACGAAACATTATCAGACCAAGTGGTGAGCGCGTAAAGTAAAGATGACTACGAGCGCGCAGTCAACAAGTTGACAGAATACTTCGTGCCCAAGTTGAATACCGCCTATGAACGACAAAAGTTCAGAAGCTTGGAGTTAAAAAGGGAAGAAACGGCTTTAATTTTAAAATTGACGTATATTGCCCAATGACTAAAACTGAGTTAAAAAATGTTGAGATTCTTGTATATGATGGCACAGGACCAGGGGCGGCTCTAGCTCGTGTAGCGCCCGTGTGGCGTAACTCTATCGCGGTTTTGCCGCTCGAGTTCCGCAGCCGAAGTGTGCTCTACAGGCATTAGGGAAGAAGAGGTTAAAAGAAGAGGTTAAGATTTTTTATTAAGTTACTAGTGTATATATATATATATATATATATATATATATATATATATATATATATATATATATATATATATATATATATATATATATATATATATATATATATATATATATATATATATATATATATATATATATATATATATATATATATTTTTAACAGAAAAACAAAAACCGACTTCCAAACTAAACAAATCTAAAATAAAAAGTAGCAAATAATACTTTTAAGAACTTAGTTAATTTTGAAGTCGGTGCCAGCCAAAGCAAAGAAAGAAAGAAACAGAGAAAGAATTTGAGACAAAACACAGTTTCTTTTTTAATTTGTGCGGAATCATTGGTGGGCGAATCCGACTCGCATTTTTCCGCATTTTCGAAATTTCTTTAATGTCATGCTCAAATATTTTTAAATTCGACAGGCAACGTCACCGGCAAAAGCAAGTTCTCGGAATAAAAATTATATCACACTCATATAAGTTGAATATATTTTTATCAAATTATGAATTACGACAATGTTGTTTACCCACAAATATACTTTATTTATGGTCTCGTGATAAAAAGAGGGCTTTTGACCTCATTTTAACAATTAGCTTTTCTCCTATTTTATTTACTTCATACTTATAATTTTACTGTTTGTCTGTATCTATTCTAAATTTGTCTGTATCTATAAAAATCTCATGTCATAGTGTTTGTTATCGAACTCCTCTTTCTATGCAATTTTTTGTGTACATCTGAGAATAGGTCGTAGGTAATTTTTGTTCCTCTAGGTGATAAGGCTGGTGCGTGCAGATATATTTTTTTACACGCTTTTTATTAGCTTCACCTGTATGTTTGTATGTTTGTAACCGACTTCTTTGGGCGCAATTTTGACCCACTTCAAACGGCCAGATTTCGTTCAAACTTTGTAGATTTATCGAGGACCGATGACAATACAATAATTTGATATATAAACCAAACTAAAAAGTAGAAAATAAATAATAGTTTAAAAAACAAATTTACAAACAGCTCCCTCTAGTATTGTATATAGATTACATATTGTGTTCAATAGATGGCGCTTTTTAGAAACTAAAAAGCAAAAAATAAATAATAGTTTAAAAAAACGAAAAACACGCTTTTTATAGAAAACCAAACTAAAAAATAGAAAATAAATTTTAATGAATTTAATTTACACGCTTTTTATTTAAAATCCAATATTTTTACAAACAGCTCCCTCTAGTATTGTTTATTTTATTTATTTTATTTCATTCTGAATTAGTGCTTGACTACGTTCCACCTGATGGTAAGTGGTAACGTAGTCGTAGATGGTAAGTCGCACTAATTCAGTAGCCACCTATTCACTTTTGCCTTGAAGACACCCATATTATAACCGGACGGAAACACAGACGCAGGCAGATTGTTCCAATCCTTCGCCGCACGTATAATAAATGACGAAACGAAACGCTTCGTCCGGACGGGTGGACGACGTAAGGATGGAGACCAGCCATTCGTCGGGTCGTCCGATGATGGAAGGGGGATGGGGGAATTAGATCGTTTAATTCCTGCGCACACTCTCCAAAATGTAACCTATAGAATACACAGAGGCTGGCAACCCTACGTCGGTGATCGAGGCTGTGTAGCTTGGCTTTTACCAGCGTAGGGTCACCTATAAGTCTCTGGGCACGCCTTTCAATCGAGTCCAAGGCTGACAGATGGCATTTCGCAGCACCAGCCCAAATGTTATAGATTACATATTGTTTTCAATAGATGGCGCTTTTTAGAAACTAAAAAGTAAAAAATAAATAATAGTTTAAAAAAAACTAAAAACACGCTTTTTATAGATAACCAAACTAAAAAATAGAAAATAAATTTTAATAATGAATTTAAATTAATTATTTGATTTTAAAAAAAGCGTACGGTGCTTTTTAAGATATTATCAAAATGATAATCATATCTGTCAATAAAATATTTATAACTATTGACACCATGCACCCCACGCTTTTTTTAAAATCAAATAATTAATTTAAATTCATTATTAAAATTTATTTTCTATTTTTTACTTTGGTTTTCTATAAAAAGCGTGTTTTTAACCGACTTCTAAAAAAGGAGGAGGTTCTCAATTCGTCGGGGACTTTGTTTTTTTTTTATATATGTATGTTCCCCGATTACTCGACGATGGCTGGACCGATTTGGAAAATTCTTTTTTTGTTTGAAAGGGTATAGTTTCCAGTTGGTCCCATAGTCACCAAGTTACGATCTGATGATGGGATCCCAGGGAAATCGAAGGCAACTCTCAAATTTTATAGGCACTTATTACGTTTTTCATATATTTCCTAAAGCTATTCAAGTATTTGCGTCTGATAATCATCATCTCCTGTGGTTGAGCTAATGATGGAAGGTACAACTCCTCAACGGTTAGGAGTTAAAAGAAAATTCTTTCAATATTATACGTAATTATAGACCGATAGTTCTTTCAGGCTCTTATTAACCGACTTCAAAAAAGGAGGAGGTTCTCAATTCGTTGGGGACTTTTTTTATGTATGTTCCCCATTACTCGAAGATGGCTGGACCGATTTGGAAAATTCTTTTTTTTACATAAACAAAAGAAGTAACTACATTTCGCTAAAAATTTTAAAATAAATTGTTTTTAACAAAAAACAAAAACCGACTTCAAAACTAAACAAATCTAAACTAAAAAGTAGAAAATAATACTTTTAAGAACTTCGTTAATTTTGAAGGCAATGCCAGCCAAAGCAAAATAACCTTAAACATATTCGATTAATCTATAAATTTGTAAACATAATCAAAATACCGTTCGAAAGTCCATTGCAAAGGCAAGATAAATCTATCCGTCCTGGCTGGCACCGACTTCAAAATTAACGAAGTTCTTAAAAGTATTATTTTCTACTTTTTAGCTTAGATTTGTTTAGTTTTGAAGTCGGATTTTGTTTTTTGTTATTAGTTTTTTTTAAACTCTTATTTATTTATTTGTAGGCCAAATTTTCTTTTTTATGATTTAGCATCAAAAAATACTTATACCCTTTTACCACCGCGGGCGAAGCCGCGGGAATTGCTAGTATCAATATATATTTATACAAAACTTTCCTCAACAAAACATACTAATATTATAAATGCGACATAAAGTTACTGTCAGTAACTTTATCTGACTGTCTGTCATTACGTTTTTATGTCTGAACCGTTGAAAGATTTTGATATGGTTTGGTAGAGAGTGGCACTTAGAAGAAGAATATAAGGTATACTCGACCGATACTTAACGAGTGATCATATCAGAGATTGGCAGAAGTGAAGAAAGCAAAAGGTCTCCGAACTAAACATTACAGCTTCGAATTTTTTTTCCCAAAGCGGTGCAAAAGTGGTCCAATATTATGTTGTGTTTTATGTATATATTTTTTCATTTTATTACTTTGTGTCATATCTGCTATTGTAAAAATATAAATAAAGTGGTGAATAATTATTTCACTTCGTTTTTTTACGAAAAATATGATTCTCATGTATGGTTGCACCTAAGAGTATGCTGACGTAAACTATAAAATGCCTATTTTTTATAATAATGGCAGTAGTTTTTAAGATCTCGAACGTAAGTTTATCTAAACTTATATATAAAAATCTCGTGTCACAGTGTTTGTTATCGAAGTCCTCAAAAACGGCTTGACCGATTTTTATGAAATTTTTTTTGGTACCTAGGTCTGAGAATAGGTCGTAGGCTAATTTTTATTTCCCTAGGTGATATCTCCAGGTATTTTATTTTTTATTTTTAACCAAAAAATTTATTTTTCACTTTTTTATGATTTGGCATCAAAATATTCTTATAACCGTAAGTTTTCACCCCTCGGGTGCAGGAGGTGCCTCGGGAATTGCCTAGTTTCATATATATATTTTTTAATTTTATGTCGATCGATGTGTACGTTTCACGCAAACAGTATTGAACCATTTTGAACTAAATTTTGTGTAGTGATACGTTTCGAGGCAACATTTAAAATACTTTTTATTGAAGAAAAAGTCTTTCATTCCGACAGGGAAACGGGTCCTCTTTTTTTAAAATATAAATATGGGTATTATGGCTAACTCTTGGTAAAACTTGAGGTACACCCAATATAATATTGAAGTGTCTGTTTTTAATTTCAAATTAACGCTTTTCACTAAATGCATATGAAAGTATATAAGATACTAACAACAACAAAACAATTTTTATTTTTTTTGTCTGTCTGTCTGTCGGTCTGTCTGTTTGTTCCGGTTAATCACTGAAACGGCGAGACCGATTTTGACGGTACTTTCAGAGGCAGATAGCTAATGATGTAAGGACATAAGACATAAGGAAGGTAACTTACGCTAGGCTTTTAACCGACTTCAAAAAAGGAGAAGGTTATATTTTAGAAATTTTATTTATATTAACTAGCGGAATTCGTGGCTTCGCTGACGCTAAATCTGGGGTCGTCTCTCGGGTTCGTACCCGAGCGAAGCGAGGGTGAGGCAGTAGTACCTAATATAGGGAAGAATGACTGTTGTCTCGCTAAAGCTCTATAAATAACAATTCGTTGACACGAATGCGATTAAACTAGGTACATGATAAGCATTTTTTAATATAAATTTTAACTTGGTTCATATGTTTTGAATACCGTTTGTAGATAAGGCATATATAAATACTCGTGGGTTTCCCGGGGTCCAGTCAGAAGGACCTTGTCGTAAAAAATGGTCGTTTCTGCGCTTCATTACCTCCTTTTTTTAACGTTGGTAAGTTTTTTTAATTTTTAAATATTGTTTTAAGATTTTTTTGAGTAGGCATAGAATCAAGTCGTGGGTTCGAGTCCCATTGGGGGCATTCATTTGTCTGATGTGCACGAATGCTTGTACTCCAGTTATGGGTATTTAGAATACATATATACTTAGTCTGGCCATAAATACTGTTACAATTAAAATAAGAAAGATACTACATTTGAATTTGGAATCTGTCATTTTTATACGATTGCTCATTGTGTTTTCTAATTTTGGCGCCAATACATCCATACTTAATATTATAAATGCGAAAGTAACTCTGTCTGTCTGTCTGTCTGTCTGTTACCTTTTCACGCCTAAACCACCCAACCGATTTTGCTGAAATTTGGTATGTAGATAGTTTGCATTCATGAGAAGGAAATAGGCATATTATTTTTTGGAAATTCAACCCCTAAAAGGGTTAAAAGGGGTGGCAAAGTTTGTATGAGAAAAATATTTTTATTGACATTTTTGCATGAAACTTTGAATTAATGCTTTTTAGTACAAATGATGAAACACGTAATTCAGGGTTTTTCGAAATTCACCCCCATTGGGGTTTAAAGGGGGTGGCTAAGTATGTATGGGAAATTTAATTCTATTGAAATTTTGCGTGAAACTGAAATAATGCTCTGCAATACAAATTATGAGATACATATCTAAGCGTTTTTTGAAAATCAACCCCTATGGGGGTTAACGGGGGTGGCACAATTTGCGTAGGAGAAATATTTAACAGTAATTTTTACCATAAGTCCATAACAATGAACCACGTACATCAGTTTATCATTAACGAAAAACACACAAAGAAATTATGATACACATAGTAGCAAAATTGGTTAAAAATAGGAAATAAGTTTTAGAAAGCGCAGCAGTGGCGGCACGGCAGGATGCTACAAAGTAGTTTTCAGAAAAGAGGGACAGAACTTTAAATGGGGAATCAGTCCTTGGTACATTATAAGTAACAGTATATAAGCAAAAATTTTTATTTTATTCACTCTTAGCGCGAGCGAAGCCGCGGGCACCGCTAGTTTTATAATATTTTACGATATTAAAATGGAGTGGGGTGATAAAGAGAACCGAATTGCTGTGATTGCATTACACAAAGTTGGTATGGAGCCAAATGCAATTTTTAAAACTCTCCATACGCTTGGTATTAGTCAAATGTTTGTGTACCGGGCTATCAATAGGTACAATGAGACCTCCTCTATTTGTGACAGAAAAAGATCTGGCCTTCCACGTAGTGTTCGTACGAAAAAGGTGGTTAAAGCAGTAAGGGAAAGAATTCGCAGAAATCCTGTTCGAAAGCAAAAGATTTTATCTCGGGAGATGAAGATAGCACCCAGAACCATGTCGCGTATTTTAAAAGATGACTTAGGACTTGCAGCCTATAAGAGACGCACTGGTCATTTTTTTACTGATAATTTAAAAAAGAATAGGGTGCTAAAATCGAAAAAACTACTGAAGCGGTACCGCAAAGGGAGGTCACAGAAAATTTTTTTTTACGGATGAGAAAATCTTTACAATTCAGCAATATTTTAACAAACAAAATGACCGTATTTATGCTCAAACCTCTAAGGAAGCTTCCCAATTAGTCGGCAGAGTGCAACGTGGGCATTACCCGACTTCAGTGATGGTTTGGTGGGGTGTTAGCTATGAAGGAGTGACTGAGCCATATTTTTGTGAAAAAGGTATCAAAACATCGGCACAAGTGTATCAAGATACCATTCTTGAGAAGGTAGTTAAGCCCCTTAACAACACCATGTTCAATAACCAAGCATGGTCTTTCCAACAAGACTCGGCGCCGGGTCATAAAGCTCGGTCCACGCAGTCTTGGTAAGAAGCGAACGTTTCGGACTTCATCAGAGCTGAAGACTGGCCGTCGTCTAGTCCCGATCTTAATCCGCTGGATTATGATTTATGGTCAGTTTTAGAGAGTACGGCTTGCTCTAAGCGCCATGATAATTTGGAGTCCTATAAAACAATCCATACGATTGGCAGTGAAGAATTTTCCCATGGAAAGAGTGCGTGCTTCTATTGATAACTGGCCTCAACGTTTAAAGGACTGTATTGCAGCCAATGGAGACCACATCGAATAAGCTTTTTATATTTTAAATTGTTTTATATTTATGTATAAAACTAACACACTGTAAAAGTAATAAATATTATTTGCATTAAAAAATTTTTTTTTCTTTGTGACAATATTTATGGCAAGACTAGATATATTTAAAGACATATAATATGTGTAGACTATTAACTATCTGGTATCCATAACACAAGCCTCGTAGCTTACATATTTATTTACTAGCATTACTCGCGGCTCCGCCCCCGTTCTAAGACCGGAAAACAAATTCTTAGATTTCACAAACCGTGTGATGTTTTAGGTATAGCCGGTTTGTAACGGTTAGTTGAGATTTATCAGAAATGCTTTATTTTTCAGCCGTAAAAAGTATCCTATATCCTGACCCAGATCCTGAACCAGCTATCATCGTACCAAATTTCATCAAAACCTGTCCAGTGGTTTTCTCGTGATGCAGTTACAAACAGACAGACAAAAATTCTAAAATCAGATTAGGCCTCTTTTCGATAATTATCCAAGAAGATTTTCCAAAAAATATTCAATGTCATTGATATACTAGGAAAAAAGGTGTAGATAAGTCATACGCGCTCAAAAAGTGGCACACTAAAACTAGGCTATTGGCCTACCAACGCGTTGACGACGCACTGTCGAGAATTATATTTGTCTCTTTTTCACTGGCGATACTTGAATCATGCCATCCTATTTTAACGACTAATCGTAATGTAGGGTGTTATTGCAATATTTTTAGTTATTCTGTACTCATGTGTGCGTTAGTGTGCCGTTTTTGAAGATAGAATGTCATTTAGGTAACGTATCTACACCTTTTCAACCGACTTCCAAAAGGAGGAGGTTATCAATTCGTCTGTATGTTTTTTTTTTTTTTTTTTTTATGTTTGTTAGCTCATAACTTTGAACTGGGTGAACCGATTTTGATGATTCTTTTTTATTTGAAAGGTAGTGCTTCCCATGTGGTCCCATTTTAATATTTTCCAGTTCTGACAATGGCATCCATGATAAAACCATAAAAGTCTTAAATTTGCATTAAGTATTTGCGCGACAAATGGACGAATAACTCAATATCACGCCAACCGATTTCGATGATTCTTTTTTTAATGAAAAGGATATACTTCAAGGGTAGTTTGATGAGAGTATGGTAAGGTTCTGATGATGGGATCCTAACAAAGTATCGGAACTCTTCAATTCTTAGGAGCAAATTAACGATGCTCGGCCGAATCTTTTATAGGCTATATGGATATTTGAGTCACGTACCGTAACTGATGATGGAAGGTACAACTCCTCAACGGTTAGCAGTTTAAAGAAAATTCTTTCAATATAATACGTAATTATGGGCCGATAGTTGTATACTTTCAGGCTATTAGGTTTACCTCATAATAGAAGGTAATTTTTTATAGTCATTAACACAATACGTATCTACTTTCCGCTGAAAATTTAAAAATAAATTATTTTTAACAAAAATACAAAAACCGACTTCCAAACTTAATAAATCTAAACTAAAAAGTAGAAAATAATACTTTTAAGAACTTTGTTAATTTTGAAGTCGGTGCCAGCCAATGCAAAATAGCACTAAATAGATACGTATTCGATTAATTTATCAATTTGTAAACATAATCAAAATACCTGGCTGGCACCGACTCCAAAATTTGCCAGCCAGATTATCTTTTCTACAGTTTTATTATATGTATAGATATACTACAGTTTTATTATATGTATAGATATACATATAATAAAACTGTAGAAAAGTCGATTTTGTACATCAAAAAAAATACAAAAAAATAGCCAGGGTGTTAAAGGACAACCAATAGAACCCATTTCCAGCATTTTTAGGAATTTTGTCTGTTTGTCTGTTTGTCGGTTTGTCGGTTTGTCTGTTTATTTATCCGGGCATCACGTAAAATGTACGAAAGCAGTGTAGATAACTTTTATACACAACGATTGAACGTAACTTGAAGTAACATTTAGTTTTTGTTTCATTGCAATCGGTTCATTCTATCAAAAGATATTTGAGTTTAAAGTGAAGAAGTAGAGAAATTCCAGAAGTAAAATTAGGGCTATGTGCATTTGATATCACAACTTCAAGTAACCTTTATACACAACAATATGTGCGTAAATTGAAGTAACATTAAGTTTTTTGTTTCATAGTAATCAGTTCACACCTTATAAAAAATGTAAATTAATAAAATTATAATAGTGTTTCCGAAGTAAAATATTAAAACAGCGCCATCTACGAGTATTCGAACTAGAGATCAACTGCGTGCAGTATTGTTCGATAGATGGCGTTGTGCGTGTGAAGTCATTTTCTGAATCGCGGTGTTAAGATTTTCCTTGAAAGAATGACCTTCGCCCATGCCGGCCGGCTATATTTAAGTTTTGTAGGAGTCTTTAAAGTTTAAAGTTCTGTCTTTAAAGAGGTCTGTCTATGTAAAGGACTAAAGGTCTTGAATTAAATTGATAGTAACGTAAATCGTTCATTCGTTAATTCATTATTTCGTTTTATCTTTCAAAAAAAATTTTGGTTAGTTAGATTCGGTCTTAATTTCGAAGTGCGAAGTAAAGAATAACTTGCAATTTGAGTCAAGACTCAAGTAGTTTTATTTACTTCGTAGTTCGTAGTTTGAAATTTTATTAGTCTTCATTCTCATTTTGAAAGTTTGTGTTGTTACTTGTTGATTGTTGTTGACTGTTGTTGTAAATTGTTGATTTATTTGGTTCAATATTTTATTTGTTTGGTTCAGTTTTTATTTTGAAAATGACTTCTAGAAAAAAAACAAACCTTTCGCAGCGTAGCCGAGATGCGAAAAGGAAGAGACTAAGTAGGTCCCAGGAATCAGAAGAAGATCGTGAAGTGAGGCTAACAGCAATTCGATTATCCGTTGCGGGGGTGGACCTAAGTATTGAATGCTTTTCTCATGGTCAACTATACGTAGCTCTTTGATCTTTCCCGTGTAAACAACCCCAATAACCTTTTTGTGTACGCTCCAGATGGTTCCACAGCCAATGTTGTTTTTAAAGAAGCACTAGCATAAATAAAAAAAATGATTTGTATCGGTATCCTCCAACAGCGCTTCGCACTAAAAAAAACATTGTTAAGTTCCGACATCCACGCAAACGAAGTCGCGGGCACAGCTAGTCTATAAATATAAATGATAAAAGAAGACTCATGACATTTAGTAAAAAATTTGGAATTTGAAACAAAACCCCATTGCGTAAAAAGCTATGGAACATTACGCATTCGGCGACACACACACTTTGCTTTCTCAAACATGTATATTGAGTTTATTAGTGTTCGGCAATTCAGCCGGTTGCGACGCCAAGAAACGCACTAGGAGACGATGTTCCATGCAGGTTGCTCCAGGTACTTCTCTGATCCGCCAATGTGCGTTCACCTTGACGTGGGGGCTGGACGCGAAGCAAAGAGACGCACATGGGGGTGGCCCACTTCAGTGGGCGGTGTGTCATGACTCATGTGGGTTGCTCCTCTAATAGCGGAGTGCACTGTGGAGCAGCCCTGTGGTCTGCTTTGGTAGACCTGCTGTTGGAGCATCGTTGCTTAGTGCGTAAGCGATCCTACATTGCCCCATTAAGACGGAAGGAGGGATTTTTTGGGTTTCAGTAGGCATTATGGCTTCTTTTTAGCCGGTGAGTCCCACAAAACCTACTGAAGGTATGCGTAAATAAATGCTCAATAACTGAACTTGGAACTCGAACCCAGGACCTCCTGATTTGCGGCCTATTGTTACTATAGTGACTAGACTAGACTTTGTTTTTGGCTAGTTTTCAATTAGTAGTTTATATAATAAATCTAATCGAATCGGTATTTTCTTTGTAAATAAAAGATAAATATAAGTGTTTTCATCCACTTGCTTAATACAAGTAGCGTTCCTATAGTTTTGCCTTTAGTATTTAAAATCTATAGGAATACTAGCAATTCCCGCAGCTCCGCCCGCGTTCGCAAAAGGATAAACGTTTTGGGTTATCAGTATTTTTTTGATGCCAAATCATAAAAAACATAAAAAAAATGAAAAAAAAAATTGTACAACAATAAAAAATATAAAAATCCCGAGAGAGAGGGCCACTCTTATCGTCTAGGGGAAAAAAAATATCGACCTATTCTCAGATCTACCAAATACACACAAAAAAATTACATATTCTATTCCAAATAGATATAATATATCGGTCAAGCCGTTTCGGAGGAGTTCGATAACAAACACTGTGACGAGCGCGAAAATCGCTGCAGTAGTTTTGAGCTTATCAGACAGACAGACAGAATTTTGTTTTATTTAATACTAGCGGACAGACAGACCGACAAACGTTGTCCTGTACACATTAAAATTATAAACTTGTGCTCCCGTGACGTGACATACTGAGTAGGTATGTATTACATAAATTTTTGAAAAGTAGTATTTTCGAAAATTAGATTCTGTAGTCATAATAGTTGGTGTGTTGCTCCTGAATGAAAGAAAACTGGAGTAATAATAAATTATTTATTTTTGTGTACACGGCGGTATGACGTAATAAAGTGGAGTCTACTATTTCGTGGTGTATAAAAACAGATTAAAAAACTGAAAACTTTCATTTAATTTTAAAATTTATTTTGTTATTTTATGAACTAAACCTAACATTTTGCGAATGCTTTTTGTTTAAGTTACCTCAATAATATATTTTTGGATTGTTTTTCATATGGAGTAAAATATCCTATTACATACACACGCACAGAAGTGCTTTAAATGTAAAGAAGGTGTAGTGATATACACTAAATAGCGGATCTATCGCTAAAAAGTAGTTCAGCGATTCGCCGGTAGAGGATTATACTCACCAGTCACCGTTAAGCATATAATGATAAATAAATAAAAGATAAACAAAAACAGAGGGGTTATAACAGGTTCACATTCCATTCAGTTCATTTGTTCAACTCATAGCGATTACAACTTTACTTATTATTTTCAAAGTAATCTAGAAAAAAAAATAGCCAAAAAAGTTTTTATTGAGTTTTTTTTAATTTTCTGATATTTCATGTTCAGTGCTCGAAGTTTTTAAGTTAATTGAATTAAAAAATGCCAAATATCGACTTTTTTTATGTAAGTATTTATAGTATTGTAACTCGATTCACTATAGTTACTTGCTTATTGACTGACTTTGAAGGAAAAGGAATACAATTAGTTGTTGAAATTCGAGTAAAATATTTTTTAATTGTTTGAAAAAACAAAAGGAAAATGGTTAATAAACCTTTTTGAATAGTTATGGATTTTCATTTCATAATTCGACTTTTTGGGTTCCGTAGTAACAAGTTAGCTTATTAGTTTCGTTTAGTTCTTACTGTAATTAAGTTGTAATTCGTCATGTATAGAATATACATAAACGACGAGTAGTAAAAAGCATTTATGAGAAAAAAGTTTTAGGGTACGTTAGGTATATTAATTTGCGTAAAAAAGCGGGAACCTATTTTTTTCTGTCTACGCCAATATTTGAGGTGTGGTGTACATAATGGAGGCTTTAAAGAATTTACCAACAATGACTTCTATTTTAAACTCGGTTAATATGTTCTTGAAGTAAATAGCTACATAAAAATTTTGTTGATATCGAATTTCATTAAACCGGTTTATACTGCAGTGTAGCCGTATGTTAGAGATAGCCATGAACATTGAAATTTCACTTATTGCAGCAGACTTATAGTGGCAGAGGTTGTTTTTATAAATTCATAACATTGAAATCAGCCTATAAAAATTGTTTCATCTAAATAACAGAGTAGGGTATTATTTTTCTAATCCCGGATCTTAGACCATTAGGGCAAGCGAAGCGAGACCTATCACTGTCCCACAACCTGAGCATTTTGAGGTACACTTTACTAAAAAACTATCACGCCTATAGACTTGTGCTTTAACATAGTAATTTAACTTCATATCTAGATGTGTAATCGGTCAAAAAGAATATAATTTTATGACCATTAAAAAAATTTACATTCACAATTTTGTGTGAACTTTGGATATGGTCTTTGTCTATTTATAGAGCTGTTAACACTATTTTTAACGCTTCTATTTTTTACGTACCTACCCTCAAAAATAATAATTATATAATCAGAAAGAAAAGTAAGCAAAAAAACTTAATTATGTCTTTTGATAACTAAATTATACTGTGTGTAACAAAAATATGAGCGTGCTTTTTAGTATAGTTTTTTTTTGTAATCTATACTTAATATAATAAATGTGTCGCGCTAATTTCAGGAACTGGTTCGTATTAAAAAAAACTGAAATTCTTTGTTGTTTAAATCAGTACATATATATAAATAAAATTGAAGTGTCTATTTTTGTCACATCTTCTCTAAAATCTTCCCCTATAGAGGCAGTCAAATTCTTGAGAAATCATACAAGGCACTGTAATCACCAATTTAAATTTTTATATGTAGATGCACATGAAATAATTAAAATATTTAAAACTTTTAATGTAAAGAAAACTGGTGATTTGTGGGGCATGTCTGTTAAATTACTTAATACAATAATAACAAACATTGCACCTTATTTAGCTCTTATATTCAATAAATGTATAGACACTGGTATTTTCCCTGATCTCATGAAAATTAGCAAAGTAATACCTCTTTTTAAAAATGGCGTTAAAAATGATCCTGGCAACTATAGACCTATTTCCATATTACCATGTATGAGTAAAATCTTTGAGAAACTTATGTTAAGTCAACTTTTGAATCATTTTAACATAAATAATATTTTCCATACTGAACAGTATGGGTTCACTAGAGGTAGGTCTACAGCTGATGCGGGGATAGCACTTCTTAGACATATTTATGACGCTTGGGAAAAATCACAGAATGCAATTGGTGTTTTCTGTGACTTATCTAAAGCTTTTGATTGTGTAGAACTCTTCTGCTTAAATTTGCTCATTACGGAGTTCGTGGTATTGCCCTTGATCTCATTGCATCGTATCTTAGTGGTAGGGTTCAGACGTTCGCGGTAAACAATGTTAATTCTTTTGGATCTCCTATTAAGATGGGTGTTCCACAGGGATCTATCTTGGGTCCATTTTTGTTCTTAGTTTATATTAATGATCTCCCATTTTATGCCGACAAGTTTTGTGACATTGTACTCTTTGCGGATGATACGTCCTTAATTTTTAAAGTTGATAGAAAGTCAAATAATTACGACCAAGTGAATAGTGCATTATCGCATGTACTTCATTGGTTTAACATTAATAATCTGGCTTTAAATGCCAAGAAGACAAAATATATACAGTTTTTATTACCTAATGTAAAAAGGCAAAATTTCAACTTGTATCTTAAAAACGACATATTAAATACGGTAGACTCCACGGTTTGCTTGGGATTGACATTAGATTCGAGTTTGCAATGGGGTCCCCATCTCTCGTCTCTTGCGAATAGACTAAGCTCCGCTGTTTTCGCTGTCAGAAGAGTCAGGCAGCTGACAGACGTTGACACTGCCAGACTTGTTTACTTTAGCTACTTCCATAGCATTTTGTCGTATGGCATTTTGTTGTGGGGTAATGCAGCGGACATTAAATCCATATTTATAATTCAAAAAAGGGCCATTCGGGCCATTTATAACATTGGCGCTCGGGATACTCTCCGCGAACTTTTTAAAGAAATTGGTATACTTGCGGTTGCTTCGCAATATATATATTGTAACATTATATTTGTGCGACAAAATATTAATTGCTACTCAAAACACAGCGACAAACACGGTATAAATACTAGAAATAAGGATAAACTTATAACACCCAGTATTCGCCTTCAGAAAGTTAATAGATCGTTTATGGGGCATGAATAATAAAATTCCACAGTCCATATTGAGCTTGCCTTTAAAACAATTCAAATCTAAAATGAAAAAAACATTATTGAATAAAGCTTATTACACCATCACGGAATACTTAGAAGATGTAAATGTGTAGAATTAATGTCTTTTTGTGTCTCACGTAGGATAAATAGATAAATATTGTAATGCAATAAATATTGTAATCAAATATTTTTTTGAAAAGAGCAACTGCTGAGTTTCTCGCCGGCTCTTCTCGGCAGAACGGCATTCCGAGTCGGTGGTAGTTTGCTCCCAAGTCCCAGACTTACAGACTGACACTTGATTTAAATTCGTATAATAATGTAAAAGTGACGATTCAAAAGTGCTTGTAAAAGTCTATTTGAATAAAGTATATTTTGACTTTGACTTCTTTCTATTTTTAATTTCAAATTAATGGCTTTTCACTAAATGCATATGAAAGTTACTACTACGGTACTAATATCAAAAAATCAATTTTTAAAACTTTTGTTTATCTGTCTGTTTGTAACAAGCATGCTCTTCAAACTGACATATTATAAATGTAATTGACTGACACATTATAAATTAAAAACGCTGACGCAATAAATTGAACACACATGCTATTTAAGCACGTGCTGGTTCTTTGGTATTCGACATTCTAGCAAGTTCTCTGCCAGTGTACAAGTGAAAAATGGAAAACCAAGTGAATTTTCCAGAAGACTTTGACAGTCGCATGCCCAAAAATCGCACGACCGTCGAAATTTGAGCATGCTCGAAATAAGCATGCTCATTATTAGCAATGTTTCGACACACATGCTACTAAGTAGCAATTGCTCGATAGTGGCATGCTTTCGTGCTAGTTATGAGCATGTGTAACTGTACCCTTATATTTGTTTATGTTCGTGAGTCGTCGGCTGCTACCGTGCGTCATCGTCTGCTATCGGGTGTCATCGCCTCCGCCTCGTCGTCGGGTTTCGTCGCCACCGCCTCGTCGGGTTTCATCGTCGCTTTTTGTCCCCAACAAAACTATTATTTGTTTTGTAGCAAAAATCATATTTTGCTAATTGAAAAATGGAATAATTTTATCAAATTAGTGTATTGTCATCGGTCCTCGATAAATCTACAAAGTTTGAACGAAATCTGGCCGTTTAAAGTAGGTCAAAATCGCGCCCAAAGAAGTCGGTTACAAACATACAAACATACAAACATACAGGTGAAGCTAATGAAAAGCGTGTATAAAAGCGTGTAACAAATAGAAAGATGGAACTCTTCTATGGATAGTATTTGTTTAGTTTTGAAGTCGGTTTAGTGTTTTTTTGTTAAAAATAATAAATTAAAAAAATGTTTTCAGATGTCCACAGCGTGGGCAAATGTACCAAAATATAAATTGAACAATGGAAAAGAAATGCCTGCTATAGCGTTGGGGACCTATCTCGGATATACTGAGGTACGAAATAAGGAATAAAAAAAGAAAGAAATAAAAAAGTATTTGCAATTTTTCGTGGTTTAAATTCTTGCATAATAAATTTTATTATTGATTTTTAAAATAGTTTATTTCTGTATTTTTTATGTTTTTAATTTTATAAATGTAAATAAAATTATTAATTTTTTTGGAAAAAAAAATACTTTTAATAATTGTTTGTGCAGGGCCGTATTTTTGTACATTTTTTTACTTTTTAATAGTATATTTTTAATAATAATGTCCTCCGACCGATTCCGGCCATGGCGGCCAATCTCATTGAGACTGGCCGCCATGGCCGGAAACTGCGCAGGAGATATTACGTGCGCAGTACTCTGTTCCTATCTCATACTCTGGTATGATACGATCTCATACGACTACTTGACACAACCAGTAAGACCGACGGCTTTACGTGCTCTCCGAGGCACAGGGTTGAACACCGCCAACTTCCAAACTCCTGGATGTTACTGAGGCTTACTAAACTACTATAAATACTAAATGACTAAATACTCAATAACTAAACTTGGCCTTACCCGGGACTCGAACCCAGGACCTCTCGATGTATGACCGTACATGCTATCCACTACACCACCGAGGCAGTTCTCTCTTTCTTATCTTTTTAATACAAAACTAGCGCAAGCCATTTACACTGTATTTACTATTTAATAATAATGAATTATTTTATCCACATTAAATTAGATTAAATAAAAATATATTTTTATTTAATTTAATGACTTTAAAAAGTAAAATCCGTTCTTTTTACAGAATGGCACGGTAAAGTCTGTTAACAAACAACTTCGAGATGTTGTCATGAAAGCTATAGATGTGGGCTACAGGCATGTTGACACAGCAGCCATATACGGTACGGAAGAAGAAATCGGAGAGGCTGTGAGACTGAAAATTGAGCAGGGTGTTGTAAGACGTGATGATTTGTTTATCACAACGAAGGTGTCTAGTTTTGTTCCATTTAAAGACGTTGTTGTTTGAAAGTTTGTCATTGAATGTAGTCTCGTAGAAATTATTTTCATGCATAAAAGCCAAGTTGGGTATTTGAACTCGAACCTCAAAGTCTATGTAATCAAAGGATAAAAGTTGGTGTGAAACATCTGTAAGTGTGTAATCAGCCCTATTTAAAGTCCCACTGCTGGGGGTGGGCCTCCCTCTAATACGCGGGGGATCAGACCATAGTCCACCGCGATGGCCGTATTGGCGGACTTCACATGTCTTTCCAAAAACTTGTTAGGTTTTCCTCAGACATGTAGGTTTCCTCACGATGTTTTCCTTCACCGTAAGACAAGTGGTGATTATGTTAGACAATGATTCGTACATGAAAATATCAGAGGTGCGAGACCCGGATATGAACCCGCATCACTCGGTTATTCAAGCGAGCGCGTTACCACTGGGCCACGTCGGCGTAATAGTAACCACGGAAAACGATGGCGTGACGATATCATGATTCATGGCATCATGGCTGTTCTTCATTCATTTGTTCAGCACGAATGCTTGTATTCCAGTTAAAAAAATATATTTTATAATTATTAAAATGACGACTTGACGACTCGTTTGGCTCAGTTGGTAGTGACCCTACTTTCTGCGCCAACGGTCGCGGGTTCGAGTCCCGCTGGGGGCATTCATTTGCTAATCACGAATGTTTGTACTCCAGTCATGGGTGTTTATATTTATAATATGTATGTATTTAAAATTTATATGTGTAGTATATCAACCATCTGGTATCCGCAACACAAGCACGTTAAGTAGCTTACTGCGGAACTAGATGGCGCTGTTGTAATAATGTCCCATCATATTTATTATTTATTTATTATTTATAGTGTCCGACCGAACATTCGGTTTCGGTTTCGGTTTCGGTCGAGTTTCGGCAAAAAACGGGGTTTCGGTTTAGTTTCGGTTTCGGTGGCAAACCTGCCGAAACTACGACCGAAACCGAAACTGCATTCGGGAGTTATCGCGCTGTGATCGGTCATGTTCGGCGAGTTGATTTCCATCCAAGCGACTAATCATGTCGTAACTGGCTTGTGTTTGCAGTTCATTTTGTATGTTGTCAGTTTTTGTGTTATTTATTTTCTGTAAGTTTTATCACGTGATATGGCATAAGAGTAGTCATCAAAAAATAAATCAATAAAACAAAAGCCCTTTTTAGCGTTCTACTTCTGGGCACGGGCCTCCCTCAGTACGAGGGGGATCAGGCCATAGTCAACCGCGGTGGCCTAGTGCGTGTTTTGCTAGGTTTTCTATGCACGTTTCCTCACGATGTTTTCCTTCACCGTAAGACAAGTGGTAATCATGATAGAAATGATTCGCACATGAAAATATCAGAGGTGCGAGACTCAGATTTGAACCCGCATCACTGGGTTATCCAAGCGAGCGCGTTACCGCTGGGCTACCACTGTCTTATATTAACCTAACTATCTACTCGTAAATATTTTTTGGTTAATTTACATCTCTCCCTAATGCTATACCTAAACAAAAATTAGTGTACTTGGTACTTACTATAGTACAGTCGTAAGCAATGAAATGTATACAAATTGACAAGTTGACAAGTTTTCAAATATATGTAAACATCAAACGTTGCAAAAGAAAGTATACAAGCTTTGTGTCAAAATAAAGTATCCGTTAGTTGTTTCATATTTAAGTATACAACTTTATCAATTCATTGTAAACACCATAAAGCGAATATTTGGATACTTATTTCGCGTCATAAGTATTCTTTAGCCTTTAGTCTACGAACTACGAATAAAACATAATTTCAAATTCAAATTCAAAATATTTTATTCAGCACAAAATTATTACAATTTTTTACTGAACGTCATGAGTCTACTAACTAATATTACTACTAAAATAATATTTTCGTATTTAACAAAGTTTTCTAATACAAATACGGTGAATCTTCCATTAATATGTGAACACTTTAATCAGGACGCTAGAAGTCTGATTTATTTTTGTAAGAAGAGTGGGTATTTTCGTAAGCTTCTGCGTATCGTAAACAGTAGGAATTTTACTAATTATGAACTGATTCTCCACCTTGGATTGACTTCAAGCGGAGCTTTCCTACACAGCTTTTGTACAGATACAAAATTGTACTCGTATATATATGAATTTTATATATAAATTCAATTATCCAAGGTCGCTGTAAAGTCTACCATAATTTTGGTGATGAGTCCATGGTTGGGTTCTAATAAAAGAACTCTTCAGCAGTCAACAGGGCAGTCACAAAATTTTGTTTTAGTATTTTATAATCATAGCCCGTTCTTAGATCTTTCATTTAAATGCTTCATTCATGATGGGCCCGCAACAAAACATTTCCTCCAGAGTTCAACATCATAAGTACGATATTTATACAAATACACTATAATATAATTGTAATAGCTTATCTGAAAGTTCACCGTGGTCTGACTGTCGCACCCACGGTATAAGAGTCTCTGCAGTCAACGGCACAGACACGATTTTAAAAAATATTGTACTGACTATGCAGTGTACTGAGTACTATGCACTCATATTTTTAAACACCATGATACGCAAACTATATAATTAGATAAATACATAACTGTAAAATATTTTTAAAGAATATTTTAGGGTTATTGCATAGGAAAATTAAATAAAATTAAAACGAAGGAGAACGAATAAAAGTTTGTTTTTAAAAATGTATTATTATGTATTTAACTTTAATACATAATGATACATTTTTAAATCATACAAGGGTCATAAATATTTTCGCGTAATACTCGTAGAGTGCATACCGCCGTAAGAGCACGTTTGTAGCACGTCACAACATTTTGACAATTAAAGGACGAGATCTGTTTATAGCAAATTTTAAATGTGTAACAAAGCATTTTCAGAAAAGGATTCGAAATTACTAGAATTGCTGTCAAATCTCGAAATTTTCTTATTTATAAAAGAAATTTTTTTAGTGTTCTTATAAAATATTATTTTATTGTAATGTGATAATAAATAATTATAATATATCAGAATACATATTTGAAATTGAAGAGTCAGTATTTAATTTATATACTAGCTGTGCCCGCGACTTCGTTCGCGTGGATGATTGAACTTACAATGTATTTTTTTGTGCGAAGCGCTGTTGGAGGATACCGATACAAATCATTTTTTTTTATTTATGCCCTGAGCTTTATTAATCGTCATGGCATAACAGAGACTGACTGGGAATTGCACTCGTTTGAAAGAGAAAGGAAGTTGTTGGGAATTATAGGTATTTTTGGAATAAAAACAATATCACCGGCGCGGCGCCGCAACCGGTTAATATTTCAGTATTAACTCAATATTTTTAAATTAATTGCCGCTGCTTGGTCATTGCGGGGAGTCAAAATAGCTTGCTGATATAGCCAAGAACCGGCTTGATTTCCCATGTTTGTGGAATCTCCGTACACAGAAGAATTAGCTCCTGTTATAATGTAACGCAAGAACAGAGATTATCAATCAAATTAACTTTTCTGTCTTCTTGTACGGGGTATGTGCCATCGCCTATTTGTAACAATAAATTAAAAAACTCCTGTGCATTTTCGCAGCCTCCTAACTGTGCACTAAAAACTTAATGTTACTTCAATTTACGCACATATTGTTGTGTATAAAATATCTTTTGATAGACTGAACCGCAATGAAACAAAAACTAAATATTACTTCAAGTTACATTCAATCGTTGTGTATAAAAGTTATCTACATTGCTTTCGTACATTTTACGTGATGCCCGGATAAATAAACAGACAAACCGACAAACAGACAAACAGACAAAAATTCTAAAAATACTGTATAGAAGATAAAAAAAGACGTGTGGCTCTCTGAGACTGCCGCGGTAAAGCTATTGCATAGCTGTTTTTATCAACTTACGCAATTATAATTATTTATTTATTTTATTTATGCATTTTTTTTTCCTTTGTTTTTTTTCTTTGATATTAATTCAAGTTACACTTTTTGAGCGTGGTGCCCGATAAGAAAACATTTTTTTTTCTCTTATTGAATAAATGAGAAGTTAATGTTGTTCAAAATATTTTTATCATCTATTGAAAAAAACCCGATGTTCGCCATCTTGGATTTGAAAATGGACCTCATTTTTGCAATCAGCACCCCGAGAAACCTCGAAAATGACACCCATGTCATTATTGAAAAAAAACCGGATATCCGCCATCTTGGATTTAAAAATGGAACTCATTTTCGCAATCAGCACCCCGAAAACCTCGAAAATGACACCCATGTCATTATTGAAAAAAACCGGATGTGCGTTATCTTGGATTTGAAAATGGACCTCATTTTTGCAATTAGCATCCCGAGAAACCTCGAAAATGATACCCATGTCATTATTGAAAAAAACCCGGATGTCCGCCATCTTGGATTTGAAAATGGACCTTATTTTCGCAATCAGCACCCCGAGAAACCTCGAAAATGACACCCATGTCATTATTGAAAAAAAAACCGGATGTCCGCCATCTTGGATTTGAAAATGGACCTCATTTTCGCAATCAGCACCCCGAGAAACCTCGAAAATGACACCCATGTCATTATCGAAAAAAAACCGGATGTCCGCCATCTTGGATTTGAAAATGTACCTCATTTTCGCAATCAGCACCCCGAGAAACCTCGAAAATGACATCCATGTCATTATTGAAAAAAAACCGGATGTCCGCCATCTTGGATTTGAAAATGGACCTCATTTTCGCAATCAGCACCCTGAGAAACCTCGAAAATGACACCCATGTCATTATTGAAAAAAAAACCGGATGTCCGCCATCTTGGATTTGAAAATGGACCTCATTTGCGCAATCAGCACCTCGAGAAACCTCGAAAATGACACCCATGTCATTATCGAAAAAAAACCGGATGTCCGCCATCTTGGATTTGAAAATGTACCTCATTTTCGCAATCAGCACCCCGAGAAACCTCGAAAATGACATCCATGTCATTATTGAAAAAAAACCGGATGTCCGCCATCTTGGATTTGAAAATGGACCTCATTTTCGCAATCAGCACCCTGAGAAACCTCGAAAATGACACCCATGTCATTATTGAAAAAAAAACCGGATGTCCGCCATCTTGGATTTGAAAATGGACCTCATTTTCGCAATCAGCACCCCGAGAAACCTCGAAAATGACACCCATGTCATTATCGAAAAAAAACCGGATGTCCGCCATCTTGGATTTGAAAATGTACCTCATTTTCGCAATCAGCACCCCGAGAAACCTCGAAAATGACATCCATGTCATTATTGAAAAAAAACCGGATGTCCGCCATCTTGGATTTGAAAATGGACCTCATTTTCGCAATCAGCACCCTGAGAAACCTCGAAAATGACACCCATGTCATTATTGAAAAAAAAACCGGATGTCCGTCATCTTGGATTTGAAAATGGACCTCATTTGCGCAATCAGCACCTCGAGAAACCTCGAAAATGACACCCATGTCATTATCGAAAAAAAACCGGATGTCCGCCATCTTGGATTTGAAAATGTACCTCATTTTCGCAATCAGCACCCCGAGAAACCTCGAAAATGACATCCATGTCATTATTGAAAAAAAACCGGATGTCCGCCATCTTGGATTTGAAAATGGACCTCATTTTCGCAATCAGCACCCTGAGAAACCTCGAAAATGACACCCATGTCATTATTGAAAAAAAAACCGGATGTCCGCCATCTTGGATTTGAAAATGGACCTCATTTGCGCAATCAGCACCCCGAGAAACCTCGAAAATGACATCCATGTCATTATTGAAAAAAAACCGGATGTCCGCCATCTTGGATTTGAAAATGGACCTCATTTTCGCAATCAGCACCCTGAGAAACCTCGAAAATGACACCCATGTCATTATTGAAAAAAAAACCGGATGTCCGTCATCTTGGATTTGAAAATGGACCTCATTTGCGCAATCAGCACCTCGAGAAACCTCGAAAATGACACCCATGTCATTATCGAAAAAAAACCGGATGTCCGCCATCTTGGATTTGAAAATGTACCTCATTTTCGCAATCAGCACCCCGAGAAACCTCGAAAATGACATCCATGTCATTATTGAAAAAAAACCGGATGTCCGCCATCTTGGATTTGAAAATGGACCTCATTTTCGCAATCAGCACCCTGAGAAACCTCGAAAATGACACCCATGTCATTATTGAAAAAAAAACCGGATGTCCGCCATCTTGGATTTGAAAATGGACCTCATTTGCGCAATCAGCACCCCGAGAAACCTCGAAAATGACATCCATGTCATTATTGAAAAAAACAGGATGTCCGCCATCTTGGATTTGAAAATGGACCTCATTTTCGCAATCAGCACCCTGAGAAACCTCGAAAATGACACCCATGTCATTATTGAAAAAAAAACCGGATGTCCGCCATCTTGGATTTGAAAATGGACCTCATTTGCGCAATCAGCACCCCGAGAAACCTCGAAAATGACATCCATGTCATTATTGAAAAAAACCGTATGTCCGCCATCTTGGATTTGAAAATGAACCTCATTTCCGCAATCAGCACCTCGAGAAACCTTTTATCATTGAGACCAAAGCCTTAACCATTATTGAAAAAAACTGTCGATTTAAAATCGATTTATTAATCTACAGCGCCATCTATATTATTCATTATGAGTAACGTCAGACGGCAGACCTAAACAACACCTAGAAGTAAACTAAAAGATAAACCATAGATGTCGCTACTCGTCGCATCACGCATGACAGGTGTTAGGTTTTTTTCGTTACGGAATTTCTGTATTCGGTCTCCACGCTCAAGGCCCGCGATAGAAGCTATGCAATAGCTTAAAAATTAATGTTACTTCAATTTACGCACATATTGTTGTGTATAAGAGTTACGTAAAGTTGTGAGACAAAATGCACATAACCTTAAATTTACTTCTTTAATTTCTCTACTTCTTCACTTTAAACTCAAATAACTTTTGATAGACTGAACCGATTGCAATGAAACAAAAACTAAATGTTACTTCAAGTTACATTCAATCGTTGTGTATAAAAGTTATCTACATTGCTTTCGTACATTTTACGTGATGCCCGGATAAATAAACAGACAAACCGACAAACCGACAAACCGACAAACAGACAAACAGACAAACAGACAAAAATTCTAAAAATGCTGGAAATGGGTTCTATTGGTTGTCCTTTAACACCCTGGCTATTTTTTTTGTAATTTTTTTTGATGTACAAAAACGACTTTTCTACAGTTTTATTATATGTATAGATATTAACAGCTTTTCACTAAATGCATATGAAAGTATATATACTGTACTTAAATAAACATCAATTTTAAAATTTTTGTGTATCTGTCTGTCTGTTGGTTTCGGCTAATCCCTGAAACGACTAAAGCTGACCGATTTTGACGGGACTTTCACTCGCAGATAGCCAATGTTATAAGGAGTAACTTAGGCTACTTTAATTATAAAAACCGTTTAATTTATTTTAACCTAAACCCAGCGAAGTGCGCCGGGTTTGCTAGTGGTCAATATTTATAGGTTTGTGTTCCAAATTTGTTTGCGTAAAATAGACACGCAGATGAACTTTTGTTTTGTTTGCTTATTTTGTGTTAATCGCGTTTTATTTAGCTTAAGAGATAGAGAAAGAGAGAGAGATTTGATATTTTAGTCTTTTCCGTAGGCCTTTTTAAGACCAAAAATTTTCTGCTCTCTTGTTTTCCTGTAAAAATGAAATATTTTTATGCAATAAAAATATCCATAGTCATGACCCGAGTAATGTTATCACTATCACACACAATATTTGGTTATATTTTAGTTATACTTATAAGTCCAGTACTTTTTATGTTAAACGATGGCATACAAACAAACACATTTAAATAAAATATATTGTTTTGGAGTCTATATTCAATACACAATTTGCTATAGTCACTGTTTTAAAAAAAATATTTAAAGTATAAATGTTTAAGTTACTATTTTATTATAATCTTTTTAATATATATAAAAAAATCTCGTGTTTGTTATCGAACTCATCCGAAACGACTTTACCGATTTTATGAATATTTTGTGTATATTTGGTAGGTCTGAGAAGAGATTGTAGGCTATTTTTTACTCACGTATGTAGGCGATAACACGTAGGTAGGGTAGCCCTCGCCAGATATTTTATTTTTTATTTTTTAATCAAACTTTTATTTTTCATTTTTTTCTCTCAATCGCCATTATATAATATAATGTGTAAGTTAAAAGATATCTACACGAAACTAACAAAAATGAAAAAAAAGTCTATCGCGCGTGGGATTTGAACTCGCATCGCAAGCTCACTAAGTTTGCTACAGCCATACAGACTAGGCTATTACAATTTGACAATAGGAAGTGAATTTACAAGACATTATATTTCTCATAACAATGCAAACTAAAGAATAATTAAATATTTGACTTTTAGAAATAGATTTTAAGTTGACGTCTTTGTACCGAAACGCAAAAAAGCGACGTTGCCGTTCCGTCAAAGATATTTCGTATGTATATTTGACGAAACGGCAACGTTAACATATTAATTTATCTGGACAGTAGTAGCAAAGCCTATGAAACACATTCAGTCGGCCAATGAACGCAGCTCAAGCTGCCACCATACACTAATGTCCCAAGCGAGTGTATGGCAGCTTGGGCTGGCTGCTGGCTTTCACGTCCGTTGGACGACTATATGTTTCATAGACTCTGGTACTGGTACGGCAGTAGCCCAGTGGTAACGTGCTCGCTTGGATATTATATTGATGCGGGTTCAAATCTGGTTCCGAGTTAAAAAGGACTGAATACATATAAATTTATTTGCCAGTTAGTTTATTAGAAAGTTTTATGTTGAAACAGAAAAAATACATCAGCTACCACTATCGCTAATCGACGTGCGCGTTCACACAAAAAGTATTGAACCGATTTTTAACTTTTTGTAGTGATAGATTATTACCTACTATAGTGTATTTTAAGCGCAAGGGAAGCCTCGGATTCCGCTAGTATGAGACAAAATTAAATGTTATAAAATATAAAACCAAAAATGTTAATGGATGATACAGTATATTATTATATGTATTAGAAAACTTTGTTTCGAATACAAGAACATTATTTCATGCTTTTTGAACACAAAACTGTGCACATTTTTGTGCACAGACTAATGGCTACATACTTATAACACGAAACGTGTATACAAATATTCATTTTAAGTTATTTACTATGAATTGATAAAGTCGTATACTTAAATATGAAACAACTAACGGATACTTTATTTTGACACAAAGCTTGTATACTTTCTTTTGCAACGTTTGATGTTTACATATATTTGAAAACTTGTCAACTTGTCAATTTGTATACATTTCATTGCTTACGACTGTACATTAGTGGTGATAATATTGTGAATTCGGAGTTTCAAAGTTCCCTGTCAATACACAAGATTCCCATATAGGAACCATCATGTGGCCAATCGAAATACTACTTTAAACGTTTTTTTTTTCTCTAGAATAGAGTGCATTTGCTTGGACAACTTTGTTCATTAGGTTGAATATAAAATTTTACAAGCGACAACAACAGATCGACGTGAAACAAAAGATAGTGACGCTTTCAAAAGCATAATAACGTTTTCTTTATTTTTCTCTCAAAACATGATGTAAGGAAGTTTCGGTTTCGGTTTCGGTTTCGGCCGAAACTGAGAGCGTTGCCGAAATTCGGTTTCGGTTTCGGTTTCGGTCGTAAAAACCAGTTTCGGTCAGACACTAATTATTTATTTAAATTGGTAACTTTTCAGCTGTGGAACACGATGCATAAAAGAGAACAAGTAGTTCAGTCGTTGAGAGATAGTTTGCACAAGATGGGGCTGAATTATGTCGACTTATATCTCATGCATTGGCCCATGGCACTTAATGTAAGCATTTTGTCGCACTTTTAGCAAAATATATATGAGAACAAATCTTACTTATGTTCTAACTATTATTCTTATTGAATAGAAAATTTTAATTTCTTGTCTAGGAGGACTATTCGTTCTCTCAAACAGACTTTATGGAAACTTGGCAAGGAATGGAAGATGCTGTACGTTTGGGTCTCGTTAAGTCTATCGGAGTTTCAAACTTTAACAAGGAACAGCTGGAACGATTAATCAAAGAAAGTAGTATAAAGCCAGTTGTTTTACAGATAGAGGTACCTACGTGTTAAAGACATTTAATTTTTAAGTTATACCTAAGTATGTAGTTCTTTTTAATAATTCAATATCAGCATTTATATAAGAAATAGTAATGATACTGGAACTGTTATTTCAGGTACATCCTCAAATTATCCAAACAGAGCTAATTGATTATGCTCAATCTGAGGACATTGTGGTTATGGGATATAGTCCTTTCGGTTCATTGGTCATGAGATTTGGTATGCTTTTCCCTGGACCAAGAATCGATAATCCAATCCTGGTAGAAATAGCTAAAAAATATAACAAAACTACTCCTCAAATTGTTTTGAGATGGCTGGTTAGTTTTGTATTTATCTGTGGTTAAAACATTATAAGCATTGAGGTTAGAGACGAGCAGAACGATCACGATTACCCGCCTGTCCTAAAAATTTGTAGAATTTATAACGTGCTGCCGTCGGTAAGTAGTATCTGTGAAGTTAGCTGTTTATGAGTACAAGTAGGTTAGTATTAAGACAATGCGAAGTTAGGCATTGAGACAACTTGAGATCGCAGCGCCTCCTTAGTTTGTCCATATTTCTGAGATACTCCATTCTTCGACGATCTTCCTCCTCTTCTCTGACCTCCATGATATTAAGAATAGTTTTTTTTTCTTGCCAGTTACATGATTGCATACATTTAATGTTTTGCTTCCCACCGAATTTAGTAAATATTTAATTTTTGAACAACTGCCGAACGCATAAAGAATATACTATAATAAGTACTTTATCAGTTGGTAGAGAACCTACTTTCAGCACCAGCGGTCGCGGATTCTAGTCCCACTGGGGGCATTCATTTGTTGAGCACGAATGTTTGTACTCCAGTCATGGGTGTTAATATTTAAAATATGTATTTCAAATTTATATATGTATTAGGGATGCCACGATACGCCTTTTTGCCGATACGATACCGATACCGATACTCTTATAAAAATATTGGCGATACCGATACCGATACCGATACGCTCATTGAATTCAAAAATTAATGAAGGTAAAATAAATAAAATAGTCAGATTGTTTTTTAATTAATATAATAAGAACAAATTACAGGACAAACTAAATAAAACCGTTTATAACTATAGACAGGTTGACATTAGTAATTAAAATTAACATTGATGAGATATTTGTTTAAAAAACAAAGCAAATTTATGTTTTGCGGAGAAAGGCGATATTGCAAATCTGTTTGAATAAGACCTGCGGTGGAAAATAGTCTTTCAGACGCGACAGAAGTCATTTGGTAACTAAAGTACTTGTGGCGTGAAATTTGAAAAGTATCGTTAAATCGGCCATAAAAATATCGCCGATGCCGATATATCGGCAAACTTCGAGTATCGCCGATATATCGGCATCGGTATCGGTATCGGATGCATCCCTAATATGTATAGTATATCAATATCTGGTATCCGTAACACAAGCCTCGTAGCTTACCACGGAACTAGATGGCGCTGTGTGTAATAATGTCCCAACATATTATTAATATTAACACTACTATAATTTAATATTAACACTACTGATAAAATTTATTATAGTTACTTATACATTTTTATTTATTTATTACAGGTTAATAGAAAGGTAGTGCCAATACCAAAGACGGTAAGATACTCACGATTAAAAGAAAATATCGATATCTTTGACTTCGAACTGACGACGGAAGAAATCCAAACAATCAACAAGTTCGACACGCATAAGCGTTATACTTTACCATCATTTTGGCAGAATCACCCATATTACCCATTTGAAAAGGTTGATAATCCTATAGCAGATCCATTTAAACGTACCAAGTAAAAAGGGCTACCCGCTACTGAGTGATTTTTTAAATGAGTATACTTTAAAGTTACGTTATACGTAATTAGATTTAAATTTTCAGGCTGTTTATCTATCATTAACAATTTTACAAATATATGCTTAAAAAAATAGATTGTAAACATTGTTTTAGCTAAAAAGAGGTTTTCGAGGACATTATTGTACTTAGACATTAAAAATTAAAAATTCATCAAGTTCCTAATAGAAATATATTCATAAATAAGTGTAAATTGTTGATGAAAATAATTCATATAATATGCATTTGTGTATGATAAAAATATAAGTCTGAAATGGATTAAAAACATTTTTTTATATATTTTCTTTTATTTTTATTGTTACACAGTTTGATAAATCTTTTTTTTATTACACACTTATATATAGGTACTTGTTATGTTTCTTGTTTTCAAATGAAGTATTTAAGTTTTTTTTATATATCTACCAGTATTTTATCAACCGACTTCCATAAAGGAGAAGGCATATTATCTATACTCTTTGGGAGAAGGTCTCAATTCGTGTGTATTTTCAACCGACTTCCAAAAGGAGGAGGTTATCAATTCGTCTGTATTTTTTTTTTTTTTTTTTTATGTTTGTTAGCCCATAACTTTGAGCTGGGTGAACCGATTTTGATGATTCTTTTTTTATTTGAAAGGTAGTGCTTCCCATGTGGTCCCATTTTAATATTTTCCAGTTCTGATAATGGCATCCATGAGAAAACCATAAAAGTCTTAAATTTGCATTAAGTATTTGCGCGACAAATGGATGAATAACTCAATATCACGCCAGCCGATTTCGATGATTCTTTTTTTAATGGAAAGGGTATACTACAAGGGTAGTTTGATGAGAGTTTGGTAAGGTTCTGATGATGGGATCCATGACAAAGTATCGGAACTCTTCAATTCTTAGGAGCAAATTAACGATGCTCGGCCGAATCTTTTATAGGCTATATGGATATTTGAGTCACGTACCGTAACTGATGATGGAAGGTACAACCCCTCAACGGTTAGCAGTTTAAAGAAAATTCTTTCAAATTAATACGCAATTATGAACGGATAGTTGTATACTTTCAGGCTATTAGGTTTACCTCATAATAGAAGGTAAATTTTTATAGTTATTAACACAATACGTATCTACTTTCCGCAAAAAAGTTAAAAATAAATTATTTTTAACAAAAATACAAAAACCGACTTCCAAACTTAATAAATCTAAACTAAAAAGTAGAAAATAATACTTTTAAGGACTTTGTCAACCGACTTCCAAAAGGAGGAGGTTATCAATTCGTCTGTATTTTTTTTTTTTTTTTTTTTTTTTTTATGTTTGTTAGCTCATAACTTTGAGCTGGGTGAACCGATTTTGATGATTCTTTTTTTATTTGAAAGGTAGTGCTTCCCATGTGGTCCCATTTTAATATTTTCCAGTTCTGATAATGGCATCCATGAGAAAACCATAAAAGTCTTAAATTTGCATGAAGTATTTGCGCGACAAATGGACGAATAACTCAATATCACGCCAACCGATTTCGATGATTCTTTTTTTAATGAAAAGGGTATACTTCAAGGGTAGTTTGATGAGAGTTTGGTAAGGTTCTGATGATGGGATCCATGACAAAGTATCGGAACTCTTCAATTCTTAGGAGCAAATTAACGATGCTCGGCCGAATCTTTTATAGGCTATATGGATATTTGAGTCACGTACCGTAACTGATGATGTAAGGTACAACTCCTCAACGGTTAGCAGTTTAAAGAAAATTCTTTCAATATAATACGCAATTATGAATGGATAGTTGTATACTTTCAGGCTATTAGGTTTACCTCATAATAGAAGGTAAATTTTTATAGTCATTAACACAATATGTATCTACTTTCCGCAAAACATTTTAAAATAAATTATTTTTAACAAAAAAACAAAAACCGACTTCCAAACTTAATAAATCTAAACTAAAAAGTAGAAAATAATACTTTTAAGGACTTTGTTAATTTTGAAGTCGGTGCCAGCCAAAGCAAAATAACCCTAAATAGATACATATTTGATTAATCTATCAATTTGTAAACATAATCAAAATACCTGGCTGGCACCGACTCCAAAATTAACAAAGTCCTTAAAAGTATTATTTTCTACTTTTTAGTTTAGATTTATTAAGTTTGGAAGTCGGTTTTTGTTTTTTTGTTAAAAATAATTTATTAATTTTGAAGTCGGTGCCAGCCAAAGCAAAATAGCCCTAAATAGATACATATTCGATTAATCTATCAATTTGCAAACATAATCTGGCTGGCACCGACTCCAAAATTAACAAAGTCCTTAAAAGTATTATTTTCTACTTTTTAGTTTAGATTTAATAAGTTTGGAAGTCGGTTTTTGTATTTTTGTTAAAAATAATTTATTTTAATTTTTTTTTCTTTATGTTTGTTACCTCAGAACTTTCGAGTGGGTGAACGGATTTTAATATTTTTTTAAAGGTGGTGCTTCTCTTGTGGTCTCATTTTAATTTAGTCCAGTTCTGACAGTGGCATCCATGAGAAATACATAAAAGTCTTAACTTTGCATTAAGTATGTGCGCGACAAATGTACGAATAACTCAATATCACGCCAACCGATTTCGATTATTCTTTTGTTACTGGAAAGGTACTTCAAGGGCAGTGTGATGAGAGTTTGGTTAGGTTCTGATCATGAGATCCATGTCGAAGTAACTCTTTAATTCTTAGGAGCAAACTAACAATACTCGGCGAAATCTTTTATAGGCTATCCGTACATTTGAGTCACCTACTATAACGTCGTTATCATATCAATGAGCTGATGATGGAAGGTACAAGCCCACAACGGTTAGGAGTTGAAAGAAAATTCTTTCAATATAATGCGCACTTATGGACCGATAGTGGTATTCTTTCAGGCTATTAAATTTACCTTATAATAAAATGATAAATTTTGGGTTGGGTTTACAATCGTTTGGCAGGAGTTGGTAGTTGAAACTTATATATATGATAGAGGTTTATTCACTGACTACAATAATAACACAACACAAGGCAACTCATATTTTTGGAGAAAATGAATAATAATTTAACGACCATTTTAACTAAATGTAATATATCATTGTTAAAGTAGGATAACTAATATGATTTTGTATATGTTAGACAAGGACGTACGATTATTATGTTAAAAAATGTTTCATGTATGTTAAACGCCGCCATATTTAGTTGATATTTTTGCTTTTCTCACGATTTGTGTGAATGTGTTTTTATCGTAAAATAATTGTAGTGCCTTTTTCGACGACTTATTTTTCTGATTTTGGATTCTGATTTAAATGCTTACACGACAAAACTTGCTTTTGTATAACGGACACCGATTTATTATTGCAAAACGAAAATTTGATAGCTCATAGCGGTGAGTGCTATTGTCAAATATTATTTTCTTTCGATTTGGATAACATGGGTTCAAACTTCAAAAGGTTAATCTTAAGAACTTTTCGTTCTTTCTAGGTAGGTTAGGTTAGGTTAGATATATGACCACATCGCACGAGCCGAGGGAGCCGCGAGCGGAGCGAGCGTGCCGCGGCAGCGGCCGGCAAGTGCTATTTTTAAAATCTATTTTCGCAGGAACTATGTATTACCTTGTAGTGAGAGTACTATAGGAATAATAGGGCGCATCCCCTCTTTCTCTTCCACCTACTATCACCATCGCGCTGCCAAACGATTGTAAAAAGCCAAAGCAAAATAACCTTAAATAGATACATATTCGATTTAATCTATCAATTTGTAAACATAATCAAAATACCGTTCGAAAGTCCATTGCTTTTGCAAGATAAATGACGTCCTGGCTGGCACCGACTTCAACATGAACTAAGTTCTAAAAAAGTATTACATATTTTCTACTTTTTAGTTTAGATTTGCTTAGTTTTGAAGTCGGTTTTTGTTTTTTGTTATATAATACTAGCGACTCACCCTTCCTTCGCTCGGGTTCGTCCCCAGGTGTAACCTCTTTAGTATAGTTTAAAAGATTTTCCCGCTTTTCTGTTGAAATTTTTCGTAAATTTTCTATGCTATAAACCTCACGGAGCTCGAGACCTTTCCAACGAATGCAAAACCGTGGAAATCGGTTCGTGCGTTCTGGAGTTATAGCGTCAGGAAAGAAAACCCGACTTATTTTTATATAGTAGATAGACGGCCTTTTCCAATTACAGCACTAAGGCGCATTATGCGGCATAATGCTCAACGTTGAACGTTCCAACTACAACAGCGCTTCGCACAATCGAACACTGCTTTGGCGTGATGCTGTGTTAAAAAAATAAATATACCGTGTATCGATGAAGGTTACAAGAGTAATAACATTGACTTTTTTTATATTCCACGTTTATAATGTGAATACAATTTTATTTTAGAATTCAAAACTAGAAACATATTTATTTTGCAGAAATATATAATCGAATCATTATATTAACGTTCCAATTAGCATCAGCACAAATCGGCATTGTGCGGCACTGAGTCGCATTATGCTCTGTAATTGGAAAACAGGGATAGTTACTACATGTGAAAATGCCTTAAAATAGTTTTGACATTAGAATATATTACCTGTAACACTTTATAATAATAACATATCAAAAACAAAACATTACAGTTCAGAAAGAAGAAACGAATACATGTATTTATTTTAAATTAGCTTTAAATAGATAAATTTGTCCATTTATTGTTTGACTAAACAAGCAACTAATAACTAGCAATAATTTGTGAAAATTTTACTTTTTAGATTTAAAAATAGATTAACAAAGTGGTTATAGTTTCAGAACGATATATTAGTGCAACAACGAAGTACCTACTCCCGCGGATCTTCGGTCGGCAAAAAATCTAAAATCCACCATATTTGTTTTCTTAAAATTATTTATTTAAATATTAATATAAAGGCGCTAATAAAATTAAACACTGTGGCTAAGGTGACACCGTTCCCGATTATGACGTATTCCGGAAGGAATAAATTCGAGGTAAGCTATTGATCTTTGCGTCAACACATTGTTTGTGTTTTTAAAATGATCGAGAACAGCTGACATTATGTACCGATACTGCGATTCCTTTGTTCGCTAATGCGTTGTAAAACTTAAACGATAAATTATTCAAATCATCTACAATATTCATGTAAATAATGTATAATGATTAATGATATAGGTATCATTAAGTCTATTTATAAAATATTTGATTTGTTCCTTTTGTTTATTATTTAAACGTCAGTGCACTATCGTATTAAAAATGGGTATTAAATAAATTAGTCGTAATGAAGTTCACTCACCCTAAGTTCGGTCAACTGTAATTACCGTTATATAGCGAATCGCGAATTTTCGAGGCCTCGGTCATTGAAAACTAGAAGAAAAAGGAAAAAATCTTCAACAATGTTTCTCTCTGATCTCGTTAGTATGATTGTTTTGAATTAACTTACAAGTGTCCATTAGTGTCAATTAACTGCAATTACAATTACTTTTCTATATTAGATAATATATATTTTTCATAAGTTATTTTTTATGTATAATTTAGTGTAATTCTTTTAAGAAATTATTGAATAATTTAATAACATTATTATGTTTGTAAGTAACCAATAATTAACTATAAATTTATTATTTATTTAATTTATTTATTTATCTGTCTCTAATTATCATTTCTGTTTGGTAAAAGTGTGATATAAATTTCAATTTCTTGTTCCAGTTAATGCTTATCTATTAATTAATATTTGCATATTAATTTATGTTATCAAAAGAAATGACAATTTTATAATTTAAACCTTAATTTATGCATAAAACTATCATTCTCATTAAATAATTAATTTTAAAGTACTTATATATAATATTATTAATTAATTCTATTAAAGTATTTTAATTATTTCACCCTTTAAATTACAAATTGACTGACAATAATTTGTAAGACTGCTAATTCCATTCTCTCCTAGTTCATTTTTTCACATTCACTTCTCAGGAGACGATAAATGGTGTTGTATCAATCCAGAGAATATGAAATTTAGATTAATAAAACGCTGAAATATTTAATGTTCAGAATAGAGAATAAATATAATTGATTTATTTTTAATTTTGAGACTTTGAAAGAATTACTGATATGCAAAATTATCAAGTATCATCTTTTACAAAACAATCATAACAGAACATTCAATAAATTCTTCTATATCTGTACATATTTTTACTACCAAGACATAAAGATGCTAGTTCCAGTTAAGTTTTTACATGTTGTTTAAAATTTAAACCATTTTTTATTAATAAGCCAGCAACTAGGTGGTATTCATAACACGAGCCTCATAGCTTACCACGGAACTACATGGTGCTGTGTGTAAAAATATTCTTACATATTTATATTTATTTACTCAAATTTTAGAGAGAAAAAGTTAATAATAAATATTTATTTTAGATACTCATCTGAAGTTAAACACAAGTCTTTCTTTTCCAGATTTCTCGATTTTCCAACGAAGACGAGAATCATATTAATAAAAAGCTACCAAAGGAGTTGTTGCTGAGAATATTGTCTTACTTAGATGTGGTTTCTCTTTGCAGATGTGCTCAGGTGAGCATACTGTTATTTGATCACCAAACTTGCGGTAATCTGTAAATATACTTTTTTTTTATTATCTGTGTAATTTTTTTTTATAATATATACAGTGACATTTATGTAACATTAGTTGCTTTTTTAAAGTGTTATATATACACTATACAGGGTGGTACAAATGGATTGGACATGGAAAAATAGTACCTTAAATATTGAAGTAAGTCAATATTTAGTCAAAGTTAACACAATTTTACCACTTTGGAAGTGTCTCTCGCGTATACTATTCAGTAAACTATTCAGTTTACAAAAAAGTGATATTAAAAACCTCAATATCATTTTTTAAGATCCATAGATACCCCAAACGTATGGGTTTGATGAAAAAAAATTTTGGGAGTTTCAGTTCTAAGTATGGGGATCCCCAAAATTTTTTTTTTTGCTATTTTTGTGTGAAAATCTTAATGTGGTTCACAGAATACATCTACTTACCAAGTTTCAACAGTATAGTTCTTATAGTTTCGGAAAAAAGTGGCCGTGACATATGGACGGACAAATGGGACAGACAGACATGACGATTCCATAAGGGTTTTGTTTTTTGCTATTTGGTTACGGAACCCTAAAAAAGGGTACCAAATCTGAAGTATAATGTATTTGAAACTAAAAAGAATTATCCAAAACGGTTCACAAATGATGGTGTTCTGCGGTTGCAAAAATTTTACATATTATATTATGATACTACTCTAGGTTTTTTCTTTTTATTTATCTTAGTTAATTGAAATTTACGATTCACATTCATTCACAAATTAACATTCATACAAAAGTTTTATTTTTATACATGTTTTTTTTTACTATAGGTCTCAAAATTATGGAACATTCTAGCTCTTGATGGCTCCAACTGGCAAAGAATAGATTTGTTTGACTTCCAGAGAGATGTAGAGGTAAGTATGACATGGTTTTTAATATTTAAAAGTCTCAGCGACTCACCCTTGTCCGTTTGGGAATGTCCATATGTGCTGGAACTTGGATGTGTCAAATTTCACTACAATGTTTGTACTCTAGAGTCTAGTCTAGTGTTTTTATCAACCGACTTCCAAAAAGGAGGAGGTTCTCAATTCATCTGTATTTTTTTTTAATATGTATTTATTTATAGTGTATCAAGTATCAACTATCTATAACATAAGCCATCTACCTTACCTTAACTGCCTCGTTGGTGTAGTGGCTAGCAAATACGGCCACTCCTGAGGTCCTGGGTTCGAGTCCCGGGTCGGGCCAAGTTTAGTTATTGAGTTAGTTGAGTTTATTTAGTAAGCCTCAGTAACAGCCCCGAGTTGGGAAATTGGCGGTGTGTCACCCCCGTGCCTTGGACAGCACGTAAAGCCGTCGGTCCAGTGCCTTAACTCTCACTGGTCATGTCGAGCATTTGTCCCACCGGAGTATGAGAGTGATAAGAACAGAGAGTGCAGTTGTGTCTGCGCATACACGCGCTGTACTATAATATCTCCTGCGCAGTTGGCGTGTCTCATTGAGATTGGCCGCCGTGGCCGAAGTCGGTCGGAGAACAGTACCTTACCATGAACTAGATGTTCCTATAATGTCCTTATTAGATGATCTTTATGTTATGACATATTTATTTGAAAAAATCTTCAAGTCCAACATAAGAACACCCTTTTTTAATATTAGTAAATATGTTTTTTTTTTATTATTTTTGTTTATTTTCAGGGACCTGTAATAGAGAATATATCGCAACGATGCGGAGGCTTTCTGCGACAGCTCTCGCTCAGAGGGTGTGAGAGTATCGCGGATGGCTCTATCAAGTCTTTAGCGCAGGTATTTTATTTTATTATATTACTGTTTGTTTGTGTGTGTGAAAGTATATATTCTATTTATGTATGTGTTTGGGTCACTTGCTACTGTATACATAGTTTGTATAATAATTCATGGTTAGCTGAGTGACGTCATCCTAAATACAACATGGCGGACTCTTAAAGGTGTGGAATATGTTTTTTTTTAATTAAATCAAATCCATTAATTGTTATTCTATACAATTTATACGGTATTATTATTTTATATTTAAAAATGCTTTTTTAATATTAATTTATAATATGTAACGTATTATAGGCTTGACTTTTTAAAAATATACCAAAATATTTATTATATAGTGGTAACGCGCTCGCATGGATAGCCGAGTGATGCGGGTTCAAATCCGGGTCTGATCCTTCTCGAATGCAAATAATTTCTGACACGGTTACCACTTGCCTAATGATGAACGAAAACATCGTTAGGACACACGCATGTCTGAGAGAACCTAGCAAGTTTTCGTAAGACATGCTCAGTCCGCCAACACGCACTCCCCCATCCCCCTCGTATTGAGGGAGGCCCACCCCCAGCAGTGGGACGTTAAAAAGGACTGAATGCTTATTAGAAAAAAAACTTCAGATTTATAATATTAGCAAAGCTTATGAATGAATAATCGGCCATCGGACGTGACAGCCCATGCTGTCATACCTAATGTCCCAAGCGGGTGTATGGCAGCTTGGGCTGGCTGTCACGTCAGTTGGCGGACTGTATGTTTCATAGGCTTTGATATTAGTGTGATATAAATTGTGTTTTTTTAACACTTGCTTTTTTACAGTCATGTCCAAACATAGAAGACTTGAACTTGAATAAATGTAAAAAGATAACCGACCAAGCCTGCCAGGCCCTCGGCAGGAAATGTGGCAAGCTACAGAAGTATGTATGTTTGTACATTTTATATCGATATTTATAATATTATATTTGTGTTTAAAGTTATATATGTAGTGTATCAACTATCTGGTATCCGTAACACAAGCCTCGTAGCTTACCATGGAACTAGATGGCGCTGTGAGTAATAATCTCAACATATCCACTACACGTTTGGCTCAGTTGGTAGTAACTCTACTTTCTGCGCCAGCGGTCGCGGGTTCGAGTCCCGCTGGGGGCATTCATTTGTTAAGCACGAATGTTTGTACACCAGTCATGGGTGTTTATATTTATAATATGCATGTATTTAAAAATTTATATGTGTAGTATAAGAACTATCTGGTATCCATAACACAAGCCTCGTAGCTTACCATGGAACTAGATGGCGCTGTGAGTAATAATCCCAACATATTTATATAAGACTAGCGGAACCCGCGGCTTCGCTCGCGCATTGTGTATAAAAAAATATCTTTGGCTTTATTCTATTTTACTAAAATATTTTTCGCGACAGGAAAATAAATAATTTCTTATAAATGAATACAAAATTGTAAAAATGTGTATTAAATATTGTTAATTAACAATTTTTTTTTTCAGAATAAACCTCGACTCTTGTCCAAGCATCTCCGATATATCACTAAAAGCATTGTCAGACGGATGTCCGGTGAGTGTTTCTATCACACTCATTACTTTCACTAACTGACTGACCATTTCACTTGGGAGTCAATTTTTAACTACTATTAAATATTTTTTCTTTCCAGTTATTGACTCATGTAAATGTGTCATGGTGTCAGTCAATCACAGAAAATGGCGTCGAAGCCTTGGCTCGAGGCTGTCCTAAATTAAAAAGCTTTATCTGCAAAGGTATTTATACAATTTATTAGATTTTGCGTACTTTATTTATGTACAACTAGGGATATCTACTTTGACTATTACATCAGCTATCTATCAGTTAAGATCCCGTCAAAATCGGTCGAGCCGTTTAGGAGATTAGCTGGAACAAACAGACAGACCAAAAAACATTTAATCATATTTAAACAAATATTGAACTTTAAATTTTGAGTAGAAAAATAATTATACTAATAATGGTGGAATACTTTTTGGAAGACTTATTATGTTTTTATATACTGTTTTTAATTTTATTGTTTTCAGGGTGTAAAAACGTTAACGACAAGGCGGTGTCGAGTCTCGCGACGTATTGCCCTGATTTAGAAGTACTCAATGTGCAAGGTTGTGATGTGAGTATATTTCTTATGTGTGTGTATAGGAGTGTACACGTGTGTGTTATGTACACGTTTACTTTTGTACGCAAGTCATTTGTACACGCGCACACATACACACACATATATATATACACACACACACACACATACACACACATATATTACATTTTCGAAGCAAGTTGCTTTTTTACTTAGCCTACGAGGGAGCGTTTTTATGTTCGCGGAATGAAGGGTAAGGGGTTGAAATAAAAAAACTAAATTATTTTTCCTTTTCAATATATTCACCTGCAAGACGGACACATTTTTCAGATCTTACAATTAATTTATTTATACCCTCATAAAAAAATGTTTTGTCTTTGTCCTCAAAATACGCTGAAACTGCCTGCTTAACTTCATCATCGGTGGTAAATTTTTTACCCCGCAGCTCTTTTTTCATTTTTGGAAAGAGGTAATAATCACTCGGGGCCAGGTCTGGACTGTAGGGTGGGTGGTTCAAAATATCGAAGCCCACTTTAAGCAGGGCAGCCAACGCAACGCGGCTCTTGTGGACGGGCGCATTGTCGTGCAAAGCAGCACACCTTTCGTCAATTTTCCCCGTCTTTTCTGTTTAATGGCTTCTTTTAGTCGCTTTAATATTGAAGCGTAGTATTCTCCGGCTATAGAAACACCTTTATCTTTATAATCGATCAATAATATTCCTTCTGAATCCCAAAAGACCGTTGCCATGAGATTCCCAGCTGACTGTGACACCTTAAACTTCTTGGGGGGTGCTGTGCCCTTTTTATGCCACTGCATAGAGTCTTGTTTCGACTCAGGTTCATAATGATGAACCCAAGTTTCGTCTCCAGTAACAATTCGACTCAATACACCATCCTTGTCTTCATTGCAGAGGTCCAAAAATGCACGTGAACACTCTACGCGTTGTTGTTTTTGCGGCGGCGTGAGCATTCTCGGTACCCATCTTGCGCTGACCTTAGTCATGCCAAGATGATCGTGCAGGATTTTAAAAATGTTTGTATCGGATACTCCAACCATTTCTGCGAGTTGTTTCTTCTTTAGTCGAGCATCGTCGAGTACAAGTTTTTCGACCTTTTGGATAAGTTCTGGCGTGGTAACCTCGATGCTCCTGCCCGGCCTCAGGTCGTCTTCAAGGGATTCCCTTCCTTTTTTAAACAAACTGTGCCACTTGTACACCATGGTTTTTCTTGGACAAGAGTCACCGTAAACCGATGACATCTCATCCATTATGGTCGCAACTGATTTTCCTTGCTTGGTAAGGAACTTTATAACGGCACGATATTCGATTTTTTCCATATTTCACTTTTCACTCCTGATTATGTTGTTTGGTTGGCGATAGCTCAAAGACTAATAGTCTAATAACAATGAAATCTCGTATTTATACTAATTATGAGTCACTAAACTCGTTACGATCCTAATGAGCCTAATCACCCCCCTCCAACCCTCTCATTCCGCGAACTTAAAAACGCACCCTCGTATTAAAAATAATATTTAATTAAAATTTTTATTTTTAATTGAGTGTCACTAGATAGGTGTATGTACAGTAATTCGACCTCTGAACCGATAATAATGACTATTTCAATGTGTAATGCGTTGCGTCTACGCATAAATTTTAGCAATGCTTTTATAGTTTGCACAAAACTAAAATGTCACAACTGAAAACTAAATTGTCATAGCCTTTATAGTCTGTACAAAAGTAAAACGTCATATCTCAAAACCAATTAATTCCAGGCTCTAACACACGAGTCGATGTCCAAGCTGAGTAGCGCGATGTGTTGCCTCTATGTATCGACATATGATGAGATGCGCATAGCTTTTAGCAATGTTTTTATAGTTTATCAAAAATCACAACTAAAAACTAAAAAAACGTCACAACTCAAAACTAATTTAGTTCCATATCTTTTATAATCTGTACAAAAGTAAAACAACTCAAAACCAATAGGGTATTTTACTCCATATGAAAATCAATCTAAAAATATATTATTAAGATAGCTTAGGCAAAAAGCATTCGGGAAATGTTGGATTTAGTTCGTAAAATCACAAAATAAATTTTTTAATTAAATTCAAAGTTTGCAGTTTTTTTAATCTTTTTTTAAACACCACGAAATAGTAGACGCCACTTCATTACGTCATACCGCCGTGTACACAAAAATAAAAAAAATTTTTCGGTGTTTTTACATTAGTATTTTTGCATTCAGGAACAGCACACCAACAATAAGTGGAATAATAACTCATTTTTAAACTATAAGCAATTATGAATTTCATACAAATCATCAGCGCATTTGTTTACAAAATCCACTGACGTACTGACACACAGAGTAATAATGGCGTCCACTGCCTTCAGCGTTTTCGACCAATGAGGCACGAAATTTGAAAATGTTAAAATTTTAATCTTTATAACACTTATCGATTGAATAAAAAGTTTGTGTTTTTTTAGTGGTGTATTAACACTATAGAATAAAATTGAGACGCTTCAAAAATTGATGTAATATCTCATTAATTCCAGGCTCTAACAGACGAGTCCATATCCGAGCTGTGTAGCGCGATGCGTTACCTTTTGTATCGACATATTATGATGAGATGCGCATAGCTTTTAGCAATGCTTTTTTAAACAAAAACGTCACAACTCAAAATTAAAACTAAAACGTCACAACTCAAAACTAATTTATTTCCATAGCTTTTATAATTAATACAACAGAAAAACTCAAATAATTAATTCCAGGCTCTAACAGATGAGTCGATATCCAAGCTGGGCGGGGCGATGCGCCGGCTGTGCGTGTCGGGGTGCGCGCGGCTGACGGACGCGGCACTAGCAGCGTTGGCGGCGCGCTGCCCAGACCTGGCCACGCTCGAGCTGGCCCAGTGTGCCCACCTGACTGATGCTGGCTTCCAGGCCTTGGCTAGGGTGAGGGGTTGATTTTTTAGGGCTGGCCCAGTGTGCCCATCTGACTGATGCTGGCTTCCAGGCTTTGGCTAGGGTGAGCGGTTGGTTTTTTTAGGGCTGGCCCAGTGTGCCCATCTGACTGATGCTGGCTTCCAGGCTCTGGCTAGGGTGAGGGGTTGGTTTTTTTAGGGCTAAACCAGTGTGCCCATCTGACTGATGCTGGCTTCCAGGCCTTGGCTAGGGTGAGGGATTGATTTTTTAGGGCTGGCCCAGTGTGCCCATCTGACTGATGCTGGCTTCCAGGCTCTGGCTAGGGTGAGGGGTTGGTTTTTTTTAGGGCTAAACCAGTGTGCCCATCTGACTGATGCTGGCTTCCAGGCCTTGGCTAGGGTGAGGGATTGATTTTTTAGGGCTGGCCCAGTGTGCCCATCTGACTGATGCTGGCTTCCAGGCCTTGGCTAGGGTGAGGGGTTTGGTGGTTTTTTTAGGGTTGTGTATCTTAAAAGAATGAAATGGAAGCCTTATAGTATCATTTTGTTGTTCGTATGTCTGTTCTTTTTTCTATACTAATATTATATATATAATTAAATTAAAATAAAACAAATATTTAAGGAGGGCTCCCATACAATATACATGAAATTTTTTGCCTTTTTATTAGATAATGGTAAGGAACACTTCGTGCCCAAGTCCAACTCGCACTTGGCCGGTTTTATTTTAATTATTGTTGGCACTTTTTTCTATTTTCGAAATTGGTTTAAAAATGTAATATAAAGGCTTAGCTATTGAATATGTTAAGATGTTTATGTTATTTTTCTCATATTTTCAGAGTTGTAGGATGTTAGAACGTATGGACTTGGAGGAGTGTGTCCTCATCACGGACGCGACGCTCGTGCACCTCGCCATGGGTTGCCCACGCCTAGAGAAATTGGTAAGAAATTAACATGATTAACCCTTCTTTATGCCCACTGCTGGGCGTGGGCCTTGAGGGGGAACAGGAACATAGTCCACTACGCTAACCAATGGGAGGTCTCACTGCGAGTTTTAGCCGTTGGTGGCGCTACATAACGTAAACAACGTCAAGAATGTATGTATATGTCAAATTATTTTATGTCAATTTTTTTAATTCAATAATAGTTAAAACACCGTATTTTTCCATCTTATATTTGATTTTACAAACCTTAACTAAAGTATTCTATAATAATAAACGCGTCTGTCAAAATAGGCGGCATTGAGGTTTTAGTTGGTGACGTTATGCGCTGGTAGCGCCATCTGAGCCGAGCTTGGCGTGAAACCTCCCATTGCTAGGTGGACTGAGCACGTCTTTCTTTAACTTGCTAGATTTTCTCGGATACTTAGGTTTCCCGCGATATTTTGCTTAACTTAACACTCAAAATAATTATTATTATTGTTAAGCCGCTTTTTGTCTTTAATTTTGTTTTTCTTAAAAGGAGGTAATTATTGTTCAGTGAACTGGTATCTAAAATTATGGTCTAAAACATTGAACTTTCTCTGTCTCTACCTCTCTCTTTCACCCTCTCTTTCTCTCCCTCTCTCACTTTCGAATTATCTACGCTATAATAAATCTTGTTTAAAAATTTATGCACATCTTATTGAAGATGGTGTTGGTGGAAGGATTTTTAATATAAAAAAATTTAAAATAAAAATAAGTATTAATAAACATAACCAAATTCTTGTTGTTTACCTTTTGGCACAATTTCTAAAGAAAGAAATTTTCTCTTAAATTTTGGGTACCTGAAAAATCATGATTTTTTTTTCAGACCCTGTCCCACTGTGAATTAATAACAGACTACGGCATAAAGCAGCTGTCGATGTCGCCGTGCGCCGCCGAACATTTGACAGTGCTCGGTGAGTCGCTTAAACCGTTTTCATGACCTTTATAGATGAAATTTAGCAGGGAATTTTATATTTAGTAGACGTCCGCTAAGAACGGATTTTGTGACAGGGTCGGATTAATGAGGTCTAAAGGCTTTCGCAAGTTTGTGTGAAAATCCTTCATAGGGTATCTGGTATCCGTAACACTAACCTCGTAGCTTACCTCGGAATTAGATGGCGCTGTGTGTAATAATATCCCAACATATTTACTTATTATATATTTACATATCCCAGGCCTCGACAACTGCCCGTTAGTGACGGACGGCGCGCTCGAACACCTCATCTCGTGCCATAATCTCCAGCTGATTGAACTGTACGACTGTCAGATGGTCACTAGAAATGCTATACGGAAGTTAAGGGTGAGTGCGTTTTTATTTTTATTTAAAAAAAAAAAAAGATTTTTTTTCTAATTTTTTGGTTTTTTTTAATGACATATGCTGTTTAATGTATTCAGTATATTGCTTGCAATTATTATGTGGTTTTTTTTTATTATTTATATTTTATACTATATAATATATTACATTTAAAGTTTCATATAGTATTCATAATTTATAATATAAATTTATTTTTTATACCGTTTTGTCCTAGAACCATCTCCCAAATATTCGCGTACACGCGTACTTTGCACCCGTAACACCCCCTGTTGCCAGCAGCGGGGCCCGACCCAGGTATTGTAGGTGTTGTAATATTATATAATATTTACTTATTTACTTATACTAATTGTATTTATTGTATACACATTTAAAAAAAATAACGAGTTTTTTTGGCATTTTTTGTTGTTAGGATGAATATTTGTGGTCCTTTGCTTTATTGGTTTGAATTGAAAAGGCTGAATTTCGATTGTATTTTGATATTTTTTTTGTTTCGGTTTATTGAAATGTTTTTTTTGTTTGTTATGTATATTTTTTTTTAATTTTTAATGTACTAAAATTATTATTTATAAAGCAAAATTTATACACCTTCATCCAATTTAAAATTTTAATAAGTCGACCGTTTGGAATAAAAGGGTTCCATCCAACATTTTTCTATATTTTGATTTTTTTAGTTAAAAATGTTTCATGTGACCATAACTTTGTTCTCTAAACCTTTGAACGTCATCTATTGACCCTTAATGAATTAGCTGCATAAAAAAGTTCTATTTGTGAAATTAATGATTCAAAAAGTTCCATCTGCCTCATGAATGTTAAAATCCAGATGGAACCATCTTATTCCAAACGGTCGAAGTATCTAGTAAAATATCCAGCTTAAAGTCATGTTACAAATTTTAAATTATTACAAATCTATAAAAAAGACGAATTGATTGTGATCTAAAAACTCACGGACAGGCCTTACAGTTATGTACATATGCAATATTTTCTTTTTTTTGTGTACAGTAATTTTTTTTTAATTTTCGATCGATATAGAATTTCGATTCGACGTAAATATTGCGATGCTTTAATATACATAGCTTAGTATAAGGTTATAGGACAATATGTGATCGTGACGCTTAAAATATATCATTTGTGAAAAAAATGCCTAGAAATGTTAAAATTGAAAAAAAAAAACTGTTTATATATTTTTTATTTCTATTTTTGGTACAAAAAAAAGTTTTTTTCTAGTTTTTTCGAAATTAAATGTGTGAGCAATCATTTTTTTTTCTTTTATTTTTATTTTACTCTAAAATGGTACATAAAAATATAAATAATGATATATGCTAAAGCATAATAACTAGAAGCAATCTCTTATAACTGATAGAAAAATATACAAAAAAAAAAAAGAAAAAAATAAGTGAAAGCAGGTAATTTTTTTATGTATCATTTTAATGGAAGGAAAAAAGAGCATTACAAAAATGGTTTTAACATTTCTAGTTATATTCAAGTCTCACCAAATCTCGTCATGTATACATGGTGTTTTATTTAAACGATTTCGTGGGACGTAATCATGGTGGAACTAGTTGTAGGCATAAGATTTGAATGTGAACTGGCAACATTTTAAAATAATCTACGTGTAATAGCTTTTTTATTGTTATAACCAAAATTAGTTAAATATTTTACTACTGTAATGGCAACATTTAAACGAATTTGGCGTTTATTTTTAATTTGTGTGATTTAGGTTTAATTTTGATTTATTTTTTAAGTCTCATTTGACTCATTTTTTTATGGATTGAAACCTCTAAACAACTTAAACAGTCTACAAACTTTATTATACAGCGTGTTATAATAGTTGTAGAGTAACAATAAACTTAATATTTTCTTATTTTAAAACCTATAACAAACAGCCTGTATAATATTATCGTCCATCTTTAGTTACTTTCAAAGATACAGATGAAATATTAAAAAAAAAATTATGAACAGAGTGTATTTTTTAACTTAACATAGCTTATTTTTGGTTACTAATGATTTTTTTAATTTGTGATAGTATGCATGTTCTAATGTCATATTAAATGTTATTATATATTGTAATCGGTTAAACTGTATGTAAGCGACGTATAAAAATTTTGTATTATCTATCAATTTTTTTTTTTTCATAATAAAAAAATAAGACTTTTTTGAAGTGAAATTTCTTTAACGCCGTTGTGATTTGACGAAAAAGTGACGCCCAAAAGAGACAAACATATTCATAAATAGGATTTAGCCTGCGAGAGAGTGAGATAGAATACAAGTCTGCTATGCGTACTACGAAGCCTTCAGGAAATGCGTCAGTCAACGTGGTGAATTAATCACGTGTATAATAAATATTATATGAATGTAATATCTTGCATTAAAATAGAAAATATTTTTTGAGCTTGTAATAATATTTAAAAAATAATAAACCTTAAAATTATCCTTATACTCTATATCTGTCTCTTTCTCTCGTAGGCTATTTTTCTAAAATTTCACTTCTGCGCTTTTTTTATAATGATTTTGTTTCAAATACATTTTTTTGTAAATAAATTCAACGTATATTTTTTTTTGACAAAAATCATTTTTATTTGTACAAAATAAAAGAAAGTCGCTATCATACTGCTGTATTGTTATCAAACGTGATTGTATGTAATATGTATCATAAGGAAAGAACGACTAGCATTAAATAAATGCATATTTTAATTTTTATTTCTTTTATTTTTATGCTTCACCCATTTATTTTTTCACCATTTTTTTTTCAATTTTTTTCTTTTTTTCTTTATGCTCTTACTTTGTGGCAAAGATGTAAAAAAAGTTTTACCATATACGGAATTTGCCTTCGCAGAGTTCCTAATTGTATTTAGGGGATCGTTTTGTTAACAAATAAAAATAAATATCCAATGTAATGAAAAAAATGTAATCTAATTAAAAAAATTTTGCGATATGAGATACAACACTTTAATTTGACTATTTTTATTAAGTGATACTCAAAATCTTCATACTTACGCGTGGGCAAATTTTGTTTATGTAAGCAAAAGTCATCTCTCCAAAAAATAGTTTATTAACCAACTTTCAAAACCAGATATTTTGGTTTCAAATTATGAAAAAAAAATTTTTTTCCATGAAAAATCATGATTTCTAGTTATATAAATTACTAAAAAATGATGTTGTAATAATCAGGACATTATATTTAAAAAATGTATAATTAGATACACGATTTTGTTTTGATTTATAGAAAAATAGTGTTAATTCATACATTTTGGGGAAACAGCAATAATTCGCCAAGTTCGATGATTTTAAAACTGGTTTTTTTTCTCGTCCAACATAGGTGTAAGCGACCACACTGCGTGTTCATTGTTCACTAGATGTCTTTTTAAATATAATATTGTATTTAACCAATGAAATTGGTGTTTTTTGAAAATTACTGAATAATAATTATAATTAAGTTGTACTAAATCGTTGTGTTATTTTTAGATCAAATTTTTACTTCAAAGAGATCATTTTAATATATTTTATTCCATTATATGTTCCTAAATATTAAATTAAAGGACTTGACTATTATAATTTAAAAATGAACGTTCTATGTATGTATGTTTGCAACTATAGAAATTTGCCAAAATCCCCGGAAATTCAATGTACTATTTATAGTAAAACAATAAATATATTTCGTTCGCGTTAAGAATGCAGTTAATGATACATTGTTTACTGGCCTAGCAACGTTCCTTAATTAACCAATGAAATCTTCTCAAATTAGAAAGTCGCGCCCACAGTGACCAGTTGAAGGTATAAACATTTTGAACGCAACATTGTGCCTGTCCTTTATTTGTTAATAAATTAAATTTTTAAACTGATCACCTCACCTATTCGTCAAAGTAAAAGTGGTTCGGTAATTCATAGCAGAGAAAGAAAACTAATTTACAATGTTTTTAAGTACTTTAAACAGTGTGATTTAAATTCGATTGTGGACAGTATAGTAGTAGTAATTTGAGACCACTGTGAATATATCTTTACCCTGTAGTTGCATTGATGACCCACTGCGCTCTTAACGCGAACGTGCTTTAATAGTGTTACGAAGAGATTTATTGGAACAATAGAACCAATTATTCCAAAAGTTACTGCTCATCTAGTCGAAGAGCCTCATCAGATCGTCAAACTTATGACAACAACTCAAAGTTACTAACTTTCAAATTAAAAATTCCATAGAAATCGGATTAAAAACGGATGGTATAGTAACCCCTTTTTGTAAGAAATCAAAAATCGCCAAAAATACCTCTATCGTAAAAACGGCATTAAGTTGATGCACCGTCGTATTTAACAACTGCACAACCGATGCATGTTGTTTAACCAAAAAACTAAAAAAGACAACAAATTTTGTCATACTAGAAGCAGAAAACTAACTACTAAATTTACTTCGCTTTTATTATTAGTAATATTATTCAGTGATTTTCAAGAATTTATTTAACATTTATATTAAACTTATGAAGTTGAAAAACATTCACCTACATGTATCCTTACTTATAGGGGCTATGTTGAGAGCTGATTTTCTAATCACAAAAATATAAAAGACAATACAAACAGATAAACATTGCTATTAAGTAATACTAGTTCAAATATTTCAATAATTAAGTAAAAATAATAAAAAATCAGCCCTAAACCATTCATTTTGGTCCCACAAGTGGGACTAAAGTCACGCCCAGTAAAATTATAGTCAAAATTGTCAAAAAGCTACCGAGTTACTAGAATTTCCTCTATCAATGTAAAGTAGTGTCTTTTGAGCCTCTGAATGTATATAATACGATGGAATTAATCGAAAATATTATTAAAAAAAATAGAAAAATATTTTCATGTATGTCATTAAACACTTGTATGTAAAATGTTTTGTTTTATTCAACTCCTTTGATTATTTGGAAGTGATTTCTCAGAGATGAGATATATTCTTGCAGGCAAATTTGTCCTATTAATTTATTTATTTATTATCTGTGGGAAACATACGGCGTTATTATAGTAAACATAAATTAACACCTGCGTTCTAATCACTATTAAAAATCGGAATTGGTGGTAGAAGGATGAAAATGTTGGGCTATTATATAGTATAGTATTTTTTGATGCCAAATCATAAAAATATAATAAATAAAATTTGGTCTAATAATTAAAAAAACAAATATCTGGAGAGGACTCTACCACGTTATATAGGGGAATAAAAAATAGCCTACGACCTATTCTCAGAGCTACCGAATATACACAAAAAAAAAAATGGTTGCCTGTAAAGTCGGTTTTACGGGCGAAGATTTTACGTGACAACGTCTTTTTCTCGGTAGAATATTTATTGATATGAATATAATTAAATTGCACAATAGGAACAAGGAATTGAATGAAAATAAGAATTGCACAAATTTTAACTATAGAAATATATTTTAATAGTTGAGTGGGAGAGAGACGCAAGGCATTCGGCGGGCCTCTCTCTCATTCGGTGACTCATCGTAACGTTACCGAGCGTTACACTTTTTCATAAGTGACTCCCAACCTAACCTAATTTAAGACGTTGTCACGTCAAAAATGGTTGCCTGTAAAGTCGGTTTTACGGGCGAAGATTTTACGTGACAACGTCTTTTTCTCGGTAGAATATTTATTGATATGAATATAATTAAATTGCACAATAGGAACAAGGAATTGAATGAAAATAAGAATTGCACAAATTTTAACTATAGAAATATATTTTAATAGTTGAGTGGGAGAGAGACGCAAGGCATTCGGCGGGCCTCTCTCTCGTTCGGTGACTCATCGTAACGTTACCGAGCGTTACACTTTTTCATAAGTGACTCCCAGCCGCAACCTAATTTAAGACGTTGTCACGTCAAAAAATAAAAATCGGTCGAGTTGTTTCGGAGGAGTTTGATAACAAACACTGTGACACGAGATTTTCATAAATTAGATTCGTATAGATTTTTCAGAGATGTGAGGTTTTCGGCAGTAAAACTACCCTATACAATGATATTATATACAAGATACGTTACGTTCATACTGCACGCACAACATAATTGTTCCGCGACACACACATAAACATTTAATAACACTGTACATCTACATACGCTATAAGTGCGACAGGAAATACGCAAAGCGTAAGAGTGAAAGAGACAGCTATTCGACACGCGTGCTCGCAATGACAGGTGACAGCTCGACTGACTGGCTACAAATAGAACCAATCCACGGCACGCGGTTGGTGCGTTTGTGGCGTATCTTGTATATAATATCGTTGACTCGAATAATCAACTATTGTACGGAATTTCCTCTATCTGTTCAGTGGTTTTCTCATGATGCGGTCACAGAACAGTAGATTCGGCTTCTGTATCGGTAATGACGGTAAGATTTTCTAAAAAACATATTTTACGTACAGACAGCCTTGTATCTACGATTATTACGAACCAGGGCATAAACTCAATAGTGGCGCCCCTCTTACAAGTTCACTTGTGTGGGCTTGTCTTACAAGTCAACGGCGAGTCAACCAGGCTTTCGAAGGCGATTTGTGGAGTACGTTTCACGATCAGTGCCATCTTTTGGCAAATGTACAAAGTACTAGTCAGTACAGCTAGCCTACGCTATAATCTATATAATTTAATTACATCATTCAAATCTATTAACCCATCGACCTCCAAAGACGCAAAAAATCAAGTCACCCCTCCATACCGCTTGTTTACATTAACGCGCGCGAAGCACTTGAGATTGAATGTTTACGTTACTCATGTTACTGAGAATTTTTTGTTTAAGTTATAAGTGCTCGAGTTACATTTCTCGCTAGCCACTTATACACACGATAAGATGAAACATAAACAATCTCAAGTGGATGTTTATTTAATTTACATGAGGTCTTTGTTTCGACCGACGTCGAGTCTACCCGCACGATAAAAAAAAAATGATAAAAAATTCGTATAAAAATACCTGCAATATGTCACTAGATTATTATTTTATTATCAAATACCTACATTATGTCACTTTCAAATAAAAATGTCATTATTCACAAATAGATTATAATACTTTCAGTTGTCACAAAATACTATCATCGAAATACCGCACGCATGCGCATTACGCAGACTGAAAATTCATTTGTCCATGTGTAGTTATTTTATCCTATAAATATGTGTCAGTAAGAATTATTCTGGTAATTCTATAGTCTGTGCTTAAGAAACAGGTATAAATTTGAACAAAAGAAGCAGAAATAAAAAAAGATACAAAAAATGACGATTTAAGAAGTGAAGAAGTGTCTCAACAAGAAATGCACAATTTGATATTTAATGACATTTTTTTTCAAATGTCTTTTATTAACACTCCCAAAGTCTGAGCATTTTGTGGTACAGTTTACTGAAAAACTATCACGCCTATAGATTTGTGGTTAAACATAGCCATTTAACTTCATGAAGTTATGTTATCTGATTAATCTGTCAAAAATTTTATAACCATTAAAAAATGATAATTATTGTAATAATCGATATTAATGATCGTTAATATCGCTGTAACATTATTACTCGTTAGAAAAGTTTTTGCTAGTTGTATTGTTTGGTTAAAAGTTAAAACCCTCCTAGGCTATGGCCATAAAGTATATTGCTACATATATAAAGCTATGGCCATAGAGTATATTGTTACATATATAAAGCTATGGCCTTATCAGTTATCACCCTAATATTGAAGGCATCGACGTTTCGACGAGACAGAAGGACTAACAAACAAACACTTTCAAATTGCCTTTCTAATGACGATACGTTAGGCTGTGTGTAGTGAACCTACTGTGGTCCGCTGGCGGTCGCCGCCAGCGGACCACAGCATCAGGGTTTGATTCCCGTTGGAACTTTCATTTGTTGGGCACGAATATTTGTTCTCCAGTCAAGGAAACTTAGAGAGAGTATATATTTATATCCATGTATTTAAAGTTATATATGTGTGATGTATCAACTATCTGGTATCCGTAACACAAGCCTAGTAGTTTACCACGATGGCGCTGTGTGTAATAATGTCCAACATTAATCTTATATATAAAAATCTCGTGTTACAGTGTTTGTTGTCGAACAAAACGGCGTGACAGATTATGATATGATTATGATTTTTTTGTGTATATTTGGTAGGTAGTTCTGAGAATAGATCGTAGGCTATTTTTTATTTCACCTAGTCACAGGGGTCGGCAACCTTTTGAGTCGGAAGAGTCAAGAATTACAATTTACATAATTTCAAAGTTTTTAAAGGGCCACTAATTTTTTTCTTGTCAACCATAAATAGTACTTGCATAAGTAAAGTTTTTTGATAAAAAAATAAATAAATTTATTCATAAGAATAATACCTATATAGGTTTTATTCATATGTAAGCAGTGTTTTTTCACAACAAATTAGAACTTAAACGACTGTGACGACGCGTGTCACGAGGGAGGGGTGCGGTGAAAAGCAAGTACAAGTGGCTAAAAGATAGAAATGGTGCCTAATACTCGTTAATTCAGAACGATTTTTGAATGTTTTTATTTATAAAATAAATATTATTTGCGTATGGAACTAAAGAGCCGCAGCTTCACATCCAAAGAGCCGCATGTGGCTCGCGAGCCGCAGGTTGCCGACCCCTGCCCTAGGTGATAAGGGTGGCCCTCTCTAGATCTTATATATTTTTTATTTTTAGACCAAATACCTATTTATTTTTCACTTTTTTAAGATTTGGTATCAAAAATTATTATAACCCAAAATTTTTCTTTTGGGCGCGGACAGAGCCGCAGGGATTGCTTGTATTAATAATAAAAAAATGACTATGTATTATCCATCGATGTATTCATCCAATTTCGTCTTGTAATTATGTATAGTAAAGAGAGAGGAATAAAACAACAGTCGATAACAATATCTATAAATATGGCACTTTAATTCAAAATTGCATTAACTTCCATCACCTTAGCAGATATTGAGATATTTCGTACATTTGAAACAATATTTCTAATTGACAAAACAAAACAAAAAAAAAGGAAAATTCTTTAAAAATTTAATTTAGCCTATTTTATTTGGTAAAGATTCAAATTAGGTGCATGGTAGCGCAGCGACAAGCTGTAGCAAAGCTTATTGTAGATTTAGTTTAAATAATACAAAAATATATAATATATAATATTATTAAATAATTTACTGAAAATAATTATTTAAAACATTTTAAAAAAGAAAGTATCCCGCTTTATTGCCGGTAAGCTCTATCCTTTTCCTTTCTTAATTTTCCCACAAGTGGGATAGTTCTGCTGAGGTGACTCGCATGTGCTATGATTCAAATTACATGAAATAATACTGTTTAGTTTTTTTATTGTCAGCAATGTAGCTAAGTCAATGACATCTGCATCAAGTTCACTTTCTACCACCGATATCGCTAATAGAAAACCTGAAAATGGCACACTGACTTATAACTTTGAAAATGCTTAAGAACAGTAGATCCATCTTGGTGTGAAACATTTTTTCTTGATTTTTCATATGAGACGACATAACATTTCTATTTTTAGGTTTTCTACTATCGATAACGCTTGTAGAATTCCATGTATACATAGTATTTTTATACATTACAATGTATGTGGGACTAACTACACTTCCACACTGCACCGATTCGAATCTCTTTATGGGGATTGAAAAAATTTATTGCGAGAAAGTGTGATTAGTCTCTATCACAATTTTACAGAGTTGACAATTTCCGACTAAAAATATTTGTAATTAAAATTATTTTTTTTTATATTTGAACACATGAATGATTTTTGTCTTTGCTTAGATTTAGTCTTCTATAATATTCACGAAAATTACATTAAATACTTAATTGAATTTTGATACATATTGTAATTTATACAAATTAAGACACTATGTCACAGTGTTAATCAAATGATTTCCTGATAGGTCACGGTCAGACTCAGACCAAAAATAACTAATGTTATGTCGAGACCAAAAATAGTCCGTTGTTCAGACTGAGAACGGTCTGAGTCTAGACCGTGACCGGTACAGTACTGTTTAGCCTAAAAGAGTTTTAAATAACGTATAGAATTTGAGTTATTATCGGTTTTCATAATATGACTGAAATATTTTGAATAAATAATAAATATATATAACAACGATAAATAAAACATATTAAAACACATACACGTCCAATTAGAAATATAAAAATATTTTACAAATAACTCTTCATATAAATAACGATAAATTGATTCAAAATTATTTTGATTCAATCTCGTTATTTTTGTAAAATATTGCTATATCTCAAACTGTATTTGACCAAACATTTAGAAACTATCGAAAAAAACATCTACCACTCCTATTCGAAGTCATAAAAATAAAATACCATAGTATGTATTTATATTTAAACAACATTCAAAATCAAATTAAAATTTGAAAATACTTTTATATGAATAATTTTTCTTCAAAAAAAAACTTTTTAGTTTACAACATAGTAAGATAATTTACGAAGACACGAGTATTCATTTGTTTGGTCTAAAATTGAATGCACCTTACATTGAGCGCCAAATTTTCCTAGTAGTTTTTTTTCGATAATTTTAAATATTTGGTTATAGCACATCGAATATACATCGAACCAACGAATAATCATGTGAAAAATAAACAGACAGGTCACAGTGTGTTTTTATAGCTTCGGAATATACGCAAAATATTTTATTTTTTTTGCAAAAAATAGAATATAAATTCCGCTTTCGACTAAGGACGCTGTAATTATAGAACATGCTAGAATGTGTGCGTGCCATAAATGAAAAATTGTGTTTTTTTACTACTTACTATAGGGATGAGCGAAAGAATTGGCATTACGTGCATGAGAAAATATAATACATATATGTATATGTAACTTAGATGTGTATGTTACAAATGAGTGATGTTAGATTTGTTTTTTTTTCTTTTATAATATCCTACGTATATTCCGAAACTCCAACGACCACAACGTTGACACAGAAGGTGGTTTTACCCCCAAGCGATTACTATTAAAAAGTGCAATCTTTCATTCTGTTAAAAACAATTCAATAACAACTCTAACAGCGTATTATTATCATATGTTAATTGGATTATTATAAATAACGGAAGCCATTTTGTTTCGCTTAGCCAAAATTGTTTTTCTAAATTCAATTTATTGAATATAACTAAATTGTATAAATATTACTTTGGTAATATGAATAATCTAGTTAAAAATATATCTGTCTCTTTCTAATTAAATGATATTAACACGTTAGAAAAGGACAGAAATAATTGAAGTGGTTGAAAAGTTGTAATTTATAATTGAATTAATAGAAAAGTTCAATAATGGCTGGTCAGTTATTGAATCGTTATAATACATGCTTAGTTATTAAGAATGTTAGATCATTCGCAAGGAATGCGATATGTGAGAAATCCTAGGAGCCTATATTAGAAACGGCTAGAACTATGCGTGATATGCAATCGCAACGTGAAGAGGAGATACTTTTAAAATATTTAGCATTGAAATATATTTTTTACTAAGATATTATACTGAAGTTATCATCTCTATTGCTTTTTTTTTAATTTTTTCTGATGACAGATGCAATTTTTTTTTAAATAATATTTTACCAAAATTATTGTAAAATATTATGTTTTTAAAACTTTTTTCTGATATAGCATGAATTTCTTTTTAAAAAATATATTTCACCAATACATTCCATTCTTATACTATTATAGTTTAAAATTAAAGCGAATCAACGTTAGTATCGTTAACAATATTAAAATTACTATTGTAAGTATAAACTTAATTTTAAACACAAACGTTTCAAATTATGTATAAGATATTTTTTTAGACTAAAATAACGATATTATGAATAACTTTTTGTATAATAACGATATTTTTAAGCGATAAATTACTTAATATAACGGAATTTACTAAGTTAAATAACGATAACAACATACACAATACGAAACGTTGTGTCTTCATATTTATTACAGTGGTAACTATTGGAGAAAAATAGTTTGATTTTATGTAGGACTGCCTTTGTAGTAATATAGAATTTAAAGTACAGAGAAAGTAAAGTAAGTTTTCAGACTGAAAGAATGAGCGAGACAAACCGATGTTGCAGCCAAAAACTATATATTTTTTTGTCTTTGTAATAGTCCAGGAAATAATCTTCGGCAGCCCTACTTACAGTTTAAGTGCTGGGTGGCCCATCTACGGTGCAGTGTTCATGCTAGGACCTTCACCTTCAATTTAACAGAACATGCAATGCTTATTAACGGTAAAATATAATTATTTTGTAACGTTATTTTATATATAACGATAATAATATAACGGTATGTAAATGTAACGGTATTTGCTCAGTTTTTAATGGATGTTATGGCATAAACTACTCATTCTTTATTTTTAATTCCAGATTATTCATTATTCCAGATAGAGAATTAATTCCAGATTTTAGGATACCCAAATATATGTTTTTCAATGACAAGGAGGTAGTAAGGTATGTAGAAAAAAAAGTTGATATGCCGTAAATTGTTGTTTTTTTTAAGAAAAAAATGTAAACAGATACTATTAAATGAGCAGTAAATAAAGTCACTTAATATCATTCATAGGTACTAATTTTAGACAGAATTGAAAAAAATAATAAACCAAAACTTATTATTAAAGGTAGTTTTATATATTCAAGACCAAAAAACAATTGAAAATGCCTTAAACTGGATTTTGATGGAACCACGTAGATGTTTTTTTTTAAATTTCAATTTAAAATATCTAAAGTACCATTGAAAAAGACCAGTTCATACCATAACATCCAAACAGCTATAAATGTTAGAGCTTATAATTTCACAGTATCGATATTTTTAAATATATATTATAAATTTCTCTATATAAATTTATTTAACCGAATAAAGTTGCATTGCATCGTATTGTACAAAGCGTAAGGCGTTCAAGAGGTCGATGAAAAATTGTCGATAAATATGAAATACGCGATTAGTTCAGCTAAGATATTTTTATTGATTAGAGAGTTAAAACGAAAATTTTTAAACCACTTATATTAGGGAAGGTGATATAACTATATTATATTACAATATACCTCATATATAAAACGAAACAAAATGAAAATTTAACAATATATGTATATATCTACACGATAATAACTTTATAATTTATTTGGTGTTTATTTTCCTAAACTAGTTTCACGTAATCGAGGTCAGTATGCGATGCCCCACTAAGCCTAGCTTTCCTTACCTACATGCATTGCACCAAACCATTTTAAGGCCCGCTCCAAACTAACGACCAGTCGTTACCTTTTTTGATAAAACGCTATAAATATACACTAGCGATACACTAGGCTTATCCTTAAATTTAAGGATTTATATCTTATATATCAATCCTCGCATTTTGGCTAAATTGAGGATGAAAAATTTATCGTGTTTGGCTAAATTCAATATAAGTCCCAGAAGGCCTTAAACTATAAAATACAAAACACGCTATTCCGTCTAAGTATCATTTTTAATAGAATTATCACGGCGTCAAGCCTTCGATTGTCGTAACTTTACTATATAATATATATCTTTGTACTTTCTTAGGTACAAAGATATATATTTCTTAGGTATAAAATTTTGCATCTCACTCTTTATTCTGTACGAAGGAAGTGTATTCAGTTCTCATTTGTTATTTACGAGCAAAAATAATTGCAAAATAAAATCCCAATTGAAGGGATATATTTCATATATTCCTACTCCTTATTTAAAGTCGGTGAAAGTAGTACGGAATGCGTCAAAGTACGTTTTTTATTCATAAAACACGTATCACATTCATCGTAAAATTGAAAGTACGCTTTTACGAACGTGAATTAATCGACAGTAAAATATTTACGATTTTAATGAGTTTATGATACACATAAATATGCGATGTTTTTTTTTGTTATTATTGCTCATATAATAATAGTTTTTCAACTAGGGCTTGCTCAAGATGTCATTCTACAATAACGTAACGATAATCTGGTACATTGTTAATTATTTTATTGAAGGACTAAAAATATACTTCCCGAAGTGGAATTTTTCGACATCGTGACTAGATTTTTGAATTGTTTGTAGGTTTTAATGCTGTTTCGACCTCGCAAGAAGCCAAAATAGTAAAAAAAAACGGAAACAACTGGTTTTTAAAGAAAAATAAGCAAATATCATCGATAAATGTACTTTAAATTTACTATCACTTCACTTTGACTACTCAAAGGCAGGTTTAATCAAAAGATAGTCGATTTTACATGTACATCTTCTGTAATACACATATTTTTACTGGTTCATCATAAAAGGGTGTTTCCTCAAAATTCAAAGTTATCGTTACGTTCTGGAACAACTGTATATATCCTATAGCTATTGTAGAATGACATTTTGTTTCAAGTAGAGGATAGAATATTTGAAACCTGAATACATTCCCTTCAGCACGCAGCTCTAGCTATATGATAATTTTACGAAATATTAAGAAATAGAAATTTTTAATTTCTACAATATCACTTTTAGTACGACTCTTGATGCCTATCACCTATCTTACCCATCTATTTGCGGCAGTTATTGCTAGTCGTCTCTCATCTTCCTAACTAAAGTGCTCCACGTCTATTTAAGTGCATCTATGAGCAAATTTAAGTTTGGTCAAAATTGGACCAGTAAGATAAAGCATCGCCATCGACAAAACAGTCGCACATCACTATGTGACTGACTCCTTTACGCTAGAAACTTTCGAATATTTGAAAACTAACTAATTATTATCTAATAAATTATCGTCTTATAAAGTTTATTTGTAAGAGAATTTAGCGAAGTTAGTAATATAAAAAAAACTGGAAAGCGTTTAGTTCTCACCAACGGATTACGAGCAGCCACATATGGTTGATTAAACATATTTTTTACCAATTTAGTATTATCATAAATGGTGCATGATGACTTCGATTGATGGCTGAAAATTATATTAACAGCTGTGAAAACTAAGCACCTCTTAACTACGAACTACGGTTGGACGAAAATTTAATTAATCTACACCACTGACACGAGCATCGACAAATCGAATCTCTTAATCGATATTCGATGGATCGATAGTGGCCACCACTAGTTCTACTTCACCTGCAGCATGCACATGCTAGCAACACTAGTGCTGTCAACGCCAGAGCTTTATCGACTGTCGATGCGCCGTTACACATATCTTCTTCGCAGAAACACATGTGACCTGTGCCTGTACTTTCCATCATGCAGACGTGGTCGACCATGAAAAGATTTATTTGCAGTTGAGAAGTGCAGGTACGACGAACCACTTCGTATGCTGTAACAAGAATGATAATAATTATTACATAATTTTACTTTTGTCTAAATAGTTAAAACATAAGTCTTTTTATGGGCTAATCGCCTTGAAATTATTTCAATTGTTGCTATTATTAAGAGAATCTAATTTTAAATTAGGTATTTCATCTATTCACATAAAAAAATCGTTTGGTAAATCTTTTTGAATAGTCAATCTAATCGATATAGAAGCCGTATCTATAGTATTTAGATTATTTGTCTGTGTTTCTGTCTAAGTCTGGGAACCGATGGGAACTGAGATATTTACATGCAGTAAAAAGAATTCTATAGGTTGATCCAAATATTTTTTTGTCAAATCTGTTCATTGGTATTCAAGTAATGCGATCACAGACGGGCAAAGTTCCTAAAAACTGTATTACAACAGGATTTTTCAAAAAAACATTTGAATATACATTATTATATTATGTCAAACGATAGAAGCCGTATCTAGTTTTTAGAATTTTTGTCTGTCTGTCTGTGTATCTGTGACCATATCACGAGAAAACCACTGGTAGATTTTGATGAAATTTGATATGTGATGATCGCTGGTTATCCGGATAAAGATACAAGATACTTTTTTTGCGGGAACATGTACTTTATCTCTGAGAAACTTAAACGAATACACATTAGAGACTCTAGTAAAGCATAGTATTAACGATACTCACGGCTTTTAGAATAGCGCACCATCTTAACACAGCAGCCGTTGCAGGTCTGAAGCGGGGGCTGATCTCGGGGCAAAGCGGTGTAGTTGAACGGGTCCTTACACCGCGCGTCCGTCCAGCTGTCACACTCGTAACAGTAAATCGTTCGAGCTGTCGATGAATTTCGGAATGTCAATCATGGAAAATCTGAACAGCACACAATAAACCTCAAATGTTTGGTATTTCCCATTTTTTCAAGATTTTTTTCTGTTATATATGTATAGTTTTTATTAAGATACCAATTTTACCAAGTATTGTACGGCCAAATATGGCCTATAATATGGCCAATAAAAATCAGAAAATGACATATTCCGACGTTAGATAAAGCTGTGACATCTCATTCTAGTAAACTAATTAGATTCTATATATTTCACTGACTGGAGAAAATCGATTAGGCTGAGCCTCCAGAGAATCTATGATACCAATAATTATTATACGCATTTAAAGCCAGCTGTTACACATATTTTTATACACTAATTGACAAAAGCCTAGCAAAAGCAGTTTGAAGCCACACTTGATAACACACAACTAATTAAAATTGTGTTTACGTCAAAACGAAGCCAATCAATTGAACTAAAATTTCGAAACTAACTTCGATCAGGATTTTTCCTACGAAGGTTTCTAGGCGAACGCAAGCGCTGTGTAGTGTAAATACTCGTAGGAAGCTAATATTGAAGCATATCTTAAGAATAATTAATTATTATGTTCTGTGTTTTAGTTAGCAAAGATCGTTAGAAATCAAACATGTCGTAGAAGACTTATAGCCACCGGAATTAGTCAATGGAGATAAGCAGTACATTTTCCGCAGCAAATATTATTGATAGTGATTAGTGATAAATATGTGAAAGTACGCGTAAATTTGTTACATCAGCGACTCTTTATCGTTTTACTAAAATGTGTTATTTAATTTTGAACTTAAATTTGAATATTTACAAAAAAAATATCTGCGTAAAAGAGCACATACATACAAAGTACATACATACAGGTCAAACACCTAACTCTCCTTTGGGTTTCACCGCAGTCGGGTAAATAAACTGATCTCCGATCTGACATTTAATGTCATCATACATTTTTAGAAAACGCAAACGAATAGGTTATTGAGATACGTATTTAGGTGAAAATGAAAAAGCGAAAAGCGGTAGCTCCATTCTGTCACTGTTCTGACTGCGACCATTTACGTCATACTTTGAGCAGGTGGGAATTTAAAGGGGACAAGGGGTGGTTAGGGTCAATGGGTCATGACCAATTTTTTTTTTATTTAAAAAAAATAAACTTCTTGTGTCAGTAAATAAACGAAATGGATTCTATTTAAGTGAATATACTAATTTTTAGGAAAGTTTGTGTGCAAGTTGCAACATACATTATATAAGTACCGTTCTATTGTATTGTATGTTTTTTGCAAAGCTGTAGTACCTTCGCTTGAAACATAAATAAAAAAAATGTCGTCAGGTTCTGTGGAGATAAAGCTTTTAAGACCACAAGTAAAACTTATTACCTTCTTCAAGATTTTTATAATATTTTATAGCATTTATCTATAGTTAGTGGTGAATTCAAAAAAATATTTATCACTTTCAATAACATTTTTGCTACAATATTATTACTGTTATGAATTGTTTATTTGTATGTTTAAACAATGCTGAGTTTTGTGTGTATGAAGTTCTCAACGCAAAAGTGGCCAGCTATGACTAAAGCTGTTTATAAAAAATTAAATCGATTTTTTGAGATGAAACAATTACATGGTATAGTTACATAACTAAATATTATTTAAAAAGTCTGAAAGTTAACATGAATAGTTGACATTTTCAATTAAACTTCTTAGATTTTTAGAAATCAGTATCTCCAGTGACCACTTTGGCGAACAAAACCGTAAAAATAGTAATATATAAAATTCTCCAAGAACAAGTTAGGTCATTTTGGCGATGTACTGTGCATATACTGTGCGGTAGCGGCCATGCTTCTACATTAATTTTAGGCCCACAACATACAAAACATGTAATCATGCATACGACCTTTTGTTAGGTTTCTCAGAATGTTCATTTAGTCCGTAGCATGCAAACCTAGGTGACCTAGTCACGCAAACATTTCTTTAGACGGTTATTATTATGATTTATGTTTTGCAGCTGTAATAGCTTTGGTTATGGCGAAGGATTAATAAATAAAAAATATTTTTGGTATATTTGAATAAAACCTCCCTTAAAATTAAACTAATTTTTTTTAATTTTCTTGCGATTTTTTTCATTAAATATGTCATAGGTTAAGAATTTCGAGGTTTCAAAAATCATAATGTAGAAATTTCGTCATGTTCTTAATATCATCCTTAACGCAATCAAATCAATATACAGATTAATACTAATAAATCAGTAAAAAATTAAACTATCAATAAATGACTGAGAAATCAACTTAAATTTCGATCATTCATGTCGTGTGACGTCACGAAGTTATTCTTATAAGCGCAACTTTAAAGCTTAACTTTCTCTTTTATTAAGATATTTTAATAATTCTTTCATATTAGTAATATTTTACTTAATTTTTTATAATTATTACATAAAACATTAGGAAATTCTCCATTACTACCAAATTAAACAGTGAAGAAAATTAAGATCCTAATAGCTGATAGCTATACAATTTAATACTGTTCGTCATGTTAAATTTTGAAAGTCACAGAAATAAAAACAAAAATAAAAACCGCAAATACCTAATCTAAAAAAAAATGTTTGAAATATACCTGTAGTTGAAGGAATTTATAAAATTTCTTACTACAATGGACACCTTTGGAGCTGTACCAATTGTTTGCCTAGAAATTTGTAATTTTTAAACCTGGGTAACATTTCCCAGCCTATAATATAAAAAAAACAAGCAGATATCATACTTAATCTAGGTCTAGATTCTAGATTGACACCATTGTGCTAGGTATTAAATATAAGATAATTGACTTAATTGAAGCGACAAATAGTATTAGCATTAAACCTAAGCCTATTATCGAGTAAGTGACAATGGTTGGTGACTATTTATATGCATGCAATTTTTTTCTATTTGAGAGATGACTTATAAATTTTTTTGCTCAATATTTATATGATTTTTAACAGTCTGAAAATTTGTTTTTATTCTGTTGGTTAATTTATGAATGAAACTTTTTAACGGATATCAAAATGGTGGAAAGCAGTAAGAAGTAAGGCACACATATCACCATCTTGTTACATGGTAACCTACGTAGAATGTGTTATGGATACAAAATACATTATTAATTTTAATACATACATATTGTAAATATAAGCACTTATGACATGAGTACAACCATTCGTTCTATCACACAAATGTATGAATGCCTCCAGCGGAACTCAAACCCGTGACCGTTGGCATAGCAAGTAGGGTCACAAAACGAGCCAAACATGTCGTCAAATAAAGAAGTGCACCTATAATCTAATAAAATTGATTTCATTCATGAATCTGAAAAGTGGAAATATTTCATATTCGTCCGCTTTTTTTGCCAATTAAGGTTTTTTTTTAAGTTTTATAATAAAGAATAATTTCCAACTTGATACCATGAAAGGGTTATGAGTGGTGTTATTTAAATTGTGTGTAGATTTTTTTTGTAAAAGTTAATTTTGTAATGACTCTTAATTTGTATGTATTGACATCGATAACTTTTTATTTTCAAGAGAGAAGTTCAAGTAAGAGCGTAAAAAGGCAGTGAACAAAAAATTTGAAATTGAAGACCTTGTACCCAGTCTACGGCATGATTATTATTAGTACACGTTACTCATTTTTATCCACTAAGCGATTTTTTGAAGCAAACTTGTATAGCTTTTGTGATTTTATGCTGAGGCTTTTGTATGTTTTGTTTATTTAAAAGTAATACTTACTTTGGCATTCCGCCTGAACAAGAGGACTCAGACTTAGTGTCCACAATGCTGAAAATCCATGCTATTATTAGTAAAAAATAAAAAAAAAACAAAAAAAACACGTTCTACACAAGTATTCTAACAGAAAGTTAGAAGGGCAAGAGCGTCCTGTAAATAACTGAATATAACCGTAGACTGGGCTCATAAAATAAAAGATAGATTAAAAAAAATATAGAAACATCACTAGTTAACAAAAATACACAACAACAAATAAATTGATAGGTAAGAAGATAGATTGTGTATTGAAAAAAGTCTTACCATGACCCTACAATTTTTTCTGTAAAAAAATGTTGATTTTTAAGTCAGTTATTCACAGGAGATATGTTTGAGTGTTACAATATACTCTCGTGGAAAGTGTTTTGAAATTTGGAAAAAAATACGTCATGCACACTTTTAAACCATTCCTATTTAACAATAAACACACATTCCTAAGGACACTCAAACACAAAAACAAACCGTAGTAAATATCGATATCGATAAAATTCAAATTTAAATATCGTTTTGTACTAATGTAAATGATTATTTCACAAAAAAAAAACATACATATGCCTATAATTTATATTGGAATATATCTGCGTTTGACTGAGGTTACATGTTCGATTTCTTCTTCACTTTATTTTTTCACAATCACTCTGTAAGTAGTGATAAAAGATTAGTTTCTTCTTTTCAGATACAACTTTATATTTCATCTCTTTGCAATTAACTTTTTTGTTTATACAGTTTACAGATAAATCCTGTTTTTTTCTATTCATTTGCTCAATTAATACATTTAATTACATAGAATAATTTATACTTGCAAATATTTCCAACAATATTAATAAATGTTACGACACTTAAAAATAATCTATAAAATTATAACCAAAACAACCAATATACCTGAACAAATCTCATCAAAAAATAAGAATCAATATTAAGATTTTATCAATATCGATATTTAACGCACAACACTAAAACATTTTGACAGCTAACGTCCACGTGACATTTCGCATGACGTTTGGCATTACCAGTCCTGATGCACGAGTTTCCTTTCACTTGCTCCACTCCGAACCAGGACATAAGGAGAACTGAAAAAGTAAAAAAAACCATTGAAAATACACATACGAAAAACTACTTAAGTAAAGAACACTGTCTATCAGTAGTAAATTTTATCTGACCATCCCAAAAAATAAGTCACGTTTTTCAAATATTACAAGGGTTGTCCAAAATATCAATTTTGATGGCGAAAGTTTCGATGTTATAAATTATCTTCTCCATTCTATCTTTTATTTCTACGTGATATTAAGATAAGTAAAAAGCGAATAAATATAAATATATAAATATTTTGGGACTTTATCACAAAGTGCTACGAGGCTTGTGTTACGGATACCAGATATGTGATACACTACACGTATATAACTTTAAAAACAATGGTATACAGTGGTACCATAAATACCGTACCCATGAGTGGAGTACAAACATTCGTGCTTATTACACAAGCGTATGCTTCCAGAGGGACTCGAACCCACTAAACTATTATTATGGAAATAATTCTGGAATAAAATATTTCAGCATATTTAAAGAAAGTACCTGGGCGAACGAGCTTCCCTTAGCTTATTTTTTAGGATAAAATATTAAAAAAAATGAAGTTTTTCAGAAGAAACCAATAATAAATACAGTGTATAAGAAATTATTATACAATAAATAAACTTAAAAAGCAAATTTTTTTTTATCACATACATATTTACATACATTGTTAGAGCCGTTTTCGAGATACACGAAATAAATACCTATATACATATATGTATTAGTAGTATGAGAGAAATTTATATGAACTTTAATAGAATAATATCTACAACCATTAAATAATGGATGACCAAGCCTCTGCCGCCCCCCGTCTCACCCCAACCGGGTAAAAGAAAATGTACTAAAATCTAAATTAAACACAACTGCCAGACTGCGTCATATTGTTTAAGATGCAAATCATCTGAACCATTAACCTGTCAAGGGTTGTTCTTGATAATAGTTATCTACTAATGCTGGTTTTACCCTATCTAAGTTAAGTACTACATTTAGTTCCTGAATAACGACTCTACCACGCTCCGCCCTGGTTCGTCAATGGATACGTTATAAGTTATAACGATTAGTATAAACACATAATTAAAAAAATTGTATCGCAATAAAAAATTCTATATTCCCGGGTAACCAGCAAGTTTCGTCTATTATCTATTTTATTATCGAAATATAACTCTAACTCATCAAAGAATATCGAAAACCGCTTTACGTATGTTTGGCAGGAGTACAAGGGCGGGAGCCGGATTAAGGAGTAAGAGTAGAGTCTCGCAAGTTTGTTTAAAAATTAAAATAAATTAAACGGCTTTTATAATCTATACATATTATAAAACAAAGTCCTCCACCGCTTCTGTCTGTCTGTCTATCTGTCTGTTCGCGATAAACTCAAAAACTACTTCACCGATTTTCATGCAGTCTTCACCAATGGATAGAATGGTTCTCCATGAAGGTTTTGATATATAATTTGTCAAGTTTTAGTATAAATTGGCTAAAATATAATGATATCTGTTGGAGGTGTCGGAAAAAAATAAGCCGTCTGGGAGCTTTCAGCCTGAGCGGATTTTGCTACAACTGTATAGCGCCGAGAATGAGAATCAAATTTCAAATTTTTGGTTCCACGGTACTGACGTCATTTACCCACGATATGACAGAAAAATAATTTTGTAGGCATTCTTTAGAATAATTATCAAATTTATTTATTTAATATATCATAATACTTTTAAACTCTTTTATATATTATTAAACACTTGATTGCGACAAAAAAATTAAGCAATTTATAGATAAATTCTAGAAATGGACATGACACGGCACTGACATTTAATTGATACATTCTCTGAATAACAAGTTATATTATACAAAACAAGCAATGAAATATGTTTGTAAATATCTAAATAACACGAAAATGTTATAAATAGGTTGTCAATTAATGACCAGCGAGAAAAAATAATACAAGACATAAGCAATCACAGTTAGAATGGAATCACCCATGTACTGATAGCTGGTGGTCTGGTCTGGGTATTTTGAAATTAATAATAAACTTCAATTTTTGTACCTATATGTACTGATGTACCTACTTACTGATGAAAAATCAAGTAGGTAATAGAACTTTTATTATATTGAACTTGGCTTTCAACAACTCTAAACATTGTACTTTACAGACGGTAATTAAAAATATCGGAAATGTTAATAAAAGTATTTTGTTGAAATATGAATATTATAATCTAATAATAATAATTTCTCACTATAAATAGTATTGTTTACATAATTGATGCGTATGTAATTAAAGAGCCGACCTTACTTCACTTGACGTCCATCTCGCTATTTTAAAAAACTTACTTACTAATATTATAAATGCGAAAGTAACTCTGTCCGTCCTTATGTCGCGCTTTCACGCCAAAGCAACTCAACCGATTTAAATGAAATTTGGTACACAGATAGCCTGAGAGAGGACAGCTGCATTTCAAGGGGAAAAAACACTGTAAAGTGTAAAGGGTTGACATAGGGAATGAAAGTTTGTATGGAAACGTCATTTTTACAGCAATAGCGCACTAGCGGCTAGGCCGCAGCGGCCAGGTCGCGGCGGCCATCGAGATAGATACATTAGTATGAAATCGCCATAGAGCACGCGCACCTGGCCGCACGCGGCCAGCGGCCACGCCAAGCCGCAGCGGCCAGCGAGATCGAAGCGACGCATTTGCGGCCCGTGTTCAGTCGCTGGCCGCTGCGGCCACCGAGATCAATTGCATTGTAGTAGACATGCGCAAAACAGTGCTTTATGAAGTAATGTAATATGGCATTACTTTTCGTACCGCGTAATATTACATTACATCATTACTCTAAACATCTCCTGTCATGCGTGATGCGACGATGTGATATTACCTACCGCCGCGTGCTGAATTTTCCACCCTCAAATATTTTGCTGACCCTTTTTTTATATTTTTTTATCATTAATTTAATATAATAATAAAACATATATAAATAAATAAGGCAAACAAAAACAAAAACATTGGCACTAAGAATTTGTATTTTTTTTTACAAACAGCTCCCTCTAGTATTGTAAACAGATAACATATTGTATTCAATAGATGGCGCTTTTAAACAAATTTTTGAATTAACTCTAAAACTTTAAGTTTTCCTGTTCATTATAATTTATATATATATGTTTATTATTATATTAAATTAATTGCAATGTTATAATAAAAAAATGGTCAGCAGAAAATTCAAGGGTGGAATAGTATTGTCAGCCAAATATTACATTTGATTGCTTTTCGTTTCGTGAATTTTCAACTACACGATTTAAAATCTTTATTTTATTAAGGATAAAGTTTATTACGACGATAGCGTTATTAGAAGTAAAAAGTGGAGTAGTGCGACATCTATGGTTTATCTTTTAGTTTACTTGTGTACTGGTGTTGTTTAAGTCTGACGTTATCCATAATTAATATAGATGGCGCTGAAGATTAATAAATTGATTTTAGATCGACAATTTTTAATAAAATAATAATACGTAGAACAGAAATTAATTTCTTATCAAGGAAGTATAAGATAAGAAAATAAAAAACGACAGTAATTATTTTTTATGTATCTAAATAAAAATAGTAATATGTTCCGTAGCGAGATTCGAACTTAGTTGCGGCCACAGGGATGAAATAGCACGTTCGCGAGTCGCGTCATGTTTAAACTTTAGGGTGATATACGTAATGCATTTCGTCGAGTAATGTGTAATGCTTTATGCTACCATTACTCTAAACATCACTGCCATGCGTGATGCGGCTATGCAATATTACGCCGCGTGCTGTATTATAAACATGGCATTACCATTACGGATCTATCTCATGCAATGTAATGAATATAATACGCGTTATAATTGTATTTTAAAATTTAAAATATGCAATTTTTATTCGATACGATTAAGATTTTTATTAGGTATTGACTTTTTTAATACAATATTTAAATTTATAGCATTTTCGTAACTCAATATAAATTGTTCTTTGTTTTATTTTTAAATAAGGTATTATGCGAGTTAGTATGTGCGAGTTACGCTTAGTACGTTTTTGCGTATAGCCATTTGTATTGATATTTACAATACTTTTTTTATTAATTGTTGCTTATTAAAATACGTACTTTTCGAAATGCTTGCTATTTCAAAATTCGTAAAACGGAGTGATGCCGAGGTAACCCGAACGGATGGAATAGCACGCTCGCGTAACGCTCGGTCGGGTAATATTACGTGTAATGCATTACTCGCATTACTTACACATGTCTACATTGTAGTTAAATCACCAGTGTGCGCGCACTAGTCGCGGCGGCCGCACGTATTGTGGAACTACAGCGTGATTTGTGATCATCGCGATGTCTTGATGATCTATATGATCATGTCGATGGCCGCGTTGCAAATCGCAACCCCTGCGGCCGGGCTCCGCGTCGTGGCCGCGCTGCCAGGTCGCTAGTGCGCTATTGCTCTAAAGCTAGAAGCTTGAAACTTATTTTTATGCTTTTAATTAATCTATCTATCTATACATATAATAAAACTGTAGAAAAGTCGTTTTTGCACATCAAAAAAATTATAAAAAAATAGCCAGGGTGTTAAAGGACAACCAATAGAACCCATTTCCAGCATTTTTAGAATTTTTGTCTGTTTGTCGGTTTTTCGGTTTGTCTGTTTATTTATCCGGGCATCACGTAAAATGTACGAAAGCAATGTAGATAACTTTTATACACAACGATTGAACGTAACTTGAATTCATTGCAATCGGTTCAGTCTATCAAAAGATATTTGAGTTTAAAGTGAAGAAGTAGAGAAATTCCAGAAATAAAATTAGGGTTATGTGAATTTGGTCTCACTCATCTACACACCTGAATGTAAATATGCGTGCACAGTTAGGAGGCTGCGAAAATGCACAGGAGTTTTCCAATTTATTGTTACAAATAGGCGATGGCACATACCCCGTACAAGAAGATGGTAAAGTTATTTTGATTGATAATGATTTGAATTGATGGTTCCACAGCTAATGTTGTTTATAAAGAAGCACTAGCATAAATAAAAAAATGATTTGTATCAGTATCCTCCAACAGCGCTACGCACTAAAAAATACATTGTTAAGTTCCGACATCCACGCGAACGAAGTCGCGGGCACAGCTAGTATTAAATAAAAATGAATGTTGGTAAGAGCATAACTCATGATTAAAAGCAAAAGCATCCCACGCTTTTTTTAAAATCAAATAATTAATTTAAATTCATTAAAATTTATTTTCTATTTTTTAGTTTGGTTTTCTATAAAAAGCGTGTTTTTAGTTTTTTTTTAACTATTATTTATTTACTTGCTGAGTCCAACATGTATGTGCGTAGGTGGTATGCATTTTTCAACAATTAAAATTGGTTTAAAAGTATAGAATAACTGAAAAATAAAAAAAATATATAAATGTTTATATATAGTTCATTAACCGGTAAAAGGAACCTACTTAGGGACGAACTGAAGCGAAAAAGAGTTAGTATCTATATGATTTTAGACGACTTTTGACCACTCAACAAACACTAGTTTAAAATAACGGTTTTTAGCATTTCAATTGTCAAATTATAAATTTCTAGAGATGAAAAACCATGTCTAAGCCTTTAATTACTTAAATAAACAAAGGTCAAGTACACTGAAGTGGTTTTCATCTGTTTGTAAGTACTTCAAAGATTGAAGTTGTAACTGGACACTTTTTAATTTAAAAAATTACTCGTTAATTGTGTTAGGGATACCAGATAGTTGATACAATTACAATACAACTTTAAATATAAAAAACCCTATAAACATTCGTACTAATACCACAAATGGATGCCGACCGCTGATACAGTAAGTAGCACTATACACACTAAATCATGTAATGCTTGGCTTAGTTGATAGTGACCCTACTTTCTGCGCCAGGTCGATGGTTCGAGTCCCGCTGGGGGCACTCATTTGTTGAGCACGAATGTTTGTACTCCAGTCATGGGTGTTTATATTTATAATATGTATGTATGTATTTAAAATTTATATCTATACATATAATAAAACTGTAGAAAAGTCGTTTTTGTACATCAAAAAAAATTACAAAAAAAATAGCCAGGGTGTTAAAGGACAACCAATAGAACCCATTTCCAGCATTTTTAGAATTTTTGTCTGTTTGTCTGTTTGTCTGTTTGTCGGTTTGTCGGTTTGTCTGTTTATTTATCCGGGCATCACGTAAAATGTACGAAAGCAATGTAGATAATTTTTATACACAACGATTGAACGTAACTTTAAGTAACATTTAGTTTTTGTTTCATTGCAATCGGTTCAGTCTATCAAAAGATATTTGAGTTTAAAGTGAAGAAGTAGAGAAATTCCAGAAGTAAAATTAATGTTATGTGCATTTGGTCTCACAACTTCACGTAACTTTTATACACAACAATATGTGCGTAAATTGAAGTTACATTAAATTTTAAACTATTGCATAGCTTCTATCGCGGGCCTTGAGCGTGGAGACCGAATCCAGATATTCCGTAACGAAAAAACCTAACACCTGTCATGCGTGATGCGACGGGTAGCGACATCTATGGTTTATCTTTTAGTTTACTTGTAGGTGTTGTTTAGGGCTGACGTTACTCATAATTAATAATATAGATGGCGCTGTAGATAAATAAATCGATTTTAGATCGACAGTTTTTTTTTCAATAATGGTTAAGGCTTTGGTTTCAATCATCCATGGGTTTCAATAATAAAAGGTTTCTCGAGGTGCTGATTGCGAAAATGGGTCCATTTTCAAATCCAAGATGGCGGACATACGGTTTTTTTCAATAATGACATGGATGTCATTTTCGAGGTTTCTCGGGGTGCTGATTGCGCAAATGAGGTCCATTTTCAAATCCAAGATGGCGGACATCCGGTTTTTTTTTCAATAATGACATGGGTGTCATTTTCGAGGTTTCTCAGGGTGCTGATTGCGAAAATGAGGTCCAATTTCAAATCCAAGATGGCGGACATCCGGTTTTTTTCAATAATGACATGGATGTCATTTTCGAGGTTTCTCGGGGTGCTGATTGCTCAAATGAGGTCCGTTTTCAAATCCAAGATGGCGGATATCCGTTTTTTTCATAATGACATGGGTGTCATTTTCAAGGTTTCTCGGGGTGCTGATTGCGAAAATGAGTTCCATTTTCAAATCCAAGATGGCGGACATCCGGTTTTTTTTTCAATAATGACATGGGTGTCATTTTCGAGGTTTCTCGGGGTGCTGATTGCGAAAATGAGGTCCATTTTCAAATCCAAGATGGCGGACATCCGGGTTTTTTTCAATAATGACATGGGTATCATTTTCGAGGTTTCTCGGGATGCTGATTGCAAAAATGAGGTCCATTTTGAAATCCAAGATGGCGCACATCCGGTTTTTTTTCAATAATGACATGGGTGTCATTTTCGAGGTTTTTCGGGGTGCTGATTGTGAAAATCAGTTCCATTTTCAAATCCAAGATGGCGGATATCCGGTTTTTTTTCAATAATGACATGGGTGTCATTTTCGAGGTTTCTCGGGGTGCTGATTGCAAAAATGAGGTCCATTTTCAAATCCAAGATGGCGAACATCGGATTTTTTTCAATAGATGATAAAAATATTTTGAACAACATTAACTTCTCATTTATTTAATAAGAGAAAAAAAATTGTTTTCTTATCGGGCACCGCGCTCAAAAAGTGTAACTTGAATTAATATCAAAGAAAAAAAACAAAGGAAAAAAATTATTGCATAAATAAAATAAATAAATAATTATAATTGCGTAAGTTGATAAAAACAGCTATGCAATAGCTTTACCGCGGCAGTCTCCGAGTGCCACACGTCTTTTTTCTCTTCTATACATATAATAAAACTGTAGAAAAGTCGTTTTTGTACATCAAAAAAATTTACAAAAAAAAATAGCCAGGGTGTTAAAGGACAACCAATAGAACCCATTTTCAGCATTTTTAGAATTTTTGTCTGTTTGTCTGTTTGTCGGTTTGTCTGTTTATTTATCCGGGCATCACGTAAAATGTACGAAAGCAATGTAGATAATTTTTATACACAACGATTGAATGTAACTTGAAGTAATATTTAGTTTTTGTTTCATTGCAATCGGTTCAGTCTATCAAAAGATATTTGAGTTTAAAATAAAAAAATAGAGAAATTCCAGTAGTAAAATTAAGGTTATGTGCATTTGGTCTCACAACTTCACGTAACTTTTATACACAACAATATGTGCGTAAATTGAAGTAACATTAAGTTTTTAGTGCACAGTTAGGAGGCTGCGAAAATGCACAGGAGTTTTCCAATTTATTGTTACAAATAGGCGATGGCACATACCCCGTACAAGAAGACGGAAAAGTTAATTTGATTGATAATCTCTGTTCTTGCGTTACATCATAACAGGAGCTAATTCTTCTGTGTACGGAGATTCCACAAACATGGGAAATCAAGCCGGTTCTTGGCTATATCAGCGAGCTATTTTGACTCCCCGCAATGACCAAGCAGCGGTAATCAATTTAAAAATATTGAGTTAATACTGAAATATTAACCGGTTGCGGCGCCGGTGATATTGTTTTTATTCCAAGAATACCTATAATTCCCAACAACTTCCTTTCTCTTTCAAACGAGTGCAATTCCCAGTCAGTCTCTGTTATGCCATGACGATTAATAAAGCTCAGGGCATAAATAAAAATATATGATTTGTATCGGTATCCTCCAACAGCGCTTCGCACTAAAAAATACATTGTTAAGTTCCGGCATCCACGCGAACGAAGTCGCGGGCACAGCTAGTTATATAATATGTTATTATCAGATAATTCTAATATAAGTCTCAGATTTAAATCTATGCTTCTATCATATAACCTACATAACTTATTTACTGAACCAACTAGAATCACTGCTACTAGTGCTACATGTATTGATAATATATTTACAAATTTTAAACCATATTCTAAAGCTATTATTAATAAATTAAGCTCAGACCATTGTGGCCAGTTAGCTTCCTTTTCTTATTCTTTATTAAATGCCAAGAAAAATATTTCAAAAAAGACTTTTGTACCTATAAATACTACACGTATGGAGAAGTTTAGAGGTAATATTGTGGCTAAGCTTCCGTATTTATCTTATATTAATGACCCCAACTACTTATATAACTCTTTATTTAAATTAGTAAAAACTGAATTTTCTACAGTATTCACTTCTAAAACAGTCAATTCAGGGGGTCTCTTGACATTTGGTGAATGGGCAACTCCTGGCATATGTAAGAGCAGGCAAAGGCTATATGAATTGTACAGTGAAAGAGCCTATAATCATAGTGTATCTTTTGCTTCTTTTGTAAGTGCCTACTCAAAAATGTTTAGAAGAGTATGTTCCATGGCAAAATCCTTGTATATTAAAGACAAAATAAGAAATGCGCAAAATAAAATCAAAATGACATGGAACATAATTGCTTGTGAAAGTGGAAGAGTCACAGATCGCAGCTTCGATTTTAAGTTAAATATTAATGATAATTATATTACCTCAGAACGAGAAGTTGCGTCTGAGTTTGAAAAATTTTTCACTGACATTCCACTTTCAACGACGCAATCACTTAATTCATCTCCCGACATTGCTGAATTTTTGCTAAAGGAAAACATTAAAGAATGTAATGAAATATTTAAATTTAAACCTGTAAGCCCCAAAGATATAATGGTAGCCTTCAGAAGCCTGGACGTCAAGAAAACAGCTGATTTATGGGGTATATCTGTAAAAGTTGTTAGTTCGGTAATCGATGTTGTTGCACCTCTTTTAGCTACTATATTTAATGACTGTATAGAACGTGGTGTGTTTCCTGATCTAATGAAACATAGTAAAGTTATTCCAATTTTTAAATCGGGTAGTACCCTAGACCCTAATAATTTTAGACCAATTTCAGTACTCCCAACATTTAGTAAAATTTTTGAAAAAATCATACTCGGGCAAATGTTATTGCATTTTAATGCACACAATCTACTTCATAAGAAACAGTTTGGCTTCACAAAAGGTCGCTCCACAGCAGATGCTAGTGTTGAGCTAGTTAAAAATATTTTTGAGGCATGGGAGAGGTCGCAGGATGCTCTTGGGATATTCTGTGACTTATCCAAGGCCTTTGATTGTGTGCATCACGTGACGTTGATCAGGAAACTGCATCATTATGGGATTAGAAATAAGGCACTCAACCTTCTGAATTCCTATCTGAGTAATAGAATACAGAGGGTTGATGTAAATGGTAAGAGATCTCCTGGGGCTCCGTTAGATATGGGGGTTCCACAAGGCTCTATTCTTGGTCCATTTCTCTTTCTAGTTTACATAAATGATTTGCCATTTTTTGTGCAGGACAAACATGAGATAGTATTGTTCGCTGATGATACTTCACTTATTTTTAAGGTAAAACGTAATTTACTTGTGTATGACGATGTAAACGATGCTCTCTCAAAGGTTGTCTATTGGTTTGATTCGAATAATTTATTATTAAATAACAAAAAAACAAAATTAATAAAATTCACAACACCTAATGTTAAACTTGTTGATAATGGTGTAGTATTAGGCGGGGAAATATTAAAACCGGTACAGTCTACCAAATTCCTAGGTATTATCATAGATTCGAAATTGCGGTGGGATCTCCATATTGAGGAGCTAGCGAATAGGCTTAGCTCTGCAGCGTTCGCGGTTAAAAAAATTAGACTTCTTACTGACGTAGATACAGCTCGCATAGTATACTTTAGTTATTTTCATAGTATTATGTCATATGGAATCTTATTATGGGGAAATGCAGCTACTGTTAATACAATTTTTGTCCTGCAGAAAAGAGCTATTCGTGCAATTTATAGTTTAGGTCCTAGAATATCATTAAGAGATAAGTTTAAAGAAATAAAAATATTGACTGTTGCTTCTCAATACGTGTACGAAAATGTTATGTATGTTCATAAAAATATACACGAATTTCCCAGGAATTGCGACATGCATACCATTAATACTAGGAGTAAACATAAACTTGTAATGCCTGTGACTCGTTTACGCCGAGTCAGTAATTCTTTTTATGGACAATGTATACGCTTATACAACAGGATCCCAGAAAACGTTCAAAAAGCTCCTATTGCCAAATTTAAAAAAATTGTGAAAGAACGTTTGTGTACTAAAGGATATTATACGATTAACGATTTTTTAGAAGACAGTACGCCTTGGGAATGATGTGATCGCCTCCAGGCTATTTCAACCAATAGAATTATTGTTCATTTCGATTTCCATTTAAAAAAATATTAAAACAGACAAAAAAAAAAATTAGTCCCGCTGAGTTTCTTTCGCCAGTTCTTCTCAGGTCAGTGGCTTCTTCTTTCCGAACTGGTAGTAGACTCATGACGTTCAGTAAAAAATTGTAATAATTTTATGCTGAATAAAATATTTTGAATTTGAATTTGAAAAAAGTATATCAACTATCCGTATCACAAGCCTCGTAGCTTACTACGGATCTAGATGGCGCTGGGGTAATAATGTCCCAACATATTTTTTAATATGTTATAAATGAAAATTTATTACTGAATTACGTTAATTTTTACGTATTAATTACCAATATTTATTTAAGATTTGAATTCTTATAAGATTAAAAAGAATCTCCTATAGTCTAAAAAAATATCGTAATGGAAAAGTTACTTTTAAGCCTTCATATCTAATTTAAAGCTCTTGAGTTTACTTTCAATTAGTTTAAAAGATATAATAGGAAAATAAAAGCTCCACGTTCTGAGGACATACAAAATAAGAGTATCGTTTCAATTACTGTGGACTATAATAAATACTCTTGAGAGTGGAACAAAAATAGCATGATGAATGCTGAATTTAATTCTTTGTTTTCACCGTTGTTTCTCTAGTGGTAATATAAATATGAATGCAATAGGAAATGCTTCAATATTTTGTTAAGAAAATGATTCTGCAACCCTTTATTTTAAACTAGCAAAATCCGCGGCTTCGTACAAAATCGGTTCAGTAACTTTTCGCATTTTAAACGGAAACATACAAACAGACAAAAGTTTTAATAACTATTGTTTTGGAATATTGTACACAATACGTTAGTCACGTTACTGTTTTATTATTTGTATAGACTAGTAGGAGTAGTAGGGTACGTCCCTAGGTATGTCCTAAATACTATGGAGGGTAGAGATAAGGAGGACCAACTCGTACACGAAAAAGTGGCAGTATTATTTTTATAAAAGTAGTTTTATAATAGTAGTAGACTGTAGAAAGTAGATACGTATTGTGTATAATGATTATAAAAAATTACCTTCTATTATGAGGTAAACATAAGAGCCTGAAAGTATACAACTATCGGTCCCTAATTGCGTATTATATTGAAAGAATTTTCTCTAAACTGCTAACCGTTGAGGAGTTGTACCTTCCATCATCAGTTACGGTACGTGACTCAAATATCCGTAGAGCTTATAAAATATTCGGCCGAGCATCGTTAATTTGCTCCTAAGAATTGAAGAGTTCCGTTACTTTGTCATGGATCCCATCATCAGAACCTTACCAAACTCTCATCAAACTACCCTTGAAGTATATCCTTCCATTAAAAAAAGAATCATCGAAATCGGTTGGCGTGATATTGAGTTATTCGTCCATTTTTAAAATGGGACCACACGGGAAGCACTACCTTTCAAATAAAAAAGAATCATCAAAATCGGTTCACCCAGCTAAAAGTTATGATCTAACAAACATAAAACATATATATGGAAGTCGGTTGAAAAATGAAGGACTTTCATACAAACTTGTAAGACCCCTTAATCCAGCCCTGTCGCAAAATCCGTCCTTAGCAAACTTGTACTAACTATAAAATACCTCCCTGCCAAATTTCATCTTTATACGTCCAGCGATTTTCGATATTTCATGAAGAGTGAATTTCGATTTTATTTAAATAGATAATAATGAGTATTTCAATAACATTTTCACACACATTTCACAAAATCGACTCTAAATTTTAGTATACTTGTATGCAGATAACAGCATCATACCATCAGTTAAGTGTTTAAATCTGCGCCGTAATATCATGGCCTAAATAGGAATTTTCAGGGTAGTTACCCTTAATCCTAGTGAAGATGACTTAATGATCCATTTAAGATATACTCAATTTCCTCCTGTGATAAACCCAACGACTGTCAATCTATATCTGTACTAACATTATGAAGGTGACGAGTTTGTCTGTTTGTTTGGTTGAACGCACCAATTTCAAAAACCACTGGTTTGAATTGAATTTTTTTTTATTATATAACATCACGTTATGAGTTACGGCCAATAGGAGCGGAGTAATCCTTTTGTGAGCTGCCATTGCTTGCGCTGCGTAAACGGTTAAAGTTACGCAAAAATTATGTATGAACGAATTGTTCTTCTTTAAAAAAATTAAAAATTTCTTCTCATATTATGTCTTATTTGCGAAGATGTATTTATAGACATGATAGTAATCCTTATTCAAATGAATACGTTATTTATCTTATAGCACAGATAAAGGAAAAATTGCGAAAAGCATAAATGTTTAGTTCATCATATAAATATTTTTTTGGAACGAAGTTCCTTACGGCAGGCTTGGAGGGGATAGGGATTTTGCTGCGCAACCGAACTGAAAAAAATGTGATAGTAAAACCGTAAGAAAAAATCCGTGGAATAAAACCGTTAAATGAGACGTGCGCAGGCGCGACAGTCGTATACACAAGCGAGTAGTGTATAATACCTTCCTCTTTCTCCCTCTTTCTTTTCGTTCTCTCATCCCTTCTCTTTCTATTACCACTCCACCGATAATTTGAATTACGATGTTTTTTTATTTTAAGTAATTTATTATTTCCGAAAATACTAAATTTCCTAAATACTTTCTTGTACTTAAATAAAAACTAATCAGCAAAATTGAAGAGAAAAATCAAGAAAACCTACATAAAATTGAGCACGATTTTTTTTTTGCAATTTGTGTCGATTCTACATTAGCCGAAGGAACTTCGTTGATCGTTCCTACCTGGTGTCCCACGACACCACATCATTTTTTTTTAATAATTTTAAACTTACTACCACCTTTCCTCATGAACGCGTAGAGGGATTAAAATGAAATTTATATCAAATACTCAGGAAAAATTCCAAAAAAATAACAAAAAACAAAAACCGACTTCAAAACTAAACAAATCTAAACTAAAAAGTAGAAAATAATACTTTTAAGAACTTCGTTAATTTTGAAGTCGGTGCCAGCCAAGACGGATAGACTTATCTTGCCTTTGCAAGGAACTTTCAAACGGTATTTTGATTATGTTTACAAATATTATAGATATAGATTAATCGAATATGTGTCTATTTAAGGTTATTTTGCTTTGGCTGGCACCGACTTCTAAATTAACGAAGTTCTTAAAAGTATTATTTTCTACTTTTTAGTTTAGATTTGTTTAGTTTTGAAGTCGGTTTTTGTTTTTTGTTAAAAATAATTTATTTTCAAATTTTTAACGGAAAGTAGATACTTATTTTGTTTATGTACAAAAAAGAATTTTCCAAATCGGTCCAGCCATCTTCGAGTAATGGGGAACATACAAAAAAAAAAGTCCTCAACGAATTGAGAACCTCCTCCTTTTTTTAGAGTCGGTTAATAAGAGCCTGAAAGAATTTAACTATCGGTCTATAATTACGTATAATATTGAAAGAATTTTCTTTTAACTCCTAACCGTTGAGGAGATGTATCTTCCATCATTTGCTCAACCACAGGAGATGATGATTATCAGACGCAAATACTTGAACAGCTTTAGAAAATATTTGAAAAACGTAATTATTGCCTATAAAATTTGAGAGTTGTCTTCGATTTCCCTAAGATCCCATCATCAGATCGTGACTTGGTGACTATGGGACCAACTAGAAACTATACCCTTTCAAACAAAAAAAGAATTTTCCAAATCGGTCCAGCCATCGTCGAGTAATCGGGGAACATACATAGAAAAAAAAAAAAAAAAAAAAAAAAAAAGTCCCCGACGAATTGAGAACCTCCTCCTTTTTTTGAAGTCGGTTAATAAAGAAAGTTGAAAATTAAAGGTCCCCATACATATACATAATTGACTGAGTTGTATGGGCGCTCATACAATTTACAGGACTAGCTTTTTTTTACATATAATGACACGAAACCCTTCGTGCGCGAGTCCGACTCGCACTTAGCCGATTTTTTTACATTTAAGTTTAGGTTTGTATAGTTTTGAATTCGGTATTAATTTTTTGTTAAGAATAATTAATATAATCAGTAGTATTTTATTTATTTAGAAAGAGGTCTCTTCATAAATGTCTTCCTCAATTTTCAATAATAATTATGGGAGGACAACGGAAACTTTGTCGTATAACAATGTTAATTAGTCTATGAGACAACGCCCTAGCTGTAGACACTTACCTCGTACTATAAGTAAGTAATTATGATTACTACCTACTACGGCTTCGCTTCGCTTGCGTGTATTTTTGTCCAATTGATCGACTTTTAAAAAAAGAAGTGACATTCAGTTGTTGTTTTTTGTGGGTAGGAAATGTGGTATCTTCGCCAAACTGCCTCGTTGGCTTAGGGCATAGCAGAGCCAGAGATGAGGGCTTCGAGTCCTGGCTCTAGTCAAGTTTATTTATTTGGCCTTTTATTAAAAAATCGCAGTAGTGAACAAGTGAAACCGTCGCGTCGAAACAGGAATGCAAAATGCACTGGTCTGCGCGTGCATGTACTGGTGTTGCATAGGTGCAGCACTCATCTTGGGAAACCGTTTTTAGGTAAAGATAAAATAACGGAGTCCCCACAAAACGTGCGTTCACCTTGTCGTAGTGAGGGGGCTCAATAGCGTAAGGCAATCAGGCGGAGCACGAAGCTTAGAAGCGTAAAACTGGTGGTTGGTCGTGTGCCATGCGGGTTGCTCCTCGTATTTCTCTGATAGCACAGTGGACTGTGGAGCAACCCCTTGACTGTGTGGTCTTCTTCGGCAGACCTGCCGGGCTGTCGGGGCGTAGTGTTTGAATGCGTAAGCGATCTTGCGACGCCCCAAGACAAGGGAGGTTTTGTTGGGTTATAGTGGGTAATACTTGCTTGTTTTAAGCCGGTGAGCCCTACACAAACGTATGCGGTTCCCAACGTTAAATAAAAAAATATATGGTATAATAATGGAGTGTCTCCCAAAGCATTCTGCAGTATATTGCACCTGCAGTGGTTTAGCATTTTCAAATTTATCAGAATCACAAATAGAAATTATCGAAGTCCTATAACCGCAATGAAGAATTTAAAAAAGGCCTGACCGAGAATGCTGGTCGCTTATAATAATTAACATATTTGTATGAAATCGTAAATTTTTCACACGCTACTACTAATTACAGCATTGCATGACTTTTAACGAAATACTTCGTGAAAAAGGTCACGTTCTGTAGAGCTTTCTATTAATATATTTTTTAACCGATTTTTAAAAGGCACATTTTCCATGAGGCTGCTAGTTGGTACTATTGTTATTTTAAAACGTGGTCAGCAGTAAATATCACGATATAAATATATCTACACTACATATTATAAGGTAGGTAAGGTAGGCAAGTGATAATACGCTCGCATGGGTAACGCGAAATGAAGCCGGTTCGAATTCCGAGTCTCAATCTTTGATATTTTCATGTGCGAATCATTTCTAACGTGATTAACACTAATTGTCTTACGGTGAAGGAAACCAGCATGTCTGAGAGAAAGTAGCAAGTTTTGGAAAGACATGTGCAGTCCGCCAACCCGCATTAGCTCAGTGTGGTGGACTATGGCCTGATCCCTTGCATTGAAGGGAGGGCCGATAAAGAACTGAATCTATAAGCGGCACAGTCAGTAGCTACCGTGTACATGTGAAAGATAGACGTATGTCGATCGTTTAATGATGGTCGCCGTCAATACCGAAAACGTGTATGTATGAAAAGGGCCTAACTGGCTTGCACCGTGTATACCAATAAAGTTAGACGAAAACAATGTATTACAGAACTACTAACTAAACAATAACCATACGGAGGGATGAAAACGAGTGAAGCAAGGAAAAGTATCTAGTTTAATATAATCCTATATTATGTAAAGTAATTCCAGTATAATGCGCCATTCTAAATGTCAAACCATTAATGTGACGTTAAACAAATGGCGGGAAACTGGGCCGTAGTGCTGGCAAGTGTTGCCGTCGATAAATCACATCACTAGCGGCTTTATTTCCACAAATATGACAATTATGATGTGTGGACTGTTTTAATAGAGTTGAGATAATTTATTTTAGTAATAATTAACTTTGTTATTTTACATTTACTTTATTGATAGTATGTATATGCATGTGGAATCGGTTGCTTCAATTTCTTAATTATAACTTCTGGTACGTAATTTTAATTTCTGGTATATTCCTGATCAATATGATTTCCAACATGATTACCACTTTTCTTACGATGAAAGAAAACACCATGAGGAAACCTGCAACTCCTGGCAAATTTTCAAAATAAATGAGAAGTCTGCCCTGCACTTGGTTAGCGTAATCCCATGCGTCAATAATGCGTCTAAATCTTATATATAATAACTAGCAATTCCCGCATCTTCGCTCGCGCTCGAGGGTTAGAAATTTAGGGTTATGAACAGTTTTTGATGCCAAATCATAAAAAAGTGAAAAATAACATTTTGGTCTTAGAATAAAAAACCAAATAACAAACACTGTGACACGAGATTTTTATATTTTAGAAAATCTCGTGTCACTGTCCTTTTTATCGAACTCCTGCGAAAGGGCGTGACCGATTTTTATGTTTTTTTTTTTGTGAATATTTGGTAGGTCTGAGAATAGGTCATAGACTATTTTTTATTCCCCTAGGTGACAAGAGTGGCAGTGTCCAGATTTTTTTTCACTCGCAGATAGTTGATGTTATATTTTTTTTTTCTTAACCTTTTACTTTTATTTTATTAGAAAATTATAAAATACCTTTTAATTTATTTTAACTTACGCCCAGCGAAGCGGGCAAGGTTCATAGTATATTCTACGACTTGAAGGCCGTCACTCATCTGCTGTCTGATTTAACATCTATTATTCCTTCACACGATAGCGACTGGACAGATTTGAATGTACCCAGATAGACCTAACTATTAGGTACACGCCGAGAGAAGCTACGGTAAGTCACTAGTCTATATAAAATTATGATTATGCAGTTGTTAATTGGAATGCGTTAATGTCTTGCTTATTTCATAGAAGGTTATAGTGCTATCAAAGTCAATAAAACATAATATAGTCAGCCAATGGACGTGTCTAGACAGAGGAATCGTGCGGGGTTTGCGGAGGGGGTAGCTGAGCTGCCATACATTCCGCTCGGTACGCGTTAGCTAGGGTTGACGCTTTTAAGTGTTTCGTTTGACTTGAACTTATCTATAATGGTTCGTACTACATGTACTGTGGGAGACTGCATATCATTATCTCGTTTAGATAAGAATTTAAAATTTCATCAGTTTCCACACACTGAAGAAACGTATATATATTAGCCCAGCGATATTAGGCTAAATTATGCATATTATTGTTTACTAGATTTTTGCCTTTTCTTAGAACGGTTTTTTGGCCGATTACGAATATGACAATATAATTTAAAGTTCAAGATGGCGGACGTGAATTTTTTCATAAAATCGATAAGGGTACCGTTTTCATGGTTTTTGGGGGTGCCGATTACGAATATGACATATTACTAGATTTTTGTCTAGATTCAAGATGGCGGACGCGAATTTTTTCACAAAATTAATATGAGTATCGTTTTTATGGTTTTTGGGGGTGCCGATAACGAATATGACATATTACCTACTAGAATAATGTCTAAATTCAAGATGAGATATTTTTTACAGGATGACTAGACGAGGTGTTTTGTTAAAAGGTGTTTTGATACGATTAAGTGTATAACGCTGGCTAACCGTTTTCACATATTAACAAAAAAACAAAATCCGACTTCCAAACTAAACAAATCTAAACTAAAAATGGTTGCCTGTAAAGTCGGTTTTACGGGCGAAGATTTTACGTGACAACGTCTTTTTCTCGGTAGAATATTTATTGATATGAATATAATTAAATTGCACAATAGGAACAAGGAATTGAATGAAAATAAGAATTGCACAAATTTTAACTATAGAAATATGTTTTAATAGTTGAGTGGGAGAGAGACGCAAGGCATTCGGCGGGCCTCTCTCTCGTTCGGTGACTCATCGTAACGTTACCGAGCGTTACACTTTTTCATAAGTGACTCCCTAACAACCTAATTTAAGACGTTGTCACGTCAAAAGTAGAAAATAATACTTTTAAGAACTTAGTTAATTTTGAAGTCGGTGCCAGTCAGGGCGGACAGATTTATCTTGCCTTTGCAATGGACTTTCGAACGGGATTATGATTATGCTTAGAAATTGATAGATTAATCGAATATGTAGGTATCAATTTAAGGTTATTTTGCTTTGGCTGGCTTTTGTTAAAAATAATTTATTTTAAAATTTTTAGCGGAAACTCGATACGTATTTTGTTTATTTAAATATAAAATGGGTATAGGGTAGGCCAACTAAACCACTGCTCTTATAAGTCAACGAGGTTTCTGAATAAACGTTATTAGGCAAATCGAGATTTGTCCATGTCCAGTTTTCCGGTTAACTCCCAGACGTTTATGATTATAAGCATTTACCTACTATTATAAGGTAAACATAATAGCCTGAAAGTATACAACTATCGGTCCATAAGTGCGTATTGTATTGAAAGAATTTTCTTTAAACTCCTAACCGTTAAGGAGTTGTACCTTCCATCATCAGTTACGGTGCGTGACGCAAATACACGGATAGCCTATAAAAGATTCGGCCGAGTATCGTTAATTTGCTAAAAAAAAAAAAAAAAAAAAAAAAAAAAAAAAAAAAAAAAAAAAAAAAAAAAAACATCCTTTCCAATAAAAAAGAATCATCGAAATCGGTTGGCGTGATATTGAGTTATTCGTCCATTTGTCGCGCATATACTTAATGCAAATTTAAGACTTTTATGGATTTCTCATGGATACTATTATCAGAGCTAAACTAAATTAAAATGGGACCACACGGGAAGCACCAGCTTTCAAATAAAAAAAAGAATTATCAAAATCGGTTCAGCCAGTCCAAAGTTCTGATGTAACAAACATAAAAAAAACATACAGACGAATTGACAACTTCCTCCTTTTTGGAAGTCGGTTGAAAAAATATATTAGAAAAATGTAAGTAAACTCTAAAGGCTTTTGGCTACAGAAAATTCATCGAAAGCATCTGTCTAATTTCTAAGGCTTACAAAAACGTACCTAGAACATACCTGGGCGAAGCGAAAGCAAGATACTCGTGGTTCATAAAGCGGCTTTTACTATTACAGTTAAGTATTTTGATCTGCTGGCTATATATTAAGGACTCTCGACTTGACAAATTAGCCACGAAGAAATTGAACTCCCTACCTAGATTCAATAATCTAGAGATTTTATTGTTCGTGCATGTCTATTGTCTATATCACTTTGGCATATAACACGACAATAACTGTTATAAAGATTTATTATACAGAGTGTTCGTGTAAAATTCGATCGTAAACTCGTGTTTTCTTAAACGTTTAAAATCATTGCGTTCTGTTATTTTATGAGACTGGAAGAATACTGGATTTTTCACATTTGTCGAACTATTTCTATTGTATTCAGAGATTCAAAAGAAGCCTAAGTTATTTCTTATACGTGTAATATGTGAAAGTCCCGTCAAAATCTGTCCAGTGTAAACAGATAGATGGGTGAAAATGTAAGAAAGTATATGTTGATGTTATTAATAGACATTCAATTTTATTTATACACACCAGAGTAAAGCACAATTAATATAAGCACAAATATAAAATTCCGGACAAGTGCGTCAGACTCGCCCAACGAGGGTTCCGCACAAATTTAAAAATATATTGATTTCAAATTTTTCTCTTCTGTATAAATAAAAAAAAACTACATAAAGATTTGGTCACCCATCCAATTAAGATTGCGCATACCGTTGCTTAACCTCGATGAATAATTACGTACATTAAATAAAGAGTACATTTTTTAATTTAATTACAAATGTATAGTTTTCAGATGTTTCCTTGTACTAGTGGTATAAGACGATATTACTTGCCAAATTTCAGTTCTAGGTCAACGGAAAGTACCCTATAAATAATGATTCTCTTGAGAGTCTCGAAATATATATTTTTTGCAGTATAAACGGCCGTATTTTATTTTCACCTTGATTTAGATGCTTGATTTTTTCACGGCTTCAATGGACTAGTCCATGGAATTGAAACCTGAATATATGATTTTAATTTCAAATGGATATATCCAAGCGTTCCCAAGATAATAGGTCTTGATAGAGAGACAGAAGATCAACAAAGTGATCCTAAAAGGGTTCCGTTTTATCCTTTTTAAGTACGAAACCCTTAAAACCAAGTGTTTTTTTTCCGCTTATTTCCGTCCACTGCTGGACGAAAGCCTCCCAATAGAACGCCAACAACTTTACGCCCATAAAAATGTTTCCAGGTGATTCTCTTGTAGTGTCTCTATTCCGAAGATTATGGAGTCAATAAATTTGATTTTCGGGTTGGACCAAAGCTATAGTGTTCAGTCCAAAAAAATCATTCTTACCTAGAGTATCACTGACTGATAACTACTTGGTTTCAGGATCTAAGGTAGAATAGATAGTTTTCAAAATTTTAGCCAAGCCAAGCCAGCCAAGACCTCTCTGAGAAAACTTATGAAAAAATTTGATCCATTTACAGTTACTTAGCCTCGGAAGTCGGAACCATCTAAACAATCCGACGAGAATATAAGTAAGAAGAATACAAAGCTTCTAGGTATTGAGAAAAAAAAATAAAGAACGATTTGATTATTAGAAGATTCAATAGATAGAGACAGCTATACTAGACTATGCATGCTAGACAGCTATGCTAGACTGCGGTTTTCCGCGCAGTTTTAGGTTCTTTTTCATAGCGTATTGCGACACAAGGCAAAGCGGACAGAGGACGCAGCGCTAGTAATAATTAACTTGTTCACTCATGATGATAATTGATAAAGTACTCAGATCCGATGAAATTTAATAATTAATCAATAAAAAAATATAAAGCTTACGTACCTATAGCCCACAAAGACATTAGTTTTAATAAAACCGTTTTAATTGCAACTATTTCTACCAAATGATAGCAGCATCTCACATTGTCATTTTCGATGGCGGACGGTTTGTACACTTTTCTAGTAGATTGCGATACGAGAAAGTGTTACCGGAAGATGATAATAATAATAATATATAAGCTCATATAGAGAAGCTTCTGGAGAGCTTTGGGTGGAAACGTGTGAGAATGACCATACGTTTAAAATTGCTAAGCTATCGGGCTCCATATTATGTAAAATATTTTGTAGTTATGTAAAAAGGCAAAGACGTAATACAGTCTAGTACCTTTTACTGCTTTGCTTATTAACCTATTTTTGTTTCATAGTTATTTCTCTTATTTGTCATTTTACAAACGGCCGTTTGCTGCCAAAAAGCCTTGCTGTTTTGTAAAATGACGTAGGCAAATTGATGGTAACTCTGAACGAAATTCATTTTGCCGCAATATACGTGACCATGCTTTAAAATAAATGTTGCAGAATCAACTTTTTCACAAAACAGCTACGTTATGTAAAACACGCGGTGTTACTTTCAACCTTGAACTATGTAAAGGCCTGAACTTATAATGCCTAACCTATTTTACAAAAAAATAACGAAGGTTTATATATAATAACCATCTCCGCTCGAGTGCGTCCGTACTTCCGTTAGTACACATTTGCCAAAGATGAGATATTTTCCCGAAGTAAAAAGTATCCGGCCTGCTATCATCATTCCAAATTTCATCAAAATGTGTGCAGTAGTTTTCTCGTGATGCAGTTACACACAAACAGACAAAAAATCTAAAAACTATAGATTCTTTCGCCAGTTCTTCTCAGGTCAGTGGTTTCTTCCTTCCGAACTGGTAGTAGACTCACGACATTCAGTAAAAAATTGTAATAATTTAATACTGAATAAAATATTTTGAATTTGAATTTAAATTGAATTCGGCCTCTGTATCGATTATAATGACTATCTCAATAAGATTAAATAAATAAATATGTTGGGACATTAATACAACAGCGCCATCTAGTTCCGTGGTAAGCTACGAGGCTTGTGTTACGGCTACCAGATAGTTGATATACTACACATATATAATATTTAAATTCGTACATATTATAAATATAAAACACCCATGACTGGAGTACAAACATTCGTGCTGAACAAATGAATGCCCCCAGCGGGACTCGAACCCGCGAACGCTGGCGCACAATATAGGGTCACTACCAACTGCCATTATAGCCATACGTGTCATCAATATGATTGTCCAAAAAAAATATTAATGTACTGTTTATATTGTAAAAAATCATGGTGCAGAATCGAACGCCACTTTAAAGTCGATCAAAATTTAAAGCTAATCTGCGTAAATACATCTTAATATAAGTGTTATTTATTAAGTGCTTTCACATATCTAGCCCTGAATCGACATTTTATATATGGGTCTTTGGCGCGACTCCAATATTTCTTTCTGCAGTATTTGATAACTGACTTGTGACACAAAAATTTTAAAACGGCTGAGTGATGTGCAGTAAATTTTTTTATATTTTTCTTGGAGAACACTTCAAGGAGTATTTTAATAGTTTAAAATAGATAATGCTTAGGTAATGATTGCTAGACAAAATTAAATATAAGTAAGTAATATTGATAAATACAGCATTAAAGATGTAGGTATGTTATACAGTATTAAAAATATATTCACGATATTAAAAAAAAAAATTAAGAATAACTTTGAATGTTATATTTTGTTTTGATTTTATGCGAAAATAATTTGCTTTTATTTTTTTATATACAATTATATTATTGTCAAAATTATTTAAAAAATATTGTAAATATTTTAAATACTCTGTACACTTTTAGCCATATTTATTAATTCATTGGGTATAAAAAATAATATCCTTATTGGAAATCAAATTTCATGTCTTTTTTTTAATATCAATTTGTGTTTCTAGTTAGCTATTAATCGTTTCGTTCATCGTCGCTCGTTTGTTCTTCACTTAAATTAACAGAAAACACTGATAATTATAAATAAAAAATGCTCGAATGTAGCTTAAATGAACACTGATGTCTGATTCTATATTACTACCCTTTATTTTTTTTAAACAGAGAAAATAGTATGAAAAAATTAAAAAAACATCTTTTATTACCTGGAACGGGAAATATCCAGCGCATTTTCGTCTTTTCCAATCTCCCCAGATGTCAACCGTCCCAAGGCTTCAACTCGACTGCTGGTCCATTGCTCCAATTCATTAACACATCCCTTTATTATCTATTGCTGGCTGTGAATTGATACTACTAAGTGTTATGATATTTTATCTTTTAAAAATAAATATAAAAACATAATGGTATGTTGAACGGTTACGTATTGAAGACTGGATAAGGCACGAAGAAATTACATAACAGCTAAGTCTATATGTGTCTATCTAATTATCGGCTACAATATCGTGGTGCAAGAAAACAAGCAATATTTTCTTACATTTTTTCTTTATTTTGCGTTTTTAGAAATATTTTTGAGTCTTTTTTTATTAATTTTTATTTCACTTTTCATCGTTTCCATTCATAAAAAAAAATTAATTAAAAAAACTAAGAATAAGGCATATCGATGTAATACCCATGTCTATTTATTATCAAAATTTACGATACTACTTTATACACTTGACAGCTGAAATGGCGGGAAGCGTAATAATTTTATCACTACACGTTTTCTAACCACCAATATTTTATTTTCATGTCATCTTGTTTTGATTTTTATTCTAGAATAAATTTTGGGTGTTTTAAATTAGTTTTCTTTTACGGATGACCCTGTTTAAGTTACGTTTTTATCACTTAACCTCCTCACTTTTTTTTCACATTCATTTGAGTTAATTACTAATTAAGACAAGTTTAAAACAGGTTTGTTATATTTAAAATAGTTTTACAGGTCAGAAATTGCAGAAAAATATAAAAAATCATATTGCCGTAAGTATAGGTATAGCGTAAACGACGTAGCAAACCTGTGCGCAGGCACTATTGATTTTAAGAAAAGCCCGTACCAGTCAAGCGTGCATTGTTTACTACTGTATATTTATGAATAAAACCTCTTTTTATGAATTCACAAAATATTACTAGTTAAAAAAATAAATACTGTAATTATTACACGATTACAAAATGTTATTAACTACTATGTTTATATGTTATTTTTATTTAAATAATCAATATAACAAGAGTTTTTATTAAAATGTTTGATATGTTTTTTTTTATTTTAATATACAAAAAGGTATAAAACCTTACCGAATACTATCATACTACAGCGCGTCGGTAAATCACTATCTACATATTCTACGTACGCACCAACTGTTATAATGCCACTAACATATTAATTTGATTATAAATTAATAGTTTAATGTTGTTTCATAATTTTTCGTTAATATTTCTTTCGATGCCCATTTTTTCAGGACGAACCTACTCGCTGCCGCGATAGTATCACACTGAAACGGTGTTGCTATACTTAGCTTCTGTATTTACCCACAGTCTTGCGTAAATAAGTTTATTTTTGATAGGTCTCGTTTATAAATAATTTCGATTGATGTTTAAGATTCGGTACGTAAAACTTTTAGATATAGTGCGCTAATGTTATGAAAGATAATGGTAGAATGGTAATTTTTTTTTTTTTTTATATCAGGACCGAAATCCCGAAATTTACCCTTATTTCGGTTTACCGTTTACTGAAACGTTTATTTTCATAAATTATAGAACGGGCGATTAATTAATTATTAGATTACCTAGATACTTAAACCATTTTTTACCATTTTCAATTAAAAAAGAGCTTAATTTTATTTTGAGCTGAATGGCAATATCCGCTAATAAGACAAATACTAGTTAGCAAAACTAATAATGCGATATAACTATTATTTATTTTACTACTATTTATGGAAATCTTCCACTGCTAATATAATAAATAATGTCATTATTATTCGAGCGCATAGGTTATAACTATAATTTAAAAACTCAAAATAATAATACGTGTACTATTTTAAGTTAAAAATTTAAAGTAGTCAAAAAGCATTAATACTACATATTTTTGTGAAGGACGAGTATATTAGATATACAACTTGTATTGTTTACATATTATTTATAATTTAAAAATCTCCCGAAAACCATAAAATCTTTTGTAAAGTGGCAACATTAAAACGCCGGCAGAATGCGCCATGCCGCTATGCGGAATACTGGGCTAAATTTATTATAGAACGACTTTCATTCACTACGGCAGTGCTTGAACCAAAGAGTATAGATAATATTGGCTTGAACTACGAAGGGCATACTAGAAAAGATATATTTTAATCATAATAAAATACTAATACTGAGATTTTTTGCTTAAACTGATAATCGAACTTCTTATTTGTATTTATTTAGGTCTTCTAAAGAGGTTTTTAAACTATATTCGTTTTTAGGGTTCCTTAATTAAGAACGTAGTCGGAACCCTCGATAAGGATTCTAATTTTTAATAGTGCAATGCTGTAATCATGTTAAGCTCGTACAATTAACGACAAATACTGTTTTAAGCTCCTTGTTATTTTCAAAACCTTAGAAAAAGGTAAATATTAAAATCAAAAGCACATTAAATTATTATGTCATAATAAGTATAATAACGATATGTTTGGGATTCATATTCTTCAACGATAGTTATTATTGAAAATAAATCTGATAGAGTCGTAAAATAAAACAGTAAAAAAAATTGAAACTGTGCAACTATCCAGATAATTAAATTAATTAAATAAAAGTTAACAAAATTGAAGTGCCCGTTTTTAATTTTAAATTATCAGCTTTTCACTAAATGCATATGAAAGTAAAATATATGAGTACGAAACTAACATCAAACAATATTTTTTTAATTTTTGTCTGTCTGTCTGTTTGTTCCGGCTAATCTCTGAAACGGTTGGATTAATTTTGACGGGACGTTCACTCGCAGATAGCTAATGTTATAAGGAGTAACTTAGGCTATTTTTATTATAGAAAATTTATTTATTACTATAATAAGCGTGACCCGCGGCTTCGCTCGCACTAAATCTAGGGGCGAACCCGAGCGAAGCAAACGTGAGTTGATTAAGTACTGTTTTTCATTTTTAATTTTACATTTTTTATTTTATTCTTTAATTACTACTTTATTGCCAGTTATAAGTTATAACCACCATGGATGAAATGTAAACACCTCAGTCTTTCGGTAAACATTAACTGATGTAAAACTATTGTTTGAAACATTTTTATTACATAAACATTAATTATGAGCAAGTTTCCAGATGTTAACAATTTAGAGCTCATAAATAACTGTTTTAGATAAATAACTTGATTCTTGAAAGGATTGACTTACACTGCTTACACTCGTAAATTACTATAATTATATTATTAATTATAGCAATACCGTCTCGTCCTCACAAGCCTTCACTCGGGCTCGCTCCTAGATTTAACGCGAGCGAAGCCGCAAGTTCCACTAGTAAATGTATACAAAAACTTGACAAATTATATACTAAAACCTTTCTCGAGAACCACTATCCATAGGTGAAAACAGCATGAAAATCGGTGCAGCAGTTTCTGAGCTTATTGCGAACGGACAGACAGACGCGGCGAAGGACTTTGTTTTCAACTGACTTCCAAAAGGAGGAGGTTATCAATTCGTCTGTATTTTTTTATGTTTGTTAGCTCATAACTTTGAACTGGGTGAACCGATTTTGAAAATTCTTTTTTTATTTGAAAGGTAGTGCTTCCCATGTGGTCCCATTTTAATATTTTCCAGTTCTGACAGTGGTATTCATGAGAAAACCATAAAATTCTTAAATTTGCATTAAGTATTTGCGCGATAAATGGACGAATAACTCAATATCACGCCAACCGATTTCGATGATTCTTTTTTTAATGGAAAGGATATACTTCAAGGGTAATTTGATGAGAGTTTGGTAAGGTTCTGATGATGGGATCCATGACAAAGTATCGGAAGTCTTCAATTCTTAGGAGCAAATTAACGATGCTCGGCCGAATCTTTTATAGGCTATATGGATATTTGAGTCACGTACCGTAACTGATGATGGAAGGTACAACTCCTTAACGGTTAGCAGTTTAAAGAAAATTTTTTCAATATAATACGCAATTATGGACCGATAGTTGTATACTTTCAGGCTATTACGTTTACCTCATAATAGAAGGTAAATTTTTATAGTCATTAACACAATACGTATCTACTATCCGCTAAAAATTTAGAAATAAATGATTTTTAACAAAAAAACAAAAACCGACTTCCAATCTAAACTAAAAAGTAGAAAATAATACTTTTAAGGACTTTGTTAATTTTGAAGTCGGTGCCAGCCAAAGCAAAATAACCCTAAAAAGATACATATTCGATTAATCTATCAATTTGTAAACATAATCAAAATACCTGGCTGGCACCGACTCCAAAATTAACAAAGTCCTTAAAAGTATTATTTTCTACTTTTTAGTTTAGATTGGAAGTCGGTTTTTGTTTTTTTGTTAAAAATAATATAATATGTAGTGATTACCCGCGGCTCAGTCCGCGTCGCGTTCTAACCACCGGAACATTATTTTTTGATTTTACATAAAATAAAGCCTTGTTCGATAAATGGACTACCCAATACTAAACGAATTTTTCTATTTGAATCATTGGTTTCCGAGGTTACTGCGTTCATCCCAATGACGTTCAACCAAACTCTTCTGCTTTATAATATTAAAATGTGAAGATAATGCCAGAGATCGCGGGTTCGATATTGATGTGGTTCGTCTGTCGACATAATTTTTATGTCGATATTATTTTCGCTTAACTCAAATGCGTCTCGAAGTAGAACTAACATAAGCCAAGAACATAATATGTAATAAATTTATTTTATTCAAATCCGTCCACCCATTTCAAAGAAAAGGATTTAGGATCGTATACACAGACAATTCTTTTTTTTATTCATTTTTTTTATTCATTTTGACTACGTCCAAAAAGAAGGTCGTGATTTTGACCCTTGTATGTTTCTATACATATGTATGTATAACTCTATGTTCTCTGGTAACTCCTCATCTGAACAGATTTTAGGGAAACCGTGGGAACCCTTCGGTTTTTGTAGTGTGCCTACCGCCGGCAGCCGTCGGGGCACCACTGTGCATAGTGTAAAATAAGAAATACTGTAACACGAGGTTTTGATATTTCTAATATCTCCTTTTGAACTCCTCCGAAACGGCTTGAGTCTTGACCGATTTTTATGAATTTTTTGTAGGTCTAAGAAAATGTCATAGGCTACTTTTTATTCCTCTAGGTGATAAGGGTAGCCCTCTCCAGATATTTTATTTTTTTAGTTTTAGACCAAATTTTTATTTTTCACTTTTTTTATGATTTGGCATCAAAAACTTCTTATAATCCTAAATTTTCATACCCCGTCGCGGGCGCATCCGCGGGAAATGCTAGTATAGCTATAATATAATATAGCGCGTGCCAAAAAAATATACACACTTATACTCGAAAAACACAACCCTCCTTCTGGCGCAGTCGGTTACAAAAAAGGAGATACATTTTTACATAATAAATAACAATTAAACATAAAACGGCTGAAAAATCACATTCATAAATACTTCGAATTTCCTGAATAATGAATGCATTACACAATTTTCTTGTGGAAGAATACAAAAAATATTCGTAAGAGCAGGAAACAAAAGCGTACAAAACTACAATAGAGTATGCAAGTTGCAACGCTGTGCAAAAATCAGACGAAGATAATGTCGCTTAGTGGTTAGTTATATTTTTAAAGAGGTAGTTGGTTCGATTTCTGAGTAGAACAAAATTCATTTCTTAATAAAGAGGTACGACTACGGTGAAGGATAGCGACGTGAGGAAACCAGTATCATGCATGCTGAGAGAACCTAGCAGGTTTTCAAAGACATGTGAAGTCCGCCAACCCGCACTAGGCCAGCGCGGTGGACTATGGCCTGATCTCCTCGTATGCAAGGTTAGAAGTTTCGATTGAAAACTAGGGTTAAAGAAGGTGAAAAAAGTTTTTTTTTTAATTAAAAAAAATGTGTGTTTCGTAAATAAAAAGATAAGCTTAAGCTTCCACAAATTTCGTGAAAAACAGCTTTTTTTGTAAAAGATAACAAAACCAAAACTTGGTAATTTGAATTTGTCAAATAAATTTTGAGTTTATGTGAAAAAAAGGCGAATACAAAAGTTGTAGTTCTTTTTATTACCTACAACTGTGGCATTTTACTTTTTTCCATAGGACTTGTAGTTTTGCCGGCAATCGAGATAAACCGTTTTCACACGCTTTTTACACGCTTTTTATTAGCTTCACCTGTATGTTTGTATGTTTGTAACCGACTTCTTTGGGCGCGATTTTGACCCACTTTAAACGGCCAGATTTCGTTCAAACTTTGTAGATTTATCGAGGACCGATGACAATACACTAATTTGATATATAAACCAAACTAAAAAGTAGAAAATTAATAAAAGTTTAAAAAAATAATTTACAAACTGCTCCCTCTAGTATTGTATATAGATTACATATTGTCTTCAATAGATGGCGCTTTTTAACAATTTTTTGAATTGACTCTTAAAACTTTAAGTTTTCCTGTTACTTATAATTTATTCATATATTTACTATTATATTAAATTAATGGAAATGTTATAATAAAAAAAAATAGTTTAAAAAAATTAAAAAAACACGCTTCTTATTTAAAATCCAATATTTTTACAAACAGCTCCCTCTAGTATTGTATATAGATTACATATTGTCTTCAATAGATGGCGCTTTTTAGAAACTAAAAAGCAAAAAATAAATAATAGTTTAAAAAACCTAAAAACACGCTTTTTATAGAAAACCAAACTAAAAAATAGAAAATAAATTTTAATGAATTTAAATTAATTATTTGATTTTAAAAAAAGCGTGGGGTGCTTTTTAAGATATTATCAAAATGATAATCACTCTACTCATATCTGTCAATAAAATATTTATAACTATTGACACCATGCAGCCCACGCTTTTACTTTTACTATACTTTGTAGTTCTAAGAACTACAAGAATGTAACGTAACAGTAATGAAATCTTATTATGGCTTCAACGAAATTTATTTAATCTATTAGACTAGCCCTCGCATCGCTCTGTTCGTCTCGCGTTTTAGTTTTTAGTATAGACAAGCAAACCCGGCCCGCTTCGTTGGGCGTAAGTTAAAATAAATCAAAGTTTTTATAATCTATATTGGAACGAAGTTCCTTATGGCACGATGCGGAGGAGTACCCCTAACCGGGAGAAAACGTCCGTAACGTGAGATTTTTATTATTTATGTATACTAGTCTTTGTATGATGGCTATACAGTGTGTAATGTATAGTCTACGTGATGACGGCTATTATTATTATATCATTCGATGATTACACCGTCTGGTTTGTAAATAAAATGAAGTTGATAACTTTGTAAAGTGGTTAATATTTTTTTTAACGATAAAAAAATCATAATAAAAAATGTTTACCCGAATGATTATGACGTTTCAATAATCTTACTTATTTCGATTGTCAAATTTAATAATTTAGCAAGTTCATAAGGAAAAGAAAACAACAAATAAAAAGTCCATTGAGTTTATTTTTGGACCAAATTCGATTTCATGTTTCAAAGTATTAGGTCTTTTAATTAATGGACCAAAATGGTCCATCATTGGCCTTAATCTTCTTTAAGTAAATATGATCCATTATGTATCTTCTATTCCGTCTTCTTCTATACACCGTGTTGCGTGTTGTAGTTTCTCCTGAATATTTCCTAGAATTAAAAAAAAATCGTAGAATTATTATAGTTCTAATTTGTAAATAACTAAAAACAAATGTGTTAAAACTCGAAAGTTTTAATAGTAGTTTGGAGGTTAGGTCACGAGAGAGACTGCTTGCTGTGAAGCATTCGAAACGTCGGTAACCAATTTCAAAATAATTATAGAAAACCAAACTAAAAAATAGAAAATAAATTTTAATGAATTTAAATTAATTATTTGATTTTAAAAAAAGCTTGGGGTGCTTTTTAAGATATTATCAAAATGATAATCACTCTACTCACATCTGTCAATAAAATATTTATAACTATTGACACCATGCACCCCACGCTTTTTTTAAAATCAAATAATTAATTTAAATTCATTAAAATTTATTTTCTATTTTTTAGTTTGGTTTTCTAGAAAAAGCGTGTTTTTAGTTTTTTTAATTTTTATTTACGATCAAAATTTAAAATAGTGATGGAAGTAATACCTGCCCCTCTAGACAAGTGGCAAAACGCTAGTAGAATAGAATAATCAATGTATGGGATTGACATAAGCTTACGACTAGTGATTAGATTCAACTATGGGTAGAGATAAGGAGAACCATCTCATATGGGGGGAAAGTTGAAAAAGTGTCCAGCTGTATACTGAAAATAAAGTTTTCATTACCTACCAGAATAGCGCTGGGGTTCGAATAGTTTCAATATAAACATAGCTGTTATAAATGGAGTGAAGTTTGCAGAGTTCAAATATTTAAAAATTTTAATGACTCAAGTAGTTAGTAAAATGCTAGTATACAAAACCTCAACTATTTACGTAGTCTAAAAAATGTTTTAGTAAATAAAAACAAAATACTGCAGAGAGAAAGCGTAATTTTTTTTTAATTACGTTTGGCGCTTTCTTTAAAATTTATCGACTGCTACTGCAGCGCCACTCTTACTGGACGCGTTTTTACGGACACTTTTTCGTACACGAGATGGTCCTCCTTAGGCGTTAGCGTTTATCGAAATAGAATCGGTACGGAGCGTTTGCCATTTGTCTAGAGGGGCTGCTCCGTTCCGTCGTGGGTAAAAAATGTAATGTAATTATTAAATGTATGAACTGCTAACGACAAGTAGCAGAAGTAATTACGACCAAATAAACTTAAAGCTTTAAAGAGATTGAGATGATTTTTAAAAAACCGATACTTTTGGGTCAGTAGAATGAAAAACAGTCACTAAGGTACTCGTTGACGACTCGTTTGGCTGAGTTGGTAGAGACCCTAGTTTCTGCGCCAGCGGTCGCGGGTTCGAGTCCCGCTGGAGGCATTCATTTGCTAATCACGAATGTTTGTACTCCAGTCATAGGTGTTTATATTTATAATATATGTGTAGTATATCAACTATCTGGTGTCCGCAATACAAGCACGTAACGTAGCTTACTGCGGAACTAGATGGCGCTGTTGTTATAATGTCCTAACATATTTATATAATAAAATAATAATATACCTAAGCCAGTGATAGTTCAGAGGTAATGCGCTCGCTTGTGTAACCGAGGGAAGCGCGGGTTCACATCCGGGTATTTTTGTGAGAGGCATTTCTTACATGATTAACACTTGTCTAACAGCGAAGGAAAAAATCGTGAGGAAACCTGCATGTCTGAGAGAACCTAGCAAGTTTTCGTAAGACATGCTCAGTCCGCCAACACGCACTGGGCCAGCGCGGTGGACTATGACCTGATCCCACTCGTACTGAGGGAGGCCCACCCCCAGCAGTGGGACGTTAAAAAGACTTAATACTTAAATAATACACATACTTAGATCATCTCCAATGGGACAAGTCTTGAGATGTTTAGTGATTATCAATTTCAGGACTGCCTTTTCAGCGGTTAGACGCTGGTTTGATTCGCGGAGTAGCTTATTTTCTTCACTTTGTCGTCTCATCGTTTCTTTTAACCTTTCCCTGTTGCAAAAATTTGATCACTATTTTAAATATACAAAATTTTGTGAGTACGTTATATCTCTGTAATTATTTTAGTGAAATTAGCTTAAATATTATTATTAATAATGTCCCAACATATTTATTTATAGTTTTTTTTTCAATAATTCAAAATTTAAGTTAGTTGTACATGTGATATTCGCTTACCTATATCTCTTAGACGCTGCATTCCGACTGTCCAAATGATGTTTTGAGTTACTTTTGTTATCATTAACATTAATTTTATCATTATCGTTTTTACATCTATCATTATTATTATCAACTTTTTTTCTTTTAACACTTTTAAAATTAGTTTTAACTGTGGGCAGAGGAACGATTGGTATTTTAGGCAAATTTTGTAAAGGTACTGTCGGGTTCACTATAGTCACTGGTATAAGAGTCCCTGTGTGTATAGGCACTAAGTTGTGAACTAACGGCGTATTTTGCACATTTTGCCTATTCATTGCCGTTTCAGATTTATTTTTGATCACTTTCTTTAATTTTTCCTTTGTATTCTGTTGTACTTTATCAGTTTCATCAACAGCTTTCATCCTTACACGTTTACCATTCGGCAGTTTTATTATAACTTCATAGTCATCTATCTTGGATTTATCTTTCGTTTCGTCAGATTTAACCGAATCTTGCTTTATTGCGCTTTTGCTATCTTTTTCTTCATTTAGATCATATGTAAGGCTATCGACTACAAAATCTAATGATTTCTGGCTCATTATCGGTGGTAGTTCTTTTTTATTTTCTATATTCACTACATTACTATCTTTTCTTATTTCCACGTTACTGTGGATTTTTATGACGTTATTTGTGTATGACACTGTTTCATTGACTCTGTCTTTTGTCCTAGCTTTCTCATCGTCATTTCTATCTGGAACGTCTTTAACTACTCTACTTATAGTTGTCACTTCGTTAGTTAACTTCGATATTGTTGTAGTTTCATATTCTTTTACGGCACCTGATTCGTCACTAGATGATCTAAAATTTGCATTTTTTATTATTAAACCTTAACGTTAAAAAGTTTATTATTAAATACATACATACAATACAATTCTAACTTAGTTAAATTTGTACGTTAACTATTTTTGAAAAATCTTATTAAAATTATCATTATGAACAACACAGAGGATGAATATATAGTTTTTAGAATTACATTATTGTCTGTGTCGCATCGTGAGATAACCACTGGTTAGATAGTGATAAAAGGTAGGATAGCTGGTTATCAGCATCCACATAATATAGGATTTATTTTACTGCAGAAAAATATTACACTTCTGGAAAATCTACATGAACCGTTAAAATGGATCCAAGGACGAAATCAAAAGCGAGAGTGAGTCTAGTAAATGATATAATAAATAGAATAAAAATTCTACATGACCCTCATTAAGTGCCTCTGACTGTGATATGACGTCAAAACCAGGGCTCGGATACCGGTATATTTTTCGAAACGTTTTCGACTTAAAAACCTAAGAACGGATTAGTACCTAATGGTTTCGTTTGAACAGAACGCTATATAAAACGTTTTTGAAGAGGAACAAAATTTAAATCGTTTTCGGTTAATAAAACGTTTTTAACGTTTTTTAAACGTTTTTTTTTTCACTTTAATAAATACGGCATAAAGACCAGTGCCAAACCATTCAAAATATCGTTAATAAAATCTCAAAAAACGAGTACAAGCCCCTAATAACATGTATATTACCACCCCCACCCTCCAGCCAGAACTTTTTCTGAGTCTGGACAATTTTGTCCATGCGCGGTCGCGGTCGCGGAATAAACCGGTTTTTGAAAATGTTCTCGTATCGGTTTCGTTCCGAACAAAATGTTGTATAAAAAATTCAAAGAACTGTTCGAAACATTTTAAAAACGGTATTTTAAATAACGTTTCCGAGCCTTGGTCAAAACCAAACATTTTTGGAATGATCTGAAAAGTAAAACAAAAACATACCTGCTAATAGTAATATTTCTTTGATTATTTGCTGTATATAGCGTACAGTCACCAGATTCCACGGGAAACACCAGATGTGGAGTGTGCAAGGCATCTTCCGTTGATGGACCATCCAGGGGATGTATACTATGTCTGAAAGTAGCAGTTTATCATTAGAATAGGCTGTTTGATAAGAAACGCAAACTTTACTCTATGAGTCTATTTTTAATCTATGGTTTGTTATCTGTGGTTCTATATATTAGGAAGTAGGAAGTTGTAGTAAAAATAGGTTTAAGGTATGGCTCCTGTAGTATTTGTTAAAATGTAAACGAATAATAAAAGTTAAAAAGTAAGCGTTTGTTTTTAATTATAAAATCTCAACAATGTTTTTGACTAACTTCATTATAGCATGTTTTTTTCAACTGAATCAAGGAGATTCTCAATTTAACTATATTGTTTTGGTAACTGGGAACACTTTTTTTGAACAAATTTGATCCCGTTTGAATTTCAAAATAAACATCAATACCATAAGTGTAGAAAACATGTGATGGTTGATTTTTCACATAATTATTTTTCATGTTTAACCAACTTAACATTTTAGATTAAGAGTAGTCTGTCTGATAATTTGTTTATAAGATAGTGTTTACTTTAAATTTGAAATGAAAAATACACTCCTGCATTTGATTTTCAATTTATCCCTACTAAATTGTTAAAACACTGTCTTTTAACTAAAGCTATGTTATTAACGCATTAACAATATAAAAATAATAACTAAAAAAACTGATTGGTAGTTTAAATTTACATAATATAGATATCTAACTAGATATTTTCAAAGTTGGTGTCTTCAGATAAGAAGCTGATCACACAACATTAAAGCATAACAATCAAAATATAATATCATGACTACTTACTTTGTTTCCATAGCCCTTTTGAATCCTTCGTCAAATGGATTAACATTTTGCAGATCCTGGAACAAACCTACTTCTTCGCAGTTTCTTATAAACCGAGTTGGTGTTGGTGTTTGATCCGCTGAAATCGAATGTTTATTATAAAACAAATTAATAAGGCAGTGGTAGCCTAGTGCTAGTGCTAACTGCTACCCCTTGGATAACCAAGTGACTCAGGTTCAAATCTGGGTCTTGCACCTCATTTTCATGTGCACATCATTTCTAACATGATTACTAGTCTTATGGTGAAGGAAAACCTACATACTTGAGAGAACCTAGCAAATTTTAGAAAAACAAGTGAGGTCCGCCAACCTGGACTGGCCTGATCCCACTTTTGAAGGGAGGCCCGTGCCCAGCAATGGGACATTTAGATAATATTGTACATATTATTAGTACTTTTATACATTTTAATTTTAGATAATGTCTCTAACTTCAAAGGTCAGCTCAAGCTTTTGTTAACAAAAACATTTTCAAATTTACCTACCCACAAAAGCAGCTTTCTGCTCCATTCCCAGATGAAGTATCATGTCGTGTTTCTTAGTATGTACATGCAAATGATCTTCATTTGTAAATGTCATGCCACAATCTGGCAGAGTACATGCAAATGGCTTTTCAGGCTCCATATTTTAAGCAAAATTCCCGATTAAATCATAAATAAAGTTAAAAGACAATTAATATCCATGTTGATTATGTGTGGTGTTAATTTCATTACTAAATTTAATCGTGATAGATAATCATACGATAAAACTCGTCTTTAATTTTTCAATAACTTTGATTATTTCAAGTAACCAATAAGACATGTTTTATAAAATAACGCCTATGTAACTTTAATTTCAATTAATAATTTTGTATATAATTTTCCTGCATTTGCATTTTGCTACTGGGGTTTTCCCTTTATCATAAAATCCATGCCATTTATGATTTGTGATAATAAACAATATAAAAATATTACTTCACACAAATAGACATTAAGTATATTTCATACAATAAATATTTTAACATAATATACACTTATTTACTTTGAAAACATTAAAATTATTAAATAATAAATATCAACAAATAAAATATGATCCCCTCGTGCAATGTCAAGTGTCAATGTCATTCTCATTGTTAGGGACACGAAAAAAGTATCGATACTTTGTGGTATCGAGTACATTTCCTTTCGATACCGATACTTTTGTACTCGATACTTTGCATTCGATACTTTTACTCAATGAGTACTTTTTGGCAGGTATCGTATCGAATAAAAAGTTATGTTTAAAATGGGTCATCTTAGAATTTCGTTTAATTTTATCGTAATTTGTATTCGCTTCGCGCTTTGTTTTTTTGCTAAATACGGTTGATCATTATTTTGCTTGAGTATTATTTGATTTATTCAAGTAATCTAAAAGTACTCACTATCATTCTGTACTGTGTAACTAACTGTGTTGTCTAAGTTTGCTTGATATTCCAAATAGTGGCTAGTATAAATAGTAGTAATAATCATTATAAATCTTTTCTACGTAAAGGTTTAAGCATTGTGGAATTCCGATGAACAAAGCTCATTGTTTGACATCAATTTTGGACAAAATGCTACTGTTCGCTAATTGTTAAATCCTGATTCCATAGCAAACTGTACTTGTTTTTGAAGATATAATTAAGAATAACTGTATCAATTCGACAAGAAATAAATTTAAACGAAAACTTTCTCAAATAACCTACTGTACTCTACGAAAATATCAACAACAACAATGGCGCTTGGTACGAACTGACGTAACGAATTCTTATTAGTGTTTACAGTCACGTGATAAAATGTCTACTTTAGCTGAATTTATTTTTAGAAATACTAATAATCCATATTTATTTTATTAAATAATATTGTTTTTTGTGATCTCTAAGTCATGATTAATCATTAGAAACAGTCGTCCATGCGATTTATTCTTAGTGGACACGACCCTATTTTGTCGTAGTAACGCTGCGGTGGCGCAGACCCCGTGTGGCCGGCTATGCGTTAAAATATTTGCGTTGCGACGACGCAACGCAACGTGCCGTATGGACTGGCACTTAGGCCCTAAGAAAAGTACTCTACACCTTGTAGTATGGATACTTTTGTTTCGATACTTTTATGAGTACGATATTTTTTTTCGATACTACTCATGAGCAGGAACACCGGACCTACACGACCTTACGGCTTATGTTTATAGTTATGGCAACGCCATCTAGTTCACTCGTTCTCTGGATCTTCTAAAACGCAACAACAAAACATTTTTTTTGCGGAAAGTAGATACGTATTTTGTTTATTAAAATGTAAAATAGGTATAGGGTAGGCCAACTAAACCACTGCTCTAATGAGTCAACGAGGTTTCGGAATAAGCGTTATTAGCCAATCGAGATTTGTCCACATTCAGTGTTCGGCCTAACTCCCATACGTTAACGATTATAAAAATTTTACTTCTATTATCAAGTAAACCTAATAGCCTGAAAGAATATAAGTATTGGTCCATAAGTGCGTATAATATTGAAAGAATTTTCTTTCAATTTCTAACTGTAGTGGAGTAGAACCTTCTATCATCAGCTCATTGATATGATAACGACGTTACGCTAGGTGACTCAAATGTACGGATAGCCTATAAAAGATTAAGCCGAGTATTGTTAATTTGCTCCTAAGAATTGAAGAGTTCCGTTTCTTTGTCATGGATCTCATGATCAGAACCTAACCTAATTTTTATCAAACTACCCTTGAAGTACATCCTTTCCAATAAAAAAAAATCATCAAAATCGGTTAGCGTGATATTGAGTAATTCGTCCATTTGTCGCACACATAAATAATGCAAATTTAAAACTTATATGGTTTTCTCATGGATGCCATTGTCAGAACTAGAAAATATTAAAATGGAACCACACGGAAAACACCACCTTTCAATTAAAAAAAATCATCAAAATCCGTTCACTCAGTCAAAAGTTCTGAGGTAACAAACATAAAAAAAACAGACGAATTGAGAACCTCCTCCTTTTTATAAGTCGGTTGAAAAACGAAAAGTACTCGATACCTTGAAGTATCGATACTTTTGTTTCGATACTTTTATGAGTACGATACTTTTTTTTCGATACTACTCATGAGTACAGTATCGATACTTTCTATTCGATACCGTGTCCCTACTCATTGTAATTTGTAAACTTTGTAATTTGTATTGATTTTGACAAAACTTGATATACAGATGCGTTCGATTTAGTTAATACTTGATCAACTAATAATACTATCATTATAATATGAATAATATTAACAGTTTTATTAATGTTCATTCATTTATTTCCATGTACACTTATATTTTGATATAATTCCGCAATTCTAGATTGAAGGATATAAAATCAAGTATCTAATAAAAGAACAACACAACATTAATTACCTTAAAACAACTACATAATATATTAAAATTATTAGAAATATAATTGATTAACAATAGTATGTAATATTTCTTTTACATTTTTTTATAATATAAATAGAAGAAAAGGTTATTTTTAAGACATATTTATACGCTTAGGAGTATAATCTTTTACATTAGGAAAATATGAAGTGTATTTTTCAGGTGAATAACCGTGGAGTTTGCTTTGTTTTCCACTTGTTCTGACGAATATGGGGTACGCAGTTGATCTTTTCTTCCTCGGGCCATCCTGTATTTGCTGGTTGGGGTAGCCCGGGTCTACGTATCTTCTCGAATTAATATCGTTGCCATCCGCTGTCGGGAATATTGTTGGCTAGATAAAATGTTAGGCACTTACTTTTCATTACAAATACAAATAAATATATTAGATGATAGAGGATCTCATATGTATTTATTTATCAATATTCTAATAAATTAAAAAGTTATAATATTATAATAAATCTAAATTGTTGTTTATATTTATCAAAATATGTTTAAAAGGTGACGAAATAAAATTTTATCATATGACTTAAAATCTACGATAAAAAGTTTAAGAGTAAAAGTAAATTCATTTAATCCTCTTCTTTTGCACTATTTAACAAGAGAAAATAGTCAAAAGCAGCAGCAAGTTATTTAACCACGATAATTTACTGACAGCTTTTTTGTCTTCAATCATAATCAGTTTAATAATTACTTGTCTTGCCTGAGCCTCTGTTGGCAAACATGCCAGCAGACTGCGTTTGTGGTTCACCACTCACAGTATTCGGTTGGATACCAGGCATACCCACAACTGGGTTTGGTTCATTTTGTTGACCTTTCCAGGGCCTGATAAATTAAAATGATGTTACCATTATATTGAATTGAATGAAATAATATTCAAAATATTAAAAAAAATAACTTCAGTATTTACTTACTGCACATTAATACGGACACTTACTTGTCTGGGAATAGTTCACCAGGCTGCCCTCGAGTTTGAACGATGCGTTCACCATTAACTTCCACGACACATCTTAAGCGGGCACAACATGTTGGAAATTCTATTAAAATTAATATTATGTGATGAATTAATCTTAAAACAATCAGAATTCTATTATACAAGCCAAATTTGCATATGTGTAGGTATGTGTTTGTCATCCACGGATATACCTGTAGTAAGACGTTGGCTACTGTACGCCAGCTAGTGAAATATTTTTTATGAATATAAAAGTAAATATTTGCAAATTTGAAAAGCATTGACCATCATAAGTTCACTATCCATATAAATACATACCAACATTCTCGTCCTCAATGTATTCATGACATTCCAAAGCATTCTCTGGAATTTTAGGTTTACGACAGCTGAAATAATATGGATTGATATAAAAACAAAAATAACAGTCAAATACGCTTCGTATATACATAATATCTCTCACCCCACTGCAGCTATGAAATATTTTCCATCTCGTATTTCACATCGGTATCTGTGACAAGTATAGTGATCTGACCATTCTTGCCACGGTTGATAGCCTTTCCTTGAATATTTATCCACACATGCTTGATCTACAAAATATTTTGTTACTTTAACTCATACTTTATAAATATGCTGTTGCTAGTCATCCGATAATCATATGTATAAAAAATATATTATTCGTGTTACTATTGTCGGCTTGTATATATATTTAATGTTATGCAAAAAATAACCCTAACCTACCGAGCTGATATTATTTAAGATCCCACCGATTTTTAAGTTGAAGAGTTTTTTTGTGTAAATACAGACATGTCCGCAATACCATAATATACGAGTATGTAATAAAGTGCAGAGGAAATTAATTTCTGAAGGCGCAATATATCAAACACTAATAGAATAAAAATAACGAATATATTTTTTTTATCCGACTATCGGATGAATAGGCACTTCGTTATAAATATAATAGATTTAGAAAATCTATGATAAATATTTGTAGTTCATTTAAAATATGAAAAAAATGCAATTTGGTACTTACAACTAACGTCTTCAGAAGTTATTGAGGGTAAAGAAATAAATAACGAAAATATTATAGTCAAAATGTCCATCTTGATTTTCACGGAACTGAAAAACTAAATCTATATTTTGTTTTTAGCAGGCTTCATTCAGACACGAAACTGATCTACAAATGGATAATTTACGGTCTAGAAATACATTTTCAATAGTCAGTTTATTTTGAAAACATTCTTATACAATGATGCTACATTTGGGAAATAAGTATAATATTTTGTGAACGATGAGGATTTCCCATGTAATGTTTTAATAACATTAGATATATGTTGAGAAAAAAGAATCGCATTCAATAGTAAAAGGTATATTGCATTTAGACATCAGTTAAATATTACGTTAATGAAAATAAAACTACATATTTACGGACAACTTGTCTATTTATGTTGTAAAAAAAACAGTGTCCGATAAACATATTTTAATGAAACAACTAATATGTTTTTATTAATTTTCCCGCATGTGTAAAAAAAGTTTTTGTTTTTACAATTGATCAATTATTATTATTTATTATCAACCCTAGTGAGAGGTGGTAACGAAGATCAAAACGATTGACCCAGAGCCGGCGTTAGAACTACCAGCGCCCTGGGCGAGATTTTTTTCGGCGCCCCTAAATCGATAAACTCTGAGTCCTAAAAAAAGTTCAACTCGTGTTTCTATGAACTCAACTCTTTCTAAGCAATTTTATCATTGCCGTCTGCTGTGCTCGTGGCGGAACAACTAAATAAAGCAGTACCATCCAGTCTGCGATATCTACGTTCCCGTTCCATCTCTCTGGAGACCGTTGCACACGCGTCGCCACGCGACCGCAACATTTGGGAAGCAGGTGAGCAGAGGATGCAGGGCAAAAGGTGATCATTCTGCGCCTCAAAACAGAATCTACTCTCTAGGGAGGATACCCGAATAAAACCGAGTCGGCCCAAAGGCTCCGAGGTGGCATCCTCATCCAAGAGCTAGTGCTACGATACAAGCTGCAAATACTCTGCCTTAGTGAAGTTCGTAGGAATGGTTTTAGGTAGCTGAGAACATAAAGTGAGTCCCACTTTGCTCTATTCCGGTAAGGAGGATAAAGACGATACCCGGGACACGGCGTGATACTTCTCCGATCTCAGACTGAATCATAACAGCCCGCTTTTACACCAAGGCCCGGAAAATCAGCATTGTCTAATGCTATAATGCGCCTACTAACAGTGCAAGCAATGAACTCCAAGATGATTTTTATAGTGTATTGAACGCCACACTCAATAACATCCGTAGACAAGAAATAGTTTTCGTCATGGGGGATTTATATGCAATGCATGCAATGCTGGCTGTAAAAGTCGTATGAGCTAGGACTATGCAACGAGAATAATTAAAGTTTCTTGGAGTTTGGCCAGAATAATGGTCTAACCATTTGAGGCACTTTATTTGTACATGGACATCATCATAAGTACACATGGAACTCACCCGATGGTATCACAATTCACAAAAAACCAAATCGAGAAGATGTTTGAAGCCGAAGAGATGCTGGTATCGAAAGTGACTACCACCTATTAGTTGCAGAAGTGCGACTAAAAGTATCGGCATCGATAAAGCGAAGATGAGCCAACAATTTGATGTCAACAAGCTGAAGAACCCAATTGGTGACGTTATTAAACTCGAGCTTTAAAACAGATTTTCTATTCTTGACAAGAACCCCATAACGGTCGACGCGGAGTGGAATCAAATTGATCTACATAGAGACCAGCTGAGACATAACTGGATGGCGCAAAAAACGTGGAACCTCATTGGACAACGGTAAGAACTTCCACTCAAACTTATTACCCCAAACTTTAGTAGCAAAGATGCACAGGAAGATCTCAAACTGAAATACCGACAGATTCACAAAAGTATCCACCCTTCGGGATAGAAGAGCGTGGGCTCATGGTATTGCTGATAGAGCTCCAAGAGCAGTGAATACCAATGTGAAGGAGATGTACAAAGCTACGAGGGAACTGACGACGACGACGACGCAGACTTATAGTGGCAGAGGTTGTTTTTATAAATTCATAACATTGAAATCAGCCTATAAAAAATTGTTTCATTTAAATAACAGATGAGGGTATATTTTTCTAATCCCGGATCTTAGATCATGAAGGCCATCGGGAAAACCTGGAAGTGGAGCGAAATTAAACGTGAAGCTTAAAACGCGCCCTTCCCTCTCCAGCGCCCGGGGCGGTCGCCCCACCGCGCCCACCCCTAACGCCGGCCGTGGATAGACCTCGACTTCCGAAAAGTAAAAATTAATATGTAAATTAGATAAAATTGTATAAAAACCCAACCCTTCATGTTAAAAAACCTTCTTGAAATAATTTGAAATTGTAAAAAGGTCTCCATTTCAAGTCGGGGGAAACCGGTCTATAAAAAAAACGCTAGGCTTCAGTTGCTCCTAAATTAAAAAAACTTTCAAAATTGAATTTTAGGAAAATTGTATGCTGTAATAAATATTATAATTTAATTTAAATGTAGCGTATTATAACTGTACTTACGGTTATATTCGAACGAGTTTTAAAGGAGCATTGTAATCGAACTTCACATCAATACAAATCAATACCAACAACTTAAAATCATTGTTTGTGATTATTTTCTCAGTATGTAAATTCTTAGAATTCATACATTGTTACAAGTGTTAACAACAGTTTAAACGCTTTTTTGCTCAAATACAATTTTATGAAGATGTTGAGCATTGAACGAGATATTGTGGTAGTACCTATTTTAGAAAAATTAATAGTATTTTTTCATCGACTTCCAAAAGGAGGAGGTATCAATTCGTCTGTATGTTTTTTTTTTATGTTTGTTAGCTCAGAACTTTGAACTGGGTGAACCGATTTTGATGATTGTTTTTTTATTTGAAAAGTGGTGCTTCCCGTGTGGTCCCATTTTAATATTTTCCAGCTCTGACAATGGCATCCATAATAATAGTAGTAGTATATAGTATCCTTATAATAGAAGGTAAAATTTTATAATCATTAAATAACACGATACGTATCTACTTTCCGCAAAAAAAAAAAAATTATTTTTAACAAAAAAAACAAAAACCGACTTCCAAACTAAATAAATCTAAAATAAAAAGTAGAAAATAATTATTTTAAGAACTTTGTTAAGTTTGAAGTCGGTACCAGCCAAAGCAAAATAATCGTAAATAGATACATATTCGAATAATCTATTAATTTGTAAACATAATCATAATACCTGGCTGGCACCGACTCCAAAATTAACAAAGTTCTTAAAAGAATTATTTTCTACTTTGTAGTTAGATTTATTTTTTGTAATTCTATGATTATATCCCATTGATAGTAAAAATTATTAAGTTTAAGAAGGTGGTGGATGGATGGTGGCGGTGGACTTCGCACATGAACAGGAGGTGTGCCGTGCGAGATCCGCATTTAAACCCGCATCACTCGTTATCCAAGCAATAGCTAGTAGCTACCACTGTTCTCTTGCGTAATTAAAACAGGCAAATCCATGCGCCATAGTGAGTTTACTCAGTGACATCAAAAACGTGAGTCCATGGCCAGTTTACTTAAGTTAGTTACATAATTGTCAATTTTTTAATTGAATATAAAATAGTGTCCTTAACTAAAACGAACGGACAAAAATTCAAAAAGTCTTCATCAAAGCATTTTATGTTATCTTGAACGCATCTACAATTTACAAATATGGCGAATGCCAGTCGGCCAGAGCGTTTACAAATTTTAATACGACAGAATGCGTCAGTCAAACGCTTAGCTTTTGCCTCTATAATTTTAATTTTGAAAAATAATAGCCAAAGAGTACATTATTATATACTGATAATAGCTATCTAAAAATCGAATAAATACAACGTGCTCATTGTGTTCACTGTTTAGTGCTTTAAAATAAGTTTAAATAATAAGAATATACAAATGAAGTGAGTATTATTATTTAATTTTTGATTATTCATCTTTTTTTATTAATTAATAAGTTCCTATTTGTTTTTCTTCGTTATATTTAGCCTTTACAAAAATAATATTTAAAACATAAAACATCGAGTCGAACACATTTCGAATCGACATTCAATTATTTATTAATAAAAATGTGCCCACCCTCATATTATTTAATTTATAAAAACTAATGGGTGCTTAGATATTTCCTCAATTATATATCTCCATTTTTGTAGTCTCAAGACTTATTTGTAACAAGCGTATTGATTATATTTTATATTGTTTTTGGTATTGAAAAAAAATATTTAACTGTTTTCTAACTAGTTATTTACGAAATAAATACGATATATCCATACCATATTTTTTTGTATTGATAAATATCTTTTACACATTATAAAAACAAAAACTAAACGTAATTTTATTTATTTTATAGTTTCAAATAAAGTCTTATACTGTAAATTAAATATAACTTCAACAGTAATAATTTTTGATTAAAAACAGTATTCACTGATAAAGCATGTGAAACATTGACTCATGGCATTAGGTATGTAACCAGATCCTTTGTATAATGGAAAATGAAGATCAGCATTTTATAATTATTGTTAAACCGAAGATAACATAAATTCATTATTTAAAAATATTTTAGGTATAAAATAAATGTATAAAAGAGGCTGCTATTTAAAATATTAATTGTGTTTTGTAATTGAAATTTGTTCAGAATGCATGCATTGCTTGAATATCAGAATGTTGCAGGTTCAAATCCGGGTCTTGCATCTCTGATATTTTCATGTGCTGATCATTTTTAACATGATTATGTCTCACTAACATATTATCTAAATTTTTTCATGTTTTACATTTGTGACATCACCATGAATAAGCAAAAGATAGTGTATATGAAATGTGAATGTAAGTTTGTTTGTTACACTTTCACACCCAGACAACATGAACAAGAGTGAAGCCGCGGGTACTGTTAGTTTATTATAATTTTACTTTTTTAATACTTTGTTATTAATAATTTACATCCTATAAAATAAATATTGTAGTATTGGGTGAGTTGTATTTGCGTTAATACTGAACTATTTTTCTAAAGTAATATTAACTAAAACTTTCAGTATGTTAATAAATAAAAATGAAGATTTCCTTTGCCATAAGAAAATATAATATACAAAAATATCAGAGTTGCAAGACCAAGATTTGAACCCGCTTTACCCATTTACCAAGTGAATACATTACTACTGTTCCGTCTGCGGTACTGCCTTCATAATTAATGTATAAATTATAATTTGCAAATGTATATATATAGTCCTTGAACTTTGTCCACAGCTAGCTAACTATTAAAGCAAATTACCTATTTTAGATATGAAAAAAGTCAAGGGCACACATAATGGAAAATATAATTTGCAGTTTTTAACCGACTTCAAAAAAAGGAGGAGGTTCTCAATTCGTCGGGGACTTTTTTTTTTTTTTTTTTTTTTTTTTTCTATGTATGTTCCCCGATTACTCGACGATGGCTGGACCGATTTGTAAAATTCTTTTTTTGTTTGAAAGGGTATAGTTTCTAGTTGGTCCCATAGTCACCAAGTCACGATCTGATGATGGGATCCCAGGGAAATCGAAGGCAACTCTCAAATTTTATAGGCACTTATTACGTTTTTCATATATTTCCTAAAGCTGTTCAAGTATTTGCGTCTGATAATCATCATCTCCTGTGGTTGAGCTAATGATGGAAGGTACAACTCCTCAACGGTTAGGAGTTAAAAGAAAATTCTTTCAATATTATACGTAATTATAGACCGATAGTTAAATTCTTTCAGGCTCTTATTAACCGACTCTAAAAAAAGGAGGAGGTTCTCAATTCGTTAGGGACTTTTTTTTAAGTATGTTCCCCATTACTCGAAGATGGCTGGACCGATTTGGAAAATTCTTTTTTTTACATATAAACAAAATAAGTAACTACTTTCCGCTAAAAAATTGAAAATAAATTATTTTTAACAAAAAACAAAAACCGACTTCAAAACTAAACAAATCTAAACTAAAAAGTAGAAAATAATACTTTTAAGAACTTCGTTAATTTAGAAGTCGGTGCCAGCCAAAGCAAAATAACCTTAAATAGACACATATTCGATTAATCTATATCTATAATATTTGTAAACATAATCAAAATACCGTTCGAAAGTTCCTTGCAAAGGCAAGATAAGTCTATCCGTCTTGGCTGGCACCGACTTCAAAATTAACGAAGTTCTTAAAAGTATTATTTTCTACTTTTTAGTTTAGATTTGTTTAGTTTTGAAGTCGGTTTTTGTTTTTTGTTATCTTGTAAACAAATTGATTGTTTGGTGACTCAAAATTAAGTAGCAAATGTCTAGTAAACCTTAACTGTGACAGCTCTCACTATTATACGCGCACGCGCACACACAAACAAACACACGTACGCACGCACACACGCATACGCACACACACGCATACGCACATACGCATTCACACACACATATACGCACGCACTCTCTCTCTCACAAACACACACACACACATAAACATTCGCAATTATTGTAATAAAGTCGGATTAATTATTAAAAGTTATTGAAGGTTAAATAACAAAATAGTAAAATAAGTAATTGGCAATATTAATGATGTCTTGAACATTGCGTGTATAAAGGCCACATAGCGATGAGTCTTTTAATATTATGCATTTTAATTTTTTTTTAATAGGTAAACACTGAAATAGATGAACTTATAAATCAATTAATCTGTGTAGTAAATATCTCGCTGTATAATAAGTTAGATTTCCAGTCTTATAATAATTGTATACAAAGACAGTGGTAGCACAGTGGTAACGCGCTCGTTTGGGAAACTGAGTGAATGTGGGTTCTAATCCCGGGTTTTGCACCTCTAATATTTTAATGAGCGGAGCATTCCTAACATGACCTTATGGTAAAGCAAAATATCGTGAGAAAGCCTACATCTCTGAAAGAACATAACAAGGTTTTCGAAATACATACAAGTAAAGTCCGCCAAACTGCACTTGGCCAGTTTCGTGGACCATGCCCAGGTCATCCTAGTATTAAAGGGAGGCCAATGCCCAGTATTGGGACGGTAAAATGATCTGAATATAATACAATAATTTCTAACAGCTTTTATTTTTACAGTAGCCTCCAGTCACCAAGGCTTAGCGAGGACGACCTTCTCAGCTCCCCGTCCTCAGATGAAAAAATGGACACAGCATCAGAATCTCTAAGGTCCACCCAAAACACGCCCAATTCCATCCTATCAGATTCAGAAGAACGGGAGACTGAAGTTCTTAGATTACAAAATCCAAATGTTTTAAGACTGGCCGAACCAGAAAAGCTAGACAATAAAGTCTCTACCAAAACAGATTTAAATGACAGTTTCATCACTTCAATGTCAAATTTGAGGATCGATTCATCAGAAAGAAGGCCCAAAAACCTGGGCATTAGCCCACCGAGACTCAGCTCAACATTAACTCTAACAACGAATCATCCCTTAATGGGATTAGGGAGTCCGGATGAGAACTTTCCCGATGTCATCCCCAAAAAGATGACCAAAAATGAGGACGAAAAGGATTTGAGTCTTTCCAGCATAGAAGACGAAAGAGGGACGACTAACGGCTACGAACTGTACACGCCTTTAAGGAATACGTCTAAAAACAATTTATACTACTCGGATAATTTCGTGACGGCAGACAGTCAGCTTTTAAATGATTCCCTAAATTTTACACCAGATGTCGCGAGGATAGAACAGAAGGAGAGGCGAAAAATCATTCCACGTTTAATGGAAACGCCCAAAACGGATAATTCAATGCGAAAAGACTGTTTCGAAGACAATAGTGCCATAAAAAAATATTCTGAAAATAAATTATCTAGTCAAAGTACGCCTAAGACCCTTGCGATAGAAATTCCTGAACCTGAAGAGTTTCATACAGGGGTGAGTATCGACAATAGTATTTTGATGTAAATGTGTTTTATTGTACGTGTTAACTCCAGAACAAATTGATTCTCTAACTTATAGGATAATATTATGATGACATGATGACGACACGCTTGACTCAGTTTGTAGTGGTCCTACTTGCTATGCAGGCGGTCGCGGGTTCGAGTCCCGCTGGGGCATTCATTTGTGAGCATGTTTGCACTCCAGGCATAGGTGTAGTGTATTAACTATCTGGTATCTCAGTAGCTTAACATGGAACTAAATGGTGCTGTCTGTCGATGTCTCCACAAAAAATAGTTTTAAATATGAGTGGTATAAGTTAATTTTTAACCAACTTTAAAAAAAGATAGGATAATAATAGCGATGTACTTTATTTTACGAAATGTCAGAAGATATTCAATGTTTTTTTTGTGAACAGCTTAAAAATATCAATCCATATATGTGGAATGATTAAATTCAAGGTGACGTTAAAAGAGGTTACTCTAAAGAAGGTTACATTTGTAATTTAGAAATTAACATCTAAATAAAAAAAAACTGTAAACTAGGTTTTGCCCGCGCTTCTGCTTCTGATTTGCCTGAGTTCTATCCCAGGATTGATTCTCTAGTCTTGCAACATTTTATCAAAATATATTCAACGGTTTAATCGTGAAAAGGTAACAGACAGAGTCACTTTCACATTGATATTAGTATGGATATAAATCGAAAGTTAACATTAGAGTATATTCACAACACGTATTTCCTTTCCATACGAAATAGGTCAGTCTTAGTTTAATTATGAATTAATGCTTGACCAAATTTTTTTTCCATATATAATTTTGGAATTTAGTGGCTTAATGAACGTGATGTCCTGGGTTCGAGACCTAGGTCGCACCAATATTGGTTTTCCTGTCAATAAAAACCCTTAAGCTTCGAATACTATACAGTAAAACTCTGTCTTCCACCTTCTTTCTCAACGACCATGTCAAGTAGTAATTTCAATTAGCTAGTCTCAGTGAAGACCAAGACAATAAGAACATGCAGCAATCTAACCCGAACCCATAACTGAAAACTGCATCAAAATCGGACTAGTAGTTTTGGAGAAAAATGGCATCTTGTATTTACACAAACATACAAACATCCTCTCACCCCAAACGCATATACCGTCTCCGTTCCGTCGTGGGTAAAAAATTCTAGAAAAATATAGATTCGGCCTCTGTATCGAAAATAATGACTATTCCCAAAAAATATTTAATGTAAAGATTTGACAAAGGATTTTGTTATGTGCATATTAATAGTGGATTCTTATACATTTAAGCATACCTACCTAACGTAAATTAAAAAAAAGTTTTTATTAAAAGAAAAAAATGATCAACACGGAATCAAATTCTCTAATACTAAACAGAGCATCTACTGAACGCAATTAAACATCGACACGTCGATGAGGAAATATACTTTCGTCTTCTAATAATGAATTTGCATCGTTCGCACTTTCAATAGCTTTAATACGATAAATGTATGTAAGGGCAATAAGACACCCTATCATGTATTTTATTATTAGTCACGAGTAGTAGTAGAGTAGTAGTAACGAGAGACTCACGCACATTTTACTAGGGTTCAAGCCTACGTTTCATTTTTTATCGCAGATCACTAATTCTTAAAAGTAGCTTTAGTTCTCCTTTTAAAATCAGCTATCAGACAATGAAAGTTCCGTCAAAATCAGTGAACAGACAGACAGACAAAAATATTTAAACTTGAGTTTTTTATACGTACTGGACCGTAAGTAATTGTAATATTTTCAACCGACTTCCAAAAGGAGGAGGTTATCAATTCGTCTGTATCTTTTCTTTTTTTTTTTTTTATGTTTGTTAGCTCATAACTTTGAACTGGGTGAACCGATTTTGATGATTCTTTTTTTATTTGAAAGGTAGTGCTTCCCATGTGGTCCCATTTTAATATTTTCCAGTTCTGACAATGGCATCTATGAGAAAACCATAAAAGTCTTAAATTTGCATTAAGTATTTGCGCGACAAATGGACGAATAACTCAATATCACGCCAACCGATTTCGATGATTCTTTTTTTAATGGAAAGGATATACTTCAAGGGTAATTTGATGAGAGTTTGGTAAGGTTCTGATGATGGGATCCATGACAAAGTATCGGAACTCTTCAATTCTTAGGAGCAAATTAACGATGCTCGGCCTAATCTTTTATAGGATATATGGATATTTGAGTCACGTACTGTAACTGATGAAGGAAGGTACAACTCCTCAACGGTTAGCAGTTTAAAGAAATTCTTTCAATATAATACGCAATTGTGGACCGATAGTTGTATACTTTCAGGCTATTAGGTTTACCTCATAATAGAAGGTAAATTTTTATAGTTATTAAACACAATACGTATCTACTTTCCGCTAAAAATTTAAAAATAAATTATTTTTAACAAAAAAACAAAAACCGACTTCCAAACTAAATAAATCTAAACTAAAAAGTAGAAAATAATACTTTTAAGGACTTTGTTAATTTTGAAGTCGGTGCCAGCCAAAGCAAAATAACCCTAAATAGATACATATTTAATTAATCTATCAATTTGTATACATAATCAAAATACCTGGCTGGCACCGACTCCAAAATTAACAAAGTCCTTAAAAGTATTATTTTCTACTTTTTAGTTTAGATTTATTTAGTTTTGTAAAAAGCTATTATCATTCATCGTTCAGTAGCGAATTTAGGTTCGCGATATAAATTACTATTTGTTGAATTTTATTAAAATAGAAAACTAACAGAAATAATGTTATATGTGATTTTTTAAATCAATTATTAAACATTTTGAGGCCCCTAAAATTCTGTTACCCTCGGCCCGGGACTTTGGACCTAAGAGTAAATCTAGCCACTAAACCACTAAGACAGCTAACTATGACTAGAATAAGTTAAAAATGTTTTTTTTATATGATGATAGTAATGTCAAATATGTATTCATCAAAGGTGGCAGAATGGTGCGAATCCCCATCACATCTCCGCGCGATGCCAAACTTTGATCTGCCCATCGAGATGTCGAGTAGCATCGGTATGCATAATGTAAGTTTTTCTAATTTCCATACAATCTAGGCCCTAGATTCTAGGGTTTCAAATATGGTCTAATATTAAAAAATGTAAAAATAATTAATCATATATACTGTACTATAGTAAGAAAAAAAATTAATGACAATTAATTTGAAGAAATGTGGATTATACCATTTTTGCCCTTTTCACTCTTTAAAGTTTTTGTTTTTCTATGTCAAATTGCAATTTTATGACGTCTAGAGTTCTAAGTTGGTTCGACGTCCGCCGGTTAAAGGATAAAACTTTTTATTTAGATGTCATTTGGCTTTTCATTACGAAGTAATATCCTACTATATTTTTGGGAACATTATGGTTTGATTAATTTATTATCACGTATGAGTCTCGTTTTAAGCTAATTTAGAAAAATATGGATATGAGTGTATATTTATTATAATTTATAATATAAAAATCGGCCAAGTGCGAGTCGGACTCGCGCATGAAGGGTTCCGTACCATTATCTATTTTACCACTTTGGAAGTGTCTCTCGCGCAAAATATTCAGTTTAGAAAAAAATGATATAGGAAACCTCAATATCATTTTTGAAGACCTATCCATAGATACCCCACCCTTAATGGTTTGATGAAAAATATTTTTTTAAGTTTCAGTTCTAAGTATGGGAAACCCCCAAAATTGATTGGTTTTTTTTTTCTATTTTTGTGTGAAAATCTTAATGCGGTTCACAGAATATATCTACTTACCAAGTTTCAACAGTATAGTGTCTTATAGTTTCGGAAAAAAGTGGACTGACGGACAGACAGACATGAAGAATCCATAAGGGTTCCGATTTTTGCCATTTGGCTACGGAATCCTAAAAGTGCCTCCCCTCAATTAGTTAATTACCGGGCTATTCATTGTATGCCGGCCTCTATAATGTCCCACTGCTGGGCATGGGTTTCCTTGAATGCGAAGTGGAGTAGACCATGATCAACTACATTGGTTAAGTACCAGTAGGCGGTACACATGACTTTTGTCAGTCATCTCAACGATGTTTCCTCACGATGTTTGTCTTCATCGTAAGACAAGTGGTAAACATGTTGGGAATGATTCGCACATGATAATATTAGTGGTTTAAAGTCAATTGTACTTGAAAACGCACAACCATGGCTTCTACGAGCTACGCCAAGTAAAAAGTTAAATTATTATTGTTATATCCATAATTGCAGCGTTAGCTCAATGGTAACGCGCTTGCTTTAGAAATTGAAGCCGGTTCGAGTCTCGAGTCTCATCTCTAATACGCTCTTGTGCGAACGTTTTTAGAACATTTTGAACAACCATCGTGAAGATCGTACGTACATCGTACATATTTGAGGGAACCTAGCTTTTTGAATTACTTGTGAAGTCCAAACATCACTAAACTAACGTGATGGACTATGGCCTGATCTTCCTCGCACAAACCTCTACCCCCAACGAGACATAAACAGATTCAAATCATAGGTCCTAATAATAATAATCCCTTATCCAGGATCTGGATTCCCCAGACGTGATATCCTCATCAACCCAGGAAGATAGATCAGCTTACCAAGCGATGTTGGATCCTTACACGGGATCAGTCGCGTTAAGGCACACCGCGCCACGAAGTAACCCGCCACGAAGGAAAGTGCAATTGGTGAGTTTTTGTTTTTTTTTTTAATTTGGTTGTATATCTTTATTTATAGTCTATTCTTTACTCGACTGCGAGAAATAAAAGAGGTACTGTGTTGAGATGTATGTATGTAGGTATGTCTTTGTATCGTTTCATTCATCGCGAAATATCGGAAATCGCTTGACATATTATGAAGGTAAAATTTGGCAGGGAGGTAGTTTATAGTTAATAGACATCCGCTAAGAACGGATTTTGCGACAGGGCCGGATTAAGAAGGTCTAAGGGCTCTCGCAAGTTTGTATGAAAGTCTTTCATTTTTTGTGCTACAAACTTTAATTTGGCAGGGACTACCTAGGGACGAACTCGAGCGAATCGAGAGTGAGTCACTGGTAAAACTGTATTCCTTGGTCAACTTGCTTTTTTCTTTTAAGTTAGCATACAAGTTAGTTAGCAATTTGACGTTTACGCAAAGGAGAAAAATTTTGACAGCCCGTCTAAAACAGAATATAATCATAAATATAATTTACAGTCTTTAATGGTCTGGGATATTGCAGATATTAATAAAAAAAAAAATTAGGTTTTTATTTTAATTCGGTTCAGTAATTCCAAATTCATATCAGATACCTTTTCCGGCTACTTTTTATCAACTTTAGGCCTTTAGTAAAAATCATAGTTTTCCGTAAACATTGTTCATTCACACAATTATTATTTTATGAACTAGCGACATATCCTCGTTTTGCTTGGGTTCGTCCTTGGGTACTTTGTAACGGAAATAGATACTATAAATAAAGTACTATTTAAGAGATTATTTATTCCCCGTAGAAAAAATTCATCCCCCTTTTCACCCTCTTAAGGGATGTTTTCCTGAGTAAAAATGATCCTATGTCTTTCCCAGGGCCTCAAACTATCCTATACTTAATTTTATCTAAATCGGTTCGGCAGATTTTTAGTTTATCCATATATATTTTTCTTCGTATTGGTAGTACAAATAACTTAAATTTTTACAATTTAATATATAGTTTTTTTTAATTATAGAATTATGATAATTTCTTTAAAATCTTCCTAACAATTACGTCACTATAAGAGCTGGTGCATTGAAGATATTTTATTGAACACATATTCGACATTTACGACTCTTACAACAATTACAAAAACCAGTTTCACTTATATCACTTGGTGTTGTCGGTACAAAAGCAAAGAGCATAAGTTGAATTCAGTAAAAAAAAAAACATTTTGACATTATTTTTTTTTATTTTAAGTCAATATTAATATTCTTATTATTTATGACCAGTAACTTGTGAATGTGCTAAAATATGCAAAAGTTTATTAATGTTTCGCATTTATTTCGCGTTGTGGTTAAAGGAAGACCATAATTATTTGATTAAAATTTGAACAAACATAAAAAAAGACATGCAGACGAATTGATTTGTTCCTCCTTTTGGAAGTCGGTTGAAAGTATAAGTTATTATTATACAGACGAAATAAAATAATGAAAATAAAAAAATTCTACTTACCCACTTTTACCTTTATACTCGTGACCTACGAGATATAATTGTTTTAACATGTACGTCTTTAAACATTTATATGAAAGTTACATTATCTGTCGTTATGACGTAACATCCTTCAATTTATTTCTCGCTAACTAATACTTTAAAAAAACAATTATATTAATATCCGCATACATTCGTATTGGCGTATCGTTGACTGTTTCGTTACATCGTAAATGTTGAATTCTCTATATTTCCGGACTGAAACATACCTTATACGCTTTATGTAGTCCTACATGCTCCCTATCTTTCTGTGAAAGTCCCATTACAGTCCTTTAAACCGTTAAGGCGACATTAACTGCCCGCGCCCTTGAGCATACACTGCCGCCCGTCGCTCGCCAGAGCCCCGCTTCAACGCGCACCAAGATTATTCGAAAAAACAACCCACCTTGATTTATCAAACACAATACAAATAAAAACCGTATACTAAAATATGGGTCATTAAATTATCTTTTATATGATTAAAGTTTCATGTAAATACGCCCCATAGTTTTTGCGTGATTGTCGTTTTTTTGTCCGCGTTAGACATTACGTTACAAATTAATTACACTATGTTATTAAAATATAATTTCACATTTTCAACCGACTTCCAAAAGGAGGAGGTTATCAATTCGTCTGTATCTTTTTTTTTTTTTTTTTTTTTATGTTTGTTAGCTCATAACTTTGAACTGGGTGAACCGATTTTGATGATTCTTTTTTTATTTGAAAGGTAGTGCTTCCCATGTGGTCCCATTTTAATATTTTCCAGTTCTGAAAATGGTATCCATGAGAAAACCATAAAAGTCTAATATTTGCATTAAGCATTTGCGCGACAAATGGACGAATAACTCAATATCACGCCAACCGATTTCGATGATTCTTTTTTTAATAGAGATGATATACTTCAAGGGTAGTTTGATGAGAGTTTGGTAAGGTTCTGATGATGGGATCCATGACAAAGTAACGGAACTCTTCAATTCTTAGGAGCAAATTAACGATTCTCGGCCGAATCTTTTATAGGCTCTACGGATATTTGAGTCACGTACGGTAACTGATGATGGAAGGTACAACTCCTCAACGGTTAGCAGTTTAGAGAAAATTCTTTCAATATAATACGCAATTATGGACCGATAATTGTATACTTTCAAGCTATTAGGTTTACCTCATAATAGAAGGTAAATTTTTATAATCAATTAACACAATAAGTATCTACTTTCCGCTAAAAATTTAAAAATAAATTATTTTTAACAAAAAAACAAAAACCGACTACCAAACTAAATAAATCTAAACTAAAAAGTAGAAAATAATACTTTAAGGACTTTGTTAATTTTGAAGTCGGTGCCAGCCAAAGCAAAATAACCCTAAATAGATACATATTCGATTAATCTATCAATTTGTAAATATAATCAAAATACCTGGCTGGCACCGACTCCAAAATTAACAAAGTCCTTAAAGTATTATTTTCTACTTTTTAGTTTTCACATATCAAATTATGAATAAAATTGTCTAGCAAATATAACATATATTTTTTTCAAAGAAATAAGACTAGAAGTTTAGACGTGATGTTCAATATATTATTTTTTAAAAAAAAATTAAACCGACTTCAAAAAATCTGCACTAAAAAGAGAAAAATAAAAAGTAGAAAATAATACTTTAAAGAACTATGTTAATTTTGGAGTCGGTGCCAGCCAGGTATTTTGATTATGTTTACAAATTGATAGATTAATCGAATATACGGTTATTTTTATTTGGCTGGCACCGACTCCAAAATTAACATAGTTCTTTAAAGTATTATTTTCTACTTTTTATTTTTCTCTTTTTAGTGCAGATTTTTTGAAGTCGGTTTAATTTTTTTTTTAAAAATAACTTATTTTTACATTTTTAGTGTGCCTTTTATTTAGCTGATTTAATGATAGTGACTTACTATAAGTCACTAATTTAAAATCTGTTTAAGCTTTATATTAAACAACGAGCATACCCATTAACGACGAAAATAGTAATTAATTATCGGGTCTGCCGAAAGGGGAGGGGGGGGGGGGGGGCGTGCGGGTGTTGGTGTCCAAAGAGTACTCGATCTACGACTACTGTAGCTGTAACTAAACTACGAGCTCATCTTTATGTTTACATTCCCCATACGAAATAGTTTAAATAAACCACGTCCATTATTCCACCTAACTCCTAGAGGTTAATGAGATTTACCTTCTATTATCATATTAACGTAATAGCCTGGAAGAACACAACTATCAATCTATATGTATGTATAATTTTAAAGGAATTTCCTTTCAACTCCTAGCCGTTGAGGAGTTGTACCTTCCATCATCAGCTTATCCACATGAGATGGTAATTATCAAATGCAAATCCTTAAAAAACTTTAGAAAATATATGAAAAATGTACTAAGTGCCTATAAAATTTAAGAGTTGCCATCGATTTCCCTAGGATCCCATTATCAGATCCTAACTTGGTGACAATGGGAATATCTTGGAAGTATACCCTACCAAACAAAAAAGAAATTTTTGAAATCGGCCCACAATTGACGCATAAATCGGTGAACACAGATAAAAAATAACATTTGAAGAATTCTACCTTCCATCATCAGCTCATCACATGAGATGACGATTTTCAGACGCAAATGCTTGAACAGCTTAAGAAAATATATAAAAAACATAATAGGTGCCTATAAATTTTGAAAGTTGCCCCGGATTTCCCTGAGATCCCATCATCAGATCCTGATTTTGTGATAATGGGACCCCCTCAGAACTATACCCTACCGAACAAAAGAAAAATTTTTGAAATCGGCCCACAGTTGACGGAGAAATCGGTGAACATACATAAAAAAAAAAAAAAATACATACATCGGAACATATAACCTCCTCCTTTTTGGAAGTCGGTTAAAAATCATTAAAAGTCGTTTATCTGCGCCTTAAATAGGGTCTTTTAGGTACTGGTATTTTATAAATAAATCCAGTTACTTATGGAACGCATGGACACACGGTTAAATTTAAATTTATATGTTTGCATAGACGATGCACTCTATAATGTTCATAGTTTATATGACACTTGTCATGAAGTTTTTGTACTATCAAAGTTTTTTTATATTTTTTATATCCATTTACTTGATGAGACTTAGATAGAAAGACATATTGAGAAATCTAACATAAAATAAACCTTCCAATATTAAAAGCCGGAGATCCTGGGTTCGAGTCCCGTGTCGTTACAAGTTCAGTACCCTGGTCCATTGGGAAGTTGATGGCGTTTCATCCCTTTGACTCGGGACAATACCTAAAGCCATCGATCCTGAATTAACGATCCAGAGACCGGATTAGATTTTTTGTCTATCTTGTCTGTTGAGCATGCATTACGAGAAAGTCGCTGGACGGATTTTGTTTAAATTTCGTGAGATGGTAGCTGGTTATCGGGTTCAACATTAACAATATTGTGCAAAGATATCTATTTTCTAAGACACATAGTAGGTACCAACTCGAGCTAATAAATAAGTAGTTATAAATAGTTGATACATATACAAATTTTAAATACATTCATATTATTAACACCCATGACTGGAGTACAAACATTTGTGCTTAACAAATGAACGCCCTCGGGACTCGAACCCGCGACCGCTAGCACAGAAAGTAGGGTCACTATCAACAGAGCCAAACGTGTCGTCAATTATAGTTTAAGGTTTGATACAGAGATTTAAATGATCTTAAAATTGTTGTCACTGCAACGTGTTTCATTGTTATGCGCAACGAAAACCAATAAAAACCATTTCCCATACCGTTTCCGCGACACCATTGTTTATTAAACTGATCGCTACTGTAATAACATGGTTATGAAATACCATTGTGCCTCTGTTCTGCTTGTAAGTTGGGTTTATCTAATGGTACATGAATAGGGGTTAGGCTATGGTGGTGGTTCACCTCGTGCTGGGGGACTCAGGAGCGTCCAGCAATCCAGCTGGGCGTAAAGCCAAGAAACACGCAGGGAGGGCCCACTTCGATGGGCGGTGCGCCATGCGGGTTACTCCTGGTACTTCTCTTATAGCAGAGTGGACTGGCAACTGCTGTGTGGCTGCTGTATGGTTTGCTTTGGGGCCATTCCATCACTAACGCTACCGAGGGTGAAAAAGTAAATATATCCGTTTCGCAATAAATTTCACGGACTTAGAAAGAAAACATTCCAAATTTTAATGTGTGACGAAAAAAAACTTGAAAAAACATTTAAATTTTAAGTTAATTGGACTTTAAAATCTGTACTGAAGTGAACTAGCTAAATTAACGTTATGTCACTGGCTATTAGAAATTTGAAAAGAAAAAAAATATCAATCTGGTACCCGTTTTGCCGCGTTGGTATGTGAGGTTATTAATCGTAGTATTTGTAGAATGCATTACAGTCCCGAAAAAATTAATACTTATCACGTTATAAGTGTGTTTTCTTGTTACTTTAGCAATGTAAGGCCCGAAACGAAAAATCTGGTTATTGTTTTATTATATACCCTATAGATTGATTAGTTTAATAATATTTAGTAAAAGTAAGGAAATGGTTGTAATGATACCAAATACTAATTAATATCTGGGCAAGAGACTAATTTGATACGTACTTTACTTGATTAAAAATTGTAAGACCCGAAACGTTTCGGGTGTTACATTTTTTTCATATGTCGATATATGTGTGTGTATTGCTAGAAGAATGTAATAACTATTATTTTTACGGTTCTTTCGACGGCCGACGAGCGCTGCTATTGGAAAAGCAGCATATGTCTTTATTTAATAATAATAATAATAATAATAATAACTCTTTATTGTACACACAAAAGAACACAACATACAAAAGAAAGAACATAAAATACACAAAAGAAGACATAACCAATAACAATAACAGGAAAGTGCACAAGAGGCGGCCTTATCGCTAAAACAGCGATTTCTTCCAGGCAACCTTAAGGTGCAGGAAGTAACAAAGTATGAAATGGAAGGGGCGTGAACACAGAGTTATCAATACGATACTTACAAACACATACATATGATATTATATACGTACTGGTAATGATATATACTTATATACATACATATAAACATATATACATACATATAAACATATATACATACAATATTATATACATACATACGAGTAAGTAATTTATTAAAGAATAGTACTACCAAGACTAAATGATTAGGCAATAAGGAATTAAATTTTATAGTAATGTTCTTTAAGACGCTTTTTAAAAATTGTTAATGATTTTGAAAACCTTACATTTCGGGGCAGGGAGTTCCATAATCGAGAAGCCATAATATTAAAGGAGTTGCTGTAAAAGGAAGAAGAGTGGGAAGGGATTTTTAGGATTAGGTTTTGATCAGAACGCAGATGACGGGAATGGGAATTACCAAGGAATTCGAAACGCTCTTTAAGATACTTTGGAGTGGATGGATCAAACAGAATACAGTAAAGAAGATGTAGAATATGAGTATTTCTGCGAAGACGGATCGGAAGCCACTTGAGCTCTTCACGAAATTCAGAGACATGGTCATATTTACGCAAGCCAAATATGAACCGGATACAGAAATTTTGGAGACGCTCAAGCTTTGTTAATTGCTCCTCTGTAATATCAAGATAACAAATATCAGCATAGTCAAGAATCGGTAGTAGGAGTGATTGTGCTAACGAGATTTTGGTGGAAGTTGGAAGAAAGTTACGTAAGCGACGAAGGTACGCCGCTGAAGCAAACATTTTCCTGCTCACCTCACTTACCTGAGGAACCCATGATAAGTTGTTATCCATAATAACTCCAAGATTTCGAACAGTTTTACTGTACGGTATACTTACGCCATTTAGCACTACAGGTGAAAGAGTGTGGAAGTTGATTTTGGATATAAGTTTGGGACTGCCAATAATGATTACTTGAGTTTTTGCAGGATTTAATTGCAGCCCAAACGATTCACTCCACGAGGTTATTTTTAAAAGGTTATAATTGATATTGTCAATAGCTTTAGGTAGGTCAGCAATTTTCGATTGGCAATAAATTTGCAAATCATCTGCATAGAGGTGGTAGAGAGAAGAGATATGATGACAGATATTGCTAATAAATATAGAAAACAAAAGAGGAGACAACACGCCACCCTGTGGAACGCCAGCCTTGACTGGAAGCCAGTCTGAATACGAATCTTGTATTCGTACACGTTGCCGACGTCCAAGCAGGTAACTACGAAACCAGTCAATTACATTAGGAGATATGTTGAGAGAAACTAAGCAAGCAAGCATAATGTCTATATCAACCGTACCAAAGGCATTGCTGAAATCCAACAATGTAAGCACTGTGACTTGCTGCGTATCCATACCCATCCGAATGTCATCAGTAATCTTAGCTAATGCAGTAGTCGTACTATGACCTGGACGATAGTCAGATTGCAGAGGATTATAAAGATTATTATTAGAAAGGAATTGAGTGAGTTGCTGGTGTATGAGACGTTCGAGAACTTTGGACAGGAATGGGAGAATTGAGATCGGACGATAGTCATTAAATGTTACAGGATTAGTTTTCTTTGGTAGAGGCAAAATTTGAGCGACTTTCCACGACGAAGGAAATTGGCTGTGCTCTAAAGAGTAATTAAAAATTGAAGTGATAGTAGGAGATATTATGTCAAGGATAGGAATAATCATTTTACGACTAATGCAATCAGCCCCGACCGCGTCAGAACAGATGGCCTGGATATTCTTCTTAACATCACTTTCTGTAAATTGACTAAAGACTAAGCTTGGGATGTTAGGAGTAGATGAAGCTGAAATTTGGTTAATGGTTCTTAGTTTGGTTGCCTTGTCAATAGCACTAGAAGAAGAGAAGTGCGTATTAAGCGCATTTAAATCGAGATTTTGAGAATTCGCACTGTGCCGAGCTTTTCCTACTCCTAAAGTTTTAAGAAATTTCCATACTTTGGATGGGTCATTTTCCTCAACCACGGAATTATGAATATGGCGTCGTTGATTATCTCTACACACTCTATTGCATAGATTGCGAGCTTTTTTGTATTTTTGACGGTTTTCATTATTAGCATTAGCACTGTATTTCATTTTAGCTTCATTTTTCTTCCGTTGCAACAATTTAATTTCGTCGGTTAACCAGGGAGCTGGAAGGTGTTTTAAGCGAACAGGACGAAGCGGAGCGTGGCGGTCGTACAATTGCGTGAGAAGAGAATTTAAGGTATCAACCTGATTGTCGATACTATCACCATTTAACGCTTCCATCCAGTTAATTCGTGTTGCCTCTTCCCTTAGACTATCTAGATTTAATCCACCAAAATTTCGAAGCAGAAGAATTCTTGTCTTAGCTTTAGGAGGCTTAATTTTATAAGATAGGTAAATGAGGTCATGATAAGAAAAGGCCGAAGCCGGATATTGACCATATTTATCAACATAGTCAACAGAAGAAACAATCATTAAATCCAGTAGAGACGGCAAGCAATTTGGAAAGTTATGAGTAGCAAAGAGAGGAAGGACATTTAAATTTGCGCCGTTAACTATTGATCTTAAACGATAAGATCGATGGTCTTCCTTAAGAAGGCATGTATTAAAGTCACCCATTATAATCGTATGACTATATAACAGTTTAAAATTCTCCAGCAGGGTTTCAAATGAAGAAAAGTAATCTATTGTACTGCATGGGCTATAGTACACACCGAGTAGAACTTTAGTGTGCCCAAATGTTACCTCAATGAATAGGTGTTCTGGTCCAAAATTTGACTGATTATGTGAAAAATCAATAATGGAGAATGGAATATGGGAGCGTAAATAAATGGCAACACCTCCTCCAGTACGCCCAATACGATCATTACGAATCAGATGAAACCCTGGGAGAGAATAGGAGGTTGAAGGTAAACAGGGTTTTAACCACGACTCAGAAACCAGGATCGCGTGAATATTTTTGGTATCAAAAGTAGCTAGAAGATCAGGATAATGTGCAGGAATACTCTGAGCATTTATATGGACAATATTGAAGTTTTTTAGAACATCTAAGAAAGTAGAATTTAAAGTTTCACTTAATGATGGAATACTTGAAAAACTGTCGTTACCGCTTGATCCATCCGAGGAGGACGCAAAGGATAAAAAGGAATCACTAGAATTACTACTATTGCTTGCCATTAAAACTCAATAAAGTAAGATGTAACAAAGAGCAAAATAGATACTATTTGAACAAAAATATATAATATATTAAATAATATGATTGAGGTAGATATATATATAAATAAATTGCAAAAATATATATAATAGAAATAGCAAAAAAATAAAAAATAAAAAATATATTGTGTAAAAATAAATAGAATAATTATATATTATATGACAGAATTAAGGGTAAAATAAATAGCAAGTATATAGCCAGTTGCAAGAAAGAAGAAAAAAAAAATGAAAACCTAACAAAATACGGAAGAAATAACAATACAAATAACAAATAACAAATTAGGTATTAGGCTTTAAACAAAAAAAAAATCAACGAAGCACTACACCAAAAAAGAAAAAAAAAATAAATAAATAAGAACTAAACTTAATCTGTAGAATAATTAAAAATTGTATATAAATAACCTATGATTAAAGACATCAAAAAAAAAATATAATAATAATAATATAAATTAATAAAAAAAAAAAAAAACTTGGAAAATTTTTATACCGTGTGGACAGAGAAAAATCCATAGACAATAAAGTATTAATTGCTCCATAGACAATGAATGTTAAATTTTGAACATAATCTGCCGCTCTTGTCTATGGTTAAAGAAAGTAAACATTAAACAATACGGTAATAAATAATGTGCCTAATACCTTAAATGTAAAAGTTAACAAAGATAATCTATTTTTTAACAATTCTTTTAACGCGAGGAGCCATAACTTTGTCTGTCGTTTTGGGAACTGAAGGAATCTGCGGTGATTTACCTGGACCACTTGGAATTACGCTTAAATCCATTTTACATTCCGCACGGTGTCGAGATCCATCCGGGGCAATAATGTGGATGCACCCATCCCGAGTCCAACACTTGCTGACACCAAAACGCTGTCTCGCCTCCAAAAACGCTTCGTGTCTGCTCTTCGTGAGGAACTCCGATTGAGTGAAACCAGTGCCTTTGAGTTTTGTTTTGGCGAACCACACTTTATTACGCACATACACATCTCTGAACTTCACTACGATAGGCCTAGGTTTTTCAGCGGGGCGGCCTAAGCGATATGTGTCTTTAATACTTTCCGTAGAAAAGTTCTGCAGATTGAGATGTTCAGCAATCAAACTAGTGATTCTGGCGGTGCTATCCTCATTTTTGTGCTCCGGGACACCGTGGAACAGGATCACCTTATGCCTTCTCCTCATTTCATGTCGGTCGACTTCCAGTGCTAGACATTCAACCTGCCGTTGCAAAGTGCTCAACACGGAAATGATGAAGCTTCTAAAGTTGTTAAATTCGGTTGGCAGAGCACTAGATGATACAGATGATGAAGTTTTATTCAAGTCTTGTTGAAATTCGTTCATCCGGGTGTTGAACATTTCAGTTAATGAGGACAAAGACTCCTTGATGGACTCCATATTCTTCCGTGTATAAAAGTTGATTTAAGTGAAAAAGTACGAGGAGTATACTTGCTGGTGGGTAAGTTATTACTCACATAAACATATTATGTTAAAATAATGTAGATAAATAACTTATATCTCAATTTTAAATATAAATAAATCAGCTGATTGTGAATTGACGTGTGCTGCGTTTCACTCCTACCCACCGAAAAAAAAACTCGTCGGGGACTTTTTTTTTTTCTATGTATGTTCCCCGATTACTCGACGATGGCTGGACCGATTTGGAAAATTCTTTTTTTGTTTGAAAGGGTATAGTTTCTAGTTGGTTCCATAGTCACCAAGTCACGATCTGATGATGGGATCCCAGGGAAATCGAAGACAACTCTCAAATTTTATAGGCACTTATTACGTTTTTCATATATTTTCTAAAGCTGTTCAAGTATTTGCGTCTGATATTTAAGATATTTATTTAAATGTCAACATCAAAAACTTTACTAATTATTAGGTATTGCGGTAAAATCTAAATAATCGGGATAGTGTTTTCCAAGAAGGCTTTAATTTGGCCTAAAGAGTTTCTGCAATCACTAGCTAACCTGACTAATTACCAAAAGTGTAACGTTAACTTTACTGTGAACCAAGCTGTTTGACCTTTCATACAGTTGAAAATGTTAAGAAAATGCTTTACTACAGCGAAGTATATCCAAACTCTGAGCAAGACCGCCCTCCAAAATTAAGAACGTACAGAGATTTCATCGTAGTAAAACTTTATTCCTTAAATCGTAAAAATTAATATCGATAACCGATATGCAGTAATATGTTAAAGAGTTGTAGCCTTGTAGGTACATAAAGATGACCAAATTCGAATAATATGCCTGAAAGTTTATGGAGATAGAGTTAAAATCTTTATTCCAAATGTACAAAGTGTGTCTGATGATCAGAAAATATTTTCTGGTATGCTGCCACATCCTAAAAATTAATGGGGGGGTCATACGTGTAACAAATTTCCAAGTGAGGTCGAATTTACGAAAAATAACTTCAGAAAGAAAGGAAAAAATATCTGTTACATTAAAGAAGATTTTATTTAATATTTGTTTGGTTACCGCTTAGTTACGTTGAAAGAAGTATAAATATTCGAGACAAATTCCGAAAGGATAGTTTCCATTATAATTACTAATATTCGCGTAAATCTAAAAAAGTATTATAAGACGCTGATAATTCTATTTATATTTAACTGTTATTTACTTAAATAGAACCTAGAGACTAATAAAACACCTGGTTTTGCCTGTATAAAGTGTTTCATTTTCGTACTCGTAACACCCGAAACAAAACCATGGTAAGACCCGAAACGAAGTAAAAATTAAAAAAAAAATAGTAAAACGTTATTGGTGACGGTGATTATGTGGTACATAGTTAGCAAATATTCTACTTTTGGAGGCCTGTCATTTTCAGATATGTTTGTCTAAGAAAATTCGCTGAATTTTAAATAAATGTAAATATAGTCGGAACATAGAGGCAGAATCGTGTAAGACCCGAAACGCACACTTTTCGACTTATAAAATCATTATTTTATATGCAAAAGGTACGAATTTTACAATATACTTAAAACAACTAAAAACGTAGTGAATAAGATACTTTAATTACTAAAATATTGTTTTAAAATGCAAAAAAAATTAGGTTTTAGTTGAGCAAATGTAAGACCCGAAACGATGGAATGGCCCTTTGGCAGACCTGCCGTCCTGGCGTTGTGGTTGAATGAGTAAGCGAAACAGCATTTCCATCCCATTATTACGGGAGAGGTTTCCTTCGGTTTCGTGAGTAGTACTGGTTTATTTTAGTGAGTCCCACATAATCACTAGTGGTTTGCATAAATGATTAATGAATTTCCCTACAAACCTTCCGGAAGCACGTAGAACTATCAATAATGCCCCTGATTGTTCACTTATTGTTGACGAATGTATACAAATAAATATGGTAAGATACCTACAAGAGCACAATTTTTGACATTTTGTCACTGTTTCTATGTTTGTTAACCGACTTCAAAAAAAGGAGGAGGTTCTCAATTCGTCGGGGACTTTTTTTTTTTCTATGTATGTTCCCCGATTACTCGACGATGGCTGGACCGATTTGGAAAATTCTTTTTTTGTTTGAAAGGGTATAGTTTCTAGTTGGTTCCATAGTCACCAAGTCACGATCTGATGATGGGATCCCAGGGAAATCGAAGACAACTCTCAAATTTTATAGGCACTTATTACGTTTTTCATATATTTTCTAAAGCTGTTCAAGTATTTGCGTCTGATAATCATCATCTCCTGTGGTTGAGCTAATGATGGAAGGTACAACTCCTCAACGGTTAGGAGTTAAAAGAAAATTCTTTCAATATTATACGTAATTATAGACCGATAGTTAAATTCTTTCAGGCTCTTATTAACCGACTCTAAAATAAATTATTTTTAACAAAAAACAAAAACCGACTTCAAAACTAAACAAATCTAAACTAAAAAGTAGAAAATAATACTTTTAAGAACATCGTTAATTTTGAAGTCGGTGCCAGCCAAGACGGATAGACTTATCTTGCCTTTGCAAGGAACTTTCGAACGGTATTTTGATTATGTTTACAAATATTATAGATATAGATTAATCGAATATGTGTCTATTTAAGGTTATTTTGCTTTGGCTGGCACCGACTTCTAAATTAACGAAGTTCTTAAAAGTATTATTTTCTACTTTTTAGTTTAGATTTGTTAAGTTTTGAAGTCGGTTTTTGTTTTTTGTTAAAAATAATTTATTTTCAAATTTTTAATGGAAAGTGGATACTTATTTTGTTTATGTACAAAAAAGAATTTTCCAAATCGGTCCAGCCATCTTCGAGTAATGGGGAACATACATAAAAAAAGTCCCCAACGAATTGAGAACCTCCTCCTTTTTTAAGAGTCGGTTAATAAGAGCCTGAAAGAATTTAACTATCGGTCTATAATTACGTATAATATTGAAAGAATTTTCTTTTAACTCCTAACCGTTGAGGAGTTGTACCTTCCATCATTAGCTCAACCACAGGAGATGATGATTATCAGACGCAAATACTTGAACAGCTTTAGAAAAAAATATATGAAAAACGTAATAAGTGCCTATAAAATTTGAGAGTTGCCTTCGATTTCCCTGGGATCCCATCATCAGATCGTGACTTGGTGACTATGGGACCAACTAGAAACTATACCCTTTCAAACAAAAAAAGAATTTTCCAAATCGGTCCAGCCATCGTTGAGTAATCGGGGAACATACATAAAAAAAAAAAAAAAGACACCGACGAATTGAGAACCTCCTCCTTTTTTTGAAGTCGGTTAAAAAGGAGGAGGTTCTCAATTCGTTGGGGACTTTTTTTATGTATGTTCCCCATTACTCGAAGATGGCTGGACCGATTTGGAAAATTCTTTTATGTACATAAACAAAATAAGTATCTACTTTCCGTTAAAAATTTGAAAATAAATTATTTTTAACAAAAAACAAAAACCGACTTCAAAACTAAACTAAAAAGTAGAAAATAATACTTTTAAGAACTTCGTTAATTTAGAAGTCGGTGCCAGCCAAAGCAAAATAACCTTAAATAGACACATATTCGATTAATTTATATCTATAATATATTTTGTAAACATAATCAAAATACCGTTCGAAAGTTCCTTGCAAAGGCAAGATAAGTCTATCCGTCTTGGCTGGCACCGACTTCAAAATTAACGAAGTTCTTAAAAGTATTATTTTCTACTTTTTAGTTTAGATTTGTTTAGTTTTGAAGTCGGTTTTTGTTTTTTGTTATTTCGACTCATCTCTAAAACAGCAGAGCCGATTTTGATAGGCCTTTCGCTGGCTGATTAGCTAAGTAGATAACTTCTAGGCACGAATCCAAACGAAGCAAGGATAACTCGCTAGTTACATAATAGGTGTATCTGGGAAGATAAGACACGAGCTTAGATTCGTTGATATTCGATATTAATAATTATGATCAACCGTCCCTTCTATGAATATTTTAAACAGTATTTTAATACCTATTATAATATGTATTGTATGAAAATATCGGAAATTTCCTCGAATCCAACAACAAGTTCGACCTTGACTCAAATTTTATGAATTAGTAATTTGAATATACCAATTCATCTATACTATATACTATATGATATTGCACTATATGTTTGTTTGTAATAATTAAAATTAAAATCTGCAGAACCTATTTAGATGAAATTTTGTATTAATATAGTTTATGAACCTAGAAAGGATAGGATAGTTTTTATGGCCGAACTTAGGGGGGTGAGGGATAAAAATTTGTATGGGTCACTAGTCCATTGTATTTTACTAGCCATTCCCGCGGCTTCGCTCACGTTCTAAGATCGGAAACCAAATTCAATATGATTTATTGTGATGAATAACGTATTTATTTAAATAAGAATTGACGTCATTTTTATAAAAAAACCACCGGAAATAAGGATAATTATATTTTAGAACAAATTTGTTAACCATAAAAAAGTCATAGTGAGTCAACTTCAAAAGAACAATTCCTTCATACATAGTTTTTAACCGACTTCAAAAAAAGGAGGAGGTTCTCAATTCGTCGGGGACTTTTTTTTATATGTATGTTCCCCGATTACTCGACGATGGCTGGACAGATTTGGAAAATTCTTTTTTTGTTTGAAAGGGTATAGTTTCTAGTTGGTCCCATAGTCACCAAGTCACGATCTGATGATGGGATCCCAGGGAAATCGAAGACAACTCTCAAATTTTATAGGCACTTATTACGTTTTTCATATATTTTATAAAGCTGTTCAAGTATTTGCGTCTGATAATCATCATCTCCTGTGGTTGAGCTAATGATGGAAGGTACAACTCCTCAACGGTTAGGAGTTAAAAGAAAATTCTTTCAAAATTATACGTAATTATAGACCGATAGGTAAATTCTTTCAGGCTCTTATTAACCGACTTCAAAAAAGGAGGAGGTTCTCAATTCGTTGGGGACTTTTTTTTATGTATGTTCCCCATTACTCGAAGATGGCTGGACCGATTTGGAAAATTATTTTTTGTACATAAACAAAATAAGTATCTACTTTCCGCTAAAAATTTGAAAATAAATTATTTTTAACAAAAAACAAAAACCGACTTCAAAACTAAACAAATCTAAACTAAAAAGTAGAAAATAATACTTTTAAGAACTTCGTTAATTTAGAAGTCGGTGCCAGCCAAAGCAAAATAACCTTAAATAGACACATATTCGATTAATCTATATCTATATTTGTAAACATAATCAAAATACCGTTCGAAAGTTCCTTGCAAAGGCAAGATAAGTCTATCCGTCTTAGCTGGCACCGACTTCAAAATTTACGAAGTTCTTAAAAGTATTATTTTCTACTTTTTAGTTTAGATTTGTTTATAGTGTGCTTTTGTTCTTTTCCTTTCCTTTCTATTCGGCGACATGTTTGAATACCTTGTGGTGCTTGCTGTGCCAGCGGCACGGGTTCGAGTCCCGCTGAGGCATTCACTCCAGTCATAGGTTTTATTAATAAAATGTATGCATTTAAAGTTATATTGTGTAGTGTATCAACTATTTGGTATTCGTAATATAAGCCTCGTAGCTTACCACTAGATGGCGCTGTGTTTCCAACATATTTCCTTGGTGAATTGCAACTTAATTAAAGAATGACTTTTTAACTTTATTCTTGGTCTGGTAATATTCAAGGTTAATACTCGTATACAAAATTTGGTTGATTTTTATTTGTATGTATTTTATGTGTATCTGTGTATGTACAATGTTATGTACATTACGTACGTAATGTATATGTGTGTGCAGAATATTACCTTTGTTTTGGAAAATATAACATTTTTTTTAGGACATTATTACTACAGCGCCATCTAGTTCCGTGGTAAGCTACGTTACGTGCTTGTGTTGCGGATACCAGATAGTTGATATACTACACATATAAATTTTAAATACATACATGATATAATATTAACGTAAAATGTTCAAAACAATAACTACAAATTACCGACGGCATGTTGCTGAATCAACTTGTTCTCGTCTTTTTTTTTTTTACAAAAACAAATATATTTTTATCTATACTTCTATACTAATATTATAAAGAAGTAAAGTTTGTGTGTGTTTGTTAAATTGTAAGGGGTAATCTCGGGATCTTCTGAACCGATTTTAAAAATTCTTTCACCAATAGAAAGCTACATTATTGCTGAGTGTCATAGGTTATATAAAAAACCGAAAAATAAAAAGGCTTTTACGTGGTAGTCCGTTTTGCAAAGTGAATCGGAGAAAACGGTCGAATGAAAGCGTTTCTTACGAACGCTGCCTTAACTATGAAAGATATATTTTTGAGGTCTAGAGAAAAGATGTGGAGCTTGAAAATGCCTACAAAAAAGTCAACGACAGCATATGTCTAACTTTAATATTTAAGTTACAAAAAGTAGTTTTTTTAATATTAGTATAGATAATTTAATTTTTAATATTAATAAAATAATTTAAATCGTTAGGTCATATTTATTAGTCATATTACCAAAAATTATGAATCTTTATGAAAATAAGTAAACTCATCGTCTTAAGTGTGAAGGCCAAAGCAGCGGACGGCGCGCGATGGCTTCGGGTTTAATTCGGTTCGCGTTTAAAACATAACACTCTGTACTAAAAAAGGATTATTAACAAAATGCCCAACGAAGTGGGCACGGGTCAGCTAGTAATGTATAATGATGTGGAGTAAAATATATAATATCTGACAATACAAAAATAAAAATAGGTACATGACATTATAAAAATATATTTGAATTAGGTACCTCTTCTTCTCTTTTTTAAAATAGCCAAATATCACGATTCACAACATACAACCTCTTTTATGTTTCGCTATATATGCATGTGCCATGCTCACGTACAGTTCATGGCATACGTTAGTCATCATTATCATTTCCCACCCAGCCTCCAGAAGAAGATGACAGATGTAGTCTTGACAGCGTCAGCGGCTGTTCCATGGAATCAGAGGATGAGCCGCCTCCTCCACCTCCACAACCAGGGCAGGATACCAGTGAAGAAGACAATACTAAGAGGTTTGTTGCTATATTATCAGATTTTGATCTATCGTAATAGATTTAAATTTTAAAGCAGATTTGGTCATTTGTATAGATTCTAAAGTTTTTCAAGTTTAACTGCCTCGGTGGTGTTGTGCCTTACATGTACGGTCATACATGGAGAGGTCCTAGGTTCGAGTTCCGGGTCGGGTCAAGTTTAATTATTGAGTCTTTCTGGAGTTGGGAATTTGGTCGGTCCTGCGCCGCAGCTATCACTGGTCTTGTCTCGTGTCGTCCCACCGGAGAATGAGAGTTATAGGAACAGAGGAGTGCACTAGTGCGCGTACACATTGTGCATTATAAAATCTCCTGCGTAGGCTAGTCTCAATGAGATTGAGGTCGACATGGCCGCAATTGGTCGGAGAACATTATTAAAGTTTTCCAATCCAAATATGTATTTTCTCTTAAAATAATTTTAGGTAAGGTCACTCTGATGTATAAGCTATATGACTGTAAAGTGTCATCAAAATCCGTTCATCAAAATCGTCTGCTTTTAATGTTACAAAATGTTCTTCCAGATCAAAATCAACAAATACAGTGAGCGAATGCAGCGACCCCATCCCGGAGTACTCCGCGGCTGAAGAGTTCAGAGACGAGAGGTCCTGGCTGTCAGTGCAGCACGGGGGTGGACGCACGGTCTGTGACATGAAGGTATACTGGTTCGAACAGAAAAATTTAATACATAAATCCAAAACATTCCTTTTCATACAATTTAAATAAAAGAAACCAAATTCACTTAATGAATGATATTAGAAACTACAAAATAAAAAAACTACCGGTGTAAAAGCGAACTCATAAGAAGAAACCAAACAAATTGGCGCCAAGAATACGCCATTTTAGTTTCTCAAAGTCATCAAAATCGGTTAAGCCGTACACTAATTGCGATAGACCATAAAATCCGATATAAAGAACAAACACATAACCCTCTATCATCTCAGTCGGTTAAAAAAAGCCAATCCACAGGTAATAGAGCCGTTCAAACGCGTGGTGTCGCACGGCGGCTACGAGCGCAGCGGCGCGGCGCTCATAGTGTTCAGCGCGTGCCACCTGCCGGACAACGCGCGCGCCGACTACCGCTACGTCATGGACAACTTGTTCCTGTGAGTGAGTATAACCCTACGAGACCACACATTCACTCATTCATTCAATCAATCATTCATTCACTCACTCATCCACTTATCCTGGCTCGATCATTCACCCGTTTTTCCGTACCTCAAAAGGTAAAAAAGAAACCTTTGTAGGATTACTAGCTTGTCCGCAGTCCGTCTGTCACCGCCGATTTTATCAAAAACGGATGGACCTAGCAATTTGAAATCTATACCAGATACTGAGGTCTATAGTCCCTATTAGGTGTATAAATATAAAGATGACTTTGAGTCACGTACCGTAACTGATAATGGAAGGTACAACTCCTCAACGGTTAGCAGTTTAAAGAAAATTCTTTCAATATAATATGCACTTATGGACTGATAAAAATAAATTATTTTTAACAAAAAAACAAAAACCGACTTCCAAACTTAATAAATCTAAACTAAAAAGTAGAAAATAATACTTTTAAGAACTTTGTTAATTTTGGAGTCGGTGCCAGCCATAGCAAAATAACCCTAAATAGATACATATTCGATTAATCTATTAATTTGTAATCAATCAAAATACCTGGCTGGCTTGCTGAAATGTTTTTTTTTATGATAAGTCCATCTTCGACTTAAATATGAATATAATGTTACATAAGGTACGTGATGTGGAGTTTGGAGCGGCTGGTGACGGACGAGTACGTGCTGGTGTACTTGCACGGCAGCGCGGGCCGTCGCCGCATGCCGAGCTTCGCGTGGCTGCACGAGTGCTACAAGCTCTTGGATAGACGGTTCGTTTGGTTTTTTTTTGAAAAAGTTTGTTTTTTTTAAAAAAAAATTTTTTTTGTTAGAAAAATTTATTTTTCGGATGTTTTTTTCTTTGCGGATTTTGTACAATGATTGAAGGTGGGAGATGTAGGATGTATTTATTTGATGATTTTACTGATAATGCTATTTTTTTAATGAGTTAAACTAGATTAAGTGTGTGATGGAAGCTTAGAAAAGGACGGGGGTTGGCATTATGTCATAAAAGGTTTAAATCTTTACCTAATAAATTAATAGAATAAAAATAACAAAGCAATAACACGAAAAAACTTTATTCTATACGGTAATAGAATATTTGTCGTCTTAGAGGTTTTTAATTATTTTTTATAATTTCAGATTAAGAAAAAGTCTAAAACACCTGTACCTGGTGCACCCGACGTTTTGGTTGAAGTCCTTCGTCATAGTAACTAAGCCGTTTGTGAGGTGAATGTTTTTTTTTATTGCGGGTTGTAGATTCTGAAGTCATTTATTTTTTTTTTTCAAATTTTGTCACAAATTTATTCTCTTTCTGATATTCGGATTAAAACTGTTAAAACATGTTTGAATTGAATGTTTAAATTATTATTATTTGAGTAAATTCAGTAAAAAAAAAGGTGTGTGTGCGATACACACACGATAGAAGTGAAACTTCAGTAAATCGACAAAAGAATGAGATGAATATATATGACAAGGGTAGGATAATTATTACAAAGTTTAATTGTTTAAAAAATAAATGTCAAAAAATAAACAACGGTTACCATGGCAACATGGGAATGTATTCTATCTCATTCTCTCCGACCTTATCCTATACTTTTATGTATTTCTTTCTTTATCGTGACGCATTTTCGTTTCATCGAGGTTCAAATCACAACGATTCTAAAGAAGTTTCACTTCAAAAAATATTTTTATTTATTTTTCATATTAAAACTTATGATACTATTTAAAAATACTTATTTGTCATTTTTCCACTACTCCAGTTCAAAATTCTTTCGGAAGCTGACATATGTGAAGAGTCTCAAAGAACTGTTAGAAAAAGTGCCCGTGGAGCCGAATGCTATACCAGAAATCGTGAAACAATACGACGAGCATAAGCGATAGTGATGTTTATATGTACATCGATCGGTAATATACAAAATTATAATTTTCTAATGTATAAAAATATACGGTCTACCCTTGTCCTAATGTCTTTAGTGAGAATAGTTTGAAAATCGATGTATCGAGATGAATTATAATCGATTTTTTATTATTTTTTTCTTGAAGACAGACAAAATTCTGACCAATTTGAAATAATCTTGTATATTATAGATTGATTATTATAAAAAGTCACCACTAGATGGCGTTTATTAATTATTACGCACAGGCAGAAAAAGTCTTTAAAAACACAAAGCCAGAGCTTTAAATGCTTTAAAATGCCATAAGTCATCATATATAGAAAAACATGTATAATTTGTAAGCATTTCTGTAACTTTTTATAACAAAAAAAAAAAAGAAAAATATAAGCCATTTTTTTTTGTTATTAAAAGTTATCGAAATTGATTGAATGCATCGATACAAGAAAGCGTAAGTAAATATTTTAGTTATTTTTACTGTGGCAATAATAAACAATGTTTTTTAATCTGTTGTACTATTAAGAAGTACAAAAATACTTATGCTTTTTTGTTTCGGGGAATTAAAAAAAAATTGAGTGTATCATTCCTATATGGCGGTAGATTAATGAATTAGCAAAATAATAATAATAAAAACAAACAATAGCTTTTTATAGATTTTTGCACAATTTTTAATAGCAACAAAAAATAGCTTGGTTAAGAAAAAATAAGATTTTTCTTTTTTATAAAAAATATCGTTCTACCTAAAAAACGTCCTTTTTGATAAAATTTGCGATTTTAATAGATTGCTACACTATTTTTTTTTAATTACATCTATTAATTTTGGAAGTTTCATCAAATTTGTACCTTCAACGCCATTTTTCGCCAAATTTGATATAGAATATATATTTTTCCTATCACTTTAGAAAATATATTTTTATTCAAGAAGAAAAACTATATTTAAAATGTCATGTCGCTTGAAAGTTAACAAATGTTTAAGAATTTATTTGTTCAAAAAGAATTTTCGTAGTTTAATTTGTATATTTAAAAGTGCATTAAGAAAGGAATTGATTCGTTCTAAATATTGAGATTTTTTGTTTTTTTTTTCTTAAATTTAAATCATGTTTCTTCATGACATGACATTTGGTCCCTCAGTGTTGCCATATCAAAAAATGTAAATAATTATTTTTAGTACTAGTAGTGTTTAATTTGAAGCAACGAAACCTATATTTAGATTATTTTAAAACGAATCGAAAAGCAATAAAAATATGTTATACAAGTGAATCTCGTAAATTAAGTGTATTAGAGTAAAAAACACAAATTTAATTTTTTTTTGGAAGATTTAGAAAAATATTTTCGTATCTATGTTCCTATGTTAGTATTTTTTTTTTGTTTTTTTTTTTAAATTGGATACAGTATTACTTTTTGATTCTAATTAAACAAAAAAAATATTATAAAAATGATTTCGATCATCGTGAAAGCGTTATTAATATTTTTTTAGGTCATGTTTTTTTTTGATTCCAAAAATTTGATGTACCTTGACTTTGTACCTTAAATGATTAGAAAAAATTCTTTATATATTCAGAACTTTATTATTGTAATTGTTATAGCTAAATAGGTTTTTATATTTATAAAGGTGTTGCCAGTAAACTTAAAATCAGTACATTTACTGTGGAAATCATGGATTTTAGCAGATCGGTATATAAAAAAATACTGGGACGAGCTTTCATCAGCGAGGGTTTCCTTATACTACTCCACCACGTGGAGGCCATCCGTTAACTCTTACGTCCAGGGATTCTAATTATCTGAGTAGGAGAGAGAGAGAGAAAGCTAACTCTCTATTCCTCTCACACTTCGGTGTAATAAATATTCGACACGATTAGTGAGAAAGTATACAACTTCCCAACTCAATGCTTGTGGTGAAAAAAATCTCTGAAGGATGAAAATTATTCATTTTTGTCTTTAAATTACTGAAAATCGATTTCGCAAATAATTACAGTGATAAAGTATCGATGTTTTAAATTAAATATATAAGTAATAAGGCACAGGCTTTATGTATAGATAATAATTAATAGTTAGTGAAAATGTTCTGTAGATGTTATGTGTAAGAATTTATTATATTGTTGTCTGTGGGATTATTTTTTATCTATTAAATTTTTTTTTTAATTCAATTCTCTTGTTAATGGCTTTAAGCGTGCCAGTTGAGTACTTTTATTATTTTGCAGCATTTTTTTTCAAATAAATCATTGACAAAAAACAATTGGAAACAAAATATCTACAATTTTTTTATTTAAATAACTAAAATGAATATCAATATAATCTATTTAATATTTTGAAAACAAATTACTTAATAAAAAATGTTTTTTTTTATCGATGAAAAATAATTTCACATACTACTAATTGTATGCACAATAATAGTGTGTCGCTTGTAAGAGACATTTTTTTACAAGTTTTTGAACGCATTCCGAGTTTTTTGGTGCTTTGCAACATTTTTTGTAATAATAATGATGAAACACAAATATACACATTTTTTTAAATTTACCATTTTTTTATATAAAAAAAGTTTTATTTTTAATTTTTTTTGAGAAGTAGTAATTGTGAAAGTCTCAATTGAAAATTTAATAATGTACTGTTTATATAAAAAGTAATTTATATAAAATATAAATTTGTGTAATGTTTCTACTAGACATTCAATAATATGCACTACAGATACAAAATAAATATTTCAATATTGTTTTAAATACCGTAAAATATTAAAAAAAACTTAAAATACTATTTTTTTTAATTTTCAAATTTATTTTTACATGGGTTTTTTAGATATTGAAACTGTCAGTGCATATTTTTCGAATTTATTAACATTTTATGTAGGCGTGTGGTGTTTTAGATTGGCGTGACGTCACCAATATATGGGGAAGTAACTTTCTGCTACAATTAAGGCCGATGCACACTATAGTGCTGTTCACAGTTCGTTTTCGGTCTGGTAAAATGTTCTAAGTAAGAAATATAGACAGTGTTAGCCAAAGCTGGCTGGCGTGTCCCAAGCGAGTATATGACAGCTTGGGCTGTCACGTCCGTTGGCCGACTATGTTTCATAGGCTTTGGTGTTAGCCCAGTGGTATCGCACTCCCTTGGATAACCGAATGATATAGGTTCCAATCCGGGTCTCGCACCTCTGATATTTTCATGTGCGAATCATTTCTATCATGATCACCACTTGTCTTACGGTGAAGGAAAACATCGTGAGGAAACCTACATGTCTGAGAGAACTTAGCAAATTTTATAAAGACATGTGAAGTCTGTCAACGTGTTCTGATCCCGCTCGTGTTCAAGGGAGGTTCGTGCCTAGCAGTGGGACATTAAAAAGGTTTGAAAACTAGGAATATATAAGTGCATTAATACTCGAAGAAATTTTACACCAATCTATTAACAGTACTATAAGAAGTTTTCTGCACCTTTAATGAATCGTTAACTGAGTCTGACCGTATAATGTCAACATGTTACTTTATTAGATCGGATCGAGAACTAAATATAGTGTGCATCGGCCCTTATACTTAAAATGTAAGCTAAAATACTTGCGAGTACTTGAGAGACCTATGTATGAAAACTCCTTTCTAAAATTGTTCCCGTTTGGGATTTTATTGCGAAAATGTTCAATAACTGCGAAAATAAATAAAAAAATGATTAAAAAAAGTATAAGTAATTTTAGCAGATTCTTACTTCCAGAGTGTAGTGGACTCGCGCGTAGAAAGTGTTGGAATATGTATTAATATGTGAAAATGTATGGAAAATGTACCGACGGATTGTAATTTTTACGTATATATATGAATATGATGGTTAACCGAAACTGATTTTTTGTTTCATAGTTATATCTGGACTGTATGGACTATAACAAATTAAGTATTACTTGCAAATTTTGCAAAAAATTAAAAAACCATACATATATGATACATATTATAGAATTTCCCTCTCTATATTAAAATAACCGTTTTCATTATTTTATCACAAAAACATGGTTGATAGAGTAAAAATAGGTAACTAACAGCTATTATGTTATTGCCTATTTGTATGAATTTATGATAAAAAAAAATTATTTTTGTATGTTAAACTGACTGAAAAATTATAATTCCCTAGAGGTGCAATATTTTTGGTTATCTCTTCAAGAATTTAAGAAATATCTATTCAAAATTAGTATTATTTTTAATGAGTAGTAATATTTTTACAATAAATTTTACTATCTATCAACCTATCAACCAAAATTTATAATTAGACAACTTCAACTGTTAGGACAACATTTCTATCATGATCAATTCGGTTAACCATTGAAACTAAAGCCTTTTTAAGCATTTTTATGGAAGTATTATTTTCATTAATTTATAGTTAATTGTACATTCCGTTATTGTGAATTGTCACTTTAATAGTATTTTTATTATTTTATTGTCTTCTTCCAGAAAGACGAGACCAAAAATGTATGCGTCAAAGAAATATCTTAAATAAACAATGCGATGTGAAATATTGAATATTTAGTTTTATTTTTACCCGATTGCGGCAAAGCTTAAAAGAGGATTATGTATTTGACCTATTTGTATGTCTGATTACATTTACCACGTAATATCTAAACAGCTTAACCGATTTTGATGATTTTTAAGTCATTCAAACCGTCTTGATAACGGGAGTGTCATAAGTATATACTATATAGATATAAAAATCAATATCTTAGGCGCCATTTTGAGCGCCTTGAAACAAAAATACAGCTTATTGTACGTGCCCTTTTCGAGTTATTATTTTTTTACCTACATTGATTACAAATGGCGCTAACATTAAAGAGACCGAGTCAAGTTAGGAACCTATTTTCTAATTATATTATGCAGTTTGTATACATTTACTTTGTGATAAGGACTCAAATCTATACATATAATAAAACTGTAGAAAAGTCGTTTTTGTACATCAAAAAAAAAATACAAAAAAAATAGCCAGGGTGTTAAAGGACAACCAATAGAACCCATTTCCAGCATTTTTAGAATTTTTGTCTGTTTGTCGGTTTGTCTGTTTATTTATCCGGGCATCACGTAAAATGTACGAAAGCAATGTAGATAACTTTTATACACAACGATTGAACGTAACTTGAAGTAACATTTAGTTTTTGTTTCATTGCAATCGGTTCAGTCTATCAATAGATATTTGAGTTTAAAGTGAAGAAGTAGAGAAATTCCAGAAGTAAAATTAGGGCTATGTGCATTTGATCTCACAACTTCAAGTAACTTTTATACACAACAATATGTGCGTAAATTGAAGTAACATTAAGTTTTTTGTTTCATAGTAATCAGTTCACCTTATAAAAAATGTAAATTAATAAAATTATAATAGTGTTTCCGAAGTAAAATATTAAAACAGCGCCATCTACGAGTATTCGAACTAGAGATCAACTGCGTGCAGTATTGTTCGATAGATGGCGTTGTGCGTGTGAAGTCATTTTCTGAATGCGGTGTTAAGATTTTCCTGGAAAGAATGACCTTCGCCCATGTCTGCCGGCCATCTTTGAGTTTTGTAGGAGTCATTAAAGTTCTGTCTTTAAAGAGGTTTGTCTATGTAAAGGTCTTGAATTAAATTGATAGTATCGTAAATCGTTCGTTCGTTAATTCATTATTTCGTTTTATCTTTAAAAAAAAATTTTGGTTAGTTAGATTCGGTCTTAATTTCGAAGTGCGAAGTAAATAATAACTTGCAATTTGAGTCAAGTAGTTTTATTTACTTCGTAGTTTGAAATTTTATTAGTCTTCATTCTCATTTTGAAAGTTTGTGTTGTTGTAAATTGTTGATTTATTTGGTTCAATATTTTATTTGTTTGGTTCAGTTTTTATTTTGCAAATGACTTCTAGAAAAAAAAGCCGCAGCCTTTCGCAGCGTAGCCGAGATGCGAAAAGGAAGAGACTAAGTAGGTCCCAGGAATCAGAAGAAGATCGTGAAGTGAGGCTAACAGCAATTCGATTATCCGTTGCGGGGGTGGAAGTATTGGATGCTTTTCTCAAGGTCAACTATACGTAGCTCTTTCCCGCGTAAACAACCCCAATAACCTTTTTGTGTACGCTCCAGATGGTTCCACAGCCAATGTTGTTTATAAAGAAGCACTAGCATAAATAAAAAAAAAATAATTTGTATCGGTATCCTCCAACAGCGCTTCGCACTAAAAAATACATTGTTAAGTTCCGACATCCACGCGAACGAAGTCGCGGGCACAGCTAGTCTATACTATTTATAAAGCTGAAGAGTTTGTTTGTTTGTTTGAACGCGCTAATCTCAGGAACTATTAATTCGATTTGAAAAATTCTTTTTGTGTTAGATAGTCCGTTTATCGAGGAAGGCTATTACATCGCGCTACGATCAATAGGAGCGGAACACTAATGAAAAATGTTGCAAAAACGGGAGAAAAATATCCCTTTTGAGAGCTTGCGCTGCGTGCGCCGCGTAAACGGTTAAAGTTATGCAAAAATCATGTATAACGGAATTGTTTCCCTTTAAAAGTTCTATAAAAAAGTCCGCGATAGCATATATCTAGCTTTTAACCTTTTCAATCCTGGCCGCTGGTTGACTTGCTATAACCTTTTTCATTGTAATCAAATTTATTTTAAGATAATGCATTATTTGCGAAGGTGTTTAATAAACATGATATTAATCCTTATCCAAATAGATAAGTTATTCATCACAAGTATTTAATTTTGAACAAAATTGCTCTTGACATCATTTGATTTTAATAAATGTCTTACGAGATATCATAGTTTCAACATAACTTCGCAACAAAATAATGATCACGCGCGCATGTCGGGCGGACGGGCGAAAGAATTTGATTTCCAGCCTTTAGAGAGCGAGCGAAGCCGCGGGAATTGCTAGTAAGCTTATATTCACTACTTTTGCTATTTCGTTTTCAAATTAGATCAGTAAGAAATTTACCGAATAATTTCATCAAATTCATAGCTTTAATTAAAAAAACTCATTGCTTCCTTTTTACCCGTCAGCAGAAGGGTATGTTTCTCCAGTGTATGTATGTGTGTTGAGTGTGTTGTGTTGTATTACTTTGGCGTGCGGTCGTTGGATTTTATACATGTGTCATTAGATTTGTATTAGTTCTAAATGTCACACTAAATATATCAGCATTATAAATTTAAAAATAGCAATTTTTGACGATATATTATTTACATGTTTTTTCTATCTAAATAGAGGTCTATTAAAATAGAGTTTTATAAATGCATGAGGAATGAAAAAATAAAGTATATTTGTAAAAATAAACCAGATTAAGATTTCTTTCGTTTACTTGTGTTTACATTTTACGGTTTTCTCAAAAATTAGATATTTTTCCTCAGAAAAAGTATTCCATATGTTGACAATGATAATTTTCTTTCGCTTATACCAAATTTTATCAAAATCTGCCCGCTCGTGACGCGGTCACAGACAAAAATTCTAAAAACTATAGAAAACAAAAGGTATCGAATGTACAAATTTGACTCAAAATTCTATTATATGTAGGTACTTTTATTATGACTTTAAAAAGCGTTCACACCGTCTAAGACTTCTAAATTTATGCATTTTTAATAACTAAAACTTATTTTCTTTACTTTTCTCATAATAATTTTATCATTGTTTAAGCAAAATACCTAACTATTTGTTATTAAATTTAAATCAGGGAAGGAGAGGTTCAAGAAAACACCAAACGTAATTAGTACACATTTATTCAGTGTAAGAGTCACCGTCGAAGACTACAAATAGAATAAAATCTCAAAATACAATATTAACAAAAATAATATTTTAGTCCAAAAATCAAACCGATTCGATTAATAACTAATAAAAATGAAAAATTAGTTGAAAGTCATTTGGTTTTTGTTATACAGCGATTATTAATAGCTTACGTCACTAAACTTACGCTATAAATTACCCTTGCTTTAGAAGGAATTTCGAAGAAATCCCGAGCGTCGGCTCTTAGCAAAGATAATTTAGTTTTAGAATTGCTACGCTCCTTTTATGAAATAGATTACAGCTAGAGATACAAAATGTTACACAAATTACGCCTAAATACGACTATTGAGAGTAAACAAGTGTTACTTACATTTATTTAATATTTTATTATATAATAATTATAATTATTATAAATATGCACCGTACTTTCTACATTTTAGTTTCAGAACAGAGCCGATAAGAGTTTATTTGAGTATGGTTATTAACTTTTGAATGAGTTAAAACTGAATTTTAACGTAAAATCTTAAAAGTACGGTACTTCAAGTTCCCTTAGGAATTTCAAACAATAAATCGAGCCCTTTGTATAGAATCACTAAGATTACGTAGTTTCCCAAGAAATATATATATAAAAGTTGTAAATACAATATATAGTTCATAATAAATGCGTATTATCATTTCACATTTCGTATAACAAGGGTTCTATATTAAATAAAATCTATATAATTTATACTATATCATAATTATTTTCATATTTTTTGCACCGAAATTTTCAAAATAGCGGCCTCTTAATAGCTGAAATATATTGAAAATCGTATATTGTACATGTTATAGTCCGCTTTGTATAGATATAGTCTAACATTTACGTACAAAATAAAAATATTCTAACGCTCCCAGAGCTTCAATATTATATTTTGTAGCTATTCTGTTTGTCATCTCGTTAGATAAAAATTGGGCTATACAGGACTATATGATACGTACAATATTAGTCCAAAGTTCTAAATTTTGGACCTAAGCTGCATTCTTATTTTCTTTTTTTCATAATTCCGATGCAAAAACTATATTTATATAATATATTAAGTATATAATAGTAGATCTATCAGAATTGGTGTTTCAATACCTTCAGTGGACGTATCGCTTTCGCGGGCATCGCTATACTACGGTTATATGTATATAAAAATAAAACTTTAAAAATAAATAGAGCTGCGTAAGGCACCTTCTGAACTTATATTATCCGCGCGACGCTCACGTCGGTTTCGTCGTCAATACTACGCTACAAAAAATATAAAAAAATATTTTTTATCTGTACTCAATGAAAAAAACAACATACGTGCTATTAGTACATCAAGCGATTCCATAAGCTTTTCACGTAGCTGCTTAACCTATTCGGCAGTAATAATTACACAAACAAATTACAATTACAATAAATATACTATACTATATCATTTCTTAATAATTTTAAATTTCTTTAAATTTTATTTAAAAAATTAAGTGCACACGAAATGCTACAATAGCAATAGTCCAGTGAACCGAACTAGATATATCATCCGAGATTTAAAAACCGACATAGATGCAAAATACCGATCTAGATAGAAAAACCGAACTAAACTAGATTCGGTTAACCGAACAAGTAAATAACGCTTATGAAACCTCTGCAATAACCATATTAGATACAAATTAGTGAATAAGAAAATCTAGTTAGTATATTAAATTTGGAATAAAACGACATTGCACCAACACTACTATAATAATATCTATATTTTTATATGTACACTTACATCTGTCTATGGCACTTAGCACTTCGGGTCTATGTTACTTATTGTTATATCTCATAGATAAATACAACAGATTTGCAATTTTTTTTTCAAATGGCTTTGAACCAAAGATTTTAAAAATGTGGCTCTAAAAACATTTTTTATGTTTTTTGAGGTATAATAATTTGAGAAACCCGAAGTATATACATATATTATTGTTTTTTTTAAATGTCTCCATAAATTTTGATGGTAAAGGCACTGTTCTATTTCATGGCACACATGGCTTTAGGCACATTGTAAATAAAAAAAATGGTGTAATAATTTGTCAGCACCAGAAAATTTTCATAATAATAAAATTCTTCAAAAACATTTGTTAGTTTGTATATATTTTTATAATTCATATAGATTTAGAAAGGCATCGACTATAAGGTCCCCGTAGGGCTAGCACTTCGTGAATTCAATATAGGCCGAGAGCTAGTTTATGTTATTTAGAATTTACGGAATATGTTGTACAAATCGGAATTTCTTTCGAACCTCGTGAGACCTACAAAAATTTTTTCGGCAATTTTAATACACTTAGCTCTCGGCTTAAAAGTTCATTTTGGAAAATTTACAATAATTTTAATAAATAAACTTTCTCAAACTTTCAAACTAAGGCCTACCTCAGGCACCACATTCCGTTAAACTAAGAGCACCGACAATCTTAAACCTACCTCTATACTACATTAGCCATTTTAATATTTAATTAAAAAAACCTTTGACAGAATCCTAGCCGAGTTGATTCAAACGACAAAACATCAATAACACTGGTGTAAAATCTGTTTGCGCATATAAAAAAAATGAAAAAAAAATAATAATAAAAAAACATCTTCAGCAAAAAAATAATAATGCTGCAAATAAAATTTTAAACCAGTTTTGATTAAGACATTCAACGTGCAAAATCCATTTCGAGCAAGTTATTTAGAAAGACAAGTTCACACGACATTTAGTTGGCAAACCTTTAGAAATTCCCAAATTTCTTGGTGACGGTGGAGCTGGTCTCCGACTTGTGCGAGCTGGTCATCACCGACTTCCTCTCGATAGTTTCGGACGTGATCGTCTGCTTCGAGAACTTCTTGTCCAAACTATCGATTTCCTTCACTAGCTCGGAGGGTTTCTTCATCTGCGTCACACTGGACGTCGTTTGGTAGTCCTGGAACTCCGAGGGTCTCATGAAAGAGCGACTAGTGTCCGAGCTCAATTTCGATTCCAACGTATTAAATCGAGAATCTAAAGTGCTGTATCGAGAATCGTTATCGAATTTCGATAGTTCATCGATGCCCTCGAGCTTGATCGGTTCGTATTTCGTGTTTGTACTCATCAAGTTGACTGGGGATGAACTGTATATTTTCGTTGTAGTTATCTTTTGCGTGCCGTTGGGTATTTCTTTCACTTCTGTCGTGGTTTCTTCGAAGAAATTCGGTCCACCATAGCTATGGACATCTTTCCCATAGGGGGACGAAATTCTATCATAATCTGGTGTTGGAGCTTTCACCATGTCCATGCTTTTCAAATCAGCGTAATCCGTTTTATCAAATTTCGATGGAGTCGATGTGGCGAAAGGAGATTTCACTTCTTGACGGGTCTCAGTTTTGAAGAACTCTGTCTTAGGGAAGCTTTGGAACGATTCGCTCTTGACCGAATATTCTGAATGTTTGGTTCCACCAGGTATTGCTTCTGTGGACTTTTGGTGTTCGGAGAAGTTCTGACCAACACCGTCGAAGGAGGAAGTCGGTTTTTTCAAAGTAGAATATATCGGTTCTGGTTTGTCATCAAATTTGAGTTCTCGCGCGTTAAATTTAGGGCTCATTGGTGCTTTGGGGGCGTCGTAGTACTTCTGCTCTTTAGAGAAATATTGGTTGGAAGATGACTCAAAATGTCTTTGTTCGTCTGTTTTGGAGTAATATTCGTTGACGGGGCGCGGCGTGTCGTATAGGCGGGTTTCATAACTGAAATACCAAAACTATTGATTATTTTTGTTAGGGGAACCACCCATCACCCATCATGGAACACCAACACCCATGCCATGCCAAACGTTAATCACAAATGAATATTAGAATGTGAGTAGAAAACCCCTGATTGTCGTCTTACTAAAAAAAAAATGAATTATTTCACCGGTTTTAGCTGTGCTATATATAATTTAACTTTCAGTGCACCCACAAAAATAACTCGATATCCTCTATAGTTTAAACAAAAGACAAACAAAAGTTGGCCTGTAAACATTAAAATTGTGTATGTCTTCAGTATGGAGTTTATTTTTTATGATTTCAAATGAAATGAAACCTAACCTATGCTATACATTAAACATAACCTCCCAACAAAAATAAGGTGCTTCTATAATAAATTGAAATGGAACTACCCACCAAAAACTAAAATCTCCAAAAATTTTTTAAAACAGCTAACCCCCCATCAAGAAAAAATGTTGATCGTATGATAGGTACAAACATGAACCCCCTACCCCTGTGCGTATATAAAAGAACGAACCCGTTCACTCGGCCTTGCGCAGCGAGGCGCGGCGCGGCGGCGCGGGCGGCGGCGCGCGCCGGTAGTATATCCTCTCCCCCCTCTCCTCCCGCACCCCCCTCACACCCTGCTCCTCCCCCTCTACCAACAACGCGGTGCGCACTTCCGGCAGTTGCAACGTTTTGACGACAACCGTTTCCTCGCTCATGCTTGTCCTATGTTATTACACCGCATGCAGTTAGGGAAACAAAATATCTAGTTAGTCGCTACAGCCTCTACTTATAACTATGTAATTAGACATGTCATTTTTAATCTATATTTTAATTATTAAAATAAAAGATTCCAATCTACTAACTGTTAAATATTAGGGGTAAATAAAAAAAATATATTATTTTAAATCACACACACACACACATACATACATGTCTAATTACATGCGAATTAATAATTAATTAATAACTAGATCAAAAATTAGATAAAAAGCTGTAAAATCTACTTCAGTTTAGTCTATTAACTTACATATAACTACATCAAAAAAGGTGTAGTCAAGCGACAAGTCATAGGCTATATTATTGAAAGAAAGAAAATAGGGGGTAAAAATATAAAAAAATACAGATTACAAAAATATGTACAGAACGATGTGCTTTATATAAAATATAAACGACGCGACAAGCGAGTATATAAACAAGTCACGACAAGTCAAAAACATAGTAACATGAATGGGAAGCTTTATTTAAAGCACATTTCGACGACTTACTTATTTTCCATCGTTCTGTCATGGGCGGTTTTATCTCTGTAAGTGAAATTGTCGTATCAACTTCCATGTTGGCTGTACACTTTGGGCCAATGTTGCCAACTTAGTGCTTTAAATGGGGATTTCCCTTTTAAACTATAGGTTGATGGATCATTTGAAATATTTGTATTATGTTGACCCAACGTGTGTAGCACAATAGTTGATAAAGAAACCATTGTCAAACGAAATTTTACAGAAGATTTTTGACAGATTTTCAGCAAAAAAAAAAGAAGCAAAATATACATTCTGCTTATTTTTCCCAAAACAAAGTTTTTTTTGCCAAAAATCTGTTATACACAATAAGAAAGTGTCCAGAAAACTGGAATATATCTCTGGTCTGTACAGATTTGATGTAAGCTCATGCGCTGAGACTGTCATATAACCATGAAAACCTTATCAAAAATGACGCAGCATTTAAACTATAGACTATTTTTTTAATTATAACATCCAATTAGTTCGGCATAACAATTTTAAATTTTGACAGTTCTAAAAGTTAAAATCCATAGACATTTTTTTGTTTTTTTCTCTCGTAAACAGATTATAAAAGCTTATAAATAAACTTATTCTAAGGCACGTATGAGTCTGAAGGCACTTTTTACAGGCGATGTTACCGACTACAGTCCAGCAGCGTGGAAGAAAAGCGAAATATTAGACATTATGTTATATGATGTTATTAGAAATGTTTATTTAATCTATTTTAAAGTTTATTTTTTTAATTATGATTCATGCTTCATATATTTGAAATATTCTTTAATGAGATCAAAAAATTAATAAATTATTATTAAGAAATTGATATTAGTGATTTTAAATATGACTTACCGTGTTGTAAACCCTTCATAATTTTGTTTTTGCTCTTCTTGCGGTCTGAAGCTGGAGAAGGACGGGCTTTGTGGCTTATCTTGGAAGCCATTTTGTCCGTATATTGGAGATTTGGGGGTCTGTGGTGCTTGACTGAAGGTTGGGGTGGTCGGTGTGTTGATGTGTGTGTGGGACGGCGATGTGGGTGTGCCGTGTATGGACTGGCTTAGGTTGGCCACGTGTTGGCTTAAGTTGGTTGTGTGCTGGCTCAGATTGGTTGTATGCTGGCTCATGTTGGTTGTGTGCTGGCTCATGTTGGTTGTGTTTTGTGTTGTGTTCTGGCTTGTGTATGTGCTGTTGGGACTGTAGGTTGTGTTTGCGAAGCTGCTGTTCGGTGTTTTGAATCTGGGAAAGAATTTATGAATTATTAGAAGTAATTTATGTGTAATTAAATAAAATATATTAAGGAACTAATTTAATTTACGTATAATAATAATATGTTCCTAGGTTCGGCCATGATGGCCAGTTGCATTGTTATCATATTATGAACACGTATAAATATCGGCATAAACTAAAAGTTTATTGTTTAAGTTTTTAATTCCTAATATCTGTAAATAGGGAATATGCGTGTAATTTAAATACTTTTTATAATCTTTACCGCTTTTAAGCTAAACCTAGAACTATAGTTGTTAAGAAAAAAATCTAACACCCGAAATGGTGGGCGTATACACGTACCCAAACCGCTATGATATCACAAAAAAAAACTTAGATTTTTGTAATGACGTAAACTAATTATATAAAACAAAAAAAAAAACATAAAAAGCACGTATATTCGGTATAGCAACATTTAACCTGACCCGGGACTGAACCCCGGACTTACGTACCTGTGCACGTGCGAGTGCGAGGCGTCGCTGGCGTACCCGGGCGGGTCGGTGTCGGTCTCGTCCCCGCTCGCGCCCGATGTGTCGCGCAGCTTGTACTTCGCCTGGCGGATGGCGGTGAGGCGGCCGCGGGCTTCCTCTAGCTCCTTTTCTATGCGGAGGACTTCGGACCTGATGGCGAATGTAAATATATTTTATTTGATGATATTTGTTTATTTTGAGGGGGGTGGGCGTAGCTTCAATGTGAAGGTTTACGGAAAGGCTCACGATGGTTAAATATGGGCTAGCAGATATCAAATGCATTTTATTTAATTTATGGCAGAATTTATGTAATCGCTTAGTTTTATAAATAACCATCTATACATACATATAAATAAAATTGAAGTGTCTGTTTTTAATTTCAAATTAACAGCTTTACACTAAATGCATATTAAAGTATATACGATACTAACAACAAAAAACCAATTTTTAAAATTTTTATCGGTCTGTCTGTCTGTTCCAGGTAATCTCTGAAACGGCTGGACCGATTTTGACGGGACTTTCACTGCCAGATAGCTAATGATGTAAGGAGTAATTTAGGCTACTTTTTAACCGACTTCAACAAAGGAGGAGATTATATTTTAAAAAATATTTATTTTAACTAGTGGAACCCGTGACTTCGCTGACGCGAGGGTGAGTCGCTAGTTTAAAAATAAAAAAGACAGTAAATGTCTTTAAATTTTATTGTCTTTAAATTGAAACAGCTATTTAAAAATATGTAAAACTCATATTAAAATACAACAAATAAACATATTGGGATATTATTACACACATCCATCTTATTGTTGTACTGGAGTAAAAATAAAAAAATTTGTGTGCAACAAATGAATGCTCGCGAGACTCGAACCCGCGATCGCTGGCACAACAAGTATGGTTACTATAAATTGAGCCAACGTGTCATCATCTTCATCAATACTCATTTATTTACAAGACATGCAGTTGCTCTAACGTGAATTGGGGGGCGGAAGAGGAAATAGAGGATAAGATGTAAGGGGAAAAGGGGGTGTGAGAGGAAAGGGGACATGATTGTAACGGGGCCTGGGGGATAGGAGGTGTGGGGGAAGAGGGGCGTGGGGCATAAGGGGGCATGGGGTGAAAGGGAGGTGGTGTGTTGTGGGCATGGTGCATACCTGGCGTCGATCTCCTGCGCGATGCCGCCCACCATGCGGCGGTCGAGCACGAGGCTGCGCTCGTCGTCGCACACGATGGCGTCGCGCGCGGCGCGCACCAGGTTGTCGGTGGAGCGGATCACGCCCGCGCCCGCCGCCTGCAGCCGCCGCGTCGTCTCCGACGAGGGGTCCGCCTTCACCTGGACACCATGCAACGGAAGCATCCATTAATCGTCCATTTTAAAACATTAAAATAAATATCGAGTTATCAATTACCACATTTAGAATAAATTATAATTGATGATATTTGAACTGAACAGAATTAACTTTTTAGGTTTCGTCGCGGTTTTGGTTTACATTTCTGCTTCTGACGTTCTTAAGTTTTTTGTGAGAAGACTAGTCCTTTCTAACACGATGTTAGTCCTTTTGTAACAATGCGAAAATGTTGGACACAAAATATAAAATAAAACAACAATAAAAACAAAAAAAAAAACAAATTTTGATTTTTAAATAAAATATTCAGAATTTTGAAGGCAATTCCTCCAAAAAAACTAGCAAGCTCATCGAATATTTTTCTCAAAATAACAAGATCTACTCGTATATCTATAACAGTTCGGTGCTTTACCAATATCAACTATCATTGGTCTCCCGATGTCGGACATATCATATCGGAATAAATATATAGAATTTAGAAGGCAATTCTGATATTCTTAGTCGATACTATTTATATTATATGTAACTGGTAAATTTTCCGTTAGCTCTCATCATAATATTTTTTTATCATCAATAGATTCCTTCATCATCACCACCCACCCACCTTGCAGGCCACGAGCAGCTGCGCGGTGGAGGAGGCCACCTGGCGCGCGGAGGACACGAGGCGCTCCTCGGAGGCGGCGCCCTGCACCAGCGCGTTGGCGGCCTCCACCAGCGCGTGCGCCGCCGCCGCCACCAGCCGCGCCGCCGACACCAGCCCCTCCGACCACTGCCCGTCGTCCGACGACTGCGCCGGCCGCCGCGCCACCAGACCCTGCCAACACACGTCAGTCAATCAATCAATCAATCAATCAATCAATCAGCCTATTGCCGTCCACTGCTGAACGAAGGCCTCCCCCAATGAGCGCCAACTATCCCGGTCCTGGGCAGTCCGCATCCGCTGCCCGCCACCTCCCTTAGATCATCGGTCCATCGTGCTGCAGGGCGTCCTACACTACGCTTACCTAAACGCGGCCTCAACTTCCAACACACATACACATTCCATATTTCATTAAAGTAATGATGATTTTGACGACGTGACGACATGATTGTACCTTAAATTCTAATCCTTATAGTATTGTAATTTGTGAACAATTAAATTAATAAATAAAAGAAAAATGTTGGGACATTATTACACACAGCGCCATCTAATTCCACGGTGAGCTACGAGGATTGTGTTATAGATATAATATTATTTTTAACAAAAAAACAAAAACCGACTTCAAAACAAAACAAATAACTATAAAGTAGAAAATAATACTTTTAAGAACTTAGTTAATTTTGATGTCAGTACCAGCCAAAGCCACACACTATACACTTTCCTATAGTCCCTAAATAGTCTAAAAACTCTTAAATAGTAATAGAAATGTATTATTTACGTATCATCCTCGAGCCAGATTTTCAAGAATTATACTAAAAAACTGATTAAGATTTCCTTATAAATATAAAAAAAGAACAAAAAAATCCTGACTAAATACAACTAAACATGTTCGGACATGATCGCTCAGCACAATCCATTTCCATGGTTACAACCTCCATGTTTATTTTCTCACATAAGGAACCACAGATAAAATAAACAAAAATAATACCTTATCGATGAGCTCTCGCTGCGCGGCGGATGCGGCCCGCACTAGCGCCGAGGTGGCCGCTATGATGGACTTGGCTGCTTCCAGGATCATCTCATCGAAGTTCATGTTCTCGTCTGTCTCCTGGTAGGAAAAAATAACATTTTAATGTAAATATTTTTTTTATATAAAACTAAATACCTATTACAAATATTATATTATATAGTATATACCATAAAATTTCATATAAAAAAGTGCATTTTTTTAACTTATTATCGAAAATAAAAAAGGTATAGTCATTATTTATGATTCCATTTAGAAAAAACAAAATGTTTTTTTTTTTCTCAATTCAATTCTCTGGTATTAAAACGTGCCAGTAGAGCACATTTCAGCTTGTTTTCTATTTTATTATTTACTAGAGTCTCACCCTCGCTGTCTAATGGTTTCCTCGTGATGCGGTCACAGACAAACACGACAGACAAAAATTCTAAAAGCCATAGATGTGGCCTCTGTATCGAAAAAATACAATTTCAATTCGGTTCTTGAAGCGACGACTGCGCTACGGTCGGTAGGTAATATGTTTGATTCCTGGGTGATACGAAAACAACCAAGAATATCAAACATATCTCACCGACGCGCAGCATCTTCATGTTCTTCTCTCTTCTGCCAACTTCTTAGTACTTACTTTCAGCATTCTCCATAATTTTAAACAAAATATAACTACTTAAATACAATTTTTTATGACTTTTAATAAACAATATCAACAAAATCAACTCCAAGTTATAGAAAAGAATCACTGGAGTTAGTTTTCCTTCAGTCTTTATAAATCCACGTAAACATTATTTGTGTATTAAATAGTAATAATGAATGGCTACATGAAATATTTTAAATTCATGTGTGTGCGTGAGCGTGCGTGTATATACATACGAAAGTATGTGTGCGTGTAACATGCGTCATGCGTGTGTGTTCGTGCACGTGTACGCCTACTTCTATCTGTGTTTTTAATTTTAATTCGTATATACGAGTATATGTATCTGTGTGCATGCGTATGCGATATAAATGTATCATCATTATGATGATGACATATACAATATGCAATACGTCTGCGCATGTATATGCGTTTGTGTGTTTGGTGTGTGTGCGTGGATGTGTACAATTACATGTATCTGTGTGTATGTGCGTGTACTCACGGTGCGCGGCGCGGGGCGCGGGCGCAGCGCATCCAGCTTGCGCGCGGCGGCGTCGATAGAAGCGGCGGCGCCCAGCAGCTCCTGCTCCGCGATCACCGTCGGGTCTTCCGGGTCCACCCACTCAGAGCCTGCGGACGAGACGATACGGAAAATGCTTATCACTGTTTGCTGTAACGGCTGGACACGGATTGAGATATTTATATTTGGGGATTTTGTAACAAAATATACGTAGATCAACAGATAATAAGGTAGTTTACTAATAACAAAATAAAAAAATAAATAAAAGCCGATCAGTAACAGCATTCCCGAGCAACAAACATACTTTCTCTACAAAAAAATTATTTTACCAATAGTTACCTGTCTGTAATTTGTATTCTTTGTGTATGTGCAATAAAATGTTACATTTAATGCATAGCACGTACCCTTAAGCTGGTCAGCGGCGGCCAGCATGTCGGCCACGGCGCGCGCCACGCCACGCGACAGCTCGGGCAGCTGCGCGCGCGCCGAGCCCAGCAGCGCGCCCAGCAGCGCGCGGTACGCCTGCGCCGCCGCGCGCGTGGCCTCCAGCGTGCGCGTGCGCAGCTCCGGCGTCTCTGCGGCGTGCGCGGCGCCCTGCAATGTCATAGCGAACAAACTTTGATATTGTCCTTCGAGCCGGATAAGGATTATTAGTAGTAGAACACATATTTATACTTTCGATATTTTATCCTGGAAATCATGCCTTAGAGGTTAAAAAGGTGATTTGATGTATATAATATGTCCATCTATTCCATACTAACTGGCAAAACGTACATCCGTAAAGATAAAAGGAATGAACCCGAGGGAAACAAAGGTGAGTTGCGTGTCATAGTTATGATATAGATTCACAAATTGAGTAACACCCACGGAATGAAATGTTTCAGAATGTGTGTGTGTACCTTGGCGGCGGCCAGCATGTCGAGCACGGTGCGGCGGCCGAGGTTGGCGGCGGCGACCAGCTGGTCCTGCCCGGCGGCGGCCACGGCGCGCGCGGTCGCCGCCGTCATCAGCCGCGTGCAGCGCACCAGCTCCTCCACCGACGCCGTGCTCTTCGGGGGCGAGGGGGACATCAGCACCTGGTGGAAGAGATAGACAATTAATATATTTTTTTTATAACCATAAGTCGATTCAAAAAAAAATATGTATATTTCATCAATCTCAGTCCAGTACAGTCAAATCCAGACAGTATTTTAGGACCATGACATAGGTTATAAAAATCTAAGATTGAATTTTAATGCTGGTCAATTAACTACATACAAAATTATAGGTGATAAATTTATAAACAAAATAAGACGATAAACTACAGAAAATAGGAACGATTCACAATAAAGAAAAAAACGTACCTCAATTTCTTGTGATATGGCCTCAATTGTAGACTCGAGCGCTCTGTTACCGCGCGTTGTTTCATCTTCCACGGCCTTCACTGTTTTAAGTAGTGACGTCACATTTGTCACCATAACCTACAATATTATTTTTTATTATAAATTGAAAGCTAAAATAATTGAATATTGTTCATTTCAAAGTTAAATCAATTATTTTTTATTATTTCCTCAAATAGGGTAAACAGATAACAAAATACATTTGACTGAGATTTTTAATAAACAAAAGCTTTGGGTTGCCAACTAAGTTAGGGCAGACGATAAACAAAAAACAACGATATTAATTAAAAAAAACACCAAGTGCGACAAAGCTCATGCTATAGCGGGAAACCCATAAGCTTTCAACCATAGATACATAGATATATATAAAGCACGTCATGTACGTCAATATTGGACTTCCAAGCTCCGCTGTGAACCACCTCATTCGAAGTCGGTTAAATGATAGCTTTTGGCTTTGTTACACACTCGATGGTTGTACCATGAAATGAATGGAGGATGAAATGTGTTTAGGGGAGGTTTATTATGTAAATATTTTGTCTATGGAAATGTCTTATTTGCAATGAAAAGCTTATAAAGAAAAGTATTCAAAGTAAATTTAAAATTATGTATTAATGTTGATATTATTGTATTCCATAGGTCCAATGTTTTTTAAGCGTGAATATTTAAGTAATATACCCCAGTTTTAATCGTTTTAAATTTATGATCTATATAAAAAGGAAGTTATATATAATAAAAAAATCTATCTTTAAGCATAATATATGTATGTACATTTGTATGTATATCATATAATACAAAATTTGTATTATTTCCATGTTATTATTAATATGAAGATTCAAGAATGCGGGAAAGATACGAAGTCCTGGCCACACAAAAACAGACAGACAACTAAACACATTTCTGACATCGCATGATTATATATGTTTATCCTTGGATGAAGTGATATGTGGTGTCCAAGCACGTGAATTTTGAATTTATAAAAATACCGTTTAAGTACCAATTGTTGGGCAAACTTGGCAAATTTTGAAAATTAATTAGTCGTCAAATGGAAAAAGATAAATTTATATACTCTGTATAAATAAATTGCGATTTTCCAAGTCATGCTCATAATAGACTATATGTTTTTAAAAAAACTACATATACAAAAAACAAAACAAAATTGGGACTTAAACACGCCAGATTTTTCACCACGCGTTAAAATGATACGATGGTACAAGCTTTCGAACACCATGCTATCGCGTGCCTCGCTGTTAGATCGACAGTGTCAGTAAAAAATAGTTCTGACCGATTCGTTGTTCGTGGCTTCGTTCGCCTCAGTCTCGTGGAAGCGCGAGTTTTGGACCTCATCCAGCATCTTTAGCTGTTCCTCCATTCTGCTGTTCGGTCGTCTTCTGGATCTATCTTCTAGAATGGCTCTAATTCTTTTCAGTGCTTCTTCGCTCGTGTCTTTCTTGTTGAGCACCGCTTCGTAAAACTCCCACCAGTTGTCGATACTGCCGAACTGCTGTTCTCTATTCTTTAGGATATCTTCGTAGATCTGCCACCAGTTATTTGCATAATACTCCATCGGATATGTTCTAGTTAGGTCTAGAATTTCCAAATTATTTTTGGACCTTTGTTCGTTAATTTTGGATCTCTCTAATGTATTATTTTTTGTGATAGTTGTAGTGCTGTAATGGTTGATGTTACTTTCCAAGTTGTGTTGTGAGTTGATATTTAGTATCACGTTTCTGTGATAAGTAGGTGGTGCTGATTGCCTCTCACTCTCTACTGGGGCCAAGTTCTCCTTTCTTCGCGTCTCACTTTTATATTTCCTTATAATTTCCTTGTAATACTTCTCCAACAAACATAACTCTTCGTATGTGTATTTAGAAATATCTATTTTAGTGTAGACGTTAAGTATGTCTTCAATATTGACGGTTTTTTTCTTTCTACCCTCAATTTGTATTTTTGAGAGTAATTTCAGTTGTTCTATGAGAGGATCGAAGCCTTTGTATATAAAATCTTTTTTGGCAAATTCGATCAACTTTAAAACCATGTCTTCGTATTTTTGATCATATTCTAAATCTTCGTTAACAGCTTTAGATCTGTCAACTTCCTCGATGAAGCTCTGTAACGTCTCCTTCTCTTTATCATATTTGTCCATTTCTGATTTTATTTCGCCCAAAACTAGCTCGTGACCACTGAACCGTTCCAACTCAAGTCTAGTTTCCTCCATTTTTTCCAAATTACGCTTGGCTAAAGCTTTCCACCACTCGGTGTCATCTTTAAACAAGTTCCAAAATTCACTTTTTTTTTCTTTAGGCACATCTACGTTTTCCATATCATCCTTTGGTTTAACGTCTTTTACATCAATTGTGTCTTTTGGAGATATGGGTGGAGAAGATTCTGGGCTTTTGACTTCTAAATTAACGGTCAGATTGACAGGTTTCACTTTTTTGACTTTGAAAATCGGGCTTTCAAGCCTCGGCTTCTCCAACTTAGGTTTTTTAATATCTGTGTGTACGGTTGTTGTTATAGTAGTTGTAATATTTTCGTTCACAACGTCTTGCCAATCCAAATCATCAATAACTTGAGATAGCCTTTTCATTTCACCGTCTAAATCCGAACTAACTTTTTCTGTATGCCGTCTCTTTCTGTTATCAGCTTTATCAAAACTGTTTAGACATAAATCGACCAATTTGCGTAGTTCACCCAAAAATATAGTCTCCCCATATTTTACTACACGCCAGTCCATATCGAAAAGGCTGTTTCTCGAAGCCAGGTTATACCTGGTGTTGACGTCATCATTTTGCACTCTCGACGGAGGGTTGGTCATTTTACTTTCTATGTAAGTAATCATTTCTTCACAGCTGTCATGGAAAATAGTTGGTGACACGTCATCATCTTGACTAGAATAATCTAGAAGCTTTATTAGTTCTTCCTCTTGGTCAGACTGGAAAATGTCGGTTTCAGAATCGCAGGAGTTATAATCTCGTACGTTGATTGACCGCCGCTTGGTTTTCGGTATGGTGTTAGTTTTTATGGGAAGGCTCCACCGCTTCGGGTCGGACAAACGCTATAGGCAACAAAAAGTCCAATATTGACACGCACAGACGGACACAAATGAACACATGTGTATATATAGTGAGTGATAGAAATCTAAAATAAAAAATAAAGAAAATGTAAAAAAATAGACAAAATAACTGTGCAAATTCAAGTACTTTAAATATGGCAACAATTTGCCATTATTGTTAATATTTTAGCACAAATTTTATTAAAATTAAACTGAAAATCTAATTTAATTATTTTAATACTTATTATCTCAATACTTTCTTCTTCAACTTATAGATTGTTAAAGTTATTAAAATTAACCGAGTTGTAAATAAAGCAGTTCTGAATCCCAGCAATAAGTACATCATTAAACCCCTACATAACAACGACAATTCACATATGCCCATCTTTTCTTGCCCACACTCCATCTAGACTATACTTGGTATTTTAAATCAGTTCAATCGTTTAACATAAAAAACACTCACTATGCCCATCCATCTTACTATAGGAAAAACTGATTTTAGTAGAAACATTACATACATTTACTTTTTGTCTCAATACAAAAATAAATCCCGAATCAAAATTCTCAGATACTTTTCAATCCACACACAGGCATACAAGGAGAAACAATCCTAGTTATGGCAGACTTTGACAGGTTATTGACCATTAATACCAAAAAGATGATTCCAGATTTGGGAATTTAAATCGATATCCGAGCACATCGAGCTAGTCATCAAACAATCATTCACCATTCATCATCAGTCAATAGCAATCTTCTCATTCTATGTGAAGCATATCTCGCCATCACCAAATTAGTCATTATTCAATGGTCACCATTAACACACTGTATATATCACACCTAGCTATCACTGCATCAATCAGATTACCAACCACTCACTGTATAGAGCCTAATCATTGCACATCACATCTCACTTGGCCAGTTGTGTATTACGTAGCAAAGTGGCCAAGTACCCACTGTCCATACCGTATTGTCTAATCATTCTCATCATTCCAATCTTGGCACCTCTCACTTGGCCATTTGACCATCACGTAGCCAAGTGGCCAAGATGGCCAAGTAGTTAGTTTCCATACCTTGGCAGCGTGTTTAAGGCGCTGCATGTCGGGGTGGGCGACGTGCTTGCCGCTGGCGGCGGCGGTGGCGGCGGCCAGGTCGCGCAGCGCGGCGGCGGCGTCGCGCGCCGCGTGCAGCACCAGCACCTGCGGCTCCGCGCCGCCGCCCGCCAGCGACGCCGCGCCCGCCTTCACCACGGCGCACAGTTGCACTGCACACACACAATCATGGATCAGCACAATAAAAGATTTTGTAAATGATAATAACTTAAGACTTTCAAATCAAAGTATTCCATACCCGGTCGTTAACGGTTTTTATAATTTTCTAATGAAATAAAAGAAGCCAAGTTACTTCTTATAACATAAGCTATCTTCGCTTGAAAGTCTCGTCAAAATCAGTCCAGCCGTTTCAGAGAATAGTCGAAACAAACAAACCGACCAAAAATTTAAAATTTGACCTGTTGATGCAAGTGCCTTTTACACTTTCATACGCATTTAGTGAAAAGCTGTTAATTTGAAATTACAAACAGACACTTAGATCAAATACATTTTCAAGTACTTTTGAATTAACCATAGATAAATGTCACAAGTGAAAAATTCTTGCAAAGTAAATAAAAAAAAAACGCCCCATTTTCATGTAAATAATTACGACAATCACGCCAAAGCAGCTAGACGGATCTGAATAAAATTTAACACAAAGATAGATTATAATTTGGAATAGCAGCTAAAAAGGCTTTATGAGGTTCATAACCACTTACCTATGGTAGCCACGGCGCTCTGCGCGGCGGCCGCCAGCTGGTCCTGGCTGCCGGCCGCTCCGCCCACCAGGGTCTTGGTGTCCTCCACGAGGGTCTTCGCCGTCTTCAGGATGTTCTCGCGATGGTTGGAGAACGTGTCGCCTTCTACGTCGGACTGGAGCGTGCCTAGAGGGAGTATTTTTAAGATGTTTAAATTGGAATAGAGAATTTTACATTAAAATTTGTGATGCTAAAATAGAGATGCCCTTTGTGTAAGTACTTTGAAATGAGTTCTACTTTCATATAAATTTATAACAGAAACGATAAAAGAAATTGTTAATGTGGTGGTGGAGATCAGTCAGAGTGTGTGTGTGTTTGTTTGTGTCTGAGAGTGATAGAGAGAAAGAGAGAGAGAGAGAGAGTAAGAGAGAGAGAGAGTGAGAGAGAGAGAGAGTGAGAGAAGTGTAGGCGGAGTATCAGAGTTACTAGTGATAAGTTTGTTACGTCAACGAGGATATTATACAGTGCGAATGAGATAGACAAAGCGTAAGAGAGTGAGTGAGAGAGGGAGAGAGAGTATGTTACCAGCGCTGGCGAAAAGTATGGTGGTGTCGAGGTCGCCGAGGATGGTGGCGATGGTGGCGGCGGCGTCGATGCAGGCCTGCGTGCCGCGCGAGCCCGCCTGCAGCGCGCTCAGCACGCCCACCACCTGTACACGTACATATATGTATTTACTATAAGTTTTGATGCACTGACAATATATGGACTTTATCGCCCGAGATCCCAGAACCGCCAATATTTTCTTATTTTCTCATTAACCAAATGTATGATACTACGTAGTTTTTGTATGGTATTTGGCTGTTGCACCCGCTAGTTTCCGCAGACGGCCAATTGAAAGGTACTCGGTGTTAAAGTTTCATCAAATTAGTATTAAAATTTCTTGAAGCTTTTTTTTACGTATGCTTTAGATAATATCGTAAAAAATTTATAAAACAATATGTTTTTGCGAAATTTATACAAAGTTTTTAAATCATACGATTACGATTTACGCTAGTAAATACAGTGTAAACTCTATATAACGACACTCGAGCGACTGCGCATATTTTGACGTTATAGAGAGTTGTCGTTAAATGAATATAGAAAAATCTGTATTAGAAAAAGAAAATGCTTATTTTAGACTAGTGTCAGTAATTACATACATAAAAAACAATTCTCATTAAAACGCTATTGGCTATTTTTGTCTGACGTCTTTTGCTGCACCAGTAATTTTATTGTTATGTTATATTTTGCGATATTGAGGCATCTTGGTGATAAAGAAAGTACTTTGTCAATAATTTTGCTGCTTCCAGAGCTTCTTTAATGCACGGCGGAATTTTTAGTAATTTTGACAACTTAAAAAGTACTATTTATGATTTTATTGTTGTAGTTATTGAGAGTGGGTGTAATGCTACATAGAGTGTATCATTGTATGTAAAACAAGCTAAACCAACCAAAGCAAAGTGATTTTAACGCTTTAGGAAGTTTGTCGTTAAATCGAGTTACGTTACGTGGAGTTTACACTGTAAATATAAATACATGTTTGTCTAAGGGCCGATTTACACGTATTAAGTAGTTAACTAAATTTTAACTTGCGACTTGCTACTAAATTGTCTGTTTACACCCACTTAATCACTTAAAATTAAGTTAACTACTTAATACGTGTAAATCGGCCTTAACGCGTACCTTCTCCCCGACGGCGCGCGCGGCGTCGGCGACGGCGCGCTGCTGGCGCGGCGCGGCGGCCAGGCGGCACGCGCCGCCCGCCGACACCAGCGCCGACACCGCCTCGCCCAGCTCCACGCAGCACACGCGGATCCTGGCACGCGACACGTTCACTTTCATAATGGTTCATTTTTATCTACACTAATATTATAAAGTTACGAATAAACTCAAAAACTACTGGACCGATTTTATTGACATTTGGTACACAGAGAGTCTAGAGCCTGAGGCTACTTTTCAAGGCGAAAAAAGGGATGTAAAGGATTGAAAGAGGGGATGAAAGTTTGTGGGGAAATTATGTCATTTTTAAAGCTATAAGCTTGAAACTTATTTTTAGGCTTGCGATTAGATATAATTAAGTAAGAACATTCAAAGTTTGTAAAAATATTTATAACCCTGTTACAAAACATCAAAAAAAAAAAATTATACAAAAATATCTTTAGTAATATATTGATAAGATAAAGTCGTGTTCACTTTTGAAGGCTTCCCATATTTGAGGCCTCAGTTACATTGCCATGGTTGTCCCATAGATAGCTTATTAATTTTATTGGCAGACATACACCTAATTACACTCTTCCTCCTTAGTTTTCTATATCCTTTAAGACCATCATAGGCGACCTTATCACTAAGGAGTGATTTTTCCCAAACAACCTAGACTAAAAACAAACTTGTAGGAACAATGGTTGTAGCAAAAAGAAATATCTACAATATACATACACTTAAAATGTACGTATATAGTCGGCCCTTCTTAAAGCCCTACTGGGTAGGGATCAGGCGTTAGTCACCAAGCTGGTCTAGTGCGAGTTGGTGGACTTCACATGTCTTTCAAAAACTTGCTAGGTTCTCTAAAATATGCAGGTCCCTCACGAAGAGTTCCATATTCGAAATGATTCGTCAATCATGATGATATCAGAACTCTCACAAACGATCGTGTTAGCAATAGTATATATCACTGGTAATATAATGGGTCAGGCTAGAATCAAACCTGTTGGCAATGTCGGGGTTGGGCGTGGTGACGGAGGCGCCCACGCTGTCGGCCGCCAGCTGCTCGTACTTGCCGCACATCTCGTTGCCCACTTCCACTAGTTTGGACGGTTCCGTTGCCGATTTTGCTGTCTGTAACATTTTTTTTAATATTTAAAAATATCTATTGTAATCCGTTTTAAAATGTTTAATAGTAAATCGATATGATGATAATTATAATGTATCATTATCATTTCTCGATTAAGATTTTAAATAGTCGTTGAACTGTTCTTTCAGACCATCAAGAAATTGGAGAAGGGGTCATCTTATAATTATAAACAAGACATTTATCATGGTTTGCACTTTTAAAACCATATTACCATATTTCGTCGCCACGAATCCATAGTTCATTCTAGTTCGTTTTATATTTCCTAAAGTACACGTAGTCAGTCGTAAACGAATACCATGTGAAGAACATGGCAAACACCCCATTTCTTATCACAATAATATTATCAATGACCTTGAATTATATCAAAATCTTACCATATCTGTTGCCAGACGCGCTATTTCCTTGGCAGTCCCCACCATCCTGGTCTGGTAGTCGACGAAGGAGTCGTTTTCGTCGTACGAACCGATCAGCGACATTCTGGTGACAATAGGATTGTCCAATAAATTGTATATATTATAAATTATAAGCATGGAGGTTGATTTTTGTGTATGAACGCGCTATCTCGGGAACTTTTAGGTTATTTCATATAAATATATCAGTTTTATTTTATTTTATAGCTTATTTATTGTGGAATTCCAAACCTTAGCTGATAGACTAATGAAAGCTAGAGAGAATTTTTAAAAATGTATGCTCATGGACTTAAGAGATTTTTAAAACAGTATTTCAATAGAACAGACACACCTATATTATATATACGGACAAAATTAAAAAAAGCAAAATTTATCCAAGTCATTAAAACCGTTAAATAAACGAAATAACTATATAAGAATCGATTACTTATTATTATGAAATAAACGGAAACCATTTAAAATGTCATCTCATCTGGCTATATTCTAAATAAGCCTCTGGTTAAATCTTATTCATTTAATGCACATATTATAAATAGCCTGTAACAACATTGCCCTTGCATTCCGATTAGACAATAAAAAACTTTCTTCGCTAGTAAAAACACAAAAAAAAACACGTTTGACTCAGTTTGTAGTTATCCTACTTGCTGTGCTAGCGGTCGCGAGTTCGAGTTTTGTTGGGGCATTCATGCACACACCAAGTGTATTTAAAGTTATATTTTTGTAGTTTATTAACTATCTGGTCGCCATAACACAAGTTTCGTCATAACGTATTTTAATTCAATTCTCTTATTATTGGCTTCAAGCGTGCCAGTTGAGCACAGATTACTTCGCCAATGACACAACGTATTTAATACTTTTCAGATTAACGCGAATACTTGACATTTTAAATATAAGTATCTCTTTGGATTTTTCCGCGCATTACTTAAAAACAGGACGTCACTAAAATTAACAACACTTGAACCAACACAAAGTACGTAAACACAACCTTTTTTGTTATTTTTAATCTATATTTAGCAAATAACATTAAAAAAGATAAAAAAAATAACTAAATATCAATAACTTGTATGATACAAACAATTTGTTCATATTTGATATCGGGATGGACTGCGCGAGGCGAGGTGCGCGAGCGCGTAATGAGATCACCCGCACTAATTGTAGCGGATTTCGCTTTTCATGGCTGCAATTTTAGCTTTTCCATGTAATTTTATATAAAATTGTATACATATTCAATATTTCTTTCTATTTTAAAGATACAAGTACAAACATTCGTGCTCATCACAGAAATCATGCCCCCACCAGGCCTTGAACCCGCGAACACTGGCACAGTGAGTGTCAATACTAACTGAACCAAACATGTCGTTAAATTATACATCAATGAAAATGAATCTGGTTGACCCATTATCACGGAGGTAACAAGTTCGATATTCTGTCTAAACAAAATTTCCTCTAAAATTATTATAGTACAAGCAAAACGTTCCTATTACGGTCAGTTACACACTTAATGTATGTATGTCGGTCTGTTTAACGATTTCTCGTTAACTAAGGCGGTGTGTTGTGTAAATATGTAAATAGCTCTGTAATAGGGTCGAGCTAAATCTGAAGTAGTTAATTTTAGTTCGGGCCATGTTTTGCTTTTACGTGTCGTTAATCATCTTAAGTCTATTATAATGCATACTTGGAAAGTAAACGGTATTTGTAGAGCATATTATACTAAAATTTAAGGCTGTAGTAACTCAGTGGTGACGCGCTTGGTTGTGTAATCGAGTGAAGCGGGTTCAAATCTCGGGTCATGAGCCTATGTATTTTCATGTGAGAATCAGTTCAACGTGATCACCACTTGTTTTAAGGTGAATGTTCGAGAGAACCTAGCAAGATTTTGAAAGACATTAAGTTTTGTTTCGCCATTTTGGAATTAAGTAGTTAAAATTAAACCTTAATAATTTTCAATAATAATTGTAGTGGTTAAAGTACAAAAAAATATATTTTTTGACTTTTGAACACAAACAAAACAAAAATTAAGCAATTTGCAAATTTTCAAAGATTATTTTGCGGATTAATTTTGACTTACGTTACCGACGTTTCGAATACCTTACATTCATTCTAAAATACTTTGAAATATCAAATATTCGTGTAAACTAAGGAACTATTATCAGTAGTATTTCCATTAGTCCTCTACCCTCCAACACAGACAAAACCGTGCAAAATATGTAGTGAAGTGGTGTTGGCATCCGTCCAAGCGCGAGCGGCCTCAGCGCGCGTCGCTGATATAGCTTTATTGCACGATGCTCTGCTAATACTTATTTTGATTGACTGATTCATTCATTATTCCAGCCGACATCCATCCATCAAGATATATTTTTTTGTTTTTTCTTTTGTAATTAAAATTTTAACTATTTTTTAGCTGTTTAAGAAACTTTATAATATATAGACACACTGTATTTTAGCAAATTAAATTTTAATTAGTAATTTAATATCTAGATCATAGCCTATCTATGAACTAAATTTTAAAAACTGATCCAGCCCTTTCACTGTGAAGTAATTACAAACACCAACAAATAAAAAATAAAAATAAATAAATACTAGCAAAAAGCTAAGCTTTGTGAGGGCTCGCGTAGTTTTTCTAACGGGTAATACCTAATAATGTTACAGCGATGTATACTCTTTGGTTTTGTAACAGATGGCGTTAGTAGTACAATAACATACTATCCAATGAGCACAAAATTGTTAATGTTCATTTTTTTATGTTTATAAAAGTTTTTTGACAGATAACACATCTAGTTATGAAGTTAAATTTCTATGTTAAAGCACAAATCCATAAGCGTGATAGTTTTTCAGTAAAGTGTACCACAAAATGCTCAGGTTGTGGGATAGTGTTAGGTATCGCTTCGCTCTAATTAAGAATACAGTAGGAATAATACTATCATCATACAAACATTAACAGCCAAAAATCTTATAAATCTCACAAACTTAGCTTTTCCTCATTTATCTTTAAGATACATTCAACTCGAGTACCTCTCTTTTCGCCATCGGTTAGAAAATCAAAGAGTACCACCGAACCATTATACCTTATCCTTAACATTAAACACGTTATATTTAGACGGGCTATTTGCATGCTGTGTCTTTTTTTGAGACTTGATTGCATTCATTTTTTATAAAGCGCAGTTTATATTTGAGAGGGGATAAAAAAAGCACCTGTTCGAATCCGGTTTGAGGCAAATATTTTGTTATAGTATATATTAAATAAAAATGAATTTTCGCTATACGTTTCTAAACCATTGATCCCATTGTGATGTAACTTTGGTGGGTTGCTGTATTCACCTTTCTGACATAAAAAAAGTATTTTTTTAGAACATTTGTCTTTATGAGTTCCAACAAAATAAATTTAAAAATATAATATGTAGGAATATAAAATATCTATAAGAGTAAAGTGTAGATTATATTATCACGTTTAATTCGAAACAGACATGCTCCACCACACTCGTACGCCAAATCGTTAAACCTATTTTGCATTCACTCGACATGAATACCGCAACTTAAAAGTGCTGTGTTTAGTTTTTGCACATACTTTTGTTACGGAAACTAGCGATTTTTATGAGATTGGTTGATGTTACGTTTATAGTGAACTTGACGTGTCAGCGGTCGCGGGTACGAGTCCATCTGAGGGCATTTATTTGAGCACGCATGTTTATACTCTAATCATGGGTGTTTACACATTATAAATATTAATGTGTATGTATTTAAAGTCATATATTATGTGTAGTGTATCAAGTATATGGTATCCGTAACACAAGCCTCGTAGCTTACCACGGAACTAGAAGGCGCTGTGTGTAATTATGTTCTTACATATTTATTTATGATTGGCAAGCCCGCTTCGCTGGGCGTAAGTAAAAATATATATTGTTTATAATAAGTAGCCTAAGTTATATCAGCTATCTACTAGTGAAAGTCCCGTCAAAATAGGTCTAGCCATTTCAGAGACTAAACAAACAGACAGACAGACCGACGGACAAATATTTTAAAGATTGATTTTCAATCAAAGTATTGTATATACTTTCATATGCCTTTAGTGAGAAGCTGTTAATTTGAAATTAAAAGCAAACACTTCAATTTAATTTATAGTAAATAAGCTTTTACCTGCGGATTTCCACGCATTGGCTTCAATGTAACAGTAACTAAGTATCAGAGATCATTATGATAGAAATGAATCATAAAAATACTACACACAATGAAGTTTCAAAAACTTCATTATTTGAATGCTAGATGGCGTTAAAGTAGCTTATTCTTTCGTCGTGAAAATTTTTTTTAATAAAAAGTAACCTATATGTTACTTCTAATACCTCCGAATATGTGTACATAGTTTCATGATGATCGTAAAGCGTAACAAACAAGCGTACCTGTGGTCGGTGAGGCGGGCCACGGCGCGCGCCACGCTGTCCAGCAGCGGGCCCACGGCGCCGCGCTGCGTGCTCAGCTCGCGCACGTGCGCGCCCAGCTCGCGCAGCGCCGCGCGCGCCAGCGCCGTCTGCGCCTCCACCTCCGCGTGCGCGCTGCTCGCCTGGTACCGTCGCGTTTGTTATCATTCATTCATTCATAAGAAATCCTTAGTAATCTATCAATCATTCATTTCATTCGTTCGAATAACATTAAATTAAAAATTAATATATGAATTAATAAAAATAGTATTCTACTAGTCAAGCCCTTTCATTTGATACGCATATTGAGGGAGTGGTGAAAGAATATGTAATCCACCATTTTGTGGCGGCGGCCATCTTGGACCGATTTTCTATTAAACTTACCTAAGAACACGTCCAATTAATTCACCTTTCACAGTCATAGTCAAACTTATAACACCCATCATTTTTCACGCAAAAATTTAAGGGGTTATAAAGAAACGTGGAACTTGATTGGCCTAGTACCATCGACACCGACATCAGCCCTACATTTGTAAGCATTCATTCGCTTATTCATTCATTCATTCACTCACTCAATCAATCATTTATTCATAAGAAATCTTTATTAAACTATGATTAATTCCTGGCAAATGCACAAAAGTGCTAGCCAAGTTCTCCTGATTTGGGAGAAAAAAAAATATGATTCATTCGCTTCCTTCGTTCGAAAAAGAAAAGTGGAAATAATTCTCTATCAATAGACGAATATGAGATTAATTTTAAAATGATTTTAGATTTGAATCAAAAGATAGAAATCACTAAAACTATAATAACAAAAGAAAGCGATTCCAAAATTGTGGTAGAAATATGCAATGTATTACTTTTAAAATATTGTCAGTGTTAATATTATATTTATTAGTAATTTGTCCTCATATTCTATATTAATATGATAATTTATAAATTTAAGTTTAGATGTTGGGATGGATGTTTATTACTTAATCACGCCCTAGAACAACTAGACGGAAATTGATAAAATTTCGCATGGACATATATTATAGTCTGGAATACCAAAAGGTCTTTTTAACTCAGAAAAATGCACAGATTTGTTTTTGTTTTTCACTATTTGGACGAATCAGTAAAGTAAGTTACTTTGTATCAAAAGATAGTGAGAGAGATAGTGGGGGGGAGGTTACCCGTGGGTTCCCGGCGGCGGCGCGCGCGGCGTGCACGAGCAGCGCCAGCGTCTCGAGCACGGTGCGCGCGTGCTGCAGCAGCGCCGCCTGCGCGCGCTCGCCCGCCGTGTTGGACGCCGCGCCGCACGCGCCCGCCACCAGCGGCTCCGCGTACGACACCTGCGCGCACACACACACACTCACTCAGATATACTGTATAATACAGATAATATAAAATATGTTAGATATGTCACTGGAAAATTGTAAAGATTGTTATAATATAATCTACCTCGTAAGATTGTAACATACTGCTTGCAAATACCATTTCTTCTCAGTTCAGCGGCTTCTTCTTTCCGAACTGGTAGTAGATTCATGACGTTCAGTAAAAATTGTAATAATTTTATGCCGAATAAAATATTTTGAATTTTGAATTAAATTAGGTGCATTCCGTCGCATACCACTTCACTATTTGACGATTTCACTTCCAAATATTATAATCGACCGAAAATAATGCGTCAAATTGTAAACAGTCTGTGACAATCAATCAATCATCAGTTTGTAATATTTTTTTATTATTTCGTTTGATAGATATAACAGAAAATTGTAACAGTATGATCATTGAGGAGATGATGAGGAAGATTCAATAAAGATTCCATTTATTATCCATTTTTCATTAGTTGTCCAACGTTACAGAAAAAAGACCCAAAAATGTAAAGTATAAGCCACGCGTATTGATTTCTAATACAACAACCATTTCAATGAGTACACTGTGTATAAATAGGTAACGCTGTAATATTCTAAGAGGTGTTCCCTACAACCAAAGAAACTTTATAAACTTTAGAGAAACTAGAATATAAAGAAATTAATTAAATGTATGTATTATACTATAGTTTTCGTAACTCCTTTGTCTTTATATTTATCTCGCTAGTTATCCACTTTTAAAACCATACGTACGCGATAAGGATACAAGTGCATGCACACATGTATTAAGTACTCCATGGAGTATGGTATTGTTATAATGGCACTTGTAATAAAAGACTCATTATTTTCAAACTTGAAAGGTTCTAATCTTCAAAAATAATAATAATTAACAATAATAAAAATATCACACCGGAACCCAGGTCGTATTCTCACCGTGGTCGTTACCGTTCTGATCAACATTTGACATCTCACAATTTATATAAATCAAAATGTCAATGTTGCCATCGACTGCATCGTATCGATATTAACCTAATTAATAAATAATCGTTACTTAACAAATTATAACTACTACTCTTAAATCAAATTATATTAAAAGACGATATTTAACATAAAAAACACGTGAAAATTATGAAGACTATGCTAACACATAAATCAAATTAATAAATAATTATTATATACGACGATTCGTTTGGCTCAGTTGGTATTGACCCTACTTTCTGCGCCAGCGGTCGCGGGTTCGAGTCCCGCTGGGGGCATTCATTTGCTAATCACGAATGTTTGTACTCCAGTCATGGGTGTTTATATTTATAATATGTATGTATTTAAAATTTATTATATGTGTAGTATATCAACTATCTGGTATCCGCAACACAAGCACGTAACGTAGCTTACTGCGGAACTAAATGGCGCTGTTGTAATAATGTCCCAACATATTTATTTATATTTATTATATTATTATTTCTGCCGTATTAATCCATATTATATTAAAAATTAATATTTAAAAATTTTAACTATGATGAGTATGCTAACAGAATGGTGTAATATGGTGTGTAATATGGTGTGTGATGGTGTGGTATGGTGGGATACTCACGAGCTGGGTGACGGCGTGCCCGAGGTGCTCGGCCTCGCCGCAGGCCGCCACGCGCAGCGGCTCCAGGCGCTCCGTCATCTCCGCCGCGCTGTTCTCGATCTGCTCCGAGTAGCCTGGCGGGTGATAGGACCATTTAATACTCATATTAATAATATAATATGCTAGCTTTAATATCTAAAGTTCAGCATCTTTACTTGCATAGATTCATGATTTTGCATAAACTTATTGTAACTTTCAGGTCTCTCAAAAATGTAAAAATGATCGCTATCAAACTACCATGGTACCGTGACTGTCAAGGTTTACCGTGACACCATACAGCGTTTTGGTCTTTTGAGCCGGATTAACATCAAAATATATTCTAATCTGAACATTTATTACGATCACCATAACCAAAATTAATTGATAAAAACATATATATACAATATTATTAATTGATAAAAATGATAATCAACATTAAAAAACCCCTACAAATTTATAATAATGTATAGTATTCTACTAATCAAGCTCTTTCATTTGATACCCGTATTGAGGGAGTTGTGAAATAATGTCATACGCCATTTAGTAGCGGCGGCCATTCTGGACCGATTATTATATAACATAGCTAAGAACACTCCCGATTAATTCATCTTTCAAAGAAAAAAAACAAAATCGGTTAGGTCGTTCGGGCGCTACGAAGCCACAGACCGACACACACACGCGTCAAACTTTATGAACACCCCGTCGTCATTGCGTTGGGGTTTAAAAATTAAGAATTTTTGAATAAGTTTTTTTTTCAAATTCTTTTAAAATCAGTCAAACTTTAACTTTAAAAGACTTAACAGTCTTATAATGATATCAAAGCAGATATCTACGAGATATGGCGAGCCTTAAAACCAGTGAAACTAACTCCTGACAGATACCTTGCAGGGTGTTGGCCTGGCGCGGCTCCAACTCCTGGCTGACGGCCTGCAGCGCCACCTGGTCCAGCTCGCGCAGCTGCTTGTTGAGTGTCTCCAGTGCTGTGCCACATTCACGCTGTCCGGGCGCCTTCTCGCTGAGATACACATAGTGACGTTAACAAGACGAATATCTTTGTTTTTTTTATAACTTTAATTAAATAAAAATTGTAAAAAAATAATTTTAGATTGGAAAACGAGCTTATTACATAATAGACAAAATAAGTATAAAATATCCTTTAAACATTGTTTCAGTTATAACATCTAAAATGTGATGTCAATTCTTTTACCACCCGTCCATCTGTCTGCAGTTCGACGGGTGTCGGGTGTCGGGTGACGGGTGTCAGGTGACGGGTGACTGGGTGTTGTATGTCAGATGCATTACCGTATATTGGTGACGAGGCTCTTGATGGTGTCGGAGACGGCCTTGCTGTGTGCGGCGAGCGCGTGCCACTGCGCCCGCTCGCTGCTGTTGAGCGCGAGCGCGCCCGCCGCCTCCACCATCGCGCACGACTCTGTTATTATGTCGCTGTACACAAACATATATACATATTTAAATATATTAATACACAAAAACAAGTTCTTAGTAAATATCTATTCAAAAGTATCTATCTTTAACTGCATAAAATGGAGAGAATTACAAAAACATTATTTTTTTTAATTCTTTTAATTCATGTGTAAATCCATTAAATTAATAAATTTAAGATTAAAAAAGTAAGCCAACAGGAAAATAGTCCTAATGATAATATATTTAATTTTACTAAAAGGACGCTCAAAGTACTTGAGTATATAGGATGCTGGTTGGTGCGAAGGTGGACGGCGGATGGTAGATATGATTTATGATAGTGTGGTAGTAAAATTCATGCCTATTAAAATGTAAGTACCAGAAGTACTCGAGAAGGTATCTAGGATGGTCGGCGCTGGATGATGGTTTGTGTCATGGATTTTGACCAAAGTACAAGAATGTATATCTAGAATGGTGAATATGGTGTTGGATGATGGGTGTTGGGTGATGGGTGATGAGTGATGGGTGTTGGGTGTTGGGTGCGGGTGTCGCTCACCGTCCGCAGCGCAGCACGGCCTCCTGGCTGTCGCGCGCCTGCTGCGAGATGCGCGCGGGCACGGCCGCGAACTCGGGGCTGTCGGCGAAGGCGCGCAGGCTGCGCACCGCCTCCACCAGCGGGCCCGTCGCCTCCGCGCAGCGCTCGCGGTGCTCCTAAGGCATAACGCGTATAAATTATTTTTAACAAAAAAAAAACTAAAACTGACTTCAAATAGAGCAAACCTAAACTAAAAAGTATAAAATTACTTCGTTATTTTGGAGTGCCAGCCAAGAACAATTATTTTAAAATGGGTGACCCTCTCCAGATTTTTTATTTTTAGACCAAATTTTTATTTTTTTAAGATTTGGCATAAAAATACTTATAACCCTAAATTTGCATCCTTGTACCACGATCAGAACGGAGCCGCGGGAAATACGTATATATATATACAATAAATTAAATATCAATAGTTCTCAAAAAATTACATTGCTATAATACAATGTATTTATTAATTATTTTTAATTTTTAACGAGGACACTTATGGTGAAGTCAGAATATCAGTTTCGGTGTACTATAATTATCAATACTACAGTCTGTTTGAGTATTCATAGTGAAATACTGACTAACATACTGAAATTTAATTTAAATTCTACACATTCATAATGTAAGAAGTGACGATTCTAAAGTTCTTGTAAAAGTCAAAATATTATATATATATATATATATTATATATATATATATATATATATATATATATATATATGTATATATATATATATATATATATATATATATATATATATATATATATATATATGTATATATATATATATATATATATATATATATATATATATATATATATATATATATATATATATATATATATATATATATAATATTATATATAAATATTATAAGTATTTTTGATTTGATTTCTATATTATAAATGTACAGCAGTGTACGCTTGTATAACCGAGTGACGCGGGTTCAAATCCGGGTTTCGCACCTCTGATATTTTCATGTGCGAATCATTTCTATCATAATTACCACTTGTCTTGCGGCAAAAGATAACATCGTGAGGAAACCTGCATGTCTGAGAGAACCTAGCAAGTTTTCGTAAGACATGTGAAGTCCGCCAACACGCACTGGGCCAGCGCGGTGGACTATGGCCTGATGCCCCTCGTACTGAGGGAGGTCTACCCCCAGCAGTGGGACGTTAAAAAGGGTTGATGATGATGATGATTATAAATGTAAAAGTTTGACACAAACCGCAGATACTCATCAGACCAATATACCAAGGCATATATGCATTTGCATATTATATAGTTTCACTATATTATAGACTTATCATTTAAACGCGAGTTAAGAATTTCGTACCTTATCCTAGCATCAAACCCAAAACTAATGCTACATATACATCATCCGATACTCACAAGCGAGTAATCCTTATCGAGCTGCTTTATCTCTTGAACGAGCGCGGACGTACAGTTGGCCACTTCCTTGGCAGCTTGGACGAAGTGTCGCTTGGAGGCGGGCGAGGTGCACCTGGCGGAGGCCTGGCGGCAGGTGTGGCACAGCGCGCCCGTGTGCCTGGCCACCAGCGTGGCCGCGGTCAGGACGCTCGGCTGCGGCGCGCTGGTGTCGGCCAGTGTGCTGCAGGCCTGCTCGATGGCGGCGCCTGCGCGTGCCAATGCTGCCTGGTCCACCAACCCGGCGCGGCCTGCTGTTGACGTCGGGTCTGATACTGCCACCTGTTATATAGGAAGCGAATTTATTGTTGGTCCTTTGAGGATGACATAAAAATGCAAGTTTCATATTTGCCCACAAATTAATATACTAAATAAATTAATGTTAGCTTACGATTTAAGGATTTAACTATAGATACATTTTTTAATTTTGAACTATTATTATTATTAAAAAAAATAGGAATAAAACCTGACAAAAACACTTATGATTGTTACGTTCGAGGAATAGGTTTTTTTTAATGAGAAGAATTCTTCATCTTAAATTCGATGATATATTATATTATTAGGAACTAAAATAAAGCCCAAACTAATAATTAGCGTATTATATGAAGTGTCTAGTTAATATAAGCACGCACCAGGTAGGCGGCCTGCGCGGTGCACTCCACGAGCCCCTGCACGGCGCCGGCCACGCCGTTCACGCCGCGCTCGCACGCCTCCGCCTCGCCGCGCTTCACGGCGCCCGCCATGCACGACATGCCCTCGCCTGTGATACACACATTTTTGATTATTTCGCGTTAGAACTGATGATCGGATTTCAACCTCAACATTGATATAGGTTATACGATAAACATATTTTATAAATAAATAAAATTGATGTCACTTTGTGTAACGTCAAAATGTTTACTAAATGAATCTGTTTGTGCTGGCTTATCTCCGAAACGGTTGGACCGATTTCAACGGTACTTTCACTGGCACAGCACAGGCACAGCTAGGTGATGTTACGGTGATGGTGTACACGTACTGAGTTGACGGCTGTGGTCGACGACGGCGTCGAGGCAGGCGAAGTAGCCGAGGTCGGAGAGCGGCTGCGAGGGCGCCGTGAGCAGCGCGCGCGCCGCCGCCATGCGCAGCAACGCCGCCGCGCACGCCTTCTGCGCCGGCGCAGCGCGTGTGCACACGTCCACCTGCACACACATACATTAAAAACTAGCAATATAACACTATGTGTACGAAGATAAACTAGACACGATATTTGTTATGAAAAAATCAATCACAAACGAATGAAGTACCTCTTTCTTTTGGAAAAACAATAAAAAATAAAAAGCAGACCTTGACATAAAATTCTTAGAAAGTTTTCAAATTCGAATATTTTTCTTATTAGGATTATTTTTTTTATTTTAAAAACTGTTTTTCTGAGACGATTTAAGAGATTATTAATATTTTTAATTGTAAGCACACTAGTGTGCATTACTAACCAGATCGTTGATACTCTCGGTGACAGCGCGCGCGGCCGCCGCCAGCTGGTTCTTAGCGTTTGGTCGATTCAAATCCTACAACAAACATAAAACTCAATAAGTTATTATGTAACGATGACGTCAAAAATTGCGTCGAAATGAAAATAGTCAATCTGCAAAACCGAATTCAGGAATTAAAAATCTCATTGCCAAATACAAATTCGACTTGTACACACCACATTATGTACATTTATGCATAAAACTATAAGGAAAAAAAAAACAATTTTGTGCATCTTATTGAGGGAATTTTTAGACGGAAATTGAGTATTTTAAGTATTATTTATAATTTATAAATATATCGTCCACAACGTCATCACAATGTCTCTCACCTGGCTCACAGACTTAGCAGTTCCCAGCAACTTGGAGGAGTTGATCGTCACCGTCTTCAGCGAGGTCACCATTTGAGTGCGACTCTCGACTTCCTGTAACAAAAATATTTTAGTAAATTTCCTATAAAATTAAATTTTATTCAACTTGACATAAGCGCTTTTGAATCGTCAATTTTATTTAAAGAATAGTGTCAGTGTGTGAAAAAGCTGTCATCGGCTGAGAAAGCAATTCTACTGAGAATAATTCAAAAGGATGCTAATCGACGATATCTCTTCTAGAGATAAGTCCACCTTTGTAAACAAAAAATTAATTAAAATTACTGTTTTTTTAAGTGCAATAAGGAAAAGTATAATTTATTTAATATTAAATACCTAGTAAACGCAGCGCTTCACTGGGCGTAAGTTAGAATAAATTAAATGTTAAACTGATAAAATAAAAGTAGCCTAATTAAGTACTCCTAACATTAGCTATCTTCGAGTGAAAGACCCGTCAAAATCGGCCCAGCCGTTTCAGAGATTGGCCGGAACAAACAGACAAACAAAAATATTATATATAAAATTTTTTAAATTTGATGTAACTTTCATATGCATTTAGCGAAAAGCTGTTAATTTTATATTAAAAACAGACACTTCAATACCATTAACATGTATTGATAAATACTATTTCTATAAGCTATTCTATAATGTAATAGTATTTCAAAAAGCCAGCCCACCTCAGTGTATCCAGCCATCTCGAGACACACGCCGGCGAGGCGGTCGAAGGCGGCGTGGAAGTCGGCCGCGCGGGCCGGGAGTTCCCCGCCCTCGCCCACGCCCTCCACAACGCCCGACGCCGCGCCGTTCAGCTCCACCGCCGCGGAGTTCAGCTCGGTTTGGAGCTCGCTGGATATTATTGTTTTGTATTGGCATGATTGAATTGAACATTTGATACGCAATTTAACTAAATTAAAAAAAATACTCTTACATTGTTAAGTACCAGGGTAGCATAAACATCAAGGAGTTGCTTACTGCGTAACTTGAAACTCATCGAAGAGAAGCCTGTACATCACACTCCTCAATACTTATGATCGCCTGGTACTTTTGTGATTAGCACTGAGGAGACTTCTTCAAAAATTTCAATCGACCTCTTAAAAATTTACGCTAGCGATCGAGCCAGTGATCGCGGGTTCGAGACCCGCGTGGGACACTCAAATGTGTTATGAGCACGAATGTTTGTACTCCAGTCATGGGTGTTTACATTTATAATATGTACGTATTTAAAGATATATACGTGTTGTATATTATCAACTATCTGGTATCCGTAACAAAAGCCTCGTAGCTTACCATGAACCTAGACGGAGATGTGTTTTAATGTATTTGATTACATTAAAACATTATTGAGAATATCCGAAATTCTAGAACCAGGATTTGAACCCGCTTCAGTTAAATAACGCTTTACCACTATACTATCCGAATCTTAATATTTACCCATAAGTCTTGTCCGTGTGCGGGAACTCCCCCATGTCGAGCACGTCGAGGGTCTGGTTGATGCTGTCCATGGCGGCGTCCAGCTCGGCGTGGGAGGGCACCGCTTCTATCATTTGCTCTATACTCTGGAGGAGAAAATTACCAATTTGTAAAGCTATTAGTATATATTATTTTTACCGAATTTCATTGTTTTTTATAAAGTAACATTGTTATATAAAAACACACAACAACACAAGACATACATTTTCCTAACAAATATTTTTGGAACAAAGTTCCTTATGGGACGATGCGGAGGGGTACCCTAACCGGGAAAAAACGTCTGTAACGTGAGATTTATATTAATTATGTATAGTCTTTGTATGATGGCTATACAGTGTCTAATGTATAGTCTACGTGATGATGGTTAATATTATTATATCATTCGAAAATAACACCGTCTGGTTTGTAAATAAAATAAAGTTGATAACTTTGTAAAGTAGTTTTTTTTATCAATAAAAAAATCATAATAAAGAATGTATACCCGAATAATTATTTTCTTTATACCTCGAATAGAACTTAAAATTAATAATTTTATAATAAGGAACGAAGTTTCTATCCGGTGTCCGACGACACCACATTTCTTTTTTTTTTAAAGTGACGTTGACATGAGACGTCTTATAATTGTCTAAACACAAATTCGAACTTACGTACACCACATAAAGTACTTTTTCAAACATCATACGAAACATAAAATATTTGAAAAGGCGCATCATATCGAATCTTGCTCTTCGCTTTGAGGGCAATTTATAGACACATGATATAATTGTGTAACTTGAGTTATTCGACATCAACGAACGTGAATGTAATTTTCCTATAAACATTATCAAACCTGTGACACATCCTTGGCGATGGCCATGATCTTGGCGGGGTCCACCTCCTCGCCGGCCAGCAGCGACTTCACCGTCTCCACCAGCGTCAGCGACGCCTCCAGCACTTGCTGCCCAGATGATATCACCCTGTATACGTGTGAATGTTATTTATTATCTGTATCACTAATGTTATTGTCAAAGGTATTTAAATGAGTTCTATAGTTTTTTGCTTATAATTGTTTTATGTTTTATTGTTTATAAAATACGTGATGTATTTTAAAATATTCGCCGTTTAAATATGAATGAATTTATAGTATTCAGATTGTATAACAAAGTAGTAATTTGGATAATAAAAATAATTGAAGCGCTTTCATCAATTTATCTGTAAAAACATAATATCATAATCAAACCGATTCATATAACCATGGGGTTGCAACTCGAACAAAAGTGAAATTAGTTCAAATAAATGATAATAGATGGCGTTACATGTATCGATTTGTTTTTATAATTATGTTAAATTTAAAATACAAAGAAATATTAATGACTAAAGCATTTGTTCTAACTTCGGAAAGTTTCTTAAAGTAGGAGAGAAATAAATAGCTGATGAATGTGCATTATTTTAGATTTTTAACATTCGATAATATCGCTTTATTATTTTGGCGGAATTAATTTGTACTACGTTGTAATGGATCGATCTTGCTTAATAACTCAGTATTGTATGTTAATAGATGGCGCTCCAAGCAATAACGATAATCGTTTTTTTTTTGCATTTTGATAAGTTTTGTAGAAACTCAAATTATAATGTAATAATTATTATTTTATTGAATGATTCCTTCATAAATGTTACACTGGAGACATGTTCTGTTGTGTATTTTGCTGCGTGGTTGGGTAAATCATGTGTCGATAAATTTAATTGTTTAGATTGCAAGGAGGTTTTGTTACAAAGTGATGTTGATTTAAATGATAAAAAACAATTGTTGTTGATTAACAAGACCTATTCTAATATTATAACACCTACCCTAAAATCTCCTAGTGATTATTTACATCAATTAGTAAACAATGTGTTAGAATTTTATTCTAAAAATATTGAAAATTTATACAAAGTTAATTTAATCACCGATTTAATGCATGGGTTAAAAAATGAAGTAAATTTCTCAGAATATCACAATCTAAATCACTTTGATTACTTGATTAAAAAATATTAGAATTCATGATTATTGTAAAAGTCGCAAAAAATCGTTACAATCAAGATTAAAAATTTTTCAAAATACATGATATTATTATAGGTACACGTGATACCTAGGTACATGATATTATTGTTTAGTAGTTTGATAAAATAAAAGCTGCCCAGAAAAAAAAATATTTATATCACTGCAATACTACTAAAAAGCTGCTAAATGTTCTTCGCACAACTTAGACCCGTATGGCAATCACGGAAACTGATAGGTACGAAGAATAAAGCTCAAAATGTATCCGGTCCAATATAAAGACCATACTGCTATACGGGTGTGAGACATGGAAGGTCACCATGAACATCTCGCAGCAACTCCAAGTCTTTGTAAATCGATGCTTTCGCAACATCATTGGTATTTACTGGCCCGACAAAATCTCCAACCAACTTTTAAGAACGCTGCAATGAAGTCAAAGAGAGCAGATCTAACGACATACATGGAGCTGGATAGGTCACACCCTCCGAAGAGACCTTTCATATACCGAGGTAAGCCCTAGAATGGAACCCCCAAGAAAAACGTAAACGTGGCCGTTCAAAACAAGACCTGGCGGTGGACTGTGATTAATGAAGCGAAGGCCATCGAGAAAACCTGAAGCGAATTCAAATTCCAAGCTCAAGTCCCTTTCGTATCCGGCGCCCTTTCCTCTCCGGCGCCCTGGGCGGTCGCACCACCAAATCATGCGCGCGCCGCCGCGTATACATAATATTGTGTACATTATACTTGCCCTATAAAGGGCAAGGATAATGTACACAATATGTACTCATTTTGTGCATGTGCTGGTACAATAAAGACTTGACGACTCGTTTGGCTCAGTTGGTAGTGACCCTACTTTCTGTGCCAGCGGTCGCGGGTTCGAGTCCCGCTGGGGGCATTCATTTGCTTAAATCACGAATGTTTGTACTCCAGTCATGGGTGTTTATATTTATAATTGAAATATATATTCTATTATATATTTATTTAATAAAGAGTATTGTTGTTATTATTGTGTTCACAGGTCGATACTATAATCGTACCTACAAATACTTTTAGGAAACAATATTTCCTTATTCCTATCTTAAGCTGCTTTAAGTAAAGGTTTAAATAAATTATATCTGCGGTGGCACAGCAGGTGGTTAATACAATCTTAATTACTTTAACTACATAATCTATACATCACTACATATTATAAAACAAAGTCCTCCGCGTCTGTCTGTCTGTTCGCGATAAACTACGAAACTACTTGCGCCGACTTTCATGCTATTTTCAACAAACTTCCAAAAGGAGGAGGTCTTAGACTAATAATACCTAGACTGATAGTTTCATACATAATTCCGCTCAATATTGAAGTAGCATTAGTATGAATGTGTGCGTAAGTGTCACAATCTAATGGCGTCTGATTTGATTTGTTTACAAATTAATTTTCTGTATAGACGAATGTTTTACTTTAAATTATAAGTTGCCAAATAGTACCTACCTGTGAAATGTGATTTTCTTTTACTTAGTATTATTATGTGACGTGTTATGACCCTTTCAATGCACAGCAAGTCATTTTTAAATTAATAAAGCGGGAGTTGTACGTATGTAGTTGTGTAACTTGACAATTGACATTGACACGACGGGAAACGTATCTAGCCATATCTCGAAGTCTAGCCACAAAAAGTGGTTACAATTCGCTTGGACCTACACTCCATCTAGGTGTTATATATCTATGGAGGAGGTTATCACCAATGCATACGTGGTTCTCGAGAAAGGTTTTGGTATAAATTTTTCAAATTTTTATACACATTTACTAGCGGTAATTACGGCTTCGCACGCGCTAAATCAAGGGAAGAGCCTGAGCGGAACGAGGGCGAGTCGCTAAAAATTTAAATAAAATAATTATTCTTATTGAAATCGATACACAGGCGAATCTAAAATTTTACAAGTTTTGACTGTACGTCTGTGACCGTATGACGAGAATAATACCGAACACATTTTGGTACCTGTGATGATGTTTATTCGGGTCAACATATAGGATACTTTTTACCGTGGGAAATATTAATATTCAAGTGGAAGTGCCATAATTGTTACCTTCGGGTAGCAGCCGAATGGGCCGGCACGCCCCGTATAGTACCACTCTCTCACAGGAGACCGGCGTGAAGTGGCAGCTATGCTGTCGCGTTTCGTCCGGTAAGTGAGAGTCCGGGAGGCCCACTTCCCATCCCTACTCCCGTCCTTCTCCCTCCTCCCTTCCTCCCTTTCCTGAAAGGCCGGCAACGCATCTGCAAGCCCTGTGGTGTTGCAGATGTCCATGGGCGGAGGTGATCACTTACCATCAGGTGAGCCTCCTGCCCGTTTGCCCCCTTTGTCCCATAAAAAAAAAATATCTCATCTCTCAATAATTTATATAAATGTACGTAAAGAATAAATAGAAAAATAATGGGAAATGTAAATTGTTGAAGAAAAAAAAAACAAAAAACACGACTGTGTAAGCTGAATTGGGAATTTAAAATTTTCAAACCCTTGATAGGTTTCAAAATACAAAAGTCAGTCAAAATCTTATAAAGATTTATAATTTTGATATATACCTATAGGCTATATAGCCTATCTTGTGCCACACACACAGTCGAGTCTTGAGACGAATTTAACGCCACCTAAAATCAAGCCGTTTAAGCTACAGAGCATGCCAAAGAAATATACCTACGTAGGTGGTCATACATACACTACACTAGAAAAACGCAACGAAAAATTCATAAATATGGTAAAACTCCTAACAGTCATAATATATGTCAATATCAACTCCAAAATGAGTAACCTTACATCCTAGTTATTAGCAGTGCATTTATTATACCACCGGACTATACATACAAACCTAACATAATTTTTTTATTTAATTTATATACTTTATAATATATTACTGCGAGAGAATATACAGACATACACATCTGAGAAATCCATGCTATCTGTGAAAACGTCAAGTAGGTATTTACTATTTAGTACCAGTACCGAACCCAAACAGAGCGAGGGTGAGTCAATAGTTTAATCACATATCAAATACTATAGGTTTATTATATAATATAAATAAAACAACTACCTATACAATTACAGATCATTAAAATATTATGTATTTACAAGAAATTTGTAAGCGCGTTTTACAATAGGTACTTTAAATATACCCTTTTTAAGTAATTGCCAATTGCTATTATGATTTACGAGTGGCCTGTGGCCTTGAGAATTGGAGGCCTCAAAGGTTGGCAGTTGGCTACAATAATGCGCAGCGGCAGCTCGGCGATAAATACCTTTGCTTTTAGCGCCATCTATTGTTCAAAGGTTTTTATTAAAATGTATTTACAACAATGGATATTAGATGTCGCTTCTTTTTCACATCTCACTTGCGACATCTATTATGCGATTTAGGTAAAAAAAATAGTGCTTATAATAGTCCCGGTTCAGGATGTTTGACTTTTTTGTATGACATGGACTATCTGTTTTTTTTTTATCTGTGATATAACAAAATGTGCTGATGCACGCAATCTTTGCTGCGTGTATGTGTACATATGAAGGGCAAAACAAGGAATGTCACAAAATCATTTTTTTTAAATTAACATTGCATTCTTTAATACAGAGCAAAATCTTAATGTTCAAATACTTTTCAACTATTTGATTTTTTTGTGACATTTCTTCCCCCTTCATATAAGGTCCTAGGTTCAAGTTCGGAGCCGAGTCAAGTCTACGTGAAGAGTTAGCGAGTGAAAGAGACAGAGCGTGGTGTGTACCTGCGCTGCGAGTGCTGCGGCGCGGCGGCGGCGGCGGCGCGCAGCGGCGGCGCGAGCGCGCGCGCGGCGGCGGCCAGCGCGGCGGCGGCGCGCGCGCAGGCGGCGGGCTCGCGGCGCCGCGCGCTGCCCGCCAGCTGCGCCGCCGCCGACGCCGCGCCGCGCCCCGCGCCCTGCAGCCGCCCCGCCGCCCACTCCGCCTGACGACACACACGCACACATATATAATAGGGTATTTTACTCCATATGAAAATCAATCTAAAAATATATTATTGAGATAGCTTAGGCAAAAAGCATTCGGAAAATGTTGGTTTTAGTTCCTAAAATAACAAAATAAATTTTAAAATTAAATTCTGAATTTTATATTTTTTTAATCTGTTTTTAAACACCACGAAATAGTAGACGTCACTTTATTGCGTCATACCGCCGTGTACACAAGAATAAATAATTCGTTCGGTGTTTTTACACTAGTATTCTTGCATTCAGGAACAGCACACCAACGATAAGTAGAATAATAACTCATTTTTAAACTATAAACAATTATCAATTTCATACGAATTATCAACAAATTTGTTTTGCAAAACCCACTATCGTACTGACACACAGAATATTACACGGCATCCACTGCGTTTCAAAAAATTTTCAAAAATTGATGTAATACCCCATATCTCTTCTCTATACTAATAAATGCCAAAATAAATGCCAAATTAATAAAAATGAAACTTGTTTCATAATGCTATGAATGCAGCGTATTTTGGTGAAGGTTTTAGTATTTGTAAATAGTATAATAAGAACTTAGTTTCCGGTTTTTAAAATGTTGTCGATACTTTTGACTTTTTGACTGACTTACTGATTGACACACAGCGCCATTAAATTCCATGATAAGGTATGTCGCTTGTGTTATAGAACCCAGTTTATTAGACGAAGATTATCATTAAAAATTAAACATACAAACAAAAATATTATAAAAAAGTTCATTTAACATTGAACACAACACAATCCAAAACACTAAACTTCGCGTTGTTTGCAATTCTTTCACGCAAAAACTACTGAACGATTTTTTATGAAACTTTACACACTAACATACTTCAAACATTAGAACACCACATAGGCATATCATAAACACAGATATAATAGTCTTACGGTCTCTCCAGGCAGAGGGCGCAGATCCTGCGCACGCGCAGCATCGTCCAGCTCGCGCAGCTCGGCGCGCAGCGCGCGCAGCACGGCGCTCGCCGCCTCCAGCTCCAGCCCCTTGCACGACACGCGCGCGCGCGACACCGCAGACCTGCACACACACACAGATACTCATTATATAATCGATACATTTAAAAAGTTCAAGTGTGTTTTTAATTTCAAGTTAAAAGCTTTTCACTAAATGCATATGAAAGTATATGACGGTACTAACATCAAAAAAATCTATTTTGAATTTTTTTCTGTCTGTCTGTCTGTCTGTTTGTTCCGGCTAATCTCTGAAACGGCTGGACCTGGTGCGAGAGGTATGGGTGTGGAGGTCTCACCTGAGGTCAGCGGCGCTGGCGGTGAACTGGTGCGTAGTGTCAGCGAGTTGCTTGGCGGCGGACGCATCGGTGACGGTGGGCAGCACGCCACGCGCCGCGCTGATTACATGTCCACTTGGCTATAATAATTTGTACCAAACATTAGTCATTGACAACAATCAATTAAAATAATAGTTATTTTTCTTAAAGTATTTTCCCAAATAACACGAAAAATCAGCTATTGGTCCTTCTAGCCAGATCAATAAGCCCATTTCATTTCACCCATTCAATACGAGGGGATCAGGCCACAGTCCACTGCGCTGGCCAAGTGCGAGTCGGCTGACTTCACATATCTTTCGAAAACTTGCTAGGTTCTCTCAGACATGCATGAGATGTTTTCCTTAACCATAAGACAAATGGTAAAAAAGATTCGCACATGAAAATATCAGAACTGCGAGACACACCTGGGCCCTTTTTAAATTAACCCTGCATCACTCGTTTATCCGATCGAGCGCGTTACCACTCTGCTGCCAACACACCTGGACCTTTTTCAAGGATAATTATGTACATAACAATGCAACTCCTACCTGGAGGAAGGTCTCGGCCGCGTTGATGAGGTCTAGGTTGGCGGCGGCGTCGGCGGGCGCGGCGGCGGCGGCGCGCGCGGCCGACGACACGCGCGGGATGTGCTCGCTCAGCACCTCGCACTCCGAGATGAGGGTCTCCTGTGTGAGGAACATAAAATTTATATAATTATTATTTTATTTAAGTATATAAACATAAAAAAATTATATAGCAATATTTTTTTTTGTATAGTTAATAATTATTATGTATATAATAATCGTCGCGACACCACACTGTTCATTGCGAAATAGAAAGACGAAACGAAAATAACTGGCTTGCTTTCTATGAGAGAGAGAGAGAGAAACACGAGCACGCCTTACAACTATAGCAAAAAGTGTCGTTACAACTTTCGTTCTTAATTTGTCTGTCTTAATTTTTTCCGTCTAGCCCCCTTTCGCAACGCGCGAAAAGTTAGAAGATTGTTTAAATTTTCTAATATCTACTCTTTATAGTTAAGTAAATTGGTAAAAAATGATTCTATGCAGCCTATTTATTATAGACTATAGTATGAGTCGCGGGCAATTAGTAAACACTAAATTATTAAACAATAATTATATGAAAAAATAATAAGTGAATTATTTTCAGCATTCTTCTAAGCAATTTTTAAAACTGCTGGCATATAATCATTGTTCTTCTAATAGGAAACTGATATAACTGTTTAGAATATTATTAATTACGAGTCAAAAAAATACAATGAAATATTAACATAACATACTCGTATAACAAAAAACGTACCTGCGAGTACTTATTGGTGTTGTACTGCGTGGCGTTGTGCGCAGAAGTAACCAGTTGTGTGGCGCTCGACACCGCTTGACGCGCGCTCTCCTGCATGCGGGAAATACATTTAAAATAACAGCATTTAATATATTTATATGCTGTATAATATTTGGCAAATTGTTATTTATACTATTTTTTCATTTATCCCGAAAAAAAAGACAAAACGTAATAAGTTATTTAAAGCTAAATAGATTACTTTCTAAAAAAAATTAACTACCAACATATAAAACACAAAAAAAGACATAAAAAAAAACAAAAATAAATAAAATCAATCAATCATTCATTCAATCATTCACATCAAGGTATAGCAGGCGTACCGTGAGCCTCGCGAGCTGCGTGCCGACGATGTCCTGCCCCTGCGCGTAGTCCGCCGTGATGAAGCGCAGCTCCTCGGCACAGCGTCGCAGCGACTCCTGCTTTTCGCGGTCCTGAACACACACATAAACATAATACATCATCTGTGTGTGTACACTACTATGCCTTATTGGTGATGGGTGTTAACGACTTGCTCCTGGTACTTTTTAATGAAAAATTCCGTAAAAGGAACCGTTTTGCTGTTTAGTTTGCATCAGTAGTAAGCGTAGGTGACTCTGTGACAGGCCATTCGAATGGGGAGTCCGTTCTATTAGACGGTAAATAAACAACTGTCTGTATGAAAGTGGTACACAAAAATGCATTTTGCAATGTTAAAAAAGTCGTAGTGTGTTAGTGGAAATAACCATCAACTTCAAAATATTTGTGAGTGATTAAGTCAGTGACGTAGGCGTGGACGTGGGCGTGGTCGCATACCTGTGGCTCGGAGGCGCAGAGACGCGCGGCCTCCACCATGCGTGCAGTGGCGTCGGCCAGCAGCTTGGCGGCCGCCAGCAGCTTGCCCTGGGACTCCGACGGCTGCTTCTCCGCTTCCGTCTATGACATATTATTTATTATTACCACTGATGACAAAATACATCATAGTTATTTGCTTTATCTTTCTATCTCAGTCATAAAATATATTAGATAAGGATTATATATCAATATTGAAAGTAAGACAAACACTATTCTTGTTGACTTTTCTTTTACTCAACATCTTTCGTATATGTGGCTCTCGACATTCACATGCACAATCTTAAATATAAAAATATCGATCTTCGACATCGATTCACTAAAATTTACTTTACCACAAAAACGCTACAGCACATACAAAACACAAAACTGCCCGCAACCCTTCAGACTTCCTCCATCCTCTATCCTACCGTCCATCGAGGATAGACCTCGTCCACTGAGTGTATCCTACCTTTATGTCGTCGATGAGGCGGGCCGTGGCCTGTCCCAGCAGCCGGGCGCGGCGCACCATCTCCGGCGCGTCGGGCGCGTCCGCCACGAGCTCGCTCGCGCTGAGCACGGTCTCCACCGACTGTTCCATCACTGTTGCCTGCACGCGCCGGTCTGTGTGGGGCAATTTATTAAAATTTTCATTTCAACTATGTTTGTATATATGTAAGTTGTGATAGTTACTGGTAATAAAATGGCAGATCTATTTTAACCGAGTTACTAAGGGTACTTCTACTTCAAACTTAGAAATCAAACCCAAAATATAATTCATAATACAACTAAATATTATTCACTATCTTATATTACAAGAAAAATTATACCATAATGCAGTTAATATCAATTATAAGCCGTCACAAATCAAAGAGGCCTAACTCCTAAAATGCCACTTTATAATTAAAAACGGCCAAGTAAACAAAGGACAAACTCACCCAAATCACAATGTGCCAGCAGCCTCTCCAGCTCCTCGGAGACCCTCTGCGCGGCCGCCGTGAGCTGGTCCACGCCGGGCCGGTGCTGGCAGGCGGCCACGAGCCGGTCCACCGCGGCCGCCACCTGGCGCGCCGCGCTCGTCAGCTGCTCGCGGCATGCTGGGTTGTGCAGCGTCGGAGCTACCACCTGATTAAATAAATAAATAAATATGTTAGGACATTATTACAACAGCGCCATCTAGTTCCGTGGTAAGCGTATGAAGCTTGTGTTACGGATACCAGATAGTTGATATACTACACATATTCATTTTAAATACATACATATTATAAATATAAACACCCATGACTGGAGTACAAACATTCGTGCTCAACAAATGAATGCCCCCAGCGGGACTCGAACCCGCGACCGCTGGCACAGAAAGTAGGGTCACTACCAACTGAGCCAAACGTGCCGTCAAATTGAATTAATGTTATTCGATTCAACTTTAAGTTTAATTCAATATATGAGCACAGATCACTTTACCAATGTCACTAAGAATAGAGAAGACGAAAAATCATCTTATTTTATTTGCTTAGATAACGAAATTTTTGGTAATAAAAATAGAAATAAATAATTGTGTTTTTTTTTATTTTATTTTAAATTATAGTAAAAAACGAGCAATCTCTCCTGGGAGCATAGATACTATAATGAAAATCAAAATGTGAAATAAAGTAAGAAAAAAAATACAATATAATATACATCACATATTGTAAATATTATAAGCAGTCGATAAATTTTAACTACTCTGTCTGTCTCTGTTTCTTATATTCGTGCCTATTGGAACTCTTGCTGTTGACTTCTATCTAGAAAACCACTCTTATGTACAAGGTGGTTCTTAAGTTTCACGCAAATCCTTTTTCTACACCAATACTTTCACCATTCCAACTCATTCAGAACAATCTTGCCCTAAGTATTTTTTATTCATAATAAAATATATGTTTATTATTCTACCAACAGCACATTTTTGGCTGAACAAAACATCTTTAATTTACATGACTCATACAAACATAATTTGAACAGAACCATAAACTGTCACCATTAATCCTTTATACCATCTTTTTAATAAAACCTTCATTCACTCAGGCATTCAATCATTCACTCCATTATTTCTATAGTTGTATACCTTAGCACAAGCCACCAGCTGACTGGTAGCCAGTGCGCAATGCGTGGCCGCGGCTATGATGGTGTTCTGCAGCGGCTGCTCGTCCTTGCACTGCGCCGCCACGTTCTTGGCCTTCAGCACGAGGGCGGCCGTGGTGTTGGCCACCGCCTTCGCCAGGGATAGGAGGATGTCCTGTGAGAATACCGCGGTCATTGTGGGGTTGCATCAGAACATATTAGATTAACATGCTCTTTTTGATGCTGTAAAACTAAACTAAACCGATTTTAATGAAATTTAAAACGAAGATAACTTATCTTAGATTAAAATTCAGTTTTCAATTTTATATCGATATTTCTATAAGCCAAGCAGAGCCAATATAACAACAGTGTGTAGTTGTGTAGTGGAGACCATACACATTTGTCCTACACATTCTGTAGTGAAAATTTGTATGTCTTCTGTAGCTTATACTGTTTAATACACAAAAAATACCAAAATTCTTTAATTATTCAGTAATGGCATATTTTGTTTTATGACTCATTTCTTATTTATGATATAATATATCAAATTCTATTACAATTAACCGAAAAGTTTCTTTTACATTTAGGATTCCCAGCATTAATTTCTTGGTCAGAATAATTCGTAGCAAGAATGAAGAACTAATTTTTTTAATTCACATTCTATCTGATTCGAATCGTTATGATTCACATATGATTTATTTATATATTAGGGTTTATTTTTGTGTATTTTTTTTGTATTTTTATTATTTTATGCGATGAAATTTTTCATTTGCAAAATAAACTAGATTTTATAATAATTTTGAGATAAGCCATTATTCAACTGTAAATTCACCATACCTCATAAAACCGATTTATATTTATTATTTCAAATATATTATATTCTTGTTTGTAACTGACTGACTGAATCTATTTATTATTTTGTTTATAAAGATTAATAAACAATGTACGATTAATAATATGGAGGGGTGTATTAGTATAATTTAGTTCATTATTTTTGTCACTACATTCACTTTTGCGGACAGTTAGTCGTAAATAAAAACCCATATATTTGTAAAAAGCAAATGTATTAACAAAAATAAATATGGCGGAGTATGTATGGCAAGATCCGAAACTATTTTAGTACACTCAGCTGCAAATTATATTACTAATTTTAAAGTACTTTTGATAAACGTATATGTTTGACATTTTGCAGATGACTGTACCATGTAATGAACAAAATGGCTGCTTATTTTATATATAAAATGATTTTTTTATATGCTGAGGGCTGACAGACCAATGCATTATTTATAGTATATTTTATTAAATAGCTGCGTTTACTTATATATTAGTACGTTAGCCCTCATTAGTGTTTATATTAAAATAAATCCGAAAGTTTCACATGTTATGCTTCGCTTTGATTTAGTTGGGTAATATATTATAAATTACTGACTTGATTAGTTTCGGCTTGTTATTTTTGGATTTTGTACATTTACAAACAAAAAAAATGTTTGAGACAAATATATACTGTATTAAATTCTTTTTTAATCAATGTTATACAAAGTTAGAAAGTTCTCAATATATTTATCTCAAACTAAACAATAAAACATAAAAAAATATTTCCAAACAAAAAACAACACTATAATAATTGTGATATTCACGAAAAACTCAAAACCAAAGATATATTTACATATATATTTTATTATGCAATGCAAAGTGACGTAACTAAAATAAAAAAAGAAAAATTATAATTTACTTGTGTCACTTTTTTAGTTGTGTCACTTTTGCTCTATAAACTAAATAAAACTTAAAAATCCACAAACCAATAAAAAAGAGCTGTTTAATAATATAATCTAAATTAAATTTTGGCATCAATAAAAAAATGACCAGAGTAATTTAAAAGAATAACAAAAACAAAAAAAAAAACAACTAGGAACTATAAATAGTTTTTTTTAATATATTAGATCCAATAAAATCTGGTCAGACTTCAGGGTAAATGCCAAACGACTTAATTATAGAAAAAAAAATTACCGACTAGATTATTAGCTACCTTAATTATGGACGTTTACAAAAATTAAACAAAAAACACAAAAAAAATACATAAAAAATAATATCATTATAAATCGACAGTTGCAAGAGTTTGAGATATTCTCTGGGTTAGAAAATTTTAGTCATAAAAATCGATAAGTCCTCTATCAACTGCCGATCTTTTTAAAAATGTACATAAAAAAAATTTGCAGTCTTTTTCCTTACGCTTTTGTCTTTCATAACAATTAAGTAATTTCGCTATAATGGATAGGCCAAATAGTTTTTTTTAAATAATGAAGGAAAATGACAGCAAAGTGAAAAAAATGAGTATCTTACTGAAGTAACTGTCAGAACATTACACCATATTATGTATGTATATTTTGTTTAGATGGCAAGAATTAATAAGCAGTGTACTAAACTCTATCGGACTCGTTTTTACAGTGATATTTAATTATTTTTTGTATACAAAATTTAGAAATGTTCAATTGATGTAATGCAAAGAAAGACTTCAAAATGTTTATGTCTAACTTAAAATCAAACCCGCACCATTTATTAAACTAAGACCTACACCTTATGTAATAGCTACAATCGCCTTTAAATATAAAAAAAAGAAAAATAAAAAATATAGAGATTCATTTAGTAACTTTTAGTGTTGAATATGGCTGTTAATATGGTTTGGCACATTTAGTGTGTTAGGAAATCAATTTAAGATGGCTTTTTTAGTAGTGTGATAAATTAGACCCTATCATAATACATTTCCGACGTACTTTTGATAATAATAGTTATTTTTGGATATTTCATTTCATATTCAATATTGTAACACCTTTTTTTTCCCGATAACGAAGAAACGAAGAAAACGAAGTCTAATTATTGTTCTCGTATCGTATACGTATCACGTATATAATAGTTTACTTAAAAATTTATATAGCTGCGCCGTATTTAATAGGAAAAGTTGTTTATGCTATGCTACCTTTATACCAAAAAAATAAAAATACGTAAGAATGTCGAGTGCAAAAAAAAGAAATTCTATCAAAACCTCACGAGGCCATCTCAAAGCACGTGCCATTAACATCGTCGTCATCGCAACCGATATTTTTCAACAGCCATTGTATGAATATGGCCATCAAAACGAAAATTAACGCTAAAATCAACAAAATATTCAACCACTCCTCTCTCCAAATATCCTTCAACTCTAATTCGAGACAAACGCATTTCGGGCAACACTTTAGAGAGGAGCGCGCACAGTGTTTCTTACAAAATTGACAGAATCCTTTGACATGTTCTTGAGTTGCCAAAAATGTGGGATTATATACAATTCTTATTTCCGTTTTGCCTTTCGGAGGCGACGTGGCGTTATTTAATTGTACGTTTGTCTGTCTGTCCCTATACTCGCTTGTATAGTACTTCTCGCTACGTTTCACGAAACTCTCGAAATCATCTCTTTTAATATTAAACTCGTTTTTAGTAAAACTAGCCTCGGCCTTCTCCATGAATGTTTCTGTTGTCGTCAAAACGCGATTGTATTTTTCTATATTAAACACTTTCATATTTAAAGCACCGGCTACTTTAACGTCTGAACCAGCTTTAGTCACGTCATTTCTAATGCTGTGGCATTCGATTTTTTTATCGTTAAACTTGTTAAATTTATCGTTAATCTCGTTTTTATCGGCGTAACGATTGAATTTATCGTTAACGTTATTTTTATCGTTATTGTTGGATAGAAAGAACTGTTGACGTAAAATTTCATTTTTAGTTCGTCTATCTAAATTAATATTGGCATAATCATGTTTCGGATTATCAAAATTAACGTTCACATAATCATGGTTGGAGAAATCCTTTTTGAAATTGAAAATTTTATCCGAAATCGTCTTAGGATATATTTTAGGACTGTCCTTATCCGTACTGTCTACACTATCCGTATCTCTATCTTTTTCTAAATATCCTTCACAATTGAGTAAAATGGTTTCATAATCGCCATTTTTGTTACTTGCGCCTACATTATTCATATCGCGAGTTGAGACCGGCCTACCCTTGAAATACGTGTTACAATATTCTAATCCTCTATAGTACTCGCTATCCGTCTCCTCCTGAATGACGTCTAACCCCTTGCCCCAGGGACTGGTCGGGTCAATGTCCTCGTAGATGCCTTCGTCCTCGTATTTCTTATCGCCAAAGTCCGAGCCGTACTCGTGTTTGTTACCGAAGAAAACCTTATAGAAATTGTCATAGCAATAGTTAAGTTTACGGTAGATGAAGGATTTTTTGTGAGTGGGTGTGGGGTTCGTTACCTGAGTCTCCTTATCCTCCTCGGTTTCTTCGCCGATTGTGTGCAGCACGCTGGTGGACGCCTCGCCCACTCGCGACGCCGCGTTCAAGAGATTCTGGCGGGGCTGAAAACATATATGTTTAACATAAAAAAGAACATAACCTAAATATAGTATAGTTATCAGTTTATAATTGTTGCAAATAATAAATATTTATCAATCAACTAACAAAAAAAAAAATTGAGTTATGTCACTTTGACTCTAACATTTACCAATTCAACAGAGCAAGATTTCAAATTTCCTTCTCCTACTATACAAATACAACTAAAATAAATAGAATGAAGAAAAAATATCATCTAAGTATAAATTTAAAACAAAAACTTTCAAGTTGTGCCACTCTACCTCCTTAGTATGAGGTTCTGCTGCTTTGAGAAGATCAGTGAAGGCGCAGCAGAGCGCACGCGTGGCGTCTAGCAATTTGTCACCGCCAGGCGTGTCTTCCATTAGGGCTGCTATCATTTGCACACCTATGGGGGAAAATTCAGGTTGTTATTTAGCAAAATAAATAAAATATTATATTAGAAAATTAAAAATTCATTTGTAGTAATAAAAATGTTGGTATTTATAAATATAATTTATTCATAATACCTTACCCTTAGTCATTTCCGGCAAGTTAGTTGTGATGGTGGTGATGGCGGCGCCCACCGCGGTGTGGTCCACCTCTTCTGTCGGACCTGAAGATATCACAAGAACCTTGCTTTGTATTATTATTAATTAAATAATTTAAGTTAACAAAGCTTACAAAAATATACATTCTCAAATATATATGTGCAAAAAAATTCATATATAGATAATACTATAAAATAGCATATAAAATAGTTCTTATTTTTTAATTAAGCCTCTTTAGCATCCCACTGTTCAGCAAAGGTCTCTTTTTAATAGGAATTAAGTCAAACCAATCAACAACACTGTAGGAAAATCGTTTCTTAATTTTTTGTTCCTGCTTATCACATGTCTTTTTAAGACAATACAGTTTTGTGCGAACCTTCTCAACTCTTACCACGTCTTCTATCACGAGTTATTATTTACATTTAGCCATAGAACTAACCTGCGGTGAGAGTGACGACCTGCGCGGTGGCGGCGTTCATGGCGGCGATCTGCGACGTGACCACCTGCTTGCTGCTGTCCATCGTCACGCGGCGCCACTGCTGCGCGCCCGCGTCCGTGCCCAGGGCCGGCAGGCGAGCCTGGTATGATACACTTCATTGTTAATCTTTCAAATTAAATCAAATATATTACATGAAAAGCACTTATGGATCGTTAATTATCCATATTCAATTTGAATAAATCGTCGGTATGTAAATGCGTGAGAAAGCATCGGCTCGGGAAGCAGATCTACTAAGTGAAGCTGAAGAAGAACGAGACAGTTGCTTTGTTAAATATAATATTTATTTATAGTTTACCAATACACTAGCATTTCGCGCGGATTCATCCGCGAAAGACCGGAAGTAAAGTTCTTGTATTTTACATATCGTACTTCTTTCACTTTCACGGAAAAACGCTACATCCTTTGAAATAAGTTCCATGTCTATCCGTTTTGTAGTTTATGCTGTTAGAACAAACAAAAACATCTCGCCATTTATTAGTTTATGTAAAGAAGTTATTTCCCTATCCTACAACAGTATCAACTAATAGTAATCCGATACATTGGCATCTGCAAAGTATAAAGCCTATTACTCATGCCTACTCACTCTAGTCAGCCCTTCTTCAGTTTGCTTGATGATCTCTTTGCCGCTGGTGATCGTAGAGAGCAACGCTCGCTGCGGCTCCGTCATGATCGTAGTGACTTTCGTTTGTTGGATTTGGGTTGTCTGTAAATATTAATAAATAATTCTAGTCTCATGTATATAGAAAAAGAAAAACATTTCAATATAGTGCCAGTTTTCGACATAAAATTAGCGACAAAAGCGATTAACGCAAAAGTGACCCAACGTTACTATATTAATAAAAAAAAATATATAAGCTTAAACTAATACTTCAAAATAAATCAAAATGTATTTTTTGAGTTAGGCCATTTTCACATTAAGACTTGTAAACATATAACATAGATATTATGTTAGTAAATGTAGGTACCTACACAGCCAACATCGTACACTGCATCCATGTTAGTGAGCGTGTAACAATAAATTTTAAATATTAATTTATATAAGACATTTAATTTAATCATGCAAATAATGTGAAGTAAAATAAACATTAACTATTATAATAGTTCACTTTTACTTTAATGAAAATACTTTAAAAAGACATGCACAGATTATAAATGAAATATAAAATTATGTTTCTAATTTCAAAATATTTTAAGTGCAGGTGAGTGTTAAAAAGTGATTAATTTACAAATTGTATAGAAATATCATCATGATATATTACAAAATATAAAAAGCCCTTGACAAAAAAAACCAAGCAACAAGAAATAAAAAAAAATTGTAAAGTGTGAATCGTCTATCTATTACGTCTATATTACACAAAAAAATATATATATTTTATACAAAATATATAACACCACAGATAAAAATCGAAGCAACAAAAAAGAAAGTGAGTCATTTAAATTAGTGTCTATAAATAAGTATATAGTGAATCATATTAAAAAAAAAAATTTTAGCCACAGATAAAAAAACATGCAAAAATAAAAAAAGAACCAGCAAAGTGTGAGATACTAACAGAGGGCGGTGCGTGCCCCGTAATGACCTGCCCCGAGAGCGTGCTCTGCTGCGCGCCGGTCACGTGCCCCACCGCAAACGGTTTTGCCCCTGGAGTTGCATCAAACACGGTCTAGCCTCGCTTCGGTATTCACTGTGCCCTACCATACTATCACAGTACGCGAGTTCGTTGCGTTGAGCGAGTAAAACTATTTTTATTTTCAATATTTTGCGGTTTATTTCGTTTGTTGTGTCGAGAACAAAAATCAAAATAAAACCACGAAAATAATAAAAAAAAATTTAAATTGAAAATGCCAAATATTTGAAACACGAATACACAATCTAAGTAAGTTTTTTTTCGCGATCTTAAATCCAAAATAAATAGAGCACAGAGAATAAACGACAGATACAAAAACAAGGCTGCAAAATAAAATTGTAACTCGCATATTTATTTTTACACCGGATTTAATTTTTAACTTTTAACGGATTTGATTAATAAATAGCAAAAAAAGAACTAGAAAAAGGACCTAAAAATTTTGCAACAAAAAAAAAAAGAAATACAGATCATCAATATTATTTACAGATTATATATACAAGTTTATTTTGTCAAAACTTAAAAAAAAGAATAGATATTTTTAATATAAATGTACAAAACCATATACATAATATTTTTGTATGTATGTATGTATGTATATACCTTCAGCCCCGGGACGTAGCACAGCGGGCTTCGCCACAGATTCCGTGTTGACTTTCCCCGACTTGAAAGTATCGTGTTGTATTATATTCGCCCTGGAATTTAATATAAGTTGTATGATACATATATATCATCGGCTAAGTATTCTAAGCTGCTAACTCCCATTCATAATATCTACTTGTCAAAAATCGCTTTTTTTAAATATTTAACTTACTTACTAGTACCTATTATAACATCATTTTTTTCTCTTTCATTTGATACCAATAAGTCAGGTTATCGAAAATGTTCAAACTTATTTAAATTGTTTTAGATAAACAATTCATATAGGTATAGCTACCGGCACCGATGTATGCGCCTGGCCAAAAAGAGAGGGGATTACTGCGCAGCCGTACAATCGCGTACAGCAGTTTTAATAAAATTATACTGTTATGTTTCGCCATTTATGGTTTTTTATAAATATTTTTTGACATAATAATGTTTTACTACGAGAACAAAAATGAAACTTTAATATTAAGAACAAACGAGAAATACTGTTTTCTTGCTTTTCTTTCAAATAAAGTAATAGCAAACCCTAGTGTGTTGATGATTGTTACCTTTTTAATTTTGTAACCAGTTGTTCAGATTCCGTTTTAATAAAACAGTTAACATCAAATATCATCTTACGTGCCTGTCTGGTGAATACTTTGCTACCTTATGACTTCATTTTTAAATAAACCACACAAATTTATGAATTAACGAAATAAACAGCGAACGCGACTAAACTTTAGGAGAGCAGAGAAGCGCGGTAACAGTGCGGGAAGCAGGGTAACACTGTATGCCCAATCGCGTGCGCACACCGTCCACCGCACTCCCCGCGCCCCGCGTCTCGTGCCAAACGGTCCCTAAAAATGAGTTCTGCGCATCCAAGGTCAGATGCATACATCGGTGCCGGTAGTTATAATAAAATCAATATTGATCCCATGTAAGTAATGAATGAGGGTAAATGCGATAGAACCAACTCAAAAAACCGACGGCAGAAAATACATGAAAATTACATTCATTCCCCCTTCGATTTTCGATCAGTGACTGATCTGACTAATTATCATATAATAAAGCCATACACGAACCTACACTCACTAACTAACTCCTTATACAATAACAATAATTAAATGCGGCAAGGACTCACTTGGAAGGCGAGACCGAGTCCTCCAGCATGGCGGAGCCCTCGTCGCCGTCGAGGCCGCGGTGCTGCGCCGCCTGCCGCTTCCTCACGATGATGTCTATGTACCCGGCTATCACCTGTCACAGACAAATTACCTTCATTCATATGTCATTCAATCATTCATTCAATATAATCTAAAACATGGAGGATAGACACCAGGAGAATCATCGCTTCATACTAAAGCATTACTCGCCTGTCCCTGAAAATTTGTAAAATTTATAACGCGCTGTCGTCGGTAAGTAGTAATTGTGAAGTTAGCTGTTTATGAATATTGCCACTATTGTGACAACGTGAAGTTAGGCATTGAGACAACATAGCGATCGCAGCGCCTCCTTAGTTCGACAATATTTCTGAGACACTATATTCTAAGGCGATGGTCCTCCTGGTCTCTAATCTCCATGATCTAAAACCATCGTTATGTTCTTTATGGCTAAAAGTAAAATTAAAGAACATAGTGGATGTATCTTTGTTATATCTCTTCAAATTATATATGCAGTAAAAGATGCCAGCGGGTCAATATAGTGCAAGAGATATATCATACATGTATTATAATTATTCACATAATGTAATATTCTAGAATTATATTATTAAAGTAATCGTTCCACAGAATATACAATAACTACCAAACTGTGAACAAACCTAAACTAAAAAGTAAAAAATATAACTTTTAATTGCTTAGTTATTTTTGGAGTTGGTGCCAGCCAACGACAGTTTTTTTATCTTGCCTTTGTAATAAAGTTACGACTGAGTATTTTGTCAATGTTTACAAATTGATAGAATAATCAAATAAGTATCTATTATGGTTGTTTTGCTTTGACTGTGCTTGGCGTAAGCAAACATACAAAAACAAATATATAATCAAATTGAAAACCTCCTCCTTTTTTAAGTCGGTAATAAAGATTATAAACTTCATCAACGTTGCTTATAGTTGCATATACACAATATATACAAGACCTGCCTCATTGGTTAATAGCTAGCAGGATGTACAACTATATGTACATCCAAAACTCTAAAATCATGATCCGGTCCATCTTTAGAAGCGAACCAGACAGCCTAATGACCAGTGACCATATCTGACCACATCTGACCATATCTGACCATACCTGCAGTATATGCTCAGCTTCAGTAGTCTGCACGCTGTAGTACTGATCGCTGTAGTCCCCAAAGTCCAGGGTGAAGGTGTTGGGCGAGGCGCACCAGCGGCGCACGGTGGTCAGCGGCCACGTCTGCAGCACCTCCTTGGTCCGTTCATCCAGCCTCAGCACTGATTCCTTGGTCACACCTAGCAGACGTGGCACTAGCTTGTTCTTGCCTTTCATCTTTTCCTGTATATAAAAAATATATTTTAATTAAAAGAAGAAATACCATATTCAATGGGTGTAGTAGCCCAGTGCTACTTCGCTTTTGAAACAGAATGAAGCAGATTCAAATCTTGACCCAAACGGCCCAAATCTGATATATTCATGTGTGAATCATTTCCAACATGATACCCACTTGCTTGGTATAGTATAGAACCGAAACCCTTAGCAGTGTGAATTAAAAAAAAGATTGTTAAATTTACAATACATGTAATAATACTGGTACAGATTACTTTAATAAGTGCTGTTTCAGTTCAATTTTTACCCAATATAATGAAAATGTACGGTAAAGTAATTTTAGTCCTGGTTACATGACACCCTAAACTCAAACCATGAGCCCACCTTGACAAGGAAGAAAGCCACGCCATAGGTCTTCAGGTCCCTGGCACTCTTGGTGTAGAGCACCTTGGCGTCCAGCTCGCTGAGGCCGGCGTGGCGGCGATGCTCGCGGAACACCTTCTTCTCTATGCCCTTCACCTTCACGTATGACGCTGGCAGGAACTCCTTCAGGCTATGAAATACAGAAACAATATAATACACACTTTGACAATTAGTGTCTCAGAAATTTGATATTTTCCCGCAGTAAAAATTATTTTAAATATTGACCGAGATAACTATTCCAAATTTCATCAAAATCACTTTAATGATTTTCGCATGATGCGGTCGCAGACAGACAGACAATAATTCTAGAAAGCATAGATTTAGCCTTTGCTCGATAATAACAGTTATATATTGATACACTACATATATAGTTATTTATAGTTGTTGTGTGAATACCACAAGAAACTATGTCCCAACATATTTATTTATTAAAATCAAGTGTACTCACTCTAAGAAGCCGGTGGTGTGTTTATCTTCTTTGTGATCACCAAACTGTATCTGACACTGTATGCCAGCGAACTCGCACGCTATAAAAAATATAAATATATTAAGTTTCAATTTAACAGAAATTATTACCAAAATATTTCTTTTACACAGGTAATGTTATATAATAGTAATAATTTTTAATCTCTATTGAAATTTGAACGAGAGAGAGAGAAATAAGAGAGGGGGAAAAGAGAGAGAGATAGAGAGCGAGAAGTATGTACACACCTTTCTCCTGTGTAATAGGATGTGTGCCGGCCAATATGGCGTCCCTGGCCTGCACGTAGAGCAGGTTGAGCTGCACGGGGTCGCGCGAGTCCACGTTGCGGTCGGAGAAGAACAGCCGGCGCCGCAGCAGCAGCGTCTCCGTCGCCTCCACGCCCTGCTCCCGGAGGGTCTTCGAGCCCTCGACCCAGTTCACTGTCACACACGATATTAATCACTGGCCATTCTCTTAAACTAGTCAGTCTTTCTATCGTATATGGGAGTACAATACAAGGTAATTATAATTAATTTTTTTCCGTCTGTTTGTCCGGTACAAAACTCCGAAACGGCTAAATAGTTTTTGACGGAACTTTCACTTGTAGATAGCCTATGTTATAAAAAGTTATTTAGACTACTATAATTTTAGGAAAAATAATCTGGGTCCCATGAAAAAAATTTAATCTCATGAAATTGTGAACAAAACGCTTGTCTAGAGACGCGACTTAAAGCGAAGTGACGATAAGATCTAAATTCTTAGCATATAAAATTTGACCACTAGTCAAGATTAAAAACAATATTAAGATTTAAACCGAGATCTCATCAATTCTAGTAAAAAACAAATCAATCACCTTCATCATCAGTCCTCAGCTTTTTCCTGAGCTGTTCCATCTTGGCGTCCCGCTCTTTCTCCTGGTGTCTCCTCTTCAGGGTTAGGGTGCCGTAGTTGGGCTTCTCGCAGGGGTCAGCTTCTTCCTTTTGCTCCTCGCGGACCTTTGGGGAAATTTTATTCATCATCATTCATCAGGATCATTTTAACCAACTTCGAAAATGAGGAGGATTTCGAGTCGGTTGTATATTTTTGTTTATTATTATGTATTTTTTTTATTGGATAGGGTATACCTCAAAGTTGATCACATTAAAGTTAGAAAAAAATATACACCCTAAGTATAGGAAATAGAAAATGAATAAATTTTTACCTACTGATTTTTTAATATGTTTAAAAGCAGAAAAATATTTTATTATTTTATTATATATTATATGTAACAAAGGGTCTAGATCCTCACCAGGCCGTACTCGTCGTAGTTGGTGATGCCGATCTTGGTGCATATCACCACCATCAGGTTGGCGACTATCTGGCTGTCGTCGACTAACAGGGTTTTGACAGTACCTAGCAAAAATTGTTCACATTTTATTTCAATTCTCAAATTGTAATGTCTAAATTAAAGGTTAATTTTAACTTCTTGTAATATTACAAGATATAAAATATAGATCTTGAAATATTAAAAGTGGAGTACAGTTTTCTATCTGTAGTTCTATATGTAGTCTTCCATTTGTTATTATACGTTAAGCAATGAACATACGAAATTTGCTTATATAAGATTTTTTTGAAATTATTTTTTGGAAGTAGCTGTAGATTATTTGTTGTTTATTGCTTGTTTAAATAATTAAATATACTTTTTCAATATAAAACAAATAAATTCTAGATTAACTTCAAAAAATAATCTTTTCCCATGTCGTAGTCTTTCTTGTAGACCCATAAAATTACAAAAAAAATACTTGAGTTATGTCATTATGTCCCCTAGCATGGAGGTTAGAGAACAAGAGGACAATCGCTTCATACTAAAGCATTACCCGCCTGTCCCTGAAAATTTGTAGAATTTATAACGCGCTGCCGTCGGTAAGTAGTATCTGTGAAGTTAGCTGTTTATGAGTACAAGTAGATGAAGTTAGTATTGAGACAACGTGAAGTTAGGCATTGAAAAACTTAGCGATCGCAGCGCCTCCTTAGTTTGTCCTTATTTCTGAAATACTACATTCTAGGGCGATCGTCCTCCTGTTTTCTAACCTGCATGTCCCCTAGGTGAGGCAGAAGGCGTCCACAGTGCAACGCCATCTCGTTCGGTCTTGAGCTATCAACGAATTAAGTAAACCAGCTATATAATATGCTCACCATCCAACATCCTGACTCTGAGGTTCCTGGTCTTCTTATTATACTCGAGCAGGTCCCCGTTCCTGAGCATGTAGTAGTCCAAGCTACGAGACGCCTCGAGCCAGATGCCTTTTTTACTGTCTTCTTCTGACGCAAGGAAGAGACCGAATTCTTTTGCTGTTGGGAAATTTGATAGAATATAACAAGCAATTAAATACTTATTACAAGTCTCGTACTTGTGATAATTTCAATTTTCATGTGCTACACGATCACGTGTTTATGATAGTCCATATAACTAAGAATGGCCTATGCCCAGTAAATGGCTGTATTTTTATCACCATTTTTTTACAATACTTTCTTAGATATAACGCAAGAAATTCTGATTTATTTAAATATTTGGTATACGAAATTTCAAAAGCATTACAGCCATCATTCATCTCTAACGGGATCGTGGAAGCTGTACCTAAACCACGTTCCAAACGTTCCAAACGTTGGGGATACTCCCAAGTGGCGATTTAATACATCAAATCAAGGTAATGTATATTCAAATTAATTTATACAAGCACTTTTGAATCGTCACTTTTTACATTGAACTCATTTACATTAGAAACCCTAGATCCGATCTTGGAACAAACATGATTATTATTATAATTAACAATTTCCAACAAAAATTATAATAATTAATTATTTTAGCTAAGAAAAGTTGATAGGAGATGTAAGATGTGGCAAACTCACGGTCATTGTGGTTAGCTTCTAGGATCTTCTCGCGGATGATGCGGCACGCGTCGTACACGGTGGTGGAGGGGTCGAACTGTATGGTCTTCACCACTTTGCCTCCCTCTAGGGATATCTTGAGGGAGAGCGTCGCCATCTTGGATAGGGAATGAGCTCTGGTGAAGAAAATACACACAATAAACCATACTACACAAGATCTATACAGTTAAAAAAATTGTGGTGTCTATTTGTTTTGTCGAACTAAAAACTTTTTACTAAATGCATTTTAAAGAGTATGTAGTATGTATATAAAAAAAATATAACTTTTGTCGGTCTGTCTGTTTGTTCTGGCTCAAGCAGAACCGATATAAAAAACCTCTCAACAACAGTTTTCAACGCATTTTAAATGGAGTTATTATACAAACAAAATTAAATACTAAGAAAACTCACCTATGTATAGTAGCAGTGTGCTGGTCTTCAAGATCTAAGGAGTGTGCACTGCTTCTTCTCTTCTCGCTGTTTGGTCTGTGTCGCTCGTGACTGAACGAGCGGTGTCGCGGCCGGCTTTGGAAAGATCCCTATAAAGAAACAACACATATAAAAATACTTTCTATCTTCTTTTTTACACCATACATACGAGTACATCTCAAACTAACCAACAATTTTACATAAACAATGTACTAAACAAACATTAAAAAGCAAATATATTGATGGCACGGAGGACTTAAGAAGAAAGAATTTCATAGCGAGGGTGAAAAGTGTGGGACAATTGAAAAGGATATCATAAATTAATAAAAAGTAAAAAAAAAAAAACAAGTTATAATCAGTAACTTACGGGTCTAGCTGTCACCCGCCGCCAGCTGTCGCGCAGGGCGAGCTCGATGCGCTCGCGCAGACGTCACGCGCTCGATGCTTCCGGTGTACGCTGGTTTGATTGCTGGAAGAAACAAAAACCGTCGTTTACTAAAAAAATTAAAATACAAACATTACATTAGGTATTTAAAATTCTCTCTAGACACGTTCGTTGGGTACAACCTAAGATGGCTATTATGATAGGTACTTATATGGAACTTATAGATCGGCAGCGAGTTCATTTCCGTCCGAGAATTGTTATATAAAATGTTGTTAGACATAAAACCTAATTATAAACAAATACATATACATATTTATAAAAATCATTCATTACATTAAGTAGGTAATGTTTTTAATTTTTAATACAACAAAGTATTTAAAATTTTTCATTTATAATTCATTGTTTCAAATCAAACAAAAAATATTCTAACTACATAAAACAAAATTAGGGTCCCAAAGCAAAAAAAGTTGTGAACCGCTGCTATAGATAATGGATATCGCCTACACACCTACAAATTTCCCGTAATTACAAAAATATAAATACTGCCAAAATTTGTTTGAAAAATTTCTCACAGAACGAAAAGGAAAATTCAACACCTATACAGAAAATAAAGTAAGAACGAGCAATTCCGCGAGCAAATGCTTATAGTTCTGACAAATCTTATTGCGACATGCTACGTGATAGAAAAAAACGTTTTCGGCGAACTTACGGTATGGTTATTTTTAACTAACAAAAACGTAGTTATAGTTAACCGTATATTCGTGTTAGATCACGGGCTCGGTATAGTTTCAGCTATTTAACCTAATAGTGTGAAGCATCAGTTCAAATGTTAATTTAAAAAAAAAGAGACGAGCCCTAGTTAATCGATCATGCGTCGATAGCTTACTAATATACTAAATTATTAATTGATTAATTAGGTACTAATATACTAAACTTCGCACGCGGAACCGCTAGACTGAAGTAGGTACTTTTGTTAGTATTTTTGTTTCTAGTACACATACACAAAATATGTAATGAACAAATATTGTCGTCTGAGTATCACTAATACTATAATGTTTTACATGTTTGTTTGTATGTACATTGTACACGTATAGATAAACAGAGGTCAATGACCGCACTCGTTTACTCTATTTCTATACTATTGTAGAGGAATGTGCCTTACATAAACAATGTTGGTAATCCCTGCCAAATTATTGTTTAGTCAATACTAGCGATTCACCCTCGCTCTGCTCGGTTTCGACGCTGGATGCGTTTTAACGATTACAATAGAAGTCTAACGTTAAGTCGAGAATCTCTTTTTTTTATGGGACGTAGGGGGCAAACGGGCAGGAGGCTCACCTGATGGTAAGTGATTACCTCCGCCCATGGACATCTGCAACACCACAGGGCTTGCAGATGCGTTGCCGGCCTTTCAGGAAAGGGAGGGAGGGAGGGAGGAGGGAGAAGGACGGGAGGAGGGAGAAGGACGGGAGTAGGGATGGGTAGTGGGCCTCCCGGACTCTCACTTACCGGACGAAACGCGACAGCATAGCTGCCACTTCACGCCGGTCTTCTGTGAGAGAGGGGTACGATACGGGGCGGGCCGGCCCATTCGGCTGCTACCCGAAGGTAACAAGCATGGCACTACCACTTGAAAAATCTCTATACTAAAGAACGACTTCATGGTTCATTAAGTGACTCTGAGTGCGGCGGGCAGTTATTAGAAATTTTCTCGGCATTCTATTATAATATGCATGTATTATAAAATATTATATAAACCTTGCTCTTGAATCACTCTGTCTATTGATGAAAACAGCATAGAAATCTGTTGCGTAGTTTTAAAGATCTAATGATACACTACACATAAACACCTATGACTGGAGTACAAACATCCGTGTTTAACAAATGAATGCCCCTAGCGGGACTCAAACCTGCGTCCGCTGGCACATAAACTAGGGTTACTACAAACTGAGCCAAACTTGTCTTTAAAATTTGACTACATTTAGACACAAGCACATTTGCGTCAATGTAATGTACCAGTAAAGTCAGTCCGTGAGAAAGCTCGGAGCTCAAGCAGTTCTGCTGTGAAGAGCCTAAGAGACGAGACAGTTGTTGTACTTTTACTTTGTTCACTTTAAAGTTTAAAGTATTCGAAGCGTCCGGAACGTCGGAACCGTGACTAAATCCGAAAAGAAGTTCTAATTAAGGTTTTAAGCCAGCGGTTTACCCTCACTTCGCTGGGGTGCGTCCCTACGTTTTAAATAGATATAAAATATAAATAGTTATCGCATTGTTATAGTGTACCTTATGAGAAGACGTATGCTATTCCAGGCGTTTTGTAGGTCTTTTTAAGATCCATAATTTTTACCCAACTGCGCCAGAAGGAGGGTTATGTTTTTCGAGAGTATGTATGTATGTATACAGTGTAATTGTTTGGCACTCTCTGCGGCCATAATGCTCAATGGATTTTAGCTTCAAAGGTGTCGTTAGATTCTTATTAATTATGAAAGTGACACCGCGTATAAATTTGAAATCAGAACACATATTTTAGGTTTTTTTTTTTCATTTCCAAATTACACAGAAACGCAGTTTAGTTGTTTGTTTATTTATTAATAGCTATCGTGTTATCCCGTGCGAGTGAAAGATCTTCTTGTAGCGAAACTTATCCTAAATGTTAATGACACGAGTAGTAAAAAAATAAAAAGTTTTGTTTAGTGAGAACTTATACAAAGTTGGATCAAATGGGTACAGTACTTTAGCGTGACATGCGCACATACAAGAAGACATAGATACAGACCAAAGATTTAATAACTTTTGGTTTAGGTTATCTTCATATACAAGATACAACAAAATAAACAAGCCTATACATAAATACCCCAACTTTTTTCCTCAAGTAACAAGTTAGCTCTTATTTCCATTTGAAACATGGTTTCTAATACACTCACATTAAAAAATATTCCTCACTAGGCGATCTAATCGCATAATATACTTTTAAAATCTATATTAAAACCAATAAAACTGAGCTAAATTCGAAGCCGCCGTCCATCTGGACGCACCATTAAGTGGTAATAGCGCTGTTGCATTGAGGGACCGAGATAAATTTAACACCCTTATGCAATGAGTGGAATCTTTTCGTCGAAATACTTGTTGAGTTAACATTAAATAGGATTTATATTAAACGACTCACTCTTTACCAACAATTGGCTTTTAAAATGTGTCACTGTCAAAGAATTTCATCATTCCCGTTTGTCTGTACATCATAGCCATTTTACTCGGACATTTACGAAGTACTCGTACATCAATGATTTTTTTATTGACAAAATATTGAGTAGCAACATAAAATTTGAAAATAACAAAATTGAAGTCCACAATCCACATTATCGTCTGGGGCCTAGGGTACCGTTAGACTATCTTTAAAACCAAGATGGACGATTTCAAACATTTTTATATTAAAACCCATTTGCCTGCGATACTATTGTTTTCATTTAAAAGTCTTTCAACATTTTAATTAGTACTTAACTTATTGATATTCATAGTAATGAAAACGTTCAGACATGCTCAGACACATCAAGCGACCATTTCGAAATGCGAACCACTATTAAGACCCCGCACCATAACCCAAGTTATTGGTGCAAATTTTGCATAAAAGGGTAGTTTAGGGCATTTTCAGCCCTTCGAAAGAATTTTAATAGACCAAAATGAACTATTCGACGGTTATGGCCGATGCTAAAAACACTTTTATTAGTACATAGTCACGTTTCGTAATTGTTTTTTTATTGCTAAAAATTCATTTATTAAACAAGTAGTTACGACGCGTCTTCTCTTAGCTCATCAAATTCAAATTCGTCATTAACTTGGGTTCGCTAATTTCTTACCCATTATACTTACCGAATTCGTTTTTAGGGTTCCGTACCTCTAAAGGAAAAAACGGAACCCTTATAGGATCACTTTGTTGTCCGTCTGTCTGTCAAGATCCTTTTTCTCAGGAATGCGTGTAGGTATCAAGCTTAAATTTATTCTTCTATCTATGTCTGCAAGGTACGATAATTTCTTTTTTTTTAATGGCTATTGAGTTGCTTTAATAGTCGTTTCAGCCCAAACACGTACACTGCTGGACATAGGTGTCTCCCAAAGACGTTACCATTTATTTATTTCTATTTATACAGGGCGACTGTAACTATAACTAGGCCTAGGTATTAAAGAATTTTAAAGTATCTACTTAAGGTATACATGGTTTTTTTTAAAGTACCTAATTATAATTATTAACACGGTATTTGTATAACTGCTTAAAAAGAAGTAGGTACGTTTTATTTTCAAGCATTAATATATCTATTGGCTACCAAATCTATTTCTAAATAAGCGTTGCGCGCACTGTGCACAGAATATAAAACATTTCGTAGACGGATACGTTAAATGAAACATTTCTTTCAGTTCAAAGCACACAGGTTATATGAGGCGAAGACGAATGTTAAAACTGCCGCGTCTATGATTTTTATGATCCGAGTTACTCATGCATTCTATACGGAATTTACTTTTCAATATAACATATTATAATCAAGTAAAAATAGAATATCGGTAGACGAATAAAGGAGAAAAAGGTACTGAACTGTTTTGTTTTTAAACATTTATTTATAGATAGACTAGCAATTCAAGCGGCTTCGCCCACGCCTGTAATATGAAAATTTGGGGTTATAAGAATTTATCGATGCCCAATATAAAAAAGTGAAAAAAAAAAATGGTCTAAAAATAAAAAAATAAAAATCTGAATAAAAAATAGCCTACAACCTATTCTCAGACCTACCAAAAAATTTCATAAAAAATAGTCAAGCCGTTTCAGAGGAGTTCGATAACAAACATTGTGACACGAGATTTTTATATATTAGAAGAAATAGAGGTCACCGTTTGTAAACCAGTTTTAATCTTAATCAATAAACTAATTAGTTGTTATCGTCGACCCGAGTTAAGTCACTAGTTTGAATTATACATAAAATAAATAAATAAGATGGAAAATTTACACACATCACCATCTAGTTCCATGGTTAACTACGAGACTTGATTTATGGATACCAGACACTTCATACTTAACAGATTTCTAACTTTAAATACATACATTCTTAGATATTAATATATTATCACTAATGACTTGAGTGCAAACATACGTGCCCATTTAAGAACTCACGCAGGACTCTAACCTGCAACCTCCGGCACAGCAAGTAACCACTATAACCTGTGCTAAACTTATCGCTATGACACTAATAAACATAAACAAGTATACTTTCGTTTCATTAATATATCAAAAGGGTTGCATACCCTTTTGATTATGAACCCCAACCCCAACGAACACTATAGCACGAACACTTTTATTTTCATCACCTAATAGTTACCACATTAAAGGTAACAAACAAACTAACAAACACTTAGTTCCTCTTTCATATAACAATTACTAATTAATAGCCAAAACACCTAAGCCCATGTAAAATATTTGCAAACACTTGCTACTTATCAGATGCGATGTATTTGTTATCTGTTGTTGACTCCAGATTTCGAATCGAGAAAAGACGCGACGCTGCGACGCAAGCGTTGCTAGGCGACGGAACTAGGTCACGAATCTAACCCGCCTGAGGTGAAGTTTGAAGCCTTATAGTTAAAGGCACGGTTAACTGCGTTATATTTAACTGTGATAAATGAGATGGAACAGTATAAAAATCTTCTGTTTTGTCTATCTCTACTCTTACACTGTGTGAATTGTTTGTTAGTAGAAACGTTATTTGGTATATTATGCATTATTATTCATATTTTTTATCATTTGTTTTGTAACAATATTTTCCTAATAAAAAAAAATAAAAAATAGCCTATATATAACAACCTATTCTTTTATTTTTTTATTTTTGAGATTTTAAGAATCGTTCATCAAAATCGTTAAAGCCGATTAAAATAATTGAATTAGCACCACCAGAAACTGCGATAATAACAACTAAACTCTTTTGACTAAACTTTAATAGTAATTAGTTAAACATTAACACATTATTATAAGTAGGTAGTAACTTATCGGCGACTAATATATTTAGACTAGCGCTGGGAGAAGGATGTAAATTTAGGGTTATACATATTTATTTTGACAAATCTTAAAAAATTATCTATTCTCAGACCTACCAAATATACATAAAAAATTTCATACAAATCGGCCAAGCCGTTCTGGAGGTGTTCTATAACAAACACTGTGACACGTGATTTTATATATAACTTATAAGAAATAATATGATACTTTAATTCCATTAACTTCTATCAATACGATGAAACATGATATAGACCAGGAGACAACCTAAGATATATCTTTATCTTGGTACATAAAGGGCATGTCATACGTCAAGTTGAACAAAGGGTTAATAGCGATGGTGATACATAAATCTATTATGGCGTTAGGTTTCAGTTTGCTGTTATTTGTCATTGGGATTTTATAAGAAAATATTTCTTTTACTTTGCTTTTATTAACCTGATATTACTACTAATGTACCTGTCATGTCTAAGTATGTGCCTTTTTGGCTTGACCCAAAAACATTAAACTTTCTTTTATATTATCATTTTCGTTTTAGTCGTATACGAGCATAAGATTTTTTTTCTTGGGAACAGTTTATATATATATATCGCCCAGTGAGCGCAATTCGACACTAATGATTATTCATAAATATCTAATAACTCACTATATATATATATATATATATATATATATATATATATATATATATATATATATATATATATATATAAGTAAAGACTAAATAGGTGGTAATATCTATGTCATACATGTCATAAATTATGGAGTTAAATCTGTACGTTAAATATTATTTAGAAAATCCTTTTGAAATAGTTGTTAGGTCGATACAAAGGATGAATCAATAATGTTAATATATTTGTCAGTCTGTCGTCTATCTGTCTGTGGTGGCTTGTAAAATTATCTTTAGTGCTGGCAAATGCTCATTTCTTAGAAATCTAACCGTTAAAACTTAGAGTGAGTTATTAGATATTTATGAATAATCATTAGTGTCGAATTGCGCTCACTGGGCGATTAATAGTGCCTACAAATATAATAAAAAAAATACAGACGACTTGAGAACCTCCTCCTTTTTGGAAGTCGGTTGAAAATATTTTTCGGCGAAGTAGTGATAACTTACACACTGTAAACTTCGGATCGTAGGCTGTAGCTTGGCCAATTGTTAATGCATTCGCTTGAAAGTAATATGTAGCAAGTTCAAACCCCTACTAAGCCCTTCAACAGTACATCATCATCAATTCACGAACTTCCAAAAATTACAAAACATTATAAAATACCAAAATCATAAGTCATCCTCAATTGGTAGGTAGGCACATATTTAATTACATATTATTTAAAGTGCTGTACAGATTTTGATTACGATTTAAATAAAAACATGCAAAACAAACACGTCATCCTATCACGTCTGCAGGGCTGAGCGTGAAATCTACGTGAATTATCAGATAAAGGAGACTAAAGGAACTAACTATTCGAAACAGATAAGATAACTGTGTTTGCATACGATACGATTTGTATTAGCAAAAGGTGTATGGTGTGCATGCAAATTTTCAATCCTTTTATAGGTTTCTATGTATGGGAGGACTGTGATTGTTTACCGACCGTAAAATAGAAGGTACTACCTATTTCGAGGTGTAATTCTATATAAATTCTGAGTCGAATCTGTAGGTAGAGGTCAATATTTTTTGAAAATCTTAATGTAACTTTTTAGAATTTTTGTCTTAATGTCTAGATCACAACATCGCGGGAAAACCACGGAAAAAAAACAAAAAACAAATTTAAAAAACTTGGAACCTCTGACATTTTAACCTATCAACGGGCGCGCGGTCAATATAACAATTGAAAATCTATTGTGTCTCGTTTGTTCGCGTTGACGGGTTAAGAACAACTAAAATAAAATATTAATTTATAAAACCTAATGAAATTACAGGAAATATGTATAAAGATGGCGATAAAATTAATTTAGATGGTCACATAATAACCAAACATTAAGTTTGATAGTCAATCAAAACAAATGTTTCCATACAATTATATCATTAGCCATAAAACTTCAATCAAACCTAAAAGCATATCAATAATTGTATAAGGCATAAGAAAATCTAAGATGCACAAACAAGTGGGGCGCATGCGCGCTCACGAATCGATAGACTCCGGCGCCGACGTGTCTGGCGCCTGGATGCTGGGGGTGGGTCGTTATGTGAAAAGAAAATATCTGGGGGTGGGGATGAAAGGTGATAAACGTCTTTATATCTTGATAAATATGGATTAACCATAGTCTATAGCCTATAGGCATAATGATAATAGTTAAATATATTATGTGATGATTTTTTTTTACTCTTGAGAACAAACATAACAATTAAAATAAAGTTGGAAATTGATTCACAAAAAGAGAAGTTTTCGTGTAATTTCAAACTTTAAATTTTGAATTCCTCAATTTATGAAGTTTACATTAGAAACTTTAATTCAAATAAAATCTCTAACAAACGAGAAAAAACGTAAGAAATATTATTATCTATTAGTCAAGAGTATGTAGGGCAAATGTTCAAATATAAAAATAAATAAAATAGCGCATCCGCCATATTGAACTTCCGGGCGCTGCCGGAAGTCGTCACGCTGTCCGACGCGGGAAATCGGATAGTCTGTTTTCTATTAGCGAATTAGGGGATACATGTGGACAGAGGGAAACATCTCAGTGATTTTAACATTATGTTAGGGATTATAATATGAGGGCGACGATTTATCTATCTCTTCTCTATAAAAATAAAATGCTTACGTTGGCAAGCGCAAATGGTTTTTTTTTTATTGTTTTAGAGGTTTTAGAGAAAGATTTGTAGAGAAAATAGAAAAATCGGTAAAAGCTAACATTTTTGTATAAAATGAAAGATCAAATTAACAAAAAAACAAAAACCGACTTCCAAACTAAATAAATCTAAACTAAAAAGTAGAAAATAATACTTTTAAGGACTTTGTTAATTTTGGAGTCGGTGCCAGCCGAGTATCTATGTCGGCCTATTACATTAAATCCCAACATTTTTCATACAGTAAAAAAAATATTATAGTTTACTAGCGACTCACCCTCGCTTTGCTCGTCCCGAGATTTAGCGCGAGCGAAGCCGCAGGTTTCGCTAGTGTAAAATGTATACAAAAACTTAAAAAATTGTATACTAAAACTTTCCTCATGAACCGCTATATCCATTGGTGAAAACAGCATAAAAATCGATGCAGTAATTTTTGAGTTTATCGCGAACAGACAGGCGCGGCGGCGGATTTTGTGTTATAATATGTAGTGATTAGTCGGTACCTTGAGAAAAAAGCAATCCAAAGATTATTCCCTGTCAACAAATTAGGGCGTATAGTTGTAAAACAAACAGATATAATATCAGACGTTATTAATTCAAGGGGAGGACATAATTTCAATTAATCAACTTAGCCAATATTTAAAGCAATCATCACTGCAGGGGATCCTATAGATCCCTTGGATAGAGAATAAGGTATAATGAATGAATAGCAATTTTCTATCTCTTACTATCGTAGTCAATACGGAGTTAATAAGAGAAGATTTACAGCAGACAAGACAGTCAACGAGTAGGGGGAGTAGTTAATCAACTATGTATTTTAGCGATCATCGCTCCGGGAGATCGACATGGAGGCTAGAGAAGAATAAAAAAAGTAATGAATGACAAGGTGTTTTCTGATGGATTTTCAAGAAAATCAAATGCAATAAGATCCTACGTGCAAGTAAACAAAATGCTAATTCAATCAATGAGGTTGCTAAATAGAATTGATCGTTTTAGTCACAGTATAGGATTACTATTGAATTTCTATACCATAATTTTCAATATTTCTCCATTTTACGTGACTTTACTATCATATAAATTAAATAAATTAATAATTAGAATAAAATATATATTTCAAAAATCAGATGTTTTCGCGCAGTACCAAATTCCTTTTAATCAGACCAGTGTTTTTCTCTACAGAGAGACAAAAATTCTAATTAAAACAATATTTTAAGATTCTGTGTCGATAATCATAACAACGATTTCAATCACATTTTCCAAAAATATTTATTACATATTCGACTTGGATAGAATTTTATTATATATGAATAGAAGACAAATGAAATTATATTCTAGACTTCTATAGTATATTGGTACGTATTTGATAATTGTGTATAGTTTAGACCTAAACCTGATAAAATGTTAAAAATAACGTATATCATTTTGGGTATATTTCCCTTGCAATAAATCAGGTCGGCGGGTGTGCTCACATTAATCCGCTAAAAGAGCCTCTAACGAAGTATAATCACAGGATGCAGTTTGCGAATCAACAGATTATACTAATTCTGACGAGGGAACAACTAATAAAGGACTTGTGATTGATTTAATTAAAGAACTTGTTTCTGAGTAATTTTCAACTTGGAGTTAGAATAAATTTCAGTTAATGGAAGTATGAAATAGTAAATTTTAGTTTTATGAGGATAAAAAATGGTAGTAATGATTAGGGGAATGTTTTCGTATCAGCTGATAACTTAAAAAAATACTTTGAATACTACGTACATGATACGCGGGTAAGAAATAGCTAGAAAGGCCATTACAGGCACAGAAATTGTATAAAAAAAGTTACTTTTACATAAAAAATGATTGAGATTATAAAAACTCTAAAAAAGAATTTTATAAAAAAATATTACATATAAAAAGTACTTATGGATTTAAACACCTGCTTAGAATGTGCTATGGATCATTTAAATTTTAATATTACTGAACGATTTAGTAATAATAAATTAGAAAACATTTTATACAAGAGACTAGCAATTCCCGCGGCTCCGCCTGCGCCCGAATGATGAAAATTTAGGGTTATAATTTTTTTTTAAGCCAAATCATAAAAAATTTAAAAATAAAGGTTTGATCCAAAAATAAAAAAAATAAAAATCTTTGAAGAGGGTCACCCCTATCACTTAGGGCAATAAAAAATAGCCTACCACCTATTCTCAGACCTACCAAATATACACAAAAAATCATAAAAATCGGTCAAGCCGTTTCGGAGGAGTAACAAACACTATAACGCAAAATTTTTATATATTAGAATTTTTATATATTATAATATGAGGAGATGATTGAAAATCTAATGAAAAGATTAAAACAATGTACATTACCGTAACGAGACTGCTTCCTTATAAATAAAATCGACGCGCAACGACGAAACAAACAGGATCGAAAGGGATAATTGTGAACAACCTGAGCCCAAAACTAAAGTTCGAACACGTGGCTTACAAGTGGCACTTACCTCGAGCGGCAACGGCGAGTCATCGCGACGTCTCGTTCCCACTTTAAATAATACTACACCCCTTCTCGCTCTCTCACACCCTGGTTACCCTCCAACTAGCTTTTATTTTATGATAAGCTTTCTAGCAAATATTGAGGTATAGTCGGGAAATGTTCTGTATATGACCGGTTTCTTTAAAGAAATGTTAAAAACTGAAGTAAAGTTAAGTCAGAGGTACTAGAGCACAAGCTTGCGGTGCACTAAGTAACTGTCTCTGAGTGCAGTGAGGAGGTTTAATCCCGGGTATGAGAGAGCGGGACCTCCGCCTCGGCGGACGATCCACGGAGGAATGTTCCTCAACCCCGGCAACACGCCAGGATCTCTTGTTCACCACTATCAACCTTCTCCAGCGTTCATAAGGGGTCGGCTCGCGCATGCGCCCTGGCCGTGTCCCCTCCCTCTCGCACCCGTACAATAAGGGAGCGATTTAGGGATGATATTCGGAGGGGTGAAAAGACGGTGAAAGATGGAAATGCATCTCGGACTCCGCTCGGATTTCCGACGCCTGTGATTTTGTTTATTGATTCGTATCGAAGCGAAGACACGAGGCTTTTTGGGACCGCGGGAGTTATTAATCCCCTTATCATGTCACGACTAGATTTAGTGTCGATGAACTTTGGCCAGAGTCCAATAAAAAAAGTACATTATTAATTTTGTGTCAGATAACAACATATTTATAGCCCACATGTTTTTCCAAAAGAAGATTCCTTATTTTTTTCTTTACAATATCCATTAATTGATTCTATTATTATACACAACGAAACTCAAAGATCGGGGCAGTGATTTTTAAAATGTTGTTCTTTTAACCCCTTATCGAACCACAAAAGACCGCAAATTGACACTCAATATATAAAGCGACGGCGCTCCATTGAAAGCACTCGATGAGGCAAAAAGGAGTAGAATAATAAGATGACACAGCGTAGGTTCAACAATTATGCATATTTAGTTATTTACAGAGCGTGCGATGGCTCAGAAGTAATGGCTGTGGACGGGAGGGTGTTTAGTCAGTTGACAGTTAGATTGCTGCAATTTGATGTTTCGCAGATAAGGGACCTATAGGAGATGAGATTCAACCACATGTTAAGAATTAAAATTTTAAATAATTTGTTTGTTGATAGTATACTTTATGGCTGACGATTTCATTATTTATTGTTCTTTAGTGTTGCAATTATAAACATAAGTTTAAAATAGTATAATTATTGCATAGATACGTCTCTAGGCATGAATATTTCGCTAACAACTTCATGGGTTTTAATTTCTTTTGAACGGAACCCTAAATCTTTCCCAAGCACAGACAGACAAAAATAAATAAAATATAAAATATACCATATGAATAATAAAAAGCTGTAACCTGAACATTACAAAGAGTCGCTTTGATTTTATTTATTTGTATTAATTTAGGAAATTTACTTCTCTATATTAGATAAAAAAGGAGCTTTTTATATATACATTATCATTTATCAATTATCATTTATATAAAGAATACCAAAGCGTTCAAAATTTACTAGTTCATTACGAGATTCTCTCATACTGAAAATAGAAAAGTGTGTTCTTAGAAGTGATCCTCTAATTTAATTAATGCTATAGATACAGTAAAGAATATTTTTCAATATGTGATCATGTGCGTCATCACTTTGTTATAAGCCACTGCTCGCGTATAGTTCTCAATCAATTTTAATATTAATAGTTACAAGACGTGATCTATACGGTATCTATACACCTGCCTAAATAAAATTCTTTTTTTAATTTCAAATTGTCAGTTTTAAACTAAACGCATATGAAAGTATACTATAAATAATAATAAATAAATAATAATAAATAAATAAGGTGCTTAAATCAAAAAAAAATTGTATGTCTGTTTGTTCCGGCTAATCTATGAAACGGCAGACCGATTTGACGGGATTTTCACTCGTACATAGCTAATGATATAAGGAGTAACTTTTAGACATTTTATTTATTTTAACTAGCGGAACCCGCGGCTTCGCTCGCGCTAAATCTAGGGACGAACCAGACCGAGATAAAAGTCAATCATGCCGTTTTCTAAGCTTACGGGTGGATTTTTATTTTTATATGTAAATGTTACCAAATTGGGAGTAACCGCTTTTAAACAAAAAAGAATTATCCAAATCGGTTTATAAATTACTGATATCTGAGCTAACAAACATAAAAACATACACATACAACAGAATTAAGAACCTTCTGCTTTTTGAAGTTGATGTGATATATACATACATAATATCAGGCGACCGAGCTTCGCTCGGTTTTTTTCGGAAAAAATTAAAAAAAGACAAAAATAATAATCGGACTGGAAACACCTGGATTCGAACCGAGGACTTCTGGTTAGAGACCGCCCGGTTTCCGCTGTCAATCAATCGGAGCTATTATAATCTTGTGGATGACAGCGAAATTTACCTTCGTATTCTAATGTTATTGTAGCTTTTTTTTCATTGCCTGAAAATATTGATAAAATAACGTTTTCTAGAAATAAAACCTAGCTAGATCGATTTACCGCCCCCGAAACCCCCTGCATTCTAAATTTCATGAAAATCATGATTTGTGATTAGTTCATCTATAAATAGACCAAAATCATGGACTTACGGCGGTTCTCAATCTATCTATATCTCCAAGTAGTTGTTTTACTAGCGATAGGAAATTGGGCATTATTTCTATGGAAAACTTGATATAGGTTATAGAGGTGATGCCATCACAAGAGTCCACGAATTTTTGAAAATCTTATTAATATAGTCATTACTATCGATAAAGAGTGCAAATTCATAATTTTTATAATTTTTGTCTGCCTGTCTGTAACCGCATTAAGAGTCGAATCACTCGACTGATTTTGATGAAAATTAAGGTGTTTATTTTTAGTGGAAAATAGTTAATTTCTGAAAAATCCTTACTAACCGTTATAACATAACTAAGAACGAACTTATAATTAAAACCATATTTTTCAGATGACAAAATGTTTCAATGAAACCGTTCATCGTATGTCGTTAGTGAAAGGTACTAAATATTTTCTTTAAATTGATCATTTAAATCCAAACTTTACAAAACCATAACCAAGTAAAACACTAACATAAATAATACTTAACAAGTTATGTACATCTACCCCATTAATTGTTTAACACGTACATACATACATTTCGAGTGCATACGCAGTTAGTTAAACCAAATATTATTTTAGGATGATCTGTCAAACCTCAAATATTTCCCTATACATTTCAAGTAGCTCTAACTTTGCATATTGTGCTACTTTGGTACTTTCGTAAGAGCATGTAATTACGTGTTCCACATTGCGAGGGAAGTCGACTATGTGCTTTAAAGCTATATGACATAAGTTGCCATTTTGTTTCTACATAACGTTAAGTCAGCAACCAATTTAGCACTCAGTGCAAGTGCTTTTCATTAACTCGGTATTTATCATTCCTTTTATACTATTTTTTTTTAATATGATACAATAACATGCATACTACATACATACAACTATGTATATATGCTAAAATTTGTATGTGTGGATATTAGTTACTCCAATAAAACAGTCAATTGTATTTATATCTGATTCAGAGGTCAAATCTATATTCTGTAAAATTATTGTCCGTCTGAGACCGCATCGCGAGAAAAGACTGGTCAGGATTTTCATAGAATTTCGAATGGTGATAACTGGTTATCCGGATATCGGTTAATTCTACCGCGGGAAAATATTCCGCTTCCGAGATATCTAAAATTAAAAAAAAACATTAAAACTTATCAAGCGACGAACTTAAGCAGATCGAGGATGAGTTTGTCGTAGGTACTTTTTGGTACACATATAAAAATAGTGAAAAAAAGGAAAATAAATACAAGTAAATCATTTCGTAATGTTTCTCTATCAATGTAGAGTAGAGGAGAAACGGAATGCATGTACATATGTACAACATTGGTATTCCACTTGCATTGTAACCCTCGGGCCTCAGCTAAATGGTGAAGGATTGCTGCGACGCCGTTTTTTATCAACGACATGTGGACGCCCACGCATCCCGCGGCGCTGCAACTACTCTTACTTCGATATAATGTACACCAACTGATTGGAAAACCCGACAAACGATATTTTATCAACCGACTTCAAAAAGAGAAGGTTCTCAGGTATATTTTTTTATGTTTGTAACCTCATATCTCCGCCATTTATCTATCGATTTGGATAGGTATATATTTTTTTTGGTAAAAGCGTATTCTTGCAAGTTGGTCTCATATATATTTTTAATAAAAATAAAAATCCACCCCTAAGTGTCAAAAATAGGGGTAATTTGTTTTTCCCTAATAAATTTTTAGTTTTCATTACGCATACATTTTTACATTGTAACCCGATTTTGACAACATATTTTAATTGGTTTTTTCCTTCACATTATGTATTTCTATTAGTATTTCCATATGAGAAAATTATTAAATGTAAAACTAGCCATGAAAATGTTTTTAAATTATTTAAATGTAAATATCTCCTTTTTGGTAGAGCTCTACGATTTTTTTTTCACGATTTATAGATTTTATAGGCAAGTGAAGCCTTATTTTTATCACCATGTTGTTGTGAGATACCAGAGTTTTGCTACGCATGCTGTAGTTAGAATCTGAGCCAAGTTGTTATGACTACGACATCGAATTCAGATAAGTGCTATATCATATCTTTCTGAGAGTAAAAAACATGGCGGTTACAAATGTAATTTATCTAAAACAAAACTAAAATATCTACATAATATATAATAAGCAAAATTACATGGTATAAAATCTAATAATTCCATGATTTTAATAGTTATCGACTATATAAATTTAGACGAGACAATTTAATAACATGGCTGCATTAACAATTTACCCACGTTGGGGATCGAACCTACAACCTTCTTTACCTTAGACAATGCCATAACGTCTACACACCGTAGCCATTGACTTTTTTACCACTACAATGTCATGTGCATCCCGCTGTGTTGCAGCTGAGTGGTTTTAGTGCTTTCGTTATTTTGATATATTATGTATGTATTCTCGTAATATAGGAATTTAGTGGATGGGGAGAGAAATCAATTGAGTTATGACACGTATTCACTTAGTTTTTTAGAAATACGACTGCTTCCTAATAAACGAAAGTAAAAGTTAATATTAAACTTTGCCTGATCAGAATATCTAAAACTAGTAAAAATTATTCAACTTACCAAATATTGTATATTATTTCGTTTTCGTTTCTTATTCGTTTCGATTACCTTCTTTCGGTGTCAAATAATTTTCTATGTACTAATTAAGGCACTTTTCGGCGTGTGTTTGTTCTATCTTCTTCACATTTCAACTCTTTTACCTGTAACAAATGTTAGGATTTTATTAATAAAATATTCCTTATCTAGAAAATAAATAAGCTAATATATATAGTGTGTTTTTTATATAACACCTTCAAACTGACAGGCTGAACAAAGATAGAAAGTAGAAAGATATTTATAATTTAGGTATATAGTGATATATATACCTAAATTATAAATATCTTTCTGAACAGCAGAACACTGCTAAAAAATAGCCAAACTAGGACAAGCCACTGCTTTATTATATTTCTTAACGTAATACTAAGTTTTCTTGCATTAGACAACTTGTTAAGTAGATGACAATGTTTCAAAATACGTACCCATTTCTAGAAATAATGCTATTTAATTGCTACGCTATAACTCATTATAGGCTATTCTTCAATGAAAATAAAAAAAATCTTTATAATTTCAAAATATGCATAATTTCATTAAACTTGTTAATATTACATTTTTAAAAACAATACAACACCAAAATAATATCGGATATTTTCGCATCCTCACATAATAATTTTGCTAAGTAACAGCCACAAATATTTCCAAATAATGTTATTGCTGCGTGCAACTGTTATTTATATAACTTATACATCAAAAACGGAATAGCCTATCCACTAAAACTTAAATCTTCGGCACAGACATCGGCCCACGTTGGGCGCCAGTTCTCCCCAGGCGCCAGGCGTCCCGGCGCCGCGTTATATAACCAGAGCCTGCAAGATCGAAATAGGTCGTCGGCTACCAGGAAAATGAGATTTACTACGCCAATCATTAATAATGCACTTCAAAACAGAATTATTAGAAAAGTTTTGAAAGTTTTCATAATTAACATTAAGTTATGCTTCGTCTCTTAGTACGTTTTAGCGGTTAGTACCTATAATTTTTGAGATTTTTACTCCCAGTAAAAACTATCGTCAACCACTAGCATTCGTAAAGTAACGACATTATACGATACCACTCGATATGTCAGCTGCAAATTTTTAGTACACTTTCTTGGGCACTTTCTCAAAAAAATCCTTACACAGAATGTTTAATACGTACAACAGTTTAAATATGTAACATTTATAATTCAAGAAAAAGATATTATTATTTTGTCCTTTACATTATTAATAGTATTATTTCTGCTTCTTTTCCGCTGAAAAATTTCTATCGGAGTAGAGATTTTTAATGGAGACTTAACTTCAATGGTAGATTTACCATTAATAGTAGAGATCTTTATTTTTTTTATTTTAAGCATTTAAGTTAGGTTTCCTTATTAAAGATATATTTATATTTATGTGAATATTGTCTGCAGATATAAAAAATATTATAAATATTTTAGTTTTAAATACATACAAAAAATACTATTAAAATACCGACGCAGTAGCAGTATGGTAATCGTCATTATCATGCACAGGCACATTTTATCAGTAGCGGTGATGCGGAACGCGTCAACTGTTGTTCCATGACCATTACATCTACTCGTTGTGTTATAATTGTTAACTAATAGATGTATAATATGTATAAGTAGGCATTAAGCAAAGATAAATAGTTTACTTTTCCTTTTTTGTGTAGCAGCCTTTATAATGTGTATTGAGGCTTTAGTTTTATTTTTTAAGGGAAACATTATTTTTACCCTATATAGATAAACGTATATTTAATTCATATATATTTTCCTCAAATTATTAATAATGATTAATGTGGAATTTCGGACAATTGGACGAGACTCGTTCAAAGAATTCCTTCAAAAGCATTCACATTATGTTTATAATATCCTAGTTAACCTTAACCAGGCTTTATCCCGGTTAAATTAGCTACCATCATACTAAATTTAATTAAAATCGATCGAGTGATTTTCTTGTTATGCGGTCACAGACATAATATGGACATTTAGACAAACATCCTAAAAATAGATTTTCCATTAAATATTCAATGTACAAATTCAAATGTATAAATAACATAATAATATGTAAGAGAAGATCATTCCCATTTTATTCATCTCATCAGGTATCGGGAGCAAAAACAAGGGACGTTTTAAAACACCTACTCCGTACGAAGTTTAATTAATTTTATGATATTAGGCTTAAAAGCTTAAACTCTAACTTTATTACATAAAATCTATGTTATAATATTTATCGCAATTAAAAATGACTCAGTTCGTAGAGACGCGAGTCGCAAGTTCATTTATGGATGTTTATATTTATAAAATGTATTTATATTGAAAATTAATAAATTATACTATGGAACTAGATGGTAGGTAGGTACTGCGTGGTACCAACATATATATTTATTTCCTTGCGTAACAATATGAATGTTAACTGACTCGGGGGTGTTCGACAGAAAAATGATTCGAAATTACTAGGACAGTTTTCAATTTTCGATAGTAGAATATTTATTTACGCATATAAAAAGGCCGGTAGTAAGTTGAGAGATCAGTTGAATTTTCGGTAAGTTAAGATTAAATAGAGATACGAAAATGTAAAAAGTTAAGAAAAGTTGAGTAAAATCGTAGTGAAAGAGTATCACAGCGTTAGTAGTAGTAGTAGTTAGAACAGCGTGGGTTAGTGAATCACTTATGGCATTCAAGATTTGTATTGCAAGAAATATGATTTTCGATCCCAAACTCATGTAGCATATTAATAATACATTTTGCTTTATTCTATAAAAAAATAAACAGTTACAATAAATTTTGAAACAATCAAGAAAAATGAATAAATATTATCTAAATATTTTTTCTATTCTTCAATAATCGTAGAATTGCATCTAGGTATAACAAAACGACAGTGGCAAAGTGGTGTGACGTCATATATGACGCAATAATCGTTCATGTAGGTGTTGTGTCACTCTTCGAGACGAATGCGGTTTCACGCCTTCGCCAGAACGGTATCGATTTTCATAATAATTTATTTAATGTAAAACCTCAGAGTACATAATTATGAACGGGTTAATAAATACATATCGAACTATAGTAGTTCTTTGAATAAGTACTCGTTTAATTATGGACCATAGTACACAACATAAAGATACACGGTTTAATTCAGTTGATATTCAACTTCTATATCTATATTGTATATACGATAAATATATTTACTCATAGATAATATATTTACTCGTAAATAAAATTGAAGAGTTTGCATCACTACTTATTATATAAATTATTTTTAACAAAAAACAAAAACCGACTTCAAAACTAAACAAATCTAAACTAAAAAGTAGAAAATAATACTTTTAAGAACTTCGTTAATTTTGAAGTCGGTGCCAGCCAGGACGGACACATTTATCTTGCCTTTGCAATGGACTTTCGAAAGGTATTTTGATTATGTTTACAAATTTATAGATTAATCGAATATGTGTCTATTTAAGGTTATTTTTTGGCTGGCACCGACTTCAGAATTAACGAAGTTCTTAAAAGTATTATTTTCTACTTTTTAGTTTAGATTTGTTTAGTTTTGAAGTCGGTTTTTGTTTTTTGTTAAAAATAATTTATTTTCAAATTTTTAGCGGAAAGTAGATACTTATTTTGTTTATGTAAAAAAAAAGAATTTTCCAAATCGGTCCAGCCATCTTCGAGTAATGGGGAACATACATAAAAAAAGTCCTCAACGAATTGAGAACCTCCTCCTTTTTTGAAGTCGGTTAATAAGAGCCTGAAAGAATTTACCTATCGGTCTATAATTACGTATAATTTTGAAAGAATTTTCTTTTAACTCCTAACCGTTGAGGAGTTGTACCTTCCATCATTAGCTCAACCACAGGAGATGATGATTATCAGACGCAAATACTTGAACAGCTTTAGAAAATATATGAAACACGTAATAAGTGCCTATAAAATTTGAGAGTTGTCTTCGATTTCCCTGGGATCCCATCATCAGATCGTGACTTGGTGACTATGGGACCAACTAGAAACTATACCCTTTCAAACAAAAAAAGAATTTTCCAAATCGGTCCAGCCATCGTCGAGTAATCGGGGAACATACATAGAAAAAAAAAAAAAAAAAAAAAAAGTCCCCGACGAATTGAGAACCTCCTCTTTTTTTTGAAGTCGGTTAAAAACCAAGCCCTCCGTCGCGTCTGTCTGTCTGTTCGCGATAAGCTCAAAAACTACTGTATCGACTTCCATGCTACCAATGCATAGAATGGTTCTTCAGGAAGTTTTAAGTATATAATTTGTAAGTTTTTGTATACATTGGCTAAAATATCTGTTGGAGGTGTCGGAAAAAAATGGCCGTGGGAGCTTTTAACGAAAACGCTGCCAAAACCCTATGAGATATAAAATAATGTGAGTGGATATGAGTATAATATAGTGGAATAAGAGATGTGTGGTGGAATTGTAAATCTTATATAGGTCTACAAAAAATATATAATAATACGATGGCATATGTGTATCCCTTAAGGATAACATACTACACCTATTTTAATTATTGCTAAAATGGTCAATTATAAGGCGGTAATTGGAATGCTTGTATAAAAGTACGGTATTGCTCCTTATGACTTTGAAATAGTTAGAGGTTTTAAGCATTTCATGCACATTATTTTACTTTTTTACACCATATAATTTAAACGAATATCCTAGGATTAATCGCAAAAAATTACGGACGCGAGAATAAAATTCAAGCGCACCGTCTTGCCTACTGCTTAGCTAATACCAGCGGAACCCACGGCTTCGCTCGCGCTTAATCTATCGCTCTAAAGTATATACGGTACTAACATCAAAAAATAAAAAAATAGATTTTTAATTTTTTTTGTCAGCCTGTCTATTTGTTCTAGCTAATCTCTGAATCGACTAGACCGATTTGGACGGGACTTTCACTCGAATATAGCTAATGTTTCAAGGAGTAACTTAGGTTACTTTCATTTTTGAAATATTATTTATTTTAACTAAGGGATTTTGTGCTAAATACTTTAAATTGGAGGGAGGGAACATACGAGCGAAGCGAGAGTCACTACGAGTAGTACATAATGTATATGCTATATATTCTACCTTTTTTTACCAGAGTTTTTGAATATAGATAATCATAAAAAATCAGCTTGTTCATAAATATATACTGAAAGCAAAACAACGCGCAGTTCTTTAGTATTAAAAGATAAAATAAATGTAGTTTTATAGATTGCGATGTCGTCATATCCGGCTGTGGGCGAGCGCCTACGTGAAACTCAAAGGGCTTCATGGAGAAAGTTGATCTTATGGGTGGTACTACTTCGGGGTCAGATACAATTTTAATACGATTATCATTCGAAATTGTTTTTTGTATGATAGAGCGAAAAAATCTTAATTCTAACAGAAAAATATAGTGTCTGTTTGTAACTTCAACAAGAAAAGCACCAGTCAAATAACCCAGCTATTGTCATACCAAATTGCATCAAGATGATATCATCATCATCATCATCAGCCCTTTTTAACGTCCCACTGCTGGGCACGGGCCTCCCTCAGTACGAGGGGGATCAGGCCATAGTCCACCGCGCTGGCCCAGTGCGTGTTGGCGGACTTCGCATGTCTTACGAAAACTTGCTAGATTTTCTCAGACATGCAGGTTTCCTCACGATGTTTTCCTTCACCGTACGATAAGTGGTAATCATGATAGAAATGATTCGCACATGAAAATATCAGAGGTGCGAGACCCGGATTTGAACCCGCATCACTCGGTTATTCAAGCGACGCGTTACCGCTGGGCTACCACTGTAGACAAGATGATATGTCCAGTGATTATCTCGTGATGCGGTCACAGACAGGCAGACAAAAATTCTAAGAATTTTAAAGCGACAGTGCAGTGTCGATAAGGACTATTTCAATAAAATTTTACAATTATTTATAACAAAAAAACAAAAACCGACTTCCAAACTCAATAAATCTAAACTAAAAAGTAGAAAATAATACTTTTAAGCACTTTGTTAATTTTGGAGTCTGTGCCAGCCAGGTATTTTGATTATGTTTACAAATTGATAGATTAATCGAATATGTATCTATTAAGGGTTATTTTGCTTTGGCTATCTATCGGTCCATAAGTGAGTATTATACTGAAAGAATTTTTTTTAACTGCTAACCATTGAGGAGTTGTACCTTCCATCATCAGTTACGGTACGTGACTCAAATATCCGAATAGCCTATAAAAGATTCGGCCCAGCATCGTTAATTTGCTCCTAAGAATTAAAGAGTTCCATTACTTTGTCATGGATCCCATAATCAGAACCTTACCAAACTCTCATCAAACTACCCTTGAAGTATACCCTTTCCATTAAAAAAAGAATCATCGAAATCGGTTGGCGTGATATTGAGTTATTCGTCCATTTGTCGCGCAAATACTAAATGCAAATTTAATACTTTTATGGTTTTCTCATGGATGCCATTGGCAGAACTGAAAATATTAAAATAGGAAAGCACTACCTTTCAAATAAAAAAAGAATCATCAAAATCGGTTCACCCAGCTCAAAGTTATGAGCTAACAAACATAAAAAAAACACACAGACGAATTGATAACCTCCTCCTTTTGGAAGTCGGTTGAAAAAATATTAAATGTACAGATTCGACTTAATTTTATTACATGTAGATATGTCAAATATTCGCATAAATGAGTGTCACTTACGACATGTTTAAATAACGTAAGTTTTTTATGACATAACACCTCGTCTTAATGCGGTTAGGCACTCTTACCACTTAACTTTAGATTCTATACATATCTATACATATTACATATTATAAAACAAAGTCCTCCGCCGCGTCTGTCTGTCTGTTCGTGCAAAACTCAAAAACTACTGCACCGATTTTCATGCTGTTGTCACCAATGGAAAGAGTGGTTCTCGAGGAAGGTTTTAGTATTATAGTAGTATAATTTGTCAAGTATTTTAATATATTATTTATACATTGGCTAAAATGTCGCAAAAAATACGGACGAAAGAATAAAATGCAAGCGCTGCTTCAAGCGCCGCTTCGCTTGATGCAATCGCCGACCCTACTGCGCACCTTTTTGCCTACTGTCTAGCTAATAGCTTTGATTTGGCATCATAAAATACTTATTACATTTTCAACGTTCTACCACCAATTCCTATTTTTAATAGATATTAGAACGCGGGCGAAGCCGCTAATTGCTAGTTTAAATTAAATGTCAGTTTGTACGTCTGTTAGGAAGCTACCACTTTCTCGGAAGGCTGTTCTGCTGCGAAGAACCGACGATGTAATACATGTCAACATCGTTATATAGAGTGGATAGTATTATATGTCAAACCAATTTAATCTATTGTTCGTTAAAAGGCGATAATAAAAAATATATAAGTCAGAAACTACCCCGTCTATTAACGAGTGACATCTCATGACCATGATCATTGATCAATATATGAAGTGTCAGTGTCATATATGCGCATAAATCTAAAAATAGTATTAGAACATCTGTGACCAATTTAGCCATCTATAGTTCAAGGGAAAGATAGAGAGGATGATTTTACGACAAAATTAAGAGAGAAAAAGAAACAAAGATTTTTGATGAAAAACGTAATTTCTGTTACAAATTATTAACGGCGAACGGAACCGCGGGCAATGCTTGTATAGCAGGATAAAGCATGTAGGTAATATATTCATTGAAACTGCAAAATTAATAGTCGCCATTGAATAATACAACTGAATTTAAATCATTTTTCCTTGTATTGGGATGAATGAAATAAGCTAATTTCGATGACGTGATCTAACATCCTAACATACGTAATGTGGGTCAAGACCAGATACTTGGAAGACCGGTTTTGAAAATAAACTTTGCGGTCAAAATAAACGTATGTTGTTGGTTGTTATGTTATGGAATTAAATTTTAATTTGTTTATCATTATTTTAGGCTATCATTTTCTCGCAGCGACGCCCATGTCTTTTAATATAGTAGTTAAACTGATCTAAGTAAGTTACAGTGTGATGTAAGAAACCCTTTAACTTTTCGCATTAAATCGGACCAGTAATTCTTACAAACAGATAAATAAACACGTCAGCTTATATATTTACAACATAAAATTATACTTCTAGAGAAACAAATTATACCTATACAAATTTAGCAAAATCGGACAAGTGCTAGTCTGACTCTCACACCGTGGGTTCCGTTGCATAAAACATAAAATAAGTTTATAATCGTATATTATACATAAAGTAGTCACATGATAAAAAAATGTGATGTTTACAATTTTCGGATTTTTCTCTTTACTTATGCTCTAAGATATCGCTTCTTGCCAAACACTTCTAGGTCCAAGGGAAGTACCCGTTAAGTATAGATATTGAATGTTAAAACACGCCTGTCATAAAACAACTATTTTTGGTTTTGAATTAGTTAAAAATAGATTTTTCAATAGCTCCAAGCAACGCGACTTTTTCATATAAATTACAACTTGATACCACCTCGCGTCACTGAAGAAAAGGTATTTAAAGACAGGTGAACAAGTGATCCAATAAGGTTTTTCTTTTCCTTTTGAGATACAGAACCAAAAAAAAAAACTGAGTGTTTTGAAGTGGCATTAACGTTATTATAGCGACATTAATGATTTTATTACTCATGATGACTATTAAATCACAAGTTATTAGTCATATTAGAGGAAACATTGAATTAAATATTTCATTCACCGCAGCGCGGGGAATGACAATAGTTATACTGTTTTTCATACAAGAAAATATTCATAGGTTCACTATTATTATAAAATTAGCCGACGGTTTCTTTCCAAAGGTCGATGTGCAATATTTAGTCCCGGGTACTATACGTGTGTAGGTATGCTGTTACCCTTTTACGCAAAAGCTTGGACAGATTTGGATGGATGGAATTAAGAAAATAAGACACCATCTACTAAACTACACTTACAATAACATTTTTTTAGCTAGTGAAGCAAAGATAAGTCGTTAGTAGGCTATAGAATGCAAAAGTTTTTAAACTCTGCCGAGACATTAGTGGCCTATACCTAATCAGCATTACAAAATTAGTTTGTAAAATTTTGAGACTGGACTAGGTATGTGATAAACTAGATACGCTAGTCGTTCACGTTGAGATAGCGCTTTGCGACAAAAATGGCCAACCATGGCCAATGATTACGTGACCTGACGAAAACATTGAAAAAAAATTATAATAGGTATATACAATATTCAAAAACATCAATCTTTTAACCGCGAATAAGGAAAATAAAATACCATTTTTGCCTGTAACATCTGCAAATATTTTTTTTTATATTGTTAGGGCGTACGTACATCATGCACTTATTATATAGGTACTTATTGCCTTTTAAAGACATTCTATACGTATGTAATTACTACGTAAATTGGAAGCGAGTTTAGATGACATTTTAATGTTTCTTAGACAATTATAATGAAATTTAACTGTTTTAAAGTTAAAAATAAGCTACGAACACATATGGTAATAAAAATTGCATGATTGCATGCATTGAAATCAGTTTTAACCGCGTCTGTCTGTTGAGTTTCTCGTCGGCTCTTTTCAGCAGAACAGCATTCCGAGCCGGTGGTAGCTTCCTCATAGACTTACAGATTGACATTTTATGACTATATTTTAATAATGTGAAAATGGCGATTCAAAAGAGCTTTTAAAAGTCTATTTAAGTAAAGAATATTAATTTGAGTTGTTCCATAAACTCTAAAACGATCAATCGGGTTTTTAAACGATTTTCACCAATAAGCGGAGCAGATTTAGGTGTATAATAATAATTCATTAAGGTTTTATGTAAATTCGCTAAAATATAGCGATGATTGTTAAAAATTTTGGAAAAAATCATACTGTAATGAAAATTTAGGGTTATAGGTAAGTATTTTATGATATCAAATCGTAAAAAAAACAAAAAATAAAAATTTGGTCTAAAAATAAAAAGAAATAAAAATCTGGAGAGGGCTACCATTGTCACCTAGGAGAGTAAAAAATAGCTTTCGACCTATTCTCAGACCATATACCTACACAAAGAAAATGCATATAAATAGGTCAAGCCGTTTCGGAGGAGTTCGATAACAAACACTGTGACACGAGATTTTTATATATATTAGATGCATTAGCTTCAAAATATATATAATATCCATTTCTATATTTCCTTATTATCTGTTTATTCAAACAAATTTTCTCCTACTTCTGTATACATATACAAAAAACCTAAGTGCCATCGAGGAAGAACGCCTGGCGCCATGGCCAATTAGCACTTGATCTATCGCTGAAACTTTGGCGACTCGCCAACGTTAAGCAAAAGAAAGCCTATTGACTACAAAGAGTAGGAATTATGTAACGTCCCTTCACTTCCTAAGATCGGATAGAAATATATCTTGGAGAAGATTTATAGGCGAAATTCGGTTAGTCCTTCCTATAGTTGAGGATCATCCCCTATTACATGTTTTTTTATGTACTGTTAAGAGTATTTATGGATAGTTAAACAGGAGAGTGTCTTATAAAATACTGCTTCAGCGTCCTTTTTATTTATATTAGACTAGTATTTCCTGCGGTAGGCACCGCCCGCGTTCTAACGACTAAGAACTAAAAGCTTAGATTTAAATATTATTATACTAACAAATAACAAGGTCAATAATTACGATAATACAATTCAAACTATTAAGTTAGAGCAAATTGCAGATAGTTAAGAAATTTGTTCACAAAAAAATTAGCATTCTGCACTCCTTCTCCATAAGAAACTATACGAATAAGTGTGCGAAATTTCATACTCCTCCTTCCGCGCAATTTTCGTAAAAGGGGTACAAAGTTTATGCTTCACGTATTGATATATCCCACCAAAAATATTTTCATGTAAAATGTTGCCAAGACGAGATCATACGATCCGCACTGTTAAAAGTTATCAGTTAAGATGTAGAGCTAAGCTTGTAACTCTACACGCCCTAACTCTACAAGGCCTAGCTTCACAAACTCTACACCTTAGTCAAAGTATGTGGCGTGGCCATGTCGCTACATTCACATAGGCGTAAGGTGAAAGATTAATTCACTGATCATTGCATTACAACAGTTCTTATTGTAACGAAACGGCCGATAGGTACCTAGTTTTTAGAATTTTCATCTGTCTATCAGTGACCGCATTACAAGAAAACTACTGGATTTGTTGTTTTGTTGATGATAGTACAACTTACAAAGATACTTTTGACTGCAGGAAAATACCTATGTAATTTCTTTTCTTAGAGAGTAGTATAAATATTATCAGTACTTATAAATGAAATTGAAGTGTCTGTTTGTAATTTCAAAATAACAGTTTTCACGTTTCAGTTTTTGCACTAAACGCCTATGAAAGCATATATATACGGTAGGTACTTACATCAAAAAGTCAACGGTTGGACCGATTTTGACGGGTCTTTCACTAGCAGATAGCTAATGTTATAAGGAGTAACTTTTCTACGTGACATTGGCGAAGTAACCTGTGCTCAACTGGCAAGCTTGAAGCCATTAACAAGAGAATTGAAGGAGTAACTTAGGCTACTTTTATTTATTAGAAATTATAAAAACTGTTTAATTTATTTTAACTTACGTCCAGCGAAACGGGCCGGTTTGATAGTGATAGAATAATACAAAGTATTATAATAGAATATTGACGTTATAAGCTTCAAGACAGGTGTCTACAGTGTCAACTAAACTCGTCACAGCGTACCTACTTGGTATTTTTCTGTGTAAGCAAAGCCGTCGCGAGGAATGCACGTGTTTTTTTACCTCTAAGAATTGTCTAACAAGGCTGAACGCGGCGTAACGAAAGAAACCCGCTGCAGTTTTGCAATCTAGTTAGGCATACTTTGAATGGCGTCGATCGAGATCGATCTGCGACAACTACTTACTATGTGATATTAGATTACAATAAATAGAAAAAATTCACCCGCGTGATTAAATTATTTATTAGATAGATGAGATATGTATATTGTATAAGCTATATTACTTTAAAATTTCACCAACATCCGTTCAGTATTTTTTTCGTGATGAACTAACAGCTAAATGTTCATCAATCTATTGGCAGGACGTCAAATTTTTGCGTAAAACAAGATTTTATCTACAATATACAATTATAATAAGTTTCAGTGGCAGATAACTAATTTTATAAGGAGTAAGTTTTATTTTAGAAAAGAAGTCATGAGAGACTTCTTTTTTAACCGACTTCAAAAAAAGGAGGAGGTTCTCAATTCGTCGGGGACTTTTTTTTTTTTTTTTTTTTTTTTTTCTATGTATGTTCCCCGATTACTCGACGATGGCTGGACCGATTTGGAAAATTCTTTTTTTGTTTGAAAGGGTATAGTTTCTAGTTGGTCCCATAGTCACCAAGTCACGATCTGATGATGGGATCCCAGGGAAATCGAAGACAACTCTCAAATTTTATAGGCACTTAATACGTTTTTCATATATTTTCTAAAGCTGTTCAAGTATTTGCGTCTGATAATCATCATCTCCTGTGGTTGAGCTAATGATGGAAGGTACAACTCCTCAACGGTTAGGAGTTAAAAGAAAATTCTTTCAATATTATACATAATTATAGACCGATAGTTAAATTCTTTCAGGCTCTTATTAACCGACTCTAAAAAAAGGAGGAGGTTCTCAATTCGTTGTGGACTTTTTTTATGTATGTTCCCCATTACTCGAGGATGGCTGAACCGATTTGGAAAATTCTTTTTTGTACATAAACAAAATAAGTATCTACTTTCCGCTAAAAATTTGAAAATAAATTATTTTTAACAAAAAACTAAAACCGACTTCAAAACTAAACAAATCTAAACTAAAAAGTAGAAAATAATACTTTTAAGAACTTCGTTAATTTAGAAGTCGGTGCCAGCCAAAGCAAAATAACCTTAAATAGACACATATTCGATTAATCTATATCTATATTTGTAAACATAATCAAAATACCGTTCGAAAGTCCATTGCAAAGGCAAGATAAATCTATCCGTCTTGGCTGGCACCGACTTCAAAATTAACGAAGTTCTTAAAAGTATTATTTTCTACTTTTTAGTTTAGATTTGTTTAGTTTTGAAGTCGGTTTTAGTTTTTTGTTAAAAATAATTTTTAGTTTCAAACTATAAGCTTTTAAGTTTTTTGGCTAGGAATAAAACTGAACAAAGCAAGGGCGTACTACTAGTATAGCTGAATTTAATTCACCAAATCTTATATTTTGTAACGTTACGACTACATCAGCTTTCGAGTTAGGTGCAATGTCATGACTCGAGCTTGACCTAATTGCGAATAACAGATTAAAAAAGCGAATGATTTCATACCTACCAGTGCCAAAAAAACTTTGCTATCGACCACAGTTTATATTGGCACGAAATGAATTTATTATTTACATTGTTCACGTAATGGACATATGTTTTTTTAATCAAGTATTACTGTTTTGACTTTCTAACTATTATTGCCGAACCTAACCACAAACCAAGTACCTATACCTAAGCATAGGCGTATGACTATTGACTAGTGTCAAAAGCCAAAAAATAATTTTAAAAAAGGTTTAAAATAAAGACAACTAAGCGATCAGCCCTGTTTGAGTTTTTTTAGAAAATGGGAACTAATTTTACTCAAGTTAAGCTAGTGTAGATTCATCTACCTACCAAAACGTTCACTATTATTACACTTAGTTCTTGAAGGGGGCTTATTAGTCCCGCAATGCGGGTTAACCTTGGTACTTCTCTGTTAGCAGAATGGACTGTTGACTGATACATTATTGGGTTATTAAATAGTTTATAATAAAAATATATTTAAATAGATTTTGCTTAAAATACAGCATTTAATGACATGACAGAAATGTATGAGTGAAACGGGAAATAACCGCTTGTAATGTTAATGAGATGTTTATCTTAACATCCTAGTCTAGTAGATCCTCTGTTTAAAAAAAAGAAACTACCTTATAAACATGGACAAGAAAAAAGCTATATCCGTCTTCGCATCACACTCTTGGTGCGATATATGCAACCGATTTAAAAAAAGATTAAGATTACTTACTCGAATGAACTTACTATAAGTACCTATATAGTTATTAATACTTTTATATTACTAGCGAAATACCATGATTTCGCTTGAATTCGATCTCGAGAATCGAGATACATTTTGAAGATGTGTTATTTAGACGATGACGAACGAGTATGAAATAAATAGACTATATATTAGTATATTATGTATACAGGAATATTTTTTTAAGTAAAGAGATTGTTGGAGAAATGATTGATTCCCTATACAAAATTTCACTCCCCTCTTCACCCCCTTAAGGGATGGTTCCGGGATAAAAACTATCCTACATGTTCCAAGTCCCCAGGGTCTCAAACTACGTAGTAAATATTATCTAAGCCAGTTAAATGAATTTTTAGTTTGTAATAGATAAACAAACATAATTTTTTTTATATGTGGTAAAAACTTTGTATATTACGATATTTAGGCCATACCTATCGTATAATGTAAAACAAGGTAGACTCGCTAGCTATTTTTAGCGTAATGCGCCGTTTCCATAACATCACTTCCTGTACTTTCGGCTTCAATTTCTTGTAATATTATGACACAGTTATTAAAAGCTTATTTAATTTATAATTAACTCGTTTTCATTATATTTTACTTTTATTAAAACACGCTTTTAATAATAACTGGCGACATAGCGCTACTTCGCTCGGGTGCTGAGGAAGCCCCTATTTAAGTTAAAATTCGTTCAGTACTTCTAGCTTAATTAAACAGATATTAGAAAAGCAGTCATATGTATGACTGCTCAAACATAACTGATCGTCACATTTTATAGTAGAGTTTTTTTACAAAAATGCTCCAATGTTTCGTCTTTTTCAGTGGATTTTGCAAAAGTGTGTCATACAAACCTTGTCCAACGAAAAAGAAATCAACCAAATCGGTTGAGCCATTCTCAAGTATCATATATTTAGCAAAAAAACGGCATAGAGAATCAGTCTGTTAGTAACATAGGGTACTTTTCATCTGTAAACTTCCAATTTGATACAATTTTGACAATATGAGAGACATAGTGGTATGGCAATGATATGGTATTATTAAAAATAAAATTTCCTGCACTAGAAAATCATGATAAATAAACATAAAAGTTTGTATCTAATTTAAACTAAAAACATTAAAAAAGAATTAAACAATATAAATTTCATTCCGAATGTGCAGTAATCACCACCCACATTTTCCTGTACATATAGTAATTGCTTCAACAGAACTACTAGTGGTAAAAGGTTTTCTAAAAAATGTCACAGACTAAATATTTTCATTTTAAAAAAAAATGAAAAAGTCATGAAAATCAATTCAAATATGGAAAAGATACTGCAAATATCATACAATCTATTCGAACCTTAAACATTAAATTAAACCAACTTTTTCATATGTGAGAAAATAATAAGGTGTAAACATATTTTTTTTAATTTATAATATGGCAGTAGGTTAACGACTAAACCTTGACTTGAATTTTATATGTATACAGAGTAGCGTAACTTTAACTCTGTAAACAAATGATTAATATAATAAAACAACAAAACACAACTTTTATAGCCCTACAAGTCAACAGATGCTGGACATTACATAATTTTATGACTTTAAATTTATTTATTACATCACTCAAAGTAAACCTTTAGTCTATATGGAACAGGAATATAGAAAACCTTCATATTATACACTAGCAACTCACCCTCACTTTGCATGGGTTTGTCCCTAGGTATGTTGTGATTCCCATACAAAATAAATAGTTCGGATCTTTGTTATCCAGTTTTTATTCTTTTTTTGTTTAGATTTTCCCAGATTCTTTATACTGCATCCCTGACAAAACAAAAAAATACATGCAAAAAGATACAGTTTTTTTTTTAATTTGTGCAGGATTAACAAACAGCAGTTGATTTTTATACATATAAATATTTGTCCCATAAAAGCTTATTCATATTGTCATTCAATGTAGGTTGTGTTATATGAAATTTTATTCAATGAATGCTACCTTATATGGTCAAGAGCTGTTTATATTATCACTTCCTTTTATGACTATTCTGTTCTTGTTGACTTAATAACATGAAAATTGAAATACACATCTTTATAACATGCCATCGTCGTTGTGTCAGGGGTTATAAAAATTAATGCACAAAATTATTGTTAAAATTGTGAGCCTACAGAAAGACAAATATATTTATATTATAAATAATTAGATAATTAGATTTATTTAAATTAATTCTGAAGCTCTCAATGGCACTGACATAATATTTAAGAAATTATGAGATTATTATATATTTTTTGGATAAAAGAACCTAGCACCAAAAATTACAAATATTTAAACAATAATTAAATATATAATTTTATTTTAATTAAGAATAAAAATAGACAAAAGTAATAAATTGTGAATGAATATAAATATACGTTTACTACAAAAACCAACACGAAACAAAACATTGATACGATATCATCATTTTCTTAAAACCCATTATCCAATTCTATTTAAAATTTGTGATGTCACTGCTGACTAAATAGGTGCTAAAACCGAGGTCGCATTAATAAATACACTGTGAAACGTTTAAACTATATATTTTTTAATATAAAATGACTTCACTTATTATTTTAATTAAATAAACAGCTTTCCAAACTACAAAACTACTGAAAATGTATCAGCTTGCAAGTTTCATAATGTCAACAAAGCCATGACTCATACAAGGGGAACTGCAAATAAATTTAGTTTATTTAAAACAGCTTCCACTATAAATGTAATTCATAAAACCAGCTTAAAACCAAATTTAGGTTACAGCTTTCGATCGATAAATATATTTATACAAAGTCCTGAAAGCTCAGCTCACAAGATGGCGGGAATAACCCTACTAAATAGTATTGAACGGGACCAGTAGGAAGCGCGGCACTAATGGCGCGACCCAAATTCGGTCGGGTTATACGTCTGATCAGACAGATGTACTGATTCTCATTTCCTACGGCTTTTCTATTACATTATATACGATATTATTATTTTGTGACGTAGCTGATATTATTATTGTTAATAACTCACCGTTTTTGTAGTCCATTAGGGCTTGAAATATCACGAAACACTTATTTTTTTACACAAGCACTCACACGCCCTTACAGTATGCAACAACATCACGAGTACACTGCGCCATCTGGTGAGAGTTCATTCAACCACAAATCACCTGTGACTAACTTCACTATAAAGTTAATTTAATTTTTGCCTCTCTAATTACTTGTTTATGTGATAATTATTCCTAAAATACACTTTTTCAAGGCAACAGTTGCTTTAAAATTACTAATTCTATGGTATTCTACGTTACTTAATATTAAAACAATGGTAACTAGGGTTATGACAGCATGCGGAGGAGAAGTATTGATTTTTTGGAAGCAGCTGATTCACTGAGGCAAGTATTTCGCGCAAAATATATTAAGTTGGTCTGACTCATGGTTATTTTTGCTAACAAAATGAACAATTTTAGAGTTTAGCTGTACTTTAACTGACAAAACTGTTTATATTGTGGTAGCCGTATTTGGTTCGCGTCCTTTTAACGCTAGCTAGATGAATGCAAGCGTGGGTTTGATTCTATGTGACTTTATTACATCATTTTTGAACAGAAGGATAAAATATCCGCATTCATATTTATAGAGAAAACATAACTTGAAACTTTAATTTATTTTCAGTTCTAAGTTATTTTAGCATAATCACATAAACATAAAGTCATATAGGGCATCTTAGCACTTTGGCGACGAGCCAGAAAGCGTTTTCAATAACTATATAAACACGATATAGGCAGTGATGGCCCAGCGGTAACGCTCTCGAATCCGAGTCTCGCACCTCTGATATTTTCATGTGCGAATCATTTTCTACCATGTTTACGACTTGTCTTACGGTGAAGGAAAACATCGTGAGGAAACCTGCATGACATAGAAACCTAGCAAGTTTTCGAAAGACATGTGAAGTCCGCCAACGCCCATTAGGCCAGGGCGGTTGACTAAGGCCTGATTCCCCTCGTTCTCAGGGAGACCCTTGCCCAGCAGTGGGAAGTTAATAGGGTGGTCTGATATAAACACGATTTTGGTCAATAATTTAGTAAATTCGTAAAATCTAATCAAAGGAGCCCGAAAACTAAGGTAGTACGAGAGTTCCAATATCTTATTTTAGGTATCTGTTTTAAAGAGAGCTTACTCTATAAAAAGTTCTATATTAGACTTAAAAAAACTTTATTTGTAAATAAGCTGTTTTATTATGCCGCAACCGGCGAAGATATCTTAAATAATATATAAAAACTCCATGCACGTTAGCCTGGAATGAACTCCGAAACTTTTTATCCGATTTTAACAATTTTTTGTGTGTTTATCCCAACTTAAAACGAGGATACTTAAAATATAAGCTAGGATACTAGGATAGGAATCCCAGTTAATGACTTTTTAATTAATGATATTTATATTCGGAGACGGATTCCAGAGATCCGAGTATTGCCTATTCTAAGCTACAAATTCTACCTCCAAGCAGAAATCTAAAATTTTAAGTGTGTCGTAGCAACGGTGGCCGGGTCTGCTAGCAATTAATATATAATTAAATATACTTATTAATTATTAATTATTAATATTATAAAGAGAAAAGATTTGAATTTGAAAGAAAAGATAGAACACTAGCAGTTCCCGCGGCTCCGTCCGCGTCCTTATCACTATTATAAATTATTTTTAACAAAAAAACAAAAACCGACTTCCAAACTTAATAAATCTAAACTAAAAAGTAGAAAATAATACTTTTAAGGACTTTGTTAATTTTGGAGTCGGTGCCAGCCAGATTATGTTTACAAATTGATAGATTAATCAAATATGTATCTATTTAGGGCTATTTTGCTTTGGCTGGCACCGACTTCAAAATTAACAAAGTCCTTAAAAGTATTATTTTCTACTTTTTAGTTTAGATTTATTAAGTTTGGAAGTCGGTTTTTGTTTTTTTGTTAAAAATAATTTATTTTTAACTTTTTTGTGGAAAGTAGATACGTATTGTGTTAATGACTATAAAAATTTACCTTCTATTATGAGGTAAACCTAATAGCCTGAAAGTATACAACTATCCGTTCATAATTGCGTATTATATTGAAAGAATTTTCTTTAAACTGCTAACCGTTAAGGAAGTGTACCTTCCATCATCAGTTACGGTACGTGACTCAAATATCCATATAGCCTATAAAAGATTTGGCCGAGCATCGTTAATTTGCTCCTAAGAATTGAAGAGTTCCGATACTTTGTCATGGATCCCATCATCAGAACCTTACCAAACTCTCATCAAACTACCCTTGAAGTATACCCTTTCCATTAAAAAAAGAATCATCGAAATCGGTTGGCGTGATATTGAGTTATTCGTACATTTGTCACACAAATACTTAATGCAAATTTAAGACTTTTATGGTTTTCTCATGGATGCCATTATCAGAACTGGAAAATATTAAAATGGGACCACATGGGAAGCACTACCTTTCAAATAAAAAAAGAATCATCAAAATCGGTTCACCCAGCTCAAAGTTATGAGCTAACAAACATAAAAAAAAAAAAAAAAAAAAAAAAAAAAAAAAAAAAAAAAAAAAATACAGACGAATTGATAACCTCCTCCTTTTGGAAGTCGGTTGAAAACAGGGATTGGTGGTAAAAGGATGAAAATTTTGGGTTATATCAGTTATAGTGACATAACTACAATAGCTGAGCATATGGTCTCGCAAAGTTGTTTTTAGATATTGATATGTTCTATGATTTCGTGTGATGTAAATGTAATTTTGCTAAGTTACTGTAGCAACGCACCGCGGATTCACCCGCGTATAGTTCCCGGGAGAATACGAAGATACAATATAGGTTACGTTATTCGCTAACAATGTAACTTTGAATTAGTAAAAGCATTTTTGAAACCGGTCCAGTAGTTTTTGAGTTTAATCTAAACATAGGACAATTTGTTCAAACTGCGAAATTTTTTCTACTTTTAGAATCTTTATAACCGTCATAATTTCTAAACGAAAAGTCCGATCTGCCTAATTTAAAGTGGAATTTACACGTACATAATTAACCTTAATTATCAAACCAATTAAATGGATAAGGATTACTATCATGATACCAATATCACCACTACTCGATTTCACCCGTATTTGAATTTAATAATTTAAACAAAAACTGTAATTGTGGCTTAACTATTTTAGTTAGGCAAAGGCCATCGAGGCCTTTTTTGTGAGCAATCATGAGTACTATTAATATATAAAACATTATTTAATATTATATATATCATCAATAGTTATCGCAGCGCACGCAGAATAATGACTTTTATAGGCAACATTTTAATACCTTGGGTTACATTGTTTAATTTTAAGTAGGGATCAAAATTTTCATCGTTCTCACCAACAATCCCTGTTTTAAAAGTGATAAGAACGCGGGCGGAGCCGCGGGAACTGTTAGTTAATTATTAAATGAAGTACTAATTACTATACAAGTACAAATAATTTCGTCATAATATATAATTTGTATAAAAAGGCAGTGGTAGCCCAGCGGTAACGCGTTGCTTGTATAACCGAGTGATGCGGGTTCAAATCCGGGTCTCGCACCTCTGATATTTTCATATGCGAATCATTTCTATCATGATTACCACTTGTCTTACGGTGAAGGAAAACATCGTGAGGAAACCTGCATGTCTGAGAAAACCTAGCAAGTTTTCGTAAGACATGTGAAGTCCGCCAACACGCACTGGGCCAGCGCGGTGGACTATGGCCTGATCCCCCTCGTACTGAGGGAGGCCCGTGCCCAGCAGTGGGACGTTAAAAAGGGCTGATGATGATATAATTGTTGTAAGTTTGAAAAAAAAAAACCAGTAAAACAAAACAAGATCGATTGCGATACCTATAATATATTGCGCCTGAAAAATTTGTTACAGCAATACCGATTTACTGCAGTAAAAGTTTTCATTAAGCTTTAAGAGCTTTTTCGTAATTCCCTAGGCCTAGGGTAATGCTGTAATAAGTAGGTACCTACTTTCTTACGTTTACAATATTACTATTATTATTGTAATAATGTTCTCCGACCGATTCCGGCGGTCAATCTCATTGAGAATGGTCAACTGTGCAGGAGATATTATAGTGCACACAGCACAAGTATACGCGCAGGCACAAGTGCACTCTCTATTTCTGTTACTCTCATACTTTACGGCTTTACGACTCAATAATTAAACTTGGCCCGACCCGGGACCTTTCGGTGTATGACCATACATGCTAGCCACTACACCACCGAGGTAGTTAGTTAAACAATTATTATTAAGGTTTAAAATTTATAAATTTATAACTTACTTTGGTGCCAATTTAGTTTTTTCAACCGACTTCGAAAAATGAGGAGGTTATCAATTCGTCTGTATGTTTTTTTTTATGTTTGTTAGCTCAGAACTTTGGACTGGGTGAACCGATTTTGATAAAACCGTGTGGTCCCATTTTAATTTAGTTCAGCTCTGACAATGGCATCCATGAGAAATCCATAAAAGTCTTAAATTTGCATTAAGTATATGCACGACAAATGGACGAATAACTCAATATCACGCCAACCGATTTCGATGATTCTTTTTTTATTGGAAAAGATGTATTTCAAGGATAGTTTGATGAGAGTTTGGTAAGGTTATGATGATGAGATCCATGACGAAGTAACGAAATTCTTCAATTCTTAGGAGCAAATTAACGATACTCGGCCGAATCTTATAAAGGCTATCCGTATAGGTACAACTCCTCAAAGGTTAGGAGCTTAAAGAAAATTCTTTCAATACAATACGCACTTATGGGCCGATAGCTGTATACTTTTAGGCTATTAGGTTTACCTGATAATAGTAGGTAAATTTTTATAATCATTAACGTCTGGGAGTTAAGTGGAAAACTGGATGTGAACAAATCTCGATTGCTTAATAACGTTTATTCCGAAACCTCTTTGACTTATGAGAGCAGTGGTTTAGTTGGCCTGCCCTATCTAATCTAATACTCATTTTATATTTAAATAAACAAAATACGTATCTACTTTCCGCAAAAAATTTTAAAATAAATTATTTTTAACAAAAAATCAAAAACCGACTTCCAAACTAAACAAATCTGTTTTTTAAATTATTAACCGACTTCAAAAAAAGGAGGAGGTTATCAATTCGTCGGGGACTTTTTTTTTTTTTTTTTTTTTTTTTTCTATGTATGTTCCCCGATTACTCGACGATGGCTGGACCGATTTGGAAAATTCTTTTTTTGTTTGAAAGGGTATAGTTTCTAGTTGGTCCCATAGTCACCAAGTCACGATCTGATGATGGGATCCCAGGGAAATCGAAGACATCTCTCAAATTTTATAGGCACTTATTACGTTTTTCATATATTTTCTAAAGCTGTTCAAGTATTTGCGTCTGATAATCATCATCTCCTGTGGTTGAGCTAATGATGGAAGGTACAACTCCTCAACGGTTAGGAGTTAAAAGAAAATTCTTTCAAAATTATACGTAATTATAGACCGATAGTTAAATTCTTTCAGGCTCTTATTAACCGACTCTAAAAAAAGGAGGAGGTTCTCAATATAAGTATGTTCCCCATTACTCGAAGATGGCTGGACCGATTTGGAAAATTCTTTTTTGTACATAAACAAAATAAGTATCTACTTTCCGCTAAAAACTTGAAAATAAATTATTTTTAACAAAAAACAAAAACCGACTTCAAAACTAAACAAATCTAAACTAAAAAGTAGAAAATAATACTTTTAAGAACTTCGTTAATTTAGAAGTCGGTGCCAGCCAAAGCAAAATAACCTTAAATAGATACATAAGTATTCGGTTAATCTATATCTATAATATTTGTAAACATAATCAAAATACCGTTCGAAAGTTCCTTGCAAAGGCAAGATAAGTCTATCCGTCCTGGCTGGCACCGACTTCTAAATTAACGAAGTTCTTAAAAGTATTATTTTCTACTTTTTAGTTTAGATTTGTTTAGTTTTGAAGTCGGTTTTTGTTTTTTGTTAAAAATAATTTAAATTTAAATATAAATGTTTAGAATTAAAATTTTATAAGGTACTCTGATGCCATTTTCAAAATTTTTGTAAATTGTGGGTAGGCACTGTCTGTAACAAGTATATAAACCTATGAGACGTCAAATACCTTAGTCTCTCCCGTGACCATGATTGCTGTAAAGCATTCGAAACGTCGGGAACTAAAAATCAAAATAAATCCGCGACAAAATCCGAAAAGGTAGTTTCATTTATAATGTCGAATATTCGCGTAAATCTAAGAAAGTATTATGTAAACAAATCTGAACTAAAAAGTAGAAAATAAGTAATACTTAAATTTTAATGAATTTAAATTAATTATTTGATTTTTAAAAAAGCGTGGGGTGCATGGTGTCAATAGTTATAAATATTTTATTGACAGATATGAGTAGAGTGATTATCATTTTGATAACATCTTAAAAAGCACCCCACGCTTTTTTTAAATCAAATAATTAATTTAAATTCATTAAAATTTATTTTCTATTTTACACGCTTTTTATTAGCTTCACCTGTATGTTTGTTTGTATGTTTGTATGTTTGTAACCGACTTCTTTGGGCGCGATTTTTACCCACGACGGAACGGAGACGGTATATGCGTTTGGGGTGAGAGGATGTTTGTATGTTTGTGCAAATACATGTTGCCATTTTTCTCCAAACCTACTAGTCCGATTTTGATGCAGTTTTCAGTTATGGGTTCGAGTTAGATTGCCGCATGTTCTTAGATAGGTATTACGGTGACCACTCACCAGGGGGCGCTGCAGCAAACATTATTTGTGCAAATCAATGTTGCCACTTTTCTCCAAAACTAATAGTTCGATTTTGATGCAGTTTTCAGTGATGGGTTTGGGTTTGATTGGTGAATGTTTTTAGATAGGTTTTACGGTGACAACTCACCAGAGGGCGCTGCAGCAAACAAATAAGTGCAAATCCATGTTGCCATTTTCCTTCAAAACTACTTGTCCAAATTTGATGCAATTTTCAATTATGGGTTTGGGTTTGATTCGTGCATGTTTTTAAATAGTGTTTCGGTGACAACTCACCAGGGGGCGCTGCAGTAAACAACTGTTAGTGCAGAACCAAAACTAGTCCTAGTAGTTTGATGCAGTTTGTGGTTGATAAGTGAGGGTTCTTAAATAGATGTTACGGTAGTAACTCACTAGAGGGCGCTGCAGCAAACACAAATAAGTGCAAATCCATGTTGCCATTTTTCTTCAAAACTACTTGTCCGATTTGATGCAATTTTCAGTTATGGGTTTGGGTTTGATTCGTGCATTTTCTTAAATAGTTGTTACGATGACAACTCACCAGAAGGCGCTACATTAAACAACTGTTAGTGCAGAACCAAAACTAGTCCTAGTAGTTTGATGCAGTTTGTGGTTGATAAGTGAGGGTTCTTAAATAGATGTTACGGTAGTAACTCACTAGAGGGCGCTGCAGTAATATATTTTATATTAGCTACTATATATTAAAGACATTTTTCTACAAAACTACTAGTCCGATTTTGATGCAGCTTTCAGTTACGGGTTCGGGTTAGATTGCTGCATGTTCTTAGATAGGCGGGCGCGGTCGGGCGAACGCCCGGGTAGGCGCGTTATGTATATAATATTTTGTATATAATATTTATGCTCTCTAAAAAGTTTAAAATAAAAAACAAAATTAAAAATTTTGAAAAAACCCACGACGGTTAAAAAATATTTAAAAAGGATAAAATAATAAAAAAAAACCCGACTTAAAAATAAACGTAAAGCGAGATAAAAAAAAACCAAGAATATCCGTCGGGGGCTGCCATCTCTATTTTAAATTTTGATCGTAAATATACTTCTAAAGGTCCTCACAGTAGGTGCACGGCCTACCCATTAAGGATGTAAGTATAGCGCTTAAAATCTCTAATTATTCACGTTACTATAAACCTTCAAAACTAGTTCATTTAATGGCAGCCCCCGACGGATATTCTTGTTTTTTTTTATCTCGCTTTACGTTTATTTTTAAGTCGGGGTTTTTTTTATTATTTTATCCTTTTTAAATAATTTTTTAACCGTCGTGGGTTTTTTCAAAATTTTTATGACCCACTTTAAACGGCCAGATTTCGTTCAAACTTTGTAGATTTATCGAGGACCGATGACAATACACTAATTTGATATATAAACCAAACTAAAAAGTAGAAAATAAATAATAGTTTAAAAAAACTAATTTACAAACAGCTCCCTCTAGTATTGTATATAGATTACATATTGTGTTCAATAGATGGCGCTTTTTAACAAATTTTTGAATTGACTCTTAAAACTTTAAGTTATCCTGTTACTTATAATATATTTATATATTTACTATTATATTAAATTAATGGCAATGTTATAATAAAAAAAAATAGTTTAAAAAACTAAAAAAACACGCTTTTTATTTAAAATCTAATATTTTTACAAACAGGTCCCTCTAGTATTGTATATAGATTACATATTGTGTTCAATAGATGGCGCTTTTTAGAAACTAAAAAGCAAAAAATAAATAATAGTTTAAAAAAACTAAAAACACGCTTTTTATAGAAAACCAAACTAAAAAATAGATAATAAATTTTAATGAATTTAAATTAATTATTTGATTTTAAAAAAATCGTGGGGTGCTTTTCAACCGACTTCCAAAAGGAGGAGGTTATCAATTCGTCTGTTTTTTTTTTTTTTTTTTTTTTATGTTTGTTAGCTCATAACTTTTAACTGGGTGAACCGATTTTGATGATTCTTTTTTTATTTGAAAGGTAGTGCTTCCCATGTGGTCCCATTTTAATATTTTCCAGTTCTGACAATGGCAATCCATGAGAAAACCATAAAAGTCTTAAATTTGCATTAAGTATTTGCGCGACAAATGGACGAATAACTCAATATCACGCCAACTGATTTCGATGATTCTTTTTTTAATGGAAAGGATATACTTCAAGGGTAGTTTGATGAGAGTTTGGTAAGGTTCTGATGATGGGATCCATGACAAAGTATCGGAACTCTTCAATTTTTAGGAGCAAATTAACGATGCTCGGCTACATCTTTTATAGGCTATTCGGATATTTGTGTCACGTACCGTAACTGATGATGGAAGGTACAACTCCTCAACGGTTAGCAGTTTAAAGAAAATTTTTTCAATATAATACGCAATTATGGACCGATAATACTTTCAGGCTATTAGGTTTACCTCATAATAGAAGGAAAATTTTTATAGTCATTAACACAATACGTATCTACTTTCCGCTAAAAATTTTAAAATAAATTATTTTTAACAAAAAAACAAAAACCGACTTCCAAACTTAATAAATCTAAACTAAAAAGTAGAAAATAATACTTTTAAGGACTTTGTTAATTTTGAAGTCGGTGCCAGCCAAAGCAAAATAACCCTAAATAGATACATATTTGATTCAATTTGTAAACATAATCAAAATACCTGGCTGGCACCGACTCCAAAATTAACAAAGTCCTTAAAAGTATTATTTTCTACTTTTTAGTTTAGATTTATTAAGTTTGGAAGTCGGTTTTTGTTTTTCTGTTAAAAATAATTTTTAAGATATTATCAAAATGATAATCGCTCTACTCATATCTGTCAATAAAATTTTATAACTATTAACACCATGCACCCCACGCTTTTTTTCAACCGACTTCCAAAAGGAGGAGGTTATCAATTCGTCTGTATTTTTTTTTTTTTTTTTTTTTTTTTTTTTTATGTTTGTTAGCTCATAACTTTGAACTGGGTGAACCGATTTTGATGATTCTTTTTTTATTTCAAAGGTAGTGCTTCCCACGTGGTCCCATTTTAATATTTTCCAGTTCTGACAATGGCATCCATGAGAAAACCATAAAAGTCTTAAATTTGCATTAAGTATTTGCGCGACAAATGAACGAATAACTCAATATCACGCAAACCGATTTCGATGATTCTTTTTTTAATGGAAAGGATATACTTCAAGGGTATTTTGATGAGAGTTTGGTAAGGTTCTGATGATGGGATCCATGACGAAGTATCGGAACTCTTCAATTCTTAGGAGCAAAGTAACGATGCTAGGCCGAATCTTTTATAGGCTATATGGATATTTGAGTCACGTACCGTAACTGATGATGGAAGGCACAACTCCTCAACGGTTAGCAGTGTAAAGAAAATTCTTTTAATATAATACGCTATTATGGACCGATAGTTGTATACTTTCAGGCTATTAGGTTTACCTCATAATAGAAGGTAAATTTTCATAGTCATTAACACAATACGTATCTACTTTCCGCTAAAAAATTAAAAATAAATTATTTTTAACAAAAAAACAAAAACCGACTTCCAAACTTAATAAATCTAAACTAAAAAGTAGAAAATAATACTTTTAAGGACTTTTAAGGACTTTGTTAATTTTGAAGTCGGTGCCAGCTTAAGCAAAATAACCCTAAATAGATACATATTCGATTAATCTATCAATTTGTAAGCACAATCAAAATAAATACCTGGCTGGCACCGACTCCAAAATTAACAAAGTCCTTAAAAGTCCTTAAAAGTATTATTTTCTACTTTTTAGTTTAGATTTATTAAGTTTGGAAGTCGGTTTTTGTTTTTTTGTTATTAAATCAAATAATTAATTTAAATTCATTAAAAATTATTTTCTATTTTTTAGTTTGGTTTTCTATAAAAAGCGTGTTTTTAGTTTTTTTTTAACTATTATCTACTTTTTAGTTTAGATTTGTTTAGTTTGGAAGTCGGTTTTTGTTTTTTTGTTAAAAATAATGTTCACTGTCTGTAAAACCTCTGAGACGTAAAAAACCTTAGTCTCCTCCGTGACCATGATTGCTATAAACAGTAAAGCATTCCAAACGTCGGGAAACAAAAATCAAAATAAATCCTAAGAGATAGTTTCATTTATAATGGTGTTGTGTTTTACTTTCAAAGTGGTCGCGGGTTCGAGTCTCGTCCAAAATACTTTATATTTGAATAAAGTATGAAGTATAATAAATTAAACAAAATCTATTTACATTAGGTTATGAACTGTCTTCAATTATAAAAATTCAATTCAATTCTCCTGTTAATGGCTTCAAATCGTGGCAGTTGAGTGCAGATTACTTGTCATGTACAATGTATTATTATAATTACAATGTCACGTAGAATGGAAAAGACATGAAGTCGAATGGTTGGTAAAATAGAGTGAATAATAATTGTGTAAAGGCAATTATAAAAATTAAAAAAAAACCATTTGACATTTTGACATCCTTCCCATATTCATCACATACACATCTGGAGACTGTTACCATGTAACTATCTGTATTAAATTAGAAAATACTAATAAAAATATAATTAATATATATTTTTGAAAAAAAAAGTTTATAGACGATAGTTTTTGACTGCATTTGACTTTGATTGACGGAAAAGGTGTCTTTTTGTCACTCATCTGTCAAAACTTAACCATAAAAGCCAAAAATGAAAGCAGCATGTATCATTTTAACAATCATCATCTTTGTGGCGATCATAGCAGTGTGCGTGATGGTGAAATTTGCCACCGACATCACTGTGGAGGAGCGGAAACGGGTGTTAATACCTGAAACTGAAGCGTTCCAGGTCGCTAAATCTATCGCTTTGGTCGCTTTAAATGTAAACCAAAACCTTCCTATCGCAAAAAGATTTCCCTACGTCGCTGCGATTGCTCATAACTCCTCGAAATCCTGGTCTTTTGCCTGTTTTGCGAGTGTCGTGCTAGTTAAGTGGGTGGTTACATCAGCGCATTGCCGAAAAAAAGACGCAATCCACCGAGTCCTGCTACTCAGCGATTTTGCCAGAAACCATAGTCGGACATTTCCAATTTTGTTTTGGAAGGTACACGAAAAGTTTCGCCGAAACAGCAGTTTTCCAAAATTCGATATAGCTGTGGCGAAGTTTAATATTGAAGACTATTCATTCACCATCAAGCCTTCTACTTTCGATAATAGTTTGGTCTCAGAAGTCGAGGCGAGTGTTTGGAAGACCGTAGCCACGATGGACAGACGAGTTTACTTGATCAATGATTTTAGCATCATGGATATGAGGATTGCTTCTCCGAGTAAGTGTTACGAGAGTTATGGCATCCGTGTGGACGAGAGCTTGATATGCATAGATATGTCAGATTTTGACGACTGTTTTGTCCATGAGTTCGGTCCTATATTCCATGGGGACAAATTGGCGGGAGTACTCGCAACTAAGCCACGGGATTGTGCAGTTAAATACGCAATATTTACAAACGTCTCATATTATGCGACGTGGATTTTAAAATTGACGCATACAAGCTTTAATGGATAGTTTTTTTTTTTAATATAAATTTATATTATTGAATAATATTTAACAAATTTAATTGCTCATATCGTTAATCCGATCTTTCTTTTGCAATGAAACCATTCTGGTTCTTGATTTGACTTGACATTAGCCTTTAAATAATACATGACACTGATATAAACATCTGTAGAAATAATAAAAAATATCCACGCGTGGATATCGAACTCTGGACCATCACCACAATATAAAGATAAAACAGTAGCGTAACTCAGCCGTCTTTTTGAAATTTACACCTACAGCTGAGCGGAGCGCTAGGGTTGGTACATACAAAAAGTAAAACAGGTAATTTTTTGTAGGAATGAAACATATGTTAATTTAATATTTATTTTTTACATATTTATGTTATAAGTTGGTAACAGAAAAATATTTGCGTCTATTGCGACAAGTTTTAAATGCTGCGTTGTTAAATTTTATTATATAAAAAATTCGCCTTCTTATGAAAAGTTTCATTAAATAAAGTTTTGGAAAACAGGGACACGGCAGTGGAGACAGGTTAATTTCTTTAATTTCTTTTAAAATTGATGCTAAAATCTTGCAATTGCCGCGGCGTGGCACTGCATAGCTTTGCATTGCCAAGATTGGTTAGCGGCCGTGTAAACGACGTGTATGTGTGCGTGCGTCGATTCAGGCGCTCTAGTATGAAGTTAAAGTACTGTTCTATCTCTGTATTGTGCCATCACCGCGTACGGCGTAGTCTCTGTCAGATAGAATATTGGGCTTGTTGGGCAAGAATCAAGCAAAGCGACATTACCGCTAGTAATATTTATAAAGATACATTGTAAGAATTTCAACGAAGTCACAGAATATAAATATTTATTAGTGACTGTCATATTACAAGTCTAAAACCCTTGCGTCTGAGGGTTAGGGTTCCGCGAGCGAGTGCCCTCACAAATATTGACAGGCGAATTGATCCACTAAGTGACGACACGACGGCTTACTGGCCGCGGCGAGATATAGAGATGCTAGATGAGGTTGAATAATACATATTTAAATGCTTCAAAAATTTAAAAGTTCTTAATTCTGGCCATACCATTATCAATGACTATCATAATTACTCGAAGAACATACTAGTGACTTCCCCACATTTTCCTCGGGTGTGTCCTTTTAAGTGTCAAACTAACTTTATCAAATATTTTTATTTACAGCTTTTTAGGTTTGGTTAGTTAACATTTTTTTAGTATTATAAATTATTTAACAATTTCGTATCCTAAATTAACTTTAAAATAAGTATTTAAGTTAAGTACTTATATATCTTAAACCTTATATTATTAGAACACTCTATTTAATCGATTTGGACGAAAACCTTTTTTCAAATGATTTTTATAGGCTAAAGATAGAATAGTCTATGATACTCATTTAATCGGGATGACGTATAAATCATCAAAATCGATAAAGCTGTTTATTAAGAGGTATACAGGTCAAACATATAACCCTCCTTTTTCTTTCTTCGCTGCGTCGTAGTCGGGTAAAAATGTATGTTGTCACGCAAAAACCTAAATTTTTAATATATTAATCAAATATTTTTCTATTTTGTACAGGATTAGGTATCTATCTACACAAACCACCCCTGCGTTAAATACTTTTATTTGTTCACATTTGTTCGCGACACGGATCAGTACTGGGCACGCGACGACAAGCTGACAACTTGCTTACTACTTAGTGAATTACCCTGGTTTCTCTCGTTTGTTCCTAGATGCCTGACAGAAGAATACCTACTATGAATAGATCAGGACATAAACTATCCGTATATTAAAAATAACATCCAAATAAGCCCGCCGTTTAAGCGGAGCGTTTTCAAGGAGTGAATAATAGTAGGTAGTCCAATATATATGTAACATCTAGGTAAATTGAAGTGTCTGTTTTTAATTTCAAATGAACACCTTATCAATAAATGCATATTATGAAAGTATATACGGTACCAACATCAAAAAATCATTTTTTTTTTCATTTTTGTCTGTCTGTCTGTTTGTTCCGGCTAATCTCTGAAACGGCTGGACTGATTTTGATGGGACTTTCACTCGCAGATAGCTAATAAGGGGTAACTTAGGCTACTTTTATTTTAGAAATTTTATTTATTTTAACTAGCGGAAACCGCCGTTTCATTCGCGCTAAAACTAGGGATGAACCCGAGCAAAGCGAGGGTAAGTCGCTAGTCTATTTTTGGTCCTTATTATAACGGCCAGTGTTTCCAATGTAATAATAATGTATTTTTAAAGACATGACATTATAAATCTTAGTAATTCAGTTTTTTTTGTACTATAATATGCATGTGTTTCATAGACATATATACCTTTCTCTTAAATCACTCTATCTGATTATGAGAACCACATTATAACCCGTTACGTAACTTAAAAGATCTAGGCGAACAAACAACGAAAAATAATTTTATTTATAAGTAATTACTATTTTTTAACTTCTACGAGATAAACTATAGCGCGCTTTAACGTTAGAGTTTAACGAGAGATTTATCCTTTCGCTTTGGCTCTCTCTCTAATTTTATCAGCTGAAAATATTTCTAACGTCATTGCAAAGTTTTTCTGCGAGTGTCTTCACAATAGCGCGGTACATTAGCGAGCACCCTACCAATAAAAATATTATTCATAACTCCACGGCGCGTCCCCCAAATGGCTGTACTTAAATGAATTGAAACAAATCTCGCCCCTCTTTATGATAGTTGTCTTAATAACTTTGGTTATGGATCACTTCAGCTCGCTGTTGCTAAGACTGTCTGACTCAGTGGAATTTAAATTCATTTATTTAAATAAGTGTATGGGTTCTAATCTTAGAAAATTTCACGCATTAAACTGATGTATTTTAAATTTTTCGGCAAACAATTTTCGCTTACGTTTAATATCTTTTATGACTGTTTAAATACTACTCTTGGACATAACCGACAACAGTGTTTGGTTTTACTTTGAGATCTATGACACTCTTAATCTGATGTAATTTTAACATCTGCTTTATCATAATCGAACCCCCTACCTTCAACGAGTGTGACCCCACCACAATACCATAGCTCCAGGAACTGAGCAATTCATCTAATGAAATGTTAAAGTTATAATTCAGTAAGAGAAAAGTATGATAAATGATAATACTTTGGTTGATCTTGTTGAGTGGCTTCGATGGCTAAAAGCTTCTAAGCTGAGAGATTGTATAACATATACGAGTATTGTTTCTGTTTGTAATGTTAGTTTTAGAAGACGAATAGGGGCTTCGAATGTTGTTACATAATTAAATTTCAATAATTAAATAACATTTTCTATTACGCACAGTGGTAACGCGCTTGCTTGGGAAACCGAGTGATGCTGGTTCAATTCCCAGTTTCGCATCTTTGATATTTTCATATGCAAATTATTTCTAGCATAATTACCACTTGCCTTGTCAAGGAAAATTTCGTTAGAAAAACTGCATGTCCGAGAGAACCTAGCAAGTTTTCGGAAGACTTATGTATTGTGTAATCCGTAAAATCCGCACTTAGCATGGTGGACTATGGCTTGATGGCTGAATAGTGAATAGCTAACAGTTTTAAAATGTATAGACTTAGGTTTTGGCCTGAAATGTTAGATATAATAATGAGTTAAATTTGTTTTGTGATACCGTTAGCGACGTTCCTTGATGTGTTTTATGGTTATAAAGATTTCTCAGAAATAAGATGTTCTCTCACAGTTAAAAAATATCCTATATGTTGATCTGAAAATTCAAATATCATTATCATCAGTTAAAAATTCGAAAAACTATACATTCAATCTCTATATTGATAGATAGTCAAGACTATCTCTGTATCAACAGTCAAGACTATTTAAATACGATTTAAAAAAAATGCACAGCTAAGATTATAAATAAATAAATAAATAAAAATAGTTTATTTCAGATTATAACATCCATATAGCGTTTAGTGTGTTAGTAACAATGTTTACTTATAAACTATGTTAGTTATTGTTAGTAAGATAAGAATAAAGAATCATTTTATTTGGCCCGTCATTGTTTCTATCCAGTGTTTTTGAATAGAACAATCAAGGCGAGCTGTGATTGTCTTCAGAATGCCGTTGTTGCTGGCCCTCATGCGCCGCAGCAGAGACGATGCCTTTTTACGCATAATCGCATGAAATCCATCAACCCGTGCGTCCGCGAACATTCCTGAGGCGCTGCAAAACCGTGGTAGCCGCAACAACATTCTGAAGGCATTGTTATACTGCACGCGTAGTGCACTGTAGGCTCGACGCGTGTAGCTCACCCACAGACCACCCGAGTAAAAGGACTGACAAAAAGCCCGAAATAGAGTAATTTTGACACCCGCCGTACCACGAGCGAACCTGCGTGCGAGCATATTGCTTCTTACCGCCAGTGCCCTACGCTCCCTCTCAATGTCGTCGTCATCATTTAAATCAACAGTGATTATATGGCCTAAATATTTAAATTTGTTAACTCTATTTAATGCTGACCCGTTTAGAGTAACTGTCGGCACACGACCTGGCAACCGCTTACCAGCCTTGAAAAGGAGGATCTCACTTTTTTTGGCATTGTACACCAAACCATGGGCCTTCGCATACGACTCACAAATCTCTAGTAGTTTTCTTAACCCTCCGATCGAGGGGCTCAGCAACACCATGTCGTCAGCGTAGCTCAAGTTATTTACACATTGTCCATCAATATAACATCCCACATGAACGCTGCTGAGCCTCTCGATCAGCTGATTGATATAGAGGTTAAAAAGGGTGGGGGAACTAAGTCCACCCTGCCTCACACCGCACGTAAGGGTATACTCATCCGACATGGCACCCGCCCACCTAACCTGATTTTTTTGGTGCTTATACCAAAATTTGAACAGTTCGGTACATTCCGCCGGCATACCCGTGCCTCTCAGCTTCTCCCACAGGAGTTCATAATTTACCAAATCGAAAGCCTTGGATAAGTCCAAAAAGCACGCATACACCGGCGTTTTCCTCTTAGTGTAATACTTGACAGTATGCTTAAGACTGAAAATAGCACTTTCTGTAGAAACACCCGGTCTGAACCCGAATTGAGCATCGTGAAGCTCCACATACTTACCGAGGTAGCCGTTAGGGCTCATTTTCATTAGTCGTTAACTCAGTCGTTACACCGCAAGCGGGGAATCCCCGAATTCGGGCTGTCGACTAATGAAAATAGGCTATCTATATCTCGGTCGTTATACGGCATGCGGGTATTCCCTGTACGTGGCCTAACAACCAATGAAATTCGTCGGTTGGTTTAAAGCATGCGTGGTGCGCCGTGCGGGGACTCAGTTTACGAATGCAATTGTCTAACTTCAGTGAAGTTAATAATTTCTTCTTCAGTAAATCACAAACAGATAACATTGCTCCACACAACAATAATTGTTGATCCATAGCAGGTACCTAAGTCTACTCAGTCCCACTCTTTCAAAATAAATGTGCAATGAAGAATATCAAACAATCCGCAAGCGGGCCCTATCGACTAATGAAAACGGTTATCGCATGCTGGCCCTATCGCATGCTTAACTAGAAATCTCCCGTACCTCGTATGCGAGCCCTATCGACTAATGAAAACGATTACAGCATGCGGTCCCTATGGCATGCGTGAACAGTAATCTCCCGCACCCCGAATGCGTGCTCTAACGACTAATGAAAATGAGCCCTAAGCAAGCTGTCAAGTATTTTTGCAGCTGTAGTTGCAAGCGATATAGGCCGGTAGTTGCTCCTGTCAGATGTGTCACCCGTCTTATTTTTAACAATAGGCACTACAATTGTACGCATTAATGCTTCTGGTAAGTAGGTATGTCCCAGACTAAAATTAAAAAGCATCGCAAGTATAGGAGGCAGATACTCGCCGGCATACTTAAAATGTTCAATACTTAGGCCATCGTGCCCAGGAGACCTTCCCTTCGTCATTTTAGTGATAATTTCAAACAGATCTTTTGCTAAAATCTGAACAGATCTCCCAGACACAGTGTCACTATTGCTACACGCTGCAGAGTCCAAGAGTGATGTCACCGTGAAATGCTCTTTAAAATCATTCGCAATATCTTTTAAATTATTTTTACCCCCTACGCATACGGGGATACTGGGCCTAATATTTAATTTATTTGTATTCCTCCAAAATTTTCCAAAATTCTTTCCCGATAAATCTGATGCTAAGACATCCATTTTTATTTGTTCTTGTCTGTCTTGACACCACTTTAATTTGCTTTTAAAATATTTCCTACTTTCTACCATTTCTTTATAAATTTTTCCCGCACGCGGTTTTCCCTTTTCCACCCAATTTCTAAATCGAAGTCGTGCCACTCTGTGCGAGTCTGCGACATACCTATTCCACCCTGCTATATAACCATTCCTTCTGGGGCACCTGCCGCCATACGTCGCAGCGGCAGCATCAGATAGAATGCTGATTACAGTATTATATATTTTGTTAATACTAGCCCTATGCTCAGAATTATTACAATACCTATCACAACAATTACTCATTTCGTCCGGAAAGTTAATTTCTCTAAGTTTCGAATTACAAATCTCAGTATACTTTTGTATTTGAGAAATATTCCTTTCCCCCCATATTACTCTAGCCCGGTCGCCATTGTGCCAACAATTAGGTAATGTTATTTTAGGCTTTACATTAAACAAATCACAGTCGAGCACAAGTGGAAAGTGGTCCGACCAATAGACGTCGTATTTAATATATATATATTATTTATTGTCTTACTAGCTGACTCTGTAACTATACAATGGTCCAACCACCTTACACTACAGTGCACATCGCTTATAAAGGTATAAGAATTAGAGTCTATTCCTAGATTTTTAACATCCGCACATAACCACTTTTGCTCATCACAGAAATTAATCATCTCATTAAAAAATAACTCTTTTGGATGAGCATTAAAGTCTCCTAAAATATAAAAGGATTCAACACCCGAATTCTCCTCTGTTTCCATTATAGCTCTTATTGCACTTAAGCACTCCGTAAATATCGGTAAATTTTCCTGAGAACAGGTTGGCATATAGACACTAAAAACCACTATAGATCTAGTACTTACAGTTAATTTAACAGCGGCAATCCTGACGTTATCACAATCTATTACCGACACCTTTTCAAACGCACTTTTACGCCACAAGATCGCCACACCGCCGTGCGGACGGCCGCTGAGCAGTCCGGCCGAAACATCCACCGCCGACGTACCGGTGCACCCGAAGTTCGCGTCCACCGTATTGAGTAAGGGCAGGTCATGGGGCAACAACCACGTCTCTTGTAGGGCTATAATGTCACTTGACTGGCAAAGAAGTCTTATGCCTTCAATAGACCTCTTAAAACATTTGCAATTAAAACTAATTAGTTCATGTATCGGTTTGCTTTGTGATGTCCTTCGGTTGTTTTTCATCATTATTTGGTCTATTTATTACCCTTTTTTTTTTTGCCCGAAGTTGATGAATTGCCTATATGACACTCCATTCGGCCAAAATTCATCCCTCATAAACAAATCTAATTTGTGTTTAGGTACAAAAATTTTATATGAATCATATTCCTTTCCCGTTTTCATATTCATTTTTTCTATATTAACAGAAACATTCGATTTCTTTTCAATGTACTCTTTGATGTGACACACGGCCACCTCCTTTGAAACATTGTAAATATAAATTGGTATACTAGTTTCTGCCGCTTTGAATTTTTCATTTATTTCGGTTTCAGCTTTTCCAGTTTTTCCTATAAATCGATTTCGCAACTTCTTTTTTTGAACCACTTTCCATTCTTCACTAGGAGAATATTCCTTCCATTCACCGATACGTACAATATCGGCCATTGATTTACCACCGGCCGCTAGTGCCGTGTGTCCGCTCGCTTGCACCTCGGTAGGCGGGTGACTCACTGGTTCGGGTAAACGACTGTTGCTCGCCGCTTCTAATGTGCAGGTAGGTTTTGGCTTACTCGCACCCGACTTACCCTCAGCGTTATTATTAATAAGTGGCTGCAAGGAGATTCTTGCCGATGAGCTCTCACCCTGGGCAGAGTCTGTGGAACCGTTATGCGGTAATGTATTTAGTGGCATGGGGGGTAATCCCATCGGACCGCTATCATAAACGAGGCTATTCATTAAGCATGCTCCACGTTTCATAGTGACATTTTTATGAGGATAATTCACTATTGGCGCATTTTTTAGAGCATCTATTTCCAATTTTAACAACGTTATTTCTTCACTTGATGCATAACATTCCTTAATCCGTGTAATATCAGACTTAATTTTCACGATATCTTTCAATAGGCTTGTAACATCTACATGATCGAACGAAACCGGGGGTAGCTTTTGTAAGTCCCTGGCCACGAAGATAGGAATACACTCTGGGTCTGTGTCCTTCAACAAGCATATGATGTCCTCAATCTCCCTTTGCGTTTTACCTTCTTTCTTACGGATTTTCTTTTTTGATTTAGGGACCGACTCAAACAACAGATCTTTCGCTGTCGTAATTTCACTGGGTGAAAAAGCACTCACACATATTCTACAAATACTTTCCTCGTCCATAACATCTATTTTGTTACACACAAAAGCAAGTACTTCGTTTATAACAATATTACACTTCGTACATTTCACTGTGCTAGACATCTCGCTTTCGCGGATAACGACGTTGCGATAATGCGTGCGTCCCACCGTAAGCGCAACACGATTATGGATTATAACAATTTCATAAATGTATCTAAGGATTTCCGTTCTGGCCTTTGAAATACAGGTAACGATGACTGAAATTAATCTATAAGTATGTACTTACTACTTTAGTGGATAGTAATCAGAAAAATGCTCTTTTACCTTTATTAAAAATGTAAAAGGTAAAATTGTAATATTAAGTAAATATTAATTTTGAAAACTGTCTGCTTGCGAAAAATTCCTCAACTTCTGAACGGATTTTCATGCGGTTTTCACCAATAGATGGAGTGATTTATGAGAAAAGTGTGTAATTCATCAATTTTTTGCGTTGATTCGCTGAAATATGAAGATGACTGTTGCAGATGTCGGAAAAAAAAATCATGCCGACAGTTTTATTGGCGTGCGCTGCGTTAACTAATAGTTATTTAAAAACAATATAGTTAGTAAAGAACGTTTAATAATTTTAATTCTCTCTAGAAATATCTTATTAAACTTCAGCAATGCTATGTGCACTTACTTGGGATACCTACACACACGAGCAAAGCAATGGTAAGTCACCAGTTATAAATAAACCTACTTTTTCGGATTTTATTTTTGCTTTATTTTGCAATTATATTCATAACATTTCAAAAACATACTTTATAATTAACATGGTAATGTCAGAGACGGAGCTTTTCGAGGTTTCAAAAGAGAGTAAAGCAAGGGCGACTACAAAGTTAAATATTTTTCCAATTGAAGATGTACAATAACATTATTGATATCTCGAAATCTAATGACACGCAGAAGTATTGCGAGTCATCCTCCCCCACTCATAAATCAGACTAGTTTATGGTTCTGCTGATCTCATCTATTGATGTAAACAAACTTGTTCTTTTGGGGGTAGAAAAAGTTATTCGAAGTTAAGTTACACAAAACGCCCGGCTTCGCTCGCTTTTAATAATTAATAATAACTCTTTACTGATTTTAGTAGTAGTAGTTACAAAGACTGGCCTACTGGGCATGAGGTATTATAATTTTTGTTGCGCTTTCTATATCTTTTGTTCTTAAATAGGTACCTATTGATAATTTGATATGGCACGACCAATGAGAGATGATCGCTGAAGGACAGGCTACATAACACATACCTTAACACTCTAACTCAGGACTGTTATTTAGAATTTCTTTTTTTGTTCTTGGCCTGACCCAGAAGACGAACTTAGAACCCCAAGTAGTAGGAATAAAAAGATATTTTCATGATAAATAATTCTGGAATAATTTAGTGCGGCGAACGCTATAATAAAACTACTTCTCGACGTAATTCTTTCTACCATGTCAACATGTTATACCTACACCTAGCTTTACTTGAAGCACTTTTAAATTGAGAATTTTTCAATACGAAAATATAAAATTTAATTTAAATATGTACGAGTATCAGTATGTATAATGTAAGTCTGTGAGGACTGAGGAATCCACCACCGGTACCGACGGTAGACATATACAATTTTAAATTACAAACCTCCTTTTATAGTCTATTTTATTTATAAACTATTTTTTATTGCCCATATTCTTTATCTCTTTCTAATTTTTTCAATCGATGGCTATCGGAGGACCCTCGGTTGACAACGTGTCTGCAAGCGCTCGTAACGATTGAAGCGATACAATTAAATTATGCCGATGCATAATATCATATCGATATTTTATTGATATTACAATATTATTTAGATTTAAGTTAATAATAGTGTTGCAATAAAATTTTAACTGCATTTTAGTTTATAAAAAAGTCAGTGTAATTAAAAAACTAAAAAATCCGACAAGATTTTTGTATAATTTGTAAATAAAAAACCCTAAAATATGTTGTGTTCTGATTCAAAATTGATACCCGGTGTCACTTTCACAATTAATACGAATCTAACGACACCATTGCAGCTAAAATTCATTGAGCCGTTCAGGCTGCAGAGCGTGCTAAACATTTGAATTTGGCACCAAAAGTCCGCCAAAAAATATTTTATTTTGATATGTGTGTAACTCTCACAGTAAATACGAATATTACGATACTTCTCAAGCTAAAATCCATTGAGCCTTTCAGGCCGTAGAGCGTGCCTAACAATTAATAATTATACGTACATAATGTTATATACTCTCGAAAAACATAACCCTCCTTCTGGCGCAGTCGGGTAAAAATCTTAATAAAATGTAGATCGAGATACTGATTTGAATTCAAGAGAAAGTAAGTCGAGTTTTTAACTGTAATGGTTATATACATAAGTAAGTATTTACACTTAATTTTGCTTTTTGGTTCACGACGCGACGCTTCCCATGATTTACAGCAATAATAGTCACTAGAAAAAATAAGGTTTTAGATGTCTCAAATAGTAACATATAAGAAAATATATATTAGGTTATTAACACACAGCTCCATCTAGTTTTTTGCGTTATGGATACCATATAGTTGATACACTAGACTAATTTTAAATACATAAATATTAAAGACCCATGACGGGAGTACAAGCATTCGTGTTCATCAAGTCATCATACAAATTACCCAGCGGGACTCAAACCCGTGACCGCTGGCACAGCCAGTACCAACTGTGTCAAACGTGTCGTCAATATAAGATAGTTTTATCTAAAGATAATAACAAAATCCCACCAAAATATTTTCATGTACAATATTGCCAACTCGAGACCAATAGCTTGCGCTGACAAAAATTTGTCAATTATCATGTAGAGTCAAGCATCTAACTCTACAAGCCCTAACTTTACAAACACTATTTACATTTTAATCAAAATATGTGGTTGAAATGTGAAAATATTCATTCATACATTTTCATTCACATAGCTCTTTTTAACGTCCAACTGCTGTGCACGGGCCTCCCTTCAATACGAGGGGTAATAGGCCATAGTCCACCGCACTGGCCAATTGCGGGTTGACGGACTAGCTAGGTTCTATCAGACATGCAGATTTCCTCACAATTTTTTCTTCACTGTAAGACAAGTGGTAATCATGCAAGACATGGATTTGAACTCGCATCACTGGCTACCACTGTATTATTAATATATATTTGAAAATGCCACTATACATTTTGTACACAAATTGCGATTCCCAAAGAAAATAAAACCATTAAAACAATAGTTTCCATGAACATAAAACACTTGTCGCGAGTAAGCAATTATACAATTAGGGTTCCTTTGTTGCAACGCGTCATAAAATTAATTATAGTAACGGCGAAAATGTTAGATTACTGTCTTCGCTTTGTAAAAATATTATCTCTAACTAAATTTTGAGGAAATTATGTTACTCCCGTTGAAGATATAGCATTCGATCCAGAATCATATTTTTTTTTCTGGTACAAATCTGGATCTCGAACGTGTAGTCTGAAAAATCATGAGAGAAAAACATGAGGGCCAAAAAATTGCTTAACGATTTTTTGAAAGATGAAGACGTTGTAGACTATGGTCTAATCACCGTCGTATGTGGCCGAAATATGACCGATAACAAATTATTGAAAATGTTAGTAAAACAATATAATATGAAGTGTTGACATGTCAATACAAAAACTGGCTCGCAGATTTTTTTATTGATAACAGCTCGTCAATAGCTAATAAACAAAAAATAATTATTAAAAATGTTTTTTTTTTTGCCTTTTTACTATAGATTATAAATATAATACGCTGTCAGCAACGAAATAAGCCCACATAGCAACCCCTCTTGCAACAATCATTAACAATATTTTAATAGTCTCAGAATGCTGGCCCGTAAACGATGTTGTTTTAGACTCGAGGGGGTCGTGATAATTAAGTCATTGTCATTTATTCTTCCTTTGTGGTTTGTTTTTTATGGAATGACTAATGTTAATAAAATGTTTTATGATTTCAGTTTTATCTGTACTGTGTCGATCAGACTAAAGAATTATACCTATTTGTATAGACCGGAGTCCTCCAAATAAATGTTAAAAGTCCTAAAATATTTACAAAACTAAAAAAAAAGAGTAAACTACTAAAAAAATAACAATGACGAAGGAATATTATGGAATAAGGAGTATTCCATAAAAAACAAATCTAAACTAAAAAGTAGAAAATAATACTTTTAAGAACTTCGTTAATTTTGAAGTCGGTGCCAGCCAAGACGGATAGACTTATCTTGCCTTTGCAAGGAACTTTCGAACGGTATTTTGATTATGTTTACAAATATTATAGATAAAGATTAATCGAATATGTGTCTATTTAAGGTTATTTTGCTTTGGCTGGCACCGACTTCTAAATTAACGAAGTTCTTAAAAGTATTATTTTCTACTTTTTAGTTTAGATTTGTTTAGTTTTGAAGTCGGTTTTTGTTTTTTGTTAAAAATAATTTATTTTCAAATTTTTAACGGAAAGTGGATACTTATTTTGTTTATATACAAAAAAGAATTTTCCAAATCGGTCCAGCCATCTTCGAGTAATGGGGAACATACATAAAAAAGTCCCCAACGAATCGAGAACCTCCTCCTTTTTTTAGAGTCGGTTAATAAGAGCCTGAAAGAATTTAACTATCGGTCTATAATTACGTATAATATTGAAAGAATTTTCTTTTAACTCCTAACCGTTGAGGAGTTGTACCTTCCATCATTAGCTCAACCACAGGAGATGATGATTATCAGACGCAAATACTTGAACAGCTTTAGAAAATATATGAAAAACGTAATAAATGCCTATAAAATTTGAGAGTTGTCTTCGATTTCCCTGGGATCCCATCATCAGATCGTGACTTGGTGACAATGGGACCAACTAGAAACTATACCCTTTCAAACAAAAAAAGAATTTTCCAAATCGGTCCAGCCATCGTCGAGTAATCGGGGAACATACATAGAAAAAAAAAAGTCTCCGACGAATTGAGAACCTCCTCCTTTTTTTGAAGTCGGTTAAAACATTAAGCCGTTTAGTAATTACGAGTGAACAAAAAATCGGACATACATTTTAACGGCCATGATGATATATTTTCTCCCATTGACCCGGATAACTAGCACTAACTACTAGCTATCATACCAAACTTCATCAAAAACTGTCTAATGGTTTTCGTGTGGTGCGGTCACTGACAGACAGACAGGTAGAAACTATAAAAACTATAGATTTGGCCTCTGTACCTATTATTATTGAGGTCCGATTTCACCAATGATGTCGTTATCGAAGAATAGCTATGCCAGGTATAAAATTATTCGCTGCATTTATTCTCAGAATAACTTATAGTACGTTTCACCACTTTGTAAGGACAAAAAGTTAATCCTAGTATTACTATTCTTAGATAAGTGAATGCAGACAAATTAAATAGGCTTGTCATGGTCTCAGTACAGTATAGCATAACAGGACATTTCTAATTTAGTCGTCACTTTGAACTTGCGTCAATCATTCAATGTGTCAGTGCTATTTTTCAAACAAAATATCTGTAAAGTCACGCTGCCTGGTGTTTAAATTTCATTTATATGCTTTGTGTTGTGTTTACTGTGTTAAAAAAAAAATCTTAAAGGAAACGAAGTGCTAACTTATATGCTTATTTATATTTATTTATTTATGTAATGGTCGCTCAGTAATAATGTACTCTAAGCGCTCAGGTGACATAATTTTGACACCATTTTGATTTTATCTGAGGAATAAGCCGGTTATTCCTTCAAAATTGGTGGTATAAGAGTTACTCTCGTATAACTTTGTTATGCTTAGGATAAGCAGTTGGTGAAATGAAAGTATGGTTATCTGAGAGTAAATAGCAGCTTTATCCTAGGAATAAAATTTATTCTATTTTGGTGAAATCGGACCTGAGAGGAGTAACTTAATAAGATCACTAGAAACTGAACCAAACTATTCAGTCTATTTTCCAAGTCTAAGAACCAAATATCAAAAACATTTCTTCGTAAAAACAGCGAATCAATCAATTCAACAATGGCGCATGACTTGCAAGTGACTGCCAAACAGACTGACAGTTAATATTTATATATACAATAAAAGTTTACGAGATAACACAATGGCTCGTGGCGAAGACAAATTGATGCTTGCTTAGGGTGACCATTCTTTACGCCATATTCAATAAGGAGATGGTATATTACTAGGTAATTTATTCAAGACAAACAAATTGGCGCCTAGGATGCGCCATTTCTATTTCAAATTATGTGTATCGACACAAATCAAGTCTCGTTTGAATCACGAAAGTCAGATAAGCTGTTTAGTAATTACGAGGAAAGATAGGATACAATATACAAACATATTATGTACATACAAACATATATAGGTAAAACACATAACCCTCCTATGGGCTTTATCGCAGACGGGTAAAAACTAAACCAAACACAATCTCTAAAAAGATATTTATATCGATATTAGTTATTAATTTCATGAATTAATATGACTTTCAATCTAAACAATACCAAAAGTTTGGTCACAGCACCATTTTTCTGTAGGAAATGACGGAAGCTCGCCGCCGGAAGCTGCGATCTGCGCGGAGATGTTTTTTCTCTTGCACTTTTGTAACATCCGCCCCTTTATTTACTTCCCCTCCCAATGAATATATTCGTATGTGAATATATACAAACTTACTTATTGTTAGAAATGACTTCATCAATCTAGTCTATGTAAGTAATGCGTCATGTATGTGCTTACAACGGCTTAGGCGATTGCATTACTATGATAGATCATAGAACATATGATACAGTCCTTGTACAACTTGTGCTTAAAACAAGCTTTTACTTAAAACGCTTGTTTGGGTCAAATCTTGTAACTGAATTTTAAAGAAGTTATCATCAACCGATTGAACTCAAATTTGAAATTTACTTTAGGTTTGGATGACATTGCATTGTTAGCTAAGTGACGTCATTATAAATCCAATATGGTGGATTTCAAAAAATGCCGAAATATATCCCTATACACTTTCACGAAGTGGATATTAAATAAAAGTGTTTGCTGATAAGGATAAAAATAAATGAAAAAAATTTAATTATTAATTTAATCAAGCCCATAATTTTATTACTCTATGTAGTTTTTATATGGTATAACAGTATGATATGTATAAAATGTTTTTTATGAAATAATTTATTTCTGTAAAATTATTCTCAAAAAGTTAAAGTTTTGTACCCTACAGCATTTAACGTATTTAGTATCTCTTCTCTTTCTTTATAAATTTTTCGGGAAAGAAATGGCGCCCGAGTGGTAATAAAAATCGTCAGATACCAGCCGTAACGCAGTCAGCTCTTTCTCCAAATAAGCTAATATATTCCCTGCCTTATACTTATCTTTACATATAAATAAATCGTACTGTTTGTTTGTAAGCGTTTTAACACTTTTTACCGACATAGAAATGTGGGTTAAAAAAGAATATTTATATGCCTGAGACAAATATGATGCGATTTTTGTCATTCTTCTTTAGTTTCAGCCCAAATACGTCCACTGCTGGACATAGGCCTCCCCCAAAGATTTCCACAACAACCGGTCCTGCGCCATCCGCATCCAGTGGGCTCCCGCGACTTTGACCAGGTCGTCGGTCCACCTTGTGGGAGGCCTGCCCACGCTTCGCCTTCCGGTACGTGGCCGCCACTCCAGAACTTTGCGTCCCCATCGACCGTCTGTTCTGCGAGCGATGTGCCCCGCCCACTGCCACTTGAGTTTAGCTATTCGAAAGGCTATGTCGGTGACCTTGGTCCTTCTGCGGATCTCCTCATTCCTTATTCGATCTCGCAGGGAAACCCCGAGCATAGCCCTCTCTATTGCCCTCTGTGTGGCCTTGAGCTTTCTTATGAGGCCCATCGTGAGCGGCCACGTCTCTGTCCCGTATGTCATCACTGGCAACACACACTGGTCAAAGACTTTTGTCTTGAGACACTGCGGTATTTGAGACGAGAGGATGTTGTGTAGCTTTCCGAAAGCTGCCCACCCGAGTTTGATCCGCCGATTGACCTCTTTCTCGAAGTTGGACCTACCTAATTGGACAGTTTGTCCTAGGTATATATACTCGTCAACAACTTCGAGCATAGAGCCACCGATAAAAACTGGAGTGGTGGCAACATGGACGTTCGACATAATTTTCGTCTTGTCCATGTTGATTTTTAGACCAACTCGTTCGGAGACTCTTAGTTCTTTCTAATTCTTTTTTTGAATTCTAACTTACACATACTTTTTTATCAAAATCGGTCCAAGAGTCAAAATAGGGGTTTTCTCGTTCTGCGTTCACAAACAAACAGACAAAAACCCTAAACACTATTCTCTAACTCTGTATTGATAATAATTTACTATTTCAATAATTTTATTATAATAATTTTTCGATAAATGTATAATATATAGAACCCAAACACAGATTCTAAAAAGATTCTCTAACTTTCATACATCTTTTCTCAACCAAAATAATTCATTAGTTATAGCAAAAATATATTTACTATTAATCACGAAAAGCAAAGTAGTTACGATTTTGTAGAGCCCTCGACTGAGTCGTAAATCAGTTCCTCCCCCGCCATTACGCGCGCGTCATTGACCACATTTACATAAGTTAAAGTCATAGCGTACGAAATATACGGCTATGTGAAACCCTTTTTATATATTTAAATTCGAATTATTTATCATATTTTTGTCTTTTGCTTGTATTGAAACTAAAATATAATGGGAATATATCTGCTTCTTTTAAAAAATAAAAAAAAAAAAAATATTAAAAAAATCATTAGAAAAAACGTATCTTAAGGTCTCGTTACTAAAATGAACATTAATTCATGAAAATCGATTCAGCCAATATACAGCTAGACGATAGCATCGGACATACATAGACGTACATATACATACGTACATATATATAAATTAAACAACATTACTCTCCTTTGGGCGTCGCAGTCGGGTAAAAACATAAGGTAAGATGATATTCCATAACACTCAACATGTATACGTATGTAGAAACAAAAACACACTTTTATAGAGTGCTTTTCGAAGCAAGAAATCAAGATATATATTTTTTTACCTCTGGTAGAGAATAATTCAGTTTTAAAATAATTTCTAAGTTGTAAATTTATTCAGTTAAAATGTAATCAGTACTTTCTACAAAGACCATAATCAATCTTAAAACGTTTTACTGAATCCTTTTAACTACTATCAAATTAAACCTCCATCAAGCCAGATGTTGATAATCTAATGATTTCGTACATAAATACTAGTTAGACCCGCGACCCTCCTCACACTCGAATGAGTTTGCTCGTAAAAAGTTTAGTGCTATTCGAAATGACTTCTGTGGAAATAAATCTTGCCAAAGTTTTATACTTTACTGTTATGTAAAGGAACTATTTGAAAGTTTGGTAGGGTTTAAAAAAGGTATGTACATTTTTTGTATATAAGTGAGATTAAATATTTATATAGACGGACTCCGCTTAATTCAAGGTTCATCCTTTATATATTATTCTATTATGATTTATGAATGTATATTTTTCTCTTATTATAAACTTATTTTAATGTTTTGTGGCATGGAACTCACAGTGTGCGAGTTCGACTTGAACCTCTCCAAATTTTTCCGTATAAAGTCACGGGTCATCAAACACTAGTCATCATATTAGTAATTGTATGTATAACAAATAGGACTATATACCTCGTATAGAGCTAAAGAGTTTGTTTGCTTAAACGCGCAAATCTCGGGAACTACTGGTTCGAATTAAAAAAAAAATTTTTACCCGACTGCACCAGAAGGGGGGTTATGTTTTTCGAAAGCATGCATGTATAATTGTTTGGCACCTTCTGCGGCCGAACGGCTCTATGGATTTCAGCTTCAAAGGTGTCGTAAGATACGTATTAATTGTGAATGTGACACCGGGTTTTTTATTGATTTCCAAATTAAACAGAAACGCAGTCGGGCTTTTTAGTTTTTTAATAACACTGACTTGTTACTTTTAGTAAAGCTATAGGCTATATAATATCGGAGTTGCGGGAAACGCTAGTTAAATAAGTGGCGATGGTCAATAAAAACAGAACTATTCGCGTGAATGTGTGGGGAGAAGAAGTCATACTGTATGGGTAGTAGCTAACAAAAGTTAAGATGTGATGTACAGATTAGATATGTATTGGTCCAGATCAACATCCCATCTCTAACAGAGATCGCATAAAGATTCGATATAGGGAGATAATTTGAGGACTATTTTGGGATGTTAATGTCTTTTGTGTTTGTGCCGAAAAGTAAAAGTTATATTACATTTTTCTTTATGTAAATAAGTTACAGGATGCCTGTCCTAATAAATTAATGTAAATTTATTTTGATTTAAAAAAAATATACGTATAGTGACACGCTCACTTGAATTTTTCTTAATCTGTAGCAAAATAGTGGGAAACCTGCATGTCTAGAAGAACTTAATAAATTTTAATAGACATGTGAATCCAATAAACCCGCCTTATCTACGTGGTGATGAAGGAGGCCCACACCCAGCAGCGACACGTATATACTCGTAAAGGGCAGAATACAAGTATACCTCAACATTATGAATTTTTTGTGTGGGTTTGATTATTATTATTCTTTCCCACAGCAAGGGCTGGACGGATTTAAATGAGATTTAATATTTAAATTTAGAGAAACACAGCCTCTCAAGTTAAGCATCTTTACATAATTAGTTATTAATTCCTGGTTGAAAAAATTCTCTCGGCTACTTTCGACGATAAACACCTATATATAAAAAAAACATCTAAATCGACTGAGCTATATTAAAGAGTACACGAATTATTTCTGGTAATACAAAAATGCTTCCGATGAACAAAGGTAAATGGAAATGTTCTAACTGTAAACTGGTTAAGAAAGGTAATAGTAATACTAGTCCGAGATTATCTACGGTATCTTCTGAAAGTATCTGCACGAGTACTTCCCAAACTAAATTAAAATTGGCTAATGATAATAATATAAAATCAATGATTGCTCATTTCGACGATCGTTTTAACAGTCTGCACTCAACTATGGAATCATTTAAAAGTTTTATTACTGAGGAATTTCGTAAGCTCTCTGAAACTGTTAATTTATGGTCTACAAAAATCACATACATTGAAACTTCTGTTAATTCCGTTATTGATAAAATAAATGACATAGACAAGGAAATATCTAAAATCGACAACTACCGGACTGAACTTGAAGACTTGACTCTAAAATTTAAAGAACTGTCAGAAAATACTACTAGGAATGACCAGTGGGTTCGTCGATCCAATATCCAAATTAACGGAGTACCTCATAAAAAGGACGAAAACTTAATACAAATCGTTAAAAATTTGGCCTCAAAATGTGGATTTTCAATTAATGTGGACACGGACATAGATTTCGTAACCAGAGTTGCTATAAAAAATGACACTGCTGACAGTAAACCACGCCCTATTATCTTGAAAATGCAAGCACGATACAAAAAAGATGATTTTCTTTCATCAGTACGGAAGTTGAAGGGATTATTGGCGTGTGATATTGGTTTCACTGGCATTAAAAATCCAATATATGTTAATGACCATCTATCTACCTATAACAAAGCACTACTGAAAGAAGCCAAACGCAGAAGTAAGGAGAAGGGTTACTTGTACTGCTGGGTCCGAAATTGTACAGTTATGGTCCGTAAAAGTGACAACTCTCCAGTCTTACACATAACTTCAAACGAATGCTTAAAAAAAATTTCATAAGAACTACACCTTCTGTAGGCTTTGCTGCACTAAAATCTGCACTTGCATTTTTAATTTGGTTTTGGTTTGTAAGTATTATGAAACTTAATTTACATTGTACTTTAATTTTGTTACATGTTTTTTATAAATACTTATACTTAGAGGATGTATTTAGGTATTGTTATTCGGGCGACTTTAATTATTGTTTTAATTTCTGTAGGGCATTTTGGTCTCTTTATTTTCTTTTCCATCATTCAATTGAGTTACCGCAGGTTCTTCCTATTTGGTTATCAATTATTATTAATACACAAAATTACTATTTTCGTTTAATTTATTTACTCTTAATATGAATTTAAGTATATTTTATCAAAACGTTAGGGGCCTACGTACTAAAACTAAACATTTTTATTTAAATTTACTAAATGAAAATTATGACATTATCTGTTTAACTGAGTCCTGGTTGTTGGATGGAATTTTCGACGAAGAACTCTTTGATCCACGCTATAACATATACCGTAACGACCGTGATTATGCTCGTCTAGAAGTAAAGAGGGGAGGTGGTACTCTCATTGCTGTGCGACATGGCTGTGTTGGTATAGATATACGAAACCATAGTACACTCCCTTGTTTACCAGACGCTGATGTTACATACGTTGATTTGCTTGTAGGGCAAAACTCAACGAGGAAGAAGTTACATCTATTTTGTTGTTATTTTCCACAAAGTATTTATCAATGTGACTCTGAAGCAAGTTTTTTCGAATTTCTGTCTAATTTAATAATTAATAACCCAAACGATAAATTTGTCATACTGGGTGACTTCAACATCGGGGAAGCGATATGGTCTTATCTACTCGATGAAGAAAATTTAACAATTCAGAATGCATCCGGTAGTAATTTAATATTGCAATTATTAGCATTTATGACATTCACTGGATTAAATCAATATAATAATATCCAAAATACTAATAACAGATTACTTGATTTAATTTTATCTAATATTGCCTGCTTAGTTGAGAGGACAGCTCCATTAGCTTTACCAGAGGATGCTCACCATCCAGCTCTCATGGTAAGCTTTGATGTTAGTACTTCAGACAACAATATTAGAGAACCTTCTCGTACTGTTCGTCGCTTCCATGACGCAAATTATGATACTATTAACAATGAGCTAAGTAAAGTCGATTGGTTTCAACAACTGGCATCAGATAATATAACAGATGCTGTTGACAAATTTTATCTCATAGTAAATGAAGTAATTGACCGTTTTGTACCAACCAAATTAGTTTATGATCATGGTAGGTTTCCGGCTTGGTTTTCAAAGCATTTAATCAGATTGATTAATAAAAAATTAAAATTACATAAAAAATGGAAAATTTATGGAAGGCCTAGTGATTATGACCGTTTTTCAGTACTTCGTCGAGAAACCAAAAATCAAGAACTAGAATGTTACAATTTGTTCATAGAAAGGGCAGAAACAAATATTCACTTGAATTCAAAACACTTTTGGTCATTTATTAAATCTAAGCGATTAAGTAACTGTATACCTGAGAATATGTTTCTTAATAATCTTTTTGGTTCGGATGGTCAAACTATAGCTAACTTATTTAACTCATTCTTTCAATCTGTATTTGAAATTGACAGTAATACTAATAGCACTAGAGAACAATCCTTTCCATCTGTACAAAATGTATCTATAAGTAGTATCAATATAACTAAAGAGACGATTGAAAAATATTTATTAAGCCTTAATTGTTCTAAAGGAAGTGGTCCAGACCAATTGCACCCTATATTTTTAAAATGTTGTAGTAATCAAATTTCTGTTCCGCTTCACATACTATTTTTGAAATCTTTACATTCAGGTATATTACCACCAATCTGGAAAAAATCTATTATTGTGCCAATATTTAAAAACGGAAATAAGCATAATATTAAGAACTATAGAGGAATTTCGAAAATATCGGTGATACCTAAATTATTTGAAAAAATTATTTATGATATTTTATTTCCATTATTGAGACCCTTACTAATCCCACAACAACATGGATTTGTTAATAGACGTTCAACAGAATCTAACCTGTGCGAATTCTTGGATAATGTACTCTCAGCTATGAGTAGCGGATTTCAAATTGACGCTATTTATACCGACTTTAGCAAAGCCTTTGACAAAATCTCACATTCTTTATTAATCCACAAAATAGAGCAAGTTGGTATACACGGCGATCTTTTAAGGTGGCTTGAATCATATCTTCGGGACAGGACTCAAGCGGTAGCTATTAAAGGATTTATCTCTAGCTTTGTCCCAATTACTTCTGGGGTTCCCCAAGGTTCCCATCTCAGCCCTCTTCTTTTTAATATTTTTATAAATGACATTTTACAATCCTGTAAAAATTCAAATATGCTGCTTTACGCTGATGACACGAAGATTTTTAAAATAATAAAAACTAGAGAAGATTGTATGAAACTTCAGGATGACTTAGTAAATTTAGAGAATTATTGTAATTCTAATGGATTATTTCTAAATATCGACAAGTGTTGTATTATAACATTCTCTAGGAAAAAAAACCCAATTACATTCGAGTACAAAATGTTTGATAACCAATTGAAGAGGGTTAACGAGGTGAGAGACCTGGGAGTTTTGATTGACTCTAACGTTATATTTGATAAGCATATAAACAATATAATTACAAAAGCATATAAAATGCTTGGTTTTATATTTAGAAGCGCTAATGATTTTAAAAGCATACATACATTTAACCTTCTATACAATTCATATGTTAGATGTCATTTAGAATATGCTTCTACTGTGTGGAATCCGCAATATGATAAATATATTAAAGCAGTGGAGAGCGTGCAAAAGAAATTTATTAAGCAATTACAATATAAATTCGATTTAGATGACATAAATAAATTAAATATATTATCTTTAAAACAACGCAGAGAATACAGAGACCAAATTTTTCTTTATAAAATATTGCATAACTTAATTGATTCCAACCATCTTCTAAGTAATATTAATTTCAGATGCCCTACTTTCAATGCCCGTTCTAAAGACACCTTTTATATTCCTAAATGTAGAACAAATTATGCCAGTAATTGTTTTTTAATTAGAGCTTGTAGATCGCACAATACATATTATAATCAAATTGACATATTTGATAATAATATCATCAAATTTTCTAAAAACATTAAGCAAGCTCGATCATCCTTAATATAATATATATTGTACACTCAACTCAACTTATGATATTTACTTTCACTCCATGTTTACTTATAAGTGGAAACTTTATTGGCTAATGTAAAATTATTTTGTATTTTTTTTTAACTGTACTATAAACGCTGTTTGTTTCCCAATTTTGTTAATAAATAAATAAATAAATACGTAGGTACTCGTTTTTTTTTTTTTTAAACCGTGGCGTCATAATCATAAAGAGTGGAGAGCAATTATAGGTACTTACATAAATTAAAAAGACGACTGACGAGCAACATCGGGTGTAAAAGAAATCATCTTTTATGTTTCTAATGAACACATTTTGAAACATAGAAAATCAAGCTTTTGCCGTTAAAAAGTAAAAGGTGTGGAGAATATCGCTACTTCACTTTCTTTAGCTCTTGAATTGGGCGGAGTGCAGGTGACGCCCACATAAATATATTAAGATTTGAAATAAGTAAGTACATTAAGTTTAAAACAACTTTAACATGCATAATTTTTTATATAGGTATACACTATATATAAGTAATTAGTATTATTTGCTATTCTTGAATGGTTTCTGAAAAACACAGGTGTCCAAACATTCTTTTTTTGGTTATGAACAAACATACATACGAAAAGTTTAGTTGTGTATAAAATAAGAAGAAAGATAAACTATACTAGTACCTTTTCAACCGACTTCCAAAAGGAGGAGGTTATCAATTCGTCTGTATTTTTTTTTTTATGTTTGTTAGCTCATAACTTTGAACTGGGTGAACCGATTTTGATGATTCTTTTATTATTTGAAAGGTAGTGCTTCCCATGTGGTCCCATTTTAATATTTTCCAGTTCTGATAATGACATCCATGAGAAAACGATAAAAGTCTTAAATTTGCATTAAGTATTTGCGCGACAAATGGACGAATAACTCAATATCACGCCAACCGATTTCGATGATTCTTTTTTTAATGGAAAGGGTGCAAAAAGCCAAAGCAAAATAACCCTAAATAGATACATATTTGATTAATCTATCAATTTGTAAACATAATCTGGCTGGCACCGACTCCAAAATTAACAAAGTCCTTAAAAGTATTATTTTCTACTTTTCAACCGACTTCCAAAAGGAGGAGGTTATCAATTCGGCTGTATTTTTTTTTTTTTATGTCTGTTAGCTCATAACTTTGAACTGGGTGAACCGATTTTGATGATTCTTTTTTTATTTGAAAGGTAGTGCTTCCCATGTGGTCCCATTTTAATATTTTCCAGTTCTGACAATGGTATCCATGAGAAAACCATAAAATTGTTAAATTTGCATTAAGTATTTGCACGACAAATGGACGAATAACTCAATATCACGCCAACCGATTTCGATGATTCTTTTTTTAATGGAAAGGATATACTTCAAGGGTAGTTTGATGAGAGTTTGGTAAGGTTCTGATGATGGGATCCATGACAAAGTATCGGAACTCTTCAACGCTTAGGAGCAAATTAACTATGCTCGGCCGAATCTTTTATAGGCTACTAGCGGTGCCCGCAGCTTCGCTCGCGCTAAGAGTGAATAAAATAAACATTTTTGTTTATATACTGTTACTTATAATGTACCAAGGACTGATTCCCCATTTAAAGTTCTGGCCCTCTTTTCTGAAAACTACTGTGTAGCATCCTGCCGTGCCGCCACTGCTGCGCTTTCTAAAACTTATTTCCTATTTTTAACCAATTTTGCTACTATGTGTATCATAATTTCTTTGTGTGTTTTTCGTTAATGATAAACTGATGTACGTGGTTCATTGTTATGGACTTATGGTAAAAATTACTGTTAAATATTTTTCCTACGCAAATTGTGCCACCCCCGTTAACCCCCATAGGGGTTGATTTTCAAAAAACGCTTAGATATGTATCTCATAATTTGTATTGCAGAGCATTATTTCAGTGTCACGCAAAATATTTCAATAGAATTAAATTTCCCATACAAACTTAGCCACCCCCTTTAACCCCCAATGGGGGTGAATTTCGAAAAACCCTGAAATACATGTTTCATCATTTGTACTAAAAAGCATTAATTCAAAGTTTGATGCAAAAATGTGCAGTAAAAATATTTTTCTCATACAAACTTTGCCACCCCTTTTAATCCTTTTAGGGGTTGAATTTCCAAAAAATAATATGCCTATTTCCTTCTCATGAATGCAAACTATCTACATACCAAATTTCAGCAAAATCGGTTGGGTGGTTTAGGCGTGAAAAGGTAACAGACAGACAGACAGACAGACAGAAAGACAGAGTTCCTTCGCATTTATAATATTAGTATGGATATGGATATTTGATTAATGTACCGTAACTGATGATGGAAGGTACAACTCCTCAACGGTTAACAGTTTAAAGAAAATTCTTTCAATATAATACGCAATTATGGACCGATAGCTGTATACTTTCAGGCTATTAGGTTTACTTCATAATAGAAGGTAAATTTTTATAGTCATTAACACAATACGTATCTACTTTCCGCTAAAAATTTAAAAATAAATTATTTTTAACAAAAAAACAAAAACCGACTTCCAAACTTAATAAATCTAAACTAAAAAGTAGAAAATAATACTTTTAAGGACTTTGTTAATTTTGAAGTCGGTGCCAGCCAAAGCAAAATAACCCTAAGTAGATACATATTCGATTAATCTATCAATTTGTAAACATAATCAAAATACCTGGCTGGCACCGACTCCAAAATTAACAAAGTCCTTAAAAGTATTATTTTCTACTTTTTAGTTTAGATTTATTAAGTTTGGAAGTCGGTTTTTGTTTTTTTGTTAAAAATAATTAGTTTAGATTTATTGAGTTTGGAAGTCGGTTTTTGTTTTTTTGTTAAAAATAATTTATACAGTAGTATCATGCAATCAGAACTGCGGAAGACGGCTAGTGACGCTTGTAGCTACACTATACGATTGTTGAAGATATCAGATATCGAAATGACCATAAAGTTTAATTGGCTCGGCAGTCCGTCCGTCGGTCTGTGGGGGAAGCGACCCTTAGGAGTTGTTAAAATAATTTATTATATATTTGGCTTCATTTCGCTAATTACCTATACTAGTGTACGAACAATGGTCGAAATTCGACAATAAAACATTCATATTAAAAAAATCTAATTTTTTTAATTGGCAACACTAAAGCTGGCTTATAGGTAGAAAATAAAAGTTAAAACAATGGTTGACCAACAGAGAAGAAAAAGTACTGAAATATTTTGTAAGATTAGGTTTAAGTATCTTCATGAGGACTTGGCGATTTTTTGATTTACAAGAAAGAAATATTTAATAGCCCATGATGAATTATTGTCAGTGACTCTATGGTAGTGAGGTTGGCAATAACTTGGCCAAAACCGGGAATCGAACCCAAGATCTATTAATCTGCATGCGGTATTTTAAGAAAGCGAACTTAGATATAGATAGTCTGAAAACTTCTGTTAAGTTGATTCTAGCGCAATCATTAATACGTTCCAAAGTTTTGAAGAAAAATATCAGATATTCGAGCAGACAATTCACTTTCAGTACCAATTTCATATTACAATAAATGTTTATAGTTTAGCAGTTTGTGGTAAAATTGGAAAAGTTTCTTATATCGAGTTTGACGTAGACTACGTTAGGAGCTTTTGTAACTGGTATTATTTTCTATGGTCGAGATCAGGTTCGAAGTATCAGATTATAGAAGTTTAAATACTAATTGGTCCTTATAGACTATAGTAGTCGAAAGTCAACCAACTTAAATGTCCGGCAACAGAGACTATCTTATCATATAAGTAGGCAACAGCCTAATTTATACCGATTGCTCTGTATCCTTCTTCCTACAAGTATTATAAACGTGAAAGTTTGTAAGAATGTATGGACGTATGTGTGTTACTCTTTCACGCAAAAAATACTGAATGGATTTTGATGAAACTTCACAATAATATAGCTTACACATCAGAATATTACAAAGGCTATAATTTATAAAGATATACTATCGGAACCCGCGGCTTCGTTCGCGCTAAATAAATTAATATTTTTTGTATTATATACTGTGTGTGTTTTAGATTCCATAAATTAATATTAACAACACGTTCTTGAGATTCTATGGTTTTTCATTTAGGTATTTCGAGTTTTATTCAGCAAATGAGTTATCATGAATCAAATGCTTCATTTTCGAAGTCGGTTGAAAGCACGCAATAAATGACAGAAATAACGCTGTTGTTATCTCAAAGCTTTACGACAAACCAAAAGTTGTTACTATAGACTTTTGTATATTCGCTTAGGGGGAGAGCAAGGGCGTATGACGAGGTAGCGCGACCAATCACCTTTTCGTTTGTAGCGAAATCCAACAGGTGGGCGACTTAATGTTCATCCCTGAATTTCAGGAAAATACATTTAACTTTTGGCGTATCTAAAGTACTTTGGGGAGGCGTTTGATATCCCAGACTATAGAATAATCTTATATATAAAAATCTCGTGTCACAGTGTTTGTTATCGAACTCCTACGAAACGGCTTGACCGATTTTTATGATTTTTTTTTGTGTATATTTGGTAGATCGGAGAATAGGTTGTAGGCTTTTTTTATGCCCCTAGGTGTGATTGTCTTCTTCGATCTTTTATGATTTCTACCACCGAACCATATTTTTTAATAGTAATAAGAACGCGCGTGGAGCCGCGGGAATTGCTAGTATAAATATAGATTCATAGAACTAAACATAAAGCCAAACTTTATTTGATTGCTTTAAATTAAAACGAGAATAGAAATACCGAAGAATATTTATTACTTTGAGAAGTGAAATGTTTCTAAAATAAAAATAGCTAACGAAATCTAATTAGGTATATAAAACTCTTTTGTCACGCTGTTTGTGGTCGCACTCCTCTCAAGCGGCTCGACCGATCTTAGTGTTTTTTTTTATATTTGGTAGGTAGGTATGAGAAAATGTTTTAAAGTATTTTTCACCGTCCTAATCCTAATGATGCAGAGAGAAAAATGGTGCAAATATAACGCTTAGATTTTATATCGCTTTAGTTTTATATCAAATCAATTAAGTAAAAACAAACATATTACTGACAGTAATTTAATAAATTTTTTGATAGTAAAACAAAAATCAAAGAAAAACAGTAGACAAACACATTAAAAAAAGAGCCTAAATCATAAAACCCCCTTTTCTTATTAAGAAACGGAATATATGTAAAACATTACCTTCCTTTTGATGTAGTCGGGTAACTAAAAAGGCAAAAAGCAAACTAAACATATTGAATTAAATAAATAGATATTCTATACGACCTTGCCAAGCATCTGACATTCTACAATTAACATCGCTTATAGAAAACTAAGTATGGAAATGACATATTTTTAGCGATTTTAGCTGTACAAAAAGGCAACTGAACCCTTAAATTAAAATATTTTATACATTAATACAATTTTCACATAATATTATTCAAAATTAAGTAATACCAATGGAAAATAATAATATAGCAAAGTTCCACATCCACTGTGTGTTCTTAAAGGCAGTGTTACACCAGCTGCCGGTGCAGACGCAGGCGTGGAAACGCGCGTACAGAGACACTGCGCGGGAGAGAGGCACCAGCGTCGCCATCGGACTGACAATACAACCATTTTCTATATTCTGAAATGTGTATGAAATAATTTAAAAATTTAAGACCCCCGACACAAAATAATAATTAGTTTCCATGTCGTTATTTTATTAACATTCCTCATTCCCTTTCAATATTGTGTACAATATTCTTTTAGCCAAATATAGAGGGGTTATTTGATACCCATGTTGAGGGAGTTGTGAAAAAAATGTGTTTCGTCATTTTGTGGCGGCCATCTACAATTTGAAATTTATAATTGGGTATATTATTCTACTAGTCTATACTATTAAACATATATGCAATCCGCCATTTTGTGGCGGCGGTCATCTTGGACCGTTTTTCATCAAACATAACTAAGATCACCCTCGACTAATTTACCTTTCCAACAAAAAAACAAAACTAAATCAAATCGGTTCATATGTTTGGGAGCTACGATGCCACAGACAGACACATACACGTCAAACTTGTAACAACCCGTCGTATTTGCGTCGAGGGTTAAAAAAAATAATTCACTAAAAAGTTGTAAGTAGTAGGAAATTTATTTAGGTACACAATATATAGTATGATAAAAAGATCCTAAGTTTGAACAGAAAGTAATTATTACAAAATGGGAAAACGCGGTAATGCCAACTAGTCGGATAATATCGTGCCTAGGTTTGATAAAACCGTGCCCACATAAATTTAGTGCAAATCGGTAAGTAACTATAGTAATAAAGAAACTAACACACTTTTAAGTTTTCACAAACAAGCGCGTGAAAATAAGGAGCCCTGAACAGTTTCTATTTCTACAAAATATTGTTTTAGGTACAAGATAATTCACTATATAAAGTATTACGAAATAATTACACAAACTTAAATTCTTTACATTGAAACAAAATTTCCGCTGCGTTCCTTATGTCTCGAATTATAGCTTGATCTACAACAACGGAACCAAATTTTTCCGTTACGACTAAACTCTTGGTATACGGCGCAAATGTCACGATTCTCCATATCGTCATCTTCACCATCATTGCACAACTGAGTTAGGTACATTATCCTCACGATACATTTCTTTGACCTTTTGCTTTATTTTTATCTTTCCGGAGCTTCTTCTATTTGCTTTTCATACAATCTTTATGACCATATTTTCGCTGCTGTTTAAAACTTTCCTCTTCATAGACGTTCTTTTAGTTTGTTTCTTATCTTCAACTTTCTTCTCTGCAACGTTCTTGACTTTTTCTATCTTCATTTGCTTTATTTCTTACTTTCGTTCTTTTTATTCTAACTGCTGCTTTAACGGAATTATTAAATAAAACATTATTTTCATAGTTTAAAATTACGCGCCCTCATCTGAAAATACCACGCCCCAGGCGCGAAATTGTCAAACTTGATCATTTCATTTTGTAACCTCAAAATAATACAAAAAAGTAAATTGTGTGATTTATCACAATTTTTAAATTGTTCCAACAATTGTTCTATAGTATATAAGCATTAAAATGTATGGGTTTAATGTATTACAATATACCTAAATACATTATGGCTTACCTCTTGTCGAAATTGCACACAAAATTATAAGGAGTGAGGAAAAAAACATCTACAACACTTTGTTCCTTGTTGTTGTCGTTCGAGACAAGCTGGTGATGCGCGCGGGGAGGTGTAGGCATGTTGGAATTTGACATTTACGCACTGGATCGCACAACTAGTGTATAGTTTTTGAGATATGCCGATGCGCGGAATTAACAGCCGCGCGGTAATTTCCAACTCTCCCTAATATATAAGAAATGGCTTAACTGTGCCATTTTTTTTTGTGAATGGTATATACTTACTATACTGTAGTATGAGGCGTATGACTTGAAATATTGTAACTTTAGGTCTCAACTTATGACTTCTGTTCCGTCGTTTTCTCTAAATAATTATTATATATTTAGAATCCCTATCACGCCCAATATCCAAAAATATTACCCACTCCTCCAGGAGTCGGTGTCCGTACACTAAATTGCGCCCATGTAATTATTTTTTTTGAAATCTTTTACGAAAATTGTGAGTAGGTCTGTACTACTGTCACTGCCTGTAACAAGTATATAACAACTTTTAAGACATTATATACCTTAGTATCTCCCGTGACCATGATTGCTGTAAAAGGTTCGCAAATTCACCAAAGAACCAAAAATTGAAATTAATACGCGAAAAATCCGAAAAAATAGTTTCACTAGCATGCATATGCGCTCTCTCTCTCTCTCTCGGTCTCCTCATTTTTTTTCCTTTTTTTATATTAAATAAACTATTTAATACGCTATAATTATTATCTTACCCATAAACTTTTCTCGAGCTTCGCCATCCGCTTACTTGCGTAGTGTTTGCCCATGGTAGGCTGCAATCTATTGCGACACGTCCTCTGGGTGTACACTCCGCTTAGATCGATCCACCGCACCGCGCATCCCCCAGTCCACCGCCCGTAGATGTTCCTTGGATGTGTTTGGTTTAACTTATAACCTGGTCTGTTGGTAAGTAAGAGTTAGTTTTTTAATAATTGGTCCATTTTGGTGTCGCGTACACTAGATCGGTTTAAAAAAAGTTTAGTACAGAAAAAAAATTATCATAGACAAGTCTTTCTTGAGGTTCGATTAAATACGTACGTAAGGACGATACCGAGCCAGTGCGAAATAAAATGAAAAACTTTATAACAAAGAAATTGATAAGTGACAATCGTACGAGACGCAGACAAGAACCTCTCTGCCGTCTCTACAAAAGAAAAACCAGATACAAAAATAACTTACATGTTTGAATATTTGCAATATTTTCGAAACTTTGAAATCTTTCCCTTGGCAGTGGGGTCCACGGGCACCAAAGGAAGGAAGTCGCCAGCAAAGGCATCCGCACAGTGGGCCTGCTCCGGGATACCAGGCATGTCAAGGCCGCAGACAAAACACTATGGAAAAAACAAGTCATTCCTACATGTTGTTCAAAAAGCGATCGAAAAGTAATAATATTGACTTGCAATATGTGTACATTCTCACTGTACATGAGAGCCGCGTATTGGAAATGTTTTACTATCGTAATTATAGTTGTCGAAGTCTATTTTCCTCGACGACAGTGGATCAATATCAAATATCATAGATCTTATTTACCTTTGCAATAGTAGCTCCTGTATAGTTGGAATCATACTCCGAAGTAACCGGTGGCTCAGTGGTTGGGATAGAGCACGTCGGAATTGACATATTTACAAACGTTTCATTTAATTTTCTCGTCAAATTCGTTTCGAACTCACTCGCTAAGCCCGCGATTATTTCCAAAAGGCGAGGTATATCTAACTCCGGATGCTTGGTTGATTTTGGGTTTTTTGCTGTAGTTGTCATTGTGGATGCATCTTCAGAATTTGTGACACTAAATGTACTCTGTTCAATCGGTCCTGATGAGTCGTATTGATCATCTAATATTGATGGTTTGGTTGATATTGTTGACTCCGCTGGTGTCGTAGCTGATATTGTTGTCTCTGGTTGTGTTGTTATTTTGTATTGTGTTGTTGTTTGAAGTTGTGTAGTTATTTCAGGTTGTGCTGTTGTTTCAGGTTGTGCCATTGATTCAGATTGTGTTATTATTTTAGGTTGCGTTATTGTTGGTGGTGGTTGTGTAGTAATTTTTGTGATCATAGTTGTACCCGTCTGTAAAACTCTTCTAAAAAATGGATCACTATCATCAGCTCCGGGTAAATAGTCTTCGATATAATCTAACTCTTCGTCCATTGATGTACTTTTTTGATTCTCTTTTGAGACCTTCATTAAACTTTGTGGGGTCCTAGATGGAATGATTTTCTCATAATTTATATTCTGTACAATTCTTTTACGTCTGTATGATGTAGTTAAGAGTTTTGTAAAATGTGTTGAAGTTGTATCGAGTGCTGTTGTTGTAGATTGATTGTAAGTTGATAAAATTTCATGTGTGTTGTATGAGTATGGTAAAGTTGAAGTAAATTCATCAAAATTTGAAAAATTATCTGATAGTGTAGTATATGGTGTAAACGGATTCTCAGCAACCAATCCAGAAGGCAGCTGATGTAGTTCTCCTGTGAAATATATTTACAAAATGTTTAAAAATTAGACTCTTACTGTCTTTCAAACATTTATACATAACTGGAATTGATCATATTTAATAGAATATAAAAAGCCAACTTAGAGAAATCTGTACGTGAAATATATCTTTAAAACATGTAACGTATTGTGTAATATAGGCTACAGCAGGCTTGTCTTGGGGTGTTTGCGACATTATTATAGGTGATGAGCCCTAGATTTATAAATACCATCCAGAAACTACGCGCCAGTCGACGGTTTGGGTAAAGTTAATTTGGTTTGAGCCATTAGCGGCCAAACAGAAGGTTGACCTCTATATTGCGCCCGTCTATGGCGGAATGGAAAAGTGTTTTGAAATCTGGTTCAGACGCATGAAACTTCGTATAAAGGCTAGTGCAGAGTTCTGAGTGTCCCAAGTATTTAGTGATTTCTAACATGTAGCAGGGATTGATAAAAATTAAAAACTGATCTGTGTCTGTGTAACATACCTCTAACTTCTCGAATCTCTTTTGGACCTAGTTTTGTTGTTTTAATCATCTTCTTCTCGTCTTTTCTAGTTGCAGTTGCTCGTCCTACAATTTCCATAGAAAACTTCAAATATGTTTTTTAATCTACAAATTATTTTGGGCAACGTTTCGCAAAAATTGCAATTTATAATATTAAAATTTCATACGTAAATAATAATATTGTACTAAATGTGATTTAAATGACTTCGGTTGTTTTTTATACTGATTTATTTTTATTTTAATTATTTTGATATTAATGATTATTTTGCGGATTTATTTTGATTTTCGAGAAAAAGTTTAGTATACGCACTGGCCTCTTGAGAAGTGGGGGTATTCTTGGACAGGGGGAGTGATCTGTCTGTCTGTCTGTCCTTTTGTATGCCACAGCTACTTTTTTCCGAAACTATAAGAACTATACTGTGGAAACTTATATAGTAAGTAGATGTATTCTGTGAACCACATTAAGATTTTTACATAAAAATAGAGAAAAAAAAATTTTGGGGCTGCCCCATACTTAGAACTGAAACTCAAAATTTTTTTTTTCATCAAACCCATACTGTGGGGTGTTATTATATTATTGATGTTTCTAATTACATTTTTTTCTAAACTAAATAGTTTGCGCGAGTGACACTTCCAAAGTGGTAAAATATGTGTCTTTTGAATTTTCAACCGACTTCCAAAAAGGAGGAGGTTATCAATACGTCTGTATTTTTTTTTATGTTTATTACCTCAGAACTTTAAACTGGGTGAACCGATTTTGATGATTCTTTTTTTATTTGAAAGGTGGTGCTTCCCATGTGGTCCCATTTTAATTAAGTCCAGTTCTGTTTGTTTTAAGTAGGTATGTGCGCGACAAATGGACGAATATGTCAATATCACACCAACCGATTTAGATAATTCTTTTTTTATTGGAAAGAATGTACTTCAAGGGGTAGTTTGATGATAGTTTGGTAAGGTTCTGATTATGGGATCCATGACAAAGTAACGGAACTCTTCAATTCTTAGGAGCAAATTAACGATACTCGGCCGAATCCTTTATAGGCTATCCGGATATTTGAGTCACGTATCGCAACTGATAATGGAAGGTACAACTCCTCAACGGTTACGAGTTTAAAGAAAATTCTTTCAACATAATACGCACTTATGGACCGATAGTTGTATACTTTCAGGCTATTACCTATAGCTTTAGTATTATATTTACCTCATAATAGAAGGTAAATTTTTATAATCATTAAATAACACAATACGCATGTACTTACTTTCTGCTAAAAATTGAAAAATAAATTATTTTTAACGAAAAAACAAAAACTGACTTCCAAATTAAATAAATCTAAACTAAAAAATACAAAATAATACTATTAAGAACTTTGTTAATTTTGAAGTCGGTGCCAGCCAAAGCAAAATAACTCTGAATAGATACTGTGGAAGATGAACAGAAAAGAGGATGTTAGAGTGGGGAAAAAACTATAAAAGTCGATGCATAACCGGCATCGGGGGATAGTTGTGTCATGACACTTATCGTGGTAGCATTGTTAGGTCGTTACTCTGTCGGTTTATATTTTAAAATATCATTGTTGGTAGATTAGTTGCCTTTTTGGTTAGTTAAATTGTGTTTTAGCGTTTTCAGATTCTTAAAATGAATTGAGGTCGTTTTAGTAAGCTTGTTTTTTTTAAAAGAAAGCTCACTTCTGTTCTAAATTCACAAGTATTCTATTCTATTAATTTGTAAACATAATCAAAATACATGGCTGTTCTTAAAAGTATTATTTTCTACTTTTTAGTTTAGATTTATTTAATTTGGAAGTCGGTTTTTGTTTTTTCGTTAAAAATAATTTATGACACTTGCAAATGACTTATTTAGGGTTTTTAACTTTAAAAATGAGGGTTGGATTTACAATCGTTTGGCAGGAATTTTTGGCTGATAACTTATGTATACGATAGAGGTTTATTCGCTGATCATAATAATAACACTCGCAACACAAGGTGATTCATATTTTTGTAGAAAATTGAAAAACCTAAACTTTACTTAGCTATATAACCAACGTAATATTATATAATAGTCAAAGGCAATTTTGCACGAAATATATATTACCTTGTAATGAGAGTCATAGAGGGATAAAAGAGAGCATCCCTCCTTCTTCTCACCCACTTTCCATCAGCATCATCCTGCCAAACTATTGTAAACCGCCTACAAAAATGATGGTAAATGTCCTTAATAATTGTATTAATATTGTAACTTTAGATCTCAGTATAACTTTTGACTCCATCGTCGCTAAATATTTTTGACGTGATAACGTCTTATAAATTGATGAACACCAGCAACACACATGAAAAATAGTAACGTTCCGCGTAACGTTTCGCGTAACGTTCCACCTGAGCCTGTGCGTGCAAGCGAGAGCGCGCAACAAGCGATAGAGAGGCACGATAAAACAAACGATAGAGAGGCCTAATATAAGCGTTGGCTTGTGAGTTGTGACACACATATCTCTCTTCTCGCCTGAAATAGTAACGTTCCGCCTGAGCCTTTTAAGTCCTTTTTTGTATTACATAAAATAATGATCATGACGTTATCACGTAAATCTATCGTCCGTAAACCAACTTTACAGACAACCAATTTTTTTATATATTTGACTCATTATGAATCCAAAAATCCTCACCACTCCTCCACAGAACGTATGTCAAGCAATCATGGTCACGGGAGAGTTAGGTTTTAGATGTGTCAAAGGTCACATAGTTGTTACAGGCAGCAGATGTATTTTAAAATAATCCTAACGAAGTGACTATTTGTACGGGTACTGGACAAATAAATTATATTCATTCGTACATTTATCAGATGATTAGCTTGAAATAGTTTTATTAACGTGTGATATAAAGGATAAAAATAATTTTGAGGGTGTTATGTTATGTTAAAAGTCGGTAGAATCTTAAATAATAAATTTTCCGCTCGGTAGGTTAAGGTTATTTTCTTTTTATATTTTGCATATATCCTGCACCTAAAACTCACTTATTTTTTATTAGAAAGCAAAAAAAGTGATAGATATTCGTTAAGACCGACAATTGTCGGACGAATAATATATATTTTATTCGTCCAGTAACCGTACGATTAGATGCAGCCTAATCCTAAATATTACCTAGTTTTATCTAAAGTATCCAATATTCGAGTAAAGGAAAGTTTTTAGTTATTTTTTATGTGTTTTTTTGGAGTTTTTTTTCAACTTATTTTATTTTTCTTGGGTTTTCAGAACTTACCATTATCATAGTCCTTATAATAGTCGAAGTAATCATCGTCCATATCTTCGAGGTCTTCGAAGTCATCGTAAGCCTTAATTTTTGATAGAACTCCCAAAATGAGAACATAACTAATAATTTTTATCCAGAGCATTGATTGAAACTAAGAAAAGGGTAATTTTCACTTATAAATTTATTTACATACTCGAAAACTTACACCATTACTTTACTGACATTATTGATAGAAGTCAAGAATATCAAAAAAAATATATGCAAGCAGTATTCTATTTCAAAACTTTTTCATAGATAATATTTATGAGTAACTAGCTAACCCGGCTTCGCTGAGCGTGAGTTAAATAAATAAATAAATATCTTGGGACATTATTACAACAGCGCCATCTAGTTCCGCAGTAAGCTACGTAACGTGCTTGTGTTGCGGATACCAGATAGTTGATATACTACACATATAAATTTTTTAATACATACATATTATAAATATAAACACCCATGACTGGAGTACAAACATTCGTGCTCAACAAATGAGTGCCCCCAGCGGGACTCGAGCCCGCGACCGCTGGCGCAGAAAGTAGGGTCACTACCAACTGAGCCAAACGAGTCGTCAGAGAGTTAAATTAAACGGTTTTTATATTTTCTTATAAAAAGTATCTTAAGTTTCTCCTTATAACATTAGCTATCTGCGACTGAATGTCCCGTCAAAATCGGTCCAACCGTTTCAGAGATTAGCCGGAACAAACAGACAGACGAACAAGTTTTAAAAATTTTGTGTTAATGTTTCAAAATATGTACTAAATAAAATTTATTCTTAAAAAAAAAACTTGTTTCCGCGGTCTCAAATATTATGTATATGCTTTTAATAGGTAATCTATTACTGAAGTAAATTTTAAATTTCAAATCGATGGGATACTTTCTGCAGTTTAGCCAAAAACTGTATTTCGTTAACTCTTAAAATCTGATGAATGCTTCAAGTTTCAATAACTTTGACTTCCTGGCCTGGACTCGAATTTGCTGCTACAGATCAACTATGAAGCAAATTCCTATAGAAAAAATATATTTATAGTAGTGAAATGCGCAGGTAACTATTCTGTTGCGTGCTCGAGAGTGCTTCTTCTAAGAAATAATTACTTATGAAAAATACAAAACGACACAAATATCTTGTCAACCTTAAAAAATCTAACAAAATATTTTACATTTTAAATTTTAATACTAGAAATCAAATAAAAGCTTGAAAAATAAGAAAACCGTAATAATACGAATATTCAAGTCATAAAAGAAATTTGCGTAGTGTAGCATATTTTTATTATTTATCAAAGTTAGACCTATAAATTACTGATCGCTAAAATTAAACGTTAAATGAACTAACTAACGAACGTTTAAATTAATAAAATATGATCTCAGATAAAATATTAGAATTATTATACAGTAGTATGACTTCTTTTCAATGTAAGTACCACAACAATTTCATTAACAAAACCATCTTTATAGAAATTGTACATGGACTTTATTTGTGCCGTTTTGCACAATAAACACATTTGCGGAATGCCTCTGAATTACAGTAAAAGTTGGGTGATAACACTAAATTAGCCATAATAGGCTGAATGCGGAAGCTGAATACGAAAATGCCTTTGCCTTATCCACGGGAAGATGGCGCCGGACTGACGGACGCCGAATTTTCCCGCGCGCGCCTTTTAAACGTTATATAACCAAAACCTTCGCCAAACCAATGTCAACCTTATTTCAATGAAATAAGATAAAATTTATAATGTTTACTAAAGTATTGACTTTTCGTCAAAAGTTTTCGGCTACTGCTAACGCATTATAAGCGAATCTCAACCGTATTCCGTTGGGAATAAAGTATTTTTCTTTTTTATTACATCAAAACTTTTCTATTAACTAATATATTTCGTTGGCGGAGTCGTGTCTGGGTGGCGCCAAGACCTTCTAATACCTTCCCAATACATTTTCAACCCTAAACTAACACAATAAAGTTCAATTTCATATAAAGACAATTATATAAATCAAATTGAAAGCTCCACCATGTACTGTTATATACAAGGGGCGCCTGTCACAAAAATAAGAGCTTTTCTTTTCTTATGAAATTCGTGGAATAATATTTTTAACTCATTTCTGAGTTTTATGTAGGTACTTACTAACCAACTCGAGAACAGGTTTTTAGTACCTACAGGTTATATAAGCTATGCAACTTGCAAGAATATAATATATTTATAAAATGGTAGCCGTACCGAGCTGCCATACATTCCGCTTGGTACGGGGTCAGCTAGGGTTGACTCTTTTTAATTTAATTGTTTTAAATGTTTCGTTTGACTTGTACTTATCAACTGACTTCAAAAAAGGTCCTCCTTTTTCCTTTTGGTTCTCAATTCGTCTGAATTTTTTTTCATGTTTGTTACCTCAGAAGTTTCGACTGGGTGAACGGATTTTGAACGCATTTTTGTACATATCTGGATACGTTTTGAGAAGATGTGTGGAATCGCACAAATGTATTGAAATGATAAAGTATGCTTCTTCATACGATGTCCTATCCACATCCAAAAATTTGTACATACGTCGCAAAGCTTATGCCACAATTATTTTTAACAAAAAAACAAAAACCGACTTCCAAACTTAATAAATCTAAACTAAAAACAAATCTAAACTAAAAAGTAGAAAATAATACTTTTAAGAACTTCGTTAATTTAGAAGTCGGTGCCAGCCAAGACGGATAGACTTATCTTGCCTTTGCAAGGAACTTTCGAACGGTATTTTGATTATGTTTACAAATATTATAGATGTAGATTAATCGAATATGTGTCTATTTAAGGTTATTTTGCTTTGGCTGGCACCGACTTCTAAATTAACGAAGTTCTTAAAAGTATTATTTTCTACTTTTTAGTTTAGATTTGTTTAGTTTTGAAGTCGGTTTTTGTTTTTTGTTAAAAATAATTTATTTTCAAATTTTTAACGGAAAGTAGATACTTATTTTGTTTATGTACAAAAATGAATTTTCCAAATCGGTCCAGCCATCTTCGAGTAATGGGGAACATACATAAAAAAAAGTCCCCAACGAATTGAGAACCTCCTCCTTTTTTTAGAGTCGGTTAATAAGAGCCTGAAAGAATTTAACTATCGGTCTATAATTACGTATAATATTGAAAGAATTTTCTTTTAACTCCTAACCGTTGAGGAGTTGTACCTTCCATCATTAGCTCAACCACAGGAGATGATGATAATCAGACGCAAATACTTAAACAGCTTTAGGAAATATATGAAAAACGTGATAAGTGCCTATAAAATTTGAGAGTTGCCTTCGATTTCCCTGGGATCCCATCATCAGATCGTGACTTGGTGACTATGGGACCAACTAGAAACTATACCCTTTCAAACAAAAAAAGAATTTTCCAAATCGGTCCAGCCATCGTCGAGTAATCGGGGAACATACATAGAAAAAAAAAAAAAAAAAAAAAAAAAAAGTCCCCGACGAATTGAGAACCTCCTCCTTTTTTTGAAGTCGGTTAAAAAGTAGAAAATAATACTTTTAAGGACTTTGTTAATTTTGGAGTCGGTGCCAGCCAGGTATTTTGATTATGTTTACAAATTGATAGATTAATCGAATATGTATCTATTTAGGGTTATTTTGCTTTGGCTGGCACAGACTTCAAAATTAACAAAGTCCTTAAAAGTATTATTTTCTACTTTTTAGTTTAGATTTATTAAGTTTGGAAGTCGGTTTTTGTTTTTTTGTTAAAAATAATTTATTTTTAAATTTTTAGCGGAAAGTAGATACGTATTGTGTTATTGACTATAAAAATTTACCTTCTATTATGAGGTAAACCTAATAGCCTGAAAGTATACAACCATCGGTCCATAATTTCGTATTATAAAGAATTTTTTTTCTTTAAACTGCTAACCGTTGAGGAGTTGTACCTTCCATCATCAGTTACGGTACGTGATTCAAATATCCATATAGCCTATAAAAGATTCGGCCGAGCATCGTTAATTTGCTCCTAAAAATTGAAGAGTTCCGATACTTTGTCATGGATCCCATCATCAGAACCTAACCAAACTCTCATCAAACTACCCTTGAAGTATATCCTTTCCATTAAAAAAAGAATCATCGAAATCAGTTGGCGTGATATTGAGTTATTCGTCCATTTGTCGCGCAAATACTTAATGCAAATTTAAGACTTTTATGGTTTTCTCATGGATGCCATTGTCAGAACTGGAAAATATTAAAATGGGACCACATGGGAAGCACTACCTTTCAAATAAAAAAAGAATTATCAAAATCGGTTCACCCAGTTCAAAGTTATGAGCTAACAAACATAAAAAAAAAATACAGACGAATTGATAACCTCCTCCTTTTGGAAGTCGGTTGAAAAATGATTCGTTTGGTGTACTGCAAGTTCCTCCAGACGATTTTATAGAGTACTGACAAAAATTATAAGATACTTTACAGGCAACTTTTACAACGTTTGTTGGGAATAGTATTGGAAGTCAATTTTATCAACATTTAAAGAATATTAATTTTAATACAAAGCCATGCTCCTGCTTCCCATCTGACTTTTTATTAAAATTGTTTCTACGTATGAGAATTTACTATATCGTCAAATTCAACAATCGCACTCTGAAAACTAGTAAATCCAAATGTCAAAAATACCTTTCAGTTTCACATTTGTAGATTTTAATAGAATCAGTATCTCACAATTTTTTACTAACCTAGCCAACTAATTCGTTTTTTTATATTTATTTGTAATAAAACTCGTCATATATACTTCAAATTTTTTTCATTTTATTCCTGGCATCCTTTTATATACTCATACTACGAATACACAAATGTAGAACTGATAATATAATATATATATTTGTTTATTTATATATTGTGACAACCCTGCAGCAAAAACAAATGCCTACACAAAAGCGGCATTTCGCGTGATTTCAAAGGCGTTGGACCACTGGGTCTATTCTTTACACTGTGGTAATAGCCTGGAAGAACACAACTATCAGTCTATATGTATGTATAATTTTAAAGGAATTTCCTTTCAACTCCTAGCCGTTGAGGAGTTGTACCTTTCATCATCAGCTTATGCACATGAGATGGTAATTATCAGATGCAAATCTTTAAAAAACTTTAGAAAATATATAAAAACGTACTAAGTGCCTATAAAATTTAAGAGTTGCCATTGATTTCCCTAGGATCCCATTATCAGATACTAACTTGGTGACAATGGGAACATCTTGGAAGTATACCCTACCAAACAAAAAAAAAATTTTGAAATCGGCCCACAATTGACGCATAAATCGGTGAACACAGATAAAAAATAACATTTGAAGAATTCTACCTTCCATCATCAGCTCGTCACATGAGATGACGATTTTCAAACGCAAATGCTTGAACAGCTTTAGAAAATATATCAAAAACATAATAGGTGGCTATAAATTTTGAAAGTTGCCCTGGATTTCCTTGGGATCCCATCATCAGATCCTGATTTTGTGATAATGGGACCCCCTCAGAAATATACCCTACCGAACACAAGAAAAATTTTTGAAATCGGCCCACAGTTGGCGGAGAAATCGGTGAACATACATAAAAAAAATACATACAGTGGAACATATAACCTCTTCCTTTTTTGATGTCGGTTAAAAATTAAATTAATATGTACCTTTTGGTTGAACTTCGACCATAATTATTATTATTTAAACTATGAGAAAAGCATATAATATGCACTGATGGATCAATTGAAATAAACCTTTTTTTGCTGGAGGTCTTAAAGAACAGCTTATACAGCGCCATCTAGAAGCAAGTAGCGACACTAAGCTTGTATGTACATTGTATTGGACTAACAACAAAATAGAATTAATATTAATTATTAATTTTAATAAAAAATCCTACTATATACCAAATATCAATCATTATAAAAATATATTAAACTAATTATTTAGTTATACTTTATTACTACATAATATGATTTTTGTACCAGCTTTTTAAAATTTAATGTATCATTAAATTTAGTTTTCAATATTTAAGAAAAAAATCTCAAATGTTAAATTGAAATAATAAAAACATTTATCGTTTTAAATACTATCAAGTTGACCTCTCTCCGTCGGTCACTTGGTTCTCATTTTTTTTTATGTTTGTTACCTCAGAACTTTCGACTGGATGAACGGATTTTGATATTTTTTTTTTATCTCGAAGGTGGTGCTTCCCGTGTGGTCCCATTTTAATATTTTCCAGTTCTGACGATGGCATCCATGAGAAAACCATATAAGTCTTAAATTTGCATTAAGTATGTGCGCGACGAATAAATCTAAATAATTACAACGAACTATTTTTTGACACTGATAATTCCACTTGTTAGTGGTGCAGTAGTGTGGTTTAAACATCCATCCTAAATTATGTTATCGAATATTAAAGCTGATATTATTCTAAATTTTACTAAATTGATAGGCGTTCAATCAAAATTAGTACTCATATACTCGCCTAAATTTTCACAATAATGTTAATTGATAGAGTACAACTATTTCATAGAATATGATAGTAGGTACATTTTTATATAGGGCATAGGCAGTGGTAGCCCAGCGGTAACGCGCTGCTTGTATAACCGAGTGATGCGGGTTCAAATCCGGGTCTCGCACCTCTGATATTTTCATGTGCGAATCATTTCTATCATGATTGCCACTTGCCTTACGGTGAAGGAAAACATCGTGAGGAAACCTGCATGTCTGAGAGAACCTAGCAAGTTTTCGTAAGACATGTGAAGTCCGCCAACACGCACTGGGCCAGCGCGGTGGACTATGGCCTAATTCCCCTCATACTGAGGGAGGCCCGTGCCCAGCAGTGGGACGTTAAAAAGGGCTGATGATGATGATGATGTGCGCGACAAATGGACGAATAACTCAATATCACGCTAACCGATTTTGATGATTCTTTTTTTATTGGAAAGGATGTACTTCAAGGGTAGTTTGATATGAATTTGGTTAGGTTCTAATTATGAGATCCATGACAAAGAAACAGAACTCTTCAGTTCTTAGGAGCTAATTAACAATACTCGGCGGAATCTTTTAAAGGTTATCCGGATATTTGAGTCACGCACCGTTACTGATGATGGAAGGTACAACTCCTCAACGGCTAGCAGTTTAAAGAAAATTCTTTTAATATAATACGCACTTATGGACCGAGAGTTGTATACTTTCAGGCTATTAGGTTTATCTGATAGCTTGAAAGTATACAACTCTCAGTAATAGTAGGTATTTTTTTATAATCATTAACGTCTGGGAGTTAGGTGTAAAACGGGATGTGTGTGTGATGGACGTGGACAAATCTCGATTGCCTAATAACGTTTATTCTGAAACCTCGTTGACTTATGAGAGCAGTGGTTTAGTTGGCCTGCCCTATACTCATTTTATATTTAAATAAACAAAATACGTATCTACTTTACGCAAAAAATTTGAAAATAAATTATTTTTAACAAAAAAAAACAAAAACCGACTTCAAAGCTAAACAAATCTAAACTACAAAGTAGCAAATAATACTTTTAAGAACTTAATCGAAGCAAAATAACCTTAAATAGATACTTACATATTCGATTAATCTATCAATTTCTAAACATAATCTTTTGATTATGTTAAAATACCGTTCGAAAATCCATTGTCAAGGCAAGATATATCTATCCGTCCTGACTAATTAGTTGCTAAAATCCCGATTTTGTTGCTTTAACTGATTTCGAAAAAAAGAGTTCTGCTATCTTAACGTTAAGCTAACAGTAAACTCACGAAATCGGCGACAATTAAACCAAATTAATATGTCAGAATTTGTTGCTAATTTGTTGCTGGAAAATAGTGAAAGAAAATTTGTAAAAAATTTGAGAATTGGTTAGACCTGTAGAACGTTTACATTTTAAACTTTCCCTAGACACGCTTTAACGGATAGTATAGATTTGTCAAAGAAGAGTTATTCTGCCGCTGCAGGATTACCATCATTCATAAAAATACGCAAAGTACATGCTTTGCACTAACTGCAAATGTTGTAGCAGCTTCTGCGTGTAAAGAGGTCAATTCAATTGCTTTAAATTTTAATATATGTATGGTTTTGATTGCATAATACTAAGTTCCTTTGTGGACTTCCTCATCTCTCGTTTTTACGGAGTAGGTTTTTTTCTATTTATTTCTTAGTTCCGTTTTATCTATATCTATATCTATACTAATAATATTATAAAGAGGAAAGATTTGTATTTTTGTATTTTTGTATGTAACGAATAAACTCAAAAACTACTGGACGGATTTTAAAAATTCTTTCACCATTAGAAAGCTACATCTTTCCTGAGAAACATAGGCTATATTATATTTTCAAAAAAATTAGAGATCCTTACTTAAAATTAAACAATGTAACCCAAGGTATTAAAATGTTGCCTATAAAAGTCATTATTCTGCGTGCGCTGCGAAAGCTATTGATAATATATAAAATAATGTTCTATATAATATTAATAGTACTCATGATTGCTCACAAAAAAGTCCGCGGTGGCATATGCCTAATTATTACAGTTAAACCCCAATGACAGTTTTTGTTTAAATTATTAAGTTTATATACGGTAGAAATCGAATAGTGGTGATATTGGTTTCATGATAGTAATCCTTATCCATTTAAATATTTTGATAATTAAGGTTGATTATGTACGTGTAAATTTGACTTTAAATTAGGCGGATCGGACTTTTCGTTTAGAAGTTATGACGGTTATAAAGATTCTAAAAGTAAAAAAAATGTCGCAGTTTGAACAAACTATCCTATGTTTAGAATAAACTCAAAAACTACTGGACCGATTTCAAAAATTCTTTTACTTCAAAATTACATTGTTAGCGAATAACGTAACCTATATTTTATCCTCGTATTCCCCCTGGAACTTGAACTACGCGGGTGAAACCGCGGTGCGTTGCTACAGTAACTTAGCAAAATTACATTTACATAATACCAAATTATACAACATATCAATATCTAAAAACAACTTTGCGAGACCATATGCTCAGTTATTGTAGTTATTAAGTAAGAACATTATTATCTTCAATTACTAATATATAAAAATCACAGTTTTTGTTATCGAGTTCATGTGCATGTTTGGTTCGTCTGAGAATAGGTCCTAGGCTATTCTCAGACATACCAAACATGCACAAAAAATTATTCCCTTAAATGATAAGGGTGGCGGCCCTCTTCAGATATTTATTTTTTTGATTTTTAGATCAATTTTTTATTTTTTACATTTTATGATTTGGCATCATGGCGTACAAGTTATATAACCCAAAATTTTCATCCTTTTACCACAAATCCCTGTTTTAATAGGGATAAGAACGCGGGCGGAGCCGCGGGAACTACTAGTTTCTCTATAAAAATACGCCTTTTGTAACAACTATTTTGTAGTAGTTTATTATAATTAAAATAAAACCGCGAAAACATCTGTCAAAGTAAGTTAATTACAAAAAATAATATTTTAATTTTTTATCCCAAAACATTTTAATATGGAAAATAAGGTGACTCTTTCCAGAAATCAACATTATGAGTTTTATAGTTTCTGTCGTAGTCCTTCAGAACCTCTTTATCTTCATTTTGTAACTTGAATTCAAAAATGTTGAAGTTCTCTTGAATATGCTCAATCTTTTCGGTTTCCACTATCGGCACTACGCCCAGTTCATGCTGAAAATAAATTAATAAAATTAATAATCTAATAATTTTAACGTCCCACTACTGGGCTTAACACGAGGAGGACCATTGTCTACCACGTGGTGAGCAAGTGCGGGTAGTCGCGGGACTTCTAAAACTTGCTAGGTTCTCTTAGCAAGCAGATTTTCTTACGACGAAACACCGTAACTAGTAATTTTATGTTAAAATGATTCTGAGTTTCAAAAGCCGGTGTTGGAACATTCCGTGTGAGCGTTATTACTTCTGGCATTATTTTTTATAATCTTCTAAGTTATTTTTTAAGAGTAATTATTTGCATATATTATGTGTAACAATAGGGCCGTGCGGCTGTATGAGGCGGCATAATTAGATAGGCTATTTTACCTAAGTGCCAATTATATATTTGAACGTGGTGAATAACCACTAGATGGCGTTGTTAGTAAATGTAACTTTTCAACACAAGATGGCACTTGCACTATGTAGAGCAAAATACTGTGGGTGCCAGGAACACCTCCATTTAACACATGATGTATAGCATACAAGTGCGACCACGAGCACCTTGACCATTTTTTTACCTATACATTTCTGGATTTCTATTTGAATTATTTTTATATTATGTCCTTTTTAGACCTCTCTTCTATGTAGGGTTGTGGTATACTTTTTTACCTAAAAGGAAGGAAACGAACAAAAAAAATTACGACTTCTTTAGGTAGTCAAGTTTACCAATTATTATTCAAATGCTGTGTTATATACTGTCTTTAAAGTAAAAAGTAAATAATAAAAAGGTGTATATAATATAAAACTATAACATTCTTCAGTACACACGCTGTGAATGTTTAAAAAAACTTTCTAATCAGACTTCAGTTTCGAACATAACAGCTATCTAACCTATAAATGGTTGAACCGATGAAATAATTCCAGGCTTACTCACCAAATATCTAAGGTTAATTTGAGGAACCGTCTTTCTATATTTGTTGGCGATAGCAACCATTTTAGGATCATCAATCCTAGGTGGCGGAGAAAGAGATGTGGCCTTGGAGGGGAAGAGAGATCCGAAAGGAGAGTATCCCATCAATGCTATTTTGTGTTTTTTGGCGTATTCTCTGAGACAATCTTGCTGATTGTTTAAATTGACCTAAAGAAAAGAAAATAAATCCCTGCGTTAATATTAATTTTTTACGATCTTTGTTGAGGACTCCGACAAAGTATATAAATATGTTGGGACATTAACGCACAGCACCATCTAGTTCCATAGTAAGCTACGAGGATTGTCTTATGCATACCAGGTAGTTGATACTTTAGAACGTTACTTCACTTATAGAACCGGCGGAATTCGAACCGCTGGCAGAAATAAACTGGCTTAAATTTTTCGATGATAATATTGTTGGATGAGATAAGAGATTGCACTATTCCTATAGGATGAAGTATAATAGTGCAGAGAGATTCATAATTAGTGATGCCACCTCAATCATAATCATACAAGATCAGGGCTTACCTCCACTTGTAATACAGCAGGCAGTGCATTGAATTCACTGTGTCTGATGAGGCGGTCGAGCTGCGGTTGGTTGAAATTGGCAACTCCGATAGATTTAACAAGACCAACTTTTTTAGCGTCAATCAATACCTTCCAAGTTTCGAGATAATCAACATCGGACAAAGTTGAATTTTCCTGAAAACCAAACAATCTTTCATTTACGCGAAAAAAATTATAGAAGAATGTTTTTGTTTTCGGTGACGATGATTACTGTAAGGAAAATTTTAAGTAAATTTGCCAAAAATCCCAAAGAAAGAGGGTTTAATATTATGACACAGAGATTAATTAAAATTTTTATTTTTACAAAGTATACACTACGCCTTTGATTGTATCGATTTTGCTTTGAAGGTTTTAAGCTATCTCAGACATGGCTCATGAGATTCTCCTTTACCATGAGATAAGTGGTGATCATATTTAAAACGTTTCTCACATGAAAATATCATAGGTGCGAGAGTTGGGATTTGAACCCGCATTACTCGGATTTCCAAGCGAACGCGTTACCACTGCCTTACTCATCTCATCCGACCATCTGATACGTGTAGATACTTACAAACGTGGATATAGGCCAATGAATAAGGTAAAGATCTACGTAGTCAAGTTGCAGTCTCTCGAGTGAATCGTGCAGCGCCGGGAGTACGTCTTCTACTGCATGCTTGTCATTCCACAGCTGAAATTTAAGCATTTGTAAAAAAATAGTCCAACCAGCTCAAACATAGTAAAACCAGCTCAACTCAGGATTTGGATAAAAGTAAAAAAAATATTTTTCGAGATCAAAGGAGTGCAACTTCTGTTATATCATATATTCTGTGCTGTAACTTAAATTTAATTAAGGCTTTAGATATAAATTGAAAATTATCAACATTACACACCTTAGTAGCAATGAACAGGTCTTCTCTTTTCACAACGCCTTCTTTTATCTTCTTTTGGATCGCACGTCCTACCTAAAACGAAAAATATGGTATAAAGCTTTTATATATAATGGGACCTTAGAATTCCGAAAGCTGTATTTCATATTATATTTTTTCTTTTAAAAATTCTAGGGTAAAATATAGTTTAAGTCTATTTTTTATAAGCCCCCTACCACGCACGTTGGGGGGACCTAAACGAAGCGAGGGTAAGTCGCTAGTTTTAAAATATTACCGGTTTCTCAGTGAAGTATATAGAGGCGGTGTCAATGAATCTGTACCCTTCATCTATTGCAGCTTCCACGGCTTTTTGAATTGAGTCACTGGTCTCATCCTTTAACTCTGGGAGTTGGGTATCTCTCTGAAAATTTAGAATTAAAACTATTAGGCAAATGAAGCCGACAATGACAAAAACATTAAGTTTTCTTCTTGGAACAGAAAAAAAAATTATATGCTTAAGATATTTGAAGTATATCTTATTTAAGAGACACAGTATTGCTGTAGTCTTAGTATTAAATTAAACCTTTTTATAAGTTAAAACTTATAAGAAGTTTATGAAATACGAAATTTAACCACAGCGCAGCGCCATCTAAATTTAAAAATAAGCACTAAGTATTGCAGCCAACTTCATTTTAAGAACTGCCTCGATGTTGGTCGCCTCCATATATGTGGCCGTCCATGCTAGCCAAAGTAGATGGCTGATCTGGTGGTCCAATTCTCTCTCGAAAACGTTGCTCTAACTCTTAGACGATAATATCTCTCGCACATCTGGGTAGATCTACGCGGATATTTTATATTTTGAATATATTTTTTTATTTTTCTCTCCCATGAACTTGGTTTTTGCAGAGCACTCATAACTTAAAATCAATGCGATGGTTTTATTTTTTTTATCCTAATTTTAAAATAAATTTAAATTTTTAAAAATAAAAGATGACGAATTAAGTAAATTTAAATTCCAGCTTTGATATTATGTTGAAAAATTGCTACTAGTTACTACTTAACATCAAACAGATTGTATATAAATTTAAAAATGTAGTAAAAAGAAAAAAGAATACTCACAGGTACTTGCTCTTCTGCTCCGAGCGAAGTTCCGAAAGCTATCGCCGGCATGGTGTTCCCATCGTTGAGTAACCACAGTGATACTGTGCGTATATTCTAGAAAAAAATATGTTATCTTCACCAATATAATATATTTTTAATTTTACGTGTGATTTTTCTGTTCGTGTGTATGTCTAAAAAATATGTCACTGAACTTCTCCTAAACGGCTGAACCAATTTTGATGATTTTTGCGTGTGTATGAATGGGTTCCAGGGTTGGTTAAGTTTTCAGTTCGGTTCAGATTTAGGATTTACTTTATTACTTGAAGACCCGACAGACGTTGTCCTATCCTAAGATAAATAAATTAATAAATATAAATTATTTTTAACAAAAAACAAAAACCGACTTCAAAACTAAACAAATCTAAACTAAAAAGTAGAAAATAATACTTTTAAGAACTTCGTTAATTTTGAAGTCGGTGCCAGCCAAGACGGATAGACTTATCTTGCCTTTGCAAGGAACTTTCGAACGGTATTTTGATTATGTTTACAAATATTATAGATATAGATTAATCGAATATGTGGCTGGCACCGACTTCTAAATTAACGAAGTTCTTAAAAGTATTATTTTCTACTTTTTAGTTTAGATTTGTTTAGTTTTGAAGTCGGTTTTTGTTTTTTGTTAAAAATAATTTATTTTCAAATTATTAACGGAAAGTAGATACTTATTTTGTTTATGTACAAAAAAGAATTTTCCAAATCGGTCCAGCCATCTTCGAGTAATGGGGAACATACATAAAAAAAAGTCCCCAACGAATTGAGAACCTCCTCCTTTTTTTAGAGTCGGTTAATAAGAGCCTGAAAGAATTTAACTATCGGTCTATAATTACGTATAATATTGAAAGAATTTTCTTTTAACTCCTAACCGTTGAGGAGTTGTACCTTCCATCATTAGCTCAACCACAGGAGATGATGATTATCAGACGCAGATACTTGAACAGCTTTAGAAAATATATGAAAAACGTAATAAGTGCCTATAAAATTTGAGAGTTGTCTTCGATTTCCCTGGGATCCCATCATCAGATCGTGACTTGGTGACTATGGGACCAACTAGAAACTATACCCTTTCAAACAAAAAAAGAATTTTCCAAATCGGTCCGGCCATCGTCGAGTAATCGGGGAACATACATAGAAAAAAAAAAAAAAAAAAAAAAAAAAAGTCCCCGACGAATTGAGAACCTCCTCCTTTTTTTGAAGTCGGTTAAAAATAATTCTCCTGTGCGAATGAGTGTCATATCATGGTAAGTAAAGCATAGTAGTTAAACATGCTTCCAAAAAAGCCCTTTCATTTAATACCCACATTTACAATGTGGAGTACTCCTACAGGAGTCATTAAAAATATCTAGTCCGCCATTTTGTGTCTTCCGCCATGTTGCATTTAGAATAACGTCACATAGCTAACCATGCAATGTTAAAATTTTAGTTCAATCGGTTGAAGATAATTGGCTTCTAAATTGATTTGCAAGTTTCCACCCGAACAAACATACTTACATACATTACATACGCGTACATAGATTACAATTTAAATAAAAGCTTGCAAAAATCGTTTTTATCTGAGAAGAACAAGAATACAACAACTTGATCTTGACATTAGTAATTCTAAAAAAATAATATGTTTTTATTAAAAAGGCAAATCTCACGACCGCGACAAGGTGTTATGATTTATCTATACATACTTTTAGTGCAGTCATTGAAGCGAAAAATACGGTCTTACCTCCGAACCGAACCTTTACTGTGAACCGATTTGCATGAAATATTAGAATTAGGCTCATTTTACCCTTAACTTCAAAAGTGCAAATGATCTGAACTCCGCCTATTATTTTTAAGGGGTGTAAACAACCCCTTAATGGAAAAATTGACATTGAGCCATTTTATCGCTAGAAAACATGTCTAATAGTAAGTGGTGAAATTGTAAAGTGTTTTCTAACACAATTACCTCATATTAAAATAAAAAAATTGAAAATCTTACAACCCTTGCAAACAACCCCTAAATTGAAAAAATCACAAAAAAATACTTTGGTATGACACAAAAAGATGTAAGTATAGAGTAAGTAATATTTTATATTCTCTATAATAATTATCAAATTTTTAACCCCCTTTCAACCCTTGAAAAGTACTCCTTGATAAAAAATTGTTAAAATTTTTTTTGATAAAATGAAAAGGATTTAAATATTATTCCACACTCTCGAAATGATTATCATATTCTTAAGCTTTTCTACCATTAAAACTACCCCTAAATTAACAGTAAATATATATTATGATTACATATTATTTAAAAATAATTTAATTTAGAGTAAAAAATTGCCATTTAATGAATAAAATAATTACAAATTATATAAAATTGTATGTATATGTATGTAAATATATGAGCCATATTATGTATATATATACACATTACAATAGTTTTGGGTCTCTATTATACTGCGTACTTTCACATTGCTCCAAATATTCACACTCCGAAATTTTCAGTTACTAAGTAGAAAAAATATGATAAGTTTTTGGACCATAACTCCTTCAATTTTTATGCTATCACAATTTATAAAAAACCATTGTAAAGGTAATTAAGAGAGCTACAACATCCTTCATTGCAATATATAGTAAATTAATAAATCTAAACTAAAAAGTAGAAAATAATACTTTTAAGGACTTTGTTAATTTTGGAGTCGGTGCCAGCCAGGTATTTTGATTATGTTTACAAATTGATAGATTAATCAAATATGTATCTATTTAAGGTTATTTTGCTTTGGCTGGCACCGACTTCAAAATTAACAAAGTCCTTAAAAGTATTATTTTCTACTTTTTAGTTTAGATTTATTAAGTTTGGAAGTCGGTTTTTGTTTTTTTGTTAAAAATAATTTATTTTTAAATTTTTAGCGGAAAGTAAGTAAGTAAGATACGTATTGTGTTAATGACTATAAAAATTTACCTTCTATTATGAGGTAAACCTTATAGCCTGAAAGTATACAACTATCGGTCCATAATTGCGTATTATATTGAAAAAATTTTCTTTAAACTGCTAACCGTTGAGGAGTTGTACCTTCTATCATCAGTTACGATACGTGACTCAAATATCCATATAGCCTATAAAAGATTCGGCCGAGCATCGTTAATTTGCTCCTAAGAATTGAAGAGTTCCGATATTTGTCATGGATCCCATCATCAGAACCTTACCAAACTCTCATCAAACTACCCTTGAAGTATATCCGTTCCATTAAAAAAGAATCATCGAAATCGGTTGGCGTGATATTGAGTTATTCGTCCATTTGTCGCGCAAATACTTAATGCAAATTTGAGACTTTTATGGTTTTCTCATGGATGCCATTGTCAGAACTAGAAAATATTAAAATGGGACCACATGGGAAGGTGGTGCACCTTTCAAAAAAAAAAAAGAATCATCAAAATCGGTTCACCCAGTATAAAGTTATGAGCTAACAAACATAAAAAAAAAAAAAATACAGACGAATTGATAACCTCCTCCTTTTGGAAGTCGGTTGAAAAAACCTTTTTCTAAAACGGAAAAAAGGGCTTAAGAGAGGCTGTGATTGCGCTGCCACGCGCTCTTTAACCGACTTCAAAAAAAGGAGGAGGTTATCAATTCGTCGGGGACTTTTTTTTTTTCTATGTATGTTCCCCGATTACTCGACGATGGCTGGACCGATTTGGAAAATTCTTTTTTTGTTTGAAAGGGTATAGTTTCTAGTTGATCCCATAGTCACCAAGTCACGATCTGATGATGGGATCCCAGGGAAATCGAAGACAACTCTCAAATTTTATAGGCACTTATTACGTTTTTCATATATTTTCTAAAGCTGTTCAAGTATTTGCGTCTGATAATCATCATCTCCTGTGGTTGAGCTAATGATGGAAGGTACAACTCCTCAACGGTTAGGAGTTAAAAGAAAATTCTTTCAATATTATACGTAATTATAGACCGATAGTTAAATTCTTTCAGGCTCTTATTAACCGACTCTAAAAAAAGGAGGAGGTTCTCAATTCGTTTGGGACTTTTTTTATGTATGTTCCCCATTACTCGAAGATGGCTGGACCGATTTGGAAAATTCTTTTTTGTACATAAACAAAATAAGTATATACTTTCCGCTAAAAATTTGAAAATAAATTATTTTTAACAAAAAACAAAAACCGACTTCAAAACTAAACAAATCTAAACTAAAAAGTAGAAAATAATACTTTTAAGAACTTCGTTAATTTAGAAGTCGATGCCAGCCAAAGCAAAATAACCTTAAATAGACACATAAGTATTCGATTAATCTATATCTATAATATTTGTAAACATAATCAAAATACCGTTCGAAAGTTCCTTGCAAAGGCAAGATAAGTCTATCCGTCTTGGCTGGCACCGACTTCTAAATTAACGAAGTTCTTAAAAGTATTATTTTCTACTTTTTAATTTAGATTTGTTTAGTTTTGAAGTCGGTTTTTGTTTTTTTAAACAATCATATCTCTGTCAATTTTTGTTTGACAGTAAAAACTAAAAACCAAATTGTTTGTCAGAAAAATACCTAAATTTTTCATCCCCCAGGCGGATACGATTAATTTTAATTTTGGTGGAAATGGCCCTTATGAAACCCATTGATTTAAAAGAAAAAACATTAGATGCTCCTCTTATTTGCAATACAGCTCACTTATTTAACGTGCAAAAGACTTTTAATAGTGTTCATTTTAAAGCTTATTTCAAACACTACAAAACCCTTTTTTATTAGAATGCATAAAATGCATCTGCTCGCCGCTAGATGGCATTGACCACATCGATTGAATTTCAGACAAAATAAAAAACAGCTTTGATCTTTAATATCTAGCTTAATATTGCACTTAGAATACTTTATAAAAAACCAAATTGTTCATTTTTTTACCTGCTACAAATTTGTTCTTTATAAAATTTTCGATTAAACGTATATTTTTGGAGATATTTGCAAAAAACCGATAAAAACGTGAAAAAATTGCGAATTTTCAATTGCCAATAACTTGAAAAACTTTATAGATGATTTTTTGCTTAAAATTAGGCCTTCTATCGATATCCGAGGTTATTTTGAAAAAAAAATCACCCCCGAGAAGGGGTGGCAACCACCCCCAGGGTGGTTGCGGAGTTCAATCATTTTCACTTTTGAAGTTAAGGGTAAGATGAACCTAATTCCAAAATTGTATGCAATTCCGTTCACAGTAACAAAATTCGGAGCAATAATGCTTCAATGACTGCACTATTTTGATAAAATTCTTAATCAGTCGAATTCTTATATACCTACCTATATAAAATATATATTTTTTAAATATGTATATATAGGAATAGTCATTAATCGAATAAATCGATAAAGAGATCGTCGAATTTTTGTCTGTCTGTCTTTCTGTCTGTGAGCCACCTCATTACGAAAAAGCTATTAGATAGATTTTGATGAAATTTCGTATAATGATAGCTGGTTATCCGGCTCAACATCTATATATACATATAATAAAACTGTAGAAAAGTCGTTCAAAAAAAATTACAAAAAAATAGCCAGGGTGTTAAAGGACAACCAATAGCATCTTTTTAAAGCAATGATTTGCAGCAATGGCAAGCAGGGAATTTTTGTCTGTTTGTCTGTTTGTCTGTTTGTCGGTTTGTCGGTTTGTCGGTTTGTCGGTTTGTCTGTTTATTTGTCCGGGCATCACGTAAAATGTACGAAAGCAATGTAGATAACTTTTATACACAACGATTGAACGTAACTTGAAGTAACATTTAGTTTTTGTTTCATTGCAATCGGTTCAGTCTGTCAAAAGATATTTGAGTTTAAAGTGAAGAAGTAGAGAAATTCCAGAAGTAAAATTAGGATTATGTGAATTCAGTCTCACTCATCTACACGCCTGAGTGTAAATATGCGTGCACAGTTAGGAGGCTGCGAAAATGCACAGGAGTTTTCCAATTTATTGTTACAAATACCCCGTACAAGAAGATGGAAAAGTTATTTTGATTGATAATGATTTGAATTGATGATTCCACAGTTAATGTTGTTTATAAAGAAGCACAAGCATAAATAAAAAAAATGATTTGTATCGGTATCCTCCAACAGCGCTTCGCACTAAAAAATACATTGTAAAGTTCAGACATCCACGCGAAGGAAGTCGCGGGCACAGCTAGTACTATAATATGATACATTTTACTATGGGAAAATATTACACCTCTGAGAAATCTATAATAACCGTTAAAACCGTTAAAGCCAGCCAGGTATTTTTTGATTATGTTTACAAATTGATAGATTAATCGAATTAATTATCAGGTCTACCGAAAAGAGGGGGGGGGGGGGGGGGTGGCGTTGGTGTTCAAAGAGTACTCGATCTACGACTACTGTAGCTGTAACTAAACTACGAGCTTATCTTTATGTTTACATTCCCCATACGAAATAGTTTAAATAAACCACGTCCATTATTCCACCTAACTCCTGGAGGTTAATGAGATTTACCTTCTATTATCATATTAACGTAATTATGGTTTTGTTTTTTTGTTAAAAAATAATTTTTTATAACAAAAAACAAAAACCGACTTCAAAACTAAACAAATCTCAACTAAAAAGTAGAAAATAATACTTTTAAGAACTTCGTTAATTCTGAAGTCGGTGCCAGCCAGGACGGATAGATTTATCTTGCCTTTGCAATGGACTTTCGAACGGTATTTTGATTATGTTTACAAATTTATAGATTAATCGAATACGTGTCTATTTAAGGTTATTTTGCTTTGGCTGGCACCGACTTCAAAATTAACGATGTTCTTAAAAGTATTATTTTCTACTTTTAAGTTGAGATTTGTTTAGTTTTGAAGTCGGTTTTTGTTTTTTGTTAAAAATAATTTATTTTCAAATTTTTAGCGAAAAGTAGATACTTATTTTGTTTATGTAAAAAAAAGAATTTTCCAAATCAGTCCAGCCATCTTCGAGTAATGGGGAACATACATAAAAAAAGTCCCCAACGAATTGAGAACCTCCTCCTTTTTTGAAGTCGGTTAATAAGAGCCTGAAAGAATTTACCTATCGGTCTATAATTACGTATAATTTTGAAAGAATTTTCTTTTAACTCCTAACCGTTGAGGAGTTGTACCTTCCATCATTAGCTCAACCACAGGAGATGATGATTATCAGACGCAAATACTTGAACAGCTTTAGAAAATATATGAAAAACGTAATAAGTGCCTATAAAATTTGAGAGTTGCCTTCGATTTCCCTGGGATCCCATCATCAGATCGTGACTTGGTGACTATGGGACCAACTGGAAACTATACCCTTTCAAACAAAAAAAGAATTGTCCAAATCGGTCCAGCCATCGTCGAGTAATCGGGGAACACACATATAAAAAAAAGTCCCCAACGAATTGAGAACCTCCTCCTTTTGGAAGTCGGTTGAAAATACCTACGTATAACCTTCCTTTTGGCAGTTAGAAATTAAAACATAACACTCTGTACTAAAAAAGGATTATTAACATTATGCCCAACGAAGTGGGCACGGGTCAGCTAGTGTAATTATAATTGCATAAGTTGATAAAAAATGCTATGCAATAGCTTTACCGCGGCAGTCAGTGCATTTTGTGTTTTTTTTTCTGTCTCTTTGTTCCCGGTAATCTCTGAAACGTGTACATACCGTGTAGAGACTGGAGGTATTCCTGGCACTTACAGTAAGTGCGACCACGGTTCTGCCTTGACTATTTTCTACTTATGCGTTTCTGGATTTCTATTTGAATTATTTTCTTGTTTCCCCTTTTCACCCGACTGCGCCAGAAGGAGGGTTGCAGGAGGAAAAAACGCTCGAATGAAAGCGTTTCTTACGAACGCTGCCTTAACAATGAAAGATATATTTTTGAGTTCTAGAGAAAAGATGTGGAGCTTAAAAATGCCTACAAAAAAGTCAACGACAGCATATGTCTAACTTTTATATGTAAGTTACAAAAAGTAGTTTTTTTAATATTAGTATAGATATTTTAATTTTTAATATTAATATTATTTTTAACAAAAAAACAAAAACCGACTTCCAAACTTAATAAATCTAAACTAAAAAGTAGAAAATAATACTTTTAAGGACTTTGTTAATTTTGGAGTCGGTGCCAGCCAGGTATTTTGATTATGTTTACAAATTGATAGATTAATCAAATATGTATCTATTTAGGGTTATTTTGCTTTGGCTGGCACCGACTTCAAAATTAACAAAGTCCTTAAAAGTATTATTTTCTACTTTTTAGTTTAGATTTATTAAGTTTGGAAGTCGGTTTTTGTTTTTTTGTTAAAAATAATTTATTTTTAAATTTTTTGCGAAAAGTAGATACGTATTGTGTTAATGACTATTGTATGCGCCAATGCGAATACCGCCCTCGAAGGCAGTTTCAAGGAAGGTAAGGGTGGTTCACGTGCCCTCGGTACGCAATTCAAATAAAGGCCACTTTCCCCGATCCTCCGTCGGCATGAATACCCTAACGCAAAAGAGAAAAGCACTCACCTGTGTGTCTTCTTCTCCCGCGCGTTCCAGGCGCCTGGGATTCCCAATGGTCAGGTGCACCAGTGCTAAAGCACTGCTACAGCGGTAAAAATAATTCAGCGGCCGTACTAAGGCCACACGCGAACTTATGGCCACACCTTAGCGGTTATTATAAAAGTAGATTACGTCCGTCCACGTCGCGATCTAATGGCCGAGAGTGAGGGCGCGGTTGATGCGCACGAGTATAGACAACAACAAGGGTCGTGCATTCACTCGTACGTCATAAGCATTCAGCCGATCGGTAAGAACGGCAAAAATGGCCCAAACAGCATCCCCCGCCTTGAAAGGCAATGCCTTTCAACACGCAGGAATAATCAGCCTAAATAGGCTAACTAACAAAGTAGAGGGTCGCGAGGTAGAGCAAGTAAAAATTTAAGATGCAGTTACAAAAAAGAAAAATATATATATATATATATATATGCGGTTATACTTATGCGGCTATACAAAAATGCGGTTGCAGGAAAAAGTGCGGATATACATAAATAATAAATATTTAATTATAATTAACAAGAATATTAATATAATTTGAATGCAGTTAAAAGTAAAATAAATAGCGGTTTTATTTATTTATTTATTTTATTTATTTTTAAACTAATGCGAGGAAAAAAAATGATATTAGTAAATATTGGGTAAAGGGCAGAGGCGAACAATAGGACGCTTTAATGTACCAGATTTAGTTTTAACTAAAGCTATCCTAACGTGACCGTCTTTACCTTCAATCGTCTCAGTTATAATGCCTAATGGCCAATGCAATGGAGGGGTATTATCTCGCATAATCAGTACTATCATTCCCTTATGTACTTTCGGTACATCCGTATTCCATTTTTGCCGAATCTGGAGTGTGTGTAAATATTCCTCACTCCACCTTCGCCAATAGGAACGGACCAGTCCGTCAAGTAGCATAAAGCGCGATAGTAAATTTGGTTTATCTTCCTCTACGTTAGGTGATGGAAGATAAGCCAAAGGCGTCGTGTTTAAAAAATGTGCAGGAGTAAGAGGTAAAGGTTCCGCAGGATCTTCACTGAGTATTCCTAACGGCCTTGAATTAAGAATTGCCTCGATCTGGCAGAGTACGGTTAAGAGCTCTTCGTAAGTAAGAATCTGTGAACCAATCACTCGAAAAAGATGCGTTTTAAAAGATTTAATGGTCGCTTCCCATCCACCACCGAAGTGGGGAGCGTTAGGTGGAATCATTTCCCAAGAAATGCGATTTTTAGCTAATTCGGTTTTGAAATCTTCACTGAAAGCGTTAGACTTTAAAAATTGCTGAATTTCTGTTAAGTATGATTTTGCACCAACGAAATTTGTACCATGATCCGAATAAATCCTTTCAACAGGACCGCGGCGAGAAATAAACCGTTTGAATGCATTCAAAAAAGCGTCGGTACTTAAATCGGTGGCAACCTCGATATGCACTGCACGAGTAGTCAGGCACACGAAAGCGCATAAATAAGCCTTTTGGCTTTTTATACCACGTCTCCTAGTTAGAGTGATCATAAGCGGTCCACCGTAATCAACACCAGTGTGTGCAAAAGGTTTGGATATTTTTAAGCGGCAGTTGGGTAAGTTAGCCATAACCGGCGGCTGAGCAGGTTTAGGGCGTGCTCTAAAACATGCGATGCAAGAGTGAATTTTCGCACGTACAGTGCGACGAGCGGATAATATCCAATACCTTTGGCGAAGCAAAGAAAGTACATGTTGTGGTCCAGCATGACAAGCGGTGCGGTGAACATAATCGATAATAAGATCTGCAATTTTATGTTTAGTAGGCATAAGAATAGGATGTTTGTGATCGAAAGTTAAATCGCTATTCTCTAATCGACCACCGACTCGTATAACACCGTCGAACAGAAACGGTCTCAGTTTACGCATCGAAAGAGGTGGTTGGTTGCCAGTTTGTAATAGTTTCAATAAATCCGAAAAATGAGCAGCCTGAACGGAGCGAATTATAAAGTATTCTGATTTATTTAAATCATCCGCGGTAATACTACCTCGCGTTTTTAAGCGTTTCGAAAATCGCAATACGTAAGTAAGCACACGAAGTAATTTTGACCAACTAGAAATCCGTTCAGTCAACGAAGTTAATGTAGAGTTTTCTTTATTGGAAGGCGGTAAATAATTTGACAGAACGACTGCCTTATATTCAGGTAATTCCTGCGCGGAGTTAACATATACAAAGGGCTTAATAGGCCACTGAGACATATCTTTGTGGACCCAAGGCGGTGCGTTAAACCATAGAGTATGCGAAACAAGTTGTGCAGGAGTTAAACCACGCGACAAACAATCACTGGGATTTTCCCTTCCCGAAATGTGATAAATGTTTTGAACATCTAAACATTCTTGAATTTTAGTAACGCGGTTAGCTACAAAGGTTTTTAAGCGGTGCGGACTGGAATTGATCCAGTTAAGAACAATAGTTGAGTCACAAAATGCAAAAACATTATTAAATATAAAGCGGTTGTCATATGCTTTAAGAACGACGCGAATCAATTTAGACATTAAATGTACTCCCATAAGTTCTAACCTAGCCAGACTTATCGTTTGAACAGGTGCAACCTTTGACTTTGCGCACAATAGGCGTACAGAGACTCCGTCTTCAGATTGTACGCGAACATAAAGTGCAGCTCCATAACCCTTCTCAGAAGCATCTGAGAACCCTAAGAGTGCAGCGTTGCAACCATGAGTCACACCAATGTGACGCGGGAGGGATAAGTTTGACAAAAGTGGAAGTTCACTTTGGAACCTTGTCCATTGGGTTTTGATATGCGATGGAGGCTCGTCGTCCCAATCTAGCTTGATTAACCAAAGCTCTTTAATTAGAAGCTTAGCGAAAATAATTAAAGGAGCGGCGAAACCCATTACATCCCACAAACGGGCTATAACAGACAGCATATTTCGCTTAGTACATGGTACCTCAGCGGGGCAAATGAAAAAATTAAAATTATCTTCATGAGGATCCCATGTTACACCTAAAACCTTTTGTGTTGCGGTTGAATCAAAATTGAGTGAGTATGGATGCAAATGGTTTTGCGAAAGAGAAGAGAGCACTTCGGGCGAGTTACTTAACCACTTATGGAGTTTGAAACCTCCAGCAGCGAACATATCAATAAGTTGCGAGGCTACCTTCTGCGCCGAGTGCACATCATTCATGGAACAACAAATGTCATCCATGAAGAAAAAACCATCATTAATCACCTCAGAGGCGAGTGGAAAATTATTTTTCTCATCATCTGCAAGTTGTCGCAGCGTGCGGAGTGCTAGAAATGGACTGGAAGTCAGTCCGAAGCAAACACGTTTAAATTCAAACAACTGAATAGGATCAGAAGTGTTGAAGCGATAAAGTATTTGTTGAAATTTATAAAACTGTGGATGTACCTTTATACGCAAATACATTTGCTCGACATCAGCACACAGTGCGATTGGAAGTAAGCGGAAATTAAGCAAAATTATAAACAAGTCTGCTTGTAAATTTGGTCCGGAAAATAAAATATCATTTAGTGACACCCCTGTATCAGTACGTGCACTAGCGTCCAAGACCATGCGGATTTTTGTAGTAATTTTATCTTCACGTATTACACCGTGATGCGGAATGACGTAAGTTAATGAAGGAAGCTTACTGTCAGCGGATATCGGAGCAATATAATCCTTATCACAATAATCAGTAATAATATTATTGTAAGCGGAGCGGTAATTTGGATCGCGCAAAAAACGCTTCTCCAAAGCAAAAAATCTACTTTTAGAACTCTGCATTGAGTCACCTAAAGCTGAGGGGTTAGTTTTAAATGGCAGAGAAACAACATAAGTACCTGTTGCTTCGCGGGCAGTTGTAGATTTGTATATATCTTCACATACCTTCTCATCATGACTAAGCAAGGCGGAGCGAGGAGTGGAAATTTCTTCAGTTTCCCAAAAACTTCTCATCAGAGCGTCTAACGGCTGGCCGGTAAACGCACAAAACGTATGAGAAGGCGGAGCGGCGGTGCGGGGTGAGCGACACTTAACAGGAGCATCTCCCATTAAAATAAATCCAAGCGGAGTTTGAATCCCCGTAGGGGTACCTGGAGGTCCATGGACGCGGCCAGGCAGCAGTAAGCGGGTAAATAACTTAGCGCCAATCAACATCTCGACCTCACCGGGATCAGAGAATGTGTCATCAGCAAGCGGCGTGCGGGAAAGATAAGCTAACATCGACCTATCAATAGGCAACGTAGGGATACGGTCCGTAATATTTTCCACGACAAGTGGTTGCAAATTAAAAGAAATATTGCGATCAAAACGCGAGTAAAATTTAATATTTGTTTCTCCCTTAACCTCCATAGAAGAACCACCAAACCCGTTTACAGTAACTTGTTCAGGAAGTGAATTAATTTTTAAAGATAATTTCTTACAAAGATTTATAGTAACAAAGTCATTCATAGATCCGTTATCAATTAGAGCGCGAGCGATGTATTCGTAATCGTCATTTGTACGTAGTACAATGCGAGCCGTAGCAAGCAACACGGTTTGCGCGTCGCGTAAACTCAGCAATGTATTCGAACACATTGATAGCGGTTGCATAACGTTATCGGTATGAGACGCGTCGTACGAGCGAGATAGGGCAGGTGAGCAAGTTGTCGCGCCCGATGACTCAGCGGTGTGCGGTGCGTGCGTTGCGTGTTTTTGTTCCGCGGTGAGTCGGGGTTCGATTCCTGAGGCGGGAGGCGATGTGAGATTTTTATGAAAATGTAAAAGAGTGTGATGCGTTTTAGATTGACAAATACTACAAGATTTATTTGATTTGCATAAAAATGTTTTATGATTAAAACTTAAACAGTTGCAGCAACTATTGTTTTCTTTAACAATATTATAGCGTTCTTTAGGCGTTAATTTAAGAAATTTAGGACAGCGATAAAATTGTTCGTGACCTATTTTTGAGCATAATGGACAACAATTATTATTTGATTCGGAAGTAATAAAAGATTTAGTGTATTTAGCATTATTAACCGGTTTAGGTGCGAAGTGCGAAGAACTTTTACTATAAGAGTTTTTACTAGTGGATGGAGTATTAAAAGTATTCGACGAAGAACGTTCTATAATTTTTACTTGTTCTTTTATGAATTTAACTAAAGATTCATAAGTGGGCAATTTTTCACTTCTAACAGAAAGTTCAAAGTTACGAATAGTTTCTTTATCTAATTTTTGTAATGCTAAAAATAGAAAAATAAAATCTTTTTTATTTGAAATATTTAATCTATCGAATGAACATACAGATGCGGCAAATTTATCTAAGAAATTATTTAAACCATCAGCGGAGGCTGTGGTCAACGGCTTTAAATTTATAATTTGTTGTAAATAAGTAGTTGCGAGCGTGCGAATGTCTTGGTACTTGTCAACCAGCGTAGAATATATTAAATCGTAATTATCTGCGGTAGGCGGTATATCAGAAATAGCGGATAACGCGGACTTGGAAAGAATACCGGATAAATAAAATACCTTATCGGATTTACTTAAATTTGTGTTATTATGTACTGCGTTATTAAAACATTCAAAAAATGATGGCCAATTTTTTAAGTCTCCATCAAACGTTTTTAAATTTATAGGAGGTAAATTTAATCTAGATTTCTCTGTAGGTAGCGGTGTAGTATAGCCTTTAAGCTGCTGTACTACAGACTTTATACAACAATAAATTTTATAAATGAAACTACCTTTTCGGATTTTGTCGCGGATTTATTTTGATTTTTAGTTCCCGACGTTTCGAATGCTTTACAGCAATCATGGTCACGGGAGAGACTAAGGTATTTGACGTCTCATAGTAGTGATGGGTAACTAGCCAAAATCTCAATAACTTAGCTAGCCGGTTATTTGTGGTTAAATAACTAGCTATATAACCAGCTATTCAGCTATTTGGCTATTTGGGTAACTCACTAACCGACTGATAGTACGTTAGCTACGCAGCCGCGACAACGTTCGAATCCCGCTACGGAACATATTATTATCGTTTTTTATTTTTTTATTTTATTTTATTTTATACTTCCTTGAAAAGAAATGAATTTCTATTATACGTATTATTAAATTATTTTATTAAAAACTGTCAATCTAAAATCAATATATCTTTAATCTACAGCGCCATCTATATTATATATGGGTAACGTCAGACCTAAACAACACACACCAGTACAAGTAAACTAAAAGTTTAACCATAGATGTCGCGCTACTTCATTTTTTTATTTCTAATGACGCAAAAAATAATTTTTCCACCCTCAAATATTCTACTGACCCTTTTTTTTATTACAATATTGCTATTAATTTTTAATATAATAATAAAAACTATATAAATAAATTATATAAATAAAATTTTAGAATCTGTGTATAATACTAGAGGGCGCTGTTCGTAAAAAAACAAATACTTTGTGTCAATGTTTTTTTATTTGTTTGCCTAATAAGGCAATAAATAAAAATAAATATATTTATATATTTATTATTATATTAAATTAATGGTAATGTCATAATAAAAAAAAGGGTCAGCAGAATATCTGAGGGTGGAAAATTCTTTTTCATATATCGCAATGAAATTAAAACAAATCAATAATAATAATTAAATAAGGCTGATTTCAATCATGTTTCTATAGAATATCTTAGACGAAAAGAATGTAATATTATTATATATTTGTCAGAAAATAGCAATGCACAAAAGAAATCCAAAAATAGAAAGTATGAAGGCATAAAAAAATAAAGATAATACATATAAATAAAGAAAACACAAAAATCAAAACAATAAATTAAAAACAAATCAAAAATAATAATAATATTAAATAACTATAGACTATACAATACATATTATATGACATAAAAATGTACAGCCTAAATAAATACAAGAAGCTAATGCTCAAAAGGTAACATAAATGAGATGTCAAATGACTTATGACATTGTCAATGTCAATTATTTATAATTGTTAATAAAAAAAATTAAATGGATAATATAAAAGCAAAAACTATAGAGACCGATACTGACCTAACGATAAAGAATGTAGAAATATAAAGATTAATCAGTTTCCGTTTCAATGAGGTGCTAAATTTTTTTTAAAGTAATAGTAAATTTAAAAAATTATTTATTAAAAAACCACAGGTGACCTACCAAAAATGATAAGAGACCTATACAGACCGAACGTAGACCTATCGATTCAGGTCATTTTGATTTCAAAAATCCTTCGATGGGGTGCTAAAATTGTGCAGCTCACTTTTTGACTAGTATATAATAGTAATTTGTGAACTGTGCTCCATTTCGAATATCATCACAGAGTACATACTACATTGGTATTTGGTACACAAAAAAGTAATTAATAATTGGGAATTTAATTGTTTTTATAATCGAACAATCACCAATAGTCGTCGAACAAACGATGATTGATCAAAATTAATTAATCTGAGCGATAAAAATAAAGATATCTAGTAAGGGTGTCCAACTTAAGGGTGAACATTTGTTTAATTAATTATAAATAAATAAAAGACGAACTAACAATTTTTACATTCGAACATTGACGAACAAACGACGAACAGACAATTAAAAATAAAAAAAAAACCGAAAATCAAAACAAGTTGGGTCAACTTCAGTGAGCCCTACTCGCTAGGCTATTATAAAATAGCTATTAGCTACGTCCGTCGCGTTGGCTATAGAGACGCTACGGCTACCTACCGGCTACTCGCTAGCTATAGCTACTAGCTACTAGACTAGTATAGTATTATGTTATCTATGCTACTAGCTAGTCAGCTATGCCTGCATGGAACGGCTGCATAACGTAGTGCTTATATGTAATCTGTGGCAGCTGTCCGCTATAGCTATTTGTATTTATCAGTATATTATCTATACTCTTTGGCTATTTAGCTAAATAGCTAGTTATCGTATTGACGAATATCATAGCCGTGGCTATTTTGAGAATAGCCGCTATTTAGCTAGTTAGTTAAATAGCTACCCATCTCTATCTCATAGGTTTATATACTTGTTACAGACAGTGCCTACCCACAATTTACAAAAATTTTGAAAATGGCATCAGAGTACCTTATAAAATTTTAATTCTAAACATTTATAGTTAAATTTAAATAATTTAAAAATAATTTATAATTATGGCAATATTATTAACTTATTTTTAGCTAGTATTATTATAATTATTATAATTTTTATTTTAATATTAGTTATTCAAAAGTATTATGTAGTGTTGCTATTCTAATAATATGTATATTTTCTTACCTATAAATTGTTTATGCTAAGTTGCATTTTATTATTTAAATTAAGTATTAATTTGATATATAAGAAAATTAAGTTAAAATATAAATTGAATTTTGATTATTTTAAAGTATTAAGCAACACTACTGCAAATTAAAAATAATTTAATCAAATCAAAATATGCTTAGATTTGACAGATTCTTTTGAATTATAATTTTTAAAAATTTCAATATAATTTTTAAAATTCAAATAAAGGCCACTTTCCCCGATCCTCCGTCGGCATGAATACCCTAACGCAAAAGAGAAAAGCACTCACCTGTGTGTCTTCTTCTCCCGCGCGTTCCAGGCGCCTGGGATTCCCAATGGTCAGGTGCACCAGTGCTAAAGCACTGCTACAGCGGTAAAAATAATTCAGCGGCCGTACTAAGGCCACACGCGAACTTATGGCCACACCTTAGCGGTTATTATAAAAGTAGATTACGTCCGTCCACGTCGCGATCTAATGGCCGAGAGTGAGGGCGCGGTTGATGCGCACGAGTATAGACAACAACAAGGGTCGTGCATTCACTCGTACGTCATAAGCATTCAGCCGATCGGTAAGAACGGCAAAAATGGCCCAAACAACTATAAAAATTTACCTTCTATTATGAGGTAAACCTAATAGCCTGAAAGTATACAACTATCGGTTCATAATTGCGTATTATATTGAAAGAATTTTCTTTAAACTGCTAACCGCTGAGGAGTTGTACCTTCCACCATCAGTTACGGTACGTGACTCAAATATCCATATAGCCTATAAAAGATTAGGCCGAGCATCGTTAATTTGCTCCTAAGAATTGAAGAGTTCCGATGCTTTGTCATGGATCAAAATCTCATCAAACTACCCTTGAAGTATATCCTTTCCATTAAAAAAGAATCATCGAAATCGGTTGGCGTGATATTGAGTTATTCGTCCTTTTGTCGCGCAAATACTTAATGCAAATTTAAGACTTTTATGGTTTTCGCATGGATACCATTGTCAGAACTGGAAAATATTAAAATGGGACCACATGGGAAGCACTATGTACTAAAAATGATTATCAAAATCGGTTCACCCAGTTCAAAGTTATGACCTAACAAACATAAAAAAAAAAATAAAAAAAAAATACAGACGAATTGATAACCTCCTCCTTTTGGAAGTCGGTTGAAAATAACTATTCGGGTATACATTTTTTATTATGACTTTTTTATTGATAAAAAACTTATTTATAAAATTATTAACTTTATTTTATTTACAAACCAGACGGTGTAATTATCGAATGATATAATAATAATAGCCGTCATCACGTAGACTATACATTACACACTGTATAGCCATCATACAAAGTCTATAATACATAAATAATAAAAATCTCACGTTACGGACGTTTTTTCCCGGTCGGGGTACCCCTCCGCATCGTCCCTTAAGGAACTTCGTTCCAAAAATATCACCGATGTGTGCGTTCACACAAAAAGTACTGAACCAATTTTAACTCATCTTTGTGTAGTGATAGATTATTACTATAGCCTCGTAAGTCCCCGCGTACTTGTACAAGTACAAATTAATGATAGCAGTTCAGACCTGACATTTGTACTACATAGATGGAGTAACTGCCTAATGTACTTACCCAAGTACAAATGTTGGATTGCCTATTTACCGGGTAGTTTTTCTACAACGCCATCACTGCTACTGTCATTATAAATCTTTACTCTGTGGTCAATTCCGCCATGTTTTACAGGTTACGTCAACTGTCAGTGTTAGTGTCACTTTTTAGCAAAATGGCTACGCGGTCGGGTCGTCGGCTAGCACGAGGTAAGATTATCTGTTTATATCAATTAAATCATTTGTTTTTTCTATTGTATTTTACATGAAATAGTGCTTTTAAATTATGAATATTGTAAAACAAGCAATATTTGACAGAAAACTATATATTTAGAGAGGTTTGTAATCAGTCAAAATAATTTGTGTACTTGACATGGTACGTTAGGGGTTTGTTACATTAATAGCTGTTTATAATTTGTACTTGTGGTGGTACATTCGGTCTATATAACTACTGTTTTTTTTTTGGATTCCAGTTTTCGACGAAATACAAATAGCAGAACTTCTTAATAATTCAGAGTTCGAAGACTTGGATGATGAAGATGTGCTTATACCTGACCCCTAACAAGAAACGAATAGCGATTCTTCTTCGTCTTTGGAATCTGAATGTGCAGAAATAGAAATTGCTGTAAGTAGAGGTGGACCTACTCGTCGTGCTCAAAGTGCTCGTGGCCAACGAGTTGGACGTAGCCGTGGCAGAAGCACAAGTACAAACTGCAAGGGGTAGATCTGCGAGATCTAGTCCAGGTTTTGAAAATCCAAACCGAACCACCCAAGACATAGAATGGCATGAAAATAACTTGTCGATTGAAAAATTTCTTGTCGATTTTAGTTTATTAAAAATTTTGAACTCTTATATTTGACTGTGATTTTGCTATAAGACGTTAATTTTAACTAGTACGTAAGGAAGATTGTTATGTCATCTATCCTATTTCTATAATTAATATTAGTGATACTGTTATCCTCTGATTTATAAAAGTTAGTTATGTTAATATTGTCTTTGGGGCAGAATTTTATAAATGTTTCTAGAAGAAAAATATTGTTTATCTATACATATAATAAAACTGTAGAAAAGTCGTTTTTGTACATCAAAAAAAATTACAAAAAAAATAGCCAGGGTGTTAAAGGACAACCAATAGAACCCATTTCCAGCATTTTTAGAATTTTTGTCTGTTTGTCTGTTTGTCGGTTTGTCTGTTTATTTATCCGGGCATCACGTAAAATGTACGAAAGCAATGTAGATAACTTTTATACACAACGATTTAACGTAACTTGAAGTAACATTTAGTTTTTGTTTCATTGCAATCGGTTCAGTCTATCAAAAGATATTTGAGTTTAAAGTGAAGAAGTAGAGAAATTTCAGAAGTAAAATTAGGGTTATGTTCATTTGGTCTCACAACTTCAAGTAACTTTTATACACAACAATATGTGCATAAATTGAAGTAACATTAAGTTTTTTGTTTCATAGTAATCAGTTCACACCTTATAAAAAATGTAAATTAATAAAATTATAATAGTGTTTCCGAAGTAAAATATTAAAACAGCGCCATCTACGAGTATTCGTACTTAGACTGGACTATAACTAGAGATCAACTGCGTGCAGTATTGTTCGATAGATGGCGTTGTGCGTGTGAAGTCATTTTCTGAATCGCGGTGTTAAGATTTTCCTTCCTTGAAAGAATGACCTTCGCCTACGTCTATGTCCGCCGGCCTCCGCTTAGGAGTTAGGAGTAATTGTGTTCTGTGCCGCCGGCCATTTATGAGTTTTGTAGGAGTCTTTAAAGTTCTGTCTTTAAAGAGGTGTGTATATGTAAAGGTATTGAGTTGAATTGATAGTATCGTAAATCGTTTGTTCGTTAATTCGTTATTTCGTAATTCGTTTTATATTTCAAAAAATTTTGGTTAGAGATTCGGTCTTACTTTCGAATTGCGAAGTAAATATTAAATAATAACTTGCGATTTGAGTCAAGTAGTTTTATTTACTTCGTAGTTTGATATTTTATTGCACAGACACATTGCTGATTGCATTATATGTTTTTAAAAACTTTTACCACTAAGGCTGATATTATGATTAAATTTGTGTTGATATTAAATTTCTAGATAAGAGATTTAAAATCATACGCAGTATTATTTTAAAGTTTAGTTTATCTTGCCTTATAATAAATTTATGTCCTCCCAAACTTTGTAACGGCACTCGGCTCAAAGTCACAAATCTGCAGCAAAACATAATCGAAGCTGAAATATTAACCAGTTGCGACGCCGGTGATATTGTTTTTATTGCAAGAATACCTATAATTCCCAATAACTTTCCTTTCTCTTTCAAACGAGTGCAATTCCCAGTCAGTCTATGTTATGCCATGACGATTAATAAAACTCAGGGCCAGACATTATCCGTTGCGGGGGTGGACCTAAGTATTGGATGCTTTTCCCATGGTCAACTATACGTAGCTCTTTCCCGCGTAAACAACCCCAATAACCTTTTTGTGTACCTACGCTCCAGATGGTTCCACAGCTAATGTTGTTTATAAAGAAACACTAGCATAAATTAAAAAAATGATTTGTATCGGTATCCTCCAACAGCGCTTCGCACTAAAAAATACATTGTTAAGTTCCGACATCAACGCGAACGAAGTCGCGGGCACAGCTAGTGTTGTAATAAAGTAAAATATATACTACTAAGTGATCTTTAGAAGAAAAATATTATTTAATTTTGATACGAAATAAAAAAAATAACTTTTTTATATTGTTTTATTATACTATGTTAAAACCTAATGTACTCACACAAGTACAAAATATTTTTAATTATTTCCCTCTTAAGAACGTGCTATACATCACAAACATACCGTAAAAAATACATACAACGGTCCCTCATTTCAAAAATTGCCTAAAATCGACGTATCTTTGTCTCGGTCTGAAGCATTATTCTTCGTTTGTACTTGGTATAGTACAGCCGGCAGATATGACTACTGATGTTAATAAAACACAGGACTTACGAGGATAGGGTCAATATTTAGACTACCTAAAAGGAAGTAGTTATATTGGAAAATATTTTATTCGCACAGAGAAACAGAATAACTGATTCTATAGATATTTACATGGGGAATCATAGTTGATACTTAATACTTATAGCGCGAGCGTAGCCGCGGGTCCCGCTAGTACTTTATATTCTTCTTTATAACGTAAATGTCATATGGTACATAGATATCAATAAAAATCAAAATGGCGGATGTGTGAGCTGTCAATTTACATACATATCTCATAATTTTTGTCCGAATCGATTGAGTGGAATATCAAAATACAGGTTATGGCTGTTACAAAAAAAATATTAAAAGACCGAGAGAAAAAAAGATTGCGTAAAAAGCTAACTAAAAGATGAAAACAATTTGACGATACATCATAGTATTATGCAGTCGGAAAGAAACGGAGCAAGACTTGCAGCTAGTACAAAACTTTTACTGGCCAATATCTAAGAATTACAAAAAGTAGTTAAGGAATATGACACTAAGTTATATATCATTTTATCACAGGCCTCCCTCGTTCTGAGGGCGGTCCGTGCCCAGCAGTGGGACGTTAAAAGGGTTGAAGACAGACATTACGGGAGCTCCATCGTTCTTATGCTTGGAAGTTTGATCACGGTACCCTCGCGTCGGTCCGTTCGATACTTCCCTATCGGGGATGTACCTAACAGTTATAAAGGTTGATCCTAGTGATTGCCTATTTGTGTACTAAAATTACCCCAAATCCGTCCAGCCGTTTTACATAAACACAAACACACATACCTACTAAGTTTCGCATATTATGTAATATTAGGACTTTATAGAGAAGACATTATTTGTATGAAATAAAAAATATATTTTACTTACATGGCAATATGCCGCACTAATACACATTAAGAAAAATATTTTCAACATCGTGCTGATTTACTAGTATAGTTCAAGGCGATGTGATCATCTCGCAATCGCCTCACGACTGCGACTCAAATGTTCGCGTTCAGACTATACTAAATAGTAGTCCATGATAGAAAAAAAATTATCATAAAAGTGTTAGATTAAAAAATACGTAACTGCGTAACAAGTCTAACAGAAAGATAGGTATATACTACAAAAAAGATTGATGAAAATTGATGGTTGACAAATGGGAAATAAATTAGTGAATTGTTTTACGTTTGCCTAATTATGTTAATAGATAGTGCGATAAAAATAGAGTAAAAAAGCTATGTAATATTTAAATTAAAAGACTAAAAAAATGCGTTTCTGTGTAATGTGGAAATGAAAAAACCCTAAAAAATATGTTGTGCTCTGATTCAAAATTTTTACGCGGTATCACTTTCACAATTAATACGAATCTAACATCACCACTGAAGCTAAAATTCATCGAATCGTTTAGGTCGCAGAGCGTGCCAAACAGTTATACATACATACTCGTACATACTCTCGAAAAACATAACCCTCCTTCTGGCGCAGTCGGGTAAAAAGGAATAGTAAAAGAAAATAATTCAAATAGAAATCAATAAATGCATAGGTAGAAAAATAGTCAAGGCAGACCGCAGAGCCGTGGTCGCACTTACTGTAAGTGCCAGGAAAACCTCCACAAGCACCCAACTAAAACGTTAGAAAGGCCCTACAGTACTGCGATCGCTCTAAATTGTATTCACATTGAAAGGAGTGAGCGCACACCATTCGAATCAGTCGACTAGTAGACGCGGACAGTTGTGCATCGGAAGAATTTCTGTAAAAAAAGGTCATAAAATACCGTCTTGTGCATTCAAAATGTGTACTGTAATTCAAGGAACACCAACAAACCTAATGGAGTAACATTCCATAGGTAAGTACAGGATCTTTCAACACAATTTATTTTTGTATTAATTAACCCATTGAAATAATATTCTGCCCTTTTGAGTGAAAGAAAACGAACGTTTAGTAAAACTAAACTCGGGAGTAAAAGCCACAACACGTATCGCTGTTTTGCCACGTTTTTCTAGGTCAGGGCCCTTCTAACGTTTTATTTCGGTGTCCACACGGTATGTACACGTTTTGGAGATTACCGGGAACAAAGAGACAAAAAACAAACAGTTTTACTTTTACTAAACGAGTACCGCATATACTTTCATAAGAATTTATTAAATTATTTTTAAAAAAAAAATTAAACCGACTTCAAAAAATCTGCACTAAAAAGAGAAAAATAAAAAGTAGAAAATATTACTTTAAAGAACTATGTTAATTTTGGAGTCGGTGCTAGCCAGGTATTTTGATTATGTTTACAAATTGATAGATTAATCGAATATACGGTTATTTTTCTTTGGCTGGCACCGACTCCAAAATTAACATAGTTCTTTAAAGTAATATTTTCTACTTTTTATTTTTCTCTTTTTAGTGCAGATTTTTTGAAGTCGGTTTAATTTTTTTTTTAAAAATAACTTATTTTTACATTTTTAGTCTGCCTTTTATTTAGCTGATTTAATTATAGTGACTTACTATATGTCACTAATTTAAAATCTGTTTAAGCTTTATATTAAACAACGAGCATACCCATTAACGACGAAAATAGTAATTATCGGGTCTGCCGAAAGGGGGGGGGGGGATGTCCAAAGAGTACTCGATCTACGACTACTGTAGCTGTAACTAAACTACGAGCTCATCTTTATGTTTACATTCCCTATACGAAATAGTTTAAATAAACCACGTCCATTATTCCACCTAACTCCTAGAGGTTAATGAGATTTACCTTCTATTATCATATTAACGTAATAGCCTGGAAGAACACAACTATCAATCTATATGTATGTATAATTTTAAAGGAATTTCCTTTCAACTCCTAGCCGTTGTGGAGTTGTACCTTCCATCATCAGCTTATCCACATGAGATGGTAATTATCAAATGCAAATCCTTAAAAAACTTTAGAAAATATATGAAAAATGTACTAAGTGCCTATAAAATTTAAGAGTTGCCATCGATTTCCCTAGGATCCCATTATCAGATCCTAACTTGGTGACAATGGGAATATCTTGGAAGTATACCCTACCAAACAAAAAATAAATTTTTGAAATAGGCCCACAATTGACGCATAAATCGGTGAACACAGATAAAAAATAACATTTGAAGAATTCTACCTTCCATCATCAGCTCATCACATGAGATGACAATTTTCAGACGCAAATGCTTGAACAGCTTAAGAAAATATATAAAAAACATAACAGGTGCCTATAAATTTTGAAAGTTGCCCTGGATTTCCCTGGGATCCCATCATCAGATCCTGATTTTGTGAAAATGGGACCCCCTCAGAACTATACCCTACCGAACAAAAGAAAAATTTTTGAAATCGGCCCACAGTTGACGGAGAAATCGGTGAACATACATAAAAAAAAAAAAAATACATACATCGGAACATATAACCTCCTCCTTTTTGGAAGTCGGTTAAAAATGGTTAAGTTCTTACAAACGGACACTTTAATTATATATTTGTATATATGTATAAACTATAAAAACCTTTGTCAGAGGCAGGACATTCAAAATAATCCTCACATAGTTCCATTCACTTTACTGAAGGTCACCTTTTGCCTTCTATGTATATTTCTTTAAAAAATATACTATATCTTAGTATCTTATACATAACTCAACAAACTATAAGCTTTTATCATTATCGATACGTCATACTCGTATAGTAAAATTCTAACTTAGTAAAAGCTTTACATTGAATATTTTTTTCGAAAATCTTATTGAAATATTCATTACGAGCTAATTAATTTCCGCGGCTTCGCCCGTGTTATAATCTAATAACTAGTAAAAATAAGAATTGGCGGTAGAACGTTGAAAATTCTTCAGAATTTTCAAAAAAATCTTATAACTATTAGCTAAACAGTAGGCAAGACGGTGCGGGGTAGGGTCGGCGATTGCATCAAGCGAAGCGGTGTTTGAAGTAGCGCTTGCATTTTATTCTCGCGTCCGTATTTTTTTGCGATTCCTCGTAAGATATGCGTCAAAATAAAAAGATACTTGACAAACCTTCCCCGAGAACCACTCTTTCCATTGGTGAAAACAACGTGAAAATCAGTGTAGTAGTTTTGGAGTTTTGCGCGAACAGACAGACGCGAAGAGGACTTTGTTTTATAATATGTATAGATCATCCAAAAATGCTTATGATTTACTAGCAGCTTGCGTTCGCTTCGTTTGAGCGCGTCCTTAGTTACGTCATAAATGGCCATTGCGAGTGTAGATTACCTTAGAAGAAATACACATTACACTTGTTGTGGAGGGCTTGTATGTAGGCCTTCATACATTTTTAAATGCATTGTCTTCATGTATCTTAGGCTATTGTTACACGCTTTTTATTAGCTTCACCTGTATGTTTGTATATTTGTATGTTTGTAACCGACTTCTTTATGCGCGAATTTGACCCAATTTAAATGGCCAGATTTCGTTCAAACTTTGTACATTTATCGAGGACCGAAATGACAATACACTAATTTGATAAAATTATTCCATTTTTTAATTTGCAAAATATGATTTTTGCTACAAAACAAATAATAGTTTATTTGGGGACGAAAAGCGACGATGAGACCCGACGAGGCGGCGGCGACGAAACCCGACGACGAGCCAGCGGCGATGACACCCGATAGCAGCCGACGACGCACGGTAGCAACCGACGACTCACGAACATAAACAAATATTAGATTTAAGCCCCGCCCCCTTTTGTTTGCTAATTAAAAGACTATCTATTGTGCGTAGACATAGTTAGGCCACGCCCCCATTTTTACACGCTTTTTATTAGCTTCACCTGTAATTTTGTATGTTTGTATGTTTGTAACCGACTTTTTTGGGCGCGATTTTGACCCACTTTAAACGGCCAGATTTCGTTCAAACTTTGTAGATTTATCGAGGACCGATGACAATACACTAATTTGATATATAAACCAAACTAAAAAGTAGAAAATAAATAATAGTTTAAAAAAACTAATTTACAAACAGCTCCCTCTAGTATTGTATATAGATTACATATTGTGCTCAATAGATGGCGCTTTTTAGAAACTAAAAATTAAAAAATAAATAATAGTTTAAAAAACTAAAAATACGCTTTTTATAGAAAACCAAACTAAAAAATAGAAAATAAATTGTAATGAATTTAAAATAAATTATTTGATTTTAAAAAAAGCGTGGGGTGCATGGTGTCAATAGTTATAAATATTTTATTGACAGATATGAGTAGAGTGATTATCATTGTGATAATATCTTAAAAAGCACCCCACGCTTTTTTTAAAATCAAATCATCATCATCATCAGCCCTTTTTTTTTTTTAACGTCCCACTGCTGGACACGGGCCTCCCTCAGTACGAGGGGGATCAGGCCATAGTCCACCGCGCTGGCCCAGTGCGTGTTGGCGGACTTCACATGTCTTACGAAAACTTGCTAGGTTTTTTCAGACATGCAGGTTTCCTCACGATGTTTTCCTTCAACGTAAGACAGTGGTAATCATGATAGAAATGATTCGCACATGAAAATATCAGAGGTGCGAGACCCGGATTTGAACCCAAATCAGTGAATTCAAATAATTAATTTAAATTCATTAAAATTTATTTTCTATTTTTTAGTTTGGTTTTCTATAAAAATAAAATATTTTTAACAAAAAACAAAAACCGACTTCAAAACTAAACAAATCTAAACTAAAAAGTAGAAAATAATACTTTTAAGAACTTCGTTAATTTTGAAGTCGGTGCCAGCCAAGACGGATAGACTTATCTTGCCTTTGCAAGGAACTTTCGAACGGTATTTTGATTATGTTTACAAATATTATAGATATAGATTAATCGAATATGTGGCTGGCACCGACTTCTAAATTAACGAAGTTCTTAAAAGTATTATTTTCTACTTTTTAGTTTAGATTTGTTTAGTTTTGAAGTCGGTTTTTGTTTTTTGTTAAAAATAATTTATTTTCAAATTATTAACGGAAAGTAGATACTTATTTTGTTTATGTACAAAAAAGAATTTTCCAAATCGGTCCAGCCATCTTCGAGTAATGGGGAACATACATAAAAAAAAGTCCCCAACGAATTGAGAACCTCCTCCTTTTTTTAGAGTCGGTTAATAAGAGCCTGAAAGAATTTAACTATCGGTCTATAATTACGTATAATATTGAAAGAATTTTCTTTTAACTCCTAACCGTTGAGGAGTTGTACCTTCCATCATTAGCTCAACCACAGGAGATGATGATTATCAGACGCAGATACTTGAACAGCTTTAGAAAATATATGAAAAACGTAATAAGTGCCTATAAAATTTGAGAGTTGTCTTCGATTTCCCTGGGATCCCATCATCAGATCGTGACTTGGTGACTATGGGACCAACTAGAAACTATACCCTTTCAAACAAAAAAAGAATTTTCCAAATCGGTCCGGCCATCGTCGAGTAATCGGGGAACATACATAGAAAAAAAAAAAAAAGTCCCCGACGAATTGAGAACCTCCTCCTTTTTTTGAAGTCGGTTAAAAAGCGTGTTTTTTTAGTTTTTTTAAACTATTATTTATTATTATTAATGTATTTTATTTGAACTTGTGTCGTCGAGTGGTCGAAAATCGAAATGGGTCGCAATAGTCATTATTGAAATTTAGAAGAGAAAAGGAACTTCGTTCCAATAATGTCCTCGCAGTGAAAGAAGTGCAGAAGAATTAAGAAATGCCGGAGCAGGTCGTCAGTATGTTATAGAAATAAAACGATCACATTGATTAATTATCTTTATCTTATTTACAGGTCACGGACCGCTGTCAGACCATAATATAACCTATGTTTGTAATAAAAGATTATTTTATACCTACGAGTGTATCTTTACTAGCACCCTGACCCGACGACTACGTTTATTTATTTTTATTGGAACGAAGTTCCTTATCGCGCGTTGTGAAAGGGGGCTAGACGGAAAAAAATCTTACGAAAAGTTGTCACGACACTTTTTGCTATAGTAAGAAAATAACCTAACACATTTTAGTTTTTTTTTTTTCAACAATGACATGGGTGTCATTTTCGAGGTTTCTCGGGGTGCTGATTGCAAAAATGAGGTCCATTTTCAAATCCAAGATGGCGGACATCCGTTTTTTTTTAATAATGACATGGGTGTCATTTTCGAGGTTTCTCGGGGTGCTTATTGCGAAAATGAGGTCCATTTTCAAATCCAAGATGGCGGACATCCGGTTTTTTTTCAATAATGACATGGGTGTCATTTTCGAGGTTTCTCGGGGTGCTGATTGCAAAAATGAGGTCCATTTTCAAATCCAAGATGACGGACATCCGGTTTTTAAAAAATAATTATAATTCCTTCACTAATTAATCGAAAGGAACTTCGTTCCATCCAGTTTTTTAGCATTCCCGTACTAAGTCACTATATTTTATACATGAATGATTTTATATGTATTATCTTTGATTGTATATAATCAAAGTATATTATATATTGAAAACAATACTGCACTTTTATCTTTTTTCTATAAAATCAGTTAAAAATTTGTATCATAAGCTCCAAATCGATTGTCGACTAGAAAAAAACATACGAACATAGAACCTTTCCGTTTTGGAAGTCGGTTAAATAAGATTAAAATCGATTTGATTACGAGATGTTGATATGAGCTAGCAAATAGCAATAGCTTGCTTTGTGTGAATGGAACAAATTATAAACATTTGGAGTATACCTGTATAATGTATTAGAATGCAAATGTTGTTTGTTTGTTGAAGAACGTATACGCATTTTGAAGGCTACTTCGTGAAACTGTAAATTCTAATTCTGAGTATCTTTAAGGGTTTTTGATTGCCAGCCAAAGCAAAATAACCTTAAATTGATACCTACATATTCGATTAATCTATCAATTTGTAAGCATAATCATAATCCCGTTCGAAAGTCCATTGCAAAGACAAGATAAATCTGTCGGTCCTGGCTGGCACCGACTTCAAAATTAACTAAGTTCTTAAAAGTATCATTTTCTACTTTTTAATTTAGATTTGTTTAGTTTGGAAGCTGGTTTTTGTCTTTTTGTTAACAATTATTTATTCTGAGACTAACAAATGTCAATTCATTTTTATATAGATAAAGAAAACAAATAATGTTATATTAATGTTTATGTACTTTATCTGAATAAAAAAATAAACAAACACAATCAAATATAGTCGTTAAGCTAGACTGGTTTATCGCTGAGGTCAAGTAGGTAGGTACTTAGTAGCCACTCGCCCTGCGCGCGCGCACGATGTCCTCGTATTTTGAAATATTATTCCTCCTGCTCAATATTTTCTATTTCACTGTAAGTAAATTATTGAAAATTAATATAATTCCTAAAAACTTTAATTAATTTTTACTAAAATCGCTTTAGTAAAATCTGAATTTAAGTATTTGAGATTTCACTAGTAAGGCTGGTAGGCTCGCTGTAATATACGGGTTGCTAGGTTGCTTGTCTTGGTTATTGGGCTTTTTTTTTAATCTTGGAATTGCGCTTACAAACGCAATACATTCTGCCAGTGTCGCGTTGTTGGGCTTATTAGTCTTATATAACACAGCCCGGACGAAATCAAGCCTGACTTCGTCGAGCTTTTCAAGCCGGTAAATCCTGTATTTGTTTTTGCCAATTAAAAAAAAACTTGTTAACTTTTGATTTTTTTAATATTATAAAAAATATTAATATGTTTTATTATATTCTAACATACAGAATTATTTATTATTAATTATTAATTTATACATAGTGTATAAAGGTCTTGCATATTACTAAACTACTTAATGTTAAAATTTAAATTGACAGACACAAGCCTAGGCCTCATAAATAATTATATTATACGACAGGTTTCTATTAGAATACTAGTTTGTCCCGAACCGCATCACAATGTTGCCACAGCGTAAAAAAAAGAATGTTTCATTGACTTTGATGTTGCTATGTGCATAAATGTTACAAGCAACTTACCCAAGCTCTCATTTTTCCTAATATATTACGTTTTAACTATTAATATAGATTTTTCAGAAATGAGATATTTTCCTACAGTAAAAAGTAGATATCATCATACCAAATTTCATCAAAATCTGTCCAGTAGTTGTACCAATCAGCGCGCGAGGTGCGTTCCGTCGCATGCCATTTCACAATTGACGGTTTCACTTCGAGTATTACGGATACCTATAGACAAACTCGAACCCGCGACCGCTGGCGCAGCAAGTAGGGTCACTACCCACTGAGCAAACGTGTCGTCAATATTAACGTAGATATTAATTTTTTTGAAGTCAGCGTTTACCTACTTTAAATTGTAAAATATTGTTTCAGAATGGAGCGGTACTAGCCCCGATACGAAGACTAAATGATGGAAATGCAATGCCAGCGATTGCGCTCGGGACGTGGCTCGGATTTAATTCATTTGTATGTACATAAATATCGTATTTTGTATAGCTGTGTTGATTTTTTGGTGTAAATAAATAAATAAATAAATAAAAAAATAAATAAATAATAATGGTGTGGGAGGTGACTTGCGTCAGATGGAACCTGGTTTGATTCCCGGATTCCGAGCACGTTAGTTTGTATGACCATTGATGTCGATTATCAGTGGTCTAGGCGTATTGGATTCTAGACTTTCATTTAATATCTCCCAAAAGTAAATCCATAAAATCGCCACTCTTAGTTAATAGTTTATATTACACCTACCTACTTTACGTTCAACAATTTTCTTTTTCAATAACCATTTGTCATTTTCAGATATTATATCATACAATTATAACATGAATGGATGTTGGTGATATGTCGCAAAATCCTAATTTCGAAAAATTTGATTTCTAAGTTCATGTAATGTAGTTAGTGTAATTAGGTATATTAAATGGCTGTCAAATGGCGTGAATGAAACTATAACCGCGGCACTCATAGTGACTTAATGAACTATTAAGTCGTCCTTTAGTAAAATTCTCTATAGAAAATTTCTACTAAAGACCGACTTAATGGTTCTTTAAGTGACTATGAGTGCGGCGGTTATAGTCATTAATATGGTTTTTGTAAGATTTAAAACTTTTTATACCTATAACACACACAAAACACCGGCATTATGCATTAACATCGAAATTGCGACATATCACCTTTATCCTTTATCTTTATTATTCACGTCCAATACCCAACAGACAGACAAACGGACAACAAAGTGTTCCGCTTTTTCTTTTGAGGTAAGGAACCCTAAAAACACCTAAAATCTCATTTTTAGGGTCGTGTGGAACCATCATCTAATGAAGTGGAACAAGCTGTAAAATGGGCTTTGGACGCTGGCTACAGGCACATAGACACCGCGTGGATATATAAAATCGAAGATCAAGTTGGCAGGGGACTCAAAGGAGTGAAGAGAGAAGATGTTTTTGTTACTACTAAGGTATTGTTACGAGCTAACTGGATCTAGCAAGTAAGGCGAAGATCGTGGGTTTCGGTAAGGTAGTCCTGGGTAGGGCCAAATTTTGTATTGAATCTTTGTGACGTAAAATTCTACCTATATCCGATATACACTTTGAAACGACCCAATCCATGTGCCAAGCGACTTTGATTAGAAAGGCAATAATGCGATGGTGGTTTTAGACCACTAAAACAATGCAAATTAGGCACTTTCTGTCAATTCATGTAGTCGATATAAATAAATTCATTTCTGTTTTATATTTTCCCTAAGCGGTGTATCATCTTTGTTTTCAATCGACTTCATATAAATTATTTTTAACAAAAAAACAAAAACCGACTTCCTAACTAAACAAAACTAAACTAAAGAGTAGAAAATAATACATTTAAGAACTTAGTTAATTTTGAAGTCGGAAGTTTTCTATGTGTCTACAGTATGTCGGGTCCGCTAGTGTAAATATAAAGTAACGTAAAATAATAATAATAATAATTGTAGAAATTAATAGAAAGCAATATTGTCCACAGCTCTGGAACGATAAACATGCGCGAGATGCTGTGGTCCCGGCGTTACGAGAATCTCTTCGCAATCTTCAACTCGACTATGTCGACTTATATCTCATACATTGGCCGTGTGGCCAGTTTGTAAGTACTTATTTTTAGTTTAACTTCCAAAATCTTTTGAAAATGTATCATGTTCTAAACTACAAATGTTGAAAAAATTTTGAGTAGGTATCGTATTTAATAAAAAAAAAGAAGTTAAAAATAACTGATTTTTAACAATAGCCACTCGGGAAACTTTACGAAATCCTTCGAACAATGTAGAAGGCTCTTGAGAGTGTGTAAGACAATGGGGTAATCCGTATTAAAGGATATATTGTCTAGTAGTCATACATTACATATGTAAAAAAATGAAAACAGAGAAGCTGAATTTTTAAAGGATTATTTGGTAGTTTTCATTTACTATATATACCTACTTAATCAAATATTTGCAGAAACAGTCAAATATATAGTATATGTATATATTTTAATTTTTTTTTGTAAAAAAATACCATATAATATAATAATTTATTTTCAGTCTAACAACACCTACGACCTTACTGACAGTATAGAGACATGGAAGGGAATGATTGAAGCTAAAAAGCTTGGTCTCACTAAATCCATAGGCTTGTCCAACTTCAACCAGACGCAAATACAGAGGATCATAGACAGTGGACTGGAGAAACCAGCCGCACTCCAGGTTGAGGTAAGTCCATAAAATCCCAAAAATAGCAAGTTCATTCATATATTATAATAAACCCGTGTAGTAAATTATTTTTAACAAAAAAAAACAAAAACAGACTTCAAAAATAAAAAAATCTAAACTAAAAAGTAGAAAATAATACTTTTAAGAACTTAGTTTATTTTGGAGTTACTTAGTTTTGTTTATTTATTGAGCTTTGAACTTAGTCAACAACGAATTGAGAACCTCCTCCTTTTTGGTAGTCAGTTTAAAAAATGTCAGTCTAGTGCTTTAAAATAATAAACAATGTTTTAAATACGCAGCAAATCTAGAATTTTAAAAGAAAAATCTAGAATTTCAAAGAATTTACATTCGTTTTTGCGGGTGCTTATGTAAGTCACCATTAGTGCCAGTCCACACGGCGCGTTATCGATTCTAGAATTTTAAAACCGATATCTCCTCACTTCTAAATATTCTCACCAATAATGTGAAGAGATGAAGTTGTATATAAGTAGAACAATAAAATAAATTATTTTTAACAAAAAACAAAAACCGACTTCAAAACTAAACAAATCTAAACTAAAAAGTAGAAAATAATACTTTTAAGAACTTCGTCAATTTAGAAGTCGGTGCCAGCCAAGACGGATTTATCTTGCCTTTGCAAGGAACTTTCGAACGGTATTTTGATTATGTTTACAAATATTATACATATAGATTAATCGAATATGTGTCTATTTAAGGTTATTTTGCTTTGGCTGGCACCGACTTCTAAATTGACGAAGTTCTTAAAATTATTATTTTCTACTTTTTAGTTTAGATTTGTTTAGTTTTGAAGTCGGGTTTTGTTTTTTGTTAAAAATAATTTATTTTCAAATTTTTAACGGAAAGTAGATACTTATTTTGTTTATGTACAAAAAAGAATTTTCCAAATCGGTCCGGCCATCTTCGAGTAATGGGGAACATACATAAAAAAAGTCCCCAACGAATTGAGAACCTCCTCCTTTTTTAGAGTCGGTTAATAAGAGCCTGAAAGAATTTAACTATCGGTCTATAATTACGTATAATATTGAAAGAATTTTCTTTTAACTCCTAACCGTTGAGGAGTTGTACCTTCCATCATTAGCTCAACCACAGGAGATGATGATTATCAGACGCAAATACTTAAACAGCATTAGAAAATATATGAAAAACGTAATAAGTGCCTATAAAATTTGAGAGTTGTCTTCGATTTCCCTGGGATCCCATCATCAGATCGTGACTTGGTGACTATGGGACCAACTAGAAACTATACCCTTTCAAACAAAAAAAGAATTTTCCAAATCGGTCCAGCCATCGTCGAGTAATCGGGTAACATACATAGAAAAAAAAAAAAAAAAAAAGTCCCCGACGAATTGAGAACCTCCTCTTTTTTTTGAAGTCGGTTAATAAAATTGGATATCTTTTTAAAGTTACTTGGACCACATAACATCAGGCAACCTATCTGCGATACAAAGATGGATTTTCTTCCGAACTAATTGTTCAGTTCTATCCGCAATGTTAAATAAATTATTTTTAACAAAAAACAAAAACCGACTTCAAAACTAAACAAATCTAAACTAAAAAGTAGAAAATAATACTTTTAAGAACTTCGTTAATTTTGAAGTCGGTGCCAGCCAAGACGGATAGATTTATCTTGCCTTTGCAATGGCCTTTCGAACGGTATTTTGATTATGTTTACAAATATAGATATAGATTAATCGAATATGTGTCTATTTAAGGTTATTTTGCTTTGGCTGGCACCGACTTCTAAATTAACGATGTTCTTAAAAGTATTATTTTCTACTTTTTAGTTTAGATTTGTTTAGTTTTGAAGTTTTGAAGTGTTAATGATAAATTTAAACTAACACTAAATAAACGAATGATTTGTAACTAACTATGGGTTTTACATTTAGGTATCAATAATTGGCATGTCATAGGTGATAGGAGGGGCCTGTGTTCAGCAGTGGACGCAAGAAGCCTGAATTTGATGATGGATTTGTATATACGAAATTAAATATTTTCCAGATTAGTCTAAACCTCCAGCAACCAGATCTGCTCGCGTACTGCAAGTCTCAAGACATCGTGGTTCAAGGTTATACCCCCTTTGGGTCTCTCTTCTACAACAAAGCCGCCTCGGACGCGCCCCCGCCGCGAGTCGATGATCCAATCTTAGTGGAAATTGCTAATAAATACAACAAAACTGTTCCACAAATCGCTTTGAAATATTTGGTAAGTAATAAGTTATTGCTAGCAAAAATCTGATCTATGTGAGGGCTCGCGTTGTTTTTCTAACGGGTAATAATGTTACAGCGATGTTAACTCATTGGTATTCTAACAGATGGCGTTAGTAGTACAATAACATTCTATGTAATGATCACAAAATTGTAAATGTTCGTTTTTAATGGTCATAAAATTATATTATATATTTTTGACACATCTAGATATAAATCTATAGGTGTGATAGTTTTTCAGTAAAGGGTACCACAAAATGCTCAAATTGGGGGAATAGTGTTATTTAATTTTAGGTAATATTTATTTATCCTATCAATAGACTTTTATTGAAATTCATATAGGTTCCAACATCCAAAAACAAATTCAAGAGAAGAAGCCTCTTAAAACGCGCAAAGTATTTACAATTTGTATTTATTTAAAGTTAGTAGTTTAACGAGCTCGTTTTGGCTCGTTTTGGGTTCAAATCCGGGTCCTGCACTTCTAATATTTGTACGAATCATCTAACATGATTACCACCTGCCTTATGAAGAAAGAAAACAACATGATGAAACCTGCACGTCTGAGAGAACATAGCAAGTTTTCGAAAGACATGTACAGTGTCAGTGTAATTACTAATTACCCTTTAGCCGCGTTGATTTTTAATGTTTTTAATTTCCAGGAGGAGTTAGGAGTCGTCCCACTACCCAAGTCTCTCACAAAGAGTCGTATCGAACAAAACATCGACATCTTCGATTTCCAGCTAACAGAGGAAGAGAAGCAGAAACTGAAGAGTTTTGATAAAGGCTACAGAACCATTGCACAGCTTAAGTGGCTGGACCATCCTTACTACCCATTCGAAAAATCATAATCGATCATATTACAACCTCAAAAGAAGTTATGTCAAAATTTTTATTACGGTGCCATTAGTTCCTAAAATGGTACCAAGCAGCTAGGTCTACTGACCGTGGGCTTCCCTATTCGGTACGAGCGCAAGAACTTTCCTTATTTAAAATTAAGAGCAAACAAATCGATATTTGAACGTAGCCCATTTTTACTTTATTTTTATGACATTTTTAATAAATATTATTATACTTTACTCTTATATTATCCTTAGAAACAGCCTTAAAAACTTGAAATACTGATTATTACTAATCTAAATGTTTAATATTTTAACACTTTTTTTACAATAACACGTTACATTATAATGTATTGCTTTTAAAAATGTAATTAAATGTTTAAACCAAAAGTGATGTCTCAATTATGTACTGACCTTATTACATATACATCTACATCTATAACTTATAAGTATTTAAAGTCTCATTTACAATCGCGCCTCGTACGTCGCCTCGTGCTTCGCCTCGTGTCTCGGTCTGCACCTCGCGTTATCGATGACATGTCTTTGAGCTAATAACAATAGAAGATGTCAAAGTGTAAGTGGAAACAGGTCTTTGCTTACTGAGTTCTACTACTACGAAATTAATTTAAATAAATATAGCTCATTCATCGTTTACTTTTTGGTTATTTTTGTAGAATTTTTATTTGGGATCCCAAACTATTCCATTTAATTATTATCCCTTTTAAAATAATTCTAGAAACCCAAACGTTTCTTCTTCTTCGAGACCAATCCATCTAAGCAGTTTATAATAAGCACACAACCTGCGTGTTAAAAATTCACGCTTTAAGACAATTGACTGTGATGTAATTGTCAAAATAAATAATATCCGTTTGAGGAAAATGTAGTGAGGAAACTTGCATGTCTGAGCGAAAACTTAATAATTTTAGAAAGTCCACCAACCCGCATTTGTCCAGCATTGTGGACTATGGCCTAATTCTCCTTGTATTTGGGGAGGTTCACAAACTACAGGTATAAATTTTAAATACATACACGTTATAAGTATAAACACCCATGGATGGACTGGAGTACAAACATTCGTGCTCAACAAATGAATGCCCCCAGCGAGACTCGAACCCGCGACCTGTTCAACACATTGTCAATTATCTTGACGCCGCCATACGCAGTCCCACGCTTCTATCGATATGTGTGAAAGTGCTTTCATTGTAAATTACAATTTTTTCGACTTAGATGACATAAATTTTCACAATTTTTCACGATGTTCGTCCGGTCGGGCGCGAAGCCAAGAAACGCTCAGGAAGGGCCCACTACGATGGGCGATGTGTGTCTTGCGGGTTGCTCCTGGTACTTCTCTGGATAGCAAAGTGGACTGTGGATGAATGCGCAAGCGTTCCTGCGGCGTCCCATTGACGGGTGAGGGCTGTTGGATTTTAGTGGGTAGTACTGGCTTTTCTGGCCGGTGAGTCCCACATAACCACTTGTGATATGCGTCAATGCATTTTACCAACATTAAAAAAAGAGACCACTGGGGGTTTCTTTACCTAATCTAACCCTTGGTCCACTTTGTACAGTCCAACCAAAGTTTTTCCGGTAGGGATGTACAAAGCGTGCCGTCGATTTAAGATAAAATGAGGGATGGAGGCGAGGCAGGAGTAGTAAATAAATCTCCCCATAAAAGGGGAATGCTCGGAGGTTAATAGTTTTCGAAATATTTAATTTTAAAAATTCTTACCTTTTTATGTTATTTTTACATGAAATAAAGTTTTATGTGTCCAAATATGTACTGGAATAAGTTGCCACAGATTCAAAATCAATATTTAAAGTGTTTCTATAGTTTACAAATTATGTTGAAACCTAAACCTAACCTAACCAATTTAGTGTAGTCATTAATATAGCACTCGTTTGAGTAGCGTTTATGGCCACTGACCTCTATAATACCACTGGTCTGGCTGTTCCAAGCGTTTGACAGCAATTTTTTTGTGTCCATTTGAAGCGCCACTAGCGAGAGTAATTTTGACGTATATTGCAAATGACAGCGAGAAGTGTTTGACAGCCAGTCCAGTGGTACCTATTATAGAAGTAAGTGGTTTATGGCACTCGTTGTGTTCATGTTGGAACCTAAACCTAACCTAACTAACTAATCTAGTGTAGTCATTAATTGTTATTAGATAGATACAAATAAATCATGATTTTTAATATTTAAAATACAATACTGATTGAAGATAACTCTATGAAACGAATGTTGTAAAATAAAAATGAATGTTGGTAAGCGCATAACTCAAGAATCGCTGGACCAATTCAGTTAATTTCTTTTTTTGTATGTTCCTAAGGTCCACGGAAGCTAAAAAATAGATTTGGCAGGAAGCACCTAGAGACGAACACGAGCGAAGCGAAGGCGTGCGCTGGTTGATAATAAATTTTTCAACTAGTTTTTGTTAATAATGTGTTTTGAATAACGCGGGCTTTTATTGAGGACTTAATACTTAACTTACTTTCTTATGGATTATCTATGTTTGACTTTAAAACTAAATTGTAAATGTGTTAAATATGATAGATATTACAAAATTCATTCTAAATTCGTCGAATTCATCAAGAATATTGATTGAGCAAAAATCAGAGAACTTAAACAGTTTAAAAAGATAATAAAACGGATCAAAGTAAACGCAATTTTTTAATAAAATGATTACCAAAATTAAAAAAAAAAATGTTTCTTTCTAAAATTTTAATAGTTTTCAAAATTACGCAAATTAATACACGTAATTTTAAAATGTGGCTTTTAATTAACTTGCTCCATGTAAATTGCAAAGGTCGTAATTGCCGCGAAACGCGAGGCGAGTCAATACACTTACTTTAAAAGCCTTATTATACTTATATTTGTCTACAAATCATGTTTTATAATACTATTTAAATATAAATATTATTAATATTCATTTCATCTAATGTATAAATAGTATAAATTACTAAAACCATCGGCACTGAGACTAACGATATGGCGTGTCATCAAACAAAAAAATAGTTCTAAAAACTGTCAATAGATGGCACTATACAAAGAAGTTAGACATTTTAAAACCAAAAATGTATATTTTGATTAAAAACAGTAAAAAAAAATTAAAATTATGGGTCCGAAACACGTATTCTAATATTGCATTATTTTATAGATAATAATAAAAAAATCAAAACAACGAAAATTAAAATGTGTAGTTCATATTTAGGAATAAAGATGGCGCTTTTTTATAATATGCTTAGCTTATATAATTGGATCATTTTTGTATCGTGTTATTTTTTTTATTGGTGTAGGTTGTCCCTGTGAACTTTTAACCGTTCCTGTAAACTGTGGACCTTAGGAACATACAAAAATAATTTAGCAGAATTGGTCCAGCCATTCTTGAGTTATGCGCTTACCAACATTCATTTTTATTAGGGTTCCATAGCCAAATGGCATAAAACGGAACCCTTAAGGATTCTTCATGTCTGTCTGTCTGTCCGTGTGTATGTCACAGCCACTTTTTTCCGAAACTATAAGAACTATACTGTTGAAACTTGGTAAGTAAATGTATACTGTGAACCGCATTAAGATTTTCACACAAAAATAGAAAAAAAAACAATAAATTTAGGGGTTCCTCATACTTATATCTGAAACTTAAAAATATACTTTTCATCAAACCATTACATGTGTGGTATCTATGGATAGGTCTTCAAAAATGATATTGAGGTTTCTAATTTTTTTTTTTCTAAACTGAATAGTTTGCGCGTGAGACACTTCCAAAGTGCTAAACAGGGGGTGGAAACTTAGAACATCGACTACAGATTAAAAATTAACAGTGTCATCTATTATCTTACACCCTAAACATTTGCTTAAATTTATTAGAGACTATTAGTCGTAGCACGAGATGACGCTACGGTCGTATCATCAATCCTGCATTCCAGTACACGCATACCAAATAACTTTGCATGCAAAAATTACTTAATTTTAGAAAAAAAATGCTTAATGTCACATATAAATAATGCTGTTTGTTACTTAAATATGTCTCTACATTTACCTTCAACCATACATGTTTTCCAATGAAAATAGTAGGATAAACAGCAAATCGTATGCAAACTAAACGACAACGACGACGTAAAAATAACTATTTTTACGTCGATTTACATTTTTAGTTGAGTATTAATATATATTCTAAAACTTGATTTTTTAGTATGGAAAATAGTAATGTATTAATTAACTTTACTTAAGTTTTAATTAAAAAATAGGTATAAGTGGGAATTAGGTGCTATTTAAAAATAAAACACAACGTGACAAATAATAAAATTTTACTAAGACACGAATATATTAAATATGTACACAGTTCCCATACTCTCACACATGCTAGTAAAAAAACTCCACACCACCCACTTACGTACATACTATTATATATACTTAAATATATCAGAAATAATCTCTTTTATGTCTTTCAAAAATAAATTTAATTTCATATTATTTACAAATCAGTTGACTTTTTAAATTAAAAAACTTAACAAGAATAGAGTAACATTTTTTTAAGCACAAATAATATTGTCAATGGTGAAAATGTCAATGTCAAAAATGCCGCCAACTGTGCTTGAAGTATAAAATTTAATGAATTTATATAAAAAAATATATTATAAGATTTAAAAAATAGAAAATAGAAACAATATCACAAAAATGGACACATTTTAATTAATTATTGAAAATTAAAAAAAATATGTACCATTCAAATATATTAGTCACAGATAATATAAATATTTTATAGACTCTTTATTCTTAAATAAAGATTTTAAGAAAAAAAATAAATGTCAATAGCGCACAACCGAAATTAAATCAAGTTTTCGTTCTTAAAAATATTTATATATAATAAAAAAGTTTGTATTATTTTAAATAAGGTTAGTTCAATATAAACAGACATTCGAGACTGCACAAAAGCTTATTTTTTACTATATATAATACAAATAAAAAATGAAGAATGGCGCGAAAGAAACAGATGCCATTTTACTTTTATGTATGGAAAAAAAATTATATAAAATAGGGACAAAATTATTATATAGAGTTAATACGTTTTTTAAATCTATCGATACCTTAATTCGCAAATTGGTTGACTCCGCTTATGAGCACATTTCAAGGGGACTCTAAAATATTATTATTTTAATAATATTACGAAATTCCATAATAATAAATTTTAAATGAATATTATAATTTAAAAGTGATTAATAAATTATTAATTAATTTTAGATATAAAATTAAGATTATATAACATTGTATCGTTATAAAAAAAATATGTAGTGTTCCAAATTCATAACAAATATTATTTTGAAATAATTATTTTTAGTAGCCTTTGAAAAACACTGATGCGAAGTTAGCCGATTTACAAATTAAGGTGTGAATATAGTGAAGTAAGAAAATAAACACATTTTCTAAGTAAAAAACATTAAAAAATAGTTGCAATTGCCTGAGAAAATAAATAATAGTTTATGGAAAGTATTATACTTTTAGTATATGAGTGTAGAAGTGAGTTTTGTACGTAAGTAGTTCGGTGCACAAACACATACACACACCTAGAAGAACTTCTTCGCTTGTGCTTCCTTTCTTTCCCTGGAAAAGACAAATATTGATGAAATATTTTCATTTGCCATTGAAATGTTTCGTTAATAAATTTAGTTAAGTCCTGTAAATCTATTATTATTAATTTTTAACATTTAAATTTTTAAATATTATATAATATTTTTAATAGAGAGGCAATATATATTAATATTCTTAATAGAGAGGTAAATGTAATGGTTCAAATCCCGGGTCTTTGATATTTTCATGCACTTTCATGATTACCAGTAATGTTACGAAAAACAAAAATATTGTTTGGCTCAGTTGGTAGTGACACTACTTTCTGCTCCAGCAGTCGCTGGTTCGAGTCCGCTGGGGGCATTCATTTGATGAGCACGAATGTTTGTACTCCAGTCATGGGTGTTTATATTTATAATATGTATGTATTTAAAATTTATATGTGTAGTATATCAACTATCTGGTAACACAAGCCTCGTAGCTTACCACGGAACTAGATGGCGCTGTTGTAATAATGTCCCAACATATTTATTTTAGTTACCTAGCAAATTCATAAGACACGTCATGCCCGGCCGGCACTTGTCCAGCACGACGTACTATTTTATCAATTATTGTTAAGCCCACGCCCACAAGTGGGACCAGTACTCACTTGTACAACCCGTAGAGGAACATGACGAGCAGCTGGCCGGCCACCACCGTCAGCAGCGTGGTGGTCCCCACGCAGGACACGGTAGGGCACATGGGCTGTGCCATCACCGGGGGTGACGTAGGCAATCTGTGGGTCAGATATAAATTATTTTTAACAATAAAACAAAAACCGACTTCCAAACTTAATAAATCTAAACTAAAAAGTAGGAAATAATACTTTTAAAGACTTTGTTAATTTTGGAGTCGGTGCCAGCCAGGTATTTTGATAATGTTTACAAATTGATAGATTAATCGAATATGTATCCATTTAGGGTTATTTTGCTTTGGCTTTGCTTTTATTACCATTATCAGAACTGGAAAATATTAAAATGGGACCACATGGGAAGCACTACCTTTATTTGAAATAAAAAAAGAATCATCAAAATTGGTTCACCCAGTTCAAAGTTATGAGCTAACAAACATAAAAAAAAAATACAGACGAATTGATAACCTCCTCCTTTTGGAAGTCGGTTGAAAAGTATACACTAAAATGTTTTATTTTCACAGCTTTAGACTTAAGAATTATATTGATGGGGTATTTATAAATCTGTTTGTTTATCAGTCCTATCGATTTTACTGAACACATTTTTATAAAACTTACTAAACCTATTTCACAAAGGGGGGTTTAAATAGAAAAAGGACTTTATTTAAAAGCAGAATACATTGGTACAATTTCATACAGCTAAACCCTAAGACTAAAACCCTAAAACCCTAGCTTCTGAACTAGAAACCTGTGTTTCAGGAGCTAGTACCTTCCCATATCAAACAATACATATTCAATGTATTCCGAAGAATACGTTTTAACACAATTTATAATTATTCGACAGCCAATCTAATTTTTCAATGGATCCCGACTGTTCAGTTGTTATGTTCCATTATTAGAATATATTTTATTTTCTTCAATAGTATTCATTCAATAACATATTATAGAATTCTAGGCGACCTACCTTAAACCTAGTTAATTTTAAAGTCGGTGCCAGCCAGGACGGACAGATTTATCTTGCCTTTGCAATGGACTTTCGAGCGGTATTTTGATTGGTTACAAATTAATAGATTAATCGAATATGTATCTATTTAAGGTTATTTTGCTTTGGCTGGCTTTTCACTTTCGCCATCTTAAAAGTTTTATTAAGACAATAAACTTTTCGTTTCATAACAGCGAGGAGATCGTTCGTCTTCGGAGAGTAAAAGTTAAACTGTTGTAAGCCATCCGTCGAAACCGATTCCCGTGACGGGCCAGGTTGTTGGTCATCTATACTAATATTATAAAGAAGTAAAGTTTGTGTGTTTGTTAAATTGTAAGGGGTAATCTCGGGATCTACTGAACCGATTTTAAAAATTCTTTCACCAATAGAAAGCCACATTATTGCTGAGTGTCATAGGTTATATAAAAAACTGAAAAATAAAAAGGCTTTTACGTGGTAGTCCGTTTTGCAAAGTGAATCCGTGAAACGGTCGAATGAAAGCGTTTCTTACTTCGAGCATTTGTAGTCTGTAGAAGCCGAATAAGGTGTAAGACCAGAAACAATATGATGTGGCGTAAATATTTTTGTTATAATATTGGCTCTAACAAAAAAGAATAACGAAGATTTTACAAATGAAGAGATTCTCCTAAAAAATATTTGCAGCCAATGATTTATTTGACAGGGATTCCTGTGATAGAAAAATAATTTCCCTAATAATTATTGTAACTGCAATAATATGATAATAAAAAATGTTATTACCATTTTGCAGTTATTATTCATTTTTTAAGTCTTAGTTTTTCTCATTGAAACTTTAAATTCCAGAAAGGTTTATTTTTTATTTTGCTAAAATGCTTTCCGTTTTCACTGACAATGTTTGAATTTTGGCAACACTTTTGAAATGTCAGAATTTCGTCAGTTCTAAAGAAAATAGAAATATAATATAAGACATGTATAAGGTAATGCGACTTGCGAGTAATGCAAAATGCAAATGCATTATATTGAACAAGCTTTTCACATTTACATTATGATCTATGTCTATGATGGACGATAGAGATGTGTAATTCAGGAGTGATTGATACAAAAGATGTATAATCTTTCAAAATACGAAATCACTCTTTAAATCTTTAGTTTTGAAAATACATCTTTAACTCACTACGTTAAGATTGATTTTAGTCAGATGATATATGTATGTACACTGACCTCTATAATAATTAATACCACTGGACTGGCTGTTCCAAGCGTTTGACAGCAATTTTTTTGTGTCCATTTGAAGCGCCACTAGCGAGAGTACTGAGAACTAATTTTGACGTATATTGCAAAAGAGACGGCGAGAAGTGTTTGTTTACTGTAAAGTAAGCATTTTCGTTGTTAATATAACGTAAGTAGTAATTATGATGATACGGTTATTGATTAATAAAAATAAAAAAATAAAAATCTTTATATCGACATCATTAGTTTTAGTACCACGAACTCTCGCTACGTCAGACAGCGGCGGACAGCGCCAAAATGGCGAATATCAAGCAGCCACAAAAGCACGTTGACAACAGCCAGTCCAGTGGTAATATAGAGGTCAGTGTGTATGTAGCAATATACTCTATGGTCAGATGGAATGATGCAACTATAGTCTATACAAACAAACGAAAGCACACACACATACAGCCAATTAGATTTACCTTGAAATGAATAAATAAAATATTAAAAATTCCTTTTATTTATTGCGTATACAAAAAAATAAATAGGTATGCAAAGTAACAATTACAACAATTTTGAAAGTATTTATTAATAAAATCATATCATATCCAGTTAAAATAATATTATAAGATCTATGTTATATGCAATGATATTTTAACTATAGATATATGTTATGAGCGCGCAATCGTGAAAACTCGAAAACATCCTAATTAGGACGTATTGCCTTTAGTCAGTGTCACCCAAAGAGTATAGATAATATACTGGGATGTCACCGCATGGCGACGAGTGGTACTCTGCTACAAAATTTTAAAAAATGCCAGCCTGTGTATTTAGAAAATGTACTAATTATGATACCAAAGTTAATAAAACACAAGGGATCTCATACCTCATGTAAGAACGCAGTATACTTCGATTTATTAATATATTTCCATTATTTACCTAATATTCTGATATGTCATCGGTCGCTAGACTAATGTTTGTTTACATTGACGCGCAATTGACAACACTAGCTGTCTCTTTTTTTCTTATTGATTTTATCGACTATCCCCTTTCTATCACTTTGACTTGTAGTGAAATGTACATTGAATGAAAAGTGTGTATGTGTGCAGCGCGGAACACTTTTTTCGCTTGTTTAGTGAGCGTATAACATATCTATAGTTAAAATATCGTATGGTTATATGTATATAAATATAAAAAAGTTACAAAAGTATAGTCTGTGTGGTAGGATGACCGTTGTAAGATTGGAGGATGTTGTTGTTTTGCTACTTTTTCTTTTTGGCAGAACCGTATAATATATAAATATTTTTTCTCTTGTTGAATGGTATAAAGATTTTACCCTTTTCGACATGAGTTTACAATAAAAATTACAATTAAACAACACGACAAATTTGACAGATGTCTAGGTTCGATAGTTATGTTATGTTCTATAATCTGTTTTCTGTGGTTTCCAGGCGTGCCATTTGGGCGGCTTTCTTAAGTTGGCGGGGGGTAATTGATCTTTTTTTTTTTTTTGGCTAATTCAATTGTTCTTTAACTGTTCTTCAATGTTCGATCAAAAATGTGTTTTGTTCGTTTTATTTTTTTGTTTTAATTTTCAAAAATTGAATCTCAAGTTAGCGACTACTATTGTTTTTTTTATTATTTTTAGCTAATTCAATTGTTCTTTAATTGTTCTTGAATGTTTGATCAAACATTTTTTGTTCGTTTTTTTTTTAATTTACAAAAATTAAATCTCAAGTTAGCCTCAACTAAAGATTTCTTAACTATTTTTTTTTTGTTTGTATTGTATCTTAAGTTAGCGCCAACTATATATTTTTTCAATTTTGTTTTATACTTTGACACCATCTCTTATGTGTTCTCCAAAAAAAACATCTGTTCGGCCTTAATTACCTTTTAATTTAATTATAAACTTTTCTTATCCCACGTTAATTAATTCTTTCCGCGCATGCGCAGTCATCTTCGCCGTAAGACTTTACACCACAGACTTGTGATTAAAGGACAATTAAAAAAGTTTGTTAACATGACTTACTGTTACTTTTTATAAGTTGCAACAAATCCTAAATTTTAAATCTATTTTTAAATACGCATTTCATTTCAAAAACAAATATATCAAAAACTGTCAAGTATGAAGGAAAATCAGGGTACATAACTAAAAAATAAAATAATAAAAAAAAACTACTAAAACTAATACTTTCTTTAAATAATTGCTAAAAACTAAACAATTCATGTGCAATCAAGTTTGAAAAGTTTTATCACGCTTGCGTACAACTATATTGATAGCGTTTATCACTCAATCAATCAATCAATCAATAAAAGAAAGAAAGAAGATTTAATTATTCATCTATGATCATAATGATCAACTGAATGAATTATGTCATTCGAAACCAAAGATTTAAAAGAGTTAAAGATTTAAAAGAGTGATTTAAATCTTTCGAAGAAAAAGATTTATAAATCACTGATCTCATTGGTGATTTAGTTTGCGCATCACAAATGGACGATGGTAATTAATAATGCTCTAGTTCAATATTGAACTTAAAGAGCACGGCAAAAATACTAAAAAACGGCTGAACGGATTTGTCGATTGAGCCGCGGCTCCGGCCTCATATACTTTCGTGTAGAACACTTCGATAGCGCGATTCAGAAAACGATCAGCGCCATCTATGTGTCGATGAATGTACTACGTCAGTGGTCAAATAGGGTTCGTATATGAGTATGGAATATTTTGTTTTTTTAGTATTTTTTAATAAATGTTAAGAAAATACAAGATATTTAAAAAGATTATGTTTAAGGCAATTTGGGAGGCAAAAGAGAAATTGGTCGTTTCTATGGATTTAAAACGTTATTATATTATTAAGTTATTAAGTTTTAGATAGTAAAATGCTTAATTTTACCTAAAAAACATTTGTATTTAGGTAAAATAGGTACATTAAAATTTATATTTTTATTTTGGTATATTTAAATTTAAAAAAATTTTATACTAGCAGTTCCCGCGGCACCGCCCGCGTTCTTATCACTATTAAAACAGGAATTGGTGGGAGAAGGATGAACATTTTGGCATTATGCCATGATGCCAAATGATAAAAAGTAAAAATAAAAATTTGGTCTAAAAATAAAAAAATAAATATCTGGAGAGGGCCACCCTTGTCACTTAGGGGAATAAGAAAATAGCCTACGACCTATTTTCAGACGTACCAAACTTGCACAAAAAATTTCATAAAAATCGATCAAGCCGTTTTGGACGAACTCGATAACAAAACTGTGATTTTTATATATTAGAGATTGGAGATAATAATGTTCTGACTTAATTGAATCTGTACTTTATGGTCTGATCTTATTTGGCATTTTTATCAAATTTTAAAATGTAAGAAAGTAGTTATAGTGACATAACTACAATAGTTGAGCATATGGTCTCGCAAAGTTGTTTTTAGATATTGATATGTTCTACAATTTCGTATCAGGTAAATGTAATTCTGCTAAGTTACTGTAGCAACGCACCGCGGTTTCACCCGCGTAGTTCAAGTTCCAGGGGGAATACGAGGATAAAATATAGGTTACGGTATTCGCTAACAATGTAATTTAAAATAAATAAAATAATTTTTGAAATCAGTCCAGCAGTTGAGTTTATTAAAGGACAGTTTGTTCAAAGTGCAACATTATTTTTTTACTTTTAGAATCTTTATAACCGTAACTTCTAAACGAAAAGTCCGATCCGCCTAATTTAAAGTGGACTTTACACGTAAATAATCAACCTTAATTATCAAACCATTTAAATGTATAAGGATTACAATCATGATACCAATATCACCACTACTCGATTTCACCGGTATTAGAACTTAATAATTTAAACAAAAACTGTCACTGTGGCTTAACTGTAATAGTAAGGCATATGCCACTGCGGACCTTTTAGTGAGTAATCATGAGTACTATTAATATATAGAACATTATTTTATATATTATTAATAACTTTCGCAGCGCACGCAGAATAATGACTTTTATAGGCAACATATTTAATACCTTGGGTTACATTGTTTAATTTTAAGTAGGGATCTCTAATTTTTTAAAGTATAATATAGCCTATGTTACTCAGGAAAGATGTAGCTTTCTAATGGTAAAAGAATTTTTAAAATCGGTCCAGTAGTTTTTGAGTTTATTCGTTATATACAAAAATACAAATCTTTCCTCTTTATAATATTAGTATAGAAGTATAGATTGAAAAAATACTCTCGTAAATCAAATTTTACTGAAAAAAATATTATTATAAAATAATAGGCAAAAAAATATAAAAAATATTATTTAGTAGTTATTATAACTACAGCATTTTTAATTTTACCCGACTGCGACAGGTTTATGTTTTTTCAAGTGTAAATACATTATTTATTTAGCACTTCTAAACAGCTTGGATTTGAAATTGAGAGGTGTCTTTAGATTAGTCTAAAATATCGTGAGATTGGGTACATCAAAATTATAAAAATAAGAATGGCCGATTTTTTGACGCCATATAATGCCTAGAAAAGATTATTTTCCGTTAATACCTACGGCATGCAAAAATAACTTATATGTTTAAATGAATTTTTAAATGATAAATACTAAAAAAAAAACGAAAATAAGTCCTTAAAAGTATGATTTTCTACTTTTTAGTTTAGATTTAATTTTAGAAGTCGGTTTTTCTTTTTTTGTTAAAAATAATTTATGTAAAAAATAATGTTTTTAATGTTATCTCGTTAGCAATTCATATAAAAAAATCTAACAATTGTATGACACATCCACCACATTCAATACCCCAACAGACTACCTTATTATTAATATATAATAAACGAATATTTAAAAAGCAGTTCTTAGCGCTGCAGTTAGAGAGGAGAGTGGACCCACCTCTGCGCCACGCCGGCCACCGCCTGCTTCACCTGCTGCAGCCCCTCCCGCAGTTCGCCCACCAGCGGGGACGCGCCCCCCGCACCCCCCGCGCCGCCCCCACTCGCCAGCAGTGTATCCGATTTTCTAGACACTTCTATTACGAATGCTCTGGAAAATAACGAAATTTATACTCCATTTACATGTTTACATAATATACATTTTTGAGTCGAATCGGTACATTGAATATTTTTTTTGGAATTTTTTTTTAAATTTTCTAATTATGTCTTATTTATGACGATTATAGTTCAGTTCCACTTCACAGCCATTTTATATATGCACTCAGTACATTTATGCAATATTTGAACTAAATTTAGCTACATATCCATTCATGTCTTCAATTATATATGCAGTTTGCGTGTCTCACAAAACTCATCTGAACACAAAAACAACTAGATAGACTTTGATGAGGTATCATATCACTTCTGGTTATCCGGGTCAACATATAGAATCATTTCAAACATCGGGAACAAAACATAAAAAAATACACGAAATAAAAACCCAAAAGAATATTTTGCTACATATTTAAAATTATATTTGAAAGTATATATGTCTTTCTTACATTCATTTGATGGCGGATTGACGTGATTTTTTTGTGTAAATATAGTTCAAGGGAATTGATTTTTACACATAATAATAATAGCAACAATTTTTTGAGTAAAACAGTCTTGACAGACAAACATACAAGAAAACTATGAAACCAGAATATGATATAAGGAGTTTTTCTATGCGAGGGTACGGAACCCTTAAGAAAAACAAAATGGCTACAAACTTGAGTTCAGCGATGGTGTTGATCATGATCTGGTTGTTGGCGACCAACACGTCCCAGTCCTGGCGTGTGATGGGTAGCGTTGGCATCTGATTGGAAAAAACATGATATATTATTCTCTAATATATACATTTCATAAATAAATTAACTTTGGCTTAGTTATAGTGATTTTACTTGTTGTGTTAACGGACTCGAGTTCGATCCCTGCTGGGGGCGTTTATTTGTGTGATGAACGCGAATGTTTGTACTACAGTCATGGATGTTTATATTTATAATTTGTACTAGCTACGATACCGGTAGGCTTATTACGTATCTAGCAATCCACCCGCGAAAGCGAAAATTGTACAATAATTGCTGTCCAATCGCTAAATCGTATTAAACTTATTGAATTCTTTCGTAGTTTTTCATAAATTCATTTGTTTTTGCATTCAGGTATTAGTATACCTATACATACAGTAACTAGGTATGGAGGAAATAAAAAAAACCTGTAAAACAACATTACCTGTGGCACCTGACCAGCCTGTCCGACCTGAGCAGGCTGCAACGGCTGGCCCTGTGTGTGGCTGTACACCGCTGTCAGCATGGATAGCGCGTTCATCTGCTTGCCCACCACCTGTATTGGAAACATAAATTCAAAATATAGATAGACTAGAATTTCCCGCGGCTCTGCCCGCGTTCTAATCACTATTAAAAAGGATGAAACTTAGGGTTATAATTATTTTTTGGTGCTACATCATGAGCAAATAAAAAAAATGGACTAAAAATAAAAAAAAATGGAGAGGGCCACCCCTATCACTTCGGGGAATATAGCCTACGACCTATTCTCAGACCTACCGAATATACACAAAAAAATCATAGAAACGAGATTTTTATATATTACAGATAATAAAAGAAAAGTACAGAAAATGTAACAAATGATGAGAAAAAGCGGTTTTATTGCAATGAGCAATATTTTATAGAAAAAAGTAATGGTATAAGAGGGTAAAAATTAATTTAGTGAAATTTTCCAACTTTAACAACAGATTGAGCAGTGTTATTCTGTTCGAAAGTTACTTGTTGATGGAAATTTGTGTATGAGAAATTATCATTTATATGAAGGCTATCTATATTGTTATGTTAAGAAAAAAATTGTATCTTATATAGTTAAAAGAGCAACTGTTGAGTTTCTTACTGGCTCTTCTCACCAGAACTGTCTTTCGGGCTTGATTTCTTCATACATTGATGCTCTTTAAAATATGTTGACGATTCAAAAGTGCTTATAATAATTGAAAACGAATGGATGAAGGTGATATGTCGAAAAACTCTAATTTCGAGAAAATTAAGTTCAAAGTTTGTGTAATATTGTAATAAGTCCTTGTATAAATAAAATGATTGTCAAGTGTGTCAACTATAGTTATAGCAAAGCGAGCACTCACACTATCCCACGTTTGTTTGAGCGTTTTGTGGTACACTTTACTAAAAAACTACCACGCCTATAGATTTGTGCTTTAACATAGTAATTTACCTTTATATCTAGATGTGTTATCTGTCAAAAAAAATAATTATGTCCATTAAAAAAAAATAAACATCCACAATTTTGAGTTCATTGTGTAGTGGCAGTGCTTACGCGCACGTTTTAACTATATGGCGTATCGCGCCACGAATTCTTGTTGCTCCGTTACCACCTACCGACACGTTGATATAATATCAATACGTTGATTCGCCAATTCATTGATTCGTTTGTAAAGTGAATAGTCATTAAGTATATATTTATCACGAACACATTATCACCACAACACACACTAAAGTTGGACAGAATGTTATTGTACTACTAACTTTACTTACTTAACTCTTTGGTTTTGTAACAGATGGCGTTAGTAGTACAATAACATTCTGTCCAACTTTAACATTATTAGGTATTACCCGTTAGAAAAAATACGCGAGCCCTCATAAAGCTTATCTTTTTGCTAGTAGTTATAAATTGTCGGTTTTATATGAAAATACGACATATCACTTTCATCCATTCACGACTTAAATTCTAATAGTCCCCTGACTGTGACAAAATCGATGCGATTCTACCCACCTCGTCCACCTTCTTGTGCAGATCACGCATGACGTCTTGTATGTGTCCGAGCCCTTGGAAGATCTGTCGCAACTCGCGCTGTCCGTCCGACTCGAACCAGTCGTCAAACTCGCCTTCCTTGTCTCGCACCTGGGGAGGAAAGGGGATGGAGATATTATATCACATCAATAATTTTTGATATCAAATTCGCCATTCTTGTGTTTTACCTCAAGGAGAGAGGGGTAGTAATATTAGTATTATTATTAGTAGCCTTTTCTCGCACCTAGCAGGAGAGAGGGATGGAGATATATCATACCAGCTTTTTATCTAAATCTTACTCGCGTCCTTGTCTTGCACCTAAAAGGAGAGAGGGATGGAGATATTATAGACCACGCTTTTTAACCATAATTTAATAGATAAATCTAAGTTTGTAAGTTTGTATGTACGATTGTTTCTCGTTTCACGCTGTAGAAGCTAGACGAATTTGGATGTAAATGTTAAAACTCTAAAAAAATATATAAAGATATCATAGAACAATTACTAGTTTGTATGAGGTCTCATCACGAATAATAAAAAAATTGTTAAACTAATATTTTCTTTTTTTATATATTTACCGTTATTGTGAAACTAATAAATTATTTTTTAAATTATAGCCATGATGAATTTAGCAATGGTAAAACTACACATATTATGTGTTTAAAAAATACAACCTATTTATTAATTGAAAAAACAAAAAAAGGTCAAAGAACAGTCCGAATTAGTGCTGTACATTTTTTTGTAAAAGGCGGTTTTGATAAATAGTAGCGAGCTTCCTTTGGAAACCAAGTGAAGCGGGTTTAGATACCGTGATTTAAACCTTAATAATATTTTTATGTTTGAATCATTTTGTTTGTGAATCATTTTTATGGTTGTCACTTTTCTTATGGTCAAGGAAAAGACATAATATATATATATTTTTGTCTTAATCTATTTTCCTTTTATAAATTAAATTGTAATTAACATTAATTCTAAAGGTTGAAATAGCCTAGAGTCGATTACATCATTCCCAAGACGAACTGTCTACTAAAAAATCGTTAATCGAATAATATCCTTTAGTACACAAACATTCTTTCACATTTTTTTTTTATTTGGCAATATAAGCTTTTCGAACGTTAAGACATTCATCAAATATCTCTTACTTTCTTCTTCTCCTCTCGGCTAGAAATAAACTCACCTCATCAGGATGTTCCTTTCTGTAGTCCTCCTTCTGCTGGTCTAACTTCTTCTGGTACTCCTGGTACTCCTGCGACAGTTTCTGCTGTTCGTCGTTGCTTATTTGTTGACCACCTGGAACATGTTTGTACATTCAAAACAGATTTCTTTCTTTAAAAAAATATTTGTTAGCTTTCTTCTGTCGTTTGCACTTCTAAGCAATAATTAAAAAAAAGAAAATACTGTAACAAGTGAAGTGAAGAGCGGGTGTTGGAGAGGAGGCGCTAGTGTAGCGGTGTGAAGTGTGAGGCGAGTAGAGGAGAGTTGACGGGGATGGCGTAGTATAAATTATAAATGTCTTGCTCGGGTTTGAATTTTTATTCTGCAGTGTTAAAGTGTTGTAAAGTTATTATAATTACAAGTGTATGGATTTAAAAGAAAGTTACCAGTTATAATTGTAAAATCTATGATATAAAGTGATTTGTGAAAAATACTGTTTATATTTTCCCTGACTGCTTAACATATTCTAGTGTTTTACCCGAATGCGCTTGAAGGAGGGTAATGTTTATATATACATCCATATTTCTTCAGTATAGTCTAATAGCCTTATCTTAAAGAATTATCATTTTAGTGTGACTTTTTTAATACATATTTTTTTAATATTTCAAATTATATTCTACATCACCTAAATATGATCATTAACGTCAAGGTCTATTACACCAGGTCTTAGATCTTTTCAGACCCAACTCACCAGTCTGCTGAGTGCTGTGCAGCGAAGACGTCAGCAGGTGTATGACGTCGTGGTCGTCTGCGAGACCACCAGTGGCCGCTGACAATCCGAAGAAACCTCCTCGAGGGAGGACCACGTTCTCCGCACGGAAACAGAGCTCGTAATCCGCGTCGTTGGTGGTTATACCTGGAATTTGATCGGCATGGAGTATTATAGATGTGATAAATTGTATGTTATATATTTACTCTTTGATTAACAGAACAGCTACTACTGTTCAATTTTTTTTGTATGGGATGAGGCATCTGCATCATATTATTATGTTATCTGTGATTTAGGTTACGCATGTTATTAAAAAAAAATTGAATTACTTGAGAATTGACTATTTCATTATTGTAATGCGAAATTTAATACAACTAAAGCAGCAATTATAAAGTATAAAAAAATTTGTATAACCAAAATTTCTGCAAACTTCCAAAAAAAAAAAAAGAAATTCGTCAAATATAGATTAATATAGAAAGGATTATTATTATATTTTTTTTATTAATATTTATTTGACATAAACATGTACCATTATGGAAATAAACAGTAAGAGTGTTGAGGTAGTACTCCACGCGCGCGCGCGTCGGGTACGGCTTGTTCCTGAAGTCCCTGAGACAACCTGACAGGAGCTGAGTGGAGCCATCGCTGGAAAGGCATAAATAATATATATTAATTACAATCTAGACATATAAATAAAATTGAAGTATCTGTTTGTAATTTCAAATTAATAGCTTGTCACTAAATGCATATGAATTTTTTTTATTTTTTCTATCTGTTTGTTTGTCCCGGCTTATCTCTGAAACGGCTGGACCGATTTTGACAGGACTTTCACTCGCAGATAGCTAATACTATACGAAGTAACTTATGCTATTTTATTTTAAAAATTATATTTATTTTATTTACTGTACGGACTGTCTTCTTAATCCGGCCCTGTCGCAAAGTCCGTTCTAAGTAGACGTCTATTAAACTACCGCCAAATTTCATCTTCATACGGCAAGCGGCAAGCAAGCAAGCAAGCTTTTATATATTTAGACTAGCGGTGCCCGCGGCTTCGCTCGCGCTAAGAGTGAATAAAATAAACATTTTTGCGTATATACTGTTACTTATAATGTACCAAGGACTGATTCCCCATTTAAAGTTCTGGCCCTCTTTTCTGAAAACTACTGTGTAGCATCCTGCCGTGCCGCCACTGCTGCTAAAACTTATTTCCTATTTTTAACCAATTTTGCTACTATGTGTATCATAATTTCTTTGTGTGTTTTTCGTTAATGATAAACTGATGTACGTGGTTCATTGTTATGGACTTATGGTAAAAATTACTGTTAAATATTTTTCCTACGCAAATTGTGCCACCCCCGTTAACCCCCATAGGGGTTGATTTTCAAAAAACGCTTAGATATGTATCTCATAATTTGTATTGCAGAGCATTATTTCAGTGTCACGCAAAATATTTCAATAGAATTAAATTTCCCATACAAACTTAGCCACCCTCTTTAACCCCCAATGGGGGTGAATTTCGAAAAACCCTGAAATACGTGTTTCATCATTTGTACTAAAAAGCATTAATTCAAAGTTTCATGCAAAAATGTGCAATAAAAATATTTTTCTCATACAAAATTTGCCACCCCTTTTAACCCTTTTAGGGGTTGAATTTCCAAAAAATAATATGCCTATTTCCTTCTCATGAATGCAAACTATCTACATACCAAATTTCAGCAAAATCGATTGGGTGGTTTAGGCGTGAAAAGGTAACAGACAGACAGACAGACAGACAGACAGACAGAGTTACTTTCGCATTTATAATATTAGTATGGATAAAGATAACCAACCTCTTATGATCAAAGTTCTTAGTACCATCATTCAACACAGCCATAACGTAAGGGTTGTTGTGTTTGTTATCGTTGTCGAAAGAGTCAAAGATGATCCCGAGACCGTTCCACCTGTCTGAAGAACCGAAGACGTCACCTGTGTACTCTCCACGCTGGGTGGTGTACCAGAATGCCTGTAAAAATTACATTAATATAAAGAAAGTAACAAATGCTTGCGTATCTTGCAAGTTTTATAATGTATGTGTAACTCTGAAATTACTTTAAAAAATGTTTAAAATAGTGATCAACGATTTTTTTTATTTGAAATAAAAATACTACATGGACTATAGGAAAAGATAGAGGAATCTCTTACCAAACCGTCGGCACCAATTCTGCCTCTTCCTGTGATCTTGAACATGATGTCCACCTCCCACCAGTCGAAGTTGATGGGCTGCTTCGTCCATATCGCACCTTTTTGGCTTCGGAGTGACGGCGCAAGACGGACACTCTCGCCAGACGCTATCGCATCTGTAAACAAAAGAATTGTATTGAGTCTGTGTTTTTATGTTTATTGCATTGAGATTTCCTGTTTATTGCATCATCATGAATTTCTTTGATTAAACACTAAGACAAAAAAAAAAACAAAAAAAAATATTAGTCCCACTGAGTTTCTTTCGCCAGTGCTTCTCAGGTCAGTGGTTTCTTCCTTCCGAACTGGTAGTAGACTCATGACGTTCAGTAAAAAATTGTAATAATTTCATGCTGAATAAAATATTTTGAATTTGAATCAAAAAAAATCTAAACTCAAAGTAGGATCAAAATAAGGTCGTAGTCCAACACGCTGGCTAAGTGCGAGTTGGCGGACTGCACATGTATTTCAGACTCTTACTTTTTCTGGTTTTCTTTCACCGTAATGCAAGTGGTAATTAGGTTGGATTCAGGGTTGGACGTTCAAATGTCGGCAACCAAAATTCACATTTTCAATTATATATGTAGCTGATAATATAAGTATTAAAATCAGAAGCTCAGCTATCGGTAGTTTATCTTTGAACAAGTGTAATGTACAGTATTATGTTTGGAAACATTTTTCCCGATACGGTACGTTTACTTGTTTCCACTAGATTAGGTGGCTTATTTAAATAAAGTTTGACTGCCGATTAACTGTTACATTGATAAGGTTGTTGATTCGATAATGGCATTTAAAAGGAGGTTATTTGGCAACTTCTGATACAGCGTAGGAACATCCAGTAGCACTTCTGGCTTTTGATTAACTTAGTGGAGACGCACTCGCTTGGATTACCGAATGAAGCAGGTACAAAGTGAGTTCTCGCACCTCTGATATTTTCATATGCGAATCATTTCTAACATGATTACAACTTGTCTTACAGTGAAGGAATACATCGTGAGGAAACCTACATGTCTGAGAGAATCTAGCAATTGTAATAGCATCCTGGCTTATCGCGGTGAGATAGACTGACCTGCCGCCCAATTTTGGTGTGGACGCTACTAAGAAGGATCCCGACACATCACATAGTATCAAAAGAAAATTATATTCAATTCATAAAGATAAAACACTGGCATGTTATAAAGTTAGAAACTCTAACGTACCTTTTTCTTTAGATGATAAAAAATGCTTATAAACGGTTTTTTTTTATAAAAATATATCTTATCTGCTTTATGACATAATTGATACTTGTTGAGTAATTTAATCTAAAGGATAAACTTGCATCGAATATTTAAAACATGGTAAAAGTAGACAATAGTCCATGAATCGAAGTATGGTCATCCTTCATTAATTTGCTTGCCTGATACAAAGTGTTCAATATAGTGCAAATGTGAAGCCTAATGAATTTAAGGACATTTAACACACATCACCATACTATATTCTATATTTAGATTTATTAGAGATGAGATATTTTTCCGCACACAGCTTATTATCATGCCAAAAATTAACAAAATCTGTTAAGTGTTTTTAATGCGTTCCCAGACAAACTGCCAGAGAGACGGAAATTCTAAATACCGACGTTCCGACCGATTTCAGTATTGGATTAATCTCATCATATAGATAATAAATGTATTTTATGGCCATTGGTGTGTCAGTGATAACAATTTAAAATAATTCTTTCAAGCTTGGCTTGACTTGAGTAACCTGTTCTTAACTGACCATATTGATATTTAATAAATTATTTTTAACAAAAAAACAAAAACCGACTTCCAAACTTAATAAATCTAAACTAAAAAGTAGAAAATAATACTTTTAAGGACTTTGTTAATTTTGGAGTCGGTGCCAGCCAGGTATTTTGATTATGTTTACAAATTGATAGATTAATCGAATATGTATCTATTTAGGGCTATTTTGCTTTGGCTGGCAAGCGGCAAGCGGCTTTGGAAGTCGGTTTTTGTTTTTTTGTTAAAAATAATTTATTTTTAAATTTTTTGCGGAAAGTAGATACGTATTGTGTTAATGACTATAAAAATTTACCTTCTATTATGAGGTAAACCTAATAGCCTGAAAGTATACCACTATCGGTCCATAATTGCGTATTATATTGAAAGAATTTTCTTTAAACTGCTAACCGTTGAGGAGTTTTACCTTCCATCATCAGTTACAGTACGTGACTCAAATATCCATATAGCCTATAAAAGATTCGGCCGAGCATCGTTAATTTGCTCCTAAAAATTGAAGAGTTCCGATACTTTGTCATGGATCCCATCATCAGAACCTTACCAAAATCTCATCAAACTACCCTTGAAGTATATCCTTTCCATTAAAAAAAGAATCATCGAAATCGGTTGGCGTGATATTGAGTTATTCGTCCATTTGTCGCGCAAATACTTAATGCTAATTTAAGACTTTTATGGTTTTCTCATGGATGCTATTGTCAGAAGTGGAAAATATTAAAATGGGACCACATGGGAAGCACTACCTTTCAAATAAAAAAAGAATCATCAAAATCGGTTCACCCAGTTGAAAGTTATGAGCTAACAAACATAAAAAAAAAAAAAAAAAAAAAAAAAATACAGACGAATTGATAACCTCCTCCTTTTGGAAGTCGGTTGAAAACGTGTTATATTGTTATAACGTACAATATATTAATCGATTTAATAATTAACAAGATTTAATATAATTTAATTTGCTTGGGTACACCCCTAGTAATTAAGCTTTTTTTTTAAATTGGTTTGAATTTTTCGGTTTTACGAATCGGATTTTCTATTTTTACCATACCAATATAAACTGCACTTTTCTAGTGAAAGTCCTAAGATTACCACAGAGATAAACAGAGTTTTTTTTTAAAAAAAAAGGGATACCATACAATCGCTGTACCGATTTTGACAGGATTTTCACTCACAGATAGATAGCTAATGTTATAAGGAGTCTCTTAGGCTCCTTTTATTTTAGAAATTTTATATATTTTAACTCGCGGAACCTGCGTCTTAGCTCGCGCTAAATTTAGGGACGAACCCGGGCGAAGCAAGAATGAGTTGCTAGTATTTAATAATAATAAACTTTATAAGCTTATACTTATGTATATAGCTATTATTATTAAAAGAATGTCTTCATAATCAAAATATATTAAACAGATTACATACGTAATACATATTCTGCTTTAAAAACAATTTTTCTTTGTTTTACTCAGTTTCTGCTTACTACAAAAATATTTTACCTACAAAAACTTAATTAGCAAAAGTTATAATGCTGCAATTTAGATATTCACCAAATTCAACAATGGCAATTATTTAATAATACAAAACTTTTATATACCAATATAGCTCTTATGACTAAGGGAATAGAGGTTTTAAAAAATTCATTTTATAATTTCAAGCAATGGAACTAATTTTTGCCAATGATGTGTGAAGTTGATTATGCCGAAATGCCTTTTAAATTATCAGAAAGAAATAACAAATTTATTGTGTTAGGAACTAGAAAAGAACTATTATTATATTTAATTAAAAGGTGCTCCATGCCAATTTAAAGTTTGTAGCACCAAAACTGAAGGACTTTCATACAAACTTGCGAGAGCCCTAAGACCTCCTTAATATGGCCATGTTGCAAAAACACTACCTCCCTGCCAAATTTCATGTATCATCATCATCAGCATTAGCCCTTTTTAACGTCCCACTGCTGGGCACGGGCCTCCCTCAGTAGGAGGATCAGGCCATAGTCCACCGCGCTGGTCCAGTGCGTGTTGGCGGACTTCACATGTCTTACGATAACTTCTATGTTTTCTCAGACATGCAGGTTTCCTCACGATGTTTTCCTTCACCGTAAGACAAGTGGTAATCATGATAGAAATGATTCGCACATGAAAATATCAGAGGTGGGAGACCCGGATTTGAACCCGCATCACTCGGTTATACAAGCGACACGTTACGGATATTTAGACTAGAAGATTTAACACTTCTATTTAGGATCTTTACTACTTATATCTTAAACAAAAAAAAAATTTGCAAAGAGAGGTATGTACTTGTATACTGATGTTGCCATAACACAGTATATGTGTATTTCAACATAAAATAGCATTTAATATTGTTCATCTTTACATTTGGCTAGTCAGTGGTAGACAGTAGTATAAAAACTTAGTATGTAAACTTATTACGCTATTATAATTTGTATATTGAAATTTAAACAATCCAAAAATGCACATCATGAAAGAAAGATATTATAACTTGATGTAATAAATTTTTCCTATTTTTTAAATTAAGGTATAATGTATATTTTAAAGCAACATAATATTTCATATTTCTATATGAATATTCTTTTAAATTTATTTTTTTAAATAATATAATAATATATTCATTATAAATTACAATTTACAAAATGGAATTTAAATTTTTAGTCATAAAACAAGCGCACATTTCATTTTTTATTTAATAAAATGCAACTTTATTGGAACCACGAGTGCTGTCGTGGAACTAAAAACGAGAATTTGACGTTAACACCTCTCTTTCATTCTTAGCTTACGTATATAGCACCATCTCGCTCACTTTTGACACATATGACTGACGTGTCGATGTCAGACTAAATACCGTAACAACAAGTTATTTTTATATTAATATACATTTTTATAACACAAAAACCTACGTGATACTTACAAGACAAATAAATAATAATGATTAGTAAAACCATATGCTAAGAATACCTTAGAATAACGTATATTTATAAAGAAAACATGACTTACTTCCTCCATACTCCCAGAACGGAACAGATCCATCTTTTTGAGCTAAATACGGCGGCTTAAAAGAATATTTGTATTCAAAACGTCTGTGAACTGTCTGAGAGTTAGAACTCACTAGAACGCATAACACTGTGCACAATAATAAGTTTAACGCGGTAGACGACATGTCGACAGCGTTCGCTATAACTCGAATAAAAATTATAACTGTCAAGTCAAGTGTCAAGACAAGAATAGTCAATCGACATTTTTGACAACACAACTTCGGATAGTTATTCAAGGTTTTTTTATAACTTATAACATTTTTAAATAAATGAATTATTATACAAATTATATTACGATGAAATATTGAGAATAAAATTTTATTCATTTTTATTATAATTAAAGACAATGAAATATTAATTTTTATTTTGAAGTAAAAACAATATTTTATCCGAACATCTTCTTCCTTCTACCCGCAATATTTAAAATGTCAAATCTCAAAATATTGCTGATGCCGGCAAAACACAAATTTCTTGTTAAGAATTTCTAATTTCATAATCATAATCGTATTGTAAATATTATTTAGATTTACATTAAATAATCATAAATATAAATCGAAAATGTCTTCAAAACCAGAACTAGTAGCCATTTATCGTCTTGAATTTTATAAAAAACAGAAGAATTGGAAGTTGGGTTCATCTCGAGTTGATAAGAAGTCATCAAAGGAGTGTTCTGAGAAAGAGTAAATATTATAAATTATTACTATTTATTTCCCTAGATCCCTCTCGTATTGAAGAGAAGCCCGTGCCCAGCACTCAGCAGTGGAACGTTAAAAAGGGCTGAATAGTGAATATTATAGTGTCTAGTTCTAGTAAAAGATTTTATTTATTTTATAATGTCCTATACGCCTTTACAGTATTTTGTAGTTTTTATTCTTCCGGACCTTTTATATGGTGAAATAAAAATCGTAAAAGTATCTTTTTAAATATTGATTCAGTTTTAATAACTATGGAACTTCTAATGTGAATAACTAAATTTTAGTTGTATATTACTGACATATATATATTTTTTAGGAGTACATTAAATGTAACTTATGATGTGGATAACTCTGAAGATAAGAAACAGCAGACAGATCCACATAACATAGCATTTATGGAAAGTGACTCAGGTATTGATATTTTAATAATTGCTTGTCATTATTTTGCATTTAACTAATGCAAATATAATATAAATAAATCAGTAAATTACTTTGATTTTGCATGGCTTGATATATTTTGTAGTTTTAATTCTATATTTAAGTATTTTGTGAAAAACATGGATAAGATGGTTTATTCTCTATTACGTTAAATCCACACTTATGACACTTTTCCATAAAGTTCTATGAAAGTGAATGGAATACGAAAACTTCTTGGCATATACATAAGACCTACTTATATAATAAAAAAGGCTAAAAAAAATATTGGAACAATTATCCCCTAAAGTTAAAAAAAGTTTGCTAACAACAAAAATGTTGTAAAAAATATGGAAACTAATTTAGTCTTTTCAAAAGTTACACATAACTATAAATATTTCAGATAAAAATGTACCTTTAACATCAAACCAAGCCGAAAACCAAAAGCATAATTTATTGTTAGAACGACAAGAACCAGTCAACATTTGGCCAGACATATCCATTCAGAAGGATGAAAAACACAAAACTTCAGAGTCACATGACTCGCCAAAAGAAAATCGAGCTCAAAACAGATTAAAACAATTGCAAATGGCTGCTAGTTTATCTACAGAATTAGAGGATGATAATAGAATTTTAGCAAAAGGAAACTGTGATAAAGGTGCAGAGTGCAGGTCCTTGTCAGAAGATGGGATGGATTGGCAGTATGATTGTGATGACCAGATCAAGAAGGAAGGTGGCTTGTTGGATCATGATGTTGCAGACGGTTTTTGGAATTACGGTAAAACTTTATTAAAATAGACATTACCCGTACTTTTAATAGCAATTTTACGTATTTTAAATTGAAATTAAATGTCAGTATATCTTTTGCTATCATAGGGTATATTTGGGCTGAGTATTATTTTTATTATGACTACATTTTGTATGTATGTATTGTATTCAGCCCTCCTCCTTTTCTCACGATGTTTTCCTTCATCGTAAGACAGGTGATCATTTTAGAAAATGATTCGCACAAGAAAATATCAGAGGTGCGAGACACGGATTTGAACCCGCATCACTCGGTTATCCAAGTGAGCGCGTTACCACTGGGCCACCACTGTCAAATTTTGTATTGTGACAACTTACTTAGATTAACATTTAGGATATTTATTACTGCAGGAATATCGTTCATTCCTACAGAAAAAAAAACAAAAACAATAACTAATTCTATTGAGTAGTCCTTAGAAAAAATGGCTAATGTTGGCTAAACCCTCAGAAATACTACACAAAACAATGTACTAGACAAGAGTAGGTCTGAATAAGGCCTACAGAAAAATCTGAAAAATCATGTCATTCTCCTTAATGTAAAATGGAGGTAAATCGAGTGAGTCACTGTAGGTATTAATTTTTATGGCCATAATTAAAGCGCCATCTCTTGACAAGTTCCAGCTATTCCTAAAAACTGTTAGTAATTTTCCGACTTTCAAAAAAAAAGTAAACCGGTTACGTTTTACTTGACCTTTCTCACCACTTAAATGAATTATTATTAGATTAATACATTACGAAAATATAATTTTTGCTATAAAAAATAATGTTTCATGCTACGGAACCCTGGATGCTAGTCAGACTCGCGCTTGTCCTATATTTTTGGTGTATTTCGCGATATTTTCATCAATGGATTTTAAATAAATTTTTAAACGGATGTAGGTTACACTTATAACAATAAAAATTTAATTTTTCTACCGTTTAAGTACAGTTTATTTATCACTTGTGTTATTAGACGACACGTTTGGCTCAGTTGGTAGTGACCCTACTTTCTGCGCTAGCGGTCGCGGGTTTGAGTCCCGCTGGGGACATTCATTTGTTGAGCACGAATGCTTATACTAGTCATAGGTGTTTATAATTATAATATGTATGTATTTAAAATTTATATGTAGTATATCAACTATCTGGCATCCGTAACACAAGCCTCGTAGCTTACCACGGAACTAGATGGCGCTGTTGTTATAATGTGTCCCAACATATTTATTTATTTTAGATGTGGAGTTAGATGTAGTGGATAGTCCGAGCTTTTCAAGCAAGTTTAGTGAGTGTCTCCAGCCTGGACTGTTGGATTTCCCATGGTCCACAGATATTATGGTAAGCACTAGGTCTACTAATACGATAAAGCTTTCTAAACCATATCAATTTGCCAATAGATCAAGATTGTGGGTTCGATTTTCGGTTACGTTCAAGTCTAGTTATGACGTGTTACTTGGTTGTGAAGTAAGCGATGTTTCATTCCATAAAAGTAGTGCGGACGTCAAACTGGTTGTGACTAATCTAAATAGTTAAAGCAAATGGATAACAAATGTAACGGCTGTGGAGCCGTTATTTTCGATATTTCATATATGGAGTGTTCACGGGAAAGATGTAAAAAATTATATCATCTGAAGTGTGTGACGTTGTCGGCTGAGAAACTTACGGATCTGGGAGAAGAATATAAGAGGCAGTGGACGTGTCCAGAATGCGTATGCACCATCCCGAAGACCGATAATTCAGATACACCGGTTCGGGGCAACGCTATCACACCATGCTACGTGAATACTGAGAGAGGTGGTCGAAAGAATAAAGACATACGGCCAATTGATAACAAGAGGGTACTTGATGAATTAATGGAATTTCGTTTGGAGATGAAATATTGCATGGAGGATCAAAGACAGGAATTTTTAAAGTTAAAAGAAAGGTATATAAACACGGAAACAGAACTAAAAGATGTACGTAATGTTTTAAAAACAGTTTTAGAAAAAGCAAACAAAGTTGACATGTTAGAAAATAAAATTAAAGAATTAATGGAAAGGAATGCATATTTGGAAAAAATTAGCAATGTTTCAGTGAATGAAAACCATACTTCCACTAATCAATCATCATACGCTTTTGCGGTGAAACAAAACCAAACCCAATTATGCAGTAATAATAACAACACAAAAAAAGACGGTCGGGCCACGAAATCAGCGAGTTTTGGTTATGAGAAAAGTAATAAAACTTATGACACGTTAAAAGATATGGAAAAGTCTTCCAATATATTAGAAAGTAAAAAGACTGACAGCATCTTGAATACAATTGATAATAAGGATGAGAGGGAGGAACATGGAATTTGGACACAGATAAATAGGAAACGAAATAAATATCCCAACAGTAAAGTACATAAAGGAGGGAATCTGAATGTAGCTGGAATTCAAGGAACAGAACGTATTAAATATCTTCATATATGGCGGCTTCAAAAGGATACTCAGATAGAGAATGTAGAAAACCATGTCAGGAATATATGTGGACAGGAGGTACCTATTAAGGTGGATAAAATAAAACATAAAACAGAGAGGGATTATGCGTCGTTCATTGTCGGGGTACCCGAAAGTAAATATGATCTGATCTGTCGTCCTGAAAGCTGGGCCGTTAATATCGAGTTTTGTGAGTGGGTCTGGTTTCGTAGACCATCCCAAAAACAAAACTAACAAGAAAAAGACCATTCATTTGTTTTACCAAAACGTGAGAGGTCTGAGAACGAAATCTGATGAGTTTTATACATCCATTCTATCTTCAGATGCAGATTTCTTTGCCATTACAGAAACAGGTCTTAATAACTCTTTTAAAGATGCGGAAATAATACCACCCGGTTTCAGTATTGTGAGAAATGACAGAGCAGACGGACGAAAACAGGGCGGCGCGTGTCTCGTGGCCACACCGCGCTTCGAGCTACGTACGGTAAGCTGCGACGTAAATATCGACGAGCGCGCGTTCGAACTAGTATGTGCTGCTGTCTACCTCCGTAATAGATTTATTTTTTTGTTGTGTGTTGTTTACATTCCGCCTAATAGTAGTGAGAATGAATACATGTTGTTATTTAAAATAATTGAACAATTTTGCGATAAGATAATTTATTACGAGATCCCTCATATTTTTGGAACTTTGTAAAAGCTAAAAGCGGTAGAAAAGAGTCTCTAAAAATTAAAAAAAATAGTTTGTACTTAAATGATGCACAATGTGTGCAGGAGTTCGCTCAGTATTTTCACTCAGTTTATAGTACAAAACAGGCGGATTTAAATGTCGACACAGCGGTGCTGTGTGCGGGAGATAGCAATAGTGGCGCTCGTGTTCATTTAGATCAATTTGAATTAGCAGATGTTGAGCGAGCTCTTAAACATCTGAAGCCAAAAAAGTCCTCAGGACCTGATGGCATACCGCCATTTATATTTAAAGATTGCAGGTTGGTTTTAGCAGAACCGCTCCTTTATATATATAATAAATGTTTAAGTACAGAAGTATTCCCGGAAAGATGGAAAATAACTCGAGTCATTCCAGTTCTTAAGGGTGATTCAGGTATGAGTGTGGAGGGTTATAGGCCGGTCGCAGTATTATCCACGCCAGCCAAAATATTTGAGGCTGCTATTTACAAAAGTATTTACGCACAGGTAAATGCGCAATTATCAGAGGCACAGCACGGATTTCGACCGATGAGAAGCACCACAAGTAATCTTATGGGTTATGTTGCACATATACTACCTACATTGGACGCGGGGGGTCAAACTGATTCCGCATATTTTGATTTTAAAAAAGCATTTGACCTTGTGGATAATGATGTGCTGCTTAGAAAACTAGCGGTGTAGTAAAACAACCATTGCTAGATTCGGACTGACGGCCGTCAAACTTTTATTTTTAATTCACATTCTTAAATAGGTACTATATATTACAACATCTTCCTCATACAAAAAAAATAAGTAACATAACAATAAAAGAAAAACTAACATAAACTTGTAACTTAAATTAAATATTTTATTTCTAACAATTTTAAAGTAATTTATTTCTTATTAAAAAATAAAGCCAACTTTTCTCTGGCTTTTCTCGCAGCAATTCGAGGCTGTCTCAAATCAGACTCACCGGGTAATGTACGACTACTAGGACCAGGATTTGTTAAGTCATCCTCTCCTACTTGATCATCTCGACCGAAGTCATGATTTTCGGCATCATCGTATAAACTCTTACGATCTTCACCATCATCACATTCCTCCTTCTCCCCCGAAGAAGATGAAAGTTGCGACAATTTAGATCTATTACAATTATAAAGATGACGTCGATTACGCCTATATATTCTACCTGATTCATCTCGAAGAAAATATGACCGGGGTTGTGGGGCTGGAGCTTTGACAAACACACGTCGTTTCGTGTTACCATCAGCCATGAAAACTTCATCATCCGTCTTTAATGGCAGTAAATTGCGTGAATGCAAATCATAATACTGCTTACTACGAGCCTTATTCTGCATTATATTTTCGTAATCAGAATCATTGTTCCGCTCTGGTCGTAATTTATCGGTATGTGCCGGAAGTCTAGTATTCAATCTACGTCCCATTAGTAACTGAGAGGGGGAACTAACTCCATTCCGTGGAGTGGTGCGTAAGTTGAGTAAACCGAGATAAAAGTCAGATCCTGACTCCAATGACTTCTTAATAATATTTTTAACCGTCTGCACGGCGCGCTCGCTCAATCCGTTAGCTTGAGCGTAGTAAGGAGATGTCGTAGTATGAGTAAAACACCAAGTAGAACAGAATTCCCTAAACTCTTTTGAAGTATATGCAGGTCCATTATCAGTAACGAGTTCTACCGGAATCCCATGTCTTGCAAACTGATCTTTTAAAGCCACAATAACAGCGCGCGTGCCAATACTTGTTAAAGGACACACCTCTATAAAATTAGAAAAATAATCGACAAGAATCAGATAATACTTATTTCGAAAAACAAATATATCTGAGCCTACCTTTCTCCAAGGTAACTCAGGAACATCATGAGGGATCATGGGTTCCCTAACAGGATTAACAGCATGTGCGGCACATACAGCACACGAGCGCACTACACGCTCCACATCCCTAGACATACCGTTCCAGAACATGACGTCGCGTGCCCGTCGCTTACACCGGTCAATACCTAAGTGACCCTCATGAACGCGATCTAACATGTCTTTTCTTAACGCATACGGTATAAACACTAAATTATCCTTGAATAACACTCCATCTACATATTCAAACGACTCTCTATAGGACCAATGACAACGAACTAAAACATCTGTATCACTTCTGTAACGAGGCCACCCATTCAAAATATAATTTATCAAAATATTAGACTCTTTATCTTTATTTGTTACATTCCTAATCAAACTTATTTTACTGTCACTAAACCGAACATGATTGAGTAAAAAACAAGATTGTTCGTCCACTTCTAGAGATACCTTATCATGCATCAATTCCGGAAGAGCCGCTCGAGACAACGTATCCGCAACAAACATATATTTCCCTGGTTTATATATTACAACAAAATCATAACATTGTATTCTTAGCATCATGCGCTGCAAACGCATAGGAACCGAATCGAGTGGTTTTTTGAATAACGCTTCGAGAGGCTTATGGTCTGTTTCTACAATTACATTAGACCTTCCGTACACATATTGATGAAATCGCTCTAAAGCGAAAACTATTGCGAGCATCTCTTTTTCTATTTGCGCGTATCGAGTTTGCGTATCTGTGAGCGTGAGTGAAGCGTATTCGACCGGCCGGCCGGCTTGCATGAGCGCTGCACCGAGCGCTCGCGCACTCGCGTCAACAGTGAGCAGCACCGGCTCACTCGCTGAGTACAACGCGAGTACAGGTGCGTTACTTAACTCGTCTTTAAGTCGCGAAACTATATCTTCGTGAGCGTGTTCCCAAAACCACTCACTGTCTCTTTTCAACAGCTGCCTTAAAGGAGACACAATATTTGCGTAATTTGGAATAAACTTTGACAAATAATTTGTCATACCGAGAAACCTTTCCAGAGAAGATCTATCATTCGGAGAAGGCATATCTTTAATAGCTTTTACTTTACTAGCATCAATTTGCATACCTCTTATACTAAACGTATGACCCAAATAAGTTACTTGTTCGACACAGAATTCACACTTATCCCGGTTGAATTTTATACCTACTTCTCGAGCCCTATCTAGCAATCGTTTTAATCTTAAATCATGTTCCTCTTTCGAACACCCATGAACAATAATATCATCAACAAAGGAATCTACTCCGTCCAAGTCTTCTAGAATCTGTCTAATCTTCGCGTGAAATACTTCGCTAGCACAGCTTATACCGTATGGCAGCCGCAAAAATTGATATCGCCCAAATGGAGTCCCAAACGTACACAGATCAGCGCTTTCGTCATCCAGCTGTACCATCCAAAAACCAGAACGAGCATCTAATTTACTAAAGTACTTAGCACCGTGAAGCTTAGTAGCTATCTCAGTAAGCGTCGGTAAAGGATAGTGAGCGCGACGGATGGCCTGGTTGAGAGGTCGCGGATCTAGACATACACGCAAACTGCCGTCTTTTTTGGCTGGTAACACGATAGCATTGACCCAAGGCGTCGGATGTGACACCTTTCTGATAATCTCCATATTCTCCATTTTTACAAGTTCATTTTTTAATTGATCCCTTATACCAATAGGAATTTTTCTTACCGGACACACAGACGGACATACGTTATCTTTCAAAACAATTTTATATTTTCCAGGTAGTTTCCCTACACCATGAAACAAATCATCGTACTTTTCAATATTGAGAGAATAGATACGTTTGATTAATTTTAAATTTTCACAAGTATCCTTACTAAGAATACTCTGACAGTAATTACTAGATATTACAAACTTTATTAAATAATTACGACTCTTATATGACCACAGCATTTCTATCGAGCCTAATATTGGTAAATAACTTCCACAAAATGATTGAGCTCGTACATTACCAGGTGTCAAATCATTTACAGTAAAGCCTAATCTATTTAATGTACACAAAGACATTACATTTAAATCGGAACCAGAATCTAATTTAAACCGTTCTGTCATACCATTTTTACACAAAATTAATGTTTCATACCACTTACTGTCTGTAAGATTACAATGCTCCTTCAATGTCGATACAAAAAACAAATCATTACCTAGTTTTGTATTTAATTCATGAACCTGCCTATTATTATTGTTCCTAGGGCACATTCTTTTAATATGACCTCTATTATTACACAAGAAACACTTTAAAAATGTTGCTGGGCATCTATTATCATCGCTATGTGAAATACCACAAGCACCACAACACTTCACATTTGCACTATATTTACTCTGCCGAGAATTGAACTCGCTATTGCCTCGTCGAACACGCTCGTAGCTGCGTGTTGACGGTCCGCCGCGGCCGAGCCCGCCGCCCGTGCCGCTTCCCGTGCCGCCGCCCCGACGCGGCGCACGTGCACCGAACAATGCATCTACAGCTGATGTACTCGCCGATTTAACTGTTTCAATTTGTTTACTATCTTCATTGGATATTTCGTTCGCTTGACATATTTTTACTGTTTTCTCTAACGTTAATTCGTCAGTTCTGAGAAGACGATCCCTTACAGCACTATCCGTGACTCCACAGACTATTCGATCTCTTATTAATCCATCCTCGAGATGTTCGAACTCACACCGCTGACTTAACAACCGCAGTGCCGTGACGTAGGCGTCGATAGTCTCACCGATTTCTTGATTACGGGTAAAAAAACGAAATCTCGCCATTGTGGTATTGTGTTTTGTACCAAAATATTCATTAAATTTTTCAATTAATATGTCGACATCGTCTTGATCTTCATTTTTAATGTATTTAAATGTTAAATATATATCATAACCTTCTGAACCTATTAGGTTAATGAGAAGACTGGCCTGAACTTCTTTTGGTTCCTTATAAACTCCAGATGCCTTTAGGAATACGTTAAACTGCTTTATCCATTTTCGCCACGCGTCCGCTCGACTTGCTGGACCTCCTTCCAACACTAAATCTGGTGGCGGTCTTGCGTGTTCCATGCTTTATGAGTTGCTTATTAATAATACAAACCAAACAATAACGTTTAAGCATTCAAACTACTCCATATTTCAGGAAAGAAAATTATTTAAATTTTACACCGCTGTCACCATGTAGTAAAACAACCATTGCTAGATTCGGACTGACGGCCGTCAAACTTTTATTTTTAATTCACATTCTTAAATAGGTACTATATATTACAACAAGCGGGAGTTGGTTTTAGCCCTCATTTGCTTAAATTTTTTGCGAGTTATATGAGTGATAGGCAGCAATACGTAGAGTATGCAGGTCACAAATCTGAACGATACTTTACTCGATCAGGTGTAAGTCAGGGAAGTAACCTTGGGCCTTTGCAATTTATATTAATGATAAATGATCTTCCATTGGTAATTAAGCATGCAAAGTGTCTCCTTTTTGCTGATGATCTCAAATTGTCAATAGCAATAAATAGCGTGCAAGACTGTGAGAGATTACAGGCGGATATAGACAGAGTAGTTAACTGGAGCAAAGATAATCTCTTACAGTTTAATAATAGTAAATGCAGCGCTATAACTTTTTCACGAGCACATAAGCCTCTAATTTACACATATAACATTGATGAGGTTCCTATGGCTAGAGTGAATGAAATCAAAGATTTAGGGGTATATTTTAATACGCAGTGGAATTTTCGAGACCACATCATTAACATATGTAAGAAAGCATACAAAAAGTTAGGTTTTTTGCTGCGTACAGTTCGTAGTTTTACAAATCTTAAAGCTATTACGGTTTTATACAACACACTTGTAAGAAGCCAATTGGAATGCAACGCCACTATTTGGAGCCCTCATGAAAATAAGTATATCCTTATGTTGGAAAGAATCCAAAATAAATTTATGAGATTTTTATACCTTAAATATTATGGAGTATATCCTTTTTATCCACTGATGTATCCTACTCTGTTTGTCTTAGGTATGGTAGGATACAACGAGTTAAGGGTCAGGAGAAATTTTGCACTATCTCTGTTCGTATTTAAGGTAATCAGGGGACGGTTGCATCAGCCAGATATACTGGAGCAGATACATCTGTCTGTTCCTGACAGGTATGTGTGGCGACGAAGGAGACCACGACTGCTTGTGGTACCGATAGGTAGGACAGATTTAATGAAGATGGCACCGCTGTCGCGAGCACTTTGTACACTTAACCTATTAGTAGAGAACGGACTAGACTTATTCTGTTGCTCTTTGAGTGAATTCACAAAAAGTACTTTGTATATATTATCATTACAAATACAAAATTAAGCTTATTCTAGAATATGGTTAGTTACTGAAAAATGTTTATAATAGATTTTACGTTTAGGTCACTGTGCTGTTGCATTAGGTTATCCTGTAAAAATAGCATAAGTTTGTTGAAATAAATAAATAAATAAATAAATAAAGGCATAATTCTTCATTAATAAACGTGTGATTTCGTGGGACACCGCGCCGGATAGGAACGAAGTTCCTTATTATAAAAATATTAATTTTAAGTTCTATTCGAGGTACTTATAAAGGACATAATTATTCGGGTATACATTTTTTATTATGATTTTTTATTGATAAAAAAACTACCTTTATAAACCAGTGTAATTATCCAATGATATAATAATAATAGCCGTCATCACGTAGACTATACATTACACACTGTATAGCCATCGCACAAAGACTATACATAAATGATAAAAATCTTACGTTACGGACGTTTTTCCCGGTTAGCGTACCCCTCTGCATCGTCCCGTATGGAACTTCGTTCCAAAAGCCTATCAACTATAATATGTAAGATTACAATAATACTTTTAGACGAGATTTTGGGCTCAGTTGTTAGTGATTTTATTCGCCGTGCCTTGAGCATGGATGGGTGTTTATATTGGTAATATATTAAATTCTATATGTATCAACAGTCTGGTATCCATAACATAAGCCTCGTAGCTAACCATGGAACTAGACGGTGCACAGTGCTGAATATGTACTAACAACATAATTGCCTCGTTGGTGTAGTGGCTAGCATGTACGGTCGCACTCCGAGAGGTCCTGGGTTCGAGTCCCGGGTCGGGCCAAGTTTAGTTATTGAGTCTTTCTGTTTTATAAGCCTAAGTAACAGCCCGGAGTTGAGAATTTGGCGGTGTGTCACCCCCGTGCCTCGGAGAGCATGCAAAGCCGTCGGTCCTGCGCCTTAACTCTCACTGGTGGTGTCTCGCGTTGTCCCACCGGAGTATGAGTGATAGGAACAGAGAGTGCACTTGTGTCTGCGCATACTCGTGCACTATAATATGTCCCGCGCCATTGGCTAGTCTCAATGAGATTGGTCGCCATGGTCGGAATCGTTCAGGAAGACATCATCATCATGTCCTAACATATTTATTTATCGATAAAAAGATTTGAATTATTATTAAAAATCATTAAATGAAGTTTTGATTGTCGTGTAAAGGAGGAAGAGTGGGGGTCTACGTCGGTGGACAGCCTGGGCGAGTTCTGCCGCGGGGCGGATGCGGCGCCGCACTCCTCGGAGCTGGACCTGTCTCTGCCACCTTGTGAGTATTTATATATGTATGTATTTATATTATAGCTAGTAGATTGCCTGTAGGTTTGTCTGTATCATGTTTGTATATGAAGAGTGGAATAACACATGTTTTGTTAGAGCAAGAGTAAATCTTACGACAGGTTTTTAAATAAGATTGTGTAATACATTTTATTTTCTTCTTTTTACAGCATTTAAGATAACTTTTTATGTAATACTTAATACTTTCTTAGACTTCAGCGAATATTTAAAATTATAAATAAAATTATCTTTTCGAACTTTGTAACGGATTTGTTTTTTTTGGCTCCCGACGTTTCGAATGCTTTACTGCAATCATAGTCACGAGAGAAACAGACAAGGTTTTTGACATCTTAGAGGTTTAAATATATATTACCGACAGTGCTTATCCATAATTTTCAAAGCTTCTCTTTTTAAAAACTTGATTTAGTGCGGCCGAAGCTTATGTATCAGTTCATTATTGAAAAAACAATCGATTGTTCGATTAATCGATTTCGATGTTACAACAATACTCTCCAACCGTCTTACGAATTTTCGATCAGCCCACGTGTCCTGACGCGAGTTTCACAGTTTTTACCCATCCCACAAAAGTGCTCAACGCCGCTAAAGAAGTTTTCACTTCAAAAATTGAATCTATATATATAAAAATGAAACCCGTTTTCCGTTGTCACGACATAGCATGAAAACGGCTTGACCGATTTGGCTAATTTTGGTCTTGAATTATTTGTGGAAGTCCAGGGAAGGTTTTAAAGGTGAATAAATATGAAAGTTGTGCGGAAAAAAAGGAAATTAAAAAAAAAATTTATAACATTAATGGCGTTTGACGTATCATGTTATTACCGTTGCCATGGTGCGAGCAATGGTAATTAAATCAGCGAATACATACTGGGAGGTGTAAAGTAAATGTTGTTTTGCGAATGCGTAATAAAACATTTCACCGGGAGGAAAAGCTTATAAAAAATTTATATGTGGACAGAACAACGTCTGTCGGGTCCGCTAGTTAATTATAAAAGTAGTGTTTTGACCGCAGGCGTGGCGGCGGGCGACGTGAGCTTCGCGGCGCTGGCGCGGCTGTCCACGCCGCAGCTGGTGCACGCGGCGCGGCGCCACGCGCGCGCGCTGCGCCGCCTGCTCGCCGAGAGCGGCCGCAGGCAGGCAAGGGTGTTCGTCATATACATGTCGCAGACAACTAGCTTCATTAGGCGTTCAATTAACTGCCTAGCCTCTTTAGCCGTTCAAGCAGCGGCTCGAATGATATTCAGACATAGTGTTTGTTACATTTAACAAACTGGCTGGCTAATGCTTAGGCCATTCGTCGATTTCAACGAACAACTAACACTTTTTTGTTTTCTGATATAAAATAAGTGATTTTTAGGTGCAAGATATATGCCAAAAATAAAAAAACCTTAACCTACCGAGCTGAAAATTTATTATTTTAAAATCCCACCGAAATTTAAGTTCTCTCTCGCAAGTTCTTACGGAACGGCACGCGGAAACAAGACGTTATCACGTCAAAAATGAACAGGCTAGACAAGTAATTGAATGTCATCGATCCAAGTCATTTGCCTAGCTGTTCAATCAAATGGCTGAATAGTGAATATCATTTAGGCCGCGAGTCGAAAGTAAAGAGCCTAGGCAGTTAATTTAATGCTTAATTAATACACATAACATCCATACTAATATTATAAATGCGAAAGTAACTCTGTCTTTCTGTCTGTCTGTCTGTCTGTTACCTTTTCACGCCTAAACCACCCAACCGATTTTGCTGAAATTCGGTATGTAGATAGTTTGCATTCATGAGAAGGACAGAGGCATATTATTTTTTGGAAATTCAACCCCTAAAAGGGTTAAAAGGGGTGGCAAAGTTTGTATGAGAAAAATATTTTTATTGCACATTTTTGCATGATACTTTGAATTAATGCTTTTTAGTACAAATGATGAAACACGTATTTCAGGGTTTTTCGAAATTCACCCCCATTGGGGGTTAAAGGGGGTGGCTAAGTTTGTATGGGAAATTTAATTCTATTGAAATATTTTGCGTGACACTGATATAATGCTCTGCAATACAAATTATGAGATACATATCTAAGCGTTTTTTGAAAATCAACCCCTATGGGGGTTAACGGGGTGGCACAAGTAACAGTATATAAGCAAAAATGTTCATTTTATTCACTCTTAGCGCGAGCGAAGCCGCGGGCACCGCTAGTTTTCTATTATAAATTGACTAAAACCCTCTTTCTTATATCATTTTCCTACACCTAAAGGTTGCCTGGAAGAAATCGCTCCTCTTGTACTTTTTCCTATTTCTTCTTTGTTTCTGTTTATTTTCTTCTGTTTTCGGGTGTACAATGAAGAGTTATTATTATTGTTTTTAACCCCAGATGCAAAACCGACGGGGTGCTATAAGTTTGACATGACTGTGTGTGTGTGTGTGTCTATGTGACATCATAGCTCTCGAACTAAATTGTGAATTAGTCAGAAGTGTTCTTAGTTATGTTTGATGGAAATCGGTCCAAGATGGCCGCCATCACGAAATGGCGGACCCTACTAATATATGTCACAGTAAACTTATCCGACAACCTGAGCATTTAGTGTTATACTACTGTTACTGAAAACTACCACGCCTATAGATTTGTGCTTTAACATAGTAATTTAACTTCATATCTAGATGTGTTATCTGTCAAAAAAATAATAATAATTTTATAACCTTTAAAAAATGAACATCAACAATTTTGTGTTCATTGGGCAGAATGTTATTGTACAACTGACGCCATCTGTTAGAAAACCAATGAGTTAACATTTCAGTAACATTATTACCCGTTAAAAAAACTATGCGAGCCCTCACAAAGTTCAGCTTTTTGATAGTTTTAATAAAAAAAAATTTTTTTTCAGAAACTACGTAACGCCCTTTCATTGGCGCAATTGGACTTGAGTTTCGAGGATTTCCCGACGAGAGATATCGACTCGACTCGACACACGTTCTCAGACAAAATCATAGCCGGCTCTTACAGACAGATGTGCGGGAGGGGGAGGGGAAGGGGAAGGGGGAGGCTACCCGACTGGGAGACGAATAGGTTCATAAAATAAATTATATTAACCGTTTCGTATTTAATTTTTGATTGTTTTATTTTTTAAAAGTTTCGAAATGCAAAGTAGTTGTTTATGTTTGATAAACAAATGGTGGGTATAAATTATACTTAATTTTTTTTGTTATTTAGGTTTAATTAGCTAAATGTGTATTGAGATGTATCTACGAGTTAGATATGGCTGTTTCCTTTTCGACCATAGATATACAACAGATAAAAAATATTATTATTAAGAACTGCGAATTTTGTAGATGCTTGATTACACTGTGAATTTAAATTGTCATCAGGAATTAAAGTTTAATTTTGTAGCGCGATTGATATTGTTAGTGCAAAACGGCCTATCTCACACTTTACATGGTATATAAACCGTCCACGTGCGTGTAGAATATGCGTAATGAAAGGTACCGTAGTTCACCCACTCTAATGCGTTATTTAAACGTATTCATATAGATAATATTATTCTTAAATATTTATATTTTTAACCGACTTCCAAAAAGGAGGAGGTTATATGTTCCGATGTATGTATTTTTTTTTTTTTTTATGTATGTTCACCGATTTCTCCGTCAACTGTGGGCCGATTTCAAAAATTTTTCTTTTGTTCGGTAGGGTATAGTTCTGAGGGGGTCCCATTATCACAAAATCAGGGTCTGATGATGGGATCTCAGGGAAATCCAGGGCAACTTTCAAAATTTATAGGCACCTATTATGTTTTTTATACATTTTCTTAAGCTGTTCAAGCATTTGCGTCTGAAAATCGTCATCTCATGTGATGAGCTGATGATGGAAGGTAGAATTCTTCAAATGTTATTTTTTATCTGTGTTCACCGATTTATGCGTCAATTGTGGGCCGATTTCAAAAATTTATTTTTTGTTTGGTAGGGTATACTTCCAAGATATTCCCATTGTCACCAAGTTAGGATCTGATAATGGGATCCTAGGGAAATCGATGGCAACTCTTAAATTTTATAGGCACTTAGTACATTTTTCATATATTTTCTAAAGCTTTTTAAGGATTTGCATTTGATAATTACCATCTCATGTGGATAAGCTGATGATGGAAGGTACAACTCCTCAACGGCTAGGAGTTGAAAGGAAATTCCTTTAAAATTATACATACATATAGATTGATAGTTGTGTTCTTCCAGGCTATTACGTTAATATAATAATAGAAGGTAAATCTCTTTAACCTCTAGGAGTTAGGTGGAATAATGGACGTGGTTTATTTAAACTATTTCGTATGGGGAATGTAAACATAAAGATGAGCTCGTAGTTTAGTTATAGCTACAGTAGTCGTAGATCGAGTACTCTTTGGACACCAACACACACCCCCCCCCCCCTTTCGGCAGACCCGATAATTAATTACTATTTTCGTCGTTAATGGGTATGCTCGTTGTTTAATATAAAGCTTAAACAGATTTTAAATTAGTGACATATAGTAAGTCACTATAATTAAATCAGCTAAATAAAAGGCACACTAAAAATGTAAAAATAAGTTATTTTTAAAAAAAAAATTAAACCGACTTCAAAAAATCTGCACTAAAAAGAGAAAAATAAAAAGTAGAAAATATTACTTTAAAGAACTATGTTAATTTTGGAGTCGGTGCCAGCCAAAGAAAAATAACCGTATATTCGATTAATCTATCAATTTGTAAACATAATCAAAATACCTGGCTGGCACCGACTCCAAAATTAACATAGTTCTTTAAAGTAATATTTTCTACTTTTTATTTTTCTCTTTTTAGTGCAGATTTTTTGAAGTCGGTTTAATTTTTTTTTTAAAAATAACTTATATCTGTTTTACACAATCTGTAACGTTATAATAGTAATTTTTCAATTAAATTTGTATGAAAAATTTACTTATGCATGTACATTTCATAAGTTGGGCGTACTGTTACTGTTTAACTTGTAAAGCTTAATAGCTGTGATAGAGTATCTTCGTTGTATATGGTTCTATCATGAATTTTTATATATCAAACAACCATCTAGCTGGCAGGAAGACACTTGACTTGATTGACACTACCCTTTAAAAAACTAAGTCTTTAATAAGTTATCCATTCAACAATACTGTAGGTACCTTTAAAAATTGTGGGTAGATGAAAAAAAATCCTAAACCTAGTATTTTGTGTTCTTATTTTGCCACATTTCCAGCATAACTATATGTATATCCAAAATATATCTTTTTAGCACTGAGAGCCTCTAAACTTGGTTTTTAATTCTCCAAGTTGCTGTGTGAAATATTCGAAAATTTTACGATTTGTAAGGCATGTTAACATGTGTTTCCATTTTTTCGAGTTAGACCACTTTTATAATGGCAGCTTCATTAAATAAAAATCTTGTTTTAATTTTAACTTACGTTATATTTTTATGATTTCAAAAAAAAAATATTTACATATTTTTTTTTCGTTATTTTATGTTCGTTTCCAGTTACTTTTAAATTCCATAATTAGTTCCTAAATCCAAAGAATGTTAAGACTGATTAAGAATTAGTTTTTTCTTTTTTTTATAAAAAAAGTTTTTTTCTATTCCCATATAAAACTGCATGTCGAAATGTTACGATATTTTTGTATGTTTGGAATTAAATATTTAAAACCAATAAATTGTTGTTTTATTTTATAACCCGTATGGCACAGCTTGTAGTACTCACTCTGCCAGCAGTCGCGGGTTCGAGTTCGAGTAAATCTCCAAGAGAAATATTTTTTCATTGTATTACAATGATATTATAAGTAAAAAGGTGTAGATACGTTACCTAAACGACATTCTACCTTCAAAAACGGCACACTAACGCACACATGAATAACTAAAAATATTGCAATAACACTGAACACACTACATTACGATTAGTTGTCAAAATAGGATAGCATGATTCAAGTATCGCCAGTGAAAAAGAGACAAATATAATTCGCGACAGTGCGTCGTCAACGCGTGACTATGTTCAGGTGGGCCAATTAGCCTAGTTTTGGTGTGCCGCTTTTTGAGCGCGTATGACTTATCTACACCTTTTTTCCTAGTATATCAATGTTGTATTATATTCATTAGTGGTAAGTAATCACAATTATTTTTATAGCTAAATTCACATAAATAAGATGAAATAAAACACAAGTCAGTCTTACAAGTTTATTGCATTCTTCCGAGTTATTTACATAGTACTTAACCTGCTAGGAATAACATTGTACGGTTTTGTGAACAAAGAAAATATTTTAAAATATTCAAATTTTTTTTTTAAATTAAAATGCAACTTAAAGACGGCAACACATTTACAAGCACTGCGGAGTTGTACATGCAGGGCGGCGGTGATCACTTTACATCAGGTAAGTTACCTCCTTTGTCCCAAAAATAAAAAAAAATACACTATTTTAAAGTATAATACTAACTCGACCTATTTAACGATCAATTACAGCTGTTACATTTATTTATATAATACTATAATCAGCTGTAGTTACTTCCAAAAAGATACACTAAAGAAAAAGATAAGTATCTCTATCTATTAATAAAAATCTTAACATTAAGATACCATGTTATTCCTCGCAAATAGACTTATAATAATAAAAAATCACTACCAAACATTAATTGACCAACATTAGCTTTATTTTAATTGTAAAATTTTACAAAACTGTTTGGACGATATAGTTTTCCAACAACTTTTTAAGCAGATTGTTTAGAATTTATGTTACCGTAAATTTGTAAATACCGTTAGAATATAATCTATCAATGTGAAACCGTCAAATTGTGAAATTGCATGAGACGGATCAATTTACAATCACCAAAACGCTATTTATTCGAAAACAAACGAATTCAATAAACAAATATGGCGGTACGTTCAATCAATCAGTGCGAGGTACATTCCGTTTACAATCTCGCGAGATTGCAAACTGCGAAATTATAATCTAACGGAACTTACATTTTTTCGGCTATATATAAAAAAATATATTTTCAGAAACGTACTATTTCATAGTGCCTTACCTCTCTACCTACTTATAATAAAGTTTTAAAAGTAGAAAAATAGTATCTTTTAGTTCCAACTTTAGGAAGAGCTATAATGATATGTTTAGACAAATGGGACATTATTACGCACAGCACCATCTAGTTCCGTGGTAAGCTACGAGGCTTGTGTTACGGATACCAGATAGTTGATATATGTACTACACATATAAGTTTTAAATGCATACATATTATAAATACAGACGGACAGATATTATATTACAATATTCTTCTAAGATAGACCCACCAAAAACATTTTCATGTAAAATGTTGCCAAGACGAGCCCGTATGACTCGCACTGTCAAAAAGTTATCAGATCTCATGTAGAGCCAAGCTTCTAACACTACACGCCCTAACTCTACAAGGCCTAACTTCACAAATTCTACACCTTAGTCAAAATATGTGGCTTGGCCATTTCGCTACATTCACATAGGCGTAAGGTGAAAAATTAATTCACTGTGTAAAACAAACTTTTAATATAGATTGATCACATTTTAGTATAGAGATTCGTCTTAGAGTATAGATTAATGGCAACCCATCAGGACCTTGAAAAAATTTCAACCATTTTAAACAAAGCGGTAGTAGTTTATAGAAAACAACTGCATAATATGATATTTTTACATTTCTCTAAAAAAACTATAACATAAAAAAATTATAGCATGTTATTGCAAAATAAAAATAATATTATTCTTATCATTATAAAATTTTTATATAATAATTTATTGGTATGACAACACTATAGTGCATAAAGTATAGTGTACTACATAGTTACTGTTTATAAAAAACTAATTTATAATAAAAAAAATATACAGCAATAATTTTGACGTACAAAATAATTATCATATTTGAAACCAATCGATTCTATACTTCGTTCGCGTTAAGAATGCAGTAAATAACCAATGACCAACAAATTAGAAAGAAGCGTCCTTAATGACCAGTTGAAGGCATAGACATTTCGAACCCAACATTTTGCCTGTCCTTTGATTGTTAATAAATTATTTTTTTAAAATAAATACCTACTCGTCAAAATAAGTGTTTCGGTAATTCAGCGAAGAAAGAAAACTAATTTACAATGTTTTAAGTACTTTGAACAATGTGATGTAAATGCGACTGTGGACACTATAGTTACTACTATAGTGAATTGAAGTGTAATTTTGAAACCACTGTGAATGCACCTTTACCCTGTAGTTGCACTGACAACTTACTGCATTCTTAACGCGAACAGACTGGAAAAAAAGCGTGGGGTGCATGGTGTCAATAGTTATAAATATTTTATTGACAGATATGAGTAGAGTGATTATCACTTTGATAATATCTTAAAAAGCACCCCACGCTTTTTTTAAAATCAAATAATTAATTTAAATTCATTAAAATTTATTTTCTATTTTTAGTTTGGTTTTCTATAAAAAGCGTGTTTTTAGTTTTTTTAAACTATTATTTATTTTTTACTTTTTAGTTTCTAAAAAGCGCCATCTATTGAACACAATATGTAATCTATATACAATACTAGAGGGAGCTGTTTGTAAATTAGTTTTTTTAAACTATTATTTATTTTCTACTTTTTAGTTTGTTTTATATATCAAATTAGTGTATTGTCATCGGTCCTCGATAAATTTACAAAGTTTGAACGAAATCTGGCCGTTTAAAGTAGGTCGAAATCGCGCCCAAAGAAGTCGATTACAAACCAATAGGTGAAGCCAATAAAAAGCGTGTAAAAAATATCAATGATCTTTACATAAAATAAAACAAAATACAAAGAAACGAGACAGAACATTATCAAAAATTACAATCTCTTACTCGCTCCCACTCTCAGCAGATCCCGATAAATCTTCCTTTGATTCATTCTTACCAATTTTCACACTATCTGTATCTTCGTCTCTTTCTTTATCTACTTCGTTATCACTATCTCCGTCCCTTTCTTTCTTAACATCGTTATCGTTATTTCCCTCTCTTTCTACCTGTTCATCCCTATCACTATCTCCATCTCTTTCTTTAGTGTACTGAATATCACTGGTGTCTTTGTGTATGATTGGATACACTTTATTTGTGTTTGTGTGTTCATTTGAATTTAGGTGAGATATGTTCGCTGGAATGATAAGTTCGCCCAGAAGATTCCTGCAAGAGATATTAATAATTATTATTATATATTGTGAATACGAAGCGTTTTCTATTTCTCTAATGTAATGGGAAAAAGTATCCTATCTTAAATATATTCTGTTACCCGCGGCTTCGCTCGCGCTTAATCTATTTAACAATTAGTCGACGTGATTCTTTAAATTGGCATAACTTTTTTATTTATGAACCGATTGACATGAAACAAACACTATATGCTAAGTGTAGCTTACCACTATATATTATTGAAAACCACATCTAAATCGGGTAAGCCGTTTCTGAGATTAGAGTGCACAAACGCACAGACCAACATTCTAACAATCATTGTTTTGGGTGCTATTTGCTAGTTTTCGAAAGACATGTGAAGTCCGCCAACTCGCGCTTGGCCAGCGCGATGGACTATGGCCTGAACAAATCGACGGTAAGCCATTGCCCAGCAGTGAGAAATTAAATGAAGCTGTATATATTATAATATCTGCATGTATGTATGTCTCCGACTACATATTACTGTTCATACTTCAACAACAACACAACAGAACATGTCCACTCACGCAACATCCCCGCCATCGCGCTTCCACTTGAAGAACTCGTCGCCCAGGTCGAAGGTGAAGTTGCTCCTCACCACCAGCTTCACCGGCGCCGGGCTCGCTTCACTCATCTGCCGAATATTGGACTGATGTTGTTAATGAAAATATTTGTGTTTGTTTGTGTATGTATGTGTGTGTGTAAGCTAAGATTACAATTACTGAATTTTATATTTGAATGAAAAGAACGAACGAACGAACCCAGACGTGCAACCGTACATGCTAGCGACTTTAGCAGTCTCACTAAAGATCTACATCAGTGAACATAAAGTGGTATATCAGTGTATACTGACCTGGGGCTCTCGTGGGGAGCCGCGGCGGTGGGCGCGCGGACGGACGCGGGCCTTCACTGAAAATGTTCAAAAACGACTATGAATATATTATAGTTAAATGTGTATAATTAAATGTACAATAGGGGATCGGACAATTTTTCAGAAAGTGTTTTAAATTAATCTTCATGGATAATTTCATATAAAAAAATAAATTTAATTTATTTATAGCCTTTATAGGTACTCAAAATCATGTTTTAATATTGTTTGTTTAAAAATACCGCCAAAACGACACGTTATGTCATTTGAGAACTCGTGACGTCACTTGTAAATGTCATCATAAACATATCCACTCTGGGAAGGTTTCGATTGTCGGCTTTCGTAAATCCAGTTTCCATTATGAAAAACTAGAGAGACTTAGAATTTCAACGAAATTGGGGAAGTAACTGAGAGACCTAAGTAGTAACTCGTACACGTGCAGAAGCAGAGAATGCAGCAATATTGTTATGTGTATATACTGTGACGTGCTGTCAAATGTCAAAATTCGACAAATGACGTCACGCACTGTGATTGGTGTTTCAGTACAGACTTAAAATATTGTAAATAAAAAAAAATATTTCTTCATTTAAAAATATTTAAATGAATTATATATTACTATTATTCGATAAATAATCGTTAAACAGTGTACTTATTTTATCTAATTATATTTTAGATTTTTGTCTGATTACTGTCCGATCCCCTATTCATTTATGGTCAATTAAGATTACTTTTAAGATATCTATGATAACAACCAGTGATGTTTTGAATTCTTTGTCTGTAAATATTTGTTTATTTGCAACTTTTACTTTTGGTCTATTAGATTAAAAATAGTCTAAACAATTTTTAAACATACTTGTTATAGATATTTTTGTAATGACCGCTTAAAAATCAGATTCGAGAACAAAACTTATTCAAGGCAACAAACAGTCACCTTTGATTTGCTATTTTCATTTTTTAATGATATATAGTACGAGTATCATGATGAATCTAACCTGTTTGTTTTATAGAATGCCACAAAGGGACCAACACATTACCCACCTTAGCGTCGTGCAGTCGAATAAAAAATATATGTATACCTATGGGCCATATGTCCCCGTTCTCCCCCTCCCTCCCTGGCGCGAGCATGGGGACGTCCTCAGGCGACGCGTCCTCCCCTCGCATAGGCTGCTCCCAGTCAGGGCTGACCACAAAACATAATGTATTTTAATTATATAATAATAAACTAAGGGCTCACCCTCGCTTCGCTCGGGTTCGTCCCTAGGTACGTGTGTACGTGTACTTCGCACCGCCCGGTATATATTTGCTGATTAAATTACCATTGCACGCACCATGGAAACGGTCATAACATGATACGTCAACGCCGTTGATTTTGACTTTTAAGTAGGTATAGATAAACCATTCTGAAAATGCACGCATCTCCACCGCGGTTACACACACATGCACAAAAGGTGTATAGACACAATACACTTTGTCATTGGTTGTTCAGTCACCGGCTAGACACAAAAGTACGGTCGGCATGTCAAGTAAAAAACATCTTCGCAGTCAAGTAAGTATTGTTTTGATTTTAGCTACCTATAAACTATTTTTATCTATATCTATACAATATTATAAAACAAAGTCCTCCGCCGCGTCTGTCTGTCTGTCTGTCTGTTCGCGATAAACTCAAAAACTACTTCACCGATTTTCATGCAGGTTTCACCAATGGATAGAATGGTTCTCCAGGAAGGTTTTAGTATATAATTTGTCAAGTTTTTGTATACATTGGCTAAAATATAATGATATATGTTGGAGGTGTCGGAAAAAAATAAGCCTAAACCCTTTGAGATATAACAAAATGATGTATTGTGGAATTGTGTATCTTATATAGGTCACCAAAAATCCGCGATGGCATATGTATAGGTCTTAAGGATAACATACTATATCGAAAAAAGTTTAAAAATTTAAAAAAAACTTTATAAAATTAACAGCGTTTGACGTATCATGTTATGACCGTTGCCATGGTGCGTGCCATGGTAATTCATATAATCAAGTCAAATATATATATACCGGACGGTGCGAAGTAATAATATATACAACTAATTTTCTTTCACTATTTTCCAGCAACAAATTCTGATGTATTAATTTGGTTTAATTCTTGCCAATTTCGTGAGTTTACTGCTAGCTTGACGTCAAGTAGATAGCAGTAACTTTTTTTTTCGAAATCTGTTAAAGCAACAAAATCGGGGTTTTTGCAGCTATTTAGCTACAAAATACCATGCATGTTTCCATTGATTTTGCTAACCTTTCACTGCTATCTTAATACACATCCGTCTTGCGTACTGTTTAGCTTATAGCTCTTACAAGAAGCGCAGAATTTATTGGAAATTCTGAAGAATTTTAACGTTCTACCACCAATTTCTATTTTTGAATTATGATTAGAACGCGGGCGTAGCCGCGGGTATTGCTAGTTTAATTATACGTATTTACAACGTTTGTAAATCAAAGACATTTATTATTATTGTAAGGTTTAGCTATTTTTGATGTAAAATGAAATAGTTTTTAATTTGTAATACTGGCCATTTTTGTAAAACTGGCAGTCAACATTATACTAATTTGAAAAGGAAAAGGACGACAGGAAAAAAAATATGGGGATGATTGGGAGTGTGGTTGAAAAGTATATCGTTTATTAAATTGTCGATATAAGAGATTTTTATAGAGAAATTAGATGTTGACTGTGGTTGAAAAGTATGTCTTTTATTAAATAAAGGTTTTATAGAAGAATTGTAACCTACGATATTGTCATGGAGAAAAATGTAAATAATATAATAAATATGTATGAAAGTTGAAGCGGGTTTTTCTTACATTATTAATACGTTTTATTTTACAGGGCAAAGATATTATTGCTAAGGTATATCACCGAATGAAATATGAAGCAGAAAATGGGATCGAAAATGCAACAGATGCCAGATGGCGAACTGCTCAAGCTGTTGGATATAGTGAACAATGAACATACAATATCATAAAAGATCTCAATGAAAAACTGTGATTGATTAATAATAAATGTTGTTGATTTACTTTGTAAAAGTAAATGTTGTTATATAAACAATGTTGTTGATTTACTTTTTTTATCTTATTATTTCTAGAATTCCTAGCTCCCTTTAAAATGATAGGCTACCTAGCTCCCTAAAAATGATAAGCTAATTACCAATTTTTATTTATGTTTTTATTATTCTGAAACATTCAATTAATATTCAGTATTTTTTTATGCAAACAGTACCACTAAGAAACAAGAAGAACGGCTCGATCTGTCGGCCAACAGTGCATAAATGATCCGAACGCGCAGCAGAGCGCACGTGTTTGCCCATACAAAGCGCACGCTCCCGTCATACAATCACTGACCTCTATAATACCACTGGACAGGCTGTTCCAAGCGTTTGACAGCAATTTTTTTGTGTCCATTTGAAGCGCCACTAGCGAGAGTCTCGAGAACTAATTTTGACGTATATTGCAAATGACAGCGAGAAGTGTTTGTTTACTGAAAGTAATTTTGCATTTTCGTTGTTAATATAACATAAGTAGTAATTATGATGATACGGTTATTGATTAATAAAAATAAAAAAATAAAAATCTTTATATCGACATCATTAATTTTAGTACCACAAACTCTCGCTACGTCAGACAGCGGCGGACAGCGCCAAAATGGCGAATATCAAGCAGCCACAAAAGCACGTTGACAACAGCCAGTCCAGTGGTATTATAGAGGTCAATGCATACAATGCATACACCTAGATTGATCGCGCAACTAGTTGACCATTCATTGCGCGGATGAGTCCATGTTTTCAGTAAAGTTGCAGCACGCACACTAGTAAAGTGATGCAATAAGTATTTCCTCTAACACATTGAAATTATAATATTTAGTGGAGGGGCGTGCATTTTTAGAATGGTTTATCTATACCTATTATTACGAATCGTTTGTATGGGAATATAGAAAAGTGTTCGTTTTAGAATATTTTTTTTTAATTTTTCTCTGCGTAAGAACCATCCTCGTACTTCAAGGAATATTCTAAAAAAAGAATTAACGAAATCGGTTCAGCTGTCCTCGAGCTTTGCGCTCAGCAAGACATTCAGCGATTCATTTTTATATTATAAACTAGCGGACCCGACAGACGTTGTTCTGTCCACATATAAATTTTTTATAAACTTTTCCTCCCGGTGAAATGTTTTATTACGCATTCGCAAAACAACATTTACTTTACACCTCCCAGTATGTATTCGCTGATTTAATTACCATTGCTCGCACCATGGCAACGTAATAACATGATACGTCAAACGCCATTAATGTTATAAAGATTTTTTTAATTTCCTTTTTTTCCGCACAACTTTCATATTTATTCACCTTTAACCTTCCCTGGACTTCCACAAATAATTCAAGACCAAAATTAGCCAAATCGGTCAAGCCGTTTTCATGCTATGTCGTGACAACGGAAAACGGGTTTCATTTTTATATATGTATATAGATAAATTTAGAGGATATATCTTTTCACAGTAAAATCTTTATTATATGTTGACCTGGTTATTTAGCTATTATTACACCAAACGTCATCAATGTCTTCTGTCTATGGTTTTCTCGTGATACAGTCGACGACAAACAGACAGACAAAATTTGTAAAAACTATAGATTCCCCCCCTAACCCCGAATTTTATGATATGTATAGATTTTAATGGCATCTTACACAGTGGTGGTGGCGGGTAAGGCGGGGCGGACACGCTTTCGCTTCTTTTTCAATGGCCGCTGAAAATAAAATGAATTCATATATAAATCTTTACATCTTCACTACATAGTATAAAACAATGTCGCTACCCGCTGTCTGTCTGTCTCTATGTATGCTTAGATCTTTAAAACTACACAACGGATTTTGATGCGGTTCTTTTTAATAGATAGAGGGATTCAAGAGGAAGGTTTATATCTATAGCTAGTGGAACCCACGGCTTCGCTCGCGCTAAACCTAGGGACGAACCCGAGCGAAGCGAGGGCGAGTCGCTAGTAATATATAAGACTCCTGTGTCACTTTGGTCCGCGATGAACTCCGAAACTAATGGTAAATGTGTAAATTGTCCTAAATGATGTCTTAGATCATTTTAACATGCATTTTAGGTAATAATTAATATGCATTATTCCAATATCAATTATTTTCACCATTTCTTTTTATGCCTTCACTAAATTTTGTTAGATATTTCAATTAAGGGTTTATGTTTATTTAAGGTTAAGATTAGTTATTTAAAATTCCTCTATTTAGACGTCCGCGTCGGCCATTTCGCCCAAAGCAATCAAATTTAAAATGTTCATCCCTTACCTTAGTAGTTGCTTTAGTTTTTATTTCTACGAATTCCTCAAGGACCATCTTTTTTTTGGGGTCCACTGCGCTCTTTTCAAAGGTCTTGTCGGCCATGTCGGCTATTTCAGCCCTGTCAACATCGATGTCGGCCAAATCGGCAACTTCCACGTCATTAGTAGAATAGACTGGAAGCACGTCGTGTTTTTTGTGTTTGCGTTTTTTTGGAGGTTTGGGCTATAAAAAAATATTATTTTTAAAAACATATAAAATTAATTCTTTTACTTTTCGAAATGCAGTCCCTTATCGCTCGTTCTTGTCACACTCGTTGAAAGAGAGGGAGATGGAAATACGTGGTTATTATAACATCAACACAAGTACCAAGTATAAGCGTTAAGGAGGTCGAGTGCACTTTTAACGGCGCCCTACATATATAATGTGCACTCTTACTAGAGGTCACCTAGTACTAGGGACGAAAATTGGCGAACATATAATATTTAAATACTTAAACATTTGTGGTAAACAAGTAACTTTTTACGAGGAATAATTTTATAGAGTCTGTGCGGTATGATGACCGCCTTGGCATAAATGGAACTAACATTATGATTTTTATATGGCTATCCAACCTAGACATCTGTCAAATTTGTCTTGTAGTTTAATTGTGATTTTTATTGTAAAATCATGTCGGAAAGGGTAAAATCTTTACACCATTCAACAAGAGAAATAATATTTATATATTATACGGTTCTGTCAAAAAGAAAAATTAGCAAAACACAACAACAACAAAACAACAATGCAGCGCCCTCCAATCTTACGACGGTTACATTGTTTTCACATTACTTCATGAGTTAAGGCGGCGCATGCCATACCGCCATAAAGCTTCATGTCAGAATAATATTTCATTAATTCCGACATCTTAAAAAAGAATACTAAAAAAATCCTACCTCAATATCAGGTGCAGCGACGGTAAGCGCGGCCTGCGTGGTGGATGGGTGACCGCGTTTGATTAAATCCGTCACTTTGTTGTGTTCAAAGACACGCCCGTTGTTGATCACCTGGAAACAAATTAATATGATAAATTTAATTCTATTTTACTTTTTGGTACTAAGTTGATAATAAAACCTAAACACCAGGGCCTATAGACAACCGGCATTCATTATGAAGCGATTCGATTTCTACAATCGTCATCGCTTAAACGCAGCGTATGCATTTTGAACTTTACATCACTAATAATTGAAATGAATGTACATTGTCTACCATCATCTATTCGTTGACAACAGATCACGTGACATATCTAAGTCATATGTCAAACCCATACATTTTGGACTTTTCTACTATCGCTTTCGCTAATCGATTGTTACTTTGTCTAGGCCCTCTGTTAGTTAAATCTGTCCATTGATTATTTTTTTTGTAAACCTTATTGAAGTAGTCGTTATAATCGATACAGAGGCCGACTCTATAGTTTTTAGAATTTTTGTCTAACTGTGAGAAAAGTACTGGATTGATTTCGACCAAGTTTTGTGTAATGAAAATGATAAAAATGCAAAGCTAAAGTTTATTGAACGGTTAGTATAGATTTTTTTAGAGATGATTTTTTTTTTTCACAATAAAAAGTGTATACCGAATTTCCTCAAAATTTATCCAGCGGCTTTCTCGTGATGAGTTCTCAGACAAACTGCCAGACAGACAAACGGAAAAAAACTATAAACATGTTGTCTGTATCGATAATAAATAATGACTATTCCAATAAGATTAGACTCAGTTACAAATCTTTTATAATTTGTATAAATATAAAATATTCGCCTAAATCTTATAAGTATTTACATACCTTTATATCCTTCGCATTTAAAATGGTGACGAGATCCCTCACAAAGCTGTTGTTCGGATACAGCCTATTATGCTTGCAATACACGTCCACTTCTAGGTGTTCCTCCACACGGCTGTTGTTGCGCAACAGTTTCAACACAAACTTGTTCTTTTTGTTTCTTTTGTGTTTGTTTTTGTTGTTTCTTTTGCTCTTGCGTTTGTGTTTGTGAGAGCGCGTAGAGTTCAGCTCGGAATAGTCGAGGAGTGATCGAGAAATACGGCTGGAAAAATATTAATGTTGATATTATTATTACAAGCTTTAATTTAACTTCATAATAATATGTTAGCTTCGATTGAGTAGAAATTTTGCAAACACGTTGAAACTTTTATGGATAACAATGCATGGTTAACTCAGTGACGTCATTTTAAATCTAGCATGGTGGACTTCTAAAACTATGGTTTGTATGTAGCCCGATGATATGATATCAAATGTTAGTTTTGCAGAGTAGAATATGAGAACGTACCAAAAATTATTTTTAACAAAAAAACAAAAACCGACTTCCAAACTTAATAAATCTAAACTAAAAAGTAGAAAATAATACTTTTAAGGACTTTGTTAATTTTGAAGTCGGTGCCAGCCAAAGCAAAATAACCCTAAATAGATACACATTTGATTAATCTATCAATTTGCAAACATAATCAAAATAAATTTTAAAATACAGACGAATTGATAACCTCCTCCTTTTGGAAGTCGGTTGATAAAAATAAACAACTTAAAATTAAATTAAACCCATTTATTACAATACGCAATTTATAAACTAAAAAATATCTCACCGTTGTCCTCTCAGTTTGCGAAGTTTTAATTCTTGTTCACTCGGCTCTGCATCATCTGGAATTACATATAATTATTTTGTTTTTAATTAAAAAAATATATATACATACACCACGAAAGGGTTATTTTCTGTTAAATAATTTTACTATTAGTAACCTAACTACTAATATGTTATAATTACGATTATTTCTATGTACGTATGAAAGAACTATATACCGGGTGTTACATTTACATCGATCAGTATGGGGAAGTCTGAAACTGTAAGACATACGAAGATCTGTTCTTAGGTACTATATCAACGATTTTAGTGACAAGGAAAACTGCATTCATACATTTAAAAAAACTTGAAATCGAATCCGGAAGTTTGGAAAAATAAAACTAACACTATTTCTATTTAGCTATCGATTATGTAGGTCTTAAGCTGTAAATGTTACTATGAAACATGATGTCTAAAATTTATATGACGATTTTAAAATGGAATTAAATTTTTTTTGATAAATTGTGTTTTTTAGAAATTAAGTATGTTTAAGTACGAATTACATTTCCGACATTCAGATTATATATATATATATATATATATATATATATATATATATATATATATATATATATATATATATATATATATATATATATATATATATATATATATATATATACAAGAATTGCTCGTTTAAATATACAAGATAAACATCAATGAATGTAAGTTCCCTATCAAATCCAAATGGCTACATGTAAAAACTGGCCCATGTCTCACCAGTAAGCCGGAAGCCGTTCAGCTCGCTGTAGTCGAGCTCCCACAGCTGCGCGTGCGCGGGCGCGGGCGCGCGCAGGCACGGCGCCGCGCGCACGTCCTCCCCCGCGCCCGCTGCCGTCAGGCACAGCCCGCTGTCCACGTGCTGCAGCTGCTTGCTGGGGAGATACCGCCATTTCTGGACACACACACGTACAGATAAACTACTTGTACAATAAATTACATAAAATTATTAATTGAATTTAATAAAAACATATTCTAATTTAAAACAAATTATTAAATAATTATTTATTTTTAAAATTTTAATTATTAAATAATTATTTAAGGAAAAGTGATTTTTTTTAAATTTAGGTAAACAATCGTCAAATATATCTATGAATCTATCTATCTTATCCCACGCTATGTGGGGTCGGCACAACATGTGTTCTTCTTCTACTCTCCTCTGTCATTCTTCGACACTCTTATACATGTTATAATTGATTTGTACAGATATATATGTTGGGACATTATTACAACAGCACCATCTAGTTCCGTTGTAAGCTACGAGGCTTGTGTTACGGATACCAAATAGTTCACATACTACACATATAAATTTTAAATACATACAATATACATATTATAAATATTAACACCCATGACTGAAATACAAACATTCGTGCTCAACAAATAAATGCCTCCAGCGGGACTCGAACCCGCGACCGCTGGCGCAGAAAGTAGGGTCACTACCAAGTACCAACTGAGCCAAACGTTTGTCGTACAGATATGCATTATATCTCGCTCTAGTCAGTAGTAGTTGTCTGTTTGTAACTTCAAATTAACAGCTTTTCACTAAATGCATATGAAGGTAGATACGGTACTTAAATAAAAGAAAAACTTTTAACATTTTTGTCTGTCTGTTCGTTACGGCTAACCTCTGAAATGGCTGGACCGATTTTGACGGGACTGTCACTTGCAGATAGCTAATGTTATAAGGAGTAACTTAGGCACCTTTTATTTTAGAAATTTTATTTGTTTTAACTAGCGAAAACCGCGGCTGTGCTCGCTCTAAATCATCATATCATTATCACGCAAGTGAGCAAATTATATTTTTTTATACTGAATGATAAGTCAATAAATGTTAATACAAATATATCAAATAGTTAATGGATTTTATTATAATAAAGATGACTACAAGACATTTATTTATTAAATTTCAATAATATATGAAAGTCTCAGACTGAAGAATAAAAAAATGAAGTCAAAATTCGTTCTGTGTTTACCAATTATGCTAACAAACGAGATTCTGCCATACACTAATATTAAAAAAAACGAAAGAACAATTTATAATTATTCATACTTTATTACCAATAATTAACTAAACAAAAACTAATTCAAAAATGTCACCTATACTTCAAAATAAGAAAACGAAAGTGAAACCAAAAGCTTAAATAATAGCATAAACAATTAACATCAATAAAAATAGCACGTTTAGAAAGAGACAACGAACACCCAGTCTGTTCTGTCTCACTCTAGCATACGAACAACACCCGAATGGTTTACCTGCCCGCGCTGGCGGCCATGACACGTCGCCATGAGTACTCTCCGCCCGCGTTCCTCTTCATCCTCCCCCATACTCCTGAAATTAGTTAATAATTTAATATGGATTTTTGCATTGGTTTAGTTTGTTTTTGTTACTGCAATGAGATATTTATACATTTGTGTACTAGACGAAAGTATTCAATGAACTGTTTTTTAGAAAACAGTAGGTACGCCTTGGAATGATATGATAATATATTGTTAATAATTCAACTTGCAAAAAATATTAGACCTGCTGAGTTCCTTTCGTCTCGAGTAGACGTTCAGTAAAATAGTAATAAATGTGGAACGACTAAAGGAGCATTTTGATCGTTGTGGGCGCTTAGTGGAACGCAGCAATAGTAGCATACATTTTGTATGACACTATTCGTACTCGTCAGTGACAGTGACGTTCAGTGATGTCAGTGTATTGTAATTATATTTCATAAATTTTCATGTACGGAACTGTCGGTCACATGTCGGCACTGTTGTGTGCGGATAGACCCTTATAGGTAGATACTAAGATAGAGAATATGCCAGAACGGCCTGGCACGGTCTGGCACCGCCTGGCACCCACCTGGCGTACTGCACCTCCGCGCAGCGCTCCTCGTCGCGCAGCTCGCCGCGGCGCGACAGCGCGAGGTGCTGCGTGGGCTCGAGGCGGCGGTGGCAGGCGTACGCGCCCAGCGGCGCCGCGCCCTCGCGCTGCAGCGTGTCCAGGCACACGCCGGACGACGGGTTCATGAACCTGTCATCACACAACACATATTCATATTTATAATATGTATTAAAGTTATATATATTATGTAGTGTATCAACTATCTGGTAACCGTAACAGAAGCCTCGTAGCAAATCAAATCATGCCAATGCTATAGTAACTGTCTGCATTCACCTCTTTTTATCGTACCACTGCTGGGCACAAGCCTCCCAGTACGAGGGGATATGCCATAGCCATAGAGGGGGATAAGCTATAGTCCACCACGCTGCCAAGTGCGAATTACTGGACTTCACATGCAGGTTTCCTTACGATATTTTCCTTCACCAGACAAGAGATAATGTTGGAAATAATTCGCACATGAAAATGTGGTAAGAAGTACAAGATCCGGATTTTTACCAGTATCACTCGGTTATTTACCAAGTGAGCGCTGTCTATACCTGTTCATTCTTAAACCAGTGAACTGATTTAGATGGAATTTGGTATAAAATATAGTTTGAAACTCTGGGTAGAACACAAGATGCATTTCCATTGTACATAACTGTAGTCTTTTCTATAGTAACCGTTAAATTACATAGTATCTATACCATAAAAATTTTGAAAAAACCCACGACGGTTAAAAGTTATTAAATAAAAAGGATAAAATAATTAAAAAAAACCCCCCGACTTCAAAATAAATGTAATGCGAAATAAAAAAAAAACCATGAATATCCGTCGGGGGTTGCCATTAAATGAACTAGTTTTGAAGGTTTATAGTAACGTGAATAATTAGAGATTTTAAGCGCTATACTTAGTACTTACATCCTTAATGGGTAGGCCGTGCACCTACTGTGAGGACCTTTAGAAGTTGATGATAATACTTATTTTTATTTACGATCAAAATTTAAAATAGTGATGGCAGCCCCCGACGGATATTCTTGGTTTTTTTTATCTCGCATTACATTTATTTTGAAGTCGGGGGTTTTGTTTTTAATTATTTTATCCTTTTTATTTAATAACTTTTTAACCGTCGTGGGTTTTTTCAAAATTTTTAATTTTGTTTTTTATTTTAAACTTTTTAGAGAGCATAAATATTATATACATAACACGCCGCCCCGGGTGTTCGCCCGAATGACCCTATGGAAGATATGCCTCTGCTACAGTAGTATGTACATTAGATTAGTATTTGGAAATAAACTTCTCCCGTGGTTTTGTTGTAACTCAACTCGGTATTATAACGTAGAATGAAAACAAGGTCGAACTAGTAGTTTTTGAGAAAAGTGGCAACATTGATTTGCACAAATAATGTTTGCTGCAGCGCCCCCTGGTGAGTTGTCACCGTAATACCTATCTAAGAACAGCAATCTAACCCGAACCCATAACTGAAAGCTGCATCAAAATCGGACTAGTAGTTTTGGAGAAAAAGATCTTTAATATATAGTAGCTAATATAAAATATATTACTGCAGCGCCCTCTAGTGAGTTACTACCGTAACATCTATTTAAGAACCCTCACTTATCAACCACAAACTGCATCAAACTACTAGGACTATAGTAGAGTTAATACCTCGCTGCAGACTCGGCCATAAATCGTTCGAGTATTTCGCTCTCTTTCCCACTCACGGGCCTTATGGCACAGCATTGTGCATTACTACGCTGTGCATTACTGCAGTCGATGAGTGATATCGATAGTTCTTTTTTTTGTATCTTTATAAATAGGTGATAGAAATAAAAACACGTTTATTTGACACGTAATGGTCTAATTTATTTTTGTAGCGATTTAAATATACTTAATAGCACAGCACAACTAAAATAGTTATACTAAATAGGCTAAACATATTTGCTAATTACCCTCTTTAGTTTTTAATAATTAGTTAGTTAATCACATTAGTACCCATTAGTTACCCTGCATACTTAATGAATGCAGTATGTTTACGTCGTAACCTTGATGATTCCGTTATCGATAGCGGCCTTGCGCGCGCGCAACTAGCGCACATCCCTAGTCCGATTATGATTTATGGCCGAGTCTGCAGCGAGGTATTAACGCTACTATAGTTTTGGTTCTGCACTAACAGTTGTTTACTGCAGGGCCCCGTGTGAGTTGTCACCGTAACAACTATTTAAGAACATGCACGAATCAAACCCAAACCCATAACTGAAAATTGCATCAAATCGGACAAGTAGTTTTGAAGGAAAATGGCAACATGGATTTGCACTTATTTGTGTTTTCTGCAGCGCCCTGTAGTGAGTTGTCACCGTAAAACCTAGCTAAGAACATTCACCAATCAAACCCAAACCCATCACTGAAAACTGCATCAAAATCGAACTATTAGTTTTAGAGAAAAGTGCTAACATTGATTTGCACAAATAATGTTTGCTGCAGCGCCCCCTGGTGAGTGATCACCGTAATACCTATCTAAGAACATGCAGCAATCTAACCCGAACTCATAACTGAAAACTGCATCAAAATCGGATCATTAGTTTAGAAGATAGGTGGGAACATTACTTTGCACAAGCGAACTCACAAACATCTCTCACCCTAAACGCATATACAGTCTCCGTTCCGTCGTGGGTAAAAATACAAAAATCGTATCGATTTTTTTACTCTAAGGTTTCGGTTGCGATCTTAAGCCGATTAAAACGTATATCAACAGGAAAAAAAAATGGTTGCCTGTAAAGTCGGTTTTACGGGCGAAGATTTTACGTGACAACGTCTTTTTCTCGGTAGAATATTTATTGATATGAATATAATTAAATTGCACAATAGGAACAAGGAATTGAATGAAAATAAGAATTGCACAAATTTTAACTATAGAAATATATTTTAATAGTTGAGTGGGAGAGAGACGCAAGGCATTCGGCGGGCCTCTCTCTCGTTCGGTGACTCATCGTAACGTTACCGAGCGTTACACTTTTTCATAAGTGACTCCCAGCCGCAACCTAATTTAAGACGTTGTCACGTCAAAAAGAAAAAAATCTTTTCGGATTTTGCCGCGGATTGCTGTAAAGCAAGCGAAACGTCGGGAACAATAATACATACCTGCCAAACCCATAAACGTCCCGCACAGGCACGAACTTCTCGCGGTACACGTTGTCGAGGTACCACTGGAAGCTCTTGCACTTGAGCTTCTCGCGCAGCACCTTGCGGTGCGTCACGTCACCGATTTTGGGGTTTTTCTATAAGATAATTATATTAAGCAACCAAGTATATTAATAATCTTTTTTTCTTTAAAGATGTTTTTCTTTAATTAAAAAAATATATACTCAAATTAAAAAAAAATAGATAGACAATATACCCCAATATGCTGGTAAAATGTAAAAAGAATCTATTATACTTAAAATCCCGCTCTTATCAAAAATACAATTGGATAAAAATGGAAATTTAAATTATATATAGCAAAAGCAACTCTTATGAGAAAAAAATAATACTTAGAAAGTGGTTGTATCTAAAATAGTTATTTTTTAAATAATATCGCTACCCTCAAATCTGGCCGATGTAGGTAAAACAGTTCAGCGTAGTCGTCCATCCACACTTCAGCCATTCTGGCTGTGTTTATACCTGAAATAAAAAAGCATACTCTAAGATGTGAATTATTTTCATGTTTCACTTATCATTTTAGTGGATGAAAAGTATTTTAAAATAAAAAAATATTTTATTTTTCATTGAGCGGCGGTCACCTCGTGGTGGGGGGCTCATTAACGTCCGGCAATCTAACCGAACACGAACTCATCACGAAGCCAAAAAACGTATTGCTCCAAGTTCTTCTCTGGTAACAGAGTGGACTGTTTTGTCTCTGGTAACAGAGTGGGAAAAATCCATTAGTATATACTTCAACAGACCTGCCGTCGAGGAGTTGTGGTTGAATGAGAAAGCTCATTGGGGCTTAACAACCCGGAGGTTGTTTTGTTAGGTTTAATTTAGTAGTAATAGCTTTTCTACCCTGTACCTCTAGTCTCACATAACCACATGTTTGTGTGCAGACGCATATCAATGCGTAAATGCAATTTCCAACATTAAAAAAAGCGTGTAACCTCACCGTGCGTGTCGGAGTGCGCGGGCAGCCCGTACGGGTGGAAGCTGCGGAACACGTGGCCCACGCGAGAGCACGGGATCGTCTCCAGAGTACCGCCACCTGGAAGTCATAATATGTCACTTAGTCAGAAAAATATACAAATTAAAAAAAAATGTATTTTGATAGTGAACCGATTTCAATTATTCTTTCGTGAGATTAATAACATTTTAAATGTGAAAAAATCTGTCTGTGTTACATTAACTCACTTAAATTTATTTCTATATAATTTTCTACCACCCGATTTTATCTGCAAGGAATCAAATCAATAAACAAATTATGTAGATAAAACTACAAATTAATATCCTTGTAAAATCCAAGTCACAATAATTTTTAATGAGACATTTTATTAAATTTTAATAACATTGCCATATCCTGAAGGACATCTCGAGGTTCTCCCCGCCCCAGCCCGCCATCTGCTCGTCGTAGGCGCCCAGCTCCCAGTAGTACGCGCGGTTGATCGCGAACAAGCCACCCGCCATTGTTGGGGACCTACATGGGGGGCAACATTTTATCATTTGAACTATGATTGTCATGCGATCAATCTAGTTAATTTTCCGAAAAAGAAAATTAAATGTCAATTCTATTTATATAAAATACACGTTTTACTTTACAAATGCGTAATTTTTTTTATATGTATGTAAAAATCTTTGTGTAAAGTACAACAGCTGCTGTAAGTAGTAGTTTGGACAAATAAGCACTAAGAAGAGGAATCGTAACCTTATTATATAAATAACTTTTAGAAACCAACTTTCCGGTACCGAAAAATCCCGAAAAATCGAGATAGAGTTAAAGAATATTCCAGAAAATACAAAAACTATAAACAAACAAATATGTTCATCAAAAACTCACCAGGTGGGTGAAATATCAGAGCCGCGTCTCTTCTTCTCTCGCTCAGGGACATCTATCCACGTAAAGTGACCCATGAACGTGAACCCTCCGACCTGGGAGTAACATTACGTTACAAATAATCTTTATATTTTAAAAATACAGACAGTGATTTGATTTCGAGGTAAATTTCCAAGAATGAATTGTTATTTTGAAAGACTGCTAATCGATCAGAGAAGATAAAATATATTATTTAAATGATATTAAACAAAATCTTACCAAAATACCTTTATACACATGCTAAAAACTAACTACTCTTAAAATACTAGAAGCAAACACTACCAGGCTAATGTCCAGGCTCTATGTACAAGTAGCAACAGGCATTCCCATGATTCATGAAGGACAATTTCATTAAGATAATTGTTACATCCGACCTGGGGTTTTAGCAGAGTAATGAGTGGAAGCGTGAAATGTCTCAGGTTCAAACGGGATGAACATTATGTCTGCGATACACAGAGCTTAACCATATAGAACATAGTAAATATAGGTACCTCGCGTTCTTCTTCGACGACGCTGCCTTATGTATAAATCTAATTAACATCAAACTACAATTGGCCAATCATAACGTCTAATGCTAATAGATTATACTTAACTGAAGACGGCAGGATGAAGATGCTCCAAGATGCGGTCTGATGACCGGCGTAGGTACACAATGTTAATACACAATTTCACAAATTGTCACTAAGTATATATAAACGTTAGTTCGTAAAACAATTCACTGTTAGTACTTATTATAGATAAATTAATACAACTGACACGTGGGCGATGCACTTATGTACTCAACAAAGGGCCACATGTCCATCAAAGTACAATCAACAAATATATTATTTACAATTGTATTAAACAGTCCAATTTAGGTATGCCGTACACAATACCGTCACAAAAGGGCAAATAATGCCGAGACGAACACAACACGGCATATATTTCAATTCTTATTCGAAGAGCAAAACAAGCGGAGGAGACTGCCGGCGGATCGACTCCGGCGCATAGACAAGACAAACTGTCACTGTCAAATGATGTGACACAGAGTATATAGTTTGGTTTATAACATCTACCCGCCTCGGCCAGGACTACCTGGCCGCTAATTTACTGGCAGTCGTGACAAGGTTGATACCGCTCTCTTCAGAACAGAACCGTCCACCCGAACCTCAGCAAAACGGGGCACTCCATCTGCTCCAAAGACGAGGTTAAGAATGCGCCCTCTGCGCCAACACAGTGGCGGTGAGTTAGCGTCCTTAACCAGAACGAGGTCACCAACATGAGGTGGATCAGTCTTTTCAGTCCACTTAACGCGCTGCTGGAGAATGTGCAAGTATTCTAAATTCCAACGCTTCCAAAAGCTCTGAGTGAGTTGTTGGACCAATTCAAACCGCGAGAGACGATTGGGTTTCACATCAACAAAGGGGTATTCCGGCAGGGCGTTTAGTGGCTGTCCAATCAAAAAATGGCCCGGTGTGAGGGCTTCCAAATCATTAGGGTCTGAAGAGACCGGGCACAACGGGCGTGAATTCAAAACGGCTTCAATTTTGCAAAACACAGTTGCGAGCTCTTCAAATGTCAATACAGACTCGCCAATTACTCGTCGCAAATGTGTCTTGGCAACCTTTACCACGCTTTCAAATATTCCTCCCCAGTGGGGACATGACGCGGGACTGAACTTCCAAGTTATTCTGCGACTAGCTAGTCTAGACGCAATTTCAGTCTCGTTAGACGCCAAAAAATCACATATCTCTTTTAAGTAGTTGTTTGTGCCTTTGAAGTTGGTGCCGCAATCCGACCGAATCAAGGACGGTAGTCCTCGTCGTGAAACGAATCTATCTAACGTTGCAACAAAGGCCTCTGTCGAGAGGGCTGAGACGAGTTCCAAATGTACCGCCTTGGTGGATAGACAGACAAAGACGCACAGATAAGCCTTGACCGTTTTACTGTTCCTGAGGGTCGAGGTCTTAACTGTAAAGGGACCTGCAAAGTCCGTACCAACTCCAGCAAAGGGCCTTATCTCAGAGACCCGATCCGAGGGCAGGTCACCCATAATGGGCTGCATGGTAGAGGCCTTGGGCCTATAGCAAGGCATGCAGCGAAAGACCACGCTACGGATCGTCCTTCGGGCCGATAAAATCCAAAATTCTCGCTGTAAAATGGCCAATAAGGCATTACAGCCGGCGTGGGAGTTCTTGATGTGACGGTCAGTCACCAACAAAGTCACCAAATGACCACTCTTGGGCAACAGGAGGGGGTGACGAGCTCCATAAGGGAGATTTGCGTTCCTAAGACGCCCTCCGACACGTAAAAGGCCCTCACTATCCAAGAAGGGGTTCAGTTTGCAAATGGCTCCAGACAACTTGGATTTGCCCTTCCTCAAGATGTCAATCTCGTTTTCAAAGTGTGCCTGTTGCACAGAACGAACCCAATGAAGAAGAGCCTCCTGGAGCTCTTGTGGCGATAAGAACGCCTCCAAACGTTTGTCCTGTGGGTGTCTACAATTTCTGATGAAGCGCTTGATCCAAGCGGTGACACTAAGCAATTTATCCAATGAGCTGTAGCGATTCATTAGAAAATCTGGGTCGAACGAACGGTCCTGCCGTTCAACCGCCAGCGTTCGCAGCCCAGGCAAGGCGACAGCATCCAAGGCTGGTGTTCGTGGCCAATTAGATTCTGACCTGGTCAACCATTTAGGTCCCCACCACAAGGAGTGCTCAACCAACAGGGGGGCCATGCATCCCCGTGACGCACAATCAGCAGGGTTCATTTCGCCAGGCACATGCCTCCAAATCAACGGGGTCTCCGATTTCTGGATCTGAGAGACACGATTTGCTACAAACACCTCTAAGGTGTGAACCGACGTCTTCAGCCAACACAGAACAATTTGACTGTCGGTCCATGCATAGACTGTGGCAATGTTAACTGACGGGCTCAAGGTGGACATGACATGGTTCAAGAGGCGAGCAAGAAGGGCCGCTCCCGACAATTCTAACTTAGGAATTGTCAACGCAGTTCGGAGAGGCGCGACCTTGCTCTTCGCCATAACTAACGACACTTTCACCTGACCATCTATGGTCACGGTGCGCAAATATACGGCTGCTGCGTACCCACGTTCCGAAGCGTCCGAGAACCCATGAAGGGACGCTGTATACTTCCCTGGCGGAAGCATAGCACGGGGTAACGATATCCTATTGATGGCAGGCAATGAGGAAGCAAATAGGAGCCAGTCCTCCAAAACAGCTTCGCGGAGTGGCTCGTCCCATCCGAGACCAGCAATCCAAAGTCTCTGCAGAAAGCATTTGGCCCAGAATATGACCGGGCATATCCAGCCATTGGGATCAAACGTTCTAGCGACAGTCGACAGAACCAGTCGTTTCGTCCAAGTATGAGGCGAATCCAAATCAACGTTAAATGTGAAGATGTCCTGGACTGGTCTGTACTGGATTCCAAGTACAGTCATCATGGCAGGATTGTCACGGTTCTCAAAAAGGTGAGGATCTTGCTGGTGATCATCCGGTAGACCTTCCAAGAGCGCAGGCAAGTTGGAGATCCATTTACGCAACTCATATCCTGCGGAGGCTAGTAAGCCAATCAATTCATCGCGCAAGAGGAGAGCCTCTCTCTCCGTGGACGCGCCAGTGCATATGTCATCAACATATAGGTCCTCCTTCAAAATGGCGGCTGCGCGAGGAAACGACATACGCTCTCGATCCGCGAGCTCCCAAAGCGAGCGTATGGCCAAAAAGGGGCTAGACCGTAGCCCGTATGTGTTCGTGTTGAGCTCGTAAACAAGCATGGGGTCCTTCGGGTTTTCCCGCCACAATATCAACTGATATCGGCGATCATCAGGGTGAATGACCGTTTGCCTGAACATCATCTTGATGTCAGTCACAAAGACAAATTGATGACGCCGAAACCGCGTGATGACGTCGCAAAGGTCCTTAAGCAATTTGGGACCAGGATGAAGACACTGGTTCAAGGACACTCCCGATGTGGTCTGCGCAGAACCATCAAATACTGTGCGCAACTTGCCACTTGATTGTTTTATTACGGCATGATGCGGGAGAAAGAAATGCTCCGTCGAGCGCCAGTCAAATTTTGACACGGACATGTGTCCCAAATCCTCATATTCCCGCATGAAGTCAATATACTTCTCCTTGAGTAGCGGGTCCCTGCTCATGCGGCGCTCCATTGCCAGCAAACGCTTCTCTGCGGTAGCCCGCGAGTCGCCAAGGGGCGGACGTACGGCGAGAAATGGCAATCTTGTCATTATCTGGCCAGAACGGAGGTAAGTGGTGTTGCTATTATAGAACCGTTCACACTCCTCATGTTCCGGATCAGAGCGGGGCGCCTGTGGTGGCTCTTCCACTTCCCAAAATCTCTGCACGGCGTCAGACAGGGCGGAGCCCACCATCAAGGCCGTTCCAAGTTCAGCAGGGGGAGGAGCCCTCAATACAGGCCCCATCAATGCGAACCCAAATATGGTCCGGAGGGCCACTAGGCCACCTGGCTGCAAAACACGATCCCTGCCAAGTAAAATTTTGCCCAGAACATCGGCACCAAGCAACAAATCTACCGTGCCAGGTAGGTCAAATTTAGGGTCAGCCAAGTTCAAATCAGCGGTCAATTTTACCGCATCCGCAGACAATCGAACTTGCGGGTGACTGCCCAAGATATTCTCCATCACAATGGCCGACGATCCCAACGTCGGGCGTGGAGAATTTGAGGGGGAGAAATCAAGCCAAACGCGGCCCTCAACTGTGGCCACAGGGGCGTTCCCGACACCTCTTATTACATCTGAATATCTTTTAATAGTTTGGCCAGTCTGCCCTACCAACCAAGACGAGGCTATGCAACCTTGTGAGCCTGTGTCCAATATCGCTCGGACTACAACCGAGGCACCCGTCCGTCCCCAGACCCTGACATAGGCCGTGGGCAAGAGGACGGTCTCAAAAGGGGGCGGTGCATAGCGGGGGCAGACGCCAACGTCCTAATGGTCGCGTGGCGGCGATCGAGCGCCGCTGTCCCGGGACGGCACATCAAAACGAGGGAACGGTTTGAAGTCAGCCTCCTCTCGGTGACGACTGCCACGAGCCATAGTCGGCGGTTCGTAGCCCCTGGAGCGTCCGTAACGAGGGTTGCGCGATTCCAAACGGGGACGCTCCGCCAGAGGGGGGGATGGCAATCGTGCCGGACGTGCATCACGGTAATCGTGGTACACGACCGGAGGTGACCTTGATTGGTCACGCGGGAGCAAGGGGGGCGAGCGGGGCACAAAGGTGCGGGATTGAACCCGAGGCCCGCTTTCATACCCGCCCGTGGGGCTGCGCGCCGAACCATGTCGGCGATCAATGGCAGCACAATCGGCGCGGCGTGGGGGGGGTGAGCCGGACTCCAAACTGCGGGACTGGTCCCGGCGTCCGCTCACATACCCGCCCGAAGGCGACCCTGCGTGGTCGCGGCGGCCATTCGCGTTAGCACACAGCAGTTTCAAGTGCTGCCCTCGACAAATAGGACACGGATGCGTGTCGGGGCAGGCGCGCTGATAGTGGTCCCCCAGGCAGGAGAAACACCATCCTCGGGCCTGGGCAATCCGCCTACGAGCGGCCACATGCAGCGCTGCAAAATCCGGGCACTTCGCCGTTTGGTGCCCCTGGGACTTACAATATCGGCAGTCCGGTCGTGCGGCCTGAGCGACAGCAAAGCGGGGAGCCGTCCTTCCCCTTGGCGCAATTTGAGCAGTGCGCCGTTGGTTGGTGGGTCTGGGACTTGATGCTCCCACCGGTGTATAGGCGACCATGACGTCACCCATGCGACACTCGTCCTCCAGGAATGTCAGGAGCTGTTCAAAAGTAGGGAGAGGGGAAGCCTCATCCCTAGCGTGCCCCTGTTCAAAGCGTGCCCTCAAGGACACCGGCAATCGCTTAAGCACAATACGCACCAGTAGGTAAGACCACTGGGCAACCGGCAGTCCCAAACGGTGGAGAGCGTTAGTGGCTATTAGGAGGGGGTTGAGCAGCTCGGTCCTCAACTGGGTGGCATTGCTCACTACGGGAAGGTCCATAATCTGGTCGATATGGGCATCGGCCAGGCAGCGCTCATTGTGGTAGCGCTTGGTGAGCAATGACCGCGCGACTTCATAGCTCCCGTCTCGTATTGGGAGGTGCTGCACTAAGCCCCTCGCCTCTCCATCAAGCACGGAGAGCAGATATGCCAGCTTTTGAGACGGGCCCAAATCGTCCCTCGAGTCTACAAGGCTCTCGAACAATCCGATAAATCCCAGCCACGTGTCTAACCGACCATCAAAACGTGGAAGATCCAAATTGGGTAGTTTGGTCAAAAGGCCCACGGGAGTTTTCAAAGGGGCGCTGTGAGGCGGTACTCCGGCACGCGATGCTAGAACCTCCCGCGCGCGTTGGGCGATGTCGTCGGCCAGGTTCATAATTTGGGCGTAGTCCTCATGGACTTGTTCCCGTCGGTGCTCCGGGAATGACTCCACAGGTACATCATCTAGATGTGAGATGAAGCGCTGATAATGCTCCTCCACCTCCTTAAGACGTGTAGGGCATTTCTCATGCCTATCCAACAATGCCTCTATACGATCCTCCCTATTCACCAATGCGGCAGCAGAAGTGAACCATCTCAGGTGAGCCACAATCCCGGAATATGAGTCACGGACAATAGTGAATGCGGCGGCAGCCATCTTCAAGCACAAAGGACACAAGCAAACAAAAAAAATAATATTGTAATAACAACAACAAAGGTATAACTTTCAAATGAGACAATAGACTGTTATCACTTTAAACATAAATATCAAATCTCAAATAGATATCTAAATACGAGTACAAAGAACAAAACAAATTTTTGAGGCAAATGTTCAAACAAATCATGATCTAAATTACTTATATTTATATTAATTGTTTTAAGTATATCATATTTATATTTTTTATAATAAACTGGGCAACAAAGATCAACACAAAACAATACTAAACCTTTAAAGTTTAATTATTAATATACTGAACCCTTAAATTAATTATTTAAATTATACTAAACAATTTATAACAAAACTATGTTTAAAGTAGCAAAATACTAAGTTGGTTTTGAAGTAACCCAAATACTGCATAGATGTATGAATCAAATTAAAGTATTTTATCAACAACAAGTAACTCTAAATCATTAATACAAACAATTATGTAAGTTTAATAATAACTTTGTTTGAGCTTTTACAATACACATTTAAAGAATATGAATTGTTTCATACAAAATGGAAATCTTAAGTAGTTTAGTAACAATAACTAGTAATTAATTTTACACAAAGTAGCAAGCGTATACAATACATTTAATATCTATAACCATAACTACGCTCCGGCTACCAACACAAATATGTTACATCCGACCTGGGGTTTTAGCAGAGTAATGAGTGGAAGCGTGAAATGTCTCAGGTTCAAACGGGATGAACATTATGTCTGCGATACACAGAGCTTAACCATATAGAACATAGTAAATATAGGTACCTCGCGTTCTTCTTCGACGACGCTGCCTTATGTATAAATCTAATTAACATCAAACTACAATTGGCCAATCATAACGTCTAATGCTAATAGATTATACTTAACTGAAGACGGCAGGATGAAGATGCTCCAAGATGCGGTCTGATGACCGGCGTAGGTACACAATGTTAATACACAATTTCACAAATTGTCACTAAGTATATATAAACGTTAGTTCGTAAAACAATTCACTGTTAGTACTTATTATAGATAAATTAATACAACTGACACGTGGGCGATGCACTTATGTACTCAACAAAGGGCCACATGTCCATCAAAGTACAATCAACAAATATATTATTTACAATTGTATTAAACAGTCCAATTTAGGTATGCCGTACACAATACCGTCACAAAAGGGCAAATAATGCCGAGACGAACACAACACGGCATATATTTCAATTCTTATTCGAAGAGCAAAACAAGCGGAGGAGACTGCCGGCGGATCGACTCCGGCGCATAGACAAGACAAACTGTCACTGTCAAATGATGTGACACAGAGTATATAGTTTGGTTTATAACAATAATAGTGTTAGGTATAAAAAAAGAATTAATGCGAGAAGAAGTGTTTTTACTTTCCATTAGCCTCACACCTAGAAAACAATTTTGATCGGCTACATTTGATTTTGGACGAGATACTAACGGCATACTTTCATACGGCATTCTTGAAGCAAGGGATGCTGTATGATTTCATCTTTCTATCTATCCACGAGTAATAGTTATCTAAACAATGGCTGCCTCTGCTGAATGAGAGACTCATTCTTATGATCATCCAAATTAGACTAAGGTATCTGTTTTGTATTGTATTCAACCCTTTTTAAGACCTCACTGCTGGGTGCAGGTCTCGTTCCAATACGAGGGGTGGAACAGGCCATAATCCACCAAACTCGACAAGTGTGATGCTGACGTTGATTTTTCAAAAACTTACTAGCGATCTAAGCGATACAGGTTTTGTCACACAATAAAATATTCTTATAAAATATTCTTATCTATTTACAGTAGCTGGATAACTAACTAGTATGAACAGAGGATATATATATATATATATATATATATCCTATATATATATGGGTGAATATACGCTATTTGATTTTTTTGTGTTCCTGGAGTATATATATATATATATATATATATATATATATATATATATATATATATATATATATATATATATATATATATATATATATATATATATATATATATATATATATATATATATATTGCTTTTGGATATTTTGAACTAATCTGACCTGACTGACTAATTGGATCAGTTAATGTAGCTGAATTTTATCATTATAAAATATTTTTAACAAAAAACAAAAACCGTCTTCAATACTACAATACTAAACAAATCTAAACTAAAACGTAGAAAATAATACTTTTATTTTCTACTTTTACTACTACTACTACTACTTTTACACGGGAAGCAGCACCTTTCAGATTAAAAAAAATCATCAAAATCCGTACACCCCGTCGAAAGTTCTGAGGTAACGAACATTAAAAAAAATACAGACGAATTGAGAAGCTCCTCCTTTTTGGAAGTCGGTTGAAAATATGGACGAAGCTACGAGTTTCACCTAAAATCCTAATTCCTATATATAATTTCACGGTGTCTAATCATCGAATATACGTGTAATTTTATTATTAGCATTGTTAAAGCACTTCCCACACTACACGTTGCAGATGAATAGAAATTATGTTTTGTGACAATAAAGCGATAAGGTGAAATTCGTTTTTAATGTACTTTTAGTTATTTATGCCACACAACCGTAAAGAAACAGTTAAAATGCTAATAATACAGTTAAAAAAGTTCTGTAAGTAGGTATAATCCATATACCTTATAGTTTGTTTGGAAAAATTATAAATAATAATTTTTGGTGTTTCGATACATATAATAATAAATATAAACACATAATTCAATTGAAATCACAATATACTTTATTCAAATAGTCGTTTACAAACATTTGTGAAACGTCAATTTAAATTTTTCAGTATGAAAATTATTTTTAACAAAAAACAAAAACCGACTTCAAAACTAAACAAATCTAAACTAAAAAGTAGAAAATAATACTTTTAAGAACTTCGTTAATTTTGAAGTCGGTGCCAGCCAGGACGGATACATTTATCTTGCCTTTGCAATGGACTTTCGAACGGTATTTTGATTATGTTTACAAATATAGATATAGATTAATCGAATATGTGTCTATTTAAGGTTATTTTGCTGTTTTTAAAAGTATTATTTTCTACTTTTTAGTTTAGATTTGTTTAGTTTTGAAGTCGGTTTTTGTTTTTTGTTAAAAAATAATTTATTTTCAAATTTTTAGCGGAAAGTAGATACTTATTTTGTTTATGTACAAAAAAAGAATTTTCCAAATCGGTCCAGCCATCTTCGAGTAATGTGGAACATACATAAAAAAAGTCCCCAACGAATTGACAACCTCCTCCTTTTTTGAAGTCGGTTAATAAGAGCCTGAAAGAATTTACCTATCGGTCTATAATTACGTATAATTTTGAAAGAATTTTCTTTTAACTCCTAACCGTTGAGGAGTTGTACCTTCCATCATTAGCTCAACCACAGGAGATGATGATTATCAGACGCAAATACTTGAACAGCTTTAGAAAATATATGAAAAACGTAATAAGTGCCTATAAAATTTGAGAGTTGTCTTCGATTTCCCTGGGATCCCATCATCAGATCGTGACTTGGTGACTATGGGACCAACTAGAAACTATACCCTTTCAAACAAAAAAAAGAAATTTCCAAATCGGTCCAGCCATCGTCGAGTAATCGGGGAACATACATATATTAAAAAAAAAAGTCCTCGACGAATTGAGAACCTCCTTTTTTTGAAGTCGGTTAAAAATCCGTGAGGAAGCCATCGGCATCGCCTAAGAAGCCAGTTCTGCTGCTTACTGAGAACTGAAAACTTAAGAGACACTCAACAGTGGTTATTTTCGAATCTATGCAGACAAATAAATTTAAAGTGTTTGCCTGTTTCTTTGTACCAGATAATCTTCGAAACAGCTGCACCGATAATGACGGGATTTTCACTGGCAGACATATGATGTTATTAGGAGTAATTTAGTTTTAGAAAAATATTTAGGCTTCGGAAAAAAAACGTTCCTAAGGACGGTGTAAATAAGGTCTTTACTGACACTAATAACGCTGTGTTAGAAACCGGACCTCAACCAAGCTACGTCATTAATAAAGCACCATCTATATTATATGTTAGTTGACATCAATCTCCTAACTTGACGGAAACTCAGCAGCATCACGCGGGTGGTCTGGTCGACCACATCTATCCATTACCGTGAGGAATAAGTCACATACCTATGTATTCGTAAATAAACATCCAGTAATACAATAAAATTACTTCTGATGACACCATTTAAAAACTAAACCGATCACTTAAAAATCGAACCGCAACCTAAAGCTACAACATTAATAAGCATTTCAATATCATCCACTTGTTAGTTGGCATTCGCATCTCCGACTTAACCTGAAACTCCTGTGCAGCATCTAGCTGGAAGGTGGTCTGATCGACCACATCTATCAAGGGCGTAAGCACGGCGTCTCGCTTGTGCTTCACGCGTTGCAGTAACGGCCGCAACCAGTCGGCGCCGGCCTCGCAGTGCGAGTCGAGGAACACCAATACGTCACCGCGCGCCGCGCGAGCACCAGTGATACGCGCACGCATCAACCCTTGCCTACGATTTGGGGGTTGTTTTCGAATATTATTTTGGACTTTCCAATTCAATATAAAGTAACAATTAAAATTTATTATTTATACCTAAGTAGTTATTATTTTATAATTTTAGATGTATATAAAATAATATTTTTAAGTTCTTTCTTTTCACTAGGGTCGAACCCGAGCGAACCGTATGTTTGATCGTATACATTTAAATCCATAACTACGAAGAAATCCATATTTAGAGCAACAACAAAAAAGAAACGAAACAATGAAAAAACAAAAATAAAATACGCAAACCTCACGAAAAAAGAGTGCAGGAAACAGTGGATCGAGTGCAAAACAAACAACGTGACACGACACGTGATCGTGCAGTGGTGAAAATAAAGAAAAGCATCTTAATCGTAAACATTTGTACGTAAATGTTGAATTTATAGATTGGCAAATAATAATACTTGTTTTAACATACTTTAACATAATACAACAAATAATTAAACGAATATATATACACTTTTATAGCAAAAATAATTGGCTTCAACAAGGCACTATTTTTGGTCCACAACTATTCATATTATTCGCAATCAAAAAAAAACTAACAGTTAAAAGTAAATAAGCGTAGAAAACACACAACCGATCTACACCTGGAATGTGACTGAATCTTGGACACTGTAGTAGAAGTTAGATGCCTCGATGACGTCAATGATGGGGACCACGACGGAGTGGACCGAGTCCTTAATGCGTTGTAAAAGCGGTCTCAACCAGTCCTGTTGAGCTTCGCAGTGGGCGTCTAAGAATATTAGTACGTCGCCTGTCGCGATTCGCGCGCCGTTTAGGCGGGCTCGGGTGAGGCCCACGCTGTTTTGTGAGTGATTTTTGTGTTAATGATTATAGGTTATATATTAAATAAAAAACAATCGAGTACGAAATTATAAGTCTATAAATGCAAATGAAAGTAAAGAAAGAGATGATCAATAGAAAGAAATAGAAGAAACACAATAAAAATATTATAATGAGAAAAGATTATGAGAGACAAAAATATTATATGAGAAATTCAAATCTACTAAATCAGAGCTACCACTATAACAAACTAAAAATAATACTACTCATGTTGTATAAAAACATTGTCGTTCTTTAAACACAAAACACTCCTTTCTACATGAGAAAAAGATCTAGTAAGATTCTCTCTATCAGAGTGAAGTTATTATAACCACCCAGAATCACCTCAAACTGTAATATATTCCCCGCTTGATATTGTAATGTCGACTGATTTATTAAATCAATCACGGGAGTTGAAACAGCTGTCTTATTTTCTTTAATACGCTGTAGGAGTGGTCTCAACCAATCTCTGTTGGCTTCGCATTGGGAGTCTAGAAAGATGATGACGTCACTGATCGCTGCCTTAGCCCCGGCATGACGAGCCTGCGTGATACCTACCCTATGATTGGTTTATATAATGTTGTTCTTAACAAAATGATCAATTTATATACGATTCGTAACAATGATTCATAGATGATTCTTAAATCTAATGAGAAAACTTTTCTACTAAAGCTTTATTTAAAAATAAAAAATAAATAAATCTACAGAACATTAAAAAAAATATGCTTAGAAATCAATGTAAAAAAGTGTGTCAGTTACTCACCGATCAGGTAACCTCAAAATCTTTATAAGGTCTGGGGGCAATCTCGTACGTACATAGTGACTGAGCTTGCCTTTCAACTCCGGTAAAGTTGAGTTGTCGTCAACTAATATTATTTCCTTCAGATATACAAACTGGGAATCTGGGTCTTGATTGGGATACCCTAGTGATTAAAAAAAAAATCGAAAATTTTTGTAGGAAAGGAATATATAAAGGTCTATGAGGAAACCGTAAATTGTACAATTCTTTTCAAAATCTGTACATTTAGGCAGAAAAACTTTAAAATATGTTAAACTTTAAAAAAAAGAAATTACTCAATGGGATATCTTTGGCAATGTGTGTGGAAATTTATTTGAATGATGTTTTTATCAATGAATAGGTTTAACATAGGAATTACAAGATGGGATCAATCATATACATACATTACAGCAGTAACTTTTACTAAAACTTACCAAGTGTCAAAGTTCTTCCCGTCTCTCTATCAATAAAATTTGCCTTTTTATACCAGGGCTGGTCTCGACGAGCACTGTTGAGAACACTCCAAATGGTTCTAACAACCACTGAATATGGCTCATTATGAAAGATCAAAATAACTGATACTGATGGCAATTCAGCATCATAAACTATTCTTTGACATGCTGGGTTTCTATGATCTAAAAAGTAATGTATGTATTATATATGGTAGAACAATATTTATAAATTACCTATAAATATACAAAATATTCAATTTAATACTATATATAACATAAATAGTTATTTAGATACATTAAAAAATACAAGTTTTATAACTAAATATGTTTTTAAAAATTGGACCATACAATGACATTACAGTGTAAACTCCATGTAACGTAACTCAATTTAACGACAAACTCCCTAAAGCGTTAAAATCACTTTGCTTTGGTTGGTTTATTTCCTTTTCCATAGAATGATACACTCTATTTAACACTACACCCACTCTCAATAATGACAACAATGAAATAATAAATAGTAGTTTTTAAGTTGTCAAAATTTGTAAAAATTCCGCCATGCATGCAAGCTCTGGAAGCAGCAAAATTATTGGCAAAGTACTTTCTTTATCACCAAGATGTCTCAATATCGCAAGATATGAATAAAATAATTTAAAAATACATCAAAATTACTGGTGCAGCAAAAGACGTCAGACAAAATAACAAACTATATGCAATAGCGTTTTAATAAGAATGGTTTTTATGTATGTAATTACTAACACTAGTCTGAAATAAGCATTTTGTTTTTCAGATTTTCATTTTTATACAGATTTTTCTTCTCTCTATTTAAAGACAACTCTTTATAACGTCAAAATATGCACTATGACTATAGACACAATAGAGTTTACACTGTATATGATTTTATGTTAATATCTATTTGTTTATTATGATCTTAATATTTCAATCTTATTATTGTTGCTTTAAATTGAAATATAAGTTTAAGAACTTTATTAATAACTTAGGCACAAATGCAATATTTAAAAAGTTTAATTTATACTTTTTCTGTTTTGGTGGTTTTATAAATGTGATTCTAGTTCGATATTAAAAAGTAAAACTAGCAAATATGCATTAAAATGTTCAATAATATTTTTTAAACATAAGAAATATTTTTATCGAGCAAAATGCTATAGAGTAAAACAAAAGAACTGGTAAGTTTACACAATAACTAGACCGACAGTAGATCTAACTGTAATTTAATTAATTCATTGTTACCTTTAAGAGTTCTATTATATGCTATTCGATCACTTAAATACACGTTAATAGCCAGTTTTTTCTCGGATTCTTCACCAAGACGTTTCGCTTCTCCGAACAAATGCGCTGCAGCACCACCTTCGCCCAAGCCAGGAATTATTCTAGCCTCGTCTTCCAAAACCTCTTTTTCATATTCTTCTTCTGGATCGTAGGTTTGGGCGCTTGTACCACGCTTCCCGCCTCGCCAATGTTCAAAAAGAGTCAATATTGTCACAACGAATATTAAAAAGAAACCTATTTTTGCCGCATGATAGCATTTTCGGACCGGCAATTTCATTTTTTTGAATAACAAACACGACCGCGCGTGCCGCAAGCGAGTTTGTTTGACACTGACGTTTCCATCATCCATGTTTACAGTTTACAGTTTACACAGTGTTTTTAAACCGGAAAGCCGAACGTAAATAAGTCGTTCTGCCTTATCTTGTTATAAAAATATTTTGTATTTTTTTGGCAATTAAAATTGAGAGATTTACTTGAATATACTTAGTTTGATTATAACGATGAGTATTTAATAATTTAACCTATGCATTTTCTATAATATATACTTAAATAATATAATAAAATTAGACTAATGTATACTCTGATTTTTAATTCGACGGAATTCTGACATTTCAGAACTCAGAAGTATTGCCAAAATTCAAACATTGTCAATAAAAACGGAAAGCATTTTAGCAAAATAAAAAATAAGCCTTTCTGGAATTTAAAGTTTCAATGAGAAACACTAAGACTTAAAAAATTAGAAATAACTATAAAATGGTAATTACATTTTTTACTATCATATTATTGCAGTTACAATGATTGTTAGGGAAATTATTTTTTTATTACAGGAATCCCTGTCAAATTTTCCCTGAAAATTCATTGGCTGCAAACATTTTTTAGGAAACCTCTTCATTTGTAAAATCTACGTTAATATTTTTTGTTAGAGCCAATATTACAAAAATAATTACAATATATATACACAATTGATATCAGAGAGCATAAATAATATCACAGCTCAAAAATGGCAAGTATACTTAAACCAAATTATTTAAAGAAGAAGATAAAATGTGTCCTCCTCATGATCTGATAGTGTGTGTGATTTCTTTATCATCCAATGGTGGATGATGATTACGAAAATGATGATATAAATGATAATGATTTATAAATATTTTCATTTATTTATTTATTTATTCAAGAGATATGTTGTTCTAATCGGCTTTTTAATTTAGGTAAACAATATAGACATTCTAGTTAGTGAGCATTGAATGCACAAAACAAAAACAATTTACAATAAATAAATATATAAAAATAATACTTTCTTAGATTTACGCGAATATTCGACATTATAAATGATTCCCGACGTTTCGTTTGCTTAAATTTATTAGAGACTATGAGTCGTAGCAAGAGATGACGCTACGGTCGTATCAGCAATCCAGTAGTCCAGTACACGCATACCAAATAACTTTGCATGCAAAAATTACTTAATTTTAGGAAAAAAATACATAATGTCACATATAAATGATGTTTTTTGTTACTTAAAATAATAATTTATATATTTGAATCGATATATGTTATTGTCATTTTTTACTTAACCACTTGATCCCCGCCGGTACCTATGTGTACCACTTCCGGCGTTACCGTAGATCCCCGCTGGTACCTATGTGTACCACCTCGCCCTCTGCGCTTTTATCACTTATAACACAACGAAATCGCTATATTTTTTGCTAAATAAGTAATGCACGCTACCTTTAGAAATTTTAGTACATATTCTTGTGAATTTAGACCAGAAGTGAGCTTTCTTTTAAAAAAACAAGCTTACTAAATCGACCTCAATTTATTTTAAGAACTGAAATGGCTAAAACACAATTTAACTAACTGAAAAGACAACTAATCTACCAACAATGATATTTTTAGAAACAAACCGGCAGAGTAACAACCTAATAATGCTACCACGATAAGTGTCATGACACAACTACCCCCCGATGCCGGTTATGCATCGACTTTTATAGTTTTCTCCCCACTCTAACATCCTCTTTCCTATTCATCTTCCACAATATATAATAAAATAAAATTTTAATCAGATTCCGGCAACATTAAAAACAAATGCGCCAAAAGTTGTTAAAATTTAAAGTAAAGCGCGCGCGACTCGCTATTGGTTTAGTGAGATTTAAAAATTTAAAACAAGTGAATTTGTGCCTTAAACGCAGGCATATTAATTGTTAATATTCTTTGCTACTATTGATATACTAATTAATTTATATTTACGTTATAATGTTAGTTTTTTGGTTAAAGTAATTCTGATGTATTGAAATTTGTAAATAAAGTCGCCATTATTTTACATGAATTTGGACTATTACTCACTTATTTAGTATCTGATAAAGGTAAATTACTGTAGAAAAATAAATATAATTTCATATTTTCAGTTTTTTTTGGCATATTTCAATAGTTTTATAATATAAAAAGTGTTTATTTAATTCAATTCAATTCTTTGGTTTGTTGGCTTCAATGCGTGCCAGTTGAGCACAAATTATTTCGCCAATGTCACGTTGAATGGAGGAGTCACGTTCGAGATTGGCCGGTGAAATTTTAACTTATTCCACAAAAAAGACTGGATTCACAGTATTAAATAGTATGATTTTATTTTGACAATATTACCTCCACCTAAAAACATATAAACGGCACAAGGGTTAGTTAATTTGGTGTTTATTTATAAATAATAATAATAATTTTCAAGTGGTAGTGCCATGCTTGTTACCTTCGGGTAGCAGCCGAAAGGGCCGGCACGCCCCGTATAGTACCACTCTCTCACAGAAGACCGGCGTGAAGTGGCAGCTATGCTGTCGCGTTTCGTCCGGTGAGTGAGAGTCCGGGAGGCCCACTCCCCATACCTCCTCCCGTCCTTCTCCCTCCTCCCTCCCTCCCTTTCCTGAAAGGCCGGCAACGCATCTGCAAGCCCTGTGGTGTTGCAGATGTCCATGGGCGGAGGTGATCACTTACCATCAGGTGAGCCTCCTGCCCGTTTGCCCCCTTTGTCCCATAAAAAAAAAATAATAATAATATAAGCCTATAAGCTGTCAAATGTGACATATTTGACTTTCCTCAAATTTGAGCTTGACATTGACACATGTCGATATATTATGCTATCGATGATATCGATATTTTAATATAAAAATGTATATTGATATATTGTGTTAGCTCGGTCTAGAATAAAATGTTATATAAAATTTAAATGTTCTTATGTATTATAAATTAAATCAAGTATACATAAGAGTTTCAATACAAAGTCTAACATAATTCTTTATATATATATATATAATTCTTCTGTGAGTGTGTATGTCACTGAACTTCTCTCAAACGACTGGACCGATTTTGATGAAATTTTTTGTGTGTGTTCAAGGGGATCTGGGAATGGTTTAGATTCACAATTTTGTCCGCTGGACAATGTTTTTTTATAGTTGTTGATTTTGGAATGTTTTAACTCACTCTCGCTTCGCTCGGGTTCGTCCCTAGATTCAGCGCGAGCGAAGCCGCGGGTTCCGCTAGTATACTATATTATTATAATAGCAATACAAAGACCTTCTAAAATAAAATATTTTTTTCTTGACGATCTCGAGTGTTTATAGTAGCTTGAAATGGGTGTATGAGTACAACACGTATATACCTAGATAACTTATATACAAACTATCGTCCCCTACGGACGATAGTGTTTGTATATACATTTTGATGATTTCGATATAAAATAAACGGTTATATACTTTTATTATTCAGATATTTTTTATAGATAAACTTATGGAGAGTTCCCAACAAAATAAAAACAAGTATTTAAAGTATTCCAAAATAGTAAATAGAACATGAATTTTTCCAAGTAATTCTATAAGCAATAAAGAAGAAAAGGATTAATGTCATGAAACCGATAAAATCACTTTTTCTGATACATATAATACATTTTTAACCGACTTCAAAAAAGGAGGAGGTTATATGTTCCGATGTATGTATTTTTTTTTTTATGTATGTTCACCGATTTCTCCGCCAACTGTGGGCCGATTTCAAAAATTTTTCTTTTGTTCGGTAGGGTATAGTTCTGAGGTGGTCCCATTATCACAAAATCAGGATCTGATGATGGGATCCCAGGGAAATCCAGGGCAACTTTCAAAATTTATAGGCACCTACTATGTTTGTTATATATTTTCTAAAGCTGTTCAAGCATTTGCGTCTGAAAATCGTAATCTCATGTGGTGAGCTGATGATGGAAGGTAGAATTCTTCAAATGTTATTGTTTATCTGTGTTCACCGATTTATGCGTCAATTGTGGGTCAATTTCAAAAATTTATTTTTTGTTTGGTAGGGTATATTTCCAAGATGTTTCTATTGTCACCAAGTTAGGATCTGATAATGGGATCCTAGGGAAATCGATGGCAACTCTTAAATTTTATAGGCACTTAGTACATTTTTCATATATTTTCTAAAGTTTTTTAAGGATTTGCATCTGATAATTACCATATCATGTGGATAAGCTGATGATGGAAGGTACAACTCCTCAACGGCTAGGAGTTGAAAGGAAATTCCTTAAAAATTATACATACATATAGACTGATAGTTGTGTTCTTCCAGGCTATTACGTTAATATGATAATAATAATAATAATAATAATACATTTAGCTACAGTAGAAACCGACACTAATTACACTCCACTTAATTTGAATAATAAGGACCGCGAATTTATTTCAATTAAAAACTATGAAGTTGAAAAGCTAACAAAGTGGCGCAGCAAAGAGTTACATGGAAGACATATTCACGACCTTGAACAAAACCACATAGATTTACAAGCATCCAATCAGTGGCTAAAGCTAGGATACCTTTTCCCGGAAACAGAGGGATTTATTATTGCCATACAAGATCAGGTGATTAATACGAGAAACTATAAAAAGTTTATCCTTAAAGACCCAACTTTAAAAAGTGATAAATGCCGGAAATGCCATCGTCAACCAGAAACCATACAACATATTACCAGTGCCTGTCCTAGCCTTACCCAAACTGATTACACTCATCGCCATAACCAAGTAGCCCATATGATCCACCAAAAGCTTGCTAGCAAACACAATTTAATACAAGGAAAACCTCAGCCATACTATCAATATACACCAAAGCCAGTCTTGGAGAGCGAAGGGTACAAAATATACTTCGATAGAGCTATTTTAACTGATAAAACTATCCACAATAATAGACCGGACATTACTTTAATAGACAAAATAAATAAAATAGCTTTTTTAATTGATATCGCAGTTCCAAATACACATAATTTACAAAAAACTATTACAGAAAAAATACATAAATATACAAACCTAAAAGAAGAAGTTATTAGAATATGGAAAATGAATAAAGTATATATTGTGCCATTGGTGCTCTCCAGTACAGGCGTTATACCGAAGTATTTGTTGCATTCTCTCCGTATTTTAGATTTATCACCTAACACTTTCATCAATATGCAAAAAGCCACAATTCTTAACACATGTCGCATAGTCCGAAAGTTTCTGCAAGACGATTCCCCTAACCATCAAATCATAACAAATGATGATTCTCACTTGGCGTAAGCCCGTGAGATTCATTACACCGAAATTATATATTTCGAGAAAAAAAAAGATAAGCCTTTTATTTCATGCAAAGTAAAGTAAGATACATACAAAGTTTGAAAAGTAAAAAGAAAAAGAGAAAAGACAAAAAGTTATGTAATTTACACTTATTTCCCAAAAAATTTTTTTTTTCACTATTTCTTTTTTTACTATTTATTTATTTTACTATTTATTTATTTTTTCTTTTTTTTTCAATTATTTTTTCAAAAAGTTATTTTTAAAAAAAAGTTTAAGTCTTGATAATATATAAGTTTGTTTGCATGAACCCCTCCTCAAGTGAAGGTGAAGGCCTCCTCTAAAGAATACCATGTGTCTCTGTCTTGAGCTATTTGCGACCAGCGGGTACCAGCTATTTTTATCAACTCATCTTCCCATCTCGTGTGGGGTCTGCCTATGAGGCGCTTACCGATCGGACCCTTCCACGTTGTTACCCTGTTGGTCCATCTCTCGTCCTTTAGCCTCGCTACGTGTCCAGCCCACTTCCATTTTAGGAACACACATTTTAGGTACAGCGTAGGTTACAGCATCTGTCACTTTGGTGGTTTCTCTAATTTTTGTGTGGCGAATTTTTTGCATCTTTTTGATGTTGAGCATACTTCGTTCTATTCCACGTTGGCAGGTAGTGATTTTGCTTTTTAATTTGGATGTACTTTTTACCACTTACTAAGTGGTAGTGCCATGCTTGTTACCTTCGGGTAGCAGCCGAATGGGCCGGCACGCCCCGTATAGTACCACTCTCTCACAGAAGACCGGCGTGAAGTGGCAGCTATGCTGTCGCGTTTCGTCCGGTAAGTGAGAGTCCGGGAGGCCCACTCCCCATCCCTCCTCCCGTCCTTCTCCCTCCTCCCACCCTCCCTTTCCTGAAAGGCCGGCAACGCATCTGCAAGCCCTGTGGTGTTGCAGATGTCCATGGGCGGAGGTGATCACTTACCATCAGGTGAGCCTCCTGCCCGATTGCCCCCTTTGTCCCATAAAAAAAAAAAAAAAAAAAAAATGTAAATTTCCAAGTTTGACATGCGTATGTTAGACAGGGTAGGAGGCAGGACATCATGACTTTTGTTTTGATATTTGTTGGCATGTTACTTTTGAATATCTCTTTTAAGGACCAGTACTTGTTCCAAGTATTTTGTACTCTTCATTCTACTTCAAGTTCGTTTTGTTTTCTGTTGAAGCCAATTTGTTTTCCAAGGTATATGTATTTCTCTGTATATTTCAGAATTTCATTATAATTGTATGCTAGATTCTGAAAGTAGAACTAAGTCATCTGCGAAGCGTAGGTGGGATAAATACTTGCCATTGATGTTTAAACCTGTCCTGTTCCATTTGAGTCTTTTTATTATTGACTCTAGGATAGATAAAAACAAAAACCGACTTCCAAACTTAATAAATCTAAACTAAAAAGTAGAAAATAATACTTTTAAGGACTTTGTTAATTTTGGAGTCGGTACTACTATTTATTTATTTTACTATTTATTTATTTTTTCTTTTTTTTTCAATTATTTTTTCAAAAAGTTATTTTTAAAAAAAAGTTTAAGTCTTGATAATAATATATAAGTTTGTTTGCATGAACCCCTCCTCAAGTGAAGGTGAAGGCCTCCTCTAAAGAATACCATGTGTCTCTGTCTTGAGCTATTTGCGACCAGCGGGTACCAGCTATTTTTATCAACTCATCTTCCCATCTCGTGTGGGGTCTGCCTATGAGGCGCTTACCGATCGGACCCTTCCACGTTGTTACCCTGTTGGTCCATCTCTCGTCCTTTAGCCTCGCTACGTGTCCAGCCCACTTCCATTTTAGGAACACACATTTTAGGTACAGCGTAGGTTACAGCATCTGTCACTTTGGTGGTTTCTCTAATTTTTGTGTGGCGAATTTTTTGCATCTTTTTGATGTTGAGCATACTTCGTTCTATTCCACGTTGGCAGGTAGTGATTTTGCTTTTTAATTTGGATGTACTTTTTACCACTTACTAAGTGGTAGTGCCATGCTTGTTACCTTCGGGTAGCAGCCGAATGGGCCGGCACGCCCCGTATAGTACCACTCTCTCACAGAAGACCGGCGTGAAGTGGCAGCTATGCTGTCGCGTTTCGTCCGGTAAGTGAGAGTCCGGGAGGCCCACTCCCCATCCCTCCTCCCGTCCTTCTCCCTCCTCCCACCCTCCCTTTCCTGAAAGGCCGGCAACGCATCTGCAAGCCCTGTGGTGTTGCAGATGTCCATGGGCGGAGGTGATCACTTACCATCAGGTGAGCCTCCTGCCCGATTGCCCCCTTTGTCCCATAAAAAAAAAAAAAAAAAAAAAATGTAAATTTCCAAGTTTGACATGCGTATGTTAGACAGGGTAGGAGGCAGGACATCATGACTTTTGTTTTGATATTTGTTGGCATGTTACTTTTGAATATCTCTTTTAAGGACCAGTACTTGTTCCAAGTATTTTGTACTCTTCATTCTACTTCAAGTTCGTTTTGTTTTCTGTTGAAGCCAATTTGTTTTCCAAGGTATATGTATTTCTCTGTATATTTCAGAATTTCATTATAATTGTATGCTAGATTCTGAAAGTAGAACTAAGTCATCTGCGAAGCGTAGGTGGGATAAATACTTGCCATTGATGTTTAAACCTGTCCTGTTCCATTTGAGTCTTTTTATTATTGACTCTAGGATAGATAAAAACAAAAACCGACTTCCAAACTTAATAAATCTAAACTAAAAAGTAGAAAATAATACTTTTAAGGACTTTGTTAATTTTGGAGTCGGTACTACTATTTATTTATTTTACTATTTATTTATTTTTTCTTTTTTTTTCAATTATTTTTTCAAAAAGTTATTTTTAAAAAAAAGTTTAAGTCTTGATAATAATATATAAGTTTGTTTGCATGAACCCCTCCTCAAGTGAAGGTGAAGGCCTCCTCTAAAGAATACCATGTGTCTCTGTCTTGAGCTATTTGCGACCAGCGGGTACCAGCTATTTTTATCAACTCATCTTCCCATCTCGTGTGGGGTCTGCCTATGAGGCGCTTACCGATCGGACCCTTCCACGTTGTTACCCTGTTGGTCCATCTCTCGTCCTTTAGCCTCGCTACGTGTCCAGCCCACTTCCATTTTAGGAACACACATTTTAGGTACAGCGTAGGTTACAGCATCTGTCACTTTGGTGGTTTCTCTAATTTTTGTGTGGCGAATTTTTTGCATCTTTTTGATGTTGAGCATACTTCGTTCTATTCCACGTTGGCAGGTAGTGATTTTGCTTTTTAATTTGGATGTACTTTTTACCACTTACTAAGTGGTAGTGCCATGCTTGTTACCTTCGGGTAGCAGCCGAATGGGCCGGCACGCCCCGTATAGTACCACTCTCTCACAGAAGACCGGCGTGAAGTGGCAGCTATGCTGTCGCGTTTCGTCCGGTAAGTGAGAGTCCGGGAGGCCCACTCCCCATCCCTCCTCCCGTCCTTCTCCCTCCTCCCACCCTCCCTTTCCTGAAAGGCCGGCAACGCATCTGCAAGCCCTGTGGTGTTGCAGATGTCCATGGGCGGAGGTGATCACTTACCATCAGGTGAGCCTCCTGCCCGATTGCCCCCTTTGTCCCATAAAAAAAAAAAAAAAAAAAAAATGTAAATTTCCAAGTTTGACATGCGTATGTTAGACAGGGTAGGAGGCAGGACATCATGACTTTTGTTTTGATATTTGTTGGCATGTTACTTTTGAATATCTCTTTTAAGGACCAGTACTTGTTCCAAGTATTTTGTACTCTTCATTCTACTTCAAGTTCGTTTTGTTTTCTGTTGAAGCCAATTTGTTTTCCAAGGTATATGTATTTCTCTGTATATTTCAGAATTTCATTATAATTGTATGCTAGATTCTGAAAGTAGAACTAAGTCATCTGCGAAGCGTAGGTGGGATAAATACTTGCCATTGATGTTTAAACCTGTCCTGTTCCATTTGAGTCTTTTTATTATTGACTCTAGGATAGATAAAAACAAAAACCGACTTCCAAACTTAATAAATCTAAACTAAAAAGTAGAAAATAATACTTTTAAGGACTTTGTTAATTTTGGAGTCGGTGCCAGCCAGATTATGTTTACAAATTGATAGATTAATCAAATATGTATCTGTTTAGGGTTATTTTGCTTTGGCTGGCACCGACTTCAAAATTAACAAAGTCCTTAAAAGTATTATTTTCTACTTTTTAGTTTAGATTTATTAAGTTTGGAAGTCGGTTTTTGTTTTTTTGTTAAAAATAATTTATTTTAAAATTTTTAGCGGAAAGTAGATACGTATTGTGTTAATGAATATAAAAATTTACCTTCTATTATGAGGTAAACCTAATAGCCTGAAAGTATACAACCATCGGTCCATAATTGCGTATTATATTGAAAAAATTTTCTTTAAACTGCTAACCGTTGAGGAGTCGTACCTTCCATCATCAGTTACGGTACGTAACTCAAATATCCATATAGCCTATTAAAAGATTCGGCCGAGCATCGTTAATTTGCTCCTAAAAATTGAAGAGTTCCGATACTTTGTCATGGATCCCATCATCAGAACCTTACCAAACTCTCATCAAACTACCCTTGAAGTATATCCTTTCCATTAAAAAAAGAATTATCGAAATTAGTTTGCGTGATATTGAGTTATTCGTCCATTTGTCGCGCAAATACTTAATGCAAATTTAAGACTTTTATGGTTTTCTCATGGATGCCATTGTCAGAACTGGAAAATATTAAAATGGGACCACATGGGAAGCACTACCTTTCAAATAAAAAAAGAATCGTCAAAATCGGTTCACCCAGTTCAAAGTTATGAGCTAACAAACATAAAAAAAAAAAAAAAAAAAAAAAAAAAAAAATACAGACGAATTGATAACCTCCTCCTTTTGGAAGTCGGTTGATAAATAATTTTGGAGACAGTGGGTCGCCTTGTTTCACGCCTCTTTCGATCGAGACAGTTGATTCTAATTTTATTTTTGCTGTACTACCTTTGTGAATATTTCTGATTATATCTATATACTCTTGTTCAACTTTTTGATCTTGCAGGGCAGACCATATACTTGAATGTGACACGGTATCAAAAGCTTTTTTATAGTCAATATATGCAATGTAGAGTGTTCTTTGCTTCTCTTGGTATTTTTCCATTATTTGTTCTAGAGTATGTATATGATCTATTGTTGAAAAGCTCTTGCGAAAGCCCGCTTGTTCAATTGATTGGTTTGCTTCTATTGTGACTCTTATTATAGGTAGGTAGGTTGTAGGTTATTTTGCTTTAGCTGGCACCGACTTCAAAATTAACGAAGTTCTTAAAAGTATTATTTTCTACTTTTTAGTTTAGATTTGTTTAGTTTTGAAGTCGGTTTTTGTTTTTTGTTAAAAATAATTTTGTCCTTACAGTTTAAGCTATCTATCCAATATTTATTTGTTCTTAGTTATTTAAGGGCTTTTTTGGAGCTTCCTGCTTTTTCTAGATGTTTTTCGATAGTCTTCGATCTGTAGCTTTTGTAGTCATGTTTAATGTATTTACTTATTAATTTGTATAGAGCTGATAGTTCATTTTTAGTGGCTCGAGTTTTTTTCTTAGCATGTTGTAACTCTTGTCTTCTCTTGATAAGTTCCAGTGTACGCTCTTTAAGAACTTTATGGTTACCTTTTGATATTTCGTTGGGAGTTCGAGCGTCCTGTAAGCTCTGGGTTATGGTCTTGGTTAATGTGTTATAGAAAGCCTGTACTTGTGTTTCTTCTTGGCATTTTTGTAAATCTTGTAATTTGAATGAGATGTTTTGTTTATAAGATAATATTTCATGTTCAGTTTTCAGTGATGAATATCGATTGCTTTTATACGCTATGCGTTTTTTCTTTTGTTTTGTGATAGACATTGTTGCTCTGACTGCTCTGTGGTCTGACGGGTAGTTCAGATTTAAAACTTCTATGTTTTGGAAGGTGTTTGGTTGATTTGAGAGTACATAATCTATTTCATTTTTGTATTTGTCGCCCGGTGATCGCCAGGTCCATCTTTGGTTTGGTTTTTTATGAAAGAAAGTATTTAGGATGGCAAGTTTGTGTTCGAGGGCGAAATCGATTAGCCTCTGACCCCTCTGGTTTCTTACACCATACCCATTTGGTTTCATTATTAGATGTTCATCTTTTCTTGGTTGACCTATTTTTGCGTTAAAATCACCCATTATTATATAGTTTTTGTAAGCTTGGTCTAGGGCTTTATTGACATTTGAGTAGAAGGTGTTAATCTCTTCTTCAAATGCTGTTTCAGTCGGTGCGTATATTTGTATAATTGACATGGGCAATCCTTGTATGTTTAAGTTCAATAATGCTACTCTATCATTTATGCCCATGAAACTTTCAATCCAGTTCTTTCGGGTTATATTTATTATGAAACCGACTCCATGTTTGCCAAGTATGTGTCCCGTGTGGCATAGTATGAAATTGTTATATTCTTCTATCCGGGTGCCCGTCCTCCTTATTTCACATAGTCCAATTATGTCGTATTTGACTCTAATGAGTGCTTCGCTAAGTTCGATTAAGCGTTCGTAAGTAGATAGAGTTCTGACGTTGTAAGTTACTATGTAGAGCTGATCTTTCTTTTTACTTGAGTTAAGTATATCTTGGGGTTGAGTTTCGTTTCTTGATGTTGAAGGAGTTTGATATGTCTTC